>OY759242.1:22574052-24974052 GCA_963662185.1 Eilema griseolum | reverse complement strand
AATGACAGTCGTTCAATTATTGACCTAATTTTAGACCTCATGGTGAGCCCACTGTGTTTCCATATATCCCCGGTATAAATACCAGACACGGCATGCGTTTTTAGTCAGTTCAAGTTCGACAACCACTCCTGATGGTTGAGGGCTTTACTGCACGAAAAAAAAGTACTTTGCATTACATAGGTGAATGTTTTTAAAGCATTTTTATTTTTAATTTTGCAGTTCTATAAGTTGTTAGGACATTTTGACAAGAAGGACTTGTGTCGTACAGCGTGTTTTGAGAAAGTGAGTTTTTTTATTTTTTTTATACCATATGAAATATGAATTATGTATATAAGGTGTAACAAAATGAATTCTCGGAAATTTTTGTGATTACTTGGTATCTGTGTAAATATGTGAGCCAATTCTCTAAAATTCAATTGAATGAATAAGAATAAGAATTAACTCACGCCTATATCCCTGAAGGGGTAGGCAGAGTTGCTAGCACCCACATTTTGCCAGTTTATGTTTAGGTCCCAATGTAATAGGTGGCAAGCCTATTGCCATTAACCGGGCACTTATAAACCTGCGGGGATAAAGGTGTGATTAAATGTATTATATATTTTAAAAAACCTGAGATTTCGTGATGCGGAGAGATTTTGCACGTCCTGTCATCGGTCCAGTCCTGACACTGAACCTTGAATAATATTTTTTTAGACTCCTGACGAAACACGTACCTGCTTTGACCCGGAAGTGGGCCGATAAAACTTAAAGCGTTCAAGCTCTTTATCGCTCGGCAGATAAACGAATTTTGGAACCGCTTGCTACAATTAGTACTGTATTGATTAGAATTTTTCCTTCCGGATCAGCAGAAGCAGTACTGCGGAGAATTAAATTCTGAGCAGCACACGCAGACTGATCCTCTGGTATATGAATCCCGTTGCAACAGCAAGGAGAGTGATTTGTACTAAAACGAGGTAAGCATTTAGATTTAAACCTACGCTCACGGGTATACTGGGCCTGTCCTGTGGACCTCATAAACCTATTCCATCCCTGTGGATATTTTCATCCAGATACGTTAAGACGATCTGGCTGCATCGAGTAAGAAACATCTATTCATTTGTTGAATCTTTCGCATTTATAATAAAGTAGAAAGATAAAATATTTTTTACACTACGAATGGTGAGCCTATTATTAATTGACATGAGTTGTATGTTTACTTGTGAGTGGAGAACAGCCCTATCACTTAGTCACATTCTACGGCACCCACAGGAAGAGATGGGGTGATCCTATTCTATTTCATCGGGTAACATAACCAACAATAAGGATATAAACTATTTGACAGCAAATGGTTGCCCAGAGATTTTATTTTATTTTCTTTTATTGGCATACAAAACAGTTATACAATATATCATACATACATACATAAAGTCACGCCTGTTTCCCATAGGGGTAGGCAGAGATCACGGATCTCCACTTGCTACGATCCTGACATACTACTCTCGCTTCATTCACTCTCATTACATTCTTCATGCATGCTCGTCGGTTTAGAGTACTCCTGACCTGCCCCTTTTCTAAAACTTCCCCGATTTGGTCCAGGTATGTGCGCCTAGGTCTTCCCCTTCCGACGGTACTATCCACACTCGCCTCATACACCTGTTTCGTTAGTCTTCTTTCATTCATTCTCTCAACATATAACCCATACTTATGTCCGCAACATAATATAGTAGTTAAAAGAGTTAAAATTGTGCTAATCCCTTGCCTCAAATTGAATTAAAGAAGTAAAGCTACGGCTTGCATTCTAAATTCATTGTCCGAAAGTGCGAAAATATCTAAATGAACAAAGTGCGTGTTACTTATAAATATCTAAAAGACGACGCAGAGGCGCGCGTATCCCTGCGTTGGTTCTACACTTCACTGTGTGGAAGAGCCTGGGCATACGCCCCTCTCGTCAGCTTACAGTTCTTGGTACGATGTAGCATATATTGTTACAGATCATCAGATCATCAGACAGAGATCCAAAAGTTTTCATACTTAGATCTCTTGAATGCAAGTTGGAATTGGCTGGTAACACCAGAGAAATTGAGGCTATCCCCACTTAAATTCTAGTGTTGTCAGCGTCCAAAATAACGTATTTGGTTTGTTTCGAGAAATTTCGGTTACACAATGCAAATATTTAAATATCCTGGAGAGTATCACTCTATTAATGTGAATGACCTTGTCAATATAGGTATTTAAACTATCATGGTCACTCACATCAGTATCAAAATAAACGGGATATTTACCATGTTTCATTGTTTTGAGTTTCTGATATTTCAGCGCTGTTGCAAGCACCATGATCACGGAGGAACTGACCTGGACCTAGACCTTGTCAATCTCTAATCATACATTTGAGTAACGCTTTCACAGGAAACTTTTGGCTCTCACGCGTTCGAGCTATTGTCAATCCTTATTGGAGTGTGCGCTTATACCTAATCCAAGAGAGATCAGACCGGATTTTTAGGTATGTTTGAAGTTTTGTATGAAAGAAAAAATGTATTTTAACTAGCTCGTTACTTTTTTCTTACTAGCTTACGTTATGCCAAAGTTGTTTTATTTTTAGGTGGCAGACAAGCACACATTCGCAGATTAGTTTTATTAGAGAATTTCGAAAGTTTAAGACGTCCTCACCATGTGGTTAAGTTATATAATCAGAAGATTCCTCTTTTGAGGAACTGGTCGCGGACTTAAGTTCTGTCTTGACCTTTACTTTTTCCAATCTAAATTTACTTATAACAATATAAACTCACGCCTATATCCCCGAAGGGTTAGGCAGAGGTGCCAGCACCCACATTTCGCCAGTTTATGTTTAGGTCCCAACGTAATAGGTGGCGAGCCTATTGCCATTAACCGCACTTACAAACCTGCGATAAATACACACATAACTTTGAAAAGCATCGAAACGTCATTGGTGTGTGCCATGGTAAAACCTCCATTACCCATACCACTAGGCTACCGCAGTTGTTAATTTTACTTTTACTTATGAATGTAAAATTTACTAATGAATGTTTTTAAACTACAGATATTAATATATTTTGCAGGATGCTGTCTCTGATTAGAATGTACGTATACATAGCTCTGTCAGGCGCTGGAACAGGAGACGCGAAATCTATGGTACATCAAATTGAGGGCTACTGTAGCTATGACACTTGAAGGAACATTTGTGGTTGTATACTGTGGTAGTAGTGAAGTGACGTCTTGTCCTTTGTCTATGATTAACAATGTTCCGTTATGATTTTATTGTTGTTTTTTAATTATTTGTCTAGTTCCTAAACACCCGAAATTCCTTGCCAAAGTTTGGTGAAAATTGGTTGAGAAATGCACTGGTCCGGAACTGACATACTCGTCGTAGGCAGTACTTTACCATCTGTATCATGATGAGTGTACTGGTGAGCTCTTCCAATTAGTTCTACCCTTTCCTTCCGTACACAGGACAACATGTGCAGGGCTTAGATGTCACTCGCATACGGTGCAGAATATCCGTTCAAGAACCAAGTGGTTCGGAAACTCTTTTCTTTTTCGCACCATTAAGACCTGGAATTCGTTACCAGCTCACGTGTTTCCTTCTTCCTACAGTCCCGCATCCTATAAGCAGGGCATGAAAAGGGATCTGATGAGGCCGTCAAGCTGAGGGCCACTATTGTAGTATTGTTTGTGCCTGAAATTTGCTTTGTCCTCTACACTGACAGCACAGAAACTCTGTGCTTACTGGCTTCTCTGGTGTTACACACGTTCATAGGCCACGGTAACCACTTTCCATCAGGTAGGCCGTGCGCTTGTCTGCCACCTAAGTGGTATAAAAAAAAATACCTTCAGCTTATACGGGGAAGTGAAGTCATATTGTCTTGAAAAAGGTCATATTGAGTTCAATATAAAAGAGAATCTGGACGACTGAGTTTTTCTCGGGTGTATTTATTTTAAATATCATTATATAGTACTGAGGTAGGTACACCAGTATTATTTAACATCAATGCCAACAAAAATACATAAAAATGTTTATGTATGATATGTATAGATTTGCCATTGAAATGACAACTTTCTATTGAAATGCCTGATAATGAAAAACATAAATATTTGTCTAAGTAATTTTCTTTTTATTCCTTATCAATACATTTTATTAAAACCTCCTATTGATGTAGATAAAAAGAAAGTAGTTTTTTACTCTTAGAGTTGCATCGACTTCCCTAAATAACAAAATGGATTATAGAAGATAGGACACGGAGGTATTTCCGCCCAATTGAGCAGTGCGACTGGGGATGTACCCCGCCCTACAGAATACTGCGGTTATGAAAACTTCATGTTGTGTCCCAAGCGGTGAGTAGGGTAACCAGAGCTCACTGGAGAATTTGTGCTGTCAGTGGGATATGACTAAAGGCTTGTCCTGCTTTGTCCTCTACACTGACGGCATTGAAACTCTGTGCTTACAGGGTCGGCAGCGCGAGTGTGGCTGCTCTGGTGTTACATACGTCTATAGGCCACGGTAACCACTTTCCATCAGGTGGGCCGTGCGCTTGTCTGCCACCTAAGTGGTATAAAAAGAAAAATATTATTCCAAACAATTAAATCAAGAACTAGTGGAAATAAATTAAACCGAAAGAAAGTTTGATTATAAGTTTGATCCTTTTAGCAGTCTGCCTTAGTGGAAACGAGACATAGGACCACCCATCTTATCTCGTTTAGCCTAGTTTCATTGAAGTACCTACCAAATTTTTTGCTTTTTTATAAGCCTGTTCACACTTCAATAACAATAAAATATATTTTTATGACTTCTATCATAAAAATAAAACAACATGTATATGATTGAATTATTTATGTGCCAATATTTTTACCGTCGTTGTATTGGGAAGTGATCGATCGTGAAGTGATTTGTGAAACACCATGTATAGTGTCAAGTGTATATATTTATTGCTTTCTGTTGTTTTGGTGAGTATTTAAACGCATACCTAATTTATGTTTCCTTTAAATAGAACTTTCTAAATATATTCTTTGTTTTTTTTATATACCACTTAGGTGGCAGACAAACGCACGGCCCACCTGATGGAAAGTGGTTACCGTCGCCTATAGACGTGTGGAACACCAGAGAAGCCACACTCGCGCTAAAGCACAGAGCACAGAGTCTTTGTGCCGACAGTGTAGAGGACAAAGCAGGACAAGCCTTTAGTCATCCCACTGACAGCACAAATTCTCCAGTGAGCTCTGACTACCCTAGTAACCGCTGGGAACACAATTATTATTCTAATTTCTTAAACGTATATCATTATCACATATCCAGAACTTGTACAGCTTCCTAGGCATACTCTACCAACAAACGTGTATAAAAAAGTTTTTTTTTAAATCGGTTAAGATAGAAGTAATTGAATCGGTCCAGTCGGGATTCGAACCCCTTGTGAGGGGATTTGAATAGTTAGCATACTAAATGCTTTAAAATTTCATTCAAAATGATTTTTTTATATAAAAATCCTAAAATCAGATCGACCCCTTTATTTTTATAAAACAAAAGAAGCCCGAGTCAAGTCCTATACCTTCAGCTATCTATTAAAGTTCGCTCGGAATGAGTACAGCCATTTTAAAGATCCGCCAAAAGGAAGGTAGTCTGACAAAACGAAAAAAAAAGTGTAAATAAAAGCTGTTATTTTAATATTACAAAATCAACTTTAAAATGTAAAAGTTTATTTTGTATAGTTAACAGAAGCTGCAGACATTGGCAAAGAAGAAGTGGACAAGGTGATTGAGGATGAGATCACGCAGAAGCTGAGCGACGATCTGCTGCAGAGCCTCGAGAAGAAATTCCAGGTGGATTTACAGAAGTAAGCATCGAACAACATTATCATATGCATGTAGATATAATGGCCGGCACACAACTTGACAATTTACTAATACATAACTAGTAGATAGTTCCATGTGCTACTCCTCCATTTTTGCATCTATCAAAAATGCTCTTGACAAAAGTTGTTATGCCAAGTTCGGTGAATGCGCCTTTGACATGAAACTGACATACTCGTCCTTGGCAGTATTTAACCGTCGTCTGTACCATGGTGAAAGTACGTGAAAGTACTGATGAGCTCTTCAAATTAGTCCCACCCACCCTTTCTAACACAGGACACTAACCACGCGGTTCGGTGACTCTTTCCTTTGACGCACCATTAAGGCCTGGAAATTATTACCAGCTTACGTGTCCTTCTTCCTACAGTACCGGATCCTTTGAGCGAGGCGTGAAAAAGCATATGATGAGGCCGTCAAGCTGAGTGTTACCATTGTAACATGGTATGTTGGTGACCCTCCTGTCTGTGATTTTACCTAATTGACGTGTCCTATATAAAAATACCCACAAACATAGATATGGACAAAACCAAAATCGACTACCTTCTGTCTGGCACTGCCTACTAATATTTATTTTTACTAGAGCAGGTTTATTCTTAATTATTGTCTTTAAACTAGGTCAGTAGATATGGTGCTTCTTAAGATAAAGCTATTGCTAAAGAATGGTACATCGCAGATCCAAGAGAAACTGAACGAGCTACAAGAAATGCTTGACGTCATAAAATCTCACGGAGAGAAGGAGGTTTGATGATATTCACTCACAGTTTTCCTCTTAGTTTATTTTGCTGTCAAATATTTAAAAAAAATAAAACAATTAACATACTTATTAAAATCTGTGCCGCCAAGATCTCATCTTAAGACTCTTTTTCCAAAATAAAATCTTCTGCAATCAAAAGAATTGCTGCAATTTGCCCAATATCAAGTAATAGTAGCGGCGGTAAGACCCATCATGGGGGAGTGGCTAGAGAAGCCACACGGCAGCCTCTCGTACTGTCTGACGCAGATGATCACCGAGCACGGGTGCTTCGGGCAGTATCTGTGTCGGATGGAGTAAGAGCCAACGTCCGAGTGCCATCACTGCGATGCGAGCGAGGATTTGGGGCTGCACACGCTCACCGAGTGTCCGGCGTGGGAGACGCCGAGACGGGAACTGGTGGCGGCCCTGGGAGTGAGAGTTCTCACGCTTTGCATCTTACTCGCGGCGATGATCCGCTGCACGGATGCGTGGGCGGCCAGCGCCTCCTGCTGCGAGTAAGTAATGCTCGTGTAGGAGGAGGCGGGGCGGGAGTGGCAGCGGGAGCGACGAAGGATCGCAAGCCAAGCTACCCGCATACGAAGGCAACTCGGGCGTCGGAGGTCAATGAATGCCCCTCTGCCCCCCATTAGCGCAGGCCTGGGGGTAACAGGTGGAGCCGCCTGTCACCCTGGGAGAAGCAGTCTGCGGTGGCAACGCACTTCGCGGGCTCCCCATTTCCGGGGACGAGTTGGAGACTCTGTGGTCCTGACACCCGTGGAGAGATGGCCCTGGGTCGGCCGGGGTGCGAGGGATATGCCAGTTAATCTCACCTTTGGCAATTTGGTTGCCCAACCAACACACAGGCGATGTGCGTTTTACCTAATCGGTTCGAGTCCGACATAACCTCTTCCACCGGCTCCGGTGGGGGGTACCCGTGGGAATTTTGCGCATGTAAAAGAAAAAAAATCGGTCGTTTTCATTTATATCAAGTTCATTTTTGGTTTTGGGGATTGAGATTAAATCTAAATTATAAACAGATTTTTCGATTATAACGTATGGTTGGGGTCGAAAATATGCTTAAAAACAAATTCGATTTGTCCAGACTTTTGATTCCGTATATCAAATCTTAGAAACATTCAAACAGCTATCTAGATATACAAACTTAATGCATACATTTCGTAATTATGATTTAAGACGAATATTATCCGAAAGTAGGTCATATTGTTTCAATCGCCAGGATGCTTACTCATTTGCATCATTTCAAATATTTACATTGAGGAAGTGTGATAATACATTGTAAGTTTATTTTCAAATGCTGCAATACTGTTTTCGAACTGGCTTTGAAGGTAATACCTAAATATATCATTGTGTAGTTGCTGCTCCTTTTCTGCTCATTTTCTAATATAAAAGTGAAAGTTAATGAAGCTGTTTGTTTTTCAGTCACGCTTAAATGAATCTGGTTAACATTTTGTACAGAGATTATACTGGAACACATAGACTACTTTTATTTCTGGAGTAGGTTTCTTCGCAGCATCACACGTGTCTTATCTCATTCACACTATCTTAAAGTGAACCCGGAGTTCAGGAATCTGAACTTCGGGTGCACCTTGGCGTCAGATGCAGTCAGGAAAATACGTCTCCATGATGGCGATAATGAGACTAAAATCATCTATCTTTGTACTAAACTTCAGCCAGAGTTCGATCAGCCGTTTGAGCGTAATCAAATAACAAATATAACGAATATCTTCACAATTCAAATCTATTTGAAGGTTAAAAAGGCTAACAGTAAGGCTAAACAAGATATTTGTTCACATTCTGTGTTGCAGCTTGACGCCTGCCTGATAGCTAAACAGAATGAGACCTCACTGCTCGCTGAGAAGGCGCTTCATCAGATGGTCGTTTGTGGTTATGCGTTGATCGGACATGACCCAGCCCAGGCTGTCCATACCGTAATGTCTCTCAAGAATATGATCCGCCAGGGAATCAAACCGGTAAGAACTTTCATTTTATACAATGAACACAGATGTAAAGATATTGAAATGGGTTGCAAGATAGAAACGTACATACATATAATCACGGCTTTATCCCCGGAGGGTTGGACAGAGGTGAATTAACCCACATTTCACCAATCATTAAATTCGGTCACACTTAATAGGTGGTGACACTATTGCCGTCTTCTGGGCACTATTTGTGACTCGAGCCATGCATCTGAGGCTGAGTCTGGGCTGTATATATCTGTCTGATGTTAAACAGCCCTATCCCTTAGTCGCCTTGTACGAACAGTGGTCCAAATTTTACTCTGCCGGGACGACCGCGACTATAGATAGAAACGTCTCTGTCAATAAATGCACAAGATCGAGGATAGGCAAGGCGTTTCCTTGCCTTTCCTTAATTTTGTGCATTTCGGCTTTGGGCTTACAGGTGATTGTCACGAATTGGGATATTACGATAAGATGATATTAATGACTCTTGATCGAAGGCGCATTGTATAGAGTTTAAATTCAGTATGACATCATTCTCTGAATTTTTTTATACCACTTAGGTGGCAAACAAGCACACGGCCCACCAGATGGAAAGTGGTTACCGTGGCCTATCGACGTTTGTAACACCAGAGGAGTCACAGTCGCGCTGCCAACCCTGTAAGTACAGAGTTTCTGTGCCGTCAGTATAGAAGACAAAGCAGGACAAGCCTTTAGTCATCCCACTGACAGCACAAATTCTCCACCTTTTTATATCATTTAGGTCTGCCACCTAAATGATATAAAAAAAGTTAATGTAAGCAAAGTCAACAGCGTTCTTTTTAAAAAGCAATGCTTGTTTGGATTATTTAGTGGTGTGTAAAAATACCAATGATAGACATATTTGGGACTTACATAAACATACATCCAGTTCAGATATTTCGAATATGTTAGAATATCCGTTTAGTATGAAATCGAATTGGCTGAGAGCCAAATAGATATAATCAAAGTGGCTTTTGAATATTCGTTCTGTTTCGTCGTATCAATGTTGTGTTTAACAACTTAATATATTAATACAGGCGTGAAGAGTTTGTTTTAACTATGTTTAGTAGGAAGATAAGATGACAAGTTTAATTAAATACAAAAATAAGTTTAAACTAAAACCCGACTACTGAAAAATCACGCTTCAAAAAGTATTAAACAAGAAAATATCAAGGATAGCCGTGGTCGTATGCGATTTTTTTCTTGAATGTTTTGTTTTTTTAGTGAACTCACTTTTCCTTACAATGTATTGTTTTGTTAGACTAAGTGGCATACGACCATGGCTATCCTTGATATTTTCTTGTTTAGTACTTTATTCGGTGTTTTGAACTTATTTATTTATTTATATATAACTTGCGGATGACCAAGACGCTTCTAATGATACCTCATTTGTCCAGTTCTAAGAAGTAGTTCAGGAGCTACGAGGGAACAGATAAACCTACATACATACATTATACTTACATACATAGCCTGTCAAAAACAATCATAACCCTCCTTTTACTTAGCCGTAGTCGAGTAAAGTAAAAACACTAAAATGTTAAGTTTTAAGTAAGTGTGTATGTAGGTTACATACACACTTACATACATGCAAACATACGTCAAAATCATAACCCTCCTTTGGCGGTAATAAAGTAAGTCGGATAATAAAGTAGGTAACATTTATTTCATGACGAAATAAGTGTTCCGATACTATAATTTTTCAAGAGCTCGTTATTCAGACCAAGTCTGAACATGCATTAAATAACATAGAGGTAGAATTCCAAAATGAAATATATTAAATTTTATGTCATAAGCTCCAAAGCAGGTTTGGTTTTGACAGGCTACACAGAATACCAAAGTAATACGGCGTAGCAAAAGGAGGATTGTGATTTTGACAGGCTATGTATGTATGTATGTAGTTTCATCATAGCTCCCCAACCACTTATTAGATCTAGAATCTAAATGAGGTATCTTTAGAAGCGTCTTTGTCATCCGCTGGTTATAGGCTATATAATGTCTCACTTAATCTTTTGTGGCGCTCTCTAGCGGCCATAAAGTACTGTGTTAAAACATAACTTTGAGATAAATATGTCATATGGGGTCAAACTGAAAGAACTTAATTAGCACATTTCAAAAATGTATAAATTATACGTATTGCTTACCCTAAAATTATATAAATAAAAAATAAGTGTAAAACTAAAACCCGACTACAAAAAAATCACTCTATAAAAGTATTAAATAAGAAAATATCAAGGATAGCTGTGGTCGTATGCCACTTAGTCTAACAAAACAATACATTGTTAGGAAAAGTGGCATACGACCACGGCTATCCTCGATATTATCTTGTTTTCAATTTTTACCGCGGTAGCCTAGTGGTATGGGTAATGGAAAGCTGAGACGAGGTCTCGGTTTCGATCCCAGGTTTTACCATGGCACACACTAATGACTTTTCGATGCTTTTCGAAGTTATGTGAAGTTATGTGTGTATTTATCGCAGGTTGATAAGTCCCCGGTTAATGGCAATAGGACCTAAACATAAACTGGCGAAATGTGGGTGCTAGCACCTCTACCTACCCCTTCGGGGATATAGGCCGAGTTTATGTTATGTTTATACTTTTATTGCGTGATTTTTCAATAGTTGGGTTTTAGTTTTTATTACTTTTTCAATCTTTCATCAATCTTTTTGAATCATGCATTTTGGAAACGTAGCACTTCTATTATCCATTTATAATCTTAATAACTTATTTTTAGACCAAGCTATTCCTATCTTGAATATAACTTCAAAGCCCATATTTCATTTTTCTGTGTTAAAAGCTTTTGTAAAACTCATTTCTCCGAGTAAATTTAAACGTTTTCTATAAATTATTCCAGTAGTCGGCCACACATGGGAAGTAGTGAAAAGATGAATGGGTGTTCCACAATTCACCGCCAATGATTTACGCAGAAAGTGTAAATTTAGACCACCTATCTACTGAGCCGTTTCGTAGACTAGACATTGCAAATTGATATTCATGAAAGTCAAAAACACAAACGGCTGTTTCATTTAACATCTGTAAAAGTTCAAAACCTTTTAGAAATGTATTTGTTACGTGTCGCAGACCTTTATGTGATCCAAATAATGAGAAAAATGTTGGCTCACTATTTCTTTTGTATAATTTTTGAAAAAAAAAACTTTAATGAATAAATGTTACTATAAAGTAGATGAGTATCTTGATGATGTAAATGCGTGGCAATATGTCTCTTGCTTAATCGCACAAAATAAATTGTAAACAAAAGCAAATTTAGAAAAAGAAATATAATCTAGTTCTAATATAGTTCTCTGAGTCTCTTGCGAAATAATCATTTTCCAATGGTTTATTTTTATATTATTTCTTAACGTAATTGTAAAATTATGACGTTCAAATGCGCTCTTTATGTGCCTAAACTGAATAAATGAAATTAATTATTTGATTCTTGATTGAACTTTAAACAATTATTTTTAAATTTTATTTTGAGTTGAGTGATAATTCCAATAGATTCTACTTAGATTTTAAATTATAATGATACCTATAGTCAATTCCGAAAATCAAAATAATATGAATTTAAAAAATCCGGGGTGCGAAGGATATTCATGGTGCATTTGAATAACCCAAATGGAACCCATGAATTAGGTCTTCTGTCAGGTTTTAGATTGCTTGGTTTTAGTCGGTGGCAGACTTATATCAGACGGGATTTCACAAAGAAAATTCTTATAACCTTTTTCAAATCTTTATTCGAACTACTTTGACTATATTTTTGAGCCGTTAGCCTATTCAAAGAAATAGCGAAGCGAATAATCGACGCCTCACTTGACAATAGGGCTGGCCTTTATCTCTCTCAAAGAATTGGCATCGCCATTCAACGTGGTTATGCCGCCAGCCTTTTGGGCACGGTGCTGGTACATATAGATGGGGAGGAAATTTTTCGATGCCTCAAGTTGCAGTCTCCCTCTTTGTATATATTGTATAGTTTTGTATATTCTTTATAAGTAATTCCACCCGTCATTCAATCTTTCCATATTTGTAAATGAGCAAACACTAGTTTTGAATATTAGTGAACATTTAAAAGAATTACTATTTCATTCTGTTTTCACGTATGAAGTCCAAAAAATATTATACTAATCTGTTGATAGACGCTCACATTTTTATAACATGAATAAATTGTCATTGTATTTGAAGTGATCACCGTACATATATCAGTAGCTTCTAACCCAATGGCTATTAAACTTTAAAAGCACCAATCCAAGTTTGTATTTATAACTACTAAATTAAAATTACAGATATACGATCAGAAGCCTGAAATATACGGACTGCTGAGAGTCTGTGGGCACGACCACGACACTCTGAAGAAGGTCATCAAATGCGTCATCTCCAAGGTAAGAAAGTTTTATTGCCGGTTCGGACTTAACTACTTTTAAACGGTTGTTAAGGCTGCGTATTCATCAGAGATGTGAGTGAGAGATGTGATTGTTATGAAGCAATAGAACCATTTCATTTAACTAGTCTCGCTCAGTGTTTCTCTCTCAGCTGAGCAGAGCGAGATTTCGTAGCTGCAAAACAAAGAAAGAATATGTGCTGAGGAGTGTGACGTTAGACTGCCACTATACCTCATCCCGCTCGCATCCGAAATGAGTCCTCTATAAATCTATGGTCCACTCAGCGACCTAGCACATCTACAGTCAGTGGAAACACTCACACAATTCCACAAGTTCCACAACCTCGCTACGCATCTTTACACCGAATTAGCTGCACTAATTCAAACGTCTCTGGTGGAAACACAACCTTAGACCACAATTAGAGCAATCTAAAATCTATTTCTAGGGAGTAAATAAAACAGTGTGGTTGGAGAGATATTGAAATTTGAAACTCGGGGTATAAAATCAATGACAGCTAGATTAGCCGGAGGAATAAAAATAATTGTATCGAATTGAGAACAATATTAGACTGATAATAAACCAGATTAGGTTGTTGTTGCCCATCTAGATAAGTGACGAAACGTTTGTAGATTAGGTTGATAAATGTTTGGGATTGTCATTCATTGAGGACTGTCATCAACGTCAAAAACGTCAAACTAGTGTCAATTGCATACATTCATCATCATTCACAAAAACTTTTGATTCGAGATTACAAGTCACATTCCTCCAAGTCGAAACCATGAATTAAATCCCGGGCTAAGTCATTGACGGAAACATCGGAATCGCTAGAGAGGAAAAAAAATCCATTCATCATTTTACTCTTCAAATGCCAACGGATCGCCATTTGCCTAGGGGCCTAGGTGACCTACCTAATATTGCTTATTGCTTAATCGTAACCTCTTCGGTTACCACTTAGCCATCAGCTACTGCCTACCTATTAGTCTACAAAAGAGTCGTTGAGAATCGTAAAGTGCCACAATAACTCAAAAATTATTACAGTCATTAGCCGTTTGTGATGCAAATCATCGTAATCGTGTGCTATAAAATGATTTTAGTTCTTAATAATTATATCGGTAGGCCAGAGATTCTCAAAGTCTTTTTTGGAGCCGGGGTTTTCTTCTCTATTCCTTCTTCTATTTCCTCTTTCTATTTAGTTTTATCTTTCGTTTTCATCGTAGTGATTTCCACCTGGTCTCCTTTTATTTCGGAAGGAAATCCCTACGTCCACTCCCCTCTCTCCGGTCAGCGGGGTTCTCTGCTGCGCCACACGCTTATTGCGTGTCTGATGGGTGGGTTCGTTCCACCGTCCCATTTTCGAGCATTACTTGGTCGCAGAATCAGGCAATTATTTAGCTGCCTAGTTCATAGGAAGTCTGCAGTAAAACTACTACGGTGTAGTTCTGATGCAAACTTCCTCTAACTTCTTCTGATCAACTGAAAAGGTTGACTAGAGCCCCAAAGAACTTGTTATATCTACATGCAACTAATAAATTTTGAGACCTTATCAGTCAGCCAAGTATTTTTGGATGGTTAGTGTCTCAAATTGCTAAGGTGCGAGTTAAATTCGCAAGAAATCATTGAATTTCAAATGTTTTATATGCCTCCGGCATCTGCAGAGCCGAGATGGCGTGCGGTTTTAGTCGGTTAGAGTCCAACATAACCGTACCTGACAGCTGATATAAAAGCGATGTCTTAAATCAAAGTAACCATCTTCACAACGAATTTCAGCAGCTACCCGCACTTGTTGCATTTGCTGATAGTGATGACATGATTCCAAGATGTTAATAATCTTTAATCCATTACATAAACGTCTGCAATAACACATTATCAAACAAGAGAGATGTGATGGGCGCTTGCAGTTGGCACTCGACACAGACCTTGAGTTTTTGCCAACTTTCGTATCTTCCATTGTTATATTCGCATTACATTAGGATAATTTGTTATTCTACTAATGACTTAGTTTCTGTTCGTGTGACATTGATAGGAAAGTTTTTAGATCTATTTTACATACGATACTTGATCAATCAAGGTACGAATTCGTAGTCGATCGCAGATCGCAGCAGCAGTTACATGCAGCTGATACAGCGTACCTTGAAGATGATAATATTGTTTATTGTTTCATACATGGCTTGTTTAACTTTGATACGGGTAAACGATACCATAGAGAAGCAGCAATGAATTAAAACAATAAACATTATTATCACTTTCAAATGTATATCACGGTACGTTGTATTTGCTGCTGTGATCTGCGGTTGGCTACGAAATCGTACCTTAATCGTACATGGTAGATATAGTTGAAGAAAATCAGTTAAAGTAGTTGATTTACTATTACACTCAATTCTTGGATCGGATGTATAAAAAACAACATAAGCAGTAATGCAAATGAATCATTTCCGGTCGAAGAAGTTAATATATTTATGAAAAGCTTGTTCGTGTTCCTACGTTCTTTAATTTCAAAACTTTCAGTAGCCTGATGTTGAAATCAACGTTATCCAATCTATTTCAATGATGTCCAATCTATTGAATTTCATACAATAAATTTCTCAGTGTATGAGAGAGAGAGAGAGAGATAGAGCACATTAGCAGTCGAGAACTTCGTATTGCCATTGTATAATGAATATCAGATGACAGAAGCTTAATGGAACATAAGTACAAATTCGATTGTTTCCTACGGTCCCCAATCCGCAACTGAATTATGAAAAATCTAATTATGATGATGAATTAATATAATTAGTATCATGGTTTCCATCAATCATATCAATTACCTTATGCCCCAATTATTGGCTACACTGAGGGCACCGAAATTCTGCACTTACAGGGTTGGCAGCGCGACTGTGACTTCTCTGGTGTTACAAACGTCCATAGGCCACGGTAATCACTTTCCATCAGGTGGGCCGTGTGCTTGTCTGCCACCTTAGTGGTATAAAAAATTTAGCAACATGTCATTCTCTTTCAAATTTTGAGGAGCCAAACTTTGCTGTTAAATGTTCTCTTCTCAGGTCTGTCTTTCTTGCCATAATCATCTTTCACGCATTTCATCCATCTATTCCTGGGCCTACTTCTGCTACTAAACACAACATTACTTTCATCTCTCATAATATTGATACCTTGACACATGTACGCTTCGGAATCAACTTTCAAACTACTTTTAATGTACTCCTTCTTTACTCGGTCCATTCTCGTCACACCACACACCCATCTTAATGCAATTTTCATTCGATTATAATCAATCATATCAATATCTCGCGGATATTATGTCGAAACACAGAATTTATTTATAATTTGTAATCTTTCATCTTTTAAAAATTACCATTGCCGATTATGTTATGATTGTCCTGTCACCTTAGTATGCAAATCTTATTGTACCTGGCAGTTGGCCAACGTCTAGACATGCTAAGTTGTCTAGTAGCTACAATATATATAGCGGATAATGGAAAATGTTCGCAGATTACACAAAATTTAGATGTACAATGTTTGTATGTGTGGCAGTACTATTGCTGGTTAAAGAATTTACGTCATATTCAATACACGTATGTATAAAAACTACGAAATAAAAATTGCAGAGAATATTCTATAACCTCATTGATGTTGGTCCAAGTAGAATATAATAATATTCTAGAACATCCAAAGTAGGCATAGCTTAACTATCTAGAATGGAATTAGTAATAGGATTGTTGGATGATGGGTGTACAGGGCCTTCCTTGAAGCCCAAGTGATCCTCACCTGGTAGCTAGTGTAACTACAGAACATATCAAATACTAAAGTTCTTAGTACGTTTTTTTTTTAATCGAATTGAAATTTTGCTTCCTGAAAACGTGGTGATACTGTGTTAAAAATATTCATAGACATTACTGTTTCATTTCAGTCACCAATGATAAAATCATCAATGATGGATATCACAGGCAAGCTGATCGATGGCGTGGTGAGCCTCACAAAACTCATGGCTCATGGAGCTATGCATGAAGCGTGTCTCATTGAAGTCATACGGTCTATAGAAGAAGAAGCATTAAAGCTTGTTGAAGATATTCGAACATGTGCTTATAGCAACAATACTTTTATGAAAGAAGCTAATGAATACATAAAACAAAATAATGCTACTATCCTTGATGTGCCAAGGAGAGAAAAATTAACCAAAGAAGTGGATGTTGAAAAGAAAGATGAAGAAATGAAAGAGCTAATACGTAGGATGTTATCAGAGAATAAAATGAAAGATCTAGATACATCTTTTAAAAATAAATTATTGAAATTTACTAATGATTTGAATAGTGCAGATACTAATCAAATTGAGAAAAGTACTAAGACAGATTAAAAATGATGAATTTAAAAGGCTTCATTAAAATGTTACTAAATAAATTTGTCTCATTTCTCACATTACAACTTTGATGTCAAGGTGTGTATGGGAACTCAATTCAACCCCTAATTAGTACCCCTGCTGATTACTACACGAAATTTGGCGCACGCTATATAAGCATAGCGCATGGCCTGGGGGAGGAGCGGTTAGATGTCAATTGCTTCTTTACACAGAAATATTAGGAGAGCACTATCAAAACTATCGTAATTTTTCTATACCACTGAGGTGGTAGAGAATTACACATCCCACTAGATAGGAAGCAGTTACCATTGCCAATGGACGTGTAACACGACCCTGTAAGAATCTTCTGATCTTCTTAAAAAATACCCATGTTGATAGTATATCGCTCCCTATAAACTTATCCCAAAGCGCAATCGAAGTAGTATCTCTGTTAATCGCTCCAGTTTTACCTCTAGATTAAAATGTTTTACCCCCTATCTACTATGCTACCGAGTTTTATGGAAAAATTGTACAGGTGTAAAAAATCTTGGTAAACAATTTGTCCACTTCTTCAAAGCCCTATTTGGTTTACCATCTCCTCAGTACCATCAATATCTAAGCCCAAAAACTTTAAAACAATCCAGATCGGACCGAGCCGAGATTCTTGCGCTAGACGATATCTAAACATTGAAAATAGTTCACTTACGAAACGGACTAGTGTTTACGATCAAAGATAGCGGCTGTTCACTGTTCTGTTTACTTGGTTCAAAACCAGCTGCATGCACCGTGATTAGTGGCATAAGTGTTGAAATTCGTTTCATTTTAGTTTGATATGTGGATTTAGTGTCGATGATGATTTGTTGCGACTTTAGGTTGTAGTTGCGTTGCTGCTATCGAAATAACAAACCCATTTATCCCCACTGCTGCTTTTAAACTAGTTAAGTAGTTTTACAATTGGTCATTCAACTAATAGGAGGTAGGACACGACGGTATTCCCGTCCGAATTGAGCAGTCCGACTGGGGAAGTACCTCCACCCTGCAGAATACCACGGCTGTAATAACCTCGTGTTGTGTTCCCGGGGGTGAGTAGGGTAGCCAGAGCTCACAGGAGAGTTTTTGTGCTGTCAGTGGGAAGACCAAATGCTTGTCCAGATTTTGTGTTCTGCACTGAAGGCACAGAAAATCTCTGTTCTTACAGGGTTGGCAGCACGGATGTGACATTAGGTGGGCCGTGTGCTTGTCTGCCACCTAAGTTGTATAAAAAAACAATGTCATTTATTTTAATATCTCCAAACTTTCCTTCTTAAAACGTCGATAGCTTTGAAAATTCACACCTTTAATCTTATGACCGACTGAACTAGCACTGGAATTCCGTGGGGGACGGACACACAGTAACGAATTTACTGGTGTGGCTATCGTGGCTCTGGTAGAAAGTCTCGCAATTAATAATTTTATGGACATTGGCAAAATTGCGGCGATTGGCTGCAGAAGACATCAAAAAAGAAGAAAAATTATGAACTAGCGCAGATATACTGTATGGAATAAGACATCAGACTCGTGTGTTGTGTCAATTTATGACAAGAACCCAATAAATCTAAAAACCATTGTTAATTTCTGTTTGTTTAGATCAGTTTAGACAACTCTACTGGGATCCTCACATTACATTGCTCCGATCATATTGTTCACATAACATAACCGAAGGGGTAGGCAGAGGTGCTAGCACCCATTTTTCGCCGGTTTATGTTTAGGTTCCAATAAAATAGGTGGCGAGCCTATTGCCATTAACCGGGCACTTATAAACCTGTGATAAATACAGCATCAAAAAATTAATCGGTGTATGCCATGGCAAAACCTGGGATCGAACCCGAGACCGCGTCTTAGCAGTCCATTACCCATACCACTAAGCTGCCGTGGTTATATTGTTCAGTACCGACCAAACTCCTTCGTTTAGTACTCTAACCACGGACATTGGCGGAAGTCTGCGCTTAACAATTTTTTTTTTTAAATACCACTTAGGTGGCAAACGAGCACACGGCCCACCTGATGGAAAGTGGTTACCGTGGCCTATGGACGTGTGTAACACCAGAGAAGCCACACTCGCGCTGCCAACCCTGTAAGCACAGAGTGTCTGTGCCGTCAGTGTAGAGGACAAAGCAGGACAAACCTTTAGTCATCCCACTGACGGCACAAATTCTCCAGTGAGCTCTAGCTACCCTACTCACCGCTGGGAACACAACACGAAGTTATTATAACCGCGGTATTCTGGAGGGCGGAGGTACTTCCCCAGTCAAGACTGCTCAATTGGGCGGAAATACCGCCATGTCCTACCTCCTATTTTCCTTCCTTCCTCCTTTTTATACTATTAAATACATGGCAACACCGATTGATTGCCTTTACGAGCTCATAAAAGTGATTATGTTTGTGACATTATTAACTTAACTTCATCGAGCGACTAATACGTCCATAAAAGTATGTATGACATAATTTGAAATCATTTTCATAGCGCCGGTTGAGGTGAATGTCCTTTGATTTTTTTTTTGTAATTATTGGTCTTTGGATGGCAGCCAAGGTTTAATGCGAGAACATATGGCATCATGATATTGCAAGGTTTTATAGCGCAGTTGTTAGATTCTACTAGTACTACTATAATCTATTAATTCAGAATGTATTTATTGTGCCGGCAACACCGACAACTTCAGGTGGTGGGCGCTCGTGGAAGTCAGGGATTATTAAAATTCAAGAAGTGCACATAGTGTACATGTAATTGCATCTAATACGAGTATATATGAATATACAAGTTGAGAATATAGCCTACTATTATTTATTGCAGTATTCTGTTACATATTATGTATTACTGTTGTTAATACTGATGTTCTACTACTATTACTGTTACTATAGATTGTTGGCACTTAGTGGAACCTGCTACACTTATTGAATTAGACATTTTGTACTTTTCAACTGTATTTTATTTTTCACCTGACCGGTTTCGCCTTACGGCATTCTCAAAGGTTTTGTATTGGCGGTTTAAACCTGTCAGGTGAAAAATAAAATACAGTTGAAAAGTACAAAATGTCTTATTCAATACCTATATTACTGTTGTGAAAAAATAGTGACTATAATCCTCCTCGCTATTAACACACTAGGAGTAATTTCAACATACTGCTTTTTGGAGGATAGGATCCATCAAAATCTTCAGAGACACTAATTAAGGGGCGATGCCGTGGCACAAGCATTTTTTTTGGGGTTGAAAGTAAACTGCAATCATTCGTAAGATTAATCAAGAGCAATGGGTACCCATCAATGCTGTACGTATTGTTATGTCGAAAAGGAACCGATGAAAATGATGAACAGGTAATCATGATTTCATGTGATATAAGAAAGACTTTTTATTGCGTTTCATTCGTTGTGAATAGTCGATAGTTATTTTGAGATAGGACTAGCAATATAAAATGAGCTAGATTTGGTTCTTAAAATAATCGCCCTATATTATGCCTCACCTGGCTGGTAGACAAACTATGTCGTATAACTAGGGTGGTATGTATAGGAGATTTCAGCTTTCCAAGATTTGGTAGTTTATTTGGTCAGAGTATTCCGTCTAGAATGGGTCTGGACATGGATTCAAGTCCCGTTCTAGATAATGACTTTTCCGATCCGGTAGTTTAGTGGTTAAGGGATCTAGAGGTCCCGGGTTCAAATCCTGGCTATTACACTACCGACGTGAATCCATTCCTAGCACAAGCAATTTAGCTTGGTTGGAGGAGTTAGAGGGAATATTAGTGAGAGCGGTTGCTAATATTCATTATAAAAACAAATCTGTATATTTCATTTACCATCTGCCAAACCAAATTCCAACAACTAATATTATAAGTGTGAAAGTTTTTGAAAATATTACGCGGTAGGTACAGTGAGCAGTACGCGCTACGCTAACGGCTGATCGGATATGAAATTTGTTACAGGAATACATTACAGTATAGAATAACACATAGATCACCCTCACACTGTGCAGAATATACGAGCAAGAACCAAGCGGTTCGGAGACTCTTTTCTTTGCCGCACCACCAAGACCTGGAATTCATTTCCAGCACACGTGTTTCCTTCTTCCTACAGTCCCGGGGCCTTTAAGCGGGGCGTGAAAAAGCATCTGATGAGGCCGCCAAGTTGAGTCATTGTAGCACTTAGTGTCTGTAATGGTGACCCTCTTTCCTGAGACTTTGCCTTTATATTACCATCAGGCGAGGTGACGTCAAGTTGGCGTGTCCTATATAAAAAAAAGACCTTTTATCCCAGAAATAAGTTCGAATGAGTTGCGGAACCGGATTAAAATCCCACCAGGAAAGCCCCGGGTAGCAGCTAGTAGTGAAAAAAATTTAACAGTTCTTTTAATTATTCCTCTTCACTCCCACTTTTACAACAATATCCGTGGTTATATGGGATATCCGGGAATAGATTGAGTATCAAGATTGCTCGTCCCACCCAGGACTCATAAAAATGTCTCCTAAATATTAAGATTTAGTGTGGCGCTTCTATGCAATTATCAGCTTCTTGTAAACCTGCCAAGAGATTTTAAATATGATCCCGTGAACCACAGACATAGAGGACACTAGATAGTGCAAGCGGTTCGTACCACGGTTTCAAAAAAATAACACCAACGATTCCGTGAAGTGGCTAATATCAGAATAACTGCTTATTAGCAGGGGTTGACAATATAGGAGTGACGTGGCGGCTTTTTCAGTGTACGGAATTGTTAGTTTTACTTTAGGTGTATTTTTGAAACGAGGCAGTAAGTGCAGGAACCTAAAACGTTGTAGTTACAGCAAAACGTTCTTAGGAGTAAAGGTCTCATAAAGTACTTCCCCTTACTGCCGCGTTTCAAAAATACACTTGTATGGTATACCAGTTTTCCGTGCACCTCCTTTAGTCAAAGTAAAAATAATTTATTCCATTAGTTTCATATCCTTTTAGCGATTTTCCAGCTAAGTTAAAAGTCTACACTACTACTTTTGGTTCATATTTTTATAAAAAATCAATAAACTAATACTACTACTTTTTGTAGTGACTGCCGCATGCCGTCTGACCAGCTTCCTAATTTCCAACTTCCCAATGTGCGCAAGATTCTCGTACGTTGTTTAGTAGGTGCACCGCCTCGCAAAATCAACCTCATTTGCTACTTGGGCCCTGAAAATCATGGCGGGGCCCTAATACATCTTTAATCACTTTCTAAAAGTATTTTATAAAGTATCTTATGTTTAACAGTATTGTGGATTCCATAACACAAGCTAGTTAAGCTATGTTTAGTATAGGCCCAGATTGCGACGTGCAGAATATTGTAGAATATTTATTTACTTTTTTTTAACTATCTAAATGTTCTTTATTTAAGACAAAATAATTTAAATAATTTTATTAATTTATTTACTTATTTATATTTTTTATTAATCACGTAATGCATGGCAAGCATGTGTGTAATTTTTCTCTATCACTAATGAGTGATAGAGAAAAATTACACACATGCTTTTCATAATATTGAATGTATATGTGGGATCTAGTCTACTGTATATCTGTGGTATAAGCTCGTAACTGGTGATAATTGTTTAATTTAGACGTAGCACCTTTGGCTAAATAGACTTTGTTTTATTGATTATAATATATTCAACAGGTGTGTACCAGCTTACAGGTAAAGTGGCTTGACCCTGAGAATCTTGATGAAGGATTAATAGTCTTTTTTATTAATTACCGCTCAATTAATTA
Organism: Eilema griseolum; assembly: GCA_963662185.1. NCBI lineage: Eukaryota > Metazoa > Arthropoda > Insecta > Lepidoptera > Erebidae > Eilema > Eilema griseolum. Next base: position 24,951,034 of record OY759242.1, on the reverse strand, counting down.
AAAAGTAATAATAACTAAATAACGCTTAATTAACTAATAGACGCGTGGTTCCCGGCAGAATAGAATTTGGGCCACCCCATCTCTTCCCATGCGGTGTCGTACTAAAGGATAAGGCTGTTTAACATCAGACAGATATAAACAGCCCAGACTCAGCCTCAGACGCATGGCTTTAGTGAACAACAGTACCCGGAAGACGGCAATAGGCTCACCCCCTATGACGTGGGACCGAATTCAATGATTGGTGAAATGTGGATTCATTTCTGCCTAACTCTCTGGGGATAAATACGTGATTATATGTATGTATTTGTGTATGAAATAGTAATTAAAAAAACAAAAGATTGGTTACTTCGGTTTTCATTTGATTGTTAGCAATTTTTTATAGCTTTTGTATTTGGTTCTGTGTACCGTTCAGTAGCTACGTACCTGCCATAATAATATATGATTGAATTTATTTATAAATAAAATATTTAAAATTAAGAGAATACGAGTACTATTTTTATAAAGTGTACAAATTTACATTTCAGGCTGTTTATGAAGTATGAGCAAAATGCTGAATGCTGAAAAAATAACTTTAAAAGACAGCAATTTTTTACCAAGTGCTATTTCTATAAAATGGACATTGTAGAATGAAAATAATCATACTCGTAATCAATCTTTATTTGCGAGTACATGTATATATTATGGTATTATATTTGTTTAAAAGTTTCCTCATGGCGTGTTTCACCCAAAAGGCATGCAAATTTACAATTTTATTAATAAAGTAAAGTATTAATAATTATAATAATGTCCAACGTTCAAAATGAATAATTGTTACATTAAATTTTAATAATAATAATACTTAAGTCATTTTGATTACAAACTGCCTTTAAGATATTCGTCAATAGTATAATATAATATGCTTTCGTTACAAGTGAATTACTTTTTTTTAAATACATTTGAATTTTCTACTTCTAAAACGTTCAGTATCTCTATTTCAGCATTTAGTAGTCCAATTGCTATTGGATTATATTTTTATTGTTGAAAAATGATCAATTTACTATAATATAATGGAACTGGTAAAGAGAAATTTTCTTACGATAAATAGTTTTAATGATATTTGATTTTCAATTTTCAATTTCTCAAGTCTGCCGAAAACGCTCCATATTAAATCGTACTTGCGAATGACGTCACGCGCCAGTTGCGCGTAGTACAAATGCATGGTGTTCAAGAGAATATCGCATTTATCTTAGTTCACGTTGCGTTTACATATGTATAGTTTAATGAGGAATTTAAAAAGTAAAAAATTTGGACGGTATTTGATTGTTCACATTTTGACTTACTATGGGAATTAAAAATAAAGAAAAGTCATAGTTTCTGTTGGTTTAGGAAATATTTATTTATTTATGATATACTTTATTGTACACCAATTACAATGTTCATGTTACAGAAATTAAGAAGACAAGAGCAGTACAAAGGTCGGGAACGACCTCCGCCCCCCATGTGCGCAGGCCTGGGGGTGACGGACGGGTGGAGCTGCCTGTCACCCTGGCAGAAGCAGGCCGCGGCGGCAGCGCGCCTTACGCGCCTTCCCATTTCCGGGGACGAGTTGGGGACTCTGTGGTCCCCACACCCGAGGAGAGGGCCAGGTCGAGAGAGATGGCCCTGTCTCGGCCGGGGTGCGAGGGATATCCCTGTTAACCTCTCCTTCGGAAATAAACAAAAAAAACGCTTATCGCTAATTTCTGCCAGGCATTTTTGCAAGGCAATTTTTTCTAGTCAAAGCTAAGATATTAAGCAATATTAGGCAGAATCGGACGACCTTGTCAATTAAATAGCCTATTTAGATAATATAATCACGCAAAAACGTTATTACTCGTACTTATCGTATCTAACGTGAGAATTGAAATGTGTATCATACCAAATATGAATCACACTCACAGAGGTCAGGAAAAGTTAAATTTAAATATGATGTTTACCGCCAAACATTTGTAATTGTAAACATTCCTGGCAATCAAATAATATTATTATGCCCCATGTAAACATCGCTATAAGTTATAATGTTATGAACAATGTTTCCTCGAAGTATTCACAAAGTATTTCAGTGTGTATCCGATATTATTTTGTAAGGAAACACATGCGGAAAACACTGTATGGTGCTCTTATAGGAGGATAGGGAAAAAAGGAAGAAAAATATATATTATTTCACACAATTTAGGTCGTAGATAACCACGCGATCCACCTGATGGATAGTGATTACTGTGGACACCAAGGGAGTCACATCCGTGCAGCCGACCCTGGCAGAACAAAGAGTCTATGTGCTCATTCCCACTGACAGCACGAAAACTCTCCAGTGAGCTCTGGCTTCCCTACTCACCACCATAACACAACACGAGGTTATTATAGTATATAGGAATAGGTACGCAAAGGTACTTCCTTAGAGGGACTGCTCAATTGGGACGAAAATACCGTCGAGTTCTACCTTCTATTAGGTTGTATATCTATAAGTTGACGGAGAGTGGAGAATATTTTGAAGAGACACTTATATGTACACGATACTTCACGCCAGTACGCACACGTAGGTATTTCTTTCATCCCAAAGGGTGTGTCAAAACTTCTATGAGCCGAAGACAATGATGGTAGCAAAATTGACATCTATAAATTGTGAAACTTATTCCTGTCGTCAACATTAAAACCTCTAAGTCTTATTAGTATTAAAGTTATCGGGATATTTACCACGCTGTATTGTTTTGAGTTTACTCCTAAAAAACATTTTCACTGTTCACCGCCAATACTCCAGTGCATGATCATGGTCCCTGCAACAGAGCCGGAATCACGGTGAGTGTTCTGACGAGCTCTTCCAACTAATCCCACCATCTCCTTTCCTACATAGGACAACACGTGCAGGCCTTAGATGTCACCCTCACACTGTGCAGAATATACGAGCAAGAACCAAGCGGTTCGGAGACTCTTTTCTTTGCCGCACCACCAAGACCTGGAACTCATTACCAGCACACGTGTTTCCTTCTTCCTACAGTCCCGGGGCCTTTAAGCGGGGCGTGAAAAAGCATCTGATGAGGCCGCCAAGCTGAGTGCCACCATTGTAGCACTTAGTGTCTGTAATGGTGACCCTCTTTCCTGAGACTTTGCCTTTAGCTTACCATCAGGCGAGGTGAGGTCAAATTGGCGTGTCCTATATAAAAATAAAAATAAAAATATATCAGAAACTCAGAACATGGCAAATATCCCAATAACTTTAACGCTAATGTGAGTGACCATGATAGTTTAAATACCCCTAAGTCTTTTTTTATATCACTTAGGTGGCAGACAAGCAAACGGACCACCTGATGGAAAGTGGTTACCGTGGCTAATAGAGGTGTGTAATACCAGGGCCGTCACACTCACGTTGCTGATCTTAGTTTTCTACACTCGCAGGGGCAGAAACCATCAAGAATCATGTACTACTAAACTATGATGTATTTGTGCTGTACTCAGTGATGTTTTTTTTTATATAGAACACGTCAATTAGACTTCGCCTTGCCTGATGGTAAGCTGAAGGCAACGTCTCAGAAAAGAGGGTCACCATTACTTACACATACCGTGTGACAGTGGTGACACTCAGCTTGTGAAGAATTGTAGTCAATTTTTACAGATAAAAGGATTTTTAAAGTTCCGTACCACTGAAGGGGAGAAAGAGATCCTTTTCGGATCACTTCATTATCCGTCTATCTATCTATCTGTCTGCCAAGACCTCAGAAATGCGTGGAGGTATCAAGTTGAAATTCATACCAAATACTTAGGTCTAGGTCTATAACGTCTTGAAATCGTGTACAGAAATCAAATTTCTAAGTCAACGCATTCAAAATATATTACGGTTTATGTAGCTTACATAAGTTACGGAACCCTCGGTGCGCGAGTCCGACTCGCACTTGACCGGCTATTTTTAAAGAGTGGAAGACTTAGCATAGTATTTTTAATTTATTTATTTATTATATACTTTATTGTACACCATTAATACCTACATAACATTACTAAAGTCTATATAACAAGGGATCAGTACAATGGGTGGCCTATCGCTTTAAGCGATTTCCGCCAGGCAACCTTTGGATGGTGATTACAGTTGTAGGAATGATTGGTAGTTGTTTGGCGTACTTTTACAATAGAAATATAATAGGTAATTACATAGGTATATTATTTCTAATACACACATAAATATAACTATATATTGACAAATAAACATATAATAAAGTAATCCTATCTAATACATACAAATAATAAAAATAATATACATAAATATAATACATACACAATATATATCAGACAATAACTTGATATAGTAAGCATGGTATATAAGAGTATTTTCACAATGACAAATAGTGCTCTCTCACCAAAGTTTTGAATTTATTTAAATTCTGAGCCTTTCTTGTGTGTACTAGTAGCTTATTCCAGAGACGTATTGGCGTAACTGTGAAGGAATCACAGTACCTACTTTCATCCCCGGTTGCAAATATCAAATACAAAATCCCATAATGGCCAACCTCCTCCAAAATTCCTGATGTTCTAACACAATACGCAAGTATTAGTAAGTTATTTTAGTATATGGCTCACGCATTAGTTCAGATTTGTCGATATTTCTAGTTATTACCGAACATTACCGATCGCTCACGTCACTGCAGGCCCTGACACACATATTTGGTTAGGTTTGGAGTTTAATTAGTTTTTCTGACGCAGCGCTGACCAAAACCACTTTCGAATGATCAGGCTAGATAAAAAAGTAGTTAATAATAGATATATTGGAGGCGCCTCTATGTAGATACCAATTGGTTATTAGCAACTTTTCTTTAGTTAAGAAAATATTTTTTCTTAGGGCATCCCCAACAAAAGAATAAGCGGGAGCGAAAGAGACTCGTAAACCGCGCGACCCGCGAGCAGAGGCGGCTAGGGCTTCGGTGGTCACAATATGACCTCCGTTCCCCATTAGCGCGGGGTGACGGGTGGAGCCGCCTGTCGTCCTAGCAGAAGCTGGCTGTCGCGGTGATGCGCAATGCGCGTCTCCCCATACCCGGGGACGAGATGGGGACTCCGTGGTCAGTACACACGAAGAGGGCCGTCTCATAAGAGGCAGTCTTGAGCCGGCCCGGGGTACGAAGGATATGTCTCAGATAAACTCACCTCTGTCGTCGTAAGTTATATAAAAATAGAATTACCACTTATATGAATTAATTGGACACTTCTAACAACGTAAAACAAAAACTAAAATAAAAAAAGCTCATTTCATTCAATGAGTGTGTGAAAAAAATATTCAGAGTATACAATTTCAAAGACAGTAGTGACATGATCTTTTCACAGGTCACAACATATTAAAAATAAAAAGCTCAGACCGATGTTTGAGAGTATAATCTGTGGTATGATTGTGTTTAAAAATAATAAAATGGATATAATAATGCTATAGAGACTAGTTAATGATGAATTTTTTGTTTCATATTTTTTTGTTGTGTTGTGAAATATTATTAATCTAAAAGTTAATAAAACTGTATCCCGAGCACGATAAACTATCTTAAACGTTTCGAGAAAGTGGAGCATTGCAATTGGCCGGCTTCACACACACACAGGTTCACAGTAGGCAGGCGGCCAATCACAATGCTCCGTTCTCTCGTTACATTTACGATAGTTTTTCGTGCTAGGGATCTGAACTGTTATTTTTTTAAATAGTTTTTGTTTATAATTTTTTTAAATAGGACTTATCAATATGAATTTTCTTCGCCTGATGATAAAGTTAAGGCAAAGGCTCAGGATAGAAGATCACAATTACAGACCACCATATTACAATAATAATAATAATATTTTACAACATTCTACACAACGCTATCTAGACCCATGGTAAGCATAGTTTAACTAGCTTGTGTTATGGAATCTAGAATACGGATAAACATACTTAAATACTTTTTTTTTGTAAATACATACATATCATACATAGAAACACCCAGACCAATGCAAATATCCATATTCATGCATACAAATATTTGCACTGAGCGGGGATCGAACCCGTGCCTCCTGCGTAGCAGTCGCGTTCACTACCACCACCCACAGAGGCTGTCTGGCATATTACAATGGTGGCACTCAGCTTGACGGCCTCATCAGATGCTTTTTCACGCCCCGATTAAAGGACCTGGTACAACTGTAGGTTTTGTATTTCAATTTCATTTCAGTATAATTTGTGTTCAAATCACTCTCCGAGTCTTTTCTAAAAACAATAAAAAGAAAAGAAAAAAAAATACAAAACGGGTGAACTTCGATATTTTCCGTGAAGCAACTGTTACTGACCCCCATAACCTACTGCCGATATCTAGGTTCTATAGTTAGACCAGAGGGTCTACCTATTACTGTAAAAAAGACTTTTCCCAAAAAAAAATATGTTATGTTCATTTATTTCATATTTCTTACCGATATGTGTGCAATTCTACAAAAACATGTCTTGAAGAGCTTCTTGCTACACTAGAAGATATTCACCTTACGAAAAAGTGTTTAAGTTGTTTATTGATACTACAATAACATTACAGAATTCTTTTCTGAATAGTGGTAGACATAAATGTGAAAACAAGGGATTAAAACTTCATCCATTTGTGCCACCGGCATGTGTATAATAATACAATAGAAAATCCAGAATGATTCTATATTGATATTAAAAAAGCAATGCAATGAAATTTAGCTAATCAACTGTAAAAACATCTGGTGGTTGAAAAATAACTTAACATAAGAATCAAACGACATAATCCGCCATGCTCTTGTCACCGCCGGTGTACCAAGCTATAAGTTGTATAATAGTTATTTTAGTTTTATTGTATGTAATATTTATAAATTATTTTTTGACATGATTGTAAAATTAATAAAAGTTTATTTCTAGAATCAAAGAATCAATTTCATTTATTCAGTTTAGGCACACAAAGAGCACATATGAACGTCAAAATTTTACAATTAGGTATGTCAAGAAATAATATAAAAATATTAAATAATTTAAAAATAAACCATTGGAAAATTATTCTTTCGCTGGTTCGGTAGATTAGTTCTACTGAGAAGCTACCAGCAAGAAACTCAGCGAACTACATTAGAACTAGATTATTTTTCTTTTTTTAAATTTGTTTTGGTTTACAATTTATTTTGTGCGAGCAAGCAAGAGACTTATGTTGACCACGCATTAACATCATTAGGATACTCATCCACTTTATAGTAACCTTTACTCATTAAAGTTTTTTTCAATTGAATTTCAATAAACAATAGAGAGTGTATTTAGGTAACATTTTTATTATTTTCTTTGAGTAACAAATGTAACGTGAATGACCATGTCAATTTCAAATCACACAAAATAGGGCGTGAATATCTCTTCTCCCTGACTTTTACCCCTTTTGTGAACTTTTTATGGGTAATGGACTGTTGAGACGAGGTCTCGGGTGCGATCCCAGGTTTTACCATGGAGGATGGATCTGTGTATTTATCGCAAGGTTTATAAGTGCCCGGGTAATGGCAATAGGCTCGCCACCTATACATTGGGACCTAAACATAAATTGGCGAAATGTGGGTGCTAGCACCTCTTTTTTTTATACCACTTAGGTGGCAGACAAGCGCACGGCCCACCTGCTGGAAAGTGGTTACCGTGGCCTATGGACGTATGTAACACCAGAGAAGACCCTGTAAGCACAGAGTTTCTGTGCCGTCAGTGTAGAGGCCAAAGCAGGACAAGCCTTTAGTCATCCCACTGACAGCACAAATTCTCCAGTGAGCTCTGGCTACCCTACTCACCACTGGGAACACAACACGAAGCAGGAAGAAGGAAGGAAGAAGGTATGTGGAACAGAATACTGTAGGGCCGCCCAATTGAACAGTCCGACTGGGGAAGTACCTCCCTTCCCCAGTCGGACTGTTTCATTGGGCGGAAATACCGCCGTGTCCTACCTCCTATCATTCCTCTGCCTATCCCTTCGGGGATATAGGCGTGAGTTTATGTTATGTTATATCTACTAATCAAATGAAATTTTAAACTTTGGAGTGGATTTATTTATTCCTGTCTATTATATAATTTATGTCTTTACTCGTGACATTTCTGTTTGTTTAGATAGCGCTGCTGGGATCATTACATTGTTTCGATCATATTCTTCAGTTCTGGCCAAACTCCTTCGTTTATTACTGTAACCACGGCCATTGGCGGAAGTCTGAGTGAAGGTCTGGGTTAGACATTATTAAAAAAAAATTGGCCGTGTTTGTTTCGTGGATATGGCTATATCTTATATATGAACTTATTTGAATAAATAATACGTGTATACCTATATATAATGACGGCCCTTTAAGATAGACTTTTATCTTAAAGAATCTGACTGAAAATATATATTATATTGTAAATCCATAATGAATAATAATTTAAAATGACTTAGCCAAGTAGTACAAAAGTATTTTCATTGAGAAATATAAATAAACTTATCTACTTACATTCTTTCAATGACTACCTAATTATTATAATATGAAAATGATACTTATTTATTTTTGACGCTGACTGTTTCCTCCTTGATTTAATTTTTTACGGGGTAACATAGGTTTAGTTATAGGTATATTTTAGATGGTAGCAGCTGGAACACTAAAAGATATCCCGAATTTGCTATAAGCAAGTTTTCTGGACTGCTCTCTATACACCTGCTATAGGTATGTCTCATAGGTATTCACATCAAAAGAAACCATGGTACTGGTTCAGAACACTAAAGGCTAGGCACATACCTGCATCGGTGAAGAAGGCAGAATGCCTGTTAGGGCTGGAGGGAACCGAAGCAGATGCGGAGGTCAGAAAGGCTCGCTTCACCTTGGTCCACTTGGAGGCACGAGGGGGGCGGTGCTGCGGAGGTCGACCTCCGAGCTCCAGGGACAGCTGCTTACGGAGCGCGGGGTGGGAGGGCTCTGATTCTGCAAAGACATGGATAATAAGTGGGTGTAGGACCAAAAGCTTCGGTGCCAAGCCAAGCAGCGTGTCTTGTTTTATTTTTCACGCCTTTTTGATGTACAATTAGGTGAGCAATGTGCCTTTTGCAAACTTTCGAAGAAGGTGGAACAGTAAATTAATATTGTGTTATGTGTAAGGTGTCCATTCCACTATCCAGCACTAAATCGAGGAGTAGCAGACTCAGTATGCTATTCGTAAAGCAAAATTTAATATCCAGACAGCTAGAATGCTCGCCAAAAAGCTCGCGTTATTTTTTTTTATTTTTTATATCACTTGCATACTTCCCATCTGATTGAAAGTGGTTACCCTACAGACGTGCGCATCACCAGGGGAGATACACACACGTTACTGATCCTATAAGCGCAGAGAGTTTCTGTGCCATCAGTGCAGAAGTCAAAGCACGACAAGCCTTTGGTCTTCCCACAGACAGCACAAAAACTCTCCAGTGAGCTCTGGCTACCCTACTCACCGCAGTTAACACAACACGAGATTATTATGGCAGTGGTATTCTGTATTCTATAATATAACATTTGCAAGACTTCTCATTATACATAGTGGAAAGAACGTTAAGCTGTCGATTTCAGTTGCCATACGAACATCTGTGCAATTTGTTATGGATACCAGAAGACCTTAAAAGTCTAACAATCTTTCGATGTCGCTAGTGGGTGGTAGAGGGTAAGTGTGATTGATGGCTTTATATCAAATTTCAAATATTAGTATAAAAGAACCGAATAAAATTCGACGCCTCTGTCGCGTGGCGGTAGAGAACGCGGCCTCTACGCAGGACGCACGGGTTCGATCCCGCTCAGTGCAATAATATTAATAATAACGATCTAACTGCAATGCTTCCATATCACCAATTTTAAAGGGTTGTGTAACAATCGCTTCGTTGTGTGGCAATCGGTTCACGGCAATAACATTGTAAACCGACCCCAAATGATTGGAGAATAAGGATAATACTAATAAAATTGTTTATTGTCTTAGAAATCTATATCAGGATCTATATCAGGTTTTTATCTGTTCGCAGGATCAAACTTGACCATTGCATTACTGACATGATCTAATCTTACTTTAATCTAATTTTACTTTAGCTTCAAAAGGTTTATGACGTTGTTAGTAATGGCAGCTACTGTTTGATTCTACTAGTCCTACTAGGAATATAATTAATGTTTTTTTAACAACTAACGGCCGCCTGCGACTTCGTACGCATAGCGGGTCTACGTGTTCTACCCCCTTGGGGGTGGGGTTTCATAAAATCCGTTCTTAGCCGATGTCTATACCCTATAAGGACCTATCTATAATTAACCATAAACAAAATTACGTTTAGCCTTAAAATATATACAGTAACAAAAGTAGCGCCGATAACGTCACTACCACCCGAGGAGAGGGCCAGATCGAGAGAGATGGCCCTGGCCGGGGTATGAGGGATATGCCAGTTAACCTCACCCTCAGCAACCAAAAACGACCCACAGGCGTCGTGCGTTTTAGTCTATTCGAGTCCGACATAACCTCTCCTACCAGCTCCGGTGGTTGGAGTATCATTGGGATTTTTCGCACGTTAAAAAAAATGTCAGAAAACCAATAGAAAGAGCGAGCGATATACAATTTATTTTAGAGTATTTTATCTAAGCGTTTAGTTGTCATTTGCGTTTTACTATTCCAAGTAAGAATTTCATTTGTGTTTTTGTTTTATCACATTTTACAGTGACTTATATTCTCTTTGAGGTTTTATGTCACGCTACACGGGAACAAGGTTAAACGGGATGAAAAGTATCCTATGTACGTCTCCTGGTTCTAACCTACATTCCCACCAATTTTCAGCCAAATCAGTGCAGCTGTTCTTGATTTACAAATAGTGTAACTAAGACGTCTTTCTCTTCTCAGACTGCTTGTACCTGGTAAAGAGATATTGCCACCAACTTTGGAAGGAATATTTCGATAAGAGATCGTTGGAGGGGTATTTGGTACAAAACTATACACTATACACAACCTAAACCATTAACTATACCTACCATTGATAAATGTTCCTATAGTAGGTCTAAATTAGTGTTGGCTATGAGATTGCGGTCCGGGCACATTCTATCTAGAAAGTTCACTTTCCTTATGGGTTTGTCACCTTCGCCAAACTGAAATATGTGTTTTTTTTTATACCACTTAGGTGGCAGACAAGCACACGGCTTACCTGATGGAAATTGCGTACCGTGGCCTATGGGCGTTTGTAACACCAGAGGAGTTACAGTCGCGCTGCCAATCCTGTAAGTATAGAGTTTCTGTGCCGTCAGTGTAGAAGACAAAGAAGGACAAGCCTTTAGTCTTCCCACTGACAGCACAAATTCTCCAATGAGCTCTGGCTACCCTACTCACCGCTGGGAACACAACACGAAGTTATTATAGCCGCAGTATTCTGTAGGGCGGAGGTACTTCCTCTGTCGGACTGCTCAATTGGGCGGAAATAACGCCGTGTCCTACCTCCTAGTAAAAAGTGGTTGGTAAAAACTCCTAGTGGTGTGGTTAAAGACGTACAACATATTCTGATGGAATGTGTTCAGAACCAACAGCGGAGAGCAGATCTAATGCAAACTAATGTAATGGATATCGGAGGATGCAATAGCGTCCTTGCGAGACCTCTTTCAGATGCAGCTCAAGACATGTATCTGTTATATCATGAATAATGTGACAGCTGTATAATGTATTAATATATATAAAATTACTGATACTGTATACGAAATGGTTATGATGGAGCGACATAGTCATGCTGTGGCTAAGTTCCGTAAATAAAGATTTAAAACCTCTTTCTTTTATATTATATTAATTTATTAACTAAAAACCGACAAGTTTGAGAAGATGTTTGGATGATTACATTTTCAGATGTTTGTTATTCAATCATGCTTTAACGGTTGAACGGATTTGGCTAAAATTTGAAACAAGGGTAGATTATCTTCTAGAATAACATAAAAGCTACTTTACTCCAGGAATAGATTTCAGGATTAGTTTGCAGAATCAAATTTCCACGCGGGTATCAGCTAGATACTAATAACTTGATTTTGATTATTAGTATTCGTTATAAAAAAACCTTAAAAATAAACTCACCAAGTTCTTCTGAAGATGGTATCGTCAGGGTCAGAGCTGGTGGCGCGTCACTGTCCCCACCGTCGCTGAGAGACCGCCTTCTCTTCGGAACCAGGTCAGGGGAGCCCTTGGGGCCTCTGGTGGTCTTCTTCTTGACAGACTCCCGGTGAGTCTGAATGATGTCCCGCATTTTACCCCACGGGCTTTTGTGGAGCTTGTTGGGGGAAGGTGAGGTGGAACTGTCGTCCTGGTTACAATAAGAAGAAAAATGATGTTATTTATTTATTGGTATTTTAACTATCATGGTCACTCACATTAGTATCAGTTATCGGGACATTTACTATATTGTATTGTTCTGAGTTACCGATATTTCGGCGGTATTGCAAGCACCATGATCACGGAGGAACTGGAGTATTGGCGGTGAATAGCGAAAAAAGTTTTTAGGAGACAATATAGATCTACCCTCTTTCAACATGGTTATACAACATGGTAAATATACTGATTACTTTGATATTAATATTTATTTATTTAAATACATTAAATTCTAAATTTAATGTATGGTACCTAGACGATGGGACTCTAGGGGGAGATGTGGAGACAGTTTTACAAGATTTGGTATTTATTAAAAATGAATTTAGATTAATTGGTTTAGAACTAAATGACAGCAAATGCGAGATTTTTTTAAACGACGTTTCTGACAAAATTTCTACTATTTCTAAATTCAATTCCGTAGCTCCCACCATCAAAATTTTAGAAAAAGACTCTTTACGTCTCCTCGGGTCCCCAATCCTAGAAGATGCCTACACCTCATTTATAGAGGAAAAAATTCAAAATTTTAGTGACATTTCGGATCGCCTACTCAAAATAAATATACACTCGACTTTCACTATTCTTCGGTTTTGCCTATTCGTTCCAAAATTCACCCATGCCCTACGATCGACGCCATTTTTTAAACATACCTATAACAATTTTGAAAAAAATGGATGAAATTATAGAAAATACCCTCACCAAAATTTTAAATGTGGCCTTGGATGACCGAGCTTTATTACAAGCGACTCTACCGATTCGCTTGGGTGGGCTCGGTATTCGCAAAATTTCAGATGTCAGCTTACCAGCGTTCCTGTCTTCAGTCCACAGTACGGAAGAATTAACTAGGAAAATCCTTGCACCTACACTAGTTAATTCTGAAGTATTGTGTAAGACTGATGCAGTGAACGCTTGGAAAATTGCATGTCCAAACACCGATCTCCCAAGGAACCTTTTCTCACAGCGTCAGTGGGACGGGCCGCTCTGCAGCTTAGTTGGAAAAAAATTACCCGTTAAGTGCCCGTTTACTGGCGGTTGGAGTGTGGGAATCGGGTCTTTGGCTACAAGCTCTTCCGTCATCTAACGTAGGGACTATGTTAGATGACACTACCTTCCGCATCGCAACTTGTCTCCGTTTAGGTGCGCCGTGTGTTTCTCCGCATCAATGCCGTTGTGGAGAAGCCGTTGACAGACTCGGACACCATGGTCTGTCGTGCTGCAGGAGCGCTGGGCGAATTCCACGGCACGCCAGCCTCAACGACATAGTCCGCCGTGCTCTTGTCACCGCCGGTGTACCAGCTGTACTAGAACCAAACGGTTTGGCGCGTGACGATGGCAAGAGACCGGATGGCATGTCGTTAATGCCATGGAAGATGGGTAGGACTCTGGTGTGGGACGCCACATGCGTTGATACCATGGCTCCTACCCATTTATCTAGCACGGCTGGCTGTGCTGGTGCTGCTGCTGCTTCTGCAGAGGCTCTCAAGCGGCGCAAATACTCCAATCTCATCGGAGATTATGAATTTGTGCCGTTTGGAGTCGAGACTTTGGGGTCATGGGGTCCGAGCGCTCGCAACCTCTTCCGTGAGATTGCGAAGCGAATGGTCGACGCTTCTCGTGACCAGAAGGCTGGCCTCTTTTTAGGACAGAGAATTAGCATTGCCATACAACGTGGCAATGCTGCCAGTCTTCTGGGAACGCTACCACAAGAGGCATGCGATGCGGAGGAATTCTACGACGCATTTTAATTGTTCTTAGCTATAAGTTGTGGTTGCGCCGAGGTAGAAGCTGTATTTCTTGACGTGGAAACACACTCTTTCTATACCCGTCTCCTCTCCCGCACTAAAAACCATAGAATAGGACTAGATAGCTTCCGTCCGCCATTTGTGATATAGACACTCAGTCTCGCTTTGAACTAGCCAGCGTAATGACGGATCGCGCTCGCGTCTCTCAAAAATGATTAATATTTGTTGTATTTTAACCGCCTCATAGACCTTTACCGATCGGATGGTGCCTCTCGTGTGTTCCTCAAGGGATCTAGTGACGCTGACGGCAGCTCCTGAGCAAGGAAGAGAAGATCCGTGTACCGGCTGCGATGAAAAACACGTGGGTCGTGAAGGTTAGTGCATCCTCTCCTAATTTCTCGGGCTGCATTCACTGCCTGGATCGAATCCGCGGCAGCCCGGCCACCTGTCTTGTTTTGTGTGTAAAGTGTCAATAGAACAGTTATCTGCTTCTCCGCAATACAGTCCACTCGCGCACGTTCGGCCATGCGCCACCATTTTTTGGTCCTTCGAGCCGGATTTGAACCAGCGACCTATGGCGCATGGCCGAACGTGCGCGAGTGGACTGTATTGCGGAGAAGCAGATAACTGTTCTATTGACACTTTACACACAAAACAAGACAGGTGGCCGGGCTGCCGCGGATTCGATCCAGGCAGTGAATGCAGCCCGAGAAATTAGGAGAGGATGCACTAACCTTCACGACCCACGTGTTTTTCATCGCAGCCGGTACACGGATCTTCTCTTCCTTGCTCAGGAGCTGCCGTCAGCGTCACTAGATCCCTTGAGGAACACACGAGAGGCACCATCCGATCGGTAAAGGTCTATGAGGCGGTTAAAATACAACAAATATTAATCATTTTTGAGAGACGCGAGCGCGATCCGTCATTACGCTGGCTAGTTCAAAGCGAGACTGAGTGTCTATATCACAAATGGCGGACGGAAGCTATCTAGTCCTATTCTATGGTTTTTAGTGCGGGAGAGGAGACGGGTATAGAAAGAGTGTGTTTCCACGTCAAGAAATACAGCTTCTACCTCGGCGCAACCATTCCCCCCGGCTTGAAGGGTTACCTTCGAAACGACAAATGCGAAACAAATATAAAGTCTAATCTAAATCTAGGTTTGGGAAATAACCACTAAAATATAAACCTAGATTGGAGCTCGTGCCTACTGCTGGCTAGGCAGAGGGCAGAGGCGAACAAACAACACAACGCAACAGTCTCGACCAAGACGAGACGCGATTAGCCAACAACAAAATAAGGGTCTCTTCACGTGGGACCGATACAACAAGCGAGTGCTTCTTCTCCTCGGGTGGTTCGGAAACCGTAGTGGGATTGAATTGACTAACTGGCCACTTATCTAACGCGGCATGAATCCAGGACGGTCCACTAAACCATAACGGGTGATCTAAAATTTGCGAAGGAAGCAATCCACGAGAGAGACACTCGGCTGGGTTGTCGGTGCCAGCAACGTGAAAGAGATTATGTGGCGCCAATTCAGATTGAATTTTTGCCACTCTATTAGCGACGAATGTGTCCCAACGATGGGGCGAAGAGTGGGCCCAACACAAAGCGACTGTTGA
The DNA here is from genome assembly GCA_963662185.1 of Eilema griseolum. Classification (NCBI taxonomy): domain Eukaryota; kingdom Metazoa; phylum Arthropoda; class Insecta; order Lepidoptera; family Erebidae; genus Eilema; species Eilema griseolum. Next base: position 24,935,336 of record OY759242.1, on the reverse strand, counting down.
GTCCTAAAAGCTAAAATTCTACTAATATTAATGCGAAAATTTACAATTATGTCATTAAGCGACACGGAAGTGCTAGTCTTAGCACTGCCATCCAAAACTACACGGAGTTTTAGTAGTAAGCTTATCTTCTCTAATAACTCCGCGGTGCGGGATAATGTACGAAGGCTGGGTCCCGCCAGTGTCCGCAGGCGCAGGTGAGATGTAACCTTTATCTAAATATTCGTTAACAACCTCATCATAGGCCCGCTTCGACTTTGGGGACGCCTGCATCTTTCGTTCCAAACAAAGACGTTTTTCAGCGGATACACGGGAGCCACCGAGCGAAAACTTGCGGATGGTAGACTCCAGTGGCGGCTCGACGGTGCAACAGAACGAAGCAGTCGAGTGACTAAAACTATCTATAGAAGCGGGTGCGGAACCAATTATAACAAAACCCAGAACTGTTTCCAGGGCGTGCGGAGCGGGGTACGTCGGTCCCCCTTGAACCTTACGTGATAGCTGGAGGTGCGGGAGAATCGAAGCGCCGATCAATATATCGACGACTCCAGGAACAGCGTAAGTCTCATCTGCTAAAGGCAAATCTTTAAATTTCGTTAATAAAGACGTGTCAACCGGGACGGTAGGCAACTGTTCAGCTATTCTATCTATAACGAGCGAATCCATGTCAAACCAAATATTATTATTAAAACGAGATCTAAACCTTGTTTTAACGGTGCCACGAACAGCTGACTGTAAGCTTCCAAAACCCTTCACCACTGAGCGGGTTGAACGCTTATCAACATTGAAACCAAGACGCCGACAACAATCTTGAGTAATAAAATTACTTTGCGAAGCGCCATCTAACAGCGCTCGAACAATGCGCGGCTTACCTAATGCATCAACAATAACAACGCGAGCGGTCGCAAGACACACAGTAGTGAGTGCAGCACTAGCGGAGAACGAACACAAGGTGACGTCATCCGCGGCGGTCACCGGGCGGGCTGGAGCGCGCGCGAGCGCGGGCTGCGGCTGCGGCGCAGGCTGCCGTGTGTCACCGCTCGACGAGCCAACCGTGCTCACATTGGATGCGGCATTACTATTCTCAAAATGAAGCAAAGTGTGGTGTCTCGCTTGACATTTGCGACAACTATTTCTACTATTACATAAAACAACGCGGTGTTTAGTACCGAGACAATTAAAACAAAAATTATTAGCGCGAACAAATTTATAACGATCACTAGGCGACAATTTTAGAAAACCAGGACACCTGTACAGTTGCGAATGATGAGTGCTACACAAAGAGCAAACAGGTGACTGTACACGTGCTGGTGCGGTACTAACATAAGTATGAGTTGACCTCAGTGACTTCGATGACGCATCTACTTTGCGTGCAGAATCAACAACTGTCTTCGCGCCTTCATGTTTCGATGAAGAGCGTTGCAATACCTTTATATGCTCGCGAACAAAACTTTCTAAGTCTTCGAACTTAGGAATCCTATTGCCGCGATGATCCGACTCAAACAAACGAATGGTTTCGGAATCTAATTTCCTTAAACCCATATACAAAAATACGAAGTCGCAGAGGTCATCGACCTTTAGGTTCTTTACGGCGCGAACAGCTGACGCGAAAGTATCTAGAAATTTCTCTAAGTTTTGATCGTTACATGCCGTAATAGATTTCAAATCAAACATCTGATCTAAATAGGCGTTAGCTACCGATCTTTTATCCTCATACCTAGCTTTCAAAGTATTTAAAATTAAATTATAATTCTCGGCACTAAACGTAATTCCAGCGCAAACGGTTATAGCTTTACCAGTCAATTTTTCAACGAGATAATGCAATTTTTCGTGATCTGTCAACGAATCGTTATTATCTATTGTATTCTCAAAACTATCTATAAATAGACACCAATTGCGAATGTTACCATCAAATTCGGGTATTTGAATTGGTGGCAACTTAGGTCGGTCGCGAGTGGGGTTGGGTAGGTCAGCCGGTTTCTCCAAACTCCTAGCGACGCGTTTGATACGACAATACAAATCGTCAAACGACGACAAGGCCTGATAACTCACTGAGTAATCGGGATTCAAATTCAACTCTAAAACGTTGATGTCATGTACTAAGGTTTCGAAATCCGCGCGTAGACTATCTAAGTTTTCTATAGAACACAAGAACGAATCTCTGATGACCAAATCAGAGGTTTTAAGTGCATTATCATAAATCGATTGTACGCGAGAGTAAATCATTTCTTTTTTAGCGTTTAAAAGTTTCAATTGAACCTTACCGGTCCTATCAACCTTTGGGGACATGTTTACAATTAAATCTCAAACTAAAGTGAGGTAAACAACAAATATGAAATGACTTAATCTTAGCGGCACAGAGCAGCGAGGCGGCGCGAGCGACACTCGGCAGATAGGTAGGTACCTACAACTGTGAATGCACGCTTGAACAAACGCGCATAGCAACAAGGTCGTACCTACGCGATGGTCGCTGTCTAGGTTCAACTATTATTTCCGAGATTAAGTATTGCGTAATATCTATTCAAATTAAAATACTTTCGTATGAATTGGGATGAGATGCGAGCGAGGTAGGCACAGCCACGTGTCTACCCACGCAGGTACTAGGCAAATACGACGCGAGCCGAGAACAACGTAATTGAAAAAAAACAAAACAAAGCCAAATGCGTTAGGTATTACACTGTGCCTATGCACTAGGGTGTCTGAGTATACCTAAGATCTAAGCCTAAATGTCTGGATGCGGGGTTTTCTACTAAAATAACCAGGCACTTAGGTGCGATGCGAAAATTGCGAACTACGATTAAGTGTTGATATGATACCTAACCTATTTATGTATTAGGTAGGTACAATGCGAGCCAGCGGCGAACGGACAACAAATTCTAAGCCTAAGTGTCTGGATGCGGGGTTTTCTACTAAAATAACCAGGCACTTAGGTGCGGTGCGCTCATTCCCATTAGAATAATAACAAAATACGAACTACGGCTAAGAATCCGGCTCGAAGGACCAAAAAATGGTGGCGCATGGGCCAACGTGCGCGAGTGGACTGTATTGCGGGGAAGCAGATAACTGTTCTATTGACGCTTTACACACAAAACAAGACAGGTGGCCGGGCTGCCGCGGATTCGATCCAGGCAGTGAATGCAGCCCGAGAAATTAGGAGAGGATGCACTAACCTTCACGACACACGTGTTTTCATCGCAGCCGGTACACGGATCTTCTCTTCCTTGCTCAGGAGCTGCCGTCAGCATCACTAGATCGCTTGAGGAACACACGAGAGGCACAATCCGATCGGTAAAGGTCTATGAAGCGGTAAAAATGTAACAAATATTATACATTTCTGAGAGACGCGAGCGCGGTCCGTCTCGCTTTGAACTAGCCAGCGTAAAGACGGACGGACCGCGCTCGCGTCTCTCAGAAATGTATAATATTTGTTACATTTTTACCGCTTCATAGACCTTTACCGATCGGATTGTGCCTCTCGTGTGTTCCTCAAGCGATCTAGTGATGCTGACGGCAGCTCCTGAGCAAGGAAGAGAAGATCCGTGTACCGGCTGCGATGAAAACACGTGTGTCGTGAAGGTTAGTGCATCCTCTCCTAATTTCTCGGGCTGCATTCACTGCCTGGATCGAATCCGCGGCAGCCCGGCCACCTGTCTTGTTTTGTGTGTAAAGCGTCAATAGAACAGTTATCTGCTTCCCCGCAATACAGTCCACTCGCGCACGTTGGCCCATGCGCCACCAAGTTGTATAATAGTTATTTTATTTTTATTGTATTTAATATTTATAAATTATTTCTTGATTTGTTTATTAAAGTAATTTATTTATTAAAACATGCAAACATAATTTTATGTTTAATGCACGACATTTTAAGATGTCACGGTATGCAATTAGTAACACTGGTATGAAAAAAAAACTATACCGAAAATAAATGAAAAAGTATACAACTAAGAAAAATTTTGTAACCATGTTATGTATATGAGCTAAATTAATGTAATTTCTACTACTAATCGTTTATTTTTTTTTAAATTAGTAACGTACCGGCGAATATCGCTACCTACCCACATAATACATTATATAACTTGAATATACGGGATTTGGTGGAATATTGTTTTAAGTTAGTTCTGGCCAACAGCTGATAAAACAATCCCCTGTAAACTATAACACGTCTGCGCACGCGACGCAGTACCATAAGACCGAACGAATTCAAGAGCATCGAACACATGAATTCATTTCTAACCACCTTAAATAGAAGCATCATAGCATGTAGCCGTTGCTAAATTATATAAGATATTTATATATATTTATACTCGAAGACAGTTCTTTTTTAATTACATACATATATATATAATCACATCTGTATCACCGGAGGGTTAGGCAGAAGTGAATTATCACGGACATTTTCACTAATCATTAAATACGGTCCCACGTGATAGGGGGTGAGCCTATTGCCGTCTTTCAGCCACTATTGTTGACTTGAGTCATGCATCTGAGGCTGAGTCTGGACTGTATATATCAGTCTGATGTTAAACGGCTCTTAGTCACCTTGGACGACACCGCATTGGAAGAGATGGGGTGCTCCAAATTCTACTCTGCCGGGAACCACTTACTATTAATTAATGTGTACTTATACTTACTTGCGGAGGCAGGTTCAGGAATGTGTTGTCACCATCATCTCGAGTGCTCTTGCGGACACCTGGAATTCATTGCTGTTTAGTAGAAATTCTTCAAATATACACTCAACATTCTCTGGGCCTTCTCCCAACTTAAATGACTATTTGACTATTTTTTACATATTCAAAAAATGATATCTTTACTATAATATAATGAACTGCCAAAGAGAAATTTTCTTACGACAAATAGTTTTAAAGATATTTGATTTTGAAAATTCAATTTTCGAGCCGGCCGAAAACGCTCCATACAAAATCGTACTTGCGAGTGACGTCACGCGCCAGTTGCTATGTATGGAGTGCAAGATAATATCGCATTTATCTCGGTCCACGTTGCGTTTACGTGTATATATGAACTACATAATAAAAGTAATTTGAAATGTAATGAGGAATATAATATCTTTGACGAACTCTGTGGCGTAGCGGTAGTGCATTCGACTGCTATACAGGGGGGCGCGGGTTCGATTCCTGCTCAGTGTAAATATTTCTGGATGTCTGGGTGTTTCTATGTATAATATGTATACATTTAAAAAAAAAGTATCTAAATATATTTATCCGTATTCTAGATCCAATAACACAAGCTAGTTAAGCTATGTTTACCAAGGGTCTAGATAGCGTTATGTAGAATGTCGTGGAATATTTATTTATATTATTTATTTAAATAAAATGATATAAATTGGGACTCAATTTGATTGTTTAAATTTTGGAAATTAAAAATAATGCAGTCATAGTTTCAGTTGGATTAGGAAATATCGTAGTTTGCAAGGCATTTTTTTTTCAGCTAAAACTAAGATATTAAGCGGTATTGGGATGAATCGGACTACCTTGTCAAATAGCCTATTGGGATCGGCTTTTCTGTCTGACTGTGATGCGGTTGAACTTCGATATTTTCAGCGACTGCCATCTGACCTCCACAACCAATTGGCGATATCTAAGTGCTGCAGTTAGACTAGTTGGATTTTAAGGGCTTCAACTAACCGTAGCTGTTGATAAATATGTTCGTATGACAACGGGACCGACGACTTAATGTAGAGTACGTTAAGCTTATTATATTATATATATTTATGATTCACCCATAATAGGGTACGACGAGAGAACCTTTTTTATCTTTTTATCTTATATTTTAAACTGTTACAAAAATACTTTTTAAACAAACACATTTTGCCAGACCTAGGGATCAAACAAGCAAACAAGGCTCCTTATGCGCAACAGTAACAAGTCACATCCAGTGCACCACCAAAATATTATTAGAAATCAAATCTGTTTCATATCCACCATTTCTGTCTACCCCGCTCATCGTGCGGATTAAAAATACATTACTCATACGTAAATAGCCACCATGGCGCATGTTTCTTGTCGTGTCTGTTGGTTTACGTGAACTCGATCAAAGAGTTGACTGTACTGAACTTACTACAGCTGTTAAGGTCAAAACACATTGGCTATTTTTCACGTCAGCGGTTTTAGTGTCTCGACGCGTTTTGGCATTCGGTCAACATCATCATCCGAGTGTTTATCTCATTTTTTTTTATACCACTTAAGTGGTAGACAAGCACACGGCCCACCTGATGGAAAGTGGTTACCGTGGCCTATGGATGTGTGCAAAACCAAGGTAGTCACACTCGCGCTGCCAACCCTGTGAGTTTCTGTGCCGTCAATGTAAAAAACAAAACAGGAGCTTTTGGTCTTCCCACTGACAGCACAAAAACTCTCCAGTGAGCTCTGGCTGCCCTACTCACCACCAGGGACACAACACAAGGTTATTATGGCTGCGATATTCTGTAGGGTCCCCCACAGTAAGCTAGAGAGAAAAGGTGGAAAGACAAGCATCCAACCCCGCTACTTTCATCCGACCAAGCGAAGACCTGCCACCTGGATTCTATCTCCAGTGGCCAACTTGTAAGTCTTTAAACCACCTGCGGACTCAAAATGACCGCTGCGAAGAAAACATGGTGAAATGGGGCTTTATCAGACCTAGCCATTGACTCTAAGAAGAAGAAGAAGGGACCGACTGCCAGTTGTACCACAAGATATTGCATCGTGTTTTGGCGCTGTTTAACAGTCGGTTGCTACACCTCAACAGCGTGATTAACGATGGAATTAGGTCGGCACACGTTTTAGCGACTGTGACACGTGTCAGCGAAACGTGATGCACGATCACGCATTTTATTTTGGTAACTGTCAAGATGTTTCAGTATTCAGAGTCGCAATACAAAATTCACTACATAGAGTGACCATATAGCGATCAGATTTTTCCAAAGTACTAAAAATTGCCAGTGTCAGAAAATTAGTGAGTCGCCGTTTATTGATCTAAAAGTTACTTGTGTGCTTCGACCTTTATGAGTCGAAAGCCATGTTGAACTAAATCTCTTTAGACATAATAAGGCCACTCGTTCGCAATTAAACCATTGTAATTAAAAATAATTACTTATATTATTATTTTAGGTGTAAAGTGCCTGATGCGGGGCGGGAGCGGCAGCGGGTGCGACGAAGGATCGCAAGTTTAGCTGCCCGCGTACGAAGGCAACTCGGGCATCGGAGGTCATCAAGGATGAGCGCAGGCCTGGGGGTGACAGGTGGAGCCGCCTGTCACCCTGGCAGAAGCAGGCCGCGGCGGTGGCGAGGACGGGGACTCTGTAGTCCCCACACCCAAAAAGAGGGCCAGATAGTGAGAGATGGCCCTGGGCCGGCCGGGGTGCGAGGGATATGCCTGTCAACCTCACCTTCGGCAACCAAAACGACCCACAGGCGGCGTGCGTTTTAGTCGGTTCGAGCCCGACATAACCTCCTCCACCGGCTCCGGTGGGGAGGTATCCGCGGGGATTTTGCGCACGCAAAAAAAAAAGGTGTGAAGTGCCCGTTTTCACCCTCCTTGGATGTGGGAACCACGTCTTCATACCCTATCTCGCTTCTGGAAAGGTGGGTGGTAAAACTATACACCCACACAAGTAAAGTCTACCCGTAAGGTATGATTCCGGGGTCTACCGCTGACAGCAGCAGCAGACGCATAGCGTACCATGAAATAGATTTGAATACGATAATTTTGTTCATTGTTTTAATTCATTGCTGTTTCTTAATGGGGCCGTTTATCCGTATCGAAGTTTAACAAGTAATGTATGCAAGGAGACGACATGCGATCCAACCGCACAAATTATCCATAGAAAAAAATAAAAGAAAATCAGTCCCGCAATTCGCTCATTTGTCTAAAGCTATACATTTTCTTTTTTCACATACATTACTTGTTAAACTTGAATACAGATAAACGATGTCATTGAGAAGCCGCAATGAATTAAAAAAATAAACAATATTATCATATTCGAGCATATTTCATAATATGCCCTGTGTCTGCTGCTGCGTGTTATAGAGATCGAAAACATACCTTTTTTTTACGTGCAGAATCCCCACGGATACCCCCCACCACCGAAACCGGTGGGATAGGTTATGTCGGACTCGAACCGACTAAAACGCACGATGTCTATTGGTCCTTTTTGGCTGCCAAAGGTGAGGTAAACAAGCATATCCCTCGCACCCCAGCCGACCCAGAGCCATCTCCCTTGATCTGGGATCTGGCCCTCTCCTTGGGTGTAAGGACCACAGAGTCCCTAAGTCGTCCCCGGAAACGGGGAGGCACGCAAGGCGCGCCGCCGCCGCGGCCTGCTTCTGCCAGGGTGACAGGTGGCTCCACCCGTCGCTCCCAGGCCTACGCTTATGGGGATTGGAAGTCATTCATTGATCTCCGACGTCCGAGTTGTCTTAGTTAGCGGGCAGCTTGGCTTGCGATCCTGTGTCGCTCCCGCTTTTATACAGGTTTTCTTCTCTTCAGCCCTTAAGAGACAGTTTTCCTTCCGATAACCCGTTAGAGTTGATGTTTGAGTGGGTGGAAGACCAGCTAGTTTTTAGATTTCCATTTACCTATCCTACAATGAAATAAAAAGCAAACAATACCGCGTTTAAAAGAGACTTCGCAATTCATGAACGCGTACGTAATATTGTTTTAAAACGTTGTTTCGAGCTTTTAGCGAAAGTGCTGTTGAGTAGAAACATACTGTTTGATACAAAAATGAGCAAATAGTTTGCAGGAGGAAGAATACGACGGTATGCCCGTCCCAATTGAGCAGTCCAAGTACCTGCACCCTACAGAATTCCACGACTATAATAACCTCGTGCTGTGTTCGTGGCGGTGAGTAGGGTAGCCAAAGCTCACTGGAGAGATTTTGTGCTGTCAATGGAAAGACTAAAGACTTCTGCACTGACGGTACAGAATCTCTCTTTTCTTACAGGGTTGGCATCACCCCCATGACTCCTCACTTTCCATCAAGTGGGCCGTGTGCTTGTCTGTCCCTTAAGTTGTAAATACATGTAAAACACATGCATATAATCCTGCCTTTATGCCCGAAGGGTAAGGCAGAGGTGAATTAACATCCACATTTCACCAATAATTGTATTCAGTCCTAATAGAGGGTGAGCCTATTGCCGTCTTCCGGGCACAATTGTTGACTCGAGCCTTGTATTTGTGCCTGAATCTAGGCTGTATATATCTGTCTAAGGTAAAACAGCCCTATCCCTTAGTCGCCTTGTACGACACCGCACGGGAAGAGATAGAGTGGTCAAAATTCTACTCTGCCGGGAACCACGCGGGTGTATATGAAATATAGTAAATTTATGAAACTACAAGTATTTCTTCAAAACTCTCACTGGCATAATGTCAACATTTGAAACACAGACGTGTTCTTGTTTTTTGCCGGGTGTGTTACTCATTACGCTAATTACTAAGGAATATAAAAACTAGAGGAAGTATCCGGCAAATGTCACATTTTCACAGGTTTTTTTCAATGGAACTAGTGAGATAATTATTTTCCCGACTACAGCGAAGCAAAAGGAGGGTTATGATTTTGACAGACTATCTATGTATGTAGGTTCATCTGTTCCCTCATAGCTCCTGAATTACTTATTAGAACTGGACAAATGAGATATCATTAGAAGCTTCTTGGTCTTCCGCTAGTTATAAGCTATGTGACGTATCACTGAATCTAATGTAGCGCTAGAGGGTCATAAAGTACTGTGTTAAGGATCGCAAGCCAAGCTGCCCGCGTACGAAGGCAACTCGGGTGTTGGAGGTCGATGAACGACCTCCGCCCCCCATGAGCGCATGGGGGTAACAGGTGGAGCCACCTGTCACCCTGACAGAAGCAGGCCGCGGCGGCGGGCGGCCCCGTTTCAGGGGAAGAGTTGGGGACTCTGTAGTCCCCACACAACCTCACCTTCGACAACCAAAGAGCCCACAGGCGGCGTGCGTTTTAGTTGGTTCGACTAAAACGCACGCCGCCGTTAGTAGTGGGGATTTTGCGCACGTAAAAAAAAGTACTGTGTTAAAAATAAATTTGATATAAATATACCGTGTTTAGTATTATCTGAAAGGGCTTTATAAGCACATTACAAATATGTATAAATTGTAGGATTTTCCTGCTTCAAAATAATTTAATAAATAAATAATTGAGTTTATAAAACTAAAACCCGACTACTGAAAAATCACGCTTAAAAAAGTATTAAACAAGAAATTATCAAGGATAACCGTGGTCGTATGCCACTTAGTCTAATAAAACAATGCATTCTAGGAAAAGTGGCATACGACCACGGCTATCTTTGATATTTTCTTGTTTGGTACTTTTTAAAGCGTGATTTTTCAGTTGTCGGGTTTTATCTTAACTCATCTAGTGAATTGCAAAACCTTTTAACGGATTCTATTGTGGTTTTATTTAGTTTAATTTACATGAATTCCGACGTTTCATTGTACTTGACAGTATGTGATTACTATCATCTATAGTCACCCGCGACGACGGCTGCTAAAAATAAGTTTAAAACTAAAACCCAACTACTGAAGAATCACGCTATAAAAAGTATTAAACAAGAAACTATTAAGGATAGCCGTGGTCGTATACCACTTTTCCCTAGAATGTATTGTTTTGTTAGACTATTGGCTGAGGTTATTTTGTGATAATGCACGAATAGATCCCCTCGCTAAGTGGAGCCCCGTTGACGTCTTTCGAGACTACGTTTTGGTGGCAGATCTACTATTTTACTAACATATAAATCACACCCCAATTTCTTACCATCAGGTGAGGCAGTGGTGTGCTTTTTTATCTATGACACACCAAGTGTCATAGATAAAAAAGCACATTTAAAAGTGGAATAGTATGTACATGTACTACTTACTAAAAATATGGTGCCATTTTTTTTTAATCCACTTAAGTGGCTGACAAGCACACGGCCCACCTGATGGAAAGTGACTACCGTGGTCTATGGACGTGTGCAACAGCAGGGGCGTTACACTCGCGCTGCCGACTCTAAAAATATATAGTTATACATACCAGGATCAACCCTGAGCTCTTCACACGAAGAGTTAGGAGTCAGCGATAACGCACTTCCTGGCGTCAGGCTAGCGGAGTCTCTTGGCTCAAGGTTGGTCAGCGTAGCCGTTGATGGCGAGGAGCCAGCCAGGGCCACTGCACCCACCATGGCTCCGGCTGCCACAGCGCTCGCGGCACCTCCGATGGCTACCGCTGGCCATTGGGCTTTCTCCCATCTATCAAAGAAAGAAAAAGTGTTTCATCATCTTTAAGTATGAATTAGTATCCCTGGAAGAATGGCAAGTGTCTACTTTGGGACGTAACGTGCATCAGCACGGTAGCCACCAGCCACCTTAGTCGCACCGTCCACTCCTCGTCAGCCACCGTGGAAGACGCCAGCTCAAGAAAGAGGCTTAAGTACGCCGACTTGGAACCACATTACCAGTTCGCACCAATAGCGGTGGAGACTCTGGGGAGCTGGGGCAAGGAAGCGAAAAGCCTTATTTTTTATACCACTTGGTTGACAGACACGGCCCACCTGATAAAAAATGGTTACTGTGGACTATGGACGTGTGCAACACCAAGGGAGTCGCACTCACGCTGCCAACCCTGTAAGCACAGAGTTTCTGTGCTGTCAGTGTAAAAGACAAAGCAGGACAAACTTTTGGTCTACCAACTGACAGCACAAAAACTCTCCAGTGAGCTCTGGCTACTATTCACCGCCGGGAACACAACGCGAGGTTATTATGGCCGCGGTATTCTGTAGGGCGGAGGTACTTCCCCAGTCGGACTGCTCAATTGACGGAAATACCGTCATGTCCTACCTCCTCCTTATTAAAGAAATCGGACAGAGGCTCATCGAGGCGGCCGGTGACACTCGTTCCGGGTCGTTCCTGGTCCAAAGGCTGTCCATCGCCTTCCAACGTGGCAACGCAGCAAGTGTTATGGGCACTTTTGCACCGGGAGCGATCAGGGGCGGGTTATTTGATTAGTACATGGACTAAGCATTGCTTGTTCTACAATTTTGACATGCTGTATTAATTTGACGAATAATAAATAGTAATATATTTAATAAAAAAAATGACAGAAAATCTTAAACTATGAATAGGCACACAGCATATTATCAAAGAAGAATCAAAGAATCAATTTCATTTATTCAGTTTAGGCACACAAAGAGCACATATGAACGTCAAAATTTTACAATTATGTATGTCAAGAAATAATATAAAAATATTAAATAATGTAAAAATAACATACATATACATATAATCACGCCTTTATCCCCAGAGGGTTAGGCAGAGGTGAATTATCACCCACATTTCACCAATATTTGTATTCAGTCCCACGTAATAGGGGGTGAGTCTATTGCCGTATTTCGAGCACTATTGTTGACTCAAGCCATGCATCTGAGGCTGAGGCTAGGCTGTATATATCTGTCCGATGTTAAACAGCCCTATCCCTTAGTCGCCTTGTACGACACCACATGGGAAGAAATGGGGTGGTCCAAATTCTATTCTGCCGGGAACCACGCGGCGAAAATAAACCATTGGAAAATGATTCTTTCGCTGGTTCGGTAGATTAGTTCTACTGAGAAGATACCAGCAAGAAACTCAGCGAACTACATTAGAACTAGATTATTTTTCTTTTTTAAATTTGCTTTAGTTTACAATTTATTTTGTGCGAGCAAGCAAGAGACTTATGTTGACGACGCATTAACATCATTGAGGTACTTATCAACTTTGTAGTAACCTTTACTCATTAAAGTTTTTTTTCACTTCTTTTTTAAATTAATTTATTGGCATATTAATCAAGTCCTGAGGAATTTTATTAAATATTTTTATGCAGCTGCCTACAAATGAATCACCAACCTTGTGAAGCCTAAGTTTTGGTACAACTAGTTTATCTTTATTTCTCGTATTAAAATTGTGTACATCAGATAGTTTTTCGAAAATATTTAGGTTTTTTCGTACATATAAGATATTTTCATAAATGTATTGAGAAAGCAACTGTTAAAATATTAATTTCTTTGAAAACTTCTTTCAGTGAGTCACGGGGTCTGAGGCTATAGATCGCTCGCGTCGTATGCGCGGGTAGGTGCGGGCGCCGCATACCTATGTACCTGATAATTGTAATGTTTATTTATTGTTATTATTTTTGTCTTTTAATATTTATTTTTGTTTGTTTTTATTATAATGGACATACGTATGTCATTCAGATCGAAGGTATTTTGAAGAAAGGACATGTCAAGAGTACCCGAAACCGGCGAGCATGTATGAAAACAATTATGGAAGTAGAAGAAGGCGAAAAACTGTAGACCCTCAGGGAAAAAGGCGTGACTGTACGTACGTGTATGTATAGTATTTTATTTTATTGTTTATTTTTTTTAAATAGAACACGTCAATTAGTCTTCGCCTTGCCCGATGGTAAGCGGAAGGCAAATTCTCAGAAAAGAGGGTCACCATTACTTACACATACCATGTGACAATGGTGACACTCAGCTTGACGGCCTCATCATATGCTTTAACTAAAACTGTTTTAGTTCCTCCGTGATCATGGTGCTTGCATAGTTCCTCCGTGATCATGGTGCTTGCAACAGCGCCAAAATATCGGAAACTCAAAACAATGAAACATGGTAAATATCCCGTTTATTTTGATACTGATGTGACTGACCATGATAGTTTAAATACCTATATTCCCAATGATTGTTTAAGAAGTATGTTCTTAACTCTTAATTGTAAATATTTGAGGATACCGTAAGGCGAAATTGGTCAGGTATAATAAAAAAAAATACTGTGGAATAAGTACCTACAATTGTATTTCAATATGTTCTTTTATTTTATTGTAATTAATGGTGTTTCAGTGTGTAGTGTGAGTGTGTAATAAAAGGTTCATTCTTTTCTATCTTTCTTTCTTTCATTATAATAAGACCACCAGATATTTTGGGTCTAGTTAACTCGACAAAAAAAGTTAAAAAAGACTAAGTGGCTTTCGAAGGGAGTTAAATTATGTAATCGAAATAAAAGAAAACTTTTGTGGCAGATGAGACTAAATCCTAACATAACCAATAAAACTAAATTTATTAAATATTCAGCATTATATAAAAAAATTATTCGTTTGACAGAAAAAGCACAAAATAACCACAACATAAAAACATCGAAAAATAAGTCTAAAACTACTTGGGCAATCATAAACCGTGCAAAATATAACGTACCTAAGCACAATATCAATAGAATTAAGGTTAAGAATCGAACTTTGGCTGAACCTAACGACATTGCTAACGAGTTTAATGACCATTTTATCGATAAAATTCAGCCTACGCTTCAAGTGAATAGCAAACCTAAGTCTTGTCCGCCTAATAGTATCGGTAAGTCCATGTTTATGGCACCTTGTATTCCAAATGATATGCATAAACTCATTATGTCATTAAAGAACACAAATAGCGTAGGATACGATGGTATTTCAACAAAAATATTGAAATACGTGTCGCCGAATATTTGTTGCCACCTTAGTCACATAATTAATCTTTGTATCAGTGCGGGTGTCTATCCAGATGCCCTAAAAACATCGATAATAAAACCCCTTTTTAAACGAGAAAACGGAGAACAGATGGAGTATTACCGACCAATTTCACTGATTCCTGTTATATCAAAAATATTTGAAAAGTATATTTATAACGAGTTGTACAGATTTATTGAAAAAAATAAACTTCTTTGTGATGAACAGAAAGGCTTCAGACGGGGTACGACAATTAATATGGCCATATACGACTTTTTACATAAAGTCATAGAAAATATAGACAAACGGACACCTGTTTGCGGCATTTTTTGTGATATGACCCAAGCTTTTGATTACGTACATCATAAAACTCTATTACAAAAGCTGGAAAGCTATGGTATCAGGGGCAATGTCGTGAAACTCATTGAATCGTACCTATTCGATAGAAGACAAATGACAGAAATCCGACAAATTAACTTAGATAATAAGCATGAACAAATTTTCCGATCATCAGAGCGAAAAGTTTCATTTGGGGTACCACAGGGTAGCGTACTGGGACCCCTTCTTTTTATTCTATATATTAATGACTTTCCAAAATTTACTGACCAACCATTAACATTGTTTGCAGATGATAGCACTATGACTGTAGCATGTAAAAATATTGAGACATATGAAGATGACATTAACAATTCCCTAAATTTAATTGTACAATGGTTAAATGACAATAACTTGAAAATAAACTTAAATAAGACTAAAATTATTCACTTTAATCAACGTATAGCACCTATGAGCCTTAGCATTAAATATGGCAGTGATACAATAGAGGAAGTCGAATGCACGACATTTTTGGGTATAGAAATAGATAAAGGATTAAACTGGAAGACACATATTGATAAACTGAGTAAAAAGATTCATAGATCCGCGTATGCCCTAAGGACATTATCTCCCATTATAAGTTTAGATGCACTCCTTACTGCTTATTATGGTACTGTGGAATCCCACTTACGATATGGGCTTATATTTTGGGGTAACTCAACTGAAAAGGTAACATCTTTTAAGTCACAAAAGAGATGTATACGGGCAATGTTTCATCTAAGGTCTACAGATAGCTGCATGCCTTATTTCAAACAATATAAGATATTGACACTGCCGTGCCTGTACATTTTGGAGGTTGCTGTGTTTGTGAAGTCAAACGCGAATTGTTTCGAGCGTTTAGCCGATATTATTCCGCGAAATAGACGTGATAACACTAAACTGTGTCTTCATACAGCTAAAACAACACTTATGCGTAAAAGTGTTTTCTGCATGGCTCCATGTATCTATAATAAAATACCTAAAAGTTGGAAGGAACTGACGTTATCACTGTTTAAAAAGAAGCTGCGTGAATTTTTGATTGATAAAGTGTATTATAACGTTAATGACTTTTTAAATGAGAAAGATTTGACTGTTTGATTTTTAGAACTTGTATTTGACATTCATTGACATTTATCTATTTTATTTTGATTGATCTATAATTTTATTTTTTTGTGTTTAACTTATAATATTTGCATGCCTAAAGGTAAAATATGGCTGAACCTCTTGTTTTATGAACCAACATGTTGTATTGTACCCATATTTGCAAAATAAATATCTTATCTTATCTTATCTTATCTCGTGACTGCATCAGTGAACCAACGTATTGAAATTACATATTCTAGATAGATATTCTACAACATTCTACATAACTATCTAGACCCACGGTAAGCATAGTTTAACTAGCTTGTGTTATGGAATCTAGAATACGGATAAACATACTCAAATACTTTTTTTTGTAAATACATACATATTATACATAATAATAGAATAGGGCTGTTTAACATCAGACATATATATATATACAGCCCAGACTCAGCCTCAGATACGGGGCTCGAGTCAACAATAGTCCGATATACGGCAATAGGCTCACCACCTATTACGTGGGACCGAATACAGTTATTGGTGAAATGTGGGTGTTAATTCACCTCCGCCTAACCCTCTGGGGATAGAGGCGTGATCTTATGTATGTATGTATGTATACATAGAAACACCCAGACCAATGCAAATACCAATATTCATGCATACAAATATTTGCACTGAGCGGGGATCGAACCCGCGCCTCCTGCGTAGCAGTCGCGTTCACTACTGCCACGCCACAGAGGTTGTCAAAAAAGACCTGGCCCTGGTGCTAGTTTTTCTATGGGGTTTGGGAGGTAATACGGCAATTACTCATACCTATCTATATTTCTCGTATCTACATTTTAGAATTCATCTTCGCTTTGTGATCTTAACCTAAATTACACGATGTTTTACTTGGGATAGTCCAGTTGAGCTGAGAGTTGTTTGTTATCTAAATATTGTTTAGTTCTTTTGGCAAAGTTTTGTTTTGTTTAAAACTTATAAATTTATTTATGTGTAAAAAAAAAAATGGCAACACTGCTGCCAATAAGTAAACATTAACTCCGTATATAAAATTATAAGAAAAATAGTTATCTTCATTTATAACGATAGAAACAGATTTAATTCGTTACCAACAAATGTGATATACGTGCAGAAATGTTATAATAATAATAGTGATACATAATATGTGCAAAATAGAAGTGTGAAATGAAGGTTTAATTTACTCCGTTATGTGATAAATTAATAACAGTGTAAAGAAAACAAATGCATATAACTTTAATTAGTGATGATATTTAAACTTACTTACTACATATTTTATAAACAAAAGTGAAAACGACGAAAATAAGTGATAATCATAACATCAAAATCAGTTACATTCAAACGCCTATATTTTTTCACAGTAACTAGAAAGACCGTCTCTAATCAATTTTTACATGGTAATAATAAAGACCTAAAATAATCTGTGTACGGGCGCTTTTATATTTGGAACGACACGACTTATCGTCACGTTATCAATTAGTCGTAACTGGTAACTATAGAAATCTAAAAGAGGTCAATAAGCGACATCTAGTGACAAACATCTCAACTAAATAGTATAATGGCAAATAATATCACTTATCGCCGACCTCGCGGAACAAACTCGATGGATGACGACTTCATCAACTTGACGAATAACACTAGTAGAACAATGTTGAATTCTACTATGCTAAGTATACCCGATAATTTCTTAGAAAACAATGACAGTCTACTGAATCTTAATGACCAAGTGAAAACATTGTCAATGCAATTAATGAGTGCCCACCTAGAAATTGAGAACTTGAGCAGTGAGAATGTACACTTAAAAAAGGAACTAGAAAGTAGCCTAAAGACCATCAATACTTATAAGACGATTTGTAAAACGCCGGAGAGAATAAGTACTACACCTCTTAAGCGCTTAAAGAAAACACCTCGCCAAGTTATATCCCCGTCTTGTATTCCGATTATAGGTCCAATTCTTCCAGATACACTACAAAATAGGAACATCATAGCCACCAGCGTGCACAGCATAGGTACTCAGACCAACAACGAAAGCCCTACACAACCTTCTGCAAAGGGAATAATATCTACCACCATAAAGGGGCGACCACGTAATTTACACTCGAAGTTACACAACTCTGAAATGAAAAAGACACAACATCAGAGAACAAAATTATGTATCAGTAGTGGTAGTAATATAAAAACCCATTTATCGACAATTGAGGATGTGTTTAGTGCAAATCAATTTGAATATTGTCACTACAAAATGACAAATTCCAACATAAAGGATCGCTTACGTAACATAGAAGAAAAATTGAGAGGTTTCACCATGAATGACTACTGCATAATTATTCTGGGAGAGAATGACCTCAAGAAGGAGACCCATATTATGGATTTAATAAATACAATAAAACATTCCTTACAAAACATTAAACACACCAATAAAATAATTTGTGCACCCACCTATATAAAAGGTGCTCTAATGTATAACTATAGAGTCGAAATGTTTAATGGTATGTTATCTTTAGATATACAAAATAATGACTATGGATACTTCTTTGATAGTAATCTTACATTAACTCATGATATGTTTTCATATAGTACTGGTAAAATGAATAAATACGGCATGCGAGATATATATAGAAGGATCCGAGATAATATTTTGTTTGATGTAAACTCAACTTTTTCCTCTGAGTTGACATTTGCTGAAAAACAATCTTCTTATAATAACAAACTTATAGGAGACTACTCAATGACTGATCAGCTTTTTCGTGTATAATACCATCATTGTGTTGCACCAAAATATAGATGGTCTAATAAGTAAGTCTAATATGTTTACATTGTGTTTGGAGAATTTACGTAGTAAGGGTAGGGATGTTGATGTTCTGTGTTTTTGTGAACATAATATGAAGGTGTCTGATGTCAGTTGTCTGCATATTCCTAATTACAAATTGGCCACATATTTTACAAGGAAGTCTAGAAATGGGGGTTCCTGTATTATGGTTAGAAATGGTCTAAAATATAGAGTTGTTGACGATGTAATGAATTATAATGTGTCCAATATTGTTGAGTGTTGTGGAATAGAGCTTATTGAGCATAATATTATTATTATATGTGTATACAGAAACCCACAAAATAGAGACGCTAGTATTAAATTTGACATTTTTATTAATAATTTAGATAATTTACTCCAATCAATTTCCCTTAAAAATAATAAGAAATGTATCGTCTGCGGCGATTTTAATGTTGACATTCTAAAAAATACACCGTTATCACGGCAATTCAAACAATTAATAATGGGTTTTAATTTGAAATGTGCAATAGATGTACCAACACGTTTATCTAGTGGTACATGTATTGACAACATTCTACACAACATACGTGGAGGTAAAAGTGAGGTTCTAGAACTAGCTGTTTCAGATCACACAGCCCAGTTATTACAGTGTCCTGTGGCTAGAACTTGTAGATCTGATCACTGGTTTACATTCAGACGTGACTTCTCTAAGGAAAATATAGAAAAATTCATTGAGTGCCTACAAAGCCTTAAGTTTAATGATGTATACGAGGAGACAAATCCAAATAATGCGTTTAATTTATTTCATGATACATTCACACTATTTTATGATCTATGTTTTCCAAACGTTAGAGTAAAAAAATCAACCAGAATAAAACCCAAATGGATAAGCCGGGGTATTAGAACATGCTGTAAAAGAAAGCGTCAACTACTATGGAAATATAGACGACATCCAACTAAAGAAAACCGATGCAACTTTAAAGCTTTATCTGCTAGACTTAAGAAGATAATTGAATTTACACAACGGTCACAGAATATCAATGCTTTACACCTGGCGAAAAATAAATGCAAAGCTACATGGCAAATAATAAATAAAAATAAAATTGATTTCCCCAGTGAGAATATTGAACGGATTAAATTAAAGGACCAAATGTTGACTGATCCAAAGGCAATCGCACAAGCCTTTAACAATTTTTATGCAGATCTGGGGACACCGTCTGAACCTACCTCCACGAATAATCGACAATCTTGCCTTTCCTCTAAACTATCATCTATGTTCATGTTGCCTACTGTGCCCCAGGATGTATATAAAATAATAATGGAATTAAAAAACACAGCTAGCACAGGATACGACGGCATTAGCACTAGGATTGTAAAAAGCGTGTCAACTATTATTGCTCCCGTGCTAAGTTATCTTATTAATAATTGTATCACACAGGGTATTTTTCCTGAAAAGCTAAAGTTGTCTCTCATTAAACCACAATTTAAAAAAGAGGATAAAGAGAATATGACTTCTTATAGACCAATAGCTCTAGTACCGGTATTTTCTAAGATCTTCGAAAAGGTCATCCATAACAGTATCAGTAATTACTTTGAGAAATATAATCTGTTTACAGATAACCAAAAAGGTTTCAGAAAAAACAAAAGTATCAATGTTGCCATATATGACTTTCTAAGTACAATTATCTCTAGAATGGACAAAAAAACAGCCAGTTCAGGCGCTATATATGGACATGACCAAAGCGTTTGACTATGTAGACCATGGAATATTGATTGACAAATTGAATGCATATGGTATTCGCGGGAATTTGTCATGTTTACTCAAGTCATATCTTGAAAATCGTCAACATATAACTGTAATAAATAAAATATGTAATAGAACTAGGAGTGAAATTTCGTACATGTCGGACACAAGAACCATACGCTATGGAGTTCCACAGGGAAGTATACTTGGACCACTTCTGTTCATTATCTATGTTAATGACTTCCCATCAGCCACACCATTCCCCATGATCATGTACGCCGACGATAGTACAGTGGTATTCAATAATGATAATCTTGATACCACTGTTTCAGCTATCAACAAAAATATTACTTCTTTGATAAACTGGCTAGAGGTACACAATCTCAAAATTAATTTGCACAAGACATATATAATGGACTTTAATCAAAAGGTTAACAAAACAAATCTAGAAATACAGTATGACGATAAAAAGATAAATAACATTAAAGTGATAAAGTTTTTAGGCCTACAAATTGAAAATACACTAAAGTGGAATGCACAGATTGAAATGGTGAGCAATAGAATACACCAACATGCATATGCATTATACATGCTTGGTAAAATTGTAGACAGGAACACAGTACTTACAGCATACTTTGGACTGGTTGCTTCTACTTTAAGGTATGGGATCATATTTTGGGGCAATGCAACTGGTAAAGAATTAGTTTTTAAAGCTCAAAAGCGATGCATTAGAGCCATATGTAAGATTGAAACGACTGATACATGTAAACCGTATTTTATTAGCCTGAAGATACTGACGATGCCATGTATGTACATATTTGAGATAGTTATGTTTGTTAAACAGAACTGGGAGAAATTCTCTGTTATAGCCAGCAGTCGCAGGTCTGACAGGCTATGCTTGGTCCCATCCAAAACGGCCCTATTACATAAAAGTGTATTCGTAATGGCACCTAAGGTTTATAATAAACTGCCTCAAGCTATTAAATCTTGTAAAAACCTACCAATGTTCAAAAAACAATTACAAGCATTTCTCCTGAATAAAGCCTACTATTCAATAGAGGAGTATCTTAATGAAAAGAGTAGTTAATCCGATTTCTGACTTCATTTCTATTAAATTTTACATTATTTTTATTGACATAATTTATATGATTTTTCTTGGTGACATTACTTTTTATTGACACTGCTTGCATTTATAACATTATAATAATTCTATTCAATTTTATATTACTTATTTACTTTGACATAATTTATTTGAATTGATGTATAAATATTCATGAAATTAATATTCAATTGACACGGCTTGGAATTGTAATAATTCAATTTAATTTTATTTTAATCTCATCAATTTAAATTAATCTTATTTATTTTGACATAATTTATTTGTATTGATCTATTCGAAATTGAAACCTGTACTTAATAATCTGTAAACCACATGTGGTAGGACATAGCGTACATAACATAATTTATAAGACCTTTATACCTAACCTATGATCCACAGAATAAATATTATGATTATGATTATGATTATGATTATGATTATGATTATGTAGATTTCATTAGGGAGTCTTATTGTAGAAGCGTATTTACCCTACAATAAATTAGTAAACTTTATGAATGTTTTTGAGATTGTTCTGTTATTGTACCTAACTCTTACTAATATAGTAAACTAGCTGACCCGCTTCAGTTTCGTTTGTGGTATATTTTGAAACCTCAAATCATCAGTTTGATCCTGTAATTTTTAAGTCTTCAAATTAATGTATGGAAATCTGCCGGATTTGTTGACATTTATGATCACTGCTCCGCTCTCTTAACTAGTAGCTTGATGATATATAGCTTAAAACTTTCGTCTATTAACGGACTATTCAACACAAAGGTTTTTTTCAATTCGAACCAGTGGTTCCTGAGATTAGTGCGTTCAAACAAACAATATTAGTAAGTATAGATATGAAAGTTTATGAAGATGTTTAGATGTTTTTCAAACATGCTTCAAGCGAGTGAACGCATTTGGCCGATATTGGGTACAGGGATATATTATAATCTAGAATAAACCACAGGCTACTTATTTCCACAGACAGACATATACAGTCCAGACTCAGCCTCAGATGCATGGCTGGAGTCAACGATAGTGTCCGGAAGACAGCAATAGCCTCTTAGATATATAATAATAAAAATAGATCCTTATTACGTGGGATCGAATTCAATGTTTGGTGAAATGTGTGTGTTAATTCACCTCTGCCTAACCCTTCGGGTACAAAGGCGAGATTATATTTTATTATTTATTTTATTTTCCTTATGTAACTACCATTACAGGTTGCCCCAATGCGTCAGTTAGCAAATTGTACATTGTAAATCTTAACCTATTCTACTAACTATAACTTATAACTAATTCTAACTATTCTATAACTTATAACTAATGACATACAAAGATGCCCTTGTGAACTCACTCAGAGAACCCGCAAACATGTCCACTATTTCGGATATCATATTGAGGGCCCGAGTGAACGGAATATGTATGTATGTATTTCCTAAAAAAGATTTCCATAGGTTGCGAGAATGAGATCAAAATTGAGCCGCGGGCCATAGCTTTAGTGGTCAATAAACTTAACACAACTGTTGAACCCGGTAGGTGGTGCTGTAATAAAATTACAATATAGATTTTTGGATAGTCAATCTTTGTACAAGAAACTTTAGTGAATTAATGAGTCAGTTTAGTAAGAAAACAAACATAAAGGAGCAGTCAGCGTCAGAACGATTTTGACTAAAAGGTTTCAAAATAATCTTAATAGGTATAATTATATATATAAATAGATAGAATTATCTTATATAGGTATTAAGAGCAAATCAAAACCTACAGAACACCGCGGCTATAATAACCTCGTGTTGTGTTCCCGGCAGTGAGTAGGGTAGCCGGAGCTCACTGTAGAGATTTTGTGCTGTCTGTGGAAAACCCAAAGGCATGTCCTGCTTTGAATTCTACACTGACGGCACAGAAACTCTCTATTCTTAAAGGGTCGGCAGCGCGAGTGTGACTCCCTCAGTGCTGCAAACGTCCATAGGCCACGGTAATCACTTTCCATTAGATGGGCCGTGTGCTTGTCTGCTAAAAAACGGTTCTATATATTTAAATTGTATTATCGTCCGAACTAAACATGTGTAGGCACCAATATCAGAACAACCAGTTAACAGGAATAGGGAAAAACAGAAGCATTAAGATAATTTTGAGTATTCTGATGCTCTCGCAGTATGCCCTCGACAAATTATCCAGTAACACCTAAATGCCACCGGCTTTTACTTTAATCGACCATTCAATTAAAAGGCTTACTCTGTCCAATGCGGCTTGCAATAAAAATAAGATGAAACATAATATTTGTCGCTTTCGTTTGAAGCCGCGTACTCAATTAATTATCGCATTATGTTTACGAGCTCATTGAAACAATAAAACAGGAGTTACCGAGAAACCTTCGCATTCAGGTCACTGTACCGCAAACATATTTTTAGCATCATCAAAATATGTCAGGAATGTATTACTAATATTACAAAATCCCGATAATAAGCTAAAATAATAATAAAAATATTTATTCGACTTATAAATTCGCTCCGGGTGCAAAAGTGCCCATAACACTTGCTGCGTTGCCAAGTTGGATGGCGATGGACAGTCTTTGGACCAGGAAAGACCCGGAACGAGTGTCACCGGTCGCCTCGATGAGCCTCTGTCCGATTTCTTTAATTAATCTTTTAGCTTCCTTGCCCCAACTCCCCAGAGTCTCCACCGCTATTGGCACGAACTGGTAAAGCGGTCCAAGGTAAAACGAATACAGTTATAATTTAAGTACGAAAAATCACCACGGACCTTCCGTCACCGTGTAGGTACGTCAGTAACCCTGCAGGAGGCAGATTGAGAGGTCCCAGGTTCGAAAACTCCCGATTACACTACCGTCGAAGTCAAAGTCAAAAATCACTTATTCTGCATAGACCATTAAAACGGCACTTAGGTACTAAACGTCAATAAAAAAGGAAACATCAAAACCAGTTTAATAAATGGACCACCGGTTCGAAACGCGGCTCCGACCTGAGAAGACTCCGGCAAGTAACTCAGCGGGCATTTTATTTGGTCTATTTACAAACATACACTTAGTCTACTTAATCTATATACAAAAATTTACTTGAGTACCATAGATGAGCGAACAGCATTTCATTTTCTAGCTTATTTTTTTTTTTTTTTTTTTTTTTTTTTATATAGGACACGTCAATTGGACTTCGCCTTGCCTGATGGTAAGCTGAAGGCAAAATCCCAGAAAAGAGGGTCACCATTACTTACACATACCGTGTGACAATGGTGACACTCAGCTTGACGGCCTTATCATATGCTTTTTCACGCCCCGCTTAAAGGACCCGGGACTGTAGGAAGAAGGAAACACGTGAGCTGGTAATGAATTCCAGGCCTTAATGGTGCGACAGAGGAAAGAGTCTCCGAACCGCTTGGTTCTTGATCGGATGTTTTGCACCGTGTGCGGATGACATCTAAGACCTGCACGCGTTGTCCTGTGTAGGAAAGGGGAGGGTGGGACTAATTGGAAGAGCTCATCAGAACACTCCCCATGGTACAGACGGTAAAATACAGCCATGGACGCAACATCTCTACGCAGCTGTAAAGGTTCTAGGGTGTTCGTGATCTCGGGATTCCCAATGATGCGGACCGCACGTCGCTGCAACCTGTCGAGAGCATCTAGTAAGTACTTTGCTGAACCATCCCAGAGATGCGAGCAGTACTCCACACAGGAGCGAATTTGTGTCTTGTATAGAAGACACCGCTGCTCCGGCGTGAAAAATCGTCTCACTCTGTTCAGGACTCCGAGTTTTCGTGAGGCTGTTTTGATGATGCTTTCGATGTAGTTTTTGTTATTCAGGTTGCAGCGAACATCCATACCTAGGATATTGAGATTGTCCTGCAGCGGCAGTGGCGTCCTTTGAAGAGTGGGGAGGGGAAGGAAAGAAGATACTTTTGCTGTAAACGCACATGCCTGCGTCTTCTTGGCATTGAACTCAACCAGGTTCTCAGAGCCCCATTGAGAAATGTGATTCAGGACCCCGTCAAGCTCAGTGACAAGAAGCTGCCTTTTCTCTGCGATATCTGACTGCTTGGCCGCTGGATGTCCATGATAACTCCCATGTAAAGTGCTATCGTCTGCATAACAATGAACATTGCCGGTAGACAGCATGTCGTTGATATGCAGAAGAAAGAGAGTGGGTGATAAGACGGACCCCTGGGGCACGCCAGCATTAACCTGCAGAAACTCCGAAGCTCGTCCGTCACAAAGGACGCGAATACGGCGCCCCTGCAGGAAGCTAGCAACCCAGTTGCACAGCCTAGAAGGCAGACCAAAGGCAGGTAGCTTAGAAAGAAGCGATTTGTGCCAGACTCTATCGAAAGCTTTGGCGATGTCAAGACTAATTGCCAGTGACTCGCCGTGCTTGTCCATAGCCTCACCCCAAAGATGGGTAACGTATGCTAGAAGATCACCCGTTGACCGTTTCGGTCTGAAGCCATATTGCCGGTCATTAATTAAGGAGTGATCCTCTAGGTGCCGCATGAGCTGTTTGTTAATTATGTGCTCGAACACTTTGCACAGCACTGAGGTGACGGCTATGGGTCGATAGTTGGCTGGCTCCGAGCGATCCCCCTTCTTGGGAATCGGCTGAACATTCGCCTCTTTCCAAGGCAAAGGCACTGTACCCGAACTGTAGGATAGCCGGTACAGGCGCGTAAGCATTGGAGACAACTCCGCTGCACATTTTTTCAAAACTACCGCTGGAATACCATCCGGACCACTGGCTTTCCGGACATCGAATGATTGCAGCACTGCACGGACATCGCGTTGCCTGATATGGATATCAGGCATCGCGTGGTCACTGTCGGGTAGTGTTGGTGGCTGCGTACCACAATCATCGATTCGGGAGTTGGCCGCAAAGAGATTAGCCAGCAGATTTGCCTTCTCTTGCGGCTCATGGGCCAGGGATCCATCAGGGTTACGCAGCGGAGGCAGCGAAGGCTGACAGAAGTTGGCTTGCACGGCTTTAGCCAGTCGCCAGTAGCCACGGCTTCCCGTGGGATGCATCACTAGCTCTTGACCAAGCCGCGCTATGCGCATGGCATCCGCTCTGACATAGGCCCTTCTACAGACCTTTGTGGCTCTGTTGTACGCCGCCTTGAAGTGGCCCAGATTGGGATGGCGCGTGGCGCGCGCCCTTACCCAAGCGCGGTACGCAGACTGTTTTTGTTCAACAGCTTCCGCGCACTCGCGCCCGAACCAAGGGCGCACCCCGCGGTCACCGGTGACATCGGTGTATGAGATATAGTATTCCATACCCAGACCGATCTCACCGGCGACAGCAGTAGCACAATCCGATGGGTTCTTACCTTCAAAGCAGCGCTCAACCCACGGGATGGACGCAAAATAGTCACGAAGTCCATCCCAGTCCGCTGACGAGTAGTGCCAGAGACGCCGCTTCCCCTGCATGGGTCGTGGGGGCGCTATAATAGGCACCGTGGAACAGACCAGGCAGTGGTCAGAGTTGCCTAAAGCGGCTCGCACCGATACACTGTACCGGTCCGGATCACTCGTCAGCAGAAGGTCTAGCAGAGAAGGTGCTTGGCCCGACCTTCTTGGTATCCTAGTGACCTCGTGCACCAATTGGGTCAGGCCGTGCGCCAGAGCAAATGCGTGGGCGGCTCTTCCCGCATGGTCTGTTTTGGAGGAGCCCAACCAGATCTCGTGGTGGGCGTTAAAATCCCCCAAAAATACCATTTCGGCATTCGGAAATCGCTCCTGCGCATCATCTGCCGCCTGACTCAGATATTCAAAGAGTCGAGTTGTCTCAGCATCTCCTGTATGGGAACGGTAGAGGCACACATAGATCTGACTCGTAGGGCCATGGTCTACGTGTATCCAAAGGACGGAGAAGGATGGGTCCTCTAGGCAGCGCAAACGGCGACAGCAAACATCCGCCCTAACAAACACGCACACCCCGGCTTTTGCACGAAAACTTTCCTCAAGAACATAGCCAGGGTAGAGCAAGTATGTCGTGTCGTCAGGGCGGTGTATTTGCGTCTCCGTTAGAAAAAACATGGCAGGTTTGGCCGTCTCTAGGTGTTGGTGGACGGCGTTGAGGTTTGCATGGAGCCCACAGATGTTAGTGGACTCCACCTCAAATAGCAAGCTTTTGGGAGTGTGACGAGCCGCTGTGTTGCCTTTTTCTGTAAATTGCGCTGCCATGAGTTTGGGTGGGAGAAGGCGTGAAAAAAGAAGTGATTGCCGCCGCAGCACCGTGTGACAAAGCGCGGGATATTGGTTTTATCTATGAATGTGAGGCATGGCGAGAGCCGACGCGCCGAACGGAAGGGCCCCCGTACCCCCCCGAGTACGGTCGCCGGGCTCCCAAATCCGGTCACCAACCGGCACGACGAACCATATCGGGATTATGCGCGGCCTGGTGAGGCAGCCTCCCAAGGTGGTTAACCCCAGTTGGGCCCCTGTACTATACCGCGGGCGGCCAGCGGCACCACCGTTTCTACAGGTCTCCCTGTTCGGCGCATCGCCCCGCGCCATCCCCACTAGACTACGCCAAGACCCACTGGTCCCACTAGTGCTGCGACAACCACCACCTCTGCCCGGCTATGCACATGCTGACCCCTGAACACAATCCAACCGAGATTGAATTGCTATGGAGGGTTTTTCGCAATAGTGCACGGTGGTACCTACCCGGTCGAAACTTGAGACAAATTTGTGCCACCAAGTTTCTACCACCAGTAATCATCCAAGTATTCTTGGACTTTATATATATATAGCTTGCGTTGTGCTAGCCAGCATCGTTTCCCTATTAAACCATACAATGCATAAGCATCGGACAAGCAAGCACAAGTGAGGAAGTCATCTCAAGCATCATCGCAAGGTGGTTCACGAATATTTTTTTATACCACTTTAGTGCAGGCTATTCTTTCGGGATTGGGGAGGTCAGGTGGTTATCGCTCCTATTAAAGCTCACAAAAAGAAAAGTACCTAGAGCTCGAAAGTGCAAACCAGACCAGGATTCGGATGAAAATGAGTTTCTAAAACCATTGCTGACTGTTGTTATAGAAAATTTTATACCACCATTAGTATTATGAGTACAGAAACAGATTTTCAAGGAGGTAGGACACGGCGGTATTTCCGCCCAATTGAGCAGTCCGACTGGGGAAGTACCTCCGCCCTACAGAATACCGCGGCTATAATAACTTCGTGTTGCGTTTCCAGCGGTGAGTAGGGTAGCCAGAGCTCACTGGAGAATTTGTGCTGTCAGTGGGAAGACAAAACGCTTGTCCTGCTTTGTCTTCTACTGACGGCACAGAAACTCTGTGCCTACAGGGTTGGCAGCGCGACTGTGACACCTCTGGTGTTACAAACGTCCATAGGCCACAGTAACCACTTTCCATCAGGTGGGCCGTGTGCTTGTCTGCTAACTAAGTGGTATAAAAAAAAAGATTACTCGAACAAGAAAAGTATGCCAGCAGTAAAGTTACTCTTTTTACCCGTCTATGGCGAAGCGAAAGGAGGGTTATGATATTGACAAGCTATGTATGTATGTAGGTTCGTTTGTTCCCTCATAGCTCCCCGAACAGTAATTAGAATTAGACATATGAGGTATCGTTAGAAGCATCTTAGTCGTCCGCTGGTTATAGGCTATATAACGTGTCACTGAATCTAATGTGGCGCCCTCTAACGGTCACAAAGTACCGTGATAAAAAAAAAAATTGAGATAAATATGTCGTGTTTTGTATCAATTGATAGGTCTTAATTACTCGTATCGCGGTAAAAAGAGCAGTAAAAAGAGAAATCTTAATTATCAAATTATACCAATTGCATACCCCAAAATAATATAAATAAAAAAATAGGTTTAATACTAAAACCCAACTACTAAAAAATCACGCTCTAAAAAGTATTAAACAAGAAAATATCAAGGATAGCCGTGGTCGTATGCCACTTATATATTCTAACAAAACAATACATTCTAGGGCAAAGTGGCAACGACCACGGCTATCCTTGATACTTTTTTGTTTAATACTTTTTAGAGCGTGATTTTTTAGTGGTCGGGTTTTAGTTTTAAACTTATAAGTAATATGACTCCACAGATCTGGATGGTATTTGGCATAGCATAACATAAACTCACGCCTATATCCCCGAAGGGGTAGGCAGAGGTGCTAGCACCCACATTTCGTCAGTTTATGTCCCAATGTAATAGCTGGCGAGCCTATTGCCATTAACCGGGCACTTATAAACCTGCGATAAATACACACATAACTTCGAAAAGAATTGAAAAGTCATTGATGTGTGCTATGGTAAAACCTGGGATCGAACCCGAGACCTCGTCTCAGCAGTCCATTACCCATACCACAAGGCTACCGCGGTTATCAAAGTAGGTAGGTATATATTTGGCATAGTGATATATTATATTTTGAAATAGCAATTTTTTAGGCATTTTTTTGCGTGAAATTACGTGTATTCAGCAGTATTTTACACGGGCATTAGTTAAGTACTCATTTCTAAAAGAAATTCACGCATCGGTCACCTAGGCTATAACAGTCTACTTTTACGAGATGCTGTATCTTATATTGATTTGTATTGTTAATAAATAACTCAGTTTGTTTAGTTCTACCTTGTGGATAAATGTGATTCTGTGAAACTGGTACTTAACCCAAAATATTTAATGTATAATACAGAAGCTATGCAAATTTCTAGCCTGATAAACAACCATCTCAGAGCTCAGGGTCTGCCTTCCGGCTCTTCCTTCTCCATTTCGCATGATCATATGCGTACATGGTAGTAAGAACAGTTGGTATTATATGATCCCCCCATGAGCGCAGGCCTGGGGGTGACGGGTGGAGCCGCCTGTCACTCTGGCAGAAGCAAGTCGCGGGTGCGTTGCGCCTTCCCCGTTTAAAGGCCCTGGGAAGGTTCTAAGAAGACCAGATCGAGAGAGATGACCCTGCGTCGGCCGGGGAGCGAGGGATATGTCTGTCAACCTCACCTTTGGAAACCAAAAACGACACACAGGCGACGTGCGTTTTAGTCAGTTTGAGTCTGACATAACCTCTCCCACCGGCTCCGGCGGAGAGGGGGGTTATACGAGAGGATTTTTTTGCATGTAAAAAAGGAAAAGATATTAAATGGTAACAAAAAATTAAAACTAAACGAAATCTCTTTACCGTTCTAAATACTGTTACATAAATATTTAAACGCTAGTATAAAATAACTAAAGCATTCAGCAGACAGTTCTATTAATCAGTAGGCGTAGACTTGTGTATGTATATGTATGTTTGTTGTTATTAAATTTAAAGCAATTGCTTTTAAATGTTCATATTGAGTGTTTAACAATTATTTTAACTGTGAATTAGATCGTAATTTTAATTTACACTCATTTATTTTCCAAATAGTTATAACGACCTCTGTAGCGTAGTGGTTGAGTGTTTGTTTGCTACGTCGGTGATCACGGGTTCGATTCCTGTGCTGTGCAAATATTTTTTGCATTTTGCATTGGTATTTTTTTATTTTTATTTTATTTTATATATATTTTATTGTACACACACACATATATTACATTAATATAACAAGATGAGACGTAATGTACAAAGGCGAGCTTAACTCAAAGTTGAGTTCTCTTCCAGCAAACCCGGGAGTGCACAGAGGAATTGCAATACGAGAGGCTAAGTCTAGTGCACAAGTGTAAAATTAATATAAGAAGGTATAAAATGTGTATACCCCCGACAATAGGCACAAATATACACATACACATATATACACATACACTCACGTACATACATACATATACATACATACCTACATACATATATAAATACATAAATAAACATACATACATACATACATACAAATACATATCATGTATGTCTGCTATTGTTGAGAGAGAAAGTAATCTCTTATACGTCTTTTAAAAATATTCAGAGAAGGACTATCGCGTATGGAGTGAGGAAGAGAATTCCACAGTCGTACTGCAGAAACTGTGAAGGAATTGTCGTAGCAAGTCGAGCTATGCGAGGGAGTTTGAAGTAAAAGAGAAGACGAAGTGCGACAGGGCTTTCCCCTGGGTAAAAGGAACTCAAAACGCTCACGAAGATATGAAGGAGAATGAGGGTTGTGAAGAATAGAAAAGAGAAGGGAAAGAATGTGAACATCTCGACGCCGCCGAATTGGTAACCATTTCAGTTGCCTTCTGAACTCCGAAACGTGGTCGTACTTACGTAGGCCGAAAATAAAACGAATACATAAATTTTTCAGTCGCTCCATCTTGTTCCAGAGTTCTTCAGTTGCATCCAGAAAGGTGACATCAGCATAGTCTAGGAGGGGAAGGAGAAGAGATTGAGCGAGACAGACTCTGGTTTTAAAAGGAAGGAAATTCTGAATATCCCCACGGATGCCTTCCCCATTGGAGACAGAGGGGTAGGTTATGTCAGACTTGAACCGACTAAAACGCACGCCGTCTGCA
The DNA here is from genome assembly GCA_963662185.1 of Eilema griseolum. NCBI lineage: Eukaryota > Metazoa > Arthropoda > Insecta > Lepidoptera > Erebidae > Eilema > Eilema griseolum. The sequence continues at coordinate 24,903,332 of OY759242.1, read as the reverse complement.
TGGGCCGTAAGTTGCCTGAGGTGATGTTGGCAAGCATATCCCTTAAACCCCGATTGATCTAGCAGTATTTGCATTGGTCTAGGTATTTCTATATATAATATGGATTTACATATTTACTTACATACAATCACGCCTTTATCCCCGGAGGGTTAGGCAGAGATGAATTAGCACCAACATTTCACCAATCATTGAATTCGGTCCCACGTAATAGTATGAGAGTTTATTGCTGTCTTCCGGGCACTATTGTTGACTCAAGCCATGCATTTGAGACCGAGTCTGGGCTTTATATATATGTCTGATGTTAAACAGCCCTATCCCTTAGTCGACTTGTACGACACCGCATGGGAAGAGATGGGGTACATATTTACAAAGAAAAAGTATCTATGAGTGTATATTCGTATTGTAAAAACTGCTAATCTAGACTCAATGTCTAGATAGCGGTGCGTAGAATGTTGTATAATATTTATTTATAACTAGCATCGCACCGCGGTTTCACCCGCGTAAATCCTGATCCTATTGGAATATCGGGATAAAAAGTAGCCTATGTTACTCGCGAAGAATGTAGCTTTCTTATGAAAAAAGAATTATTACAATAGGTCCAGTACTTTTTGAGTTTATTCGTTACATACAAAAATACAAATCTTTTCTCTTAATAATATTAGTATAGATTATATTTAAACTGACTATCACCCGCGACTCCGCCCACGTAGAAGTCGGAAATCTCATTCGTAACATCACCGGATCAATCAATCAGGCAAATAATTTATTCTCAAAAATAGTAGTTATAAATAGATGAAATCAAACATGTTGTACAATGTTTTTCGTCATATAAGCATGTAAATAGAACTATAATATACATACATACATATAATCACGCCTTTATCTCCGGAGGATTAGGCAGGGGTAAATTAACACGCACATTTCACGTATTATGGGGTGAGTCTATTGCCGTCTTCCGGGCTCTATTGTTGACTCGAGCCTTTTATCTGTGCCTGAATCTGAGCTGTATCTATCTGATGTTAAACGACATGTACGACACCGCATGGGAAGTGATAGGGTGGCCCAAATTCTACTCTGCCGAGAACCATCTTATATATAAAATTCTCGTGTCGCGGTGTTTGTGGTTAAACTCCTCCGAAACGGCTTGACGATTCTCATTAAATTTTGTGAGCATATTGAGTAGGTCTGAGAATCGGCCAACATCTAATTTTCATACCCCTTAGTGATAAGGGTTGTCCACCCTTAACAGTTTTCTTTAATTTTTAGACATTTACTTAAAAATTATTCATATGGCAAAACAACGTTTGCCGGGTCAGCTAGTATATTTTTATATATATGCGTCTATCGTCTTCCCTACACACTTTTCACTAAGTTCTCTCTCTCTCTCTCTCTTCTTGCAGGTCTGATAGAATAGAAAACAGTGCCTCTGTACTACTATTTCCGCCTATGTACCTCTATATTTGTTCTTGTGTGTATATAAATAAATTAAAAATAATCACGCCTTTATATCTGGAGGGTTAGGCAGGGGTAAATTAACACCCACATTTCACAAATCATGTATTTTGTCCCACGTAATAGGGGTGAGCATATTGCCGTATAATCATAGAACAGATAATAGTACTAGCATACTATTATTGCCTCGCGCCATGCATCTGAGGCAGATTCTGGGCTGTATTTAAAATACAATTGATTGCACATCTGCGAACAATGGACCACCTAATTGTAGATATTTCTGAAACTATTGCCATAGAGCTACAGAACGTTGAATTCTTAAATTGTTGAATTTGCAAAAAGTTGTATTTGCAGAATATTTAAACCTAAAAAGTTGAATTTGCATAAAGTTGAATGCCTAAAATTTTGAATTTGCAAAAAGTTGAAATTGCTGAATGTTATAATATAATATGAATGAAGAAGATTTTTTTTTACCACTTGGTTGGCAGACAAGCACACGGCCCACCTGATGGAAAGTGGTTACCGTGGCGTATGGACGTTTGTAACACTAGAGGAGTCACAGTCGCGCTGCCAACCCTGTAAGTGCAGAGTTTCTGTGCCGTCAGTGTAGAAGAAAAAGCAGGACAAGCCTTAAAGTTTAACAGTGTAATCACCATCCACTTTTGACTTTAATTGTACTTAAGAAGAAGGGAAAGAGATTCGAAGAAAAGCAAGCAGGGAAACATTTAAAAAAATAGGTAAGTGATGTATCCGGAAAGTTTAACCTGCTAGAGTAGCGTTCATGGATCAAGCGATGATGAAAAAAACTTTATTGGATGGTAATTTTTTTAATGTATAGGTCAAAATGGAGAAACTAAAAAGATAGTTCAGACAGAAATGTACAGAGAAAGACGATGACAATGAAAGTAGATTGACGAAACAGGTTTATGAAGCAAGAGTGAATATGCAACACGGGGAATATGCAATATGTATGTCTATCTAACCGAGAAAGGCTAGATCAAGAGTACCCAAAACCGGCGAATATACATAAAAAATACCAGTCAAGTGTGAGTAGGACTCGCGCACCGAGGATTTCGCAATTTAAGCTATCTAAACCGTAATATATTTTAAATGCGTTGACTTGGAAGTTTGATTTTTGTACCGTTTCAAGACGCTAGAGACCTGAATATGTGGTACGAGTTTCAAATTCATAGCTCCACGCATTCCTGAGAAAGTCTTGACAGACAAACAGATAAACAGACGGACAACAAAGTGATCCTATAAGGATTTCGTTATTTTTCCTTTTGAGGTACGGAACCATGGCAGTAGATCAAATAAAAGGTGTATGCTAGAATTGTAGCACAAGGGAAAAAGTGTTCTCTGCTTATCACATAGAGAAATTAGAGTTAGGTAGAAACCACACTGAGGAAAAAAAATGTGATTTAAAAAATTACCTAAATGCAGCTTTCACTCTTGTCCACTTCGAAACTTTGGCCTTCTCCATTTCCTTCATGAATATACCTTCAGATCTTCTTCTTAAAGGAGTTCCTGGAGCCACATCACTATCATCTCCTCCCGCAGACCGAGATCTTTGTTTCCTTAGCAAAGAACCGCCGAACCTCGAATGGGTTTTCCACTTAGAACCTGATCTTTTCATGCTCCTGCTACCCAATATCATGGAATCGAACAGCATCTGACCGTATTCACATTCAAAATCAGCATCCAGAGCCTCGTTTATTTGCTCCAACTCCTTAGCCTCATACCTCACCCTCTCGTTCTCATGGTCTATTCGCTTGTGAGCAGAATGAAGCCTCTTCAAATGGTTTACATCTTTTAGTCTTCTCAAAATGCGAGCGTTATGTTCTTTCAAAGAAATAAATTGGTCTAACAGTTCTATTAATTTGTCCAACTGGTCCATGGCCTCGATGGTATCCTTCGTTCTTTGAGCCATGTCTCTTCCCCGTTTTGATATAGCATCGTTTTGATCTTTAAGTCTTTGTAACATACTTTCACATAATGCTTCTGCATCAGGAGTTTCCCCATCATTTAACAGCCAGTAGTCGTCAGGTGGACTGGGTCCTGCCGTACACGGTGAAGAACCTTCAGCATCGGAAGGTGTCTGCGGAGTTCTTACGGACAAAGACTCTGGTAGTTCACCCCTACGTCGTTTATGCAGGGAAGTTCCACTTGGGGGTAGTTCAGTCAATTCTTTAGGGTCCTTTTGTTGAATTTTACTAGATTTCTCATCTTCTTGGTTAACAGTGACGTCACTGTTGTCTTTAGATGACGTCATAGTGCAACGGTGGAGTTTCTACTTGTGTCTGGACTATTTATAAATGAAAATAAAAACACGTGCATCGTCCGGCGGCTGAGCACGACAGTTCAATACGGAATGCATATTTCGTGATATATATAATACTACAGTCTATCATCTTGTCTGTGAATATTATGATTTTTTAACAACACATTTTGAATAAACACATAACACATAGATTTGTATTTAAACTCACTGTCACAAACACACGGAAGTTGGGTATATTATTTTAAAGCTTGTATCATATTTTAGTTTTATTACACTATGAATAAATAGCACAATTAATTTACTATACATTAATTATATATTACAATAAATTAAGTATCTATTTTATAAAGAAAATGGTAATATTTGATAAAGATTCAGCGCCGCCCAACGCGTATGCGCACGTTTGGCGGGCGGGCGGCCGCACACTGCCGAACTTTGTCGAATACCGTCGGAAACACCCGAAAGTTTCCGAACACGTATTTTTAACTTGGACATTCCTTACATTGTAGTCAACACAAAACCACCATTATTGCAACGGGATAAGGTTCACAGGTAAAGTAAATTATAACTTTGTTTTAATAATACATTCTTAATGTTAACGCCACGTTTCTGAGCAGTATGCCCATTAACCCATTTATGAGAAAGGGGCTAAAAATCTCATTTTCTTGTCTTGTACGCGATTTAGCAACAGATTTTTAAATTAATGGTACTTTTGAGAATTGTTAGACTATGCATATATGTACTAAACGTGTTAGATATATAATCGGAAAAAAATCAATTAAACAATTTTAGCCAATTAGGTTGTCTGGTTTGAGGGCATCCCATCATCTCTTTACCATCCGGTAGTATGTATCATATTAGTTGATATTGACTACAAAAGTAAGCTCTCAAAATGATCTCAATATAAAAATTCTAAATAACACTGTAATATATAATTATACTAGGTATCGGGACTTCTCACGAATTATATCTTGGAACTTACTATTTCTGCCGACGTTTCCGAAACGCATCCGAAACGTCGGCAGAAATAGTAAGTTCCAAGATATAATTCGCGAGAAGTCCCGATACCTAGTATAATTATGAATTCACACCGCGAAAGTTTAAAAATAACACTGTAATAGATCATATAAAATTGTATTTTTTCTATTCAGATAATTATGAGTACTTTTCTAATCAATATCAATGTGATGCTTACTGTATCTCGCGGTTCCCGGCAGAGTAGAATATGGACCATCTCTTCACATACGGTATCGTGCAAGGCGGCTACAGACGACAGATAAAATAGTGCCCGGATGACGCCTATATCCGCCGAATTCAATGATTGGTGAAATGTGGGTGTTATTTTTTTTTTAATAAGAATATTATAATTCATGTGACGGAGAAAGAATTCAAGTATCACCACCCCATCTCATTCGAAGGGTGTCGTAAGAGGCGACTCATGGAAACATACGCAAACCATATCACTGCGAGAGAAGGAAAACTCGAAATGAAACCCTGTAGCAACCCGTCTGGCCAGCGTGGAAACAGTAGGCCAAAGCCTCCCAACATTGGGAGAGGCCTAGTCCAGCAGTGGACTGCGATGGGCTAGTTGATTTGATTGAATTCATGTTTGCCTAGCCATCCGAGAATAAAGTCGTAATTATATGTATGTATGCTGACTGTACAGTCTAGAGGAAAGCTGTAAAAACTCCGCGTAATCGGGGCTTTCCTCGTGGACCAGTTAGTATGCGAAACTAATTAATGTGCCATCCTAGAATGTGTGCCTTTTTTTTTTATTTTTTTCACGTGCGCAAAATCCCCACGGATACCTCCCCACCGGAGCCGGTGGAGGAGGTTATGTCGGACTCGAACCGACTAAAACGCACGCCGCCTGTCGCCGCTTTAGTTGCCGAAGGTGAGGTTGACAGGCATATTCCTCGCACCCCGGTCGACCCAGGGCCATCTCTCACGATCTGGCCCTCTTCTCGGGTGTGGGGACTACAGAGTCCCCAACTCGTCCCCGGAAACGGGGAGGCGCACCACGCGCGCCACCGCCGCGGCCTGCTTCTGCCAGGGTGACAGGCGGCTCCACCTGTCACCCCCAGGCCGGCGCTCATGGGGGGCGGAGGTCGTTCACCGACCTCCGACGCCCGAGTTGCCTTCGTACGCGGGCAGCTTGTCTTGCGATCCTTCGTCGCTCCCGCTGCCGCTCCCGCCCCGCCTCCTCCTTCACGAGCATTACTTGCTCGCAGAAGGAGAGAATGTGTGCCTAATGATAACTGAACTTATGTATTCAAATCTATCGACAAAGCCATCGATAATCGATCGATAGATGATTGCTCCCATCATCACTGTAAGACGGATGTATATAGGAAGATGTGGATGATTTCAGGCGATGTTCGTTGGCTTAGTGGTCAAAGCATTCCCCCTGTAACGGAAAGATCGCGGGTTCGAATCCCGCCTGAACACGGAGGTAGGAGGAGGTAGGACACGGCGGTATTTCCGCCCAATTGAGCAGTCCGACTGGGGAAGTACCTCCGCCCTACAGAATACCGCGGTTATAATAACTTCGTGTTGTGTTCCCGGCGGTGAGTAGGGTAGCAAGAGTTCACTGGAGAGTTTTTGTGCTGTCAGTGGGATGACCAAAGGCTTGTCCTGCTTTGTCCTCTACACTGACGGCACAAAATCTCTGTTCTTACAAGGTCGGCAGCACGGATGTGACTCCAATGGTGTTACACACGTTCATAGGTCATGGTAACCACTTTTCATCAGGTAGGCCGTGTGCTTGTCTGCCACCTAAGTTGTATAAAAAAAACTGATATTGTAATTAGTTGTGTATCTATATAGGAACTAATATTAATTTGCATTCACAAAATCATTCCCATTGGTATTTGTAAGCATACCTACTTGCCCTATGCCAGCGACTCCATCCGCGCGGATATTGGTTAGCGAGTTTTGGTTTTATCTCCAGTTCTACTCTGTCCTCAGTTCTACTATCAAGATCAGTTTAGAAATTTTTGCGACCATTGCGGGCAAAGATAAGATTTCCAAAAAAAAATGTCTAATAAATTCAATTTCTTTAATTCTCAAAACAGTGCAACGTAAAGTAACGTAACAATTTTAAGATCATAAACCAAAAAGTTTTAAACCTTTTTATATTAAAAATAAAAAATAAATGTTGGCTGATAAAACTTTTTACTTGACGCGCTTTCATAATAAGAAGAAACATTCATTTGAAACAAAGAACTCCGTTGTAATGTCCGTTATTTAGTTCTGCAATTTTTTTTTACATGTTTGGTAATTTATTTATTGAAAATTCTACTTTGAATTTGTGATAATAATGAAAAGGCGGTCGGCGGCAGTTTATTGGTAACTTTACTCATATCTTTTTTATTGGAGAGCATTTTCACAGCCCTAGGTCATCCATAAAAGTTGATCAAATTTTTTAGTGCGGAATTGATCCAATTCCCCTCAGAAAACAGCTATAAGCTAGCAATTGGCCCTGGGACTGGCTCTTTAAGTTTAAGGAGCATGTGACAGTTCATAGGATAGCCCCTGCTATAGTTGTTACAATCTCACTGTTATTATTGAATAAATAGTTTGCCATTACACATCATATTCATGGGCAAAGAAAGACATTTAAGCCTCTATTCTAGGTCAACTCTCCCGTCAACCGACTATCACAATGACATTTGAACTGTCATCTAGGTTACAATGTCCTTAGATTCAAATAAAATAAAACCCCTAATCTCGATTTATAGAAAGAAGAAAGAAAGAAAGATCCGTTTATTATAACCAGTATAAATCGAGATTAAGGGCTTGCAGACAAGCAAACAGACCACCTGATAGGAAGTGATTACCGTGGCCTATGGACGTATGCAACACCAAAGGAGTTGTATGATGCAAATGCGTGGTCAACATCTCTCGCTTACTCGCACAAAATACATTGTAAACTAAAGCAAATTTAAAATAGAAAGATTCTAATATAGTTCTCGAGTTTCTTGCTGGTATCTTCTCAGCAGAACTAACCTACCGAACTAGCGAAAGAATCATTTTCCAGTGGTTTATTTTAACATTATTTAATATTCATATATTATTTCCTGACATAATTGTAAAATTTTGACATTCATAAATGTTCTTTATGTGCCTAAACAGAATAAATGAAATTGATTTGACTCGTGCTGCTGACCCTGAAAATACTTTGTAATCTTCTAATTTGTTAGAAGGTAGGACACGGCGGTATTTCCGCCCAATTGAGCAGTCCGACTGGGGAAGTACCTCCGCCCTACAGAATACCGCGGCTATAATAACTTCGTGTTGTGTTCCCAGCGGTGAGTAGGGTAGCCAGTGCTCATTGGAGAATTTGTGCTGTCAGTGGGAAGACTAAAGGCTTGTCCTGCTTTGTCTTCTACACTGACGGCACAGAAACTCTGTACTTACAGGGTTGGCAGCGCTAGTGTAGCTTATCTGGTGTTACACACGTTCATAGGCCACGGTAACCACTTTACACTGCTCAATTGGGCGGAAATACCACCGTTTCCTACTTTCTACATCGTTTTGAAATAGGGGCTTTAGTTAGTCAACAATTAGTCAAATGTCACTATGAACAAAGGTGTACAGGCCCTACCCAATAAATTGACGGCTCAAGCTAAACCCTCCTGCTATTCGGTGCTGTTAAACTATGGAGGAAACTTTGGTGCAGGCTTTTTGAGATGCAAGGTCAGAAAGTATTCGCTCTCAGAAAAGTGAACATATAAATAAAAAACTATAAGCCAGACCCTGGGCTTCCAAAGCGCAAACTTCAGATGTAACTAGGAAACTTCTTTGAAGATGAATCATCATCATCGATATCTTTTCAGTATTTGAACTGAAATTACTAATATTCCTTCAAACTCTTCCAGCGAAGCTAAATTGTTTGTGTTAGGAGTGGGTTTAAGTCACTAGTGTGTTTCGAACCTGGGAAATTTCGATCGTAAAGCAGATTTTTTAACCACCATGCTACCAACACTTATTGCAGTCCACTGCTGTACATGATTTGAAGTTTGATTTAATAACGGCCTGGAATTCATTACCAGCTCACATGTTTTCTTCTTCCTATAGTCCCGGGTCTTAGCAGGGGTAAAAAAACATAAAATGAGGCCGCCAAGCCGAGTGTCATCATTGCAACATGGTATATGAATGTAATGGTGACCCTCTTTTCTGAGACTTTACCTTCAGCTTACCATCAGGTGAGGCGAAGTCTAATTGACGTGACCTAAATATTAAATATAATAATTTAGAGTTAAATAGATGTTCTTTTAAAGGTGACCATATCTGATGTGTCGCGGCGTCATGGAGCCCGAAGACGATAAGAAGAAAAAGCTGAACGATGATGTGGTGGTGTTCATGCGCAAGCGCAGCGAGACAGAAGCGCCGCGCTACACCGCCCGCCTCAAGACATATGTCGATATACAGCAAAAGTAAGTAGTCAATGAAAGACCAACTACCTCTCAACAGATCCTGGAAGCAAGATCCCTTTCGGCGCTATACCGGTTCCGAAAGGCGGCGCGGGAGCTGGGTCACGATCCCGAGCCCGAAGAAATTCGGGCTGTGAGATCCCGGCTCCACAGGGAAATGGTGGCGGAATGGGAGCTACGACTTGGGCGACCAGGCGCAGGGCGCGCCGTAGTAGCGGCGGTAAGACCCATCATAGGGGAGTGGCTAGAGAGGCCACACGGCAGCCTCTCGTACCGTCTGACGCAGATGATCACCGTGCACGGGTGCTTCGGAAAGTATCTGCGTCGGATGGAGAAAGAGCCAACGTCAGAGTGCCATCACTGCGACGCGAGCGAGGACTCGGGGCCGCACACATTCACCGAGTGTCCGGCGTGGGAGACGCCGAGGCGGGAGCTTGTGGCGGCCCTGGGAGTGAGAGTTCTCACGCTCTCCACCTTGCTCGCGGCGATGGTCCGCTGCACGGATGCGTGGGCGGATGGCGCCTCCTTCTGCGAGCAAGTAATGCTAGTGAAGGAGGAGGCAGGGCGGGAGCGGCAGTGGGATCGACGAAGGATCGCAAGCCAAGCTGCCCGCATACGAAGGCCACTCAGGCGTCGGAGGTCGTTGAACGACCTCCACCCCCCATGAGCGCCGGCCTGGGGGTGACAGGTGGAGCCGCCTGTCACCCTGGCAGAAGCAGGCCGCGGCGCGCCTCCCCGTTTTCCGGGAACGAGTTGGGGACTCTGTAGTCCCCACACATCCGAGGAGAGGGCCAGATCGTGAGAGATGTAAGTTGGCATGCAAATAATCTGTATTTGCATGCCAACTTTATGGCCAAATGTGCTTGATTACTATATTTTTTATTTCCATCTTTTGTTGTACCACATTACCAGCAAATAAATAAATGAGTTACGAATTATTTTGAATTATAGCGAGAAGCCACAGACATGTTTTAGGATAGAACGGGCTTGTCACTGAGAAACGCGTGGTGGCGACTTTTTAGACAATTCCGTATTAGGCAGGCACTTTCTAACGCTTACTCATTACTGTTAAGACTGGCTTGTATTAACGTCAAAAACTAGGTACTGTGAAAATGCCATGCTATGGTATTTCCAAATGTAGAATTAAACTTGTTATCCCCTTCCATATATTCCTGTCATGTCATTTCCACAGCTGTCACTCTCTTGACAATTGATTTGTACTTATTACACAAGGAAATGGACGAAACGGGAATTGTACGAAATGGGAAATTGACGAAACGGGAACTGGACGAATGGGGTTCTGGGTGGAACTTTAATTGAACCTAATCGCCCTAATGGTATGTTTATAAACGCTTCGCTACACCGCCCGCCTGAATTCTTGTCTGCATACAGCAAAAGCAATTAGCGAAGGATAGGAAGGATATATAGGTCGACCAGAGGCGAGGGGTCCCTTTATAAAGTAATTCCTGCCGGCTTCCTCTGCAAAGGGAAGCCGTGGTAGAGATGTTTAAATTGATACTCTAATAAATTACACGCAATGCCCATTTTAATATTGAATCTGAAATTCTATTTAGATATACTGTTGATTGATGGCACTTGGTGGAATTTGTTGTTACACACTTACGGTTTTTTTTATTAGACCTGACCAGTTAGGATGCCGTAAGACGAATCCGGTCAGGTCTAATAAAAAATACCCCGGAAAAAAGTACAAGGGTATTCTCAATAATTGTACTTATCTGAAAGTCGGTATCTGAAATTCAGTTTATATAACTGAAATTCTGTGTACATACCTGTTCAGTATTTGAATTCAGAACGCCCAAAATGCTATACAAAATTTGGTCGTTCTAACCTAGAAGAGGTAAAATAATTTTCCTCACCCTTCGCCAATGTCATCTCAGGTAAATTTGGCACTTAGCTGATTATTTCGGATCAATGCAACATGTCTGATTTAATTTCTCAGCCACTTCCTTGTTGGACATATTCTCTTTTACGTAGTCCATCTATTTTTTGGACCTATCTCCGCTCCTAAAGACTCTACATTCACACTTTGAACCTTTTTACAAAATAAGCTCACTAACAGACTGTAGTCAAAGATCCTACTAACTAAGTTACCATAACACTTATTCTGACATATTGCCGTGATGATTCTGGCAGGCACCGACGGGCAGCTGCGGCACGTCGACACACAGAGGGTTACAAGGCTATTAAGAGTAGCAAAAAGGAAGAACCAAAACATCCTAGTGATAACGCGTAAGTACTTGTTATTGTTAGTTCCCACCAGAGCAGAATAGCGCCACCACGTCTCTTCCTGTGGGTGTCGTAGAACACAAAGTAAAGATGGGGTTGTTCTTCATCGGACAGTGCCCATGACGAAGTGAACTCTTGACGGCAGTAAGGTTAAATCCCTTATTACGTGGGAGTGAAAAGTGGGTATTTATTAATACACCATTGGCTACACTTGGGAATTACAGGCGTGAATATGCATGTAGATATCACTCAATCATTAAACTTATTGAAATACGTTGTGATCTTTCTAACGGTCTCATTAACTTAATTATTAGTCGCAGTAACTTAATTATTAGTCGCAGTAACTTAATTATTAGTCGCAGTAGCTTAATTATTAGTCGCAGTAGCTTAATTATTAGTCGCAGTAGCTTAATTATTAGTCGCAGTAACTTAATTATTAGTCGCAGTAACTTAATTATTAGTCGCAGTAACTTAATTATTAGTCGCAGTAACTTAATTATTAGTCGCAGTAACTTAATTATTAGTCGCAGTAACTTAATTATTAGTCGCAGTAACTTAATTATTAGTCGCAGTAACTTAATTATTAGTCGCAGTAACTTGATTAATACATTTTGTTAACATATTATTATTATTTTTATTGTTTACACTTCTTCATTTTGGCTTCAGTACAAGCCTACTTTTTCAAAATGATCACGACTACTGCTTTTCACACAATGCCCACTTCATCAATGACTACTGCCTTATCAATGGACTGCTCTATCAAAATTATAAGACATACTACTAAACAAACAAATTAAAGAAAAATATATTGAATTGAGGGTATTTACGTACGGTTAAACGGAAATCAAAAAATCTATACCTACTCTACCAATATTTTAGGTAGAAAAGTGATATAGGTGTATTAACAAATAAGTAAATAATTACATAACATAACATAAACTCACGCCTATATCACTGAAGGAGTAGGTAGAGGTGCTATCACCCACATTTCGCCAGTTCATGTTTAGGTCCCAATGTGGCGATGGCGATTCTATTGCCATTAACCGGGCACTTATAAACCTGCGATAAATACACACTTATCTTCGAAAAGCATCGAAAAGTCATTGGTGTGTGCCATGGTAAAACCTGGGATCGAACCCGAGACCTCGTCTCAGCAGTCCAGCAGTTGATTTTCCTGCGATACTCGTGGTTCACCCATTACCCAATAGTAGTGTTCAGGGTAACCATGACGAACACCATATTCCTATTAGTTGCCCCGCCATTATATACATTTTAGAGAGTAGACATTTTCACAAAGTAGACTTTAGACGACCTATTCTGCACATTTCTGCAAATAAATAAATTTTGAATTTAGGTTTTTTTGGATTGAGGACCAGACTATTCGGTAGCAGACATATTCAAGCACTGATTTTTTTAAGAAACTTATCTGATTTCGTTTGATGATTTCAGGGATCATACAAATGATGAAGATCGACCGAGTAGAAGGTATGTTCATCTCAAATCAATATTTGTACTGAGGTGGCAAACAATCACGCGGTCATTCTCTCCTTCATACGAGCGCCAATCCTGGGTGCATGTGACCGCGTCCTGAGTTAGTTTTACGTTTCAACTTCTACTACTCCACTTCTATTAGCCTCATAAACCCATCACTCCTCCTAATTGCATAAAACACACTGTGTGGGCTGCAGCATTTGGGGACCATCTCGTCCCCAGGTACAGGGAGGTGCGCATCGCGCACCACCAGCGCAGCCTGCTTCTGCTGGGTTGACAGGCGGCTCTATCCTACACCCCCAGGCCCGTGCTAGGTCATTTTGCGACCTCCAACGCCTGTGCCGCCACCGCGCGCGGGCCGCGCAGTTTGCGAGTCTCCTTCGCTCCCGCTCCACCTTTTCCTTCACGAGCATTACTTGCTCACAGGAGGCGCCGACAGCCCACGCAGAAATTAAACATCCAATCTAATCGCCTCTCGACTTCCTCTCCGTTTTTATTAACCTCTCTAGTTAGTCCCTCCAATTCGGACGAATTACGCTTCCCACTTCAAGTCAACTGTAGAGTTCACCCGTTCATTTCAAATCGCCTCTCGACTTTGTCCCCCATTAATTTCTAATCACCTTTTGAATTCGTCCCTCCATTTCCTACTTGTCTCTTGAACTCACTCCTCTACTTCTACTCACCTTTCGAATTAACCTCCACTTAATATCCTATCGAATCGCCTCCTGTACTACACCGAATCTCCTTGACTTTCAACCCAATAATCCTTGCGATATTTCTTTTACCTAATTAGCTACGTATTACTAGGACTGTTGTATGACTTTTTGAATATACATTTCTCGAATATTTTAGAGAATATGGGTAATAGAGCGATAGTGATCTTTTTTATGGACAGGTTTTATTATTGATAGTTTTAATCGGTCAGGAAATATGCCGTGTTCTATACAAAGTTTCATGGTGTGGTTTCATGACCGCTACATTCTTCACTATTTGCGTGCTAATACCACCATGTCCCACGCTGAGGTGGTTTTTCGTCGATAATTCTCCCACTTTTACATCATTTTTTCTTGCAGATTGGGAGGTCGCACTACCGAAAAGCCCATTCGTTTGAATTCATTCTCGGGATCCGGCTCTGCACCTTCAGAGCGCTGTGGCCGACGACGTCGACGCTCGGTATGTTCATTTTTTTTCACTTGGGAACCCCCATATTTCATTCAGACTCGTATGAAACGCTAACGAAAAACGTAGCATATTGTTACCTACCACGAGGTAGATTAGAAACACCAACTATCTTAAGACATTCAAATAAAGGTATTCATATTTAAACTATCATGGTCACTCACATCAGTATCAAAATAGTCGGGATATTTACCATGTTGCATTGTTTTGAGTTTCCGATATTTCGGCGCTATTGCAAGCACCATGATCACGGAGTAACCCATTAATTTTCTTTGTTTCTGATGACAGTGATGACAGATATTCATGTCTCAAGTCTGTTTTAACACTTAAATGAAACTGTTTTGTCTACTATGATATCCTGCAAATCTTGTAGACATTAGACAGCTTTGCATATGGAATGTTTTGTTTCATAATAAAATAAATTAACTTTTATAATTTTTGTAAAGTCTGTCTTTGGACTACCGAGTCCATAGTGGGCGCTCAGCCTTAGTGGCAGGCAGTAGAAGTATGGTTAAATTCAATAACCATCCGAGTGACTGAACTAGAAATATGGTGAACGGAAGAAATATTCCGGTTTTTGCCATCGCTGATAGCACAAAACGGCAAAATATTTCACTGATAGTGGCACAAATATTTTTACCGCCTGCTGTCAATCTCGTTTCGATCTTTAAGACAGCAGTCGTAAATTTATGATTTTTTTTTTCACTTCACCTCGCCTGGTGGTAAGCTAAAGGCAAAGTTTCAGGAAAGAGGGTCACCATTACAGACACTAAGTGATATTACAATGGTGGCACTCAGCTTGGCGGCCTCATCAGATAGTTTTTCACGCCCCGCTTAAAGAACCCGGGACTGTAGGAATTTTATTTTAAACTTTTGCTTTTTAGTAAAGTTTTAGTAATACTCTTCTAATTATCTTCATTTTGATATCCTACTCAATAAATTTGAATGAAAAAATATTTTTGAACACTAGCTCCACCAATATCTACCGCATAGTATTTGTTGACATTTTATCTTATGACACTCGGGGAGATATGTCCTTTCATTTAAGACCCCATCCATCAAAATGCAGAGGGAAACAAAGAAAATTACATACATAGGTAGGGGGGAAAAAGTTTCTTCGCATTTTTTAAGAAAATTCAAAACATTTTTTAATACTTTTTTTTTACATATAGGACACATCAATTGGACTTCGCCTTGCCTGATGGTAAGCTGAAGGCAAAGTCCCAGAAAAGAGGGTCACCATTACTTACACATACCGTGTGACAGTTTATTTACATTTAACTAAAGTATATAGGTACCATTTTGTTCGATAACTTTTTGCCATCTTGTAGGTAGGGACATGATATCACTGCTATAGAAATTTTGGGACTTCTGATCAAAATACCGCGACAAGTGGTTTTGGGAGTCCTCTCGTGATGTTAACCTGACATTGCCTAAAGAATTCTGAAGAGACCGAAACAGGAAATCTGAAGGTGCAAGCTCAGGACTATACGGCGGATGCATTAACACCTTCCAGCCAAACTCTCTTAATTTTTGCTGAGTGGCTAAAGATGTGTGAGGTCTAGCATTATCATGATGAAAAACCACACCCCTTCTATTGATTAATTCCAGCCGCTTCCTCTCAACTTCTTCCTTTAATCTCATCAGTTGTTCGCAATAGAGTTCAGAATCGATGGTCCTGACTGGTGGTAACAGCTCATAATGAATAATGCCCTTCCAATCCCACCACACACAGCATCACCTTGTTGCGAGTTAACCCGGGTTTCGCCACAGTCTGTGAAGCCTGACCGGCCTTTAACCACTACCTTTTTCGCACGTTCATGTCGTACGTGATCCACTTTTCATCACCAGTTATCAGCTTCTTCAAAAATGGTTCGGTTTCATTACTTCGTAATAAAGAATCACAAATGAGTACATGGTTCATTAGGTTTCTTTCAGTGAGGTCGTGAGGTACCCAAATATCGAGCTTTTTGTGTATCCAGTTTTTTTCAAATGCGCCAAAACTGTTTTGTAGTCTGTTCTTCAGCTACGTCGTAACTACTGATATGCCGGTCTTGCTCCACTTTTTCAAAAATGGCATCCATTTTATCCGTAATAGGGGACCAGAGCGACGTGCATCTTTGACATCAAAATTTCCAGAATGAAAACGCTTAAACCAAATTTGTGCTACTCTCACAGACACTGCACTAAGTCCATTAACATCGCAAATTTATTTCGCGGCTTGCGTTGTTATTTTACCCTTTGTTATAAAATTTTAAAATGTATCGAATTAGATATCAATTCTTTATCATTTATTCAAGGTCAAAGGTACCAACTCGATATTTAATAATATAATATAACAGAAGTTAATTAAATTATTCTCATTCTAAGTAATCTATACAGAAATAATTTATAAATATTAAATACAATAAAAATAAAATAACTATTATACAACTTATAGCTAAGAACAATTAAAATGCGTCGTAGAATTCCTCCGCATCGCATGCCTCTTGTGGTAGCGTTCCCAGAAGACTGGCAGCATTGCCACGTTGTATGGCAATGCTTATTCTCTGACCTAAAAAGAGGCCAGCCTTCTGGTCACGAGAAGCGTCGACCATACGCTTCGCAATCTCACGGAAGAGGTTGCGAGCGCTCGGACCCCATGACCCCAAAGTCTCGACTCCAAACGGCACAAATTCATAATCTCCGATGAGATTGGAGTATTTGCGCCGCTTGAGAGCCTCTGCAGAAGCAGCAGCAGCACCAGCACAGCCAGCCGTGCTAGTTATATGGGTAGGAGCCATGGTATCAACGCATGTGGCGTCCCACACCAGAGTCCTACCCAACTTCCATGGCATTAACGACATGCCATCCGGTCTCTTGCCATCGTCACGCGCCAAACCGTTTGGTTCTAGTACAGCTGGTACACCGGCGGTGACAAGAGCACGGCGGATTATGTCATTGAGGCTGGCGTGCCGTGGAATTCGCCCTGCGCTCCTGCAGCACGACAGACCATGGTGTCCGAGTCTGTCAACGGCTTCTCCACAACGGCATTGATGCGAAGAAACACACGGCGCACCTAAACGGAGACCAAGTTGCGATGCGGAAGGTAGTGTCATCTAACATAGTCCCTACGTTAGATGACGGAAGAGCTTGTAGCCAAAGACCCGATTCCCACACTCCAACCGCCAGTAAACGGGCACGCTCAGCAGCATTGGAACATGTATTTAGTAATTTTTTTCCAACTAAGCTGCAGAGCGGCCCGTCCCACTGACGCTGTGAGAAGAGGTTCCTTGGGAGATCGGTTTTTGGACATGCAATTTTCCAAATGTTCACTGCATCAGTCTTACACAATACTTCAAAATTAACTAGTGTAGGTGCAAGGATTTTCCTAGTTAATTCTTCGGTACTGTGGACTGAAGACAGGAACGCCGGTAAGCTGACATCTGAAATTTTGCGAATACCGAGCCCACCCAAGCGAATCGGTAGAGTCGCTTGTAGTAAAGCTCGGTCATCCAAGGCGAATTAGATTAGATTCACTCATCTAATTCTTCATCAACGAAAAACAAATGAAAATCACACATTTTCCTACTTTGAATTTGGAATTATGTTTCAAGTTTTAACTTTTAATGATACCTATATATAATATAATATACTTAGCCAAAGAGATTTTATTACAAGTTCATACATACTATAATGCGAAAAGACTTGTTCCCCAATTTAAAATATACGCGCGTAACACTTAACCCTCTTAGGCGCAGAAGGTGAAGCGGAAATATTTTTCAGTTTTGTGCCACTAACTTTCAGTGGCACATCCAGTGGCATAACCGAAATATATCATTTGTGTAGTGTCCACGCCGTCGCCGCCGCCGGCGTAGTTGCCGCCGACGCCGCCGCAGTTGTCGCCGACGCCGCCGCAGCTGCCGTCGCCGACGCCGCCGCAGTTGTCGCCGCCGACGCCGCCGCAGTTGTCGCCGCCGACGCCGCCGCAGCTGTCGCCGCCGCCGCCGCTGTTAGAGCGAGTTCAATCTTGCTCTATGCATGTTTGTAACTAAATAAAATTGTGCCTGTGAAATTTCTAGTGTGTTAAACAGTTTGGACGAACGAAATGCATTTTTTTTTTGTAGAATACCATCCTACTTATAATATTCGTGTTTTTGTGATTCTTTATTGTATTTTGTGGAACCTTCGCTTTCCATAATATACAATGTTTACGGGCGGACCCAAGCTGATATAATTAGGTGTCCGAATAGACCATTTTGAGAGTTGATTTCCGGAAATTATCGCGATCATGGTATTATAGGTGCATACATCAATCCACTTTGGTTTTGCCTGACGTTTCGACCAGGTTACACCGGCCGTGGTCACAGGCTGACAAGTTGTCAGGCAATACTATCATCCTGTAAAAATCGGCACAATTCTGATCGGTACACCCGCAGTCCAATCGCTCACCAAATCAAAGTATGCATGTGCCGATACCATGATCGCAGTAATTCCCGGACATATTATTATACTTAAATTTTTATATCTAGTTTCATGTTCATCTTTAGACCCTATACTACTCTCAAAATAGTCTATTCGGACACCAAATTAAATCAGCTTTGGTCACTTTGGGCGCAATTGGTCTTATTGGACATTGGGCCAATTGCGAATTAGATTCGGATTTGGTCATGTTTCATTTCTTCGTCTGGATTGGTAGATTGGTGGCTTTCGGAAAAACCAACACTTGGATCTAAATTCCTTAGTAACCAACAGGCAAAGGATACGAAAAATGATCAAACCAGGCGTTGAATAGATTTGTCGTTTTAGTTCCCTGTTTTAGTTCCTTGCCGAAAGTTGTTCCCATGGTCTATGGACGTGTAACACCAGAGGAGTCACATTCGCGCTGCCGACCCTGTAAGCACAGTTTATTTGCCGTCAGTGTAGAACACAATGCAGGATAAAATGGAAATAACAACCTTTACAGTCAGGTTCTGGAAATACTTTGTTAATAGAATTGATCATGGCTATCTCATAGTCAATGTGAAAAACTTTAGGTTTCCAAGTAGGTACTTTGTTTAATATTAAATTCCCTCTGTAGCAGAAGGACAGATACGCAAAATCCCGGAATAGCAAAATCCCAGATTAGCAGAAGGACGGATTAGCATAAAGGCAGATAATCGTAAGTCGTGTACATTATAATACAAACCAAACCTTATTATTAACCTTATTATCTATTTGTGACCTCTTTCTTCTAAATGGCCACTTTTCATAAACAATCAGACGATCTATATTATATTTATTATTCAATGTGACATGCAATGTTTGTTTTTCTGATAAAAGACATTTTCCTCAGTTATCAAATAATTTAATATTATAATTTAAATAATGGATCAAGCTAGTTCCAGTAACGGTGGATCATATTTAAAATTTATTAAAAGTCAAAAAGGTAAAAGTGTTTTGTTACATGCCGGCCACAGGTACAATTATGTGAAGAAAAATGAGAGTGGGACCACAAATTGGCGCTGCTACAACAAAAAACAATGTAGCACATCTATTACATTGAATGCTAAAAATGACATAATAAGGGAAGCGAAGCACTCTTGCATCCCTGATTTTCAACGCAATACAACGGATGCAATATTAGACCAGTGCAAGGAAGAAGTATGTAAAAACTTTGAACCAATACAGAGAGTATTTGAAAACTACATTTATAAGAGAAAAGAAGAATCGAATTTGCTGGCAATTGACGATGATGATTTGCCTGTGTTTTCTATGAAAAGGGACACTCTATATAGATCGCGGCGAAAATATCTGAAAGTCACTGAATGCAAAGACATGAAGAAGCTAAAACTGCCACACTGTTTAGTGGATAATTTTTTTTTATATGATGATGGTGTGGATGAAAGAATCAGGTTTTCCACTCCGATCAACTAAAGCGATCAACTGAAACGAATCAACTATTTTTTGTTCCCAACGAATCAACCTTTTAGTTGATCCGATAGGAACATTTATTATTCTTCTAGTTTGTTCCTATCTACACAACTTAATAGAGGGATGTAAAACCTTTTCCGAGTATTATTCTTGAGAACTGTAAATTTGATTATTTGATGTAAGCATTGACATTATCATAGAAAATATTTTTATATTAATTTTCTTATATTGTCCGCTGAGTTACCTAATCATCGTCATTATTTTACGTTGTAAAACGGGGTTGTATTACCATGGAGGTAATTGAAAAAAAATGGTGGCAAAGTCATTTTGTACAAAAATTATCAATATACGAAAGTCCGAATGAATAAAAGTGGTGCTACTTTTTTAAGATGTATAAACTATAAAAAAAACAATACCCGAAGTGTAACGGAAGCATTACTGTGAATGTAAGTTTATTTTGTAATATCTAGACTGCCGGACATAGATATGCTCTACATACATAGAGAACATAATCAGGAATAGAGGGCAAATATACATGATTTTGCTTAAAAAAACAATTCCCTAAAAAATCACGGTCATTCGATTTCGATAGTCGATTCTTACTACGACATCAAAGCGATAGTTTAGTATATTTAAAGGGTTGGCAGCGTAACTGTGACTGCTCTGGTGTTACAAACGTCCATAGGCCACGGTAACCATTTTCCATCAGGTGGGCCGTGTGTTTGTCTGCCACCTAAGTGGTATAAAAAATAAAAATATATGAGACTAGCAGCGCCACGCTGTTTCACCCGCGCACCCTCATTCGTGCTGCGAAGTCGGTTATATAATATAGCCTATGTTACCCGGGGATAGCGTAGCTTGACCCAAGAGGTTGAATAATCAAAAAATCGTTCCGGATTCATGGTCACACCAGGTTATCACACCAGTGTGACTAATCAGTTAGAACGTAGACACCAATTATATAGCCCAAAGTGATATATAAGTATCATTTAAGAACTTGTGTTATGGATACTGCAATAACGGATAAACATACATAGGTAGATATATATTTCTTTTGTAAATACATATTTTTTTCTTTAATGAGCCTTTTTCCCCTCAGAATAAACGATAAACGTCAAATGGTCTTCTTATATTGCCAACAATTTTGTACGGAAACCCTTTGTGCAGTCCGACTCGCACTTGGCGAATCGGACTTGCTTTTAATCAGAGTTTTTTTCTTTTTGACATTTGACAGTTTGACAGTGTGTATCTGTACTTCTGCCTTTATGCTAATCTGTCCTTCTGCTAATCTGGGATTTTGCTATTCCGGGATTTTGCGTATCTGTCCTTCTGCTACAGAGGCATTAAATTTAGCATTCGCGTATAAGTAGCTTCGTTTTTATTTGGAATATTTCTTCCATAAATTAATGGACATATGTTTGGGCAATTTTCGGTGCTATTGATAGCTCCATGTATTGAATAAATCTGGTAGAATGGATCAGGACAGGATTGGAAAGTTCCATCTCCAAAAAATTCATCGACAGATGGAAGTAATTTCTTTGCTTTAACTGTCATGAAGATAAGGATTTTATCATTGCTGCCATCATTAATTACTAAAAATTCATTTGCCAAATGATCAGGAACCTCCACCTCGTTTAGATGTGTATACTTAAGCTTCTGGACTTTGAGTCCTTTTTTTCTACATAGATAGAGTCCACTTTTTAATGATTCAAATGCAGGTACGTATTTTAAAAAGTTAGTGCCTTTGTCCATTAAATCTTTAAAACTTTCATATATTTTCTTCATTGGTGTACACTCCGATCTGGCTCTTTTTCTACATTTGTCTATTGCTTTTTGTACTTCAATATCTATACTGACTTTACATGTGTGTTTTTTACTTTCTCGCAAAACCTTAATGTTGTTAACATCTAGAGTAACAGAAGCACTACACACATTACGATGTACACACCTCCAAATAGTGGTACCGCTTTTATTTGTACATCCAAAATAAAACCGGTAATAATTTTTAATTAGCACTGGCTTACCCTTTTCACTGTCAATAAAATAATATTTAGTACAATTACTTTTATCAGTTCCTGGATCTAATCTGTATTTGCAGTACTAGCACCACACGCTTCACAAGACTTCGTTAATGAACTTATTTCCATGTTGTAAGGAACTGGTCAAGTGAAGTACTCGTATTCACATAAATGTACGTGTGGCTTTCATAATGTTAATCTCAAGAAGCCACTTCAAAAACTTGTTGTGAAAATAATTTCCTCGTCAACAAATAACATGACATGAATATGACAAATCTCAGATTTATTTCATAAACCTTACTCTTTATTTAAATTTTTTGTAAAGAGGTCCGTTAACTTCACATTAGAATACATGAAATCAATATTTTTTTTATAAGTCTGCAACTAAAACTGTACCATTCCTTGCCTGGCTTCATTCCTTGTCGTTCCTGCAATGTAATCGAGTAATCTAATGTATGTATGTGAAATTATACGAATGTGGAATTGTACGAATGTAGAATTGTACGAATGTGGAATTGTACGAATGTAGAATTGTACGAACGTGGAAATTGTACGAATGTGTCCAAACCCGTTAGGACGTGTCTGGATCATTTGCGTGTTCTTGACCAAGGAAGTTGATAAATTGTTTAAGTGGCTCTCCTTACGAAAGGCACATTTGATTTAATGCATTGATAAAAATTAATAATTATAAACATTGTCACTGTCAATTGGACTTTCGTTGTAAATTGTAATAACTATACATATATAATTTACGAAAAAGTGCATATATTCTATGCACTTTATTAATAACCAATGTATTATTATTTTCTTATCCCCTAAGCATGTTGGATATATGTACCGATAATAGAAAAAAATCAAAAAGGGAAATCTAGCTTACTCTATAATGGGTATCGTTATAAAATTGAACTTGACCGAAAGGTAGTTAAGGGCATAGTAATAATAAATATATTTTTTACTTTCACTAGTTTTCTATTAGTACCTACTTAGCCATCAAGCTGATTACATTTTCCTAAAATCACCATCATTTTAGAAAGTTGTCGTTTTCGGGAGTAGTCGTTTTAGGAAGATGTCGTTCTCAGCGTATGTAGTTGCTTTTTTATACAGACAAGTCCTAAGGTGTACATTCTGTGTTGTGTACATTTTGCGAGATGTGTACATTTTACGTTTTGTACATTCTGCGTTATGTACATTCTACGTTTTGTACATTTTGCGTGTGCTGCTCATTTTGCGTTTTGTACATTCTGCTCCGAAGGGGATTAAATTACTTGGGCTCTCAGTCCAGATGTTTGTATAAAATGATATACTTAGCCTATAGCTTAAAAGTACGAGCTCTGGGTTAATCATTTTTATTTAAGAAAATAGCTTGAATTTCTAAAATATTTTAAGAAATTCTCAAATTTCATAATTCCAAATTTCCAAAATTCTAATTCTATATCTAAGAGAAAATTAATGTTAAATTTTGTTAAAACGTCTGGATTTAGGAACCAAATTTTTCAGTCTTACTGCCTAGGCCAAACTTCATAGAATAACACAAATTGCACTCAGGTTTTTTAGAATCTTTTAACTGAAATCAAGATATCCCCCGTTCGTACCGTACCATATGTACGGGCGATTTGCTACTCATACACTTAATACGATGATAGGAAATAATAACACTCTTTAGATAAATGAAACTGATATATTATGTAACAAAGGGACTAAATTATGAATGATAGATGAGAACGCGCGGAATGCTTGATGACCGAATGCGAACTGAATTCATTGCTAAATAATTATAACGTTGAAGGAAACAAAAATGATGATGCGTGCATTTACATGATTTCGTAACTATGTCGAACGTAGCTCGTACATGCTCCCAGGCGGGAAAGATGAGAGTTAGTAGATGGGATGTAAGTCGAGACAAGGTGATAAACAATTTAGATTAAACCTAAGATGTTTCTCTGTTAATTATGATATGATTTACAAGGTGATAAACAATGTTATAGTTATAGTTAAACTACTCTTCTGGTAGTACGAATACCGAGCGAAGTACCGGAGATGTACCGCGGTTTTGTTTAACGATACGCGCACTTGTTTTCGGAGGTACAATAACTTCACTTAAATCACTTGTTTCATCACTACACTGCACTGTTTTACATTTAGTACACTTTGAACATTCGTTTTGAAGTTTTTGTTCGACTAATGCGGGTGATCTCCCGGCCGTGGCCGCAGTCGTCGCTCCCGAGGACGGCTGCATGGCCGAGGAAGACTCAGCTCCATCTGGTCGAGATGATTGACGTCGTACACGTACTTGCTTCACCACATACAGTATAGCCGCTAACAAGATAATACCCATGATAATGTATATTGTAGCGTAGTGGTGGACATCATGCGTAGATACGGTTTCTATGTCTGGCATATTTTCTTTCATGACATCTATTTGTTTCCTGATTTCTTGTAATTGCTTGCTGGAATTTGTTACACTCTCTGACGGAATGAAGGTAGGTATTGATACATTGATCATATGATTGATTGGAGCTATATTTGGAGCATCAATTTCTGGATTTATCTCAATTTTACTTGTCTCAGATTTATGTGTGTATACAAAGAAGTCAGCTGATTTGATTATGCAACCTGAATTAATTGTAAACAAGCCATTGCCCTGTAGCGCGACGGCGGTAACTTGATCTTCACACAATAGCTTCATATGACACCGGTTACAACAAAGGTAAAAGTATTCATTTAATTTATTTAAGTCTCGCCAGGTATTGGTACAAGGGCTGGTTGTAGTCTTGCAAGTCCTTGTCCCGGGTATGATTTCACATAAGCTCTGGTCGTCCTTGATATGATAGATAGGTTGCCTCAAATAACATAAAATCAAATTCATGTTTTGTTGCGTACACCGTTGAAGGTCTCTTTCCGTAGCTGATATAAGAGCATCTTTCTTCAAATTAATTGCAGCATATTCGGCTATTGGCACAACTGTTATCATTTGGTTGCCAGACAAATAGGGTATGAGAATGAGCCTGAAAATTTCATACATGTCTCTTCCAATCAGTGGTATTTTGATTTCGATGATAAGAAATTTCAGCGACATTCTAGTTCTTACTTGGAGCAAATTATATATTTCTGCTAAATTAAAATTATCGGTTGGCGAGGATAAATCCTTCGGCAATTGGCCTGATATAATGTTCAACTCATGTGTTAGTTGCTCTGGACTGAGAAGTTGGAAGTTAAATTTACCATTGTAGATATAAGTGACTGTATCTAAGAGAGTCAGTTGTATGCTTTTTAAACTAAACAACAAGTTATTTGCGATCATAGCGGTTTCTAGGAAATCAGATGATAGTGAAAGGTTTTGAATTCCCTCCTTAACTTGGTTTAAGGAAGTATCTATAAAATTTAACTTTTGATGTATTAATTTATGTTGACGTTCCATGGTGTCTTCGGTTCTTTTCAGTAAGTTGAACTCGGCTTCTACTACGGACGTCTGATTTTTCCATAGGGCCGCAAGATGATTTTCATTACTCCTGATAATAGCGATATCCTTTTCGTATTTTTCAGCGAAATGATCATCTAAAACTCCGAATAGGCTGTTCGCTACGTAGCCAACACCGTTTATAAGCCCGCGACGCCGACGTTGCCTTTTGATAGTATTATATTGATAGTTTATTAGGATATTGTTGTTATGTTGTAGTTCCCGGAACTCGTACCGTAATTGTAATATTATCGCGGCACAGTGTGATTCCATTTTAATTGTTGGACATAATTTCTCTAGATATCCAATGTACTTGCTTAGAGTCGTATTTCCTTCTTGATAGGGACGAGTATTGTAATATAGAACGAGACGCCAGTGGTCTCGTATCAAATGCATGTTAGTAATTGAATCAAAATAAAGACTGTTGTTGTTTTGCAGTGTCGTGATATTGTATACGGTTTGTGATGAAGGGGCAATGACCATGAAAAATAATAATAAAGACATGGCTATTTTGGTAAAACTGATCGGACTGTTACAACGTCTTTTACTTGTTTGATTATCTTGATTTTCTTGATGTGTGTCCTCTTGTTTTTCAGCTGATGTAAGAATAGAAAGCTTGATAACCGGTCGCTTTATGACTCCATTTTTCGTTTTAAGTGTTACGACTCTTACATAGTTGTCACATCCTGGATGGAGTTTCACAACCCTCCCTAGCGCCCATTGACCAGGCGGGAGGTTATCATCTTGGATAACGACTACGTCGCCAACCTTGATATTTTCCTTTGGTTGTCGCCACTTGCTTCTTGATTGTAGTTCTGTCAGATACTCGCGGCGCCATCGCTCCCACAAATCCTTGATGATTTTTTGTACCAATTGCCATCTCGTGCGCAGATCCTTTTCGGTGTCATAGATTGTCAATAAGGGCCCAGTACCTAAAAAGTGGGATGGTGTAAGAAAATTAAGATCTTCAGGATCGTCAGATAAAACACATAGTGGTCTTGAATTTAGGCATCCTTCTATTTGCGTTAATAAGGTACTGTATTCCTCATAAGTAAGCCGTTGCTCTCCTATCACGCGTTTTAGATGATATTTTACGCTTTTAACGGCTGCCTCCCACAGACCGCCTGCAGATGGCCATGACGGAGCATTGAAGTGCCAATTAATCCCCATTTTGGCTATTTCTGAATGACATTCTTGCTGACTGAGTGATTTTCGAATTTCTTCGTATTCTTGCTGTAGTACTTTGTTGGCGCCTATGAAATTAGTACCTTGATCGCTGTATAAGTGACCTGGGACGCCACGTCTAGCGGCCAGTCTACGGAGAGCGGCGAGAAAGGTGGAGGCAGTCATGTCCGTGACGAGCTCTAGATGTACAGCTTTAGTAGCCATGCATATGAATACGGCCACGTAACCCTTAGTGGTCTTGATACCACGTCCCTTGTTGGACTTTATAAAAACATGACCTGTATAATCAACGCCTGTATGATAAAAGGGGCGTGATGGGTTCACCCTTGATGGTGGTAAATCACCCATGATTTGTGGTGCCTTTCTCGGGTTCTGTTTTTTACACGTCACACAAAGACGTAATCTCTTTTTTACGGCCCTGTTGCCACCAAGTAACCAATACTTTTGCCTGATAAAAGAAGTAGTGAGTTTAGCACCCCCGTGAAAAGTAGTTTCATGCGCTTGGTCGATGATAAGCTCTGCTAATCGATTGTTCGGGATGATCAATGGGTGCTTCTTTTCCGGGTCCATATTGGCGTGTCTTAATCTACCCCCTACTCTCAGTAGACCATCTTTGTCTAATACGGGGTTCAGGCTTAATATTTTGCTTCGTCTACTCAAAGATTTCCCTTGATTTAGACAGGATATTTCCTCATAAAAGTGTATCTCTTGATTTTGTTTAATAAATATGTTCCTGGCCTTTGTTAACTCATCAACTGATAGGTAATTTGCGTTCCTCCTGAAAATTGATCTATAAATCCAAGCTAGAATTCTAATGGCCTTATTGAGTGAACTGTGCTGCTGTAATAGATCAAGAACAAATGTATTTTCAGTCACTGCAACATTTACTTGTTTACATTTCTTGACTTCCAAATTCGTGGAAAACTGTTGTGTTCCTGCTTCTTTATCTGACTCATAGGTGGATAGCCATGATGGCCCGTTCCACCAAAGATCGTGTTCTTTCAATTGGGAAGCAGTTAATCCTCGGCTGGCGCAGTCAGCTGGGTTTTCCTTAGACTTGATATAGCGCCAACAAGTGGGTGGCATTACCGCAGTTACTTGTTTAACGCGGTTGGCTACATAGGGTTTCCACTTAACTACGTCTCCGTTCAGCCATCCCAAAACGGCCATGGAATCCACCCAACCAAACATCTTGATGTCGTAATTACTGAGGCATGTTATGATTTTTGCCATCAATTTTGATAATAAAACTGCTCCATTGAGTTCCAATCGAGGTAATGATGTGTTTTTGTCAATTGATACTAATTTTGTTTTTCCTGCTACTAGCACCACCGAAGAATCTTGATCTCTCTTTATTTTACAATAAACTACACAACCGTAAGCCTTAGTGCTGGCGTCGCTAAATCCGTGTAGCTCGATGGTGTCATGTTCCCTTGTTTGCAACCACCGTGGTACTTCAATTTCGTTTATGATCGTTAAATCGTTCTTGATTTTATCCCATTCATGTTTTATTGCTTCCGGTATAGGTTCATCCCATTGTATATTAGCCTTCCATACGTCTTGAAATATAATTTTAAGCTTGATAGTGATAGGAGAAATCCAGCCTAGGGGGTCGTATAATTTAGATATTTCTGATAAAAAGATTCTCTTTGTTAAAGCAACAGCCGTGGACGGTGTTACTCTTGAATGAAACAAAAATTTGTCTTTTATGGGGTTCCAGCCCAGTCCGAGAGTCTTAGTGGATTCCATTTGCTTGAAATCAAAGATTTCTTGACTGCAGTTCACGTTCTCTAATAACTCCGGTGTGTTGGCCTTCCACTTTCTAAGGTTAAAGCCACCGGAACTTAAAAGTTGTATTAAATCTTGCTGTAATTGTTTCGCGCATGATATAGAATGGGACCCGTATAAAAAATCGTCCATATAGAAACTGCCTTCCAGGGCGTCGGGGGCGGCACTGTCTTGATAGTTGGGCCTCTCATCCCGTGCGAGTTGCTTGAGCGTCATCATGGCGAGAAACGGAGCCACCTTGGTACCGTACGTCACGGTGGAAAGCAGGTATTCTTTTATTTGTTGGTTTCGTTCATTACGCCAAATAATTTTTTGATAGCACTGATCAAGTGGATTACCCCAAATCTGTCTGAACATTTTTTCGATGTCAGCAGTATACGCATACTTGTATTGCCGCCATTTTATGATTAAGTTCTGCAAATCCTGTTGTAAATTTGGGCCCCTGCACATTACATCGTTTAAGCTAAAGCCGCTTGATGTTTTAGCCGAAGCATTAAAAACAACTCGTAACTTGGTAGTAGTCGAGTCGTCACGTTGCACACAATGATGAGGTAAATAGCAGTTCGGCATCATGTTACTGCTGTCGTCGCAGTCGTTAGCCCCGAGTGTCATATGGCCTAACGACAAATACTCGTTGATAAATGATTTATACTGATTTGCAACTTCGGGTTGTCTTTCTAATTTTTTCTTTTTCGTTCGTTTCGACTCACCAATTTTTTCCTGATAATTAGCTTTAAATGGAATTCGAACCTCGTATTTACCGTCAGTTCTTCGTACCGTTGTTTCTTGATAATATTGCATACACTGTTGGTCTTCTGTTGACAAGTCAGATGATTCTGTGATATCTTCTGTTTCCCAAAATTTTTCTATCCCTGATAAGTCGTTCATGACTATGTTACATTGATAAGTTTTAACGTTCCCGCTTAAAATCCACCCCAGACGTGTTTGTTGCGCAGTGGGTAAATTCGCGTTCTCCCTACATATACCTTCCATTAAAATAAGGCAATACACGTCAGCTCCTAATAATAAATCTACTGGGCGGCTGTTATAAAATTCGGGGTCCGCTAGTTTGATATGGCTTAGGTAAGACCAATTTGGTTTGATGGTTGTATGATTCGGCAAATTTTTCATTAAAGTTTTCATGATAAAAACGTCTGTTTCGAAAGTAAAATCTCCTACTGTCGACATGCATTGTATATTGATCATCCCCTTGCAATTATTTTCCCTGGCGCCGACTCCTGATATCACGCCATTACATTTTTGACGAGGGAGTTTCAGAATTTGGGCTGCGTTTTCAGTGATGAGTGAGGTCTGCGAACCTTGATCTAACAAGGCGCGCATTACTTGATATGACCCGTCAGCAGCTTTTATTTTGATCATGGCAGTAGGTAGTAAAACTTCAATTGGGTCTCCTTGCAGCGACACGTGAGTGCTACCTTGCATCGGCGATGACGCTCGCTGCCCCGTGACCGCGGCCGATGAACTTGCTTCCGGACGCGTGCGGCGAGGTGTCGTATGACTTGCTTCAAACACCTCATGCATTAATGAATTATGTTCTTTATTGCACTCCTTGCACCTTTTTTCCGATTTACAAGGGTGACCATGATGACTGTAGAGACAATTATAACAGAGTTTATGTTTATCTGCTACATTTTTTCTGATATGGGACGGCATATTTAGGAATTTTTGACAAAAATAGATTCCATGCTCGCTGTTGTTACAAATAACGCACCAATATTTATTGGGCATCAAATTCTTGTTTTTGTTTCCCGTATTGCTTGCAGGGATTTCTCGACTGCTTGAAGAATATGAGCTTTTATAATGGTTAGGCTTTTGATAGTTGTTACTTGGATGCTTTCCGGACGCTTGATTCTGATTGCTAGAACTAGATTTTTGAGTAATGTTGTCTTGTTTTCGTCGGGATGACTCTAAGCTTGTAAATTTGGCTTCCAAAAAATCTAAAAATTCTTTTAAGTTTGGTATTGCTCTTGGGTGTCTGACTGACTCCATGTAAGCTTGATATGTGTCGGTGTCCAATTTTTGAGACAAAATATGGACCAACAAAGGGTCCCACGACTCTGTATCAATGTCTAGATTCCTAATAGCATTTAAGCACTCGTTAGTGACGTCGTGGATGCGCTTGATACCACTAGCCGACTGTTGTTGCAGATTTGGGATATTTAAAAGTGTATTAGCATGAGCGGAAAAAATTAAACGTATATTGTCGTACCTGTTAGTGAGTATAGACCAACTTATAGCGTAATTACTGGAACTAATTTGTAAGTGCTGAATTAATTTTTCCGGCTCTCCCCTAAGTTTGCTCTTAAGGAATTGCAATTTCTGAGCATCAGACAGGGACGAGTTGCGATGGATGGTTTCTGTGAAAAGGTCTTTAAACGGAATCCACTGACTATAGCTACCCGTAAAAGTAGGTATGTCCATTTTTGGTGTAGTTTTCTCAATATGTGCGACTGACCACATCTTTTTGTTGATAGATTTCTTAAGACAATTGTAATGTGATTCGTATTTAGAAAACTCTTGTTCGTATTCTTTATTCGAGCCACTTAACTCTGAATCTATCTCCCAATGCAATTTATCTATAGCAGACCATCGGGATTGTATAGTACGCAACAAATCTTCAAATTCCCATTTTTCTGAGACAACTTCTACGTCGATATTTGATACAGTTCTCATGTACGCTTTAAAATTGCTTAGCTGTTTTCTCAAAAAATCTTCGGTCTTGCTACTAACTGCTGTATCTTGCTGCTGAGGAGTCGGTAATACAAATTTGGGAGGTTCGAGCACTGGCTTCTGAGCCCTCTTCGCTTCCTCCGTGCTCCTTGATAGTAAATAATTCTTTATAACATCCCTGATCTTCTGATACTGAGATTGGACGTATCCAAATTTTTCGCTTGAAAAATAGTGAAGCGATGCATCACCAATGTCTACCAATACATGATGATTATTCGTAAAGTGAGACCAATAATTATCTAAAGAGTCTAAGCGTCGTTGAATGTACTCCGGGGTTTTTCGTTCAGCCCCGTCCTTTTTAAAGTTAACATAAAGTGTTTCGATTGCCGCTGCAACTTTCTCCTGTTCAGAAAGTAGCTCTTCTACTCGCGACATGATAGAGATAGTAAAAAAGGAAAGATCTTACTTGATAAACCTTCCTACTTGATATGAAAGGGTCACGGCACGCCTTGTTGACACGTCACCCTACTGCAATTTTTGTCTTGATACAGCTGTGGACTGATAGGTCTTGATAACACGAGAACTTGATATAATTGTCTGCTTGATACACTGAACTTTTCCTTGATAATGAAATAAACCGATGGCACTGTCCACGTGGATAATGTCAGAACCGGAACACGAACACGTGTACTGAATTCGCGTTAAGGTCCCGTCTCACGGAAAACTCGAAGGACCATTTAAATGTACGGGCGATTTGCTACTCATACACTTAATACGATGATAGGAAATAATAACACTCTTTAGATAAATGAAACTGATATATTATGTAACAAAGGGACTAAATTATGAATGATAGATGAGAACGCGCGGAATGCTTGATGACCGAATGCGAACTGAATTCATTGCTAAATAATTATAACGTTGAAGGAAACAAAAATGATGATGCGTGCATTTACATGATTTCGTAACTATGTCGAACGTAGCTCGTACACCATACTTATTTTATAATTTTCTATATAAGGAAATTTTGAAGGGTATGTACATATGGTTTTCTTACTATTTGGACAGATTATCTTTTATTATACTGTGTCATCTATGACACAGTATAATAAAAAAAAGATTAGTGTTCACCCTCATCTTCTTCTCCATCCTGGTTGCATACGAAGTTTTCACCTCGGAATCCGGGGTCTGCTCTTTTCAGTCGTAACTTAGGGTTTGTCTGAACTTAGATATAGTACGACATGGAGTCGACTTTTTTGCTGGAGCATCTGCATAGCAATACCATATAACTCCGTGCAAAAATGGGCGCTAAGGATCATTCATAATACCATAAGTGATTGATACTCACACACGTTGCAACCAGAACTGGTCCACACAGTGGAGTGCAAAAGAAACCCCCAAATTCCACACGCACTCTGTAGAATGATGTTACAGTTTTTTTAAACTACTACAATATAGGAGCATACAAGGAGGGCCCTTAGAAGGTACTGGTGTTGTCACGACCATTGGTCTATGCACTTCCTATCAGGTGGGCCGTGCGGTATCTTGTTATAAAAGAATTTTAAATAGGTATACATATAACCACAGTAGCCTAGTGGTATGGGTAATGGACTGCTGAGACGAGGACTCTGGTTCGATCCCAGGTTTTACCATGGCACACACCAATGACAATGCTTTTCGAAGTTATGTATGTATTTATTGCAGGTTAATGGCAATGGACTTCGCCACCTATTACATTGGGACCTAAACATAAAACTGGCGAAATGTGGGTGTTAGCACCTCTGCCTACCCTTTCGGCGTGAGTTTATGTATGTATGTATGTACATTATTTTTTAATTTACTTAAAGTTTATGTTAAATAAATAATAGATGAGTTATATCTATATATCGATCGAGTTTTATTAGTAGAAAGCAATAAAAATAGCATTAGAATAGAAATAAAAAGAGAGAACAAAATTAATCTGGAATAGTATAATGCATTTAACTGTAAATACCTATACGTTCCATATTTACCATGGTTACCCTACAAAAAAACTCACATGAAAACTTAAAGTATCAATTTTCTTAAAAAGCGTGATATTTAGAAGAGAGGGCAATAGGTATCTCATGTTTTAGTTATTATTTCTTAAAAATCTTATTGCAATTTGCATTATTCTATGACATTAAACCTAGGTATTAAAGCCGAAAACTTTGGGCCCTCAGTTCAGACGTTTAACAAAATTCAACATTGATTTCCTCTTTAACCGTTAACACAGAGTTTGTGTCGTCAGTGTAGAAGACAGCAGGATAAATAAGCCTTTAATCTTCCCACTGACAGTATACAAACTCTCCAGTGAGCTCTGGCTACCCTACTCACCGCTGTGAACACGAAGTTATTATGGCCGCGGTATTCTGTAGGGGAGGTACTTCCCCAGTCGGACTGCTCAATTGGACGTAAATACCGTCGTGTCCTACCACCTATAAAAACTTTTGCCGTGGGTGTTGTAGAATAGTAGGCAACTATGGAATGTGGCTGTTCTTCATCTAACAGCAAATATAAACATCAGTATCAAAATAATCAGGATATTTACCATGTTGCATTGTTTCGAGTTTCTCCGTGATCATGGTGCTTGCAACAGCGCCGAAATATCGGAAACTCGAAACAATGCATCATGGTAAATATCCCGCTTATTTTGATACTGATGTGAGTTACCACGATAGTTTAAATAAGTAAACATTAAGTCCATGACTAAGTGCCCGCTTAAAGACAATAGGCTCTTCCTCTCTTATATGGGACCAAAAATCATTGTTGGCGAAATATGGGTGTTAGAGGTGTACCTCTGTCTGCCTCTTCGGAGAACTTATACATGAATGATGAGAGGGATATTAGGATCTACCTTCTAATAAAATAATTATATTGTCAAAATATACAAAATTAATTTATTATCTATCATCGAGAATTTATTATTCTATACAATACTAAAATTAAAAATATCACAAATCAGCCTTATGTCAAACCCTAATCATAATCTCATCCAGGGGTTTTCTCGAAAGGTCTGGTACTGTGGCGTCCTCATGTGGTCTTCCCACAGGCAGCAGTAGTTCCAGTCTTTCGTTAACGGGCCTGGAGAGCAGGGTGCGGAGACGAGCGTTGCAGTTCAGAGGAGTTGATGTCAACGCCACTAAACCGCAGTACTGGAACAAACACAGACCTTTGTCAATATTGCCATCAACATCAGAGCACCCGCACCGTAGCATCCAAAAATGTGGAGCACTTTATTTGGGGAGTAGACTGCAGTCACACTAAAAGTCAAGTAACAGGAGGAATTGCCATCTGACTTCCCAACCCCGAAAGGATAGTTTGCATCAGAGAATAGGTGACAGGTGCAGACTGGTGGAGCCACCAGCCATCAAAATAGACGCAGGCTTAGATGGCGGTGCGATACGCGCCCCTTTATTCCTGGGGAAAGTTGTGACACCGTAGTCCCAATCCCTGCACCAGATCAGATGTACCAGCTAGCAGGCGTGGTTGCCTTGGACCTGGAATAACTTAGTGGTGCCACGAAAATACCCAACGAATTATAGGACGAATATAGTGACAGAGAAAGAATACAAGTATCACCCATCGTATTGTCGCCAGAGGCTACTAACGGTAAACTCGAAATAAAATCCTGTACTAACACATCTGGCCAGTGGAAACAGTAGACCAAAGCCTCATCCCCACGGATACCTCCCCACCGGAGCCGGTTGAGGAGGTTATGTCGGACTCGAACCGACTAAAACGCACGCCACCTGTGGGTCGCTTTGGTTGCCGAAGGTGAGGTTGACAGGCATATCCCTCGCACCCCGGCCGACCCAGGGCCATCTCTCACGATCTGGCCCTCTTCTCGGGTGTGGGGACTACAGAGTCCCCAACTCGTCCCCGGAAACGGGGAGACGCGCCACGCGCGCCACGGCCGCAGCCTGCTTCTGCCAGTGTGACAGGCGGCTCTACCTGTCAAGACTGCTATAGGCTAATCGATCGATTGATAAAGTACTTATTACCTGAATTGCAGCCAAGAGTATCCCCGCGGCTATCGCTGTACTGATATCACTATAGTAATGCATCCTTTTCTTCCCGTCCCCTCTCCAAGAGTGCGTCTGTCTGAAAACCAGGAGTAATGCTGGAGCATCTGACAGGTACGGCTTAACGGCTTTAGTGGCAAAAGGCTTTAAGTCGGTTACCCACTGTCGAGACATTCTCTTCTCGTAATTTAGTTCTTCTTCTTCTTCTACTATACTTCTTATGGCTTCTTTCGTTTCGCGATCTTGGACCACAACAAACGTCCAGGGTTCTGTGTGCGCTCCAGATGGGGATGTACCTGAAAAATGATAAATGTATGATTAATATTAATACTTAAAAACAAACTACTCATTCTAGAATTTAAAATTAGTTTCGTACTATTTTATCATATTGTTCATGCTTCACAAAGGTTTCATGATGCCACATCAACATCAATGGTACAGTAAACCCTACATTCATGGGACTGATGCGTCTGTATGAGGCTGCCACTTTTCCTTCAACACTGATTAATTCTCTTTGAGTTTGATCTGCAATAAAAAAGTATGTTTTTGCAGTGACAACTGTATTTCCTGTTCTTTTTTACTATTTTACCATAAGTCTGTGGTTAATGAATATCATGCGTATGTCATCAGTGAAATGGCAGACATGTAAAGTTTCTTTCAACATTTATAAAATTCTTCATTTTAATTGTACCATGTTCTTATAATAACACCAACCATGACTCTAAATCCGGCCAGCCTAATCAGACTTTTCATCGTAGTGTTTCTCTTAACAATGGCTATAATAGCCTATCATATTTACCAACACGTAATGTTTCTGAAGAATCAGAGGAAACTGCTCATACATAACTTTTATGATGCTGAAGCAGCTAACGATACCTACGATGCATTAGTAGAGGACGACTTTTACCAAAAGAAATTGAACAGGAGTATAATTATAAACATGAAATCTAAAATCAAACAAGCAAATTTGAGGCAAACGGTTCAAAACGCTCATTTTTTTTACGGACTCACCAATATAACTTATATCGTCGTTATACAGGTACATTCTAATGTATATTTATTAAAAAATCTATTAGCCTCTCTAAGAACAGCTCACTCAATTGCCAATGCACTTCTCATATTTTCGCATGATGTGTTTGATAACGACATAAACGATGCCGTCCGCACTGTAAACTTTGCTAGATACATGCAAATTTTCTACCCATATTCAGTACAACTTCACCCTTATGTATATCCTGGAGGCGAAAGCTTTGTCAAAAATGGTGACCATACTGTAAAATCTAAAAGAAACCCTACAGCTGCTCAGAAGAAACTTCATTGGTGGTGGCAGGTGAATCAGGTATTTGATAATCTAGAAGTGACAAGGAATTATTCAAATAGTATTTTATTTCTAGAAGAAGATAACTACGTTTCAGAAGATTTCTTAATTGTATTCAAACTGCTTGAACACGTTAGAAAAATTCACTGTCCAGTCTGTGAAATGATCAGTATGGGAGCACATACGCCTGAACGAAGTCTGTACTTCAATAGGACAGCTGTAGTGGCATTGGAAATCTGGGCTAAAAGTATGCCCAACGTCGGAATCGCTTTTAATAGAATAATTTGGCATTTGATCAAAAGTTGGCGCCGGGAGTTCTGTGTATTTAATGATTACACCTGGGAAAACAGTCTTAAGTTTATCGGAACACAGCACCTGGACATCAACTTTTATTTTACTGACACTATTGCTTCCAGAGTCTTTCGTGTAGATCAGTGTAGGCAAGATGATCGGGCTTGTGATTTGACAGCAAATGTTGAGCATGTGAAAAAATTTACTCAAGACATCAAACCTGCTATGTATCCGTCTCTTGTTATGTTAAGGGTCGTCAAGAGTCAGGATTATGTAGTGGACGCCTTGGGCTACTTTGACGACGAAAGAGATTACGAACTTTGCATGCACTTCACTAAAAACCTTGCGTGGTATTAATAGTTTGTTTTGTTTATATACTGTTTATGTTTTGTCTGTTATTAATATATTTATAAATTTTGATTATAGCTTGAGTTTTAGCAAGCACTGTTGTTTGATTAGATAAAGTGTTTGGTATAAATATCTACATGTTTTTTTGATCTAGCCTAAAGGAGAAGTACTAGAAATACTGGAGATAGCAAATTTCAATCCGAGGAAACATTCCTTTTCATTTTAAATGGAACCATAAAAGTATATACATAGAGTTTTGGAAACCACAATTATTTTAATATTTATTTTATACCACTTAGGTGGCAGACAAGCGCACGGCCCACCTGATGGAAAGTGGTTACCGTGCCCTATAGACGTGTGTAACACCAGAGAAGCCACACTCGCGCTGCCGACCCTGTAAGCACAGAGTCTCTGTGCCGTCAGTGCAGAGGACAAAGCAGGACAAGCCTTTAGTCATCCAGGTATTGTATTGGTAAAATTAATTTATAAGCCTAGATTTCAAGGATTTTCTTTTATTTTATTTACTATGTTTGTTAGAGAGATTTGAATCTTATGATTGACTCTGTTGATTGATGCCACAAAAATTTAGTATGTATTTTTTTTATTTTAGCTAGGTTCCATTAAGCAGTGGCAAGCGAATTATCAAAAATATTTGAGTGCAGTTTTATTTCATTTCAAAATTTGTTAATGTTTAGTATTTAGAGTATTATCCTCCAGGTAAGGTCGAAATCCTCCACCGTATAGAAGCAAATATGTCTTCAGTCGGCAGCGCCAGTGTGACCTCTGGCGTTGCAAACGTCTAAATGCCGCGGTAGCCACTTTCCATCGGGTGGGCCGTGTACTTATCTGTCACCTAAGTTGTATAAAAAGAAACGCCTGATGGTAAGAGGTTACTGTAAATTCTTAATACAGAAAGGATAACCCACACATTATATAATTGGTCATATAATACGCGTTTGGCGAAACTAAATTTCATACTATACAAGGGAAATTGCCCATGAATATAGTTATGTAGATACTTATAGCACCTGTTTTTTAATACCTACCACTTAGGTGGCAGAAAAGCACATAGCCCACCTAATGGAAAGTGGCTACCGTGACCTATGGACTTGTGAACACCAGAGGAGTTACACTCACGCTGCCGACCCTGTAAGCACAGAGTTTCTGTGCCGTCAGTGTAGAAGACAAAGCAGGACAAGCTTTTAGTCTTCCCACTGACAGCACAGACTCTCCAGTGGGCTCTGGCTACCCTATTTACCGCTGGGAACACAACACGAAGTTATTATGACAGCTGTATTCTGTATCGCGAAGGTACTTCCCCAGTCGGACTGCTCAATTGGACGGAAATACCGTCGTGTCCTGTAACTCAGTTACCTTAACTTGTGCAGTAAAGTTTTACTGGTGGTAGAAACTTGGTGGCACAAATTTGTCTCAAGTTTCGACCGGGTAGGTACCACCGTGCACTGTTGCGAAAAACCCTCCATAGCAATTCAATCTCGGTTGGATTGTGTTCAGGGGTCAGCATGTGCATTGCCGGGCAGAGGTGGTGGTTGTCGCAGCACTAGTGGGACCAGTGGGTCTTGGCGTAGTCTAGTGGGGATGGTGCGGGGCGATGCGCCGAACAGGGAGACCTGTAGAAACGGTGGTGCCGCTGGCCGCCCGCGGTATAGTACAGGGGCCCAACTAGGGTTAACCACCTTGGGAGGCTGCCTCACCAGGCCGCGCATAATCCCGATATGGTTCGTCGTGCCGGTTGGTGACCGGATTTGGGAGCCCGGCGACCATACTCGGGGGGGTACGGGGGCCCTTCCGTTCGGCGCGTCGGCTCTCGCCATGCCTCACATTCATAGATAAAACCAATATCCCGCGCTTTGTCACACGGTGCTGCGGCGGCAATCACTTCTTTTTTCACGCCTTCTCCCACCCAAACTCATGGCAGCGCAATTTACAGAAAAAGGCAACACAGCGGCTCGTCACACTCCCAAAAGCTTGCTATTTGAGGTGGAGTCCACTAACATCTGTGGGCTCCATGCAAACCTCAACGCCGTCCACCAACACCTAGAGACGGCGAAACCTGCCATGTTTTTTCTAACGGAGACGCAAATACACCGCCCTGACGACACGACCTACTTGCTCTACCCTGGCTATGTTCTTGAAGAAAGTTTTCGTGCAAAAGCCGGGGTGTGCGTGTTTGTTAGGGCGGATGTTTGTTGTCGCCGTTTGCGCTGCCTAGAGGACCCATCCTTCTCCGTCCTTTGGGTACACGTAGACCATGGCCCTACGAGTCAAATCTATGTGTGCCTCTACCGTTCCCATACAGGAGATGCTGAGACAACTCGACTCTTTGAATATCTGAGTCAGGCGGCAGATGATGCGCAGGAGCGATTTCCAAATGCCGAAATGGTATTTTTGGGGGATTTTAACGCCCACCACGAGATCTGGTTGGGCTCCTCCAAAACAGACCATGCGGGAAGAGCCGCCCACGCATTTGCTCTGGCGCACGGCCTGACCCAATTGGTGCACGAGGTCACTAGGATACCAAGAAGGTCGGGCCAAGCACCTTCTCTGCTAGACCTTCTGCTGACGAGTGATCCGGACCGGTACAGTGTATCGGTGCGAGCCGCGTTAGGCAACTCTGACCACTGCCTGGTCTGTTCCACGGTGCCTATTATGGTGCCTCCACGACCAGTGCGGGGGAAGCGGCGTCTCTGGCACTACTCGTCAGCGGACTGGGATGGACTTCGTGACTATTTTGCGTCCATCCCGTGGGTTGAGCGCTGCTTTG
Source organism: Eilema griseolum (assembly GCA_963662185.1). NCBI lineage: Eukaryota > Metazoa > Arthropoda > Insecta > Lepidoptera > Erebidae > Eilema > Eilema griseolum. Next base: position 24,863,431 of record OY759242.1, on the reverse strand, counting down.
AAGGTAAGAACCCATCGGATTGTGCTACTGCTGTCGCCGGTGAGATCGGTCTGGGTATGGAATACTATATCTCATACACCGATGTCACCGGTGACCGCGGGGTGCGCCCTTGGTTCGGGCGCGAGTGCGCGGAAGCTGTTGAACAAAAACAGTCTGCGTACCGCGCTTGGGTAAGGGCGCGCGCCACGCGCCATCCCAATCTGGGCCACTTCAAGGCGGCGTACAACAGAGCCACAAAGGTCTGTAGAAGGGCCTATGTCAGAGCGGATGCCCTGCGCATAGCGCGGCTTGGTCAAGAGCTAGTGATGCATCCCACGGGAAGCCGTGGCTACTGGCGACTGGCTAAAGCCGTGCAAGCCAACTTCTGTCAGCCTTCGCTGCCTCCGCTGCGTAACCCTGATGGATCCCTGGCCCATGAACCGCAAGAGAAGGCAAATCTGCTGGCTAATCTCTTTGCGGCCAACTCCCGAATCGATGATTGTGGTACGCAGCCACCAACACTACCCGACAGTGACCACGCGATGCCTGATATCCATATCAGGCAACGCGATGTCCGTGCAGTGCTGCAATCACTCGATGTCCGGAAAGCCAGTGGTCCGGATGGTATTCCAGCGGTAGTTTTGAAAAAATGTGCAGCGGAGTTGTCTCCAATGCTTACGCGCCTGTACCGGCTATCCTACAGTTCGGGTACAGTGCCTTTGCCTTGGAAGGAGGCGAATGTTCAGCCGATTCCCAAGAAGGGGGATCGCTCGGAGCCAGCCAACTATCGACCCATAGCCGTCACCTCAGTGCTGTGCAAAGTGTTCGAGCACATAATTAACAAACAGCTCATGCGGCACCTAGAGGATCACTCCTTAATTAATGACCGGCAATATGGCTTCAGACCGAAACGGTCAACGGGTGATCTTCTAGCATACGTTACCCATCTTTGGGGTGAGGCTATGGACAAGCACGGCGAGTCACTGGCAATTAGTCTTGACATCGCCAAAGCTTTCGATAGAGTCTGGCACAAATCGCTTCTTTCTAAGCTACCTGCCTTTGGTCTGCCTTCTGGGCTGTGCAACTGGGTTGCTAGCTTCCTGCAGGGGCGCCGTATTCGCGTCCTTTGTGACGGACGAGCTTCGGAGTTTCTGCAGGTTAATGCTGGCGTGCCCCAGGGGTCCGTCTTATCACCCACTCTCTTTCTTCTGCATATCAACGACATGCTGTCTACCGGCAATGTTCATTGTTATGCAGACGATAGCACTTTACATGGGAGTTATCATGGACATCCAGCGGCCAAGCAGTCAGATATCGCAGAGAAAAGGCAGCTTCTTGTCACTGAGCTTGACGGGGTCCTGAATCACATTTCTCAATGGGGCTCTGAGAACCTGGTTGAGTTCAATGCCAAGAAGACGCAGGCATGTGCGTTTACAGCAAAAGTATCTTCTTTCCTTCCCCTCCCCACTCTTCAGAGCACGCCACTGCCGCTGCAGGACAATCTCAATATCCTAGGTATGGATGTTCGCTGCAACCTGAATAACAAAAACTACATCGAAAGCATCATCAAAACAGCCTCACGAAAACTCGGAGTCCTGAACAGAGTGAGACGATTTTTCACGCCGGAGCAGCGGTGTCTTCTATACAAGACACAAATTCGCTCCTGTGTGGAGTACTGCTCGCATCTCTGGGATGGTTCAGCAAAGTACTTACTAGATGCTCTCGACAGGTTGCAGCGACGTGCGATCCGCATCATTGGGAATCCCGAGATCACGAACACCCTAGAACCTTTACAGCTGCGTAGAGATGTTGCGTCCATGGCTGTATTTTACCGTCTGTACCATGGGGAGTGTTCTGATGAGCTCTTCCAATTAGTCCCACCCTCCCCTTTCCTACACAGGACAACGCGTGCAGGTCTTAGATGTCATCCGCACACGGTGCAAAACATCCGATCAAGAACCAAGCGGTTCGGAGACTCTTTCCTCTGTCGCACCATTAAGGCCTGGAATTCATTACCAGCTTACGTGTTTCCTTCTTCCTACAGTCCCGGGTCCTTTAAGCGGGGCGTGAAAAAGCATATGATAAGGCCGTCAAGCTGAGTGTCACCATTGTCACACGGTATGTGTAAGTAATGGTGACCCTCTTTTCTGGGATTTTGCCTTCAGCTTACCATCAGACAAGGCGAAGTCCAATTGACGTGTCCTATATAAAAAAAAAAAAAAAAAAAAGTAAACCGATGCAAAATGTATAGATATACATACCTACTGTATTTATGCATTTAAATGTTTGTATTGAGCATGAATCGAACCCGCAACTTAACAGGTGAACGAGCCAGAGGTCGTGAAATGTGTATAAATTAATATTGATTAACCTAAATACCTTTACTCGTACTATTGTATAATAATATATCAGATAGGATCCGGTAGTATATAGTTTAGCAGTACAATGGCTTCCTTTGACGAAGGAAGCCATTATAAGTAATAAGTAAGCCAACACACAAATAAAATATTTACACCTGTTAGTTCCCGAAGAGGAGGCAGATAACCAAGCGGTTCGGAGACTCTTTTCTTTGCTGCACCACCGATACCTGGAATCCATTACCAGCTCACGTGTTTCCTTCTTCCTACAGTCCCGGGTCCTTTAAGCGGGGCGTCAAAAAGCATCTGATGAGGCCGCCAAGCTGAGTGCCAACATTGTTACATAACTTTGTGTCTGTAATGGTGACCCTCTTTCCTGAGACTTTGCCTTTAGCTTACCATCAGGCGAGGTGAAGTCAAGTTGGCGTGTACTAAATAAATAAAAACAAAGGTGTATTAAGACCCGCGTTTTGCTATCTATGCTTATAGGTGGTGAGCCTATTGTCGTCAATCAGACACTTTGTAATGGGCTGTGCTGTATGTTTGCTGGCGGATGGAGAACACCTACCTAGTCTAGCCATAAATATTGTTACGAAGAAAAATCTTTTTTTTTTATTGCAAATAATATTTATTACTTTTACAGTGTGTTAGTTTAATACATAAATATAAAACAATTTAAAATATAAAAAGCTTATTCGAAGTGGTCTCCATTGGCTGCAACACAGTCCTTTAAACGTTGAGGCCAGTTATCAATAGAAGCACGCACTCTTTCCATGGGAAAATTCTTCACTGCCAATCGTATGGATTGTTTTAGGGACTCCAAATTACCATGGCGTTTAGAGCAAGCCATACTCTCTAAAACTGACCATAAATCATAATCCAGCGGATTAAGATCGGGACTAGACGACGGCCAGTCTTCAGCTCTGATGAAGTCCGAAACGTTCACTTCCAACCAAGACTGCGTGGACCGAGCTTTATGACCCGGCGCTGAGTCTTGTTGGAAGGACCATACTTGGTTATTGAACATGGTGTTGTTAAGGGGTTTAACTACCTTCTCAAGAATGGTATCTTGATACACTTGTGCCGATGTTTTGATACCTTTTTCACAAAAATATGGCTCAGTCACTCCTTCATAGCTAACAACCCACCAAACCATCACTGAAGTCGGATAATGCCCACGTTGCACTCTGTCGACTAATTGGGAAGCTTCCTTAGAGCTTTGAGCATAAATACGGTCATTTTGTTTGTTAAAATGTTGCTCAATTGTAAAGATTTTCTCATCCGTAAACAAAATTTTTCTGTGACCTCCCTTTGCGTACCGCTTCAGTAGTTGCTTCGATTTTACCACCCTATTCTTTTTTAAATTATCAGTTAAAAAATGACCAGTGCGTCTCTTACAGGCTGCAAGTCCTAAGTCATCTTTTAAAATGCGCGACATGGTTCTGGGTGCTATCTTCATCTCCCGAGATAAAATCTTTTGCTTTCGGACAGGATTTCTTCGAATTCTTTCCCTTACTGCTTTGACCACCTTTTTCGTACGAACACTACGTGGACGGCCAGATCTTTTTCTGTCACAAACAGAGGAGGTCTCATTGTACCTATTAATAGCCCGGTACACAAACATTTGACTAATACCAAGCGTATGGAGAGTTTTAAAAATTACATTCGGCTCCATATCAACTTTGTGTAATGCAATCACAGCGATTCGGTTTTCTTTATCACCCCACTCCATTTTAATATAGCAAAATATTGTACAATGTATTGGCGCCAAAATTAGAAAACACAATCAAACACAATGAACAATCGTATAAAAATGACAGATTCCAAATTCAAATGTAATATCTTTCTTATTTTAATTGTAACAGTATTTATGGCCAGACTAAGTATATCCTCAGTCGCCTTCTACTATAATCACGGGAGTACCTGTTACCCCTATTCTACTCAACCAGGAACTGTATCTAGACCTGTATTATAGGTATCTACTGCACCAGACCCTCGTTCATCTCAGCAGTAGCTTTAAAACATTTAACATTAAATAATTTATCAATGTACTATCATACATACATATAATCACGCCTTTATCCCCGGAGGGTTATGCAGAATTCACTAATCATTGAATCGGTCCCACGTAATAGGGGGTGCCTATTGCCGTATTCCGGGCACTATTGTTGCCTTAACCCATGCATACTGTTTAAAATAACCAAGAATCCGGTCAAGGTACTCTACATAATAACAAGAAGTAATTTAAAGAATTTAACATAATTATTTCTTATCAATTTATTATAATGTATTGTTTAATGTGTTTAACGGTAATTAACATACAGGCCTCGTCGGAAGTGTACGCGAATGTTATAAATAGAAATAAACCTATAAATAAACAATAAAATAAAAATAACAAATTTTTAAACGGAAATTAAAAATATTTTATTAATTCACGCAAGGTAAAGCTAAAAAAAGAATAGTAGGTAGATCATAGAAGAAAATTTATATATATCTACATTTTTACCCGACTGCAACAGTGAGGATAATGTTATGACTTCATCTATATGTATATCGGGTCCCAAATGAAAGGTATTTATATTCATTTCCAGTTATAGGGTATAAAAATGTGAACGATCACAAAAAACTATACTCAAACTGTGTTATCAACAAAAAAAGATGTTTAATATTGACACTTCATCTATTTGATTTATTACGCAATGAGTTTCTTAGTTATTAGGCGAATGAAATAGAGGTTCCTTCATAGATTAAATTAATTGCTATAATATAAATATAATTTCACAATTATGCCAAAAGCAGCCGCGTGGTTCCCGGCAGAGTAGAATTTGGGCCACCTCATCACTTCCCATGCGGTATCGTACAAGGCGACTAAGGGATGGGACTGTTTAACACCAGACATATATACCTAGTCTAGCCATAAATATTGTTACGAAGAAAAATCATTTTTTTTATTGCAAATAATATTTATTACTTTTACAGTGTGTTAGTTTAATACATAAATATAAAACAATTTAAAACACAAAAAGCTTATTCGAAGTGGTTTCCATTGGCTGCAACACAGTCCTTTATACGTTGAGGCCAGTTATCAATAGAAGCACGCACTCTTTCCATGGGAAAATTCTTCACTGCCAATCGTATGGATTGTTTTAGGGACTCCAAATTATCATGGCGTTTAGAGCAAGCCATACTCTCTAAAACTGACCATAAATCATAATCAAGCGGATTAAGATCGGGACTAGACGACGGCCAGTCTTCAGCTCTGATGAAGTCCGAAACGTTCACTTCCAACCAAGACTGCGTGGACCGAGCTTTATGACCCGGCGCTGAGTCTTGTTGGAAGGACCATACTTGGTTATTGAACATGGTGTTGTTAAGGGGTTTAACTACCTTCTCAAGAATGGTATCTTGATACACTTGCGCCGATGTTTTGATACCTTTTTCACAAAAATATGGCTCAGTCACTCCTTCATAGCTAACACCCCACCAAACCATCACTGAAGTCGGATAATGCCCACGTTGCACTCTGTCGACTAATTGAGAAGCTTCCTTAGAGCTTTGAGCATAAATACGGTCATTTTGTTTGTTAAAATGTTGCTCAATTGTAAAGATTTTCTCATCCGTAAACAAAATTTTTCTGTGACCTCCCTTTGCGTACCGCTTCAGTAGTTGCTTCGATTTTACCACCCTATTCTTTTTTAAATTATCAGTGAAAAAATGACCAGTGCGTCTCTTATAGGCTGCAAGTCCTAAGTCATCTTTTAAAATGCGCGACATGGTTCTGGGTGCTATCTTCATCTCCCGAGATAAAATCTTTTGCTTTCGGACAGGATTTCTTCGAATTCTTTCCCTTACTGCTTTGACCACCTTTTTCGTACGAACACTACGTGGACGGCCAGATCTTTTTCTGTCACAAACAGAGGAGGTCTCATTGTACCTATTAATAGCCCGGTACACAAACATTTGACTAATACCAAGCGTATGGAGAGTTTTAAAAATTACATTCGGCTCCATACCAACTTTGTGTAATGCAATCACAGCGATTCGGTTTTCTTTATCACCCCACTCCATTTTAATATAGTAAAATATTATACAATGTATTGGCGCCAAAATTAGAAAACACAATGAACCAAAGAGAATACAATACTACGTAAGACAATGAACAATCGTATAAAAATGACAGATTCCAAATTCAAATGTAATATCTTTCTTATTTTAATTGTAACAGTATTTATGGCCAGACTAAGTATATACAGTCCAGACTCAGTTTTAGATGCATTGCTCGAGTCAACAATAGTGCCCGGAAGACGGCAATAGGCTCACCCTCTATTACGTGGGACTGAATTCAATGATTGGTGAAATGTGGGTGTTAATTCACCTCTGCCTAACCCTCCGGGGATAAAGGCGTGATTATACGTATGTATGCAAACAGTGCTTTCTTCTGTAAAAACTGAATTCGTACTATTTATAATTAGGAAAATGAAGCATTCGGAAAATTAAGAATTGTCATAAAGTAAGAATTAGGAACCAATCGCCGACACCCAAAAAAATATAGATTCGTCTTTATTGTATACCTATATATAATGTGATATTACAATACAATACAACACTCAACCTAATCGAGAGGGTACAAAACGAAGGAAATTACAAAAATATACGCAAAGATTTCTTAAGTAACTTAAAATTAATTAGCTTTTTTTCGTTCTCGTCCCTAAAAGATAGGCGGGACCGAACCTACGAGTATACCCGGCGCGAAGGTGCCCATCACGATGACGGCGTTGCCCCTTTAAATGGCGATGGACAGCCTCTGGACCAGGTATGATCGGGCGCGGGAGTCACCTCACTTCTACGCCCATTATCCTCCAAAAATCATTTTTGCTTATAAATTCGGTCGGCCGGGGTGCGAGGGATATGCCTGTCAACCTCACCTTCGGCAACTAAAACGACCTACAGGCGGCGTGCGTTTTAGTCGGTTCGAGTCCGACATAACCTCTCCCACCGGCTCCGATGGGGAGGTATCCGTGGGGATTTTGAGCACGTAAAAAGAAAAAAAAAGTGCCCGGTTAATGGCAATAGACTCGTCACCTATTGGGACCTAAACATAACCTGACGAAATGTGGGTGCTAGCACCTCTGCCTACCCCTACGGGGATATAGGCGTGAGTTTATGTTATGTTATGTTTCTGTATGCTTCTGAAAAGATCGGATCGGCCACTAGCAGCGCCATCTGAAAACCAGCGCTTCGCATACCCTGGTGTAGGGGCATTCATGCTAAGATGGTGGCCCATTTGGGTGCGCACGATGTGCAGTGAGTATATTCTTGTTGTGTTGCCATATTGTGTTTATATATTTGTCTGACTCTCTGTACGTTGTGTGTTCTTAAATAAATATAACACGGGACCCATTTGCAAAACATAACCCGAAAGAAAATTAATACGTCCTGCCTGCTATCAAACCTCTTTCAATCTCTTCTGCTGAAAGGTTTCCTTTAATATTTTTTTAATTCTGAATAGCTTCTCCCATAATAAACGTTCAACTTGACATCACTAGATGGCGTTGTACATATTTTAATGTTCTACAACTCGCTAACCGATATCCGTTCAAGTAATCAGTTTAATTCAAATCTCAAGATTACTGCGACTCGGGCAATATCGTAATCTATCGCCTTGATACAGTTTTGTCGATATAAATATTTTGTTTTGCAATACGTGTGAAGGTCGCGTATATTGCGCCATTTTTTGCTAGGTTAAGTTCAAAGAAGTACAACTAATGAATAAAATTTTAAAGCATTTAATAGTTTCGGGCGAAGGTTCTGTGGCTTACTGGTCAGGAGCGTTCCCATTTTAAGGGAAAGATCGCGGGTTGGAATCCCACCTGAACTGATTCTGATCTAAGGTTATTATAGCCGTAGTATTGTGTAGGGTGTAGGTACTTCTCCAATCGGACTGCTCAATTGGGACGGAAATACCGTCATGTGAAGAAAAATAAAGATATTTCCTTACCAGCAGTCTTAATAAGGTTATCCAGCACCTCCTGCGGTATCGGCTCCTGGCTGAACGACCGCACCGTCCTCCTCTCAGCCATCAACTCGTAATATTCCCTCGACCTCCGCAGGACCTCGTCATCGGCCCTCTTAGTCGGCTTGTAGGGGATATGTGCCGTATCCTCAGGTATGGCGGAGATCAGGTAGTCAGGATCCTCGTCGTTATTATCGGAAAAGTCGCGAGCTGGAAGATAAAAGATATTCGTATAAGTAATAATAACATAACATAAACTCACGCCTATATCCCCGAAGGGGTAGGCAGAGGTGCTAGCACCCACATTACACCAGTTTATGTTTAGGTCCCAATGTAATAGGTGGCGAGCCTATTGCCATTAACCGGGCACTTATAAACCTGCGATAAATACACACATAACTTCGAAAAGTATCGTAATGTCATTGGTGTGTGCCATGGCAAAACCTGGGATCGAACCCGAGATCTCGTCTCAGCAGTCCATTACCCATACCACTAGTCTACCGCGGTTGTTAAATATTAATGTTAGGAAAAATCAAGGGAAGGTGGCGTCATCTGTCACCCTGGCAGAAGCAGGCTGCGAGCCCTATCCAGGGTGAGATGGGGACGTCGTGGTTCCCACACCCGAAGCAGCTCTCTATCAAGAAACCATAGATGACCTTGGGTTAGCCGCGGTTGCGAGGCATATTTCTTAGGCAATACCGTACCCTGGTATCTTAAGACCCTAAACGGTGTGCTGTTTCAATCGGTTCGAGTCCGTCATAACCAACCAGGAAATTCACTCGGAAAAATCCCTACGGTGAATTTCTGCAAGAAAAGGGAAATACAAGGGCGTGTCCAAAGAAGTCGAAACCGGCGGGCTTGCATGATAAATAAATAAATAAATAAATATTCCACAACATTCTACACAACGCTATCTAGAACCATGGTAAGCATAGCTTAACTAGCTTGTGTTATGGGATCTAGAATGCTGATAAACATACTTAGATACTTTTTTTTTGTAAATACATACATACATAGAAACACCCAGACCAATGCAAATATACATATTCATGCAGACAAATATTTCCACTGAGCGGGAATCGAACCCGCGCCCCCTGCATAGCAGTCGAATGCTCTACCGCTACGCCACGGATCTATCATCGTCGGATGAAAGATTTGATACCAGTAAGGGAAACTCGTGTATAGACAGAATCAGATTTTTCAAATGGGGAATGTCTCTGCCTACTTAAGAGGGAAAAAGGCATAAGTATAGTCAAGGTCAAAGTCAAAAATCATTTATTCTGTATAGATCATTATATCGGCACTTACAAAACGTCAACAATAAAGGATTATGAATATCAGTTTAGTAAATGGACAACCGGTTCGAAACGCGGCCCGACCTGAGAAGACTCCGGCAAGAAACTCAGCGGGCATTTCTTTTTTTTTTGGTCTAGTTACAAACATACACTTAGTCTACTTAATCTAATACAAAAATTTACTTGAGGAGCATAGTTGAGCGAACAGCTCATTTCCAAGCTTGTTTATCATCCAAGTATTCTTGGATTTTATAATAGCCTTTCTGGCACAATTTACTTTTAACTTTATTTTTAAATTTTTACACAGGTAAATCCCTAATTTCATTAGGGAGCTTGTTAAAAAAGCGTATATAATCGCCCTGGAATGAATGACTATTTTTTTCACGTCGACTACCACAGACTACAAGATTTAATGTGTACCTATATAGGTTTTTGTACGATCGGGATAGGGAGTGACACGAATTCGAATTCCTTTCTCATTTACCTCGATTTCCTTCAGATAAATCTCGTACTTCTGCCTTCAAATTCGCACAAATTTTGTTAAGAAGCGCTTACAATTAACCTTGGCCTTGATTTGGCTAAAGTAAAACCACTGTCATCAAAAAAACTATTTGATTTTAGATTTTAAAGCAATGTCTATAAAGTTCAAAATTAAAAGGCTTTTCAATAAAAAGTATATTATTATGTAATGAGACTATTTTCATTTAATTTTGGATTTTAAGAAAATAAGAACAAAATCAAAAATTTAATGCCATTTTTTGCAATATCTGTGGTGTGACAGGGATTACGCTTTAGTAGTTAGTAGTAGTTAGTTAGTAGTTTAGTAGTATGTCAGTGGTATTACCTCCAGCAAAATAGAATTGAGAATTGAGGCCGTCAAGCTGAGTGTCACCATTTTCACACGGTATGTGTAAGTAATGGTGACCCTCTTTTCTGAGACTTTGCCTTCAGCTTACCATCAGGCAAGGCGAAGTCTTATTGACGTGTTCTATATATAAAAAAAAGAATGCTAAAATATAATAATATTCCTAAATAATAAGTTCGATGCACCGCTTCACCGTCGTTAGCGGCCATGACTATCAGGAAATAAAAGGACATCTACTTTTAAATGCTAAGGTCAGTATTTACATTGCCATAAGAGTTTGTATTATGCATGGTCCACATAGTTATGAGGTCAAGCTTGTACGCACACCCAAGGAAATAAGTCATACACATTTTTTTATAGACATAACATAACATAAACTCACGCCTATATCCCCGAAGGGATAGGCAGAGGTGCTAGCACCCACATTTCGACAGTTTATGTTTAGTTCCCAATGTAACCGGTGGCGAGCCTATTGCCATTAACCTGGTACTTAAAAACCTGCGATAAATACACATATAACTTCGAAAAGCATCGAAAAGTCATTGGTGTGTGTCATGGTAAAACCTGGGATGGAACCCGAGACCTCGTTTCAGCAGTCCATTACCCATACCACTAGGCTAACGCGGTTGTTGTTGGACATATATATCAATATGACTTTACCTCGTCTAACATAATGCTGAAGGCAAAGCCTCAGGGAAGAAGGTCACCCTTACAGACTCCATTAATTTCTATGTACACACCAATAATAATCTGATGAGGCCGTCAAGCTAAGGGCCACCATGTATGAATTCAAGTGTTTTTTTATACCACTTAGGTAGCAGACAAGCACACGACCCACATTATGGTTGGTTGCGCGAGTGTAACCCTTGGTGTTGCATAAGTCGTAAGTAGTAAGTAACCACTTCCCATCAGGTGGGCCTTGTGCTTGTCTGCCACTTAAGTATGAAAAAAGTGGTTACAGTGGCCTATGAACGTGTGCAAAAGCAAGGGAGCCACAGACGCGTTGCCAACCCAGTAAGCATATTGAGTTTCTGTGCCGTCAGTGTAAAAAACAAAGCAGGACAAACTTTTGGTCTTCCCATTGACAGCACAAAAACTCTCCTTTGAGCTCTGGCTACCCTACTCACCGCCGGGAACACAACTTATTACGCTCGCGGTATTCTGTAAGGCGGAGATACTTCCCCAGTTGGACTGCTTAATTTGACGAAAATACCGTCGTGTCTTACCTCCTCGTAATCCTTTGATAGGAGTATTTAAATACTTTTTCAGGACTCGGGACTGCAGGAGCAGAAAACACGTGTGCTGGTGAAGAATTTACATACATTTTCGAATGTAAAGGCACTGTATACTTATTTCTTTGGCCGTGTATACATAGTGTTTAACTTATCTTCCAAAGGCTTGTAACTAAGCTCCAAACGATGTAGTATATACAAACGATGCTGGTTTTTTAATACTCTTATCAAAAGAAGCACTTGAATTCATACATTTGTATATTTATCGCTTGTAAACAGATGATATGGTAGTGTTACGGTTTCTATGAAATTTTTAATCGACCACGTTCAATGGCGAACTATTTTTTTTTTCAAATCAAATCAATTTATTGCGATTTATTTTTATTTACTTACACTATTTGCCATTTAATTTTGCTAATTTTTATATAGTATGAATTAAATTCATACATACATACATAATTATAATCACGCCTTTTTCCCCGGAGGGTTAGACAGCGGTGAATTAACACCCACATTTCACCAATCATTGAATTCGATCCCACGTAATAGGGGGTGAGCCTATTACCGTCTTCCAGGCACTATTGTTGACTCAAGCCATGCATCTGAGGCTTAGTCTGGGCTGTATATATCTGTCAGATGTTAAACAGCCCTATCCCTTAGTCGCATTGTACGACATCTCATGGGAAGAGATGGGGTGGTCCAAATTCCTGAATCAAATTGAAATATCATTATATTAATTTCTTTGGAACTTATACGTTTGTGTAATAAACAAACAGACTTCTCGTTTGTTTTAAGTTGAAATAAAAGGAAAAGTAAGGGGCTGGTCGTGAGTTCATTTCCCGTCTTGAGCATTCATTGTTTCTTATCTGAATCGATAAGAATAGTTAATTTACTACAAATTTCATTGTACGTCTCGTTAAATTTGCTAGCATGGTTCTTTTTAACACAAAGTTGATTATATTAATCTGTGATAATGATAAGAAGGTTTACTGAATACTGGCAGAATAGCGATGACGCGCGGTCCGCATTATCGGGAATCCTGACGTCACGAGCACCCTCGAACCTTTGCAAATGCGTCGAGATGTTGGCTCCTTGGCTGTATTTTACCGTATCTACAATGTAGTGTTCTGATAAGCTCTTTCAACTAATCCTACCCTCTCCTTTCCTACACAGAACAACACGTGGAGGGTTTAGATGTCTCCCTCACACTGTGCAGAATATACGAGCAAGAACTAAACGATTCGGAGAATTTTTTCTTTGCTGTGCCACTAAGACCTGGAATTGATTATCAGCTCACGTGTTTCCTTCTTTCTACAGTCCCAGGTCTTTTAAGCGGGGCGTGAAAAAGCATATAATGAGGCCGCCAAGCTGAGTGTAACCATTGTAACATGGTATATATATGTATGTAATGGTGACCCTCTTTTCTGAGACTGTCTTTTTTTTTTTATACCACTTAGGTGGCAGACAAGCACACGGCCCACCTGATGGAAAGTGGTTACCGTGGCCTATGGACGTTTGTAACACCAGAGGAGTCACAGTCGCGCTTCCAACCCTGTAAGTACAGAGTTTCTGTGCCGTTAGTGTAGAAGACAAAGCAAGACAAGCCTTTAGTCTTCCCACTGACAGCACAAATTCTCCAGTGAGCTCTGGCTACCCTACTCACCGCTGGGAACACAATACGAAGTTATTATAGCCGCGGTATTCTGTGGGGCGGAGGTACCTACTTCCCCAGTCGGACTGCTCAATTGGGCGGAAATACCGCCGTGTCCTACCCCCTAGCAATTCAGCTTATCGTCAGGCGAGGCGGAGTCTAATTGACGTGTCCCTTTTTTTGCGTGCGTAAATCCCCTCAGACCCGACGGGGGTGGTTATGTCGGACTCGGACCGACTAAAACCGCTCGGCAGCGGCGGCCTTAGGCCATCAGTTGCCGGGGGTAAGGTAGCCTTCGTCATATCCCTCGCGCTCCCCGACTGATCCGGGGCCATAGAAGGCCCGCTCGGGGATCGACGAGTCCTAAATTAGAAAATCTTGATAATAAATATTTTAAACCTTGGTTACGTATTTGAAGAACAAAACAAAACAAACGGTGGCAGAATGCGTTGTTTGTTCTAGCTTAAATTATTCAGAGAGCAACTGTTCAAACTTTAATAGTAAATATTAGTGATGTTTGTTACAAACACCTACTGATAAAATTATTTACGCAACATGTTGTGTAAAATGCTAGTGAGAGAGCCAATTCTCACTGGAGAATTTGTGCTGTCAGTGGGAAGATTAAAGGCTTGTCCTGCTTTGTCTTCTACACTGACGGCACAGAAACTCTGTGCTTACAGAATCGGCAGCGCGGGCGTGGCTCCTCTGGTGTTACACACGTCCATAGACCATGGTAACCACTTTCCATCAGGTGGGCCGTGGGCTTGTCTGCCACCTAAGTGGTATAAAAAAAAAGACAAAGTCTCAGAAAAGAGGGTCACCATTACATATATATACCATGTTACAATGGTTACAGCTTGGCGGCCTCATTATATGCTTTTTAAACAGTAGGCCAAAGCCTCCCAATATTGAGAGAGACCTATGGCCAGCAGTGGACTGGGTTAATTGATTGATTGGTGGTTTTGCAGAGTATAACGGCTGAGCCACAGGAATAAAACCACTAGACAATATTGTTGCGCTTCATGTAACACAAAGTCACATGACCAATCGTCGAGCAAACAAGCTGCGCTTCGTGTTGCGCATCAGCTGGCAACATCGCGCAACGTTTCCTAACTTGTTGAGTAACACGTGTTGTGCGGGAAATATTGCCTAGTGGATACGAGGCATTAATCAAATATAGATTATAACTTCAGTTCCAAAATAATCGGGATATTTACCATGTTGATTATTTTGATACTGATGTGAGTAACCATGATAATTTAAATACCTATATAGATTATAACTATTACGTGGGACCGAAAATCATAGTTGGCGAAATATGGGTGTTAATACACCTCTGCCTGCCCCTTGGGGATTTATAGGCGTGAGTATTTGTATATATAAATAGATTATAATAAATCACTCATGGGTTCAAAGGATCGCACACTATCATAATGAACTTCCTACAATACGACGCTTGTTCAAAATAGTTGCCGGTACAGTCAGAACAAAGTACTCAAAATGATCTTAATACCTTGTTTTCCCCCCCTCTTCCTGTTGACTGACTGTTGACAGTTGCAACAAAAGTGTGTACCAAATAACATAACAATCAGGTTCGGACAATAATACAATTTACGTCAATAAATCTGTTTGATTTGCTCTTAAAGCCTTGGTGATAACATCATTTTGAGATTTAGTAATCAACATCGTTCTTAAGCTGACTGCACCTATATTACTAGCTGTCACTCACGACCCCGCAGCGGCAAAATCCAGGTCTGCGAGAATACATGCAATGTGTATTTAGATCGAGCGTAATGTATTATAAAATTAAACAACAAATATGAGGAAAATAGAAATATTGTTCCGCGACGACGTTTCTGAATTTAAATCATGATGTCTGGCGAAAAATGTGTTTGGCCTATTTTTTTTTACGAGGGATATATCCTTGGCAACTGTGCCAATCATTCTTCTTTGATATTACAACCCGTGTACCAGTATTCACACTACACATTCGCTTGATACTTTTATCGTGATAAACAACTCTGACAAAATATTACATTCTATGGAAAAGTGGCATGGCCACGTGAATTTTTTTTGTTTAATACTTTTCAGAACGTGCTTTTTCAGTAGTCGGGTTTGAGTTTCGAAACTTATTTTTTATTTAAAGAAATAAGTTTCAGGCGAAGACTAATAATGTATACACATTTGAAATGTGCTAGTTAAAGTCAATACAAAACACAGCATATTTTTCTAAAATTGATTTTTTAACACAGTACTTTATGATAGCCTTGGCTTCTTCCTACAGTCCCAGCTCCTTTAAACAGGACGTGAAAAAACATCTGAAGATTGGTGGCCCTTTGTCTTCAGCGTGCAATCGGGTGAGGCGAAATCATATTGACGTGTCCTATATAAAACAAATAAGTGCTTACCTACAGAAACACGGAATAAAAGTTTGGTCTACCGGGACTAAGTGGTAGGGGCGTGACCAGACATTTAAAGCAAAACCACTGTGACACCACAGATACAGCAAAAAATGCCATTAAACATTAGACTGTATGTCCCATACACTTAAAGTTCAAAATTAAATGAAAAGAGTTTCATTATACTTTATCATTCACTCTGCAAAAAGCCATTTAATTTTGAACTTTAAGCAAATTGTCTTAAAGTCTAAAATTAATTGGAAGTTTTTTGCAGT
The DNA here is from genome assembly GCA_963662185.1 of Eilema griseolum. Classification (NCBI taxonomy): domain Eukaryota; kingdom Metazoa; phylum Arthropoda; class Insecta; order Lepidoptera; family Erebidae; genus Eilema; species Eilema griseolum. The sequence continues at coordinate 24,847,365 of OY759242.1, read as the reverse complement.
GTCTGTGGTTTGACAGTGGTTTTGCTTTAACAGATTTGAGGCCCAGGCGTTACAGCACCCGTGGAGGCGACTCTCCTGCATTATATCTGCACTTCTAGACAAGTGGCAATTCGTTGGCTGACGTATTGTGGAATAGAATGACGTATGTATGGGATTTGACGTATACGACATTTGTCAACGTATATCATAAACGTCAAATCACCTCCGCCCCCCATGAGCGCAGGCGGGTGACGGGTGGAGCCGCCTGTCACCCTGGCAGAAGCAGGCCATTCCCGGGGCCGAGTCGGGGACACTGTGGTCCTCACACCCGAGAAGAGGGCCAGATCGAAAGAGATGACCCTGGGTCGGCCTAGGTGCGAGTGATATGCCTGTTAACCTTGTAATAATAAAAAAAATAAGATTTTATTTTTCTCTGTATCTCCTATTTAAAAGAAATAGAAATAAAATTGGTTTGTAAGTACATTACCATAAAAGTTCGGGCGCCTTGGAGATACACATGCCTAGGATAATCAGCGGAGATTGGAAACTTTTAATCTGCCGGAGGTGAGCTAAATGAAACCAAACGGTGAGGTTTAAGGTTTTATTGTCCACTCCAGTGTGCATTTAGAAATAGTTGCAAGGATACATTCCTAATGTATAACTAACCTTAAATTTAAAATTAGAGTTTTATAAGCTAGGTCAATCTGATCCTATGTCAATATGATCTTATGTCACCAATGCATTTTTAGGTTATTTTGAAGTTTAGATTTAAAATATAATTAAAGTAAGCTCACGGCATCCCTCGGCGAGTATATGTAAACACAGCAGCGAGAAAGCTCGTAGCAGACGAAGTTTTCAGTTTAAGCCCATGCGGTACATCCAGGTTTGAGGCGAAAAGTCCAAACCCTCCATAAGGAAATGCAGATGACCGAAGACAAAGGTCCAAAGAAAAGATCCAAAGGCAAAAAGAAAAAGTCCAAAGGAAAATGAGAAAAAGGAAAAAGGAGAAAAAGAAAAAGGCGGTTCCAATTTGGAAACCTGTAACAAAATTGCATGTCATTAGAACAAACTCCAATATGAACACGAGGTCCTAATTTTTTATAAATTTGTGCGACTTACCGCCTTAATTTGCTGGAACAATGCCAATAGCAAAAGAAATCATAATATTCTCAGATTAAGAGCTGAAACAATAGAATTTTAACAATTATTTTTCAAATTAGGAACGTGGCGAATTCCAACAAAGTGAATCTTATTAAAAAATGACAACTCACCAGAAATAAACTATAATTCCACAAGAGGATAGTTGTGAAGACACAAACTATTATCCTTTAGGCAAAAATACTGTCATTTTTATGAGATTTATTGAAATTAAGTTACGAAGCCATGATTATCGACCATCCAGCCTCAACGCTAGGAAGAAAGGTGCTTTGACAGCTATACGTCAAAATGTCATTCACTCCGCGTTCCGAAACTTTTCGTTCAAAAATAGAATTAAAACCGGTGTGACGACGTTTGCAGAGCGCGTCGTTACATTACATCCCTCCCCAAAAAGAAAAAAGAAAGTAAGAAACTTCCTTTTCTAATGAAAATTATGAGAGTCCAGAACAAAATTCCAAAAAACCTCAAAAGACAAAATGTCTTGCAACATTTTTCAATAAACAAAAAAGGCAATGCGAAAGCATCTTGCATTGGGTATTGCAGAAATAATTATAAATTAAAGAATGGGAAAGCATTCCTAAAAATCAAAGAATGGGAAAACACTCGAAAAGTAAAGAATTAAGTTGAAAAAGAATTTCCAGTTTCAAATGGAAACAAAGGACACTATCCAACTTAATGGAATAACCGAAACCAAACTCAGAAAAGAGTAAAAACTTATTTCAACACAAAAGTGAAAATAAATCCTTCAATAAAACAAATTAAACAATCCCTACTCAATTCCATTCCAGATATCGATTAGGCAACCAACGCCGTCGAATCTAATCCCTGATCTTAACCAGCCTTCTAGCATCAATACAAAAGTGCGGTTGAGCTCCTACGCCACCGACTCTATACCAGCTATTCCTGAAACAAAAATATGAAACTAACAAGATATCGGTTAAGCACCAACGCTGCCGAATCTGAAAGAAAATCGGTAAAAACAATGAAGTTTTCCCACTGTCGGTTAGGTTGAAAAGCCGCCGACTTCAAATTCCTATTCCAACATCTAAAACGTCAAAACAAAATCACAACAAAAGTGTCGTAATAATATATTTATAAGCATTGTGATCGGCATAACACCACCAACTTTCCGAGCACAAGCAAAATATAAAGAAAATATGACAATTGTGACCAGTACGACACCACTGACTTTCTGAGCACAACCGCATAAGAAAAGTATGACATTTGCGACCGGCACAACACCACCGACATCCCGTGCGCAAAGCATGAAAAATGTAACAATGTGTATAAAAACACAATCGTACAAAAAGAGAAAAACGACAATTACGACCGGCTCAACACCACCAGCTTCCCGTGCGCAAAGCGTAAGGTGTGACTATGTGTATGAAACACAATAGCACAAAAAATTGTAAAGTCCAGTAAGACACAAGTTTCCCAAAAAATGGTATAACAAGGTGTGTAAAAAATGCATAAAATGCGTCCAATCCGAGAATCTTAATACTAAGAAAATAACCCAGAACTGTACAAAAATAAAGTTCAAGAAACTTAATTTTCCATTCCCTAAGTGAGTGGAAATAAGTCAAGTGAATTTAATGTAGAAAATGAATATTAAATTTCACTCCTATATTAGAGTAGAAACTAAATTCCTAAATTTGTACAAAATATACAATATTAAATATACAAGTGTATAAAAATATATACAGGAAAATAATCCTATACAACAAAGATAAATAAAAATATAAGATCTTTTGATGTGGAACAATTTGTTAATATGGAGTAGAGTTACACAATAACAAGTCCTAAAATGACCTAAGTTATTTTTGAAGGAAACTAAAATTGAAATTAATAAATTGTTGTGAAGTTCCTAACATACATCTCCTTTCAACACCCCTCAACCTTTCAAACATCACCTCATAGTGGGGTCATACTTCAAACAAAGTACCAAAGACAAAGATAGACATTGTCAAAACAAGAATAATTTTAATATTTAATTATGTCTTTAATATGATAACGACCAGTATAGTTTTTATTAAGGTCTTTTAAAACATAAACATTAGAGGAAATTTTATCTATTATTTCACACTTAACAAACTTAGGTGCTAACTTAGCCGAAAAGAATGCAGGAGCATTAGACTGCACAAAACTTCTCCTCCACACTATATCTCCCACTTCAAAAGAAATGACCTTCCTTCCTATATTATAATAACGCGCATTACGCTTATAAGCTTTAAGCAATGAAGCTTGAACTTTTATAAAAATATCACTAAGTGATTTAAGTGAAAAAGCAAATGAAGACCTATCAACAACATCAAGTTGATTGAGGTTATCAAAAGAATTACTAAAACGGTGCAATGAAGCATCAAAAATAAGTTCTCTACCGAACATGAGAAAATTAGGAGTGAAATCTGTAGCTAGATTCACACTACTATTTAAAGCTAATTGAACATGAGGCAAATATTTTGACCAAGTTCTATGATCATCTTTAACAAAACAAGAAATACATGTTTCGACTGTTTTGTTATATCTCTCTACAGGATTATTTTGAGGTGTATATAAAGTATTATAAAATATTTTACTAATATTATAACTTTTTAGAAAATCTACAAATTGCTTAGCTGTAAATTGGCTTCCATTATCACAAACAAAAATTTTAGGTGTTCCAAACTTAAGAAATATTTCTTTTTCAAGTATCCTACAAATTACTTTAGTGGTAGCACTAGTCATAGGAAATATCCAACAATATTTTGTAAAAACATCTATGATTGAAAGTATATACTTATGGCCAGAATAAGCTTTTGGAAGAGTTCCAATAATATCAATAGAAAGCATTAACATTGGTTTATCAACGTTCTTAGGATTAACCATAATTCCATGAGGTGGATTAGTAGAAGATTTATAAGCTTTACAAGTATCACAAGAAGAAATGTATTTTTGAACATCAATAAACATACCTTTCCAAAAATAATGTATTTTTAATTTATTTAAAGTTTTATGAATTCCTAAATGTCCTGAATTAACATCATCATGATTAGATTTAATAGTGTCTAAGATGTGTTCTTTAGGTATGACAATTTTCCAATTTAAACGATTATTAGGATTATATTTATCTTTACAAAATCTATACAAAGTATCACTTTCAACTTTGAAATTTTTATATTTTCTAGGAAACTTTTGACAATTTACAAATATTTTTCTATACCAAGGATCAACGATATCCTCATTTGGCATAACAATAATATTATTTACAGGAATATTAATAGCAGAAATTTCTATTCTGGATAAACAATCTGGAACTAAATGTAAAGAACCTTTTTTATATTTAACATCAAAAGTAAATTGAGAAATTCTAGCAGCCCAACGTGCAAGACGACCACTAGGATTATCAAGTTTAAGAAGCCAAGTTAAACTAGCATGGTCAGTGATAACTGTAAATTTCATTCCTTCAATATAAGGTCTGAAATGTTCAATAGAATCCAATATTGACAACAACTCTCTCTCAGTTGTACTATAATTACGTTCACATTTATTAAGTGATCTAGAATAATAAGCTACAGGATGTTGATCTCCATTATCATCATCTTGGCTCAGGACACTACCAATTCCAACAGAACTAGCATCGCAATGTAAAGAGAATGGTCTTTCAAAATTCGGACAATGTAAAACTGGTGCAGAAATTAATGCAAGTTTTAAATTATGAAAAGCAACTTCAGCTTCTTCATTCCAGAAAAGAGATTTTTTAGAATTCTTGCTTCCGGCCGTTAATTTGGTTAAGGGCGAAGCAATATCAGCAAACTTATCAATGAATCTACGGTAATAAGAACATAACCCAAGAAAACTTCTTAATTGTCTAACGCTTTCTGGGCGTGGGAAACTTTTAATGGACTCTAATTTAGCAGGGTCTGTATGTAAACCATTACTATCAACAATATAACCAAGATAACGCAGTTTATCTTTACAAAAATTACACTTTTTTAAATTAATAGTTAACCCAGCATCTTTAAGGATTTTATAAATTTTATTTAAATAATCTAAATGATCAGAGAATGTAGAATTTATCAATATGAGATCATCTAAGTAACAGAAGGCAAGTTTTTCCTCAAATTATCATTCAATAAAACATTCATCATATTAAATGAAGATGCGGCTCTCAGACTATGATCACCAGCTCCTCGACTATTCGAAAATGGATCAACAACTTCAGATAAATCAGCCATGACATGAGGCATCTCATGAGTAGAAGTACCAACTGGAACATCATTAACAATATTCTCAAACAAAGGCGGGACCTGTATTTCCTTATCCATGTTTGATTTATAAAAGGATGTGAAAATCTAATAAAAGTTGTATTAAATACACTATAAGTTTCTAATTAAAGTATCAATTAAAGTTTCTAATTAAAGTTAATTAAATTATGAATGAAGTTAATTGCATTGATAGCAAAACGCTAAACTCAAAAGTCAAACAAACTCATAGAATGGAATGTTATTGTTGCAAAAATTATTTAGGTCAAATGCCTATAAAGATAAAATGCATTAGTGATTCACAAAATAAATTATTTATGTCTACTTAAGGTAAACAGCAAATATTCAAATATTACTATGTTTTCACACATGTGAATAAAGGTTAAGAACTAGTAATTATATAATATTACTAAGTGGAAAATCTTACCTGTAATAAACAAAAGCTATATAAGATATAACAATAACCATGTTTTACAAATTGAAACATTCACCTGTAATTGAGAGATACAAACAATAGTACTAACTTGTAGTATGATTAGTTTTGCAAAGTAAACAATAACAAAGATTTACTGTAATACACAGTTATGTAACAGTAAAATACATGAAGAAAACACTGTTCTTAACATGATAAGGTAAAAAATAATGCAAAGGTGACAAGGAATAAAGATATATGCACATTGTCATGTCCCTGTTCGCGAGTGCCAGATGTAATAATAAAAAAAAATGATTTTTATTTTTCTCTGTATCTCCTATTTAAAAGAAATAGAAATAAAATTGGTTTGTAAGTACATTACCATAAAAGTTCGGGCGCCTTGGAGATACACATGCCTAGGATAATCAGCGGAGATTGGAAACTTTTAATCTGCCGGAGGTGAGCTAAATGAAACCAAACGGTGAGGTTTAAGGTTTTATTGTCCACTCCAGTGTGCATTTAGAAATAGTTGCAAGGATACATTCCTAATGTATAACTAACCTTAAATTTAAAATTAGAGTTTTATAAGCTAGGTCAATCTGATCCTATGTCAATATGATCTTATGTCACCAATGCATTTTTAGGTTATTTTGAAGTTTAGATTTAAAATATAATTAAAGTAAGCTCACGGCATCCCTCGGCGAGTATATGTAAACACAGCAGCGCGAAAGCTCGTAGCAGACGAAGTTTTCAGTTTAAGCCCATGCGGTACATCCAGGTTTGAGGCGAAAAGTCCAAACCCTCCATAAGGAAATGCAGATGACCGAAGACAAAGGTCCAAAGAAAAGATCCAAAGGCAAAAAGAAAAAGTCCAAAGGAAAATGAGAAAAAGGAAAAAGGAGAAAAAGAAAAAGGCGGTTCCAATTTGGAAACCTGTAACAAAATTGCATGTCATTAGAACAAACTCCAATATGAACACGAGGTCCTAATTTTTTATAAATTTGTGCGACTTACCGCCTTAATTTGCTGGAACAATGCCAATAGCAAAAGAAATCATAATATTCTCAGATTAAGAGCTGAAACAATAGAATTTTAACAATTATTTTTCAAATTAGGAACGTGGCGAATTCCAACAAAGTGAATCTTATTAAAAAATGACAACTCACCAGAAATAAACTATAATTCCACAAGAGGATAGTTGTGAAGACACAAACTATTATCCTTTAGGCAAAAATACTCTCATTTTTATGAGATTTATTGAAATTAAGTTACGAAGCCATGATTATCGACCATCCAGCCTCAACGCTAGGAAGAAAGGTGCTTTGACAGCTATACGTCAAAATGTCATTCACTCCGCGTTCCGAAACTTTTCGTTCAAAAATAGAATTAAAACCGGTGTGACGACGTTTGCAGAGCGCGTCGTTACAACCTCACCTTCGGCAACCCAAAACGAGCCACAGGCGGCGTGCGTTTTGGTCAGTTCGAGACCGACATAGCCTCTTCCACCGGTGGATTTTACGCACGTAAAAAATAAATAAAAATGGACGTCAAATCCCATAATCTCGCCATTTCCATTCAACTTCCAGGTCTCAATGGTGCGATAAAGGAAAGAGTCTCCGAACTACTTGGTTCTTGATAAAGTTGATTTTATGTTAATCCTCCCAATATAGGAAGAAGCCTATGTCCACTTGTGTACTGCGATAGGCTATTGATTGAGATGTCTTACAGTCATAAAGTTCGACCATTAAACCCTTACATTATAGTAGAGAATTATATTATAGTTATGTATGTTAAACAACAATAAACCCATATACTTCGTTATCAGCTTCAATCGTATCGCTAAAAGGAAATTACATACCCCATTATTGTGTAGTTTCAAACGGAAATATGATGTGATATTGATACGTGTAGGTAGCAAATAGTATTTAAATTTTGTTTCCTAATACTACATTATTATAATTATTATTATTATTGTATTTTAAATAGTTCATACTCTACCATCAACAGTCATCCATGAACGGTTTATTTCCGTATACTTTTGTAAATTATTGATAATGTGGGTTTATTAAACCGACTACAACAAAAAAGGTGGAGGTTTTTTAATCCACTTTGGTGGCAGACAAGCACACGGCCCACCTGATGGGAAGTTGTTACCGTAGCCTATGGACGAGTGCAACACCAGTGGAGCCACACTCGTGCTGCCGACCCTGAATAGAGAGTTTTTCTGCCAGTGTAGAAGACAAAATGAGACGAGCCTTTGGTCTTCCCACTGACAGCACAAAAACTCTCTATAATAACTAATAACTCTCTATAAGTGGGCGTTACCCGTCAATAAAGTACGACATTACACTAGTACATTATTCCGAAAATAAAAACAGTAATTTATATGCGTAAGCTGTCAAAAAGAAAATAAACGAATGGACAGAGTATAGTGAGCTCTGGCTACCCTACTCACCGCCGGGAACACAGCACGAGGTGTTTTTTTTTTTTTTTTTTTTTTTACGTGCGCAAAATCCCCACGGATACCTCTCCACCGGAGCCGGTGAGAGAGGTTATGTCGGACTCAAACCGACTAAAACGCACGCCGCCTTTGGGTCGTTTTGGTTGCCGAAGGTGAGGTTGACAGGCATATCCCTCGCACCCCGGCCGAGCACGTGGTTATTATAGCCGTGGTATTCTGTAGGGCGAAGGTACTTCCCTAGTCGGACCCTATCTCCTACCTCCCGTCTGGCTAGCATGGAAACAGTAGGCCAAAGCCTCCCAATATAGGAAGAAGCCTATGTCCAGCTGTGGAATACGATAGGCTATTGATTGAGATGTCTTACAGTCACAAAAGGCGACCTTTAAAATCTTTACATATGTACTATATGACATATATCTCTGGTAATACAAAATGGGGAAGTCACAAATAATTGCTGTGTTATTATGTATTTCTCACAATACCCACTGTCTCATAAAAGGTTGGTTATCACATAGTTACAAGATACTTTCACAGTTCTGCAAAAACTTGTTTATATAGTACGTAGAAGCGAGATCGCGTGATGATATCTTGATCAGCCGACTGGAACATCGGAGAATCAATTGAAGTATATCTTGCATTGTTATGGCAGTTATCTCATTATTTTCACTGGTAGTTACTGCTCAGCGAGCATTGTCTAAGTAATCTCTAAGTAACTTTTGTCATTCTTTGGCGAAGACTTTATTTTAATTTACGTTAAGAGGCTGTATACAATCCTAAACTGGAGAATTTCGGTATTTCCGATGCGCAAGTGCGTCGTGGCGTCGTATAGATAAAATAATTTAGATCGTTTCATATTTATTATGAGTCTTTTACTTTTATTGATTTTACCCGACTGCATCTGAAGGAAGATTTTAATTTTATCCGGCTATACCAGAAGGAGGGTTATTCTAGGATTAAATATGTTCGAAATCAATTGAAGTGAGTTCTCACGTTGAGACTACTCAGTGAGTTTACTAAATGATAGTGTGCAAAATTAATTAAATTATGATATAGAAGAGTTTTTATGCTGTCAGTGAGAAGACCAAGCTTGTCCTGCTTTGTTTTCTGCACTGATGGTACAGAAATTTTTGGGTAAGAAATAGGTATCATTTATATATATTTGAAATGTGCTAATTAAGCCCTTTCAGTTGATACCAAACACGACATATTTATCTCAAAAAGTATTATTTTTTATCACAGTACCTACTTTATGACCGTTAGAGGTCGCCACAGTAGAATCAGTGACACGTTACATAGCTTATAATCAGCGGACGATTAAGATGCTTCTAACGATACCTCTGCACCGTAGTCGGTTAAAAAGTACAAATGTGTTTTCAATAGCTTTTTTTTTTATTTATTTTTTATACCACTTAGTTGGCAGACAAGCACACGGCCCACCTGATGGAAAGTAGTTACCGTAGCCTATGGACGTCTGTAACACCAGAAGAGTCACAGTCGCGCTGCCAACCCTGTAATTACAGAGTTTCTGTGCCGTCAGTAGAAGACAAATCAGGACAAGCCTTTAGTCTTCCCACTGACGGCACAAATTCTCCAGTGAGCTCTGGCTGCCCTACTCACCGCTGGGAACACAACACGAAGTTATTATAATCGCGGTATTCTGTAGGGCGGAGGTACTTCCGCAGTCGGACTGCTCAATCGGGCGGATATACCGCCGTGTCCTACCTCCTTTAAAAATGTGTAACAACAAACTCCACCAAGCAACCATACTCCACCAACCAAGCCATCAATCAACAGTATATAAATAGTTTGGAGATGCAATATTGTTTAACATAATGGCTGAAACCTTGAGGTTCAACCTTTCAACATAGCACTTGTGTAATGTATGAAGTCCTATAGTTGTAACCTACTATTAGTCTATTCTGTACCTATGTTAATGTGTATTGTAAATCTCTCTATACAGTACCTAGGACTCTACGCATTCTTTCAAATATTAGCAGCGCAGCTCGCACTGCAACATTAAATCAATAATCTATACTATATTAGCATTATAAAGCTGAACAGTTTGATTGTTTTTTATTTTTTTCAATTTGACTTCACCTCGCCTGATGGTAAGCTAAAAGCAAAGTCACAGGAAATACAATATGGGGTTCTTTAAGAAGGGCATCAGAAGATTTCTTCATGGTCGGCAGCGCGAGTGTAACACCCCTGGTGCTGCATACGTCCATAGGCCACGGTAACCACTTCCCATCAGGTGGGCCGTGTGCTAGTCTGCCACCTAAGTGGTATAAAAAAAAAATAAGGTAAATTACCGACATGAAGCATGTAACAATGCACTCAGCTTGACGGCCTCATTATATGCTTTTTCACGTCCTGCTTTAAGGACCCGGGATTCTAGGAAGAAGGAAACACATACTAACATTTAAAATTTCGCGTTCCATGATACACAATAATGTCGAAACTGTGCAGGTAGATGAAGAACCTACTACCTCATGGGCTCGAAGACGGCGGGCGTGCACCACTGAGCCAGTCAGCCTGTGACCACAGCCGGTGTAATCAGGTCGAAGCGTCAGGCAAATCAAAGGTATGTTTGTACCTAATTCGCGGTTATAATAACTTCGTGTTGTGTTCCCAGTGGTGAGTAGGGTAGCCAAAGCTCACTGGAGAATTTGTGCCGTCAGTGGAAAGACTAAAGGCTTGTCCTGCTTTGTCCCCTGCACTGACGGCACTGAGACTCAGTGCGACCCTGTAGGTCATCAGCGCGAGTGTGGCTTCTCTGGTGTTACACACGTCCATAGGCCAAGGTAACCACTTTCCATCAGTTGGGCCGTGCGCTTGTCGGCCAACTAAATGGTATTAAAAAAAAAACCGTAAATATTTTTGTGTAAGGAAACACATGTTTTTTTTTATATAGGACACGCCAACTTGACCTCACCTCGCCTGATGGTAAGCTAAAGGCAAAGTCTCAGGAAAGAGGGTCACCATTACAGGCATTAAGTGCTACAATGGTGGCACTTAGCTTGGCGGCCTCATCAGATGCTTTTTCACGCCCCGCTTAAAGGACCCGGGACTGTAGGAGGAAGGAAACACGTGTGCTGGTAATGAATTCCAGGTCTTGGTGGTGCGGCAAAGAAAAGAGTCTCCGAACCGCTTGGTTCTTGCTCGTATATTCTGCACAGTATGAGGGTGACATGTTGTCCTATCTAGGGAAGGAGATGTTGAGGTTGAACTCAGGTACAGAAACAGGAATAGATCATTTATCGAGGAAGGTTATAGGCATAAATGTTAACAGATCCCATACATAAGGAATGACGTACGTAAATATATTTTTTTGTAAACAAAATCTTATCTGAATTTAAATTTTCATGAAAATCGTAAGAGTGATTGTGGTAAGAGATATAAATCTATAAAAGTTTATAGGTACACAATAATATAATTTTTCGTTTGGTAGTATTAGATTAGATTACACTTACGTAATAATAATAGTAATAATAAAATAATGAATCACCGTCTGTAGAAACGTCTAGTTTAACCATTACATACGAGTAGAACGAAACCGATATATTTATGCATACAAATATTTGCACTGAGCAAGAATCGAAACCACTCGTGCAGCGTAGCGGTAGCGTCCACTACCGTCACACCACTGAGACCACAAACAAAACAGACAGACCAATTTTTCGTTGGAGGGATTTTTTTTATACCACTTGGTAGGCAGACAAGCACACTGATGGAAAGTGGTTACCGTGGCCTATGGACGTGTGCAACACCAAGGGAGTCACACTAGCGCTGTCAAACCTGTAAGCACGAGAATTTCTGTGCCGTCAGTATTAAAGACAAAGCAGGATAAGCTTTTGGACTCCCCACTGACATGACAGTACATAAACTCTCCAGTGAGCTCTGGCTACCCTACTCACCGCCGGGAACACAACACGAGGTTATTATAGCCGTGGTATTCTGTAGGGCGGAGGTACTTCCTCAGACGGACTGCTCAATACTGTCGTGTTCTACCTTAAATTTCGGTGCAGTCTTAAAACCTTGCGAGGTTGAATCTAGTCGGCAGACTTGTTATCACGATAAAAATGACGGCAGTCATTAAGTTCGAGCTAGGTTCAAATCAAAGGTCAGTAGGCTAATTATATTCATTTAAAATAAACATAATTTTTTTGGGTTATCGTATATTATCTGTATTAATATTATAAAACTGAAGAGTTCACTCGTTTGTTCGAACGCGCTTATCTACTATTACTATCAGTTCGAATTGAAAAATGATTTTTGTATTGCATAATTCGTGTATCGAAGAAGGTTAAAGGTTATATTCTGGAGGTGACAGGTGGAGCCGCCTATCACCCTAGCAGAAGCAAGCCGCGGCGTCAGCGCACGATGCGCGCCGCCCCATACCCGGGGATGAGATGGACACTCCGTGGTCTCCACACCCGAAGAGGGCCGTCTCATAAGAGACGGTCCTGGGCCGGCCAGGGTTAGAGGGATATGTCTCTGATAATTCGCCTCCGGCAGCCTGCGGCCCACACAGTCAGCGTGCGTTTTAGTCGGTTCAAGTCCGACATAACCTCCCCCACCGACCCCGGTGGAGGGGGTATCCGTGGGGATTTTTCATAATGTGCGCAAAAAAAAGTTTAAGGCTATATGCTATCACGCTATTACTTAAGAGAGCGAAGCAGTGATCATAAATCCGGTAACAAATCCGGCAGATTTCCATACATTATTTGAAGGCTAAAAAATTACGGGCTTTAAGGGGTAATATGGGGTTTCAAAATATACCACGGGGTGAAGCTGTAGCAAGTCAGCTAGTGATATATATTCACAGTTCATACCTACTTCAGTACTCAGAAAGAACAAAATATGGAATAAAATATTTTGTACTATATACTTTTAAGATTATTTTATTATTAATTTAATTGTCGTAATCATTATTATCATAACTCACAATAAGAGCGGCAGGCCAAATACCACTTATTCTCAATTGTATTTAGAACTACTTTGCTTTGACAAAGTAATTTAAATATGTCTGTGCCGCATAAGTCATTGTCATGTATTTTTTTACTTTCATGTAGTGTATGTATGGATCCGAATAAACTTCCATAAGTCCAAAGGAAGCAGAATATTTTCACATTGTTTTTTTTAAGGCTTAGGTACGGCAATACGTCGTATCTTTATCAGATACGGCGTTATTCCTCACGAAAGCCGCAAAACAGACCTATTTACATTAGAAAATGTACGTAATGAAGAGCCATGCTTGTTTTGATAGCCCATTTTTTTATTTATCGACCGGCCCACATCAACCTTGTACAGTGTGTAGTATATTAATTTATGAATATCGATTTTCTGGCGTTGAATGATGAGAACCAGTAGTTTTACGATAAATGAATTCATAGAATAAACCTATTGATTTACAGTAAAAAAAGCAAAATGTCTTAAAAAAAACAGTGAGTGTCTTAAAAACATACTTTTCCAAGTCATTTCACCTACTTTTCAGCAGCCATGGTCGCTGGATGTCTAAAGATCACTATAAGTCATACATACACATAATCACGCCTTTACCCCCGGAGGGTTAGGCAGAGGTGAATTAACACCCACATTTCACCAATCACTGAATTCAGTCCCACGTAATAGGGGGTGAGCCTATTGCTGTCTTCCGGGCACTATTGTTGACTCGAGCAATGCATCTAAAGCTGAGTCTGGACTGTATATATCTATGTTAAAATTCCACCAAGTGCCATCAATCTACAGTATAAATAGCCATATCCCTTAGTCGCCTTGTACGACACCACATGGGAAGTGATGGGGTGGCCCAAATTCTACTCTGTCGGGAACCACGCGGCATCATCATCATCATCTAGTAATCACTTTGCATAAAAACCGAATGGACACATGAGGAAAAAATATAAGTAAAACTTGGAGCAAAAAAGGCATAACTACTAACATTGGTATATTAAAAAAAAAACCAATCGCAGCGAATGCGAAACAAATCGATAAATTTATCACGACGAGAATTTAAACTTTGAAGTGAACAATGATCTTAATAATAATAGTATTATGTAACATAAAAACTAAAAAAAGTGTTATAAAGACTCTATGCAAAGAATGGCGTTGAGTCTCGTCGACAATCCCATACTCGTACCTCTCAGACTTAAGAGGGACTTTGCCTCACTGTGTGCCTTCTACCGCCTATACAATGGTTTATACTCTGATGAATTGTTTGACATGATGCCCACAGCTACATTCTATCATCGCACCACTCACCATAGATAGGGAATTTATCCTCACATGTTGCGACCGGAAAGGGTGTGCACTGTGCGGTATGAGAGGGACGTTATTCCATGCACGCTCAAGCTGTGGAATGAACTCCTTGCTGCGGTTTTCGACTACAATATGGTGTCCTTCAGGAGGGCATTTTTCAGGGTCGACAGCACGAGTATGACTTATCTAGTGTTGTCAATAGACCACGGCAACCACTTCCCAACAGGTAGGCCGTGTGCTTGTCTGTCACCTACACAGTATAAAAAAAAAATTATACTGCGTAGGTTGGATATTTAGATTTAGTTAAAAAAACATAACATAAAAGACAACAATTTTTTTTATTTGGTACTAAATTGATCACTTGAAATATAACGAGTTGAGTAGTGGTCACCATTATCTAGCTTACCCTTTTTTTTTACGTGCGCAAAACTTGGTGAGTATTGGCAGCCCCGATTCCTCCCTCGCATCGCAGTGATGGTTGTTTAAACGTTAGCTCTTTCTCCATCCGACGCAGATACTTCCCGAAACACCCGTGCTCGGTGATCATCTGCGTCAGACGGTACGAGAGGCTGCCGTGTGGCCACTCTAGCCACTCCCCCATGTCTTACCGCCGCTACTAGGGCGTGCCCTGCGCTTGGTCGCCCAAGTCGTAGCTCCCATTCCGCCACCATATCCGTTTGCAACCGTGATCTCACGGCCCAAATTTCTTCGGGCTTGGGATCGTGACCCCGCTCCCGCGCCGCATTTCGGAACAGGTATAGCGCCGAAAGGGATCTCGCTTCCAGGATCCTCGATGGCGATCCGGTAAGGAAACTCGCCACGTCGAACGATAAATATCTAGCTTCCCTTAAAATCACGTTTTTTATATGGGAGCCTCTTTTAATATTTTCATTTTATTCTATTTCTTGGTATTTGTGACTATAACTGTAACATATATGCATCATCTGTGAAGATTTCAACTAATTATCTTTCAAATTTGTTGAGATACAATCTAGCGACAGTCGGCTTTTCTGAATTCTAGAAAAAAACCTGCTCTATCGGTGGCTTAACATGATTACCACTTAACTGTGTGAACGTGGCTGCAGCTTCAATTTTGTTATCAATTATGTATTGTTATCTATCACTTTGATCCCGGACCTGCACATTGGACTCAGAATAAGTAATTTCATACTTTAAATTCAGATTTCCATTTCTACATTGTTAACTTGTGCGTGGAGAGAATATTGAGTAACCATTATGTGTGTTAGGATATCATCATTGAGTTAAACGTGATTATTTTGTTTAGGACGGGTATTTAATGACATAACATAACATAACATAACATCTATAACTCTTCCTCTCTCCAAACATTGTGCTGTGCCCGACAGGGCCCATAATTGTAACAATAATTTTAACCTGAACAGCTGTACTACATTATGGACAGCAATAAATGTATTGAGTGTTGAGTAATGAGTATCGATTTTAGCGAAAACAGTATTGTTGATTAGGATCATGTATTATGGAAGTGCCACCTCACATATTGTGGCGTGTGACGGTGCGCACTGTGCGGTATGAAAGAAACTTCATACCACGCACGCTCAAGCTGTGACACTCTGGTACCTCTCCATTGCACAGGGTAGACGCTAGAGACGCAGGGTGATAAGTTTCGTTTAATCTCAATACCTATCGTAGTTGATGAAAAGGTTATCACGCAGTCATATAATAACTTGATTATCTCTTAGTCATATTAATAATTGATTTATTAATGTCGTGACTATATAATAATATTACTATCAGTTAAATACATTATCTTCTTGTAATTATAACATTGCACTAGACTTAGCTAATTATTATCTGTTTATTGTACTGTACTATGATTTTTATTTTACATTGTCTGTATATCTCCAATGCAGAAGTATTACATACAATTTTGTATACTAAAAGTTTGACAGGTATTTCATTTTTATTCAATTTGCAGCTCAAGGTAAACCCACCTGTAAGCCGGTACAACTGCTAATTAAACAGATGGGATTCAGGCTCCAGCTTTCGTCTCGAAATTCTGGGATTCAATCTGCAGTCGCCTTTTATACTACTTAGGTGGCAGATAAGCATGTGACTCTCCTGATAGATAATGGTTATCGTCGCCTATGGGCGTGTGCCAATATCAGGCGAGTCACACTCATGCTGCCGAACTTGTAAGAACAGAGAGTTTCTGTGCCTTCAGTGCAGCAGACAAAGCAGGACAAGCCTTTGATCTTCCCACTGATAGCACAAAAACTCTCCACTGAGCTCTACCCTACTCATCGCCGAGAACACAACACGATGTTATTATGGTCGCGGTATTCAGTATAGCAGAGGTACGTTACCCCAGATGAACTGCTCAATTGGGACTGGAATAACGTCGTGTCCTACCTCCTTAATGCTCTGGTAAAAACCAAATATGGAAAGGAGAAGTAGATAAGCAGACACCAGATTCCCAAATGTAAGCTTTGAATGCAACCGATATTGGCATTAGGCATTAGGGTGATGATAGGAGAGTAACATATCTAAATTCCTCTCAAAAATCTCCTAAAATCTCCTAAAAAACTGAATTACAATGTTCGTGATCTAGGTATCGAAGATCTAACCTCGATACCCGGATCCCGGATACCGGATATCGTATACCTCGTAAAAATAAATGATAGCTTATGCTTCGAGATAAGGTAATCACTTATAGTGTTTATAATGTAGTAATTAACCACTTCTGTAGGTACCAGAAGTGGCGCAAGGAAAATACACCCCTTTCAGACAACATCTAACCTGCTGAGAGCCTATCACCAGGGCATTTTTTTATCACATATGTAGCAGACAAGCAGACGGCCTACCTGATGGAAAGTGATCACCACGTTCTATGGACGTGTGTAACACGAGGGGCTCCGTCGACCCTGTAAGAACCTTCTAATACCCTTCTTGAAGAACCACATATTGGAGTTCCTTGGGAAATTCACAGTTGGGAGTTCATTCCACAGCTTAAGCGTGCGGGGGATGCAGTTCCTATTATACCTAATTGTGCGTACTGTTTCAAGTCGCAATGTGTGGGGGTCGATTTCCCGTCTATGGCGAGAGATGCAATGATAGAATGTAGCCGTGGGCATCATGTCGAACAATTCCTTTGACCCAATGTACAGGCGGTAAAACACACAGCGATGCAAAAGTCTCTTCTGAAGCTGAGCGGTTCCACACGGCTAGTGTTCGCCTTTGCACCGAGTCGAAGAGAGTTCAAGTAAGAAATTACGCATGCGTCTGTAAAATCGCGAATAATGGAAAGCGGACTTTACGTGCAAAAAAGCACACTCACACACAAACACGCATACACGCATTTCAACGGTATAACTGTTTATCTGATATGATATAGGAGCGGGAAGTCGCCGGTAAAGTTTTAAAAATAACCATCTACCTGCTGGCAACGTTTGCCTAACGTAGGAAGACTAATTTTAGATCATTATATTCCTAGCAGTATATTTGGGCCAAATAGCCGTGCAAATCTTATCTCGACTCAGACTCAATGATAAAGGCACCGACACGGAAATTAATTATTTTAATAAAAATATAAATAGTTTTGAAACGTTTAATTGGACTATTCGGTAGTTTAATGAAAGGAGCCGATATTTATATGAACCGTTCCATCGTTAGATTTATACAATTTAGATAGAAGAAAAGCACACGGCCCACCTTTTGGAAAGTAGTTACTGTGACATACACATATGAGCGTGTAAAAGATTAGGGGAGTCACGCTCGTGCTGCCGACCCTGCAAAAACAGAGAGTTTCTGTGACGTCGCCGAAGACAAAGCAGGACAAGCTTTTAGTCTTCCCACTGAAAATACGAAACCTCTAGAGTGAGCTCTGGAATATCCTCGCTTTCTATCAGTATGAGAGGAGTTAATTTTCTTTTATACAATTTAGGTGGCGGACAAGCACACGGCCTAACTTATGAAAAATAGTTTTCTATTAAGGATCTTATTCTGGGAAGTAATGACTATTCAACTTAAAAATAATCTTTCAATTCGAACTAGCAGTTCTTGACATTAGTGCGTTTAAACAAACAAACATACAAACTAACTCTTCAGCTTTATAATATTAAGTAAAGTATAGATATAGATACAAAGATACAGTATATTCGCTGTGTGGCGTATTATGTTTCATGCAACTAAAAGTGATGAGACCGCCACGCAGAGAGCCACCATAGTTACATAATCAGTGTCTCTATTGATAACCCTCTTTCCTGTAACTTTGTCTTAAACTCACCATCATGCGCGGCGTAGTCATATTGACTATGTAAAAAAAACTTACCTACATTACAATTGTTATAATTTACACCTATTCTAATAATTAATAATGTTATGATTGCCTGCTTCCGTCAGATGCTTTTCTAACAATTAACGGTCTAGTTGCCGGCAGTAATCCAGTGACGGACTCTCTGTGGACTAATAAATATATACATGTAATACTACTTATGCATTAAGGATATAGAAATTAGTTTAAGTATAATATTACGCAGACAATATCACTGCGAGAGAAGGAAACCCTGTACCAACCCGCCTGGCCAGTGGCGTGGAAACAGTAGGCCAAAGCCTCCCAACTTTGGGAGAGGCCTAGTCCAGCAGTGGACTGCGATAGGCTTATTGATTAATTGATAAGTATTAGGGGGAAGTAAACAGTGGTACGAATAAATAAATAAATAAATAAATAAATAAATAAATATTCCACAACATTCTACACAACGCTATCTAGACCCATGGTAAGCATAGCTTAACTAGCTTGTGTTATGGGATCTAGAATGCGGATAAACATACTTAGATACTATTTTTTTTTTTTGTAAATACATACATATTATACATAGAAACACCCAGACCAATGCAAATATACATATTCATGCATACAAATATTTGCACTGAGCGGGAATCGAACCCGCGCCCCCTGCATAGCAGTCGAATGCAGAAAGAGCCAACGTCCGAGTGCCATCACTGCGACGCGAGCGAGGACTCAGGTCCGCACACGCTCACCGAGTGTCCGGCGTGGGAGACGCCGAGGCGGGAGCTTGTGGCGGCCCTGGGAGTGAGGGTTCTCACGCTCTCGCTCCACCAACCATTTATGTAATGCAACACACTTTTTTTTATGAGGTAGGTCTATAAACGATAAATAAAATATCTATACTTAGTTTTAGCTTGGCTTGTCCTGATTGTGTCTTCGGCACTGACAGCACAGAAAGGCCCTGTTCTTATTGGGTCGGCAACACGAGTGTGACTCCCCTGGCGTTGCACATGTCAATAAGTCACAGTAACCACTTTCCATCATGTTTGCTTGACTGCCAACTAAGTTGTATATAAAAAAAATATAATTTCATTCAGCTTGAAAGTGACTGAGTAAGCATCAAGAGAAGGTTTTTTCAGGGTTGGCAGTGCGAGTGTAACGCCTCTGTCTGTCCATAGGCCACGGTAACCACTATCAGATATCAGGTGAGCCGTACGTTTGTCTGCCACTTAAGAGGTATAAAAAAAAGAGCATCTAGATCGAACTTGACCAGCAAAGCCATTTAAACATCTTCAAAAAATTCAATAATGAATTTGCGAGAACATCTTTGGCGTGACAGTAGTAAACGCGGGTACGATCACCGCTAAGTGCAAATATTTGTATGCCTGAATATGGGTATTAGCATTAGTCTAAACGTGTCTCGGATAGCACGTTAAGCCGTCGGGTCCCGGATGCCATACGAACATCTATGGCATACGTTACTGATAGTTCGAGCCCTAAAAACTTCAACAACTTTTTTTTTTATACCACTTAGGTGGCAGACAAGCGCACGGCACACCTGATGGAAAGTGGTTACCGTGGCCTATGGAAGTGTGTAACACCAGAGAAGCCACACTCGCGCTGCCGACCCTGTAAGCACAGAGTTTCAGTGTCGTCAGTGTAGAGGACAAAGCAGGACAAGCCTTTAGTCACCCCACTGAGAGCACAAATTCTCTAGTCAGCTCTGGCTAACCTACTCACCACTGGGAACACAACACGAAGTTATTATAACCGCGGTATTCTGTAGGGCGGAGGTACTTCCCCAGTCGGACTGCTCAATACGTTTATTTTGATAGTGATGTTTATTATTAAAGTTTATATGAAATACACAATCTATACATGTTGTGTTATGATTTTGAATACCAGGTATTGAGGTTTCTATAAAAATATTAAATCAAGTTATTTTCTGCATAAAAGTAATTGTTTATTAATTGAATAGTAACAACCATTGATATGAATTCTTTATTATTATACTAGAAGTTACCTTAATCAATGTTTCGCATAAAAATCTTGCATAATGGTTATGCGAGAACGTAAAGTGTTTTGATACGCACATTATGATTTATGAATCAGGTTACGTGACAGTGGTGTAGTAGAATGCTATGTTTTATATATGTTATACACTTAAAATTAAAATAATTATAATTTATATTGATATCCGCCGTGTGGTTCCCGGAAGACTAGAATTTGGACCACCCCATCTCTTTCCATGCGGTGTCGTACAAGGCTACTAAGGGATAGGGCTGTTTAACATCAGACAGATATAATATACAGCCCAGATTCAGCTTCAGATAAGCAGCTTGAGTCGACAATAGTGCCCGGAATACGTCAATAGGCTAACCCCCTAATACGTGGGACCGATTTAAATGATTGGTGAAATGTGGATGTTAATTCACCTCTGCCTCCGGGGACAAAAGCGTGATTATATCTATGTATTTAAATTGATAACAAGAATTTCTTTGACTATCATAATCAATATCCCTATCCCTAATCCCTATGATAATAATTTACCTATACTAACTACACCTGCAATAATAAATACAAACAAAAAACCTACTTCAAAAGCAAATAACAAATTAAAACTAACTATAAAATGCGTCAAGGAATTCCTTCGCATCGCCTGTTATGGTAACATTCCTAGAAAACTGGCAGCATTGCTACGTTGTATTGGAATGCTTATTCACTGTTCTAAAAAGAGGCGAGCCTTCGGGTCACGAGAAGTGCCTACCATACTCGCAAAAAAAAATCTCCCTGAAGAAATAGCGGGCACTCAGACTTCACGTCCCAAATGTTTCTACTACAAACGAAACAAATTCATAATATCAGTATCACGGAAGAGTTCCTTCGTGATCATGGTGTTTGCAACAGTGCCGAAATATCGGAAACTCGACCCGAAACAATGCAACATGGTAAATATTCTGATTATTTTGATGATGAGAGTGACCATGATAGATTTAAAGATTAGATTTAAATTCATAATATCTAATGAGATTCGAGTATTTGTGCCATTTAAAGCCTATGTAGGAGCAAAAGCAGTACTGGCACACAAGCATACAATATTGACTAGGAAAAGTGATAGCGCGTGGTTTCCGGCAGAGTAGAATTTGGACCACCCAATCTCAATCCAGGTGGTGTCGTACAAGGCAACTAAGGGATAGGACTGTTTAACATCAGATATATATGTATACAGCTCAGACTCAGCCTCAGATGCATGGCTCGAGTCAACAATAGTGCCTGGACGACGACAATAATCTCATCCCCTATTACGTGGAACCGAATAGAATGAATGGTAAAATGTGAGTGTTAATTCTCCTCCTCCATTCTATATTCCTAATTCACTCCTAGCAGACGCCAGTAGGGTGCGCATCTCCCAAGATTCGGCCCGTTATAACCAATATGGTTGATAGGGCCATGGGAAGGAGGTGGGAATAGTGTTAATTCTCCTCTGCCTAACCCTCCGGGGATAAAGGCGTGATTATATGTGTGTATGTATGTGTGTAAAGGAAGTCCCTACTGTTACGTAAACTAATCAACATCATAACGGCATCGCCTCGCCTCGGGACAAGTTTACGAACCACAATGCAGACAGTGCATTGGGAATTCGCGGTTTCCCAATACATACAGTGCGTTGGGAATTCGCAGTTTCCATGCATACATTTGAGTTGTCGCCCTACTTACTTATCAAAATTATACAGATAGCGACCTGCCAAATGAGAGCATTATGATGAGGCGTGAAAAAGCATAATATATAATGAGGCCGTCAAGCTGAGTGTCACCATTATAACATAGTATATGTAGATAATAGTGACCCTCTTTTCTGAGACTTTGCCTTTAGCGTTACATCAGGCGAGGCGAAGTCTAATTGACGTGTCCTGTATATATATAAAATAGCTGACTTCACTGTAGCAGCATCGAGTAATAAGGATAATTAAACAGCGGAAAACGAGCAGAAGATAGCACCGTAAAAGACATACCGGGTGGCGGAGTTCGCAGTACGATCTCTATCCTTCATAAGCGGGGGTAGGGGGGGAAAGTCAGGGCTAATGTCACTCAAGTAAGCGTAGATCCAGGGTAGTGGCATTCACTGATGATTATCTCAGTGCACTAATGACAAGTAAATCTACCCTCTCCTTACTTTCACAGAACAACACATGCACGGACTTAGATGTCACCCTCACACTGTGTAGAATATACGAGAAAAACCAAGCGGTTCGGAGATTATTTTCTTTGTCGCACCACCGAGATCTGGAATTCATTACCAGCTGTTTCCTTCTTCCTACAGTCCCAGGTCCTTTAAGCGGCGCGTGAAAAAGCATCTGATGAGGCCGCTAAGCCGAGTGCCACCATTGTAACATTACTTAGTGTCTGTAATGGTGACCCTCTTTCCTGAGACTTTCACTTTAGCTTACCATCAGACGAGGTGAAGTCTAATTGGCGTGTCCTAGATAAAAAAAACAGAATGCACTTTTGGGCATCAGGGCAGCGGCAGTGTGTCTTTCCACTCTCTGGAGAGATTCGCAACCCTAACTTATACAGGGGATCAAAAACAACAATTTTGATACCCAATAATGTGTCAGGATTGTCTATTATTGGCATGGTTACTGAGTACAAGCTATGGCTATACCGTTTAAAGTTTGTACACCAAATCTTTTGCTTTTATTACATTACTGTCCGTCCCAAGGCTGCCTGGAAGAAATCGCTTCCAGCGATAAGGCCGCCTATTATACATTAAATTGCTACCTACAAGTTCTACTGTAATCTATTGGTGTACAATAAATAATTATCTAGTAGTTTTGAATAAACATATCTATACAGTTTCGATAGCAAAACCGTAAAACGTTATGTTTAGGAATAATGTAGGTACGGACGGATTAATACGTCCAAACGATTTTACTATGAAATCAATGACCGCAACTCTTATCTCCATCAGGTGGGCCGTCTGCTTGTCTGCCACTTAAATGGTATAAAAAAAAGTATATACACTACTAGCTGACCCGCCCCAGCTTCGCCTGTGGCTTATTTTGAGATCTCATATCACTTTTGTAAGGCCGTATTTCTTTAGTTTTTAAGTAATTTATGGGATTCTGTCGGATTGGTAGACATTTATGATCACTGCTCCGCTCCCTTAATTAGTATCGTGATGATATACAGCCTAAAACCTTCGTCGATATACGGACTATTCAATACAAACAGAAGTTTTCAATTCGAACCAGTAGTTACTATATATCTATACTATAAATCCTTACCACTTAAAGCAGAACTTCAAAGAAAGAGAAGAAACGATATTGTTGCTACTACACCTCGGGTACGTACCGCTTTTGCTGGAAGACAGTATCCATGTCAGGCAGCATTCACATATAATAAACTAAACAAAACACTAAAATTATATCCTAAACAATTTCACATGTTGTGCAAAAAATCACTCATGCAATTCTTATTTACTCTTACTTATGATGAAGTTGAAAGTATTTTAACAAGAATTGTCTGATTCTCATCTTACCAACATTGTAATGTGCCAACAGAGATAATCTTACGCATCCAAGGTCACACTCACACACACACAACTCACATACACACACACACACACACACACACACACACACACACACACACACACACACACACACACACACACACACACACACACACACACACACACACACACACACACACACACACACACACACACACACACACATACACACATACACGCGCCCACTATTATTGTAATCTTTAGTATTGTCAAGGGAAGTAGCGGGTCATTCCCAACACGAGTGTCATCCGATTACTCACCGGGAAGACTCAACATTGTTAAGTTTGTAAAGTTCTCGCGCTGGGAGAACATATGTACATCGTCCTAACTACAATCGTTGGGCCGCGGCCCGCCAGGCGTGATCACCTTGCCTGGTCGGAGGATCCTCCCTTTGTGTTGTAGGAACATATCACCTCGTTCCTCCACAGTGGTGACCCCGACGTGATCTGATCACGTAACCTTCGCTGAGCATATCATCAGCATTCTCATCGTCACATCACATTCACTTCTCCCGCATGAGCGGTAATCAAGTCTTCGCCATCCAGCACTTTCGGCCCTTACAAGGATACCATAGCATGCAGCGATCGCTGCAGCCTGGTTACCCTTCGGCCTCACCTGCATCTAAGGCATACAGTGCACGTACATACGGTCCACGTAAGAAGAGGACATCTCTCCCGTCTACGTGGCACTCAGCCATTACGCAGCATTCGCCCATTCGCCCCAATACACGGGGGACTTACCTCGCTTAATCGAGGATTCGCCCCGTCACTGCCGAGGACTCACCTCGCCCCACTGGCGGCTCGCCGAGGATTCATCTCGACGCATCGAGCCCCAGCTCAAGGCGTTTCACAGCAGGACCGCAGCACCGCAGCACCGCACTTGTCCCGCGTCTTCGGGACCAGCGGTAGTCCCGACTCACTGGGACTAGCGAGGAAGACTGTTCCACTAACGGAATAAGCGGCTTCCAGTTCCGACGAAACGGAACTACTCAAGACTGGAAATGGCATGCTCATCAAGAGAGCTTAGACAGCCGACTCATCGCAAATCAACCTCCGGTCTTGGAGGGGAGTGATGTGGCGATGCCACATGTACCCAGCGCCATCTAGCGACAGCAAGCAGAACTACTGCGAATCCTACATCGCGCAAGTAAAGTTCTCGCGCTGGGAGAACATGTATACTTCAACCCAACGACAATCGTTGGGCCGCGGCCCGCCAGGCGTGATCACCTTGCCTGGTCGGAGGATCCTCCCTTTGTGTTGGAGGAACATCACACCTCAATCCTCCACAAGCGTATTCAAACAAACAAACAAACTCATCAGTATAGATCAACAAGTACCTATAGATTAATTAACAGGTTGATTATGTGACTATTACTGGCGCTTAATAGTTACATAATGAAACTGATCAAAATCAAATCAAATTATTAAACTAAATCGTCCATTTAAGTGCGAAAATAAATATGTGCCTACTTAGTACAGAATCGTCGTTTCCCATAGATAACATAATATAATTTTTATGTACTAAGACAAGGCGACTAAGGGACAGGGCTGTTTAATATCAGACAGATACATACAGCCCAGATTCAGCCTATTCATGGCTCGAGTCAAATATAGTTCCCAAAATTAGGTAATAGGCTCACCCCATATTACGTGGGACCGAATGCAATGATAGGTGAAAAGTGGGTGTTAATTCTCCTCTGCCTAACCCTCCGGGGATAAAGGCGTGATGTATGTATGTACTAGGAATCGTATTTCCTGTTATTACAAGCGACATTAGTGTGTAAGAGGTTAGTACGCATATGAATTGCGATAAACCAGAGTCAAAGGTGCTTGACCGAATTTATCTTGACCCATTAGCGTGGGCCAGGAGTGTTTACACTGCACTGCTCTATTTTATTAGGGTTCTGTATCTACCCAAAGAAATAATTATAGTGTAGAAGCAATTGACAACATAACATAGCATAAAGTCACGCCTGATATAGGCGTGACTTTATGCTGCGTGCCTATGGACGTGTGTAACACCAGAGGAGTCACACTCGTGCTGCCGACCCTATAAGCACAGTGCTTCTGTGTCGTTAGTGTAGAAGTCTTTAGTCTTCCCACTGACAGCACAAATTCTCCAGTGAGCTCTGGCTACCCTACTCACCGCGGGGAACAGAATACGAAGTTATTATAGCCGCGGTATTCTGTAGGGCGGAGGTACTTCCCCAGTCGGACTGCTCAATTGGGCGGAAATACCGCCGTGTCCTACCTTCTTCTACCTGTGGTATCTTATATATTTTATTGGTTATCTTATATACTATACTTACAAATGCTAGATACTTATATATTGTTCCTGGCAGAGTAGAATTTGGACCACTCCATCTCTTCTCATGCGGTGTCGTACAAGGTGACTTAGCGATAGGGCTGTTTATCATCAGACAGATATATACAGCCTAGACTCAGCCTCAGATGCATGGCTTGAGTCAATAATAGTGCCCGGAAGACGGCAATAGGCTCACCCCCTATTACGTGAGGCCGAATTAATTCACCTATGCCTAATCTCTAGGGGAAATGGATGAAATGGCCCATATCTAGATGTGGATCACCCGTCCGGCCAAGACCTCCCTTGCTGGCAGTAAGTAAGTTAGTATGATAGCTGAATAAAAGGCCCCTCCCAAAGATTGCTATATCACCTACATTCCAATATAGCTAAGTATTATCAATGACATACTTGTATCGACTTCCCCACTGAATAACATATGATTCAGAACATTCAGAACATAATTATTATCTAAATATTATTCTCACATAACATGTGTTTGCGAAGTGCAAAAAAAATATTATATAAACATCTGGTTTGTTTATCTATCAGTATGTTTGTGGATCGCGATAAATATTGTTAAATGTACCTTGGTGGATTATCAGGTTGGCTTCAACTAGATGGATGAAAACTTATGCTGTTCTTGAGGCCTTTTTAATAGTTTGATCTCAGATTTATTGTTTGACATGATACCCACAACTAAATTCTATCATCGCACCGCTCGCCATAGGTAGGGAATTCATCCTCACACATTGCGACCCGAAACGGTGCGCACTGTGCGGTATGAAAGGAAGTTCATCCCACACACGCTCAAGCTGTGGATTCCCTCCTTCTGCGAGCAAGTAATGCTCGTGAAGGAGGAGGCGGGGCGGGAGCGGCAGCGGGAGCGACGAAGGATCGCTAGACAAGCTGCCCGCGCACGCAGGCAACTCGGGCGTCGGAGGTCGATGAACGACCTCCGCCCCCCATGAGCGCCGGCCTGGGGGTGACAGGTGAAGCCGCCTGTCACCCTGGCAGAAGCAGGCCACGGCGGCGGCGCGCGTGGCGCGCCTCCCCGTTTCCGGGGACGAGTTGGGGACTCTGTGGTCCCCACACCCGAGAAGAGGGCCAGATCGTGAGAGATGGCCCTGGGTCGGCCGGGGTGCGAGGGATATGCCTGTCAACCTCACCTTCGGCAACCGAAACGACCCACAGGCGGCGTGCGTTTTAGTCGGTTCGAGTCCGACATAACCTCCTCCACCGGCTCCGGTGGGGAGGTATCCGTGGGGATTTTGCGCACGTAAAAAAAAAAAAAAAAAAAAGCTGTGGATTGAACTCCCTACTGCGTTTTCCCATGTGGATGCCTTTCTTCCGAGTCTGAGCATCACATATCGAACTAAGAGGTTAAAGCCTACTAATTTATTTATTTATTTATCACCTTAAACCATAATATATACATAATCATTTACAGTGCATTTAGAAACCACTGAGGTTTGTAGTAAATCCAACACGTTAGAAATCACTGAGGTTTGTTCTAAACGCAACAATGTTCAAAATTCAGTCATTATCTAATTTCAATCGATATTGTTTGACATTTGGTATAAAAGTCCAAAACAATTTCAATAAAAAACAACAAACAATGTGTGGGACAATAATTCTCGGAATAAAAACATTTTCATTAATGTTGCCTCGATGTAATGTTAATCGCGATCACGAGTCTTCTTTCCGGGCTTCATACTCCAAAAGGAAAAGAACGGAACCCTTATCCATAGAATCACTTTATATTCCGTCTGTCTGTCTGTCTGTCAAGACCTTTTTCTCAGAAATGGATGAGTATACCGGGGAATCGAGTTGAAATTCATACTACATACTCAGATCTATAATGTCTTGAAACTGTGCCAAAACTTCTAAGTTGACGCATTCAAAATATATTACGGTTTCTGTAGCTTAAGTTACGGATCCCTCGGTGCGCGAGCCCGACTCGCGCTTGACCGGCTTTTTTGATAATATGACGAGAATACCGTGTTTGAAAATTAATTTTATTTTGACAGTTCAAGAATTTTGAACATCCTTCTTTATTATTGAGCCTTCAAGGTTCGCGAGTACTTCAGTTTGTCGGCCTAGGAGAGGATTAAACAGATAGATATAAATCGGCACGGGTCAAACGTGGATGCGATGGTAATTAAATGGAAAAGGCGAGGAGACAGTACACAAACCTGTTTGACTGAAGTGAAAAAAAAAAACAAGAGATATATGTTTCCTGCAATCTCACCTGTTATAACCTACGACCCACAGACGGCGTGCGTTTTAGTCGGTTCAAGACCGACAGAACCACTACCGCTGGTTTGGTTGTTTATTCGTAGGAATTTTGTGCACAAGAAATAAATAAAAGTCATGGCAGAGAAACAAAAAAAAAATCATAATTTTCACTGAGTTATGATAATCTAATAGTGACTAAAAGTGTGTTAATCGTCCAGTCAAAGGTTCATATCAAATCTGTTTATGCTATAATGTGCTATAACGACGTTTCGGATGGGTCACAGCAGAGAAAATCTGTGGTTGCAGCACCCGTGGTCAAGACTTCACTGGCATGCGACCATCGAGATGTATGCGGAGAACATTTTGTGTGCGCCTACCCACCATTACTTTTATAATGAATGATAAGGCTGGCAACACACTACATTTACTATGTCAGTATTTAACGGCACTATGTTTTTTGGTTTCAGTATCTTAATCACTGGATTTCACGTCCCGGATCGTTCCCCGCATACCTCTTGACACTCGCAATCCAGTCAAGTTGTGACCAAGGGTACTGCAACGCATCCGAAACGTCGGCATAAATAGTAAGTTCCCCTCCGACATAAACTCTCCCATCGGAGCAGTTTCGGAGAGGTTATGTCGGACTCGAACCGACTAAAACTCACAATGCTTGTGTGTCGTTTTTGGTTGCCGAAGGTGAGGTTAAGAGGCATATCCATTATTTAAACGCGAAAAATTCTGAACCGTTATATAATTAAAGGAAAAGATTATCGTATTCTCGTCAACAATGGTCTGCTCATTGATTAAGTTAAGTAACTATACGAGTCGATCGACTGATGCAGATTTAAATCGTGCATTTTAAACGAGGTCAAGTCTAAAGGATACTTAAATAGACCAAGGCAAACAGTTACCGGTTGCAAAACATGTTTGTGATTTTACCAGACGATCAGGTAATATAACGGGTGAAGCAATAGGTCCTTACAAATTTTTCAAATTCAATTTCTTTACTTTTTTCAAAATCTTTATGACGTCAATTCTACTTGAACTAAGTTTACCACCGTTTGCTTGGCGCAAGATTCATGCAATTTCGAAGCCCATTTAAAACAATGCCGCGTGGTTCCCGGTAGAGTAGAATTTGGACCACCCCATCTCTTCCCATTCGGTGTCGTACAAGGCGAATAAGGGATAGGGCTGTTTAACATCAGACAGATATTTACAACCGAGACTCAGCCTCAGATGCATGGCTTAAGTCAACAATAGTGCCCAGAAGACGGCAATGGGCTCACCTATTACGTGGGACTGAATTTAATTATTGGTGAAATGTGGGTGTTAATTCATTTCTGCCTTTTTTCTTATGTGCACAAACACCTTCGGATACCCCCCACCACCGGGGACGGAGGGGGGGCTATGTCGACTTGAACCGACTAAAACGCACGCCGACTATGTAGGCCGCGAGTTGCCGGACGTGAGATTATTTGAAACATATCCCTCGCACCTCTGCCTAACCCTCCGGGGATAAAGGAGTAATTATATGTACATACATACATACATACATACATACATGTAATCACGCCTTTATCCCTGGAAAGTTAGGCAGAGGTGAAACCCACATTTTACTAAGAATTGTATTCGGTCCCACGTAATAGGAGTGAGCCTATCGCCATATTCCGGGCACTATTGTTGACTCGAGCCATGCATCTGATGCTGAGTCTGGGCTGTATATATCTGTCTGATGTTAAACAGTCCTATCCCTTAGTCGCCTTGTACGACACCGCATGGGAAGAGATGGAGTGGATTATATGTATGTATGTATGTATTTTAAAACTAATCGTGTCTATATTTACCACACGTTAATCGAATGTGTAGACTACGTACTATGACGCAATAACATCGTACCTAAATAAAGTAATTGCGTAGGGTCATGGCCGTCATTTCTCATATAGTGATCTATAGTCAATGTGGAGTTTTTTAGAAACAGAACACCGACCAATATTAATCTTACTTAGCAATATTTTCTACCTAAACTGTATCGATTAGGTACTGGACTAAATAATCTTGATGTATTGATTTTTTAAATGTAACATAACATAATCACGCCTATATCCCCAAAGGGATAGGTAGAGCTGCTAGCACCCACATTTCGCCAGTTTATGTTCAGGTCCCAATGTAATAGGTGGCGCGCCTATTGCCATTAACCAGGCACTTATAAACCTGCGATAAATACACACATAACTTCGAAAAGCATCGAAAAGTCATTGGTGTGTGCCATGGTAAAACCTGGAATCGAACCCGAGACCTCGTCTCAGCAGTCCATTACGCATACCACTAGGCTATCGCAGTTCCTATCTATACTATCTATTTTATATATAATTTTAATATTATAAAGAGGAAAGATTTGTATGTATGTATGTAACGAATAAACTCAAAAGAACTGGACCGATTTTAATAATTCTTTTTTCATTAGAAAGTTACATTCTTCGTGAGTAACATAGGCTACTTTTTATCCCGATATTCCCATGGGATCAGGATTTACGCGGGTGAAACCGCGGCGCGGTGCTAGTGTATAATATGTTTAAAATGTTTCGTTTAAAAATTTTTCTGTTTAGAAACTAATTTTGAAAACTAAAAACAGAAATAGTACTTGGCTAACAGAGTCACTAGTTAGTTTATTTGTTATAAAAAGTTGCTACTATACAGGATGGAAAAATAAATCAGGTCCATTTTTTTTACGTGCGGGAAATGCTCACGGATACCCCCACCACTGGAGCCGGTGGGACAAGTTATGTCAGCCTCGAACTGACTAAAACGCACGACACTTGTGGGTCGTTTTTGGTTGCCGAAGGTAAGGTTAACAAGCATATCCCTCGCACCCCGGCCGACCCAGGGCCATCTCTCTCATTCTGGGCCTCTCCTCGGGAATAAGTCGGGCCCTGGAGGGAAACCATCTTAAATCCTTAAGTTGATGAATTGTTATATTATGTTATGTTAATTTTTTTATAGGAGGTAGGACACGGCGAAATTTCCGCCCAATTGAGCAGTCCAACGGGGGAAGTAATACCGAGGTTATAATAACTTCGTGTTGTGTTCCCAGCGGTGATTAGTTTAGCCAGAGCTCACTGGAGAATTTGTGCTGTCAGTGGGATGACTAAAGGCTTGTCCTGCTTTGTCCTCTACACTGATGGCACAGAAACTCTGCTTACAGGGTTGGCAGCGCGAGTGTGGGTTCTCTGGTGTTAAACACGTCCATAGGCCACGGTAACCATTTTCCATCAGGTGGACCGTGCGCTTGTCTGGGTATTGGTATTTGCATTGGTCTGAGTGTTTCTATGTATAATATGTATGTATTTACAAAAAAAAAAATATTTAAGCATGTTGATTCTAGATTCCATAACACAAGTTAATTAAACTATGCTTACCATGGGTCTAGATAGCGTTGTGTAGAATGTTGCAGAATATTTATTTATTTATTTATTAAATACCCTGTGATATTTTTTATTGGTAAGGGCCAGTAGATATTATCAATTCTTTTGTAGAAGTCGTTACTACTTGAAGACGAAATGATGAACACCGCGTGAGTCAGCTACCTGACCCTAAAAACAAGTTCTCAATGTTAAGGATAAAAGTCCTTTAAAATATTTTGCTCTGGCAAATAACAATTGCACAAAACAAACCGTGACATAAGACTTCAGACTATGTACATATATGAACTTTGTGCCTAGACGCAGCAAGAGTCATTTGAACTTGATGTAAAAATGGTTCCAGTATAAGATGAAGTTGAAGTTAAAAGCCTTATTAAAGAAATCGGACACAGGCTCATCGAGGCGACCGGTGACACTCGTTTCGGGTCGTTCCTGATCCAAAGGCTGTCCATTGCCATCCAACGTGGCAACGCAGCAAGTGTTATGGGCACTTTTCCACCGGGAGCGATTAGGGTTATTTGATTAGTACATAGACTAAGCATTGCTTGTTGTACCATTTTGACATATTGTAGTTGACGTACATTTTAATTATTTTTTCATACCATTTAGGTGGCAGACAAGCACACGACCCACCTGATGGGAAGTAGTTACCGTGGCCTATGGACGTATGCAACACCAGGCACGTTACGCTCGCGCTGCCGACCATATTATTTCATGACATGCAGACATAGACAGCTTCAAGAACAATATTGACAGTAGCTTACGCGATTATCACGACGTTGTTTCCCTGAAGTTCCACACGATTGTATTCCCATCCCAATTGAGCAGTCCGACTGGGGAAGTACCTTCATCTTACAGAATACCGCGGCTATAATAACCTCGTGGTGTGTTCCTCGGGGTAAGTAGGGTAGCCAGAGCTCAGTGGAGAGTTTTTTTTCTGTCAGTTGGAAGATCAAAGGCTTGTCCAGATTGTGTCCTCTGCACTGACGACATAGAAACTTTCTGTTCTTACAGGGTCGGTAGCCTGGTGTTGTACACGTTCATAGGTCACGGTAACCACTTTCCAACAGGCGAGCCGTGTGCTTATCTGCCACATAAGTTGTATAAAAAAGTGGGACTTCGGGTAAGCTAAGATTATTTTAGTCTCACCACATAAGAGGTGTGCCCCAAAAATATTTTGACCAACATGCCTGCATTACGATGAATTTCGTTAGCAGGCTGTGTCTATACCGTATAAGGTCTAAGCATAAGACCTTTTGTCTTTTTGCATAAATTATATTATTATAACATCCAACGTAATTTGACCTTCTTTTGTTCATAATAGTTATTACAAAATAAATGAACAAAATACTAAATATGTTTAAACAATACAGACTGGGTAGGTAAACATTTTTAAATTGATTACTTTATTAGTCACTAGCGGCCACTGGCGACTTCATTTATACCTTTTATACCAATTAGGTGGCAGACAAGCACACGGCCCACCTAATGAAAAGTGGTTCCCATGGCCTATAGGCGTGTACGACATAGGGAGAGTCACTCTCGTACCGTTGAACCTGTAAGAATAGAGAGTATCTATGTCGTCAGTGTAGAAGACAAAGCAGGACAAACCTTTGGTCTTCCCACTGGCAGCACAAAAGCTCTCCAGTGAGCTCTGGCTACCCTACTCACCGCTGGGCACACAACACGAAGTTATTATGACCGAGGTATTCTGTGAAACGGATATACTTCCCCAGTCGGACTGCTCAATTGGGAAGGCGTCACCGTGTCGTGTGCTGGCGGACCGTATCTTGTGTGATTTGTTGAGTTCAAGAGAAAAATTCAGAACCCTTAGTCTTACAGACTCATCTTAGACGTACATACAGACGGACAATCAAGTCTGTCTGTACGTCTGTCTATCTGTCAGGATCTTGGAGGCGTCAAGTTGGTTATAACATAACATAAACTCACGCCTATATCCCCGAAGGGGTAAGCTTGAAACGATCACGAATATTTCAGGAACATTGAGATATTTAATCTCAATGTTTTCAGATTTTTAAATAGATTTTCATTAGGATGACAGTTTTTGCAATCTCTTAATCTAGTTGTGTACAGAACTCCTCTATCCGAAACTCCCACTTATAATAAACGGCTTATAATAAAATGTTCCCGCCTGTAACAAACGGCAAAATTCGCATTGCGTTTATTGAATTACTATGTTCAAATATATTAACTATTTAAACAAACTGATAAATAATATCTGATAGGTACTGATAAGAAACTGCCGAACAGATTGTAGTGCTGTACCTTCTTACCAAAGGACAGTTTTAAAATGTAACTTTGGTTAAACACCCTTTTCAAATTAAGAATAGTAGATTGTAGGATAGGGTAGTAAAGTAGTATTATTACGGTGAGGGCGCTCGCTATCACTCGTTCAGGATTCTACGTTAGAATCCTGAACGAGTGATAGCGAAATCTTTGCTTCTAGAATTCTTTGCTTCACTCCTGATTCAAAGTACACCGACCGAGACGAGACCTACCTAGTATTTCTTATACATACATACACGTTTATCCCCGGTGCGTTAGGCAGAGGTGTATTAACACCCATATTTCACCAATCATTAAATTCAGTCCCACGTAATAGGGGGTGAGCCTATAGCCGTCTTCAGGCACTATAGGCGTGTTTCCCGGTATATCTGTCTAATGTTAAACAGCCCTATCCCTTAGTCGCCTTGTAGTATGGGAAGAGATGGGATGGTCCAAATTCTACTACCGAGAACCATGCGTCTTTCTTATAAAATCTAGCCAACGACAAAAATAATGCAATAGATAATTAGGTACACAGACCGTGGTATCACTATGTACATACTTAGAACAGGTTATGCTAGCAGTGCATCTGATGGCAACGCCCTACCTTGCCTCACCTTACTGAGATTATAAATGCAGGTCTGATGGGTAGTTTGCTACTCATTAACGCAAGAACGGACGAATTTGGATAATGAATTCTATGAAAAAAAAAACAGTGGCACACCGGAGTGCCAACATAAATGAGAATTTCGTCGAACGAGGTGTTGGTAACGGTGACGGTAAGTGTCGAGAGTTCAATTGTTTTTTTTTCTTTCTGAAAAAAAGCGGCCAGTTTTCACGATTTAAACCACGGTTTCAGGGTGGGCATGAATTTTGAATTTCGAATTTTAAACGGAACGCAGAAACTAAATAATTGTATTAATGAACTTTGAGACATATGTTTATAGGCATAACGCGCCTTTTTGTAATGTTATCTGTTTGACAGCTAGAATACATCTGTTCAGGTTTATGGTCTTAAATTGTTTTTTTTTTTCCTAAAACCAGTCCAACCGATACTTTGTTACTTCATAATTGTTTTACGCAAGAACGGATGTATGAATTTGAATAAAAAAAACAGACTATAAAGTAGACTTCCCCATAGGGGTAGACATAGGTATATTAACGCCCACATTTCACCAACTATGATTTTCGTGCAATAAGGGGCCTATTGCAGTCAAGCGTGTACTTCGTGAAATGGAGAACAACCCCACCCCTTAGTCGCCTATTTTGACACCGACGGGAAGAAATAGGGTGACCCTATTCTACTTCACCGGGCTATAATACCTGCCATAATTGTATTTATTACGATAAACATTTGTTATAATTGTATAACATAGCACACGACCACTGAAGGCCAATGTCCTAACTTTATACAGTGCCATGTTTAAAAAAACCACCTCACTATAGAATAATTATAGCACCAAGCTCCACAAAAACTACATGTCTAGAGAAACATTTTTTTGTATCTGCCGTTCACAGATACATAATACAAAAAATGTCGATAATTTACAATAGATACTTACGTATTTCCGTGCCAAAAATTGTAAACAAGATTAAAAAAAAATAGGAATTGTGATATGTTGCCGTTGTAAATACTTAGGCAATGCAAAAAAACCTAAAAGTAATATCTATCTATAGTATTCAATGATATTAATATCATTGATAGTATTATATATTTTTTTCTGAAGTAGTCACGTCTCTCTACTATATATAATAATCAATGGTCACGTCTGTACATTGGAGAAATTAATTATATTCTTAACAAAAAATATTCCTTTTATTTTGGAAATCATGTAAATTTTTCCGCGATGGACGCAAAAACTACTCAAAGAAATTTGATGTGGTTTTTATTTATTTGAAAGGACTTGTTCATACTTAAAATATTACGTTTGTTTGATTGCAATCGGTTGAATGCAACGGAACCGGTGATAAGATGACCAAAAGACGCGATAACCGACATCAATGCGGGCGGAGCCGCGGACACAGATTAGTAATTTAGGAAATATTAAAAAAAAATGAATAAAAAAAATACAACAAAGGACTTTAATTTTCAAAAATCGAACGCTAATAAAAAAGAAAACACTCACAAGTTTTCCCGCTATTTCCAGTTCGCGCCACTTTTTCCTTTTTCGCTGTCTGCCTATAATACGTTTCCAATTTGTTTTTATGAAACATAGTAAACGCAACGAAACATACTATCATGGCAGTATACACGATAAAACAATTCTTTTCTAATGTCCATATTGTTAACGATATTACGTTCATTTTAATTTTTAAAAAATCAATACACACGTGCTTATTTGCTCGCGACGCGCGCGACACTGATGTGAAGTGAACTTTGTTTTGTTGTCATTGAGTACTTACCTCAAACACTTTGATAAACTCATTACCATTTTAAATTATACCTTGTTGCTTTTGAAATAGAATTGCTTATTATTATTTTCGAGTATTGGTGAGATCGTTGGCATCTTGCAGCTTCTTTGATCAAATTTCGGTGTCCTTGACTTTTTTTAGCATAGGCAAGTTTTTGCTGTTTGGTTAAGCTTTGTTATAACACTGGTTATCCATAACAATTTAGACTTTGCTAATATTATAAATGCGAAGGTAACTAACTCTGTTTGTGTATCTGTCTGTATGCCTTTTCTACGTGCGCTAATGCTCGCCGGTGGGAAAGTTTATGTCGGACTCGAACCGACTAAAACGCACAGCGCCTGTGGGTCGTTGTTGGTTGCCAAAGGAGATGTTGACAGGCATATCCCTCTCACCCCAGCCGACCCAAGGTCATCTCTCTCGATCTGTCTCTCCTTGGACGTGGGGACCACAGGGTTCTCCAACTCGTCCCACCCCCGTAGCCTGCTTCTGCTACGGTGACAGACGACTCCACCTGTCACTCCCAGACCTGCGCTCATGGGGGGCGAAGGTTATACGTCGACCTCTGACGTTTGACTTGCTTCAGTTCATTACTTGCTCGCAGAAGGAGGCGCCGGTCGCCCACGCGTCCCCGCAGCGAATCATCGCCACGAACAAGGTGGCAAGCAAGATCCGTTTATCGACAAAGGTATACTATATATACATCATCACGCTATTGCTTAAGGGAGCGGAGTAGTGACCATAAATGACAACAATTTCGGCAGATTCCCATTATATTATTTGATGACTTAAAAATTACGGACGTAAAGGGGATTGAGGTTTTGAATATACTACTGGCGAAATTTTTTTTTATACCACTTAGGTGGCAGACTAGCGCACGGCCCACCTGATGGAAAGTGGTTACCGTGGCCTATGAACGTGTGTAACACCAGAGAAGCCACACTCGCGCTGCCGACCCTGTAAGCACAGAGTTTCTGTGCCGTCAGTGTAGAGGACAAAGCAGGACAAGCCTTTAGTCATCCCACTGACAACACAAATTCTCTAGTGAGCTCTGGCTACCCTACTGGGAACACAACATGAAGTTATTATATCCGCGGTATTCTGTAGGGCGGAGGTACTTCTCCAGTCGGAGTACTCAATTGGGCGGAAATACCACCGTGTCCTACCTCCTCATAATAATTGGGACGGGTCAACTGTGTCATATAAGTGGAATAAAGCCGTTTCGATGTATGGCAGTCGTTACAAATAGTTGGAGCCCTAAAAGTCCTATAACTGGTCTACTTCACTAACTACAGACCTTCGATAGTACCAATGGGTTGTGGAGATCAGATTGCAATCATATTTTAGAAGATAACGGAAATTCTGTTGTGACATAACATAACATAAACTCACGCCTATATCCCCGAAGAGGTAGGCAGAGGTGCTAACACCCACATTTCGCCAGTTTAAGTTTAGGTCCCAATGTAATAAGTGGCGAGCCTATTGCCATTAACCGAGCACTTATAAACCTGCGATAAATACTCACATATCTTCGAAAAGCATCAAAAAGTCATTGGTGTGTGCCATGGTAAACCTGGGATCGAACCCGAGACCTCGTCTCAACTGTCCATTACCCATGCCACTAGGCTACCGCGGTTTTTTTCTAAATTATTTTCTATTAATTAAAAAAATATTAATAAAAATTTATGTATGTATTAATTCTATTGTGTCGAAGTGAAAATGGAAAATCAGACACCGGACTCCAAGGTAATGGCCTTTTTACCCGACTACGGCGAAAGGAGGGTTATGATTTGGACAGGCTATGTATGTATGTATGTAGGTTCATCTGTTCCCTTATAGCTTGTCAATTACTTACTAGAACTGGGCAAATGAGGTATCGTTATAAGCGTCTTCATTGTCCGCTGGTTATAATAGGCTATATGATGTGTCAATGAATCTAATGTGACGCCCTCTAGCTGTCATAAAGAAGATAAGATAAGATAAGATAAGATAAGATAAGATAATATTTATTTGCAAAAAACATGTGTACATATAATATACATAGTCAAGTACTTATTATATAGGTCTTAAACTTCGATTGGACACAACATGTTTTACCATTGAGTGGTGTATTAAAAAAGAACTGTATTAAAAAATAATTTGAGATAAATATACCGAGTTTAGTAGGTATTAAATGAAAGGGCTTAATTAGCACATTTCAAATATATGTAAATTTATGTCTGTAATGAATGTTGTTTATCCCAAAATAATATAAATTTTCTTGTTCGATTCTTTTTAGAGCGTGATTTCAGTTTTGTTTAGGATATTTCAATAAGTAGTCGAGTTTATTTTTTACATTTATTTATTTATTACACATTTATCCCCAGAGGGTTAATCAGAGGTGAACTAACACCCACATTTCACCAATCATTACATTCGGTACCACGTAATAGAGAGTGAGCCTAGTGCCATATTCCGAGCACTATTGTGGATATTGAGTCTGGGCTATATATGTATAATCTGTTTGATGTTAAAAAACCCTATCCCTTAGTCGCCTTGTACGATACTATATGGGAAGAGATGAGGTGGTCCAAATTCTACTCTGTAATTTTAATTTCACACGACTTTTTCTTTAATTCCACACGGCTTTTTCAAACAATTTTTTTATAGCATAGCCGTGGTCTTATGCCACTTAGTCTAACAAAACAACACATTCTAGGGAATTCAGTAACCCTGTTTTAGTTTTTAACAAAATAATATTAAAAATATTGAGAATGTTCGGGTAGATGAAGAACCTATTAGGTACCTCACGGGCTCAAAGACCGCGCGCGTGCACCACTGAGCCATTCAGCCTGTGACCACAGCCGGTATGTATTGTAAGCTAATGGCAACTTTAAAGAGATTAGTTAGT
Source organism: Eilema griseolum (assembly GCA_963662185.1). Taxonomy (NCBI): domain Eukaryota; kingdom Metazoa; phylum Arthropoda; class Insecta; order Lepidoptera; family Erebidae; genus Eilema; species Eilema griseolum. The sequence goes on along the minus strand of OY759242.1, from coordinate 24,807,471 downwards.
ATGTATTAATATGATAATTGTATTTGATATACATTTTATGGTAAATAATTATTATTGTTTTAATCGTTATTTATATTATTATTTTATTCAGTAATCATTGTAAAATATATATCATAAACAAGAACTGTAATTGACTCGAAAATATACTCTGTGGTCGCCGCTGTGGCGCCATATTGAATACTCTTGAAAAAGTTTGTGAATAAAAATAAATACCGTTATTCCTGAAGTACTTCGTTTATATCATTTTACTGGACCTAACAAAGTTTTCAGTATGTAGGTACCTCCATGATCGTGTGAAATCCCGTAAACATTTTTGTATATAACGCGATAGCTGTGTCAAACAAAACAGACATAAATGTTTATAAAATTAAAACGGTTTACTAATGTTTGGCAAGTACGTTCCTCAAAGTGTCACGTTTTGATTTGATTTGATGTCAAAGTATTTTTCCCAAATTTTCATTTGGCAAAAAAATATTTAGCAAAACAACTTTTCGCAAACTATTTGTACTGTAGATTGATGGCACTTGGTGGAATTTGTTGTTACACATATTGAGAAACTCACTTGTACTTTTCCACATTACTTTATTACTTATTACACCTGACCGTAAGTACAAATTACAACTTTGAGGATGCCGTAAGGCGAAACCGGTCAGGTCAAAGTATAACTTTGAGGATGCAGTAAGGCGAAACCGGTCAGGTGTAGGAAGTTATAAAGTAATGTGGAAAAGTACAAGTGAGTTATCAATATGTTATCAATATCAACTTTTCGCAATTTTACAGTTAGCAATACTATTTTGGCAATTTATTGTTTAACAAATAATTACATGGCAATATTTCATGTCACCAAGTATTAGGTAGTCATATATGGTTTGGCATAACATATGGACAAATAATTTATAGGTTAGAACTTCTATAATAATTATATTGCTATTATACAAATCAATTCCGGCGCTTCGCCGGCCGCTGCCGCGGCAAGCTCGCTTCACTCGCTCGGCTCGCGCTCTGTTGGGGCCACAGTTCTAACCTAATCTAACTCACTTTTCTGGCAGTTCCGATTTAGCCTACGTGACTTATATGAAATTAATGTATTTTACTTTAATATAATTACTGACGAACTTACTTTTTGGAATATATTTTTTACAAAATAAAATACAAAAAAATTTTTATTAAGTCAAATTTACATTAAGCATTTGCTTAATGTATATTTGACTTAATAAAAATTGACCAAGTAAAAGTTGCCAAATGAATATTTGACGAAGTGATTAAAATGCGAAATATAAATTTGCTAAAGATTCTTTTGGGAAATGAAACTATGCGATAAGTTTTTTGGGAAGTGAAATTTGACGAAACATATTTTGCCAAACGGCAGGATCTCAATTAAAACTACTAGTCCAAACTTTATCTAATTTTTATAGGACGAAATGGAATTATTCTGCATCGAACTAAAAAAGAATCACATAAATCGGATCATAAATCTCAAAGTAATTAGTGTACATACGTAAAAAAGATAACGATCGAATTGATAACCTCTTCCTTTTTGGAAGTCGGTTAAAAAGTTAGTACCAGTGGCATTGTAGGATAATACACTAGGAATACAAACGGGATTAGCGCTATTTGAGTTTATTGACCCCATATATTCCTATCACTGTGTATCAAATCACAGATCTCAAAACACACTTAAAACTATTTTTAAATAAATAATTAATCAGTTGTGTATCAGTGTGTGCCCCTGTTATATTGTTTCCCTAAATAAACAAGACCGGTAATCGAACGGGTGACCTGTTTGAATGAACTCTAGCACCTTATCAAATGTTTTATTTATACCACTGAACAATGTACGCACTAATTCTATTTACATAACAATTGGAGAATATTATTTGTTTGATTGAGTAAGGTATACTGGCTTATGTCTGCGGTTTCGCCTGCTATCATGGCAGTACTATGGACATCCGAAGACTCTTTGTCAGTACCAGCTCACGTGTTTCCTTTTTCCTACAGTCCCGAGTCCTTTGAGCGGGGCGTTTAAGCATATGATGAGGCCGACAAGTTGAGTGTCACCTATCTATGTAACATGGTATATGTATATAATGGTGCCCCTCCTTTCTAAGATTTTACCTTCAGCTTTTTTTTAGCCCCGCAGTATCTGGACTTCGTAGAGTATTTACAAAGTCTGCCCCACAAACTAAAGGGCGCTGCTGGCGCTTTGACGGGGCTGTTGCCCAATTTGAAAGGACTGGATGACTCCTGCAGGAGACTCTACGGGGGAATTATGCGGCCCATAGCCCTATACGGGTGCCTGATCTGAGCGGATACCCTGAAAGACAGCGAAGACGATAGCCATAAGGGTCATAAGAGGGTACCATAAGATCTCCTTCGAAGCGGCGAGTCTCCTTGCTAGATGCCAACCATGGGACATGAAGGCTAGAAGCCTTTCGATGCTACATTGGTACTGAAAGGTGGGATGGGAACCCAAGCCTGGAGAAATCCAAGTTAGAGGTCCCTGCTTCACCGAGACATGGTGAAGTGCTAGTGAGCAGAAGCAGGCCGAGACAGCGGCTTCCCCCTTTTCTGGGGAAAGACGGGAACGCCGTAAACCCATATCCGGGTATGGTACCCTTCTATGGCCCTGGGTCAGTTGGGGTCGGAGTGCGCGAAGTCTATACCAGAGACTACCTCACCCTCGGTAACTAATGGCCCGAGACAGCCGTGTGGTTTTAGTCGGTACGAGTCAGGGGTGGATATGTACCCCTGCTGGCTCCAGGGGGGTAGTTAAGGAGGAATAGACTGGAACGTAATCATATGATTGAATGTATATTTTAGTCACACTTTTCATTAAATAGAAAATCTATTTAACGATTCTAGTTCAACATGTACTAGGTTGGTAGGTACCCTAATTTTGTTGACCTAGAATCATGGACTCGTTTCAGAAAATACAATCTCGTTTCTAAATTAAGTCCAGAAGAAGTCAAAGATAGTTGATTTTTTACTTATTACATCTCATTAAACCGACTTCAAAAAAGGAGGGGTTGTTTTTACGTATTTACTGTGTCTTTACTTATTTTCCCTCAAAATGCTGAATAGTGCTCTAATATTCTTTATACCACTTTGGTGGCAGACAAGCCGACCTGACGGGAAGTGGCTACCGTGACATATGGACGTCTGCAACACCAGGGGCGTTACACTCTTTAGCCGACTCGGAAGAGTCGTGCTGCCGACCCTGAAGGATAAACACATTTGTTTGAAAATGTTAATAATTTCTATGTTATTTCAAATTTATTTGATTGGAGATGCTGACAGTACATGAAATAAAAAACAATCGCATTATGTATTGCAAAAAATTCTTACGTAAATAATATTACCAGAAACGCCTACTGAAATAGTTGTAGCAAAATATTGAAAAGGATGATTGTCTATTTATTTACTGTAGGCGCTATTTGCTTTTCACACAAATTATCTAGGGCCAAATTAATTAATGGTTTTGATAATTATTATACCTAAGATTTTCTTTACCTTGGGCTAGGGGAACAGTTGTTGTGGTCGGAGCAGCCCGCGTGGTTGCTGCTGGTAAAACCACTTAAGTAACTGTAATTTTAAAAGGAATAGAATTCCAAAATTTGTAAAAGTTTAAAAAAAACAATATTGTGTGAAGATATACCACCAAATGAAATACTTACCTCAATTTACCCTTTTCAGAATTCCGACCAAATCAGTCAATAGTGTCTGCAATTCGTATTGGGAAAGTTCTATGTCAAGCAGTCCATCAGTGGCTGCTCATAGAAGTCTCCCAATACACGCCATAGATCCCGATCCTCCACCTTCCACATACAGTCTGTATAAACTACTTCTTCGGATTGTCAGTCCATTTGACAGTGGGTTTTTCACCTCCAATTTGCCAATTCGCGGTCTCCACTCAATGGCTCACTTACTTGGAACGGCTATTTGACCTTCGCATAAAAAACAAAGCCAATATCCTATTACATAACCCTTCCTTTGTTTCGCCGTAGTCGGGTAAAAAAGTATTTCATCATTCTAACGTTAATCCAACTTGCATCCGAAGCTTTCATTCCTGAGTCTGGGATCCGCTTTACTAGTCTAGCTGCGGATTTGAATGAACTTTCGGTATTTGCCGTGAAGCGACTGCCATGTGACCTCCACAACTCAAAGGTGATTTCGAAGCATTGCAGTTTTTTTTTATTTATTTCAGTATTACATTAGTTCTTCTCATAGAAGCACCCACAAAACCCGCATAAGTAGGTTTATCTTGGGAAAGACTAGTCATTGGACTCAAACTAGCTGTACCGACTGCCTTAGATGTTCGTATGGCAACAGGGACCACGGGTTAACGTGCTCTCTGAGGCTCGACCAGACCAATACCTATAATCATTTATACAAATATTACAAACTAGCTGACCCACCCCAGCTTCGCCCGGGGTATATTTTGCTTCATATCCCTTTGAGCCCGTATGTTTTAGTCTTCAACATATGTATGAAAAATTGCCGGATTTGTTAACATTTATTATCAATGCTCCGCTCCCTTAAGTAGTAGCGTGATGATATATAGCCTAAAACCTTCCTCGATAAATGGACTACCCAACACTGAAAGAATCATTCAAATCGGACCAGTAGTTCCAGAGATTAGCGCGTTCAAACAAACAAACAAACAAACTCTGCAGCTTTATAAAATTAGTATAGATTACAAAAATACTGTTTTAAATTAATTCATTATTTAATTGAACTATATGGGGGAGACGTCAGTCTCAGGGGAATGAATAGTTTCACGAGATGTGAGTATATAATATATTTCAAAGATTGATTTACACTGATAATGTTTACGGGGTTTACAATGCCTGAAAGTCAGTAACACTACGTCGAATACAGTAAGTATTGCTCCGGCGAGCTTAGGTAGGTACCAGCGAGACGTGTGCGTAAGCGCGGTAGCCGGCGGACTGCCCTTGCGGCCGTGTGTCGAACTAACCGCTTATGTGTCAGAGGGAGACGCATAGCGCGCGGGTAACCGTCCACGCGTGGCGCGTATAGAATGTCTAGGAACCTGGGTTGCTATATACTCCCCCTCCAGTTCTGGAGAACGCCCTCGCTCCTGGACTGGTGATTCAACCTTTTTTGTAGGACGTCCGCGATTCCTTTTTGGAATTACGGGTTTTGGTACAGTGCTGTACTCTCTACCTTGATAAAGGCTAAGATCCTGAGTATGATTTTTACCTATGATTTGATTAGGCCTTTCCTGATTGCTATCGCCCTGTAATAAAACTGCGCCTAAGGCGTAGTTACTTGCGTCTGTACGCAGAACAAAAGGACGACTGAAATCGGCTTGAACCAGTATGGGAGCTGTGGTCAGTAGACGCTTTAGCTCGGTAAATGCTTGGGTCTGTTCTGAGCCCCAAGACCATTCTTGGTTCTTTCTAGTCAAACGGGTTAATGGTTCGGCAATTTTTGAAAAACTCGGTATGAATTTTCTGAACCAAGAACAAGTTTGTAGGAAGGTTCTCAGGTGTTTAAGGTTACCTGGCTCCTTCATATCAGTTACAGCCTTCACCTTTTCTGGATCGGCCGATATACCTTGTTGAGTTATGACATGACCGAGGTATTTAACGCTAGCTCTGGCGAAGACACATTTCTCTCTATTAACATGGAGTTTGAAGTCGGCTAGACGTTTAAATACTATTTCGAGGTCTTGCAGGTGTTTTTGGTACCCCTGGGACATAATCAACAGATCATCTAAGTAGCATAGCATAGTTACCTCTTGAAGTGCAGAGCAGGACCGGAGACGATCAATAAGACGCTGGAACGTGGCCGGACCGTTGCGGACCCCAAAGGGCATCCTTTTGAACCTATAGGTCCCTAAAGAGCACACAAAAGCAGTTTTGTCTTTATCTGATTCCCTTACCTTTACTTGCCAGTAGGAAGATCGAAGATCCAACGTACTCATGTAGCAGTCCTGTTTCGTACTCTGTAGTAACTCGTCGATGCGTGGCATCGGGTATGTGTCAGCCTTAGTTATTGAATTCAAACGCCTATAGTCTACACAAAAACGGATACCACCATTAGATTTTGGCACCATAAGCGCCGGTGAACACCAAGCCGATTCACATTCTTCAATGATGTCGTCTTGTAGCATCTTCGCTATTTCAGCTTTCATCAGCTGTTTTTTTGAAGGGTTAAGGCGATAAGGGGGTACCGCTATTGGCGGATGGTCACCTGTATCAATGCGATGCTCTGCGTACGGTGTTGGACCTCCCCCTGCACTGAAGACGTGAGCGTGCCTGTTAATGATGTCAGCGAGCGCTTGACGCTCAGCTGGCGTAAGGTGAGTACCTTCATCATCCCGAAGTATTTCAGTCGAGGCGCAGGACACGTTAGGAGAGCTTGGTTCAAAACACAGCTTGTATTTTATTTGATTATTGTTGCTAAAGTACCAAGTTTCTTTATGAAAATTAATAACAACCCTGGCGGCAGTTATAAAATCTATACCTAATAATGTTTCATTATTAGTTGAGTTGGGAAAAATTAAAAATGGCATGGTGATAACTGAAGTCTTTAAAGTAACCTCTAATGTAGTCGTTAGTACATCCATTAATCGCACTATACCATCGGCGAGCTTTACTTCCCTTGTGGAAGGTAAGAGTGGATGTCCTTGACGTAGAAGGAGAGTATACAGCGAATGACCCGCAATGCAGTGTTTAGCAGCCGTATCTATCAATGCGGTTCCGTTAAAACCCAAAACTTGAATTTCGAAAATCGGGCGTAAATCGCGACCTATACGTCCGACAGGACGGTTACCGCACGATGAAGCATCTCCATTACAACATATAGAACTACCATAACAAACATTCTTAATTTCTAAAATTTGTGGGTTACAATACTTTCCCACTGTGCGTACATTTCTATCAATGTAGAGGTTATTAACCTTTTGGTTCACATCACTACTTTGATCTGATAATCTAGACTTATTACACTTTTGTTTTAAACGTATTTGTTTACTATTGTATTTTGAACAATTTCGCGAAACGGAACTTGAATCCAATTCGGAGCAACTACTATTATTATTACAAAACCGAAGTGACTTGTTAACACATTTATCACAAGAAAAATTTGAATGAATACTTCGATCACATTTAGGTATACATACACACTTATGAATATTAGAATTATACGTACGAGAAGTATTATTAGCGTAAGAATTATTAAAATTATTCTTAGAGTCTGTAGGTATAACACGAGAATGAACACAATAAAATGAGTTATTTTGTTGTTTATCACAGACATCGGGTTTTTCACGCACGCACACTTCCGTACAGCTATGAGATTGAGACTCACATGAATGTTTTTGTAACTTACGGCACTGGTCCCTAGTGTGTCCATATTTCTTACAGTAAACACAAACTGGTCGTTGATGCTTCGCAGTGCTGGCGGAGTCTTGACTCGGCGGCGGCGGCTGAGCGGGCGGCGGCGGGCGCTGGGTTTCGTAAACGGCGGGAACGTTTCTAGCGGGCAGCGGAGCGCTGCGAGCCGGCGCCTGAGCCCCGCGGGTCGGTAGCGTGTTAGCGACGAGTTGTGTCTGTTGCGTAGATGTAGACAAGGGGCGCATCTTTGTTTGTATCTGGCGCTCACTTGTAGTAGGCATCGTGTGTTTATCATCAAATGAATCCTCTATGTTACGTGAAAGCCGAAGTAATTGACTAAAATTTGTGCAGTCTTCTCTTCGAAGCCTTTTTCTTATCCTAGAGTTGAGAAGGCCATACGTCATGTCTATCTGGGCAGATTCGGTTACGTCTCCCGTAGGTAAACGTGATAAAAGGGCGCGAATGCGTGCCACAAACACGTCTGTATTCTCCTCTTGTTGTGTTGTTGAAAAAATATCTCTATATATACGATGCGGTGGACGGCGGTCGCCGTATGCACTTATTAAGTTTTCTTTAGCTTGCCGCCATGTTGACACGGTATGTTTGATTCCTTGCCACCAAACAGCGGCTTCGTCCTTGAATAAGTATGCAAGGCCGCGTATAATGTTTGAGTCCGAAACTTGTGCACAGTCACTGTATGCTTCTATACCATCGATGAAAGCTTCTACCGATTCTTTCGGTGTGCCGGAGAACGTGACTTTGCAGCGAGCTAGGGTGCTTTGCCCTGAAAAAGCAAATGACTCCGGAGTCGATGCGTTCGCGCGTGGTACCGAGGTAAGTAGCTCCCTGAGCGCTTCAGTCTGTGAACGTTGAAGGGCAGCTATTATGGACGTTACGTGCTGTAAAGAAAACGTAGCGTCGGTACATTGCGGAGGAGAGGACGCGTTGGCGCCATCTTGAAACGCAGACTCGGCGGGCGGCGGCGTGTTCGGTCGCGAGACAATCGTTGATGTGTTTTCGACATCGTCCCTGCGATTCAAACTAGCCGCTCTACTCCTGGTCACTGGCATGATCACTGATATAGTCACTTATTCACTGGTATTCGAGAAAAACGTTGGGCGCCATATATGGGGGAGACGTCAGTCTCAGGGGAATGAATAGTTTCACGAGATGTGAGTATATAATATATTTCAAAGATTGATTTACACTGATAATGTTTACGGGGTTTACAATGCCTGAAAGTCAGTAACACTACGTCGAATACAGTAAGTATTGCTCCGGCGAGCTTAGGTAGGTACCAGCGAGACGTGTGCGTAAGCGCGGTAGCCGGCGGACTGCCCTTGCGGCCGTGTGTCGAACTAACCGCTTATGTGTCAGAGGGAGACGCATAGCGCGCGGGTAACCGTCCACGCGTGGCGCGTATAGAATGTCTAGGAACCTGGGTTGCTATAACTACTTTATACGCCTACAAAAATAAACATAACAAATTGTTCTTTAACTAAATTGCACTATGTTTTATTTCAGGCTCACATGTTCTTTTTTTTCTTTTTTTTATATACGAATGATATGAGTTGTTCCATCTTCTTACCACAAAAGTTCAAACCTTTTCAAAGTTTACTAACCCATACTGATATTTATGTATTTTTATTTTGTTTTTTTTTATTTCATGTCATTTTTTATAATTTAATATTTATTTATAGTATGTCGTGGTACAATCCCCACGGATTACTGCCTTGCCAAGCTGCGGAGCGGGGCGATCTAACTGGTTAAGTCGGTTATGCCAAAGTTGGTGAATTTATAACCAAACGGAACTAATTTCAAGTAGTTATTATCAAAAGGTGAAGTAGCGGGCAGCAGTCAGTAACCCCATAAGTAAAAAAACATAATAACCAACACATATCTTGGGCCAAGAGCCCGTGAACGCCAGACCTTCGTTATTTTATAAAAGCAGAAAGTTTGTCAGCGCATGCTACTAACACAGGTAAGAATGATGGTCCATTATGAAGTTTGGGTCATGGTGTCTCTGGCAGGTACACGGTACTAAAGGTATGAAAAAAGAAAATCTACTTTAGTCAAATAATAAAGAGTGCCAAAGAAAAAAAAATATTCGGTTAGAATTTATGTCACTATTATCCTATATTATGACGTCAAAGTCGAGAGACCACTCCCCTCGGTTTTATTAGAGTTTAAAAATCATGTCAACATACATTTTCAATGAATTTAATTACCTACTGAAAAAGAATGAAAAATATCTTACTACGAGTATATTGGAAAAATAGTTAATAAAGCAATAATATCGGACGGGAAGCGACCAGATGGGCTAACTTTGGTGCCGTGGAAAAACGGCAGGTGCCTGTTGTGGAATGCCACTTGCGTCAGCACTGTCGCGGCTACGCACCTGAGTCACTCCGTCAGTGCTCCTGGGTCGGCGGCTGAGGACGCGGCGAGCATAAAAAAAATTAAATACGCCGCAATGGAGCCACAATATTATTTTGTGCCCATTGCGGTGGAGACTATGGGCAGTTGGGGGTCGGAGGCGAAGGGCTTAATCGCTGAGATTGGCCGCCGTATCCGCGAACAAGGCGGTGACTCCTGCTCCGGCTCGTTTTTGGGGCAGAGGATGGCCATCGCGATTCAGCGAGGCAACGCTGCCAGTGTCATGGGCACCTTTGCGCCGGGAACGATACGGGGCGGGTTATTTGATTTGACATAACAATTGACAAAATCTATAAAAAATTAAACCGAGGCAGTTTATCGTTCCGTTTCATCTTTTTATTTTTAAGTTAGAAATTGAAAGTGCCGACCAAAGAAAAAAAAATATTTTGTTAGCGTTTATATTCACTGGTAGTAGGTATTATTACAACGTCAAAGCTGAGGGACCACTGCGCTCAGTTTTGTTAGAGTTCTAAAATCTTGGAAACGTACATTTTCAATGTAAATTTTCATCAATTTATTTAGGTTAAAAATTTAAAGTGCTGGCTAAAGAAACTAAATGTGATATTCCACTAGTGTTTGTCATCACTAGTATTTTTTACTAGCATATTTTCACATCTGTAGTACTGTGTTCCTGCCAAAGCCACCTTGACCCAAGCTTCATAATGAGCCATCGTTCTTACCTGTGTTGGGAGCATGCACTAACAAACTTTCAGCTTTTATAAAATGACGAAGGTCTGGCGTCCACGGGCTCTAAGTCTATCTCTAAAACCAAGCATTTTCATTTAGATAATAATCTTGATTGGCTATATTATTATAGCTGTCTAAATAAATAAAACACAAGCCACAATACTACCTGTACAATAATTATCATTTGATGTACATACCTATTGACTGCCTCTGGCGGCTTTGTTATAATTAAGCTTTTTAAAATAATTCTACCAATCTCTCTTCGTAAATAGAACAAACGATAAACTTGCAGGACTAAGGTTTCATCTTTTTTATTGGGATTTTATGACATTGTTGGTTACATGGTTACTAGGACATTTTTTTTTAATACTATTCTACAACATTCTACATAACGCTATCTAGACCCATGGCAAGCATAGTTCAACTAGCTTGTGTTATGGAATCTAGAATACGGATAAACATACTTAAATACTTATTTTTTTGTAAATACATACATATTATACATAGAAACACCCAGACCAATGCATATACCCATATTCATCCATACAAATCTTTGCACCGAGCGGGGATCGAACCCGCGCCTCCTGCGTAGCAGTCGCGTTCACTACCACCACGCCACAGAGGCACATTTATATGGACTTATTTTGTATTATATAAATATCTTATATTATATATTAAGAATGATTATTGATCATGACGATGATGATGAGTTGTTGATGTTGATGATGATAACGATCAATGAGATTCTTGCCGCCTCAGTAAAGTGGGGATTTTACTAGACTTTACGAGAAAGTTCTCAGAGGGTCGGCAGTACTAGCGTGACTGTCCTAGTGTGTGTGTAACACTAGGACAGTCACACATAGGCCACGGTAACCATCACATTCATAGGCCACGGTAACCATTTTCCATCAGATGGACCGTGTGCTTATCTGACACCTAAGTGGTACAAAAAGTTTAGTGACAACAAAATATTTAGTATTCACAACCAGATCGGTTTCCTTTACCGGTGCGAGACAAGTCACTAAATATGACCATGATTGCTATAAGGTTACCGGCATCCCCGAGATGTCGGTAACATTTCGGTTTAAGTTCACAAAACAACAAATAAATCACGACAAATTCTGATAACATCAACTATTTCAATTAATAATGACTATATCACAAAAAGTGTTAAAACACATAATTCAATAAGATAAATCCATCTAAAGTAGTGTAATTTATGAATAATATATATTATAATTTAAATAAATCTTTATTCAATCTCAAGTGTCCGTGATATTACGAGCGGAAGCTACGCGAGCAGAGGCTGCTTGAGCGTTTGATTTTGCAAAATGACCACCATCCCACATGAGCGCGGGCCTGGGGTTAACAGGTGACGGGGGACGCCTGTCACCCTAGCAGAAGCAGGCGACGGCGCGTGATGCGCACCTCCCCATACCCTGGGACTAAAGTGGGACTCCGTGGTTTTCACACCAGAAGAGAGCCAACTCGAAAAAGATGGCACTGGGTCGGCCGAGGTGCGAGGATTGTCCCTCTGGCAACTTCCCCTCCGGTAATCTGCGACCATCGGAGGTCGTCTTAGTCGGTTCAATTCTGACGTTACCTTTGCAAACGACTTCCTGATTTGAACCCTATCTAAAAACACCACCATTTTTAGATCCTTAGGAAAATTATGCCATGGGTTTTTATACACGACTAGCTGTTGCCCACGGCTTCAACCGCATGAATCTCGGCTATCTCGACAAATCGTAGCCTATGTTCTTTCTCAAGGTCAAATCTACCACTACACCAACTTTCGGACAAAAGGTACAATTGGGTCGGCAGCACAAGTGTAACGCTAGTGTTGCATACGTCTTTAGGCTATGGTAACCACTTCCCATCAGATGGGCCGTGTTGACTGCTACTTAAGTGAAATAAAAAAAAAAACATCAAAATCGGTTCAGTGGTTTAGGCGTGAAAGCTAACGTACAGACATACAGAATTACTTTTGCATTTATAATACGAGGGCTGCTACTTATGTACCTGGAACTGGCCAGTTACAGAACAATATTAAAAAAGTAATTATAACATTTAAAAATTGAACTCATTGGCTAAAGAATAAAATTTGGTTCTTCGTCTTATTTTCATTTTAATGGTTTCTGCAGCGAATCGCCGCAATTATGCCAATGTCAAGTGAATGTCTTCAAAATTATGAATGACGAGTCGCCAATGTCAAGTTTTTCAAGTTGCGGTCCTTTAGAATGATTGCTGATGATGACGCTGTTCAATGAGATAATCGCTGCCTCAGTAAAGTTGTGGGGACTTTACTAGAAGCTCCCTAGGCAGAATTGGAACCAGTACGATAGATAAGTCACAATTCACTGCAAAGTCAAAGCCAAAAATCATTTATTCTGCATAGACCATTATATCGGCACTTACAAAACGTTAACAAAAAAGGAACATGAATATCAGTTTAGTATATGTCAAGTTCGATACGCGGCCCCAACCTGAGAAGGCTTCGGCAAGAAGCTCAGCGGGCATTTCTTTTTTTTGGTCTATTTACAAACATACACTTAGTCTACTTAATCTAAAATACAAAAATTTACTTGAGTAACATAGTTGAGCGAACAGCTCATTTCCAAGCTTGTTTATCATCCAAGTATTCTTGGATTTTATAATAGCCTTTCTGGCACAATTTACTTTTAACAATATTTTTAAATTTATACACAGGTAAATCCCTAATTTCATTAGGGAGCTTGTAAAAAAAGCGTATACAGTTGCCCTGGAATGAATGACAAATTTTTTCAAGTCGACTACCACAGACTACAAGATTGTTTTTGTGTCTGGTATTTATTGTATGCCGGTCACAAACTCTAGAGAATTTTGAAATATTTTTCCGTACATACATGAGGTTCTCGAAAATATATTTTGTGACTACGGTTAAAATGTCTATCTCTTTAAACTTTTCTCTGAGGGACTCTTGGGCCTAAATTATAAATGGCTCGCACAGCCCGGTTTTGTAACAAAAATATTGTGTTTAAATGTGCAGGAGTACCCCAAAGGACAATTCCGTAGCTCAAAATACTATGGAAATAACTGAAATATACTATTCTAACCGTATCCACGTCTGTCAAGTTTCTAATCTTTTTTACAGCGTAGGAGGCCGAACTTAGTCTACTGGCTATTTTATCAATATGTGATCCCCACTGTAGTTTTGAGTCAATACTCAAGCCCAGGAACACTGTCGATTCCACAAGATTCAACACCTGTCCATTGAGTTGTACATTGGTTTCCACCTGTGTAACATTAGGTTACATGCAACATGCTCCTGTGTGTTTTATACATAAAAACTCTAATTCACACCAATTTCAGGTAATAAAATATAACCGCGGCACTTCCTCGTGTTGGCGCCAAAACTTCTACAATTTGTTTCATGTAGCTGTCATTTGTTTATCTTTTATGGCGTCATTTTGAAAATTGTGTGTAATCAGCACAAGAATTTTGACACAAATATGGTGATAAACCATACTATTTGTGTCAAAATTCTCGTGCTGATTTATTACAATGTTCGGCGAGGGCTAACTCAAAAACAGTGCATCGATCAACTCACTTTGAGTTTTGAATATGAAGCACTATCGAAAACTACTGTGTTAGACTAGTTTAGTGAGTATAATCGCGGGCGGTCTGTGTTCACGGACGAAATTAAAGAATGAAATCTGGGCATAAGTATGGCAAGTTATATTTAAAATATTACACGAACATTTAGCTGCAAATAATTTGCTTCCGTTGGATTCCGCATAACTTGAAAATTTACCAAAAACGATTGAACGGCTTGTGTCGATTGTTTTTTGAAGTTAGTGTTGTACGATAACGGGAAATGAAGTTGCAATCGAATGAAGCTAGACGGACAGTAGATGATAATAAAATCCGCACATCTAATGAATGGTAAATAAACTATGTATACATCAAATTTCGAGGAAAATTGGTTCATACATTGTACATATTCAATATTTACCAAAACTCCCACACTTGGATTTACCACCTACTGCGGTAGGTGATTCACCATTATTATGTATGCTTGTATTGAAAATGACAGTGAGGAATCAGATGGCGAACTCTTGTCTCTGCCTAATCTGGAAAGAAAAGTTAATGAAATAAGATTTATTCACGGAAATATGCACACCTTTTCTATTAATTATACTCCATTCGACTAGGAACTCAGAAAGGTTAAAAATATAGTTTTTAAATGTTTTTGTGTAGTCAAAGAAACTTATTTTGAAGACTAATAACCGAATTTGAACCACTCAGTTAGTTGTCCTATTTTATTTGTTAACCGACTTCAAAAAGGAGGAATTTTTTTTAAATACATATGTGTTTTAATAAAAAGTAGCCACAAGATTATTTACCTTTAGTTAAGTAAATAATCGTATGGAGTATAAAGAAACTACTACCAAAGTATTTAAACTATCATGGTCACTCACATCAGTATCAGAATAAACGGGATATTTACCATCAGTATCAGAATAAACGGGATATTTACCATGTTTCATTATTTTATTTTGAGTTTCCGATATCCGTCTTTGCAAAAACAACCGGGAACAAGCTAAAACAAAATCGCGAGTGGATACAGTGAGCATCGTATGTTGTGGACGTGATCGAGATCGGGTTCGAGTTTGTGGTGAGAGTGAAACCAATAGTAGTGCAGATACGCGTAGTAAAAGAACTCGAAAGAGGGTTTCTGATATTTCAGCGCTGTTGCAAGCACCATGATCACGGAGGAACTGGAGTAGTGGCGGTGAACAGAGAAAAAGTTTTTTTTCCTAGGAGTAATTATATCGATCTACCCTCTTTCGAGTTCTTTTACTACGCGTAGCTGCACTACTATTTCACTCTCACCACAAACTCGAACCCGATCTCGATCACGTTCACGACATACGATGCTAACTGTTTCCACTCACGATTTTGTTTTAGCTTGTTCCCGGTTGTTTTTGCAAATACGGAATATCTATAGGAAACTCAAAATAATGAAACATGGTAAATATCCCGTTTATTCTGATACTGATATTACCAAAGTGTGTAGTGAGTACATATAACCTATTTGTAAGCACCTACGTATTTTTTATATTTTCAGGGAACTGTACCTGGGCCTGTATCAGCCCTTCGGTCCCCAAGTCGTAGTGTAGGGTCGGCAGCGCGAGTGTGACGCCTCTGGTGTTGCATACGTCCATAAGCCACGGTAACCACTTTCCATTAGATGGGCCGCGAGCTTGTCTGCCACCTAAGCGGTATAAGTATGTGAGGCAGCATAATGATCTATTTAAAGAAGCAAAAGATGTAAACTCACGTAGCCAGAGAGATCCCTATAGGCTTGTGCTGAGTCCACCAAATATAATAAGAGCTGTCTTACTATGTATGTACGAATTTTTAATAAAATACCAACGTATCTCAAAGGATTAGTCCTTTGAGATACGTTAGTATTTTATTAAAAATTCTAGTGCTTAGGTACTAGAAATTAAAAAAAAAAATTGTATAAATAGTTAAATGAGCATAGTTTCTATAGCATTGACGAATTTCATGAACAAAGGCGTTGATTCTGTTGATAGGAAATAATATTTGGGCGCTAGTACACCACTGGCAAAACATACATACTCAATTTTGTGAAATTTATAACCAATATATATCATGTTTTTATGCAAATAAAATTTGATTTGATTTGATTAGATAAAAAAAGGCTACCTCATCTGATTGTTAATTCACCTGCTAAGCAACTGACGAGGCTTTCACGTAAGCTTTCCTTCCTGAGTTCAGAAGTCAGACGATAGTTACTCTCGTAAGAGGAATCCCAAGCTCCATAGTACAACTAAACATTAGACTCAATCGAGAAATCGCTAGGCAGATGATGATAATGCTATATCATACCTGTTAGCACAGTTTTCCTTATACGCCAAGATCCCAGGGCTGCCAGATATCACGTATTTTCAGACGAACGAAATGCGCGCGATTGAGTAATGTTAGTACGTAATATGATCGCAAGCTTACCCGCTAATTTGAGTAGACGGCCAATTTTCAGGTATCAGGTAATCCAGGGACATTAAAAAAGTGAGTAACAGAAAGGTCAACATATACTTATGTCCCCACTCATTCCCACGTGTGTGGATAATGCCCTCACGCTCCTAGCCACAGAGGCATTCAGATTGCCTTCAGGGGGCGATTGGCCTCTTAGGTCGGTTGATTTTCTTGTAAAGTCGAAGTCAAAAATCATTTATTCTGCACCATTGAATTGGGATTTACAAAACGTCAATATAAAAAGAAATATTTTAAATTTCTATTCTTTTATATCGTTTATTGATGGCACTTGATGGAGTTTGTTGTTACACATATTGATAAATCACTTTACAATGACATTATGTCATTGTAACCTTTAAGGATGCCGTAAGGCGAAACCGGTCAAGTGTAATAAGTAATAAAGTATTGTGGAAAAGTACAAGTGAGTTAACAATATATGAAATTTCTAGTTTACCGGTTCAAAACGCGGCCCCGACCTAAGACTCCGGCAAGAAACTCAGCGGGTTTTTTTTTAATTCTATTTACAAACATTTACTAACTCCGTGGCGTAGCGGTAGAACACTCAACTGCTATGCAGGTTCGATTCCCGCTCAGTGCAAATATTTGTATGCATGAATATGTATATTTGCATTGGTCTGGGTGTTTCTATGTATAATATGTATGTATTTACAAAAAAAAGTATCTAAGTATTGTTACGACGGCCGTCGATATCTCGAAAACTAATAATCGAATCTTCAAGAAATAAAAACGCATTATTAGTGACGAGGTATTCTACCGAATGGCATAGTAAAATCTAGAATCATCAACACAAAGTCACAACCTACCAACGAGTACCTACACACTCTTTAGAATAAAAACAAACAATAGGTAAATATCGAGAATGTACTCAAAGGTCAGCGACGGCGGCAAGATCAAAGAATAGGTATTTATCGCTCGCGAACTTTCTAGATAATTCGATCCTCCTAATTGAGAGGTATAAAAACATGCTCGCATAGCGACACGATTCATTCTGTCTTTGAGATCGATAACGAACACAAGCGAGCTTAAGCGACCGAAGAAGATTCTACCTGCGACCTGAGCAACGACTGTGGACTACTGTGAACTATTGAGCGACTGGAACTGTTGAAGAGTACTGTGTGTACTAGTGATTTAAAATTAAATTTAAATCTCTTCGTTGAGTAAACGGCATTTAATTGTACCCCGTGCACGTAACAGTACCTATGTTTATCCGCATTCTACATCACATAACACAAGCTAGTTGGGTCGGCCGGGGTGCGAGGGATATGCCTGTCAACCTCACCTTCGGCAACCAAAGCGACCCGCAGGCGGCGTGCGTTTTAGTCGGTTCGAGTCCGACATAACCTCTCCCTCCGGCTCCGGTGGGGAGGTATCCGTGTGGATTTTGCAAACGTAAAAAAAAAAAAAGCTAGCTAAGCTATGCTTACCATGGGTCTAGATAGCGTTATGTAGAATGTCGTGGAATATTTATTTATTTATTTATATTTAGTCTGAAGTACTACATTTTAAAATAGTTATCGACAAATATCTTAAAAACGAGTGCGGGAAATTTACCTACTTGAATATTTAATGTACTTATATTGAATACCTGGTACCTGGAAATTGGCCGCCTGGTCAAACTAACAGGTAGGCTTACGATCATAGTACATACTAACATTTTTTTATACAACTTAGGTGGCAGACAAGCACATGGCCCACCTGATGGAAAGTGGTTACCGTGACCTATGAACGTGTGTAACACCAGTGGAGTCACATCCGTGCTGCCGACCCTGTAAGAACAGAGACTTTATGTGCTTTCAGTGCAGAACACAAAATCAGGACAAGCCTTTGGTCTTCCAGACAGCACAAAAACTCTCCAGTGAACTCTGGCTACCCTACTCACCGACGGGAACACAACACGAGGTTATTATAGCCGTGGTATTCTGTAGGGTGAAGATACTTCTCCAGTCGGACTGCTCAATTCGGAAGGGAATACCGCCGTGTCCTACCTCCTATTAAAATTACTACATTACTCAATCGCACACATTTTGTTCGTTAGAAAATACGTGATGTCTGGCAGCCCTGGGATCTTGGAATACTACCTTAATTGCTCATGTGCTGATCGGTATAACGAACTATTACAATGCGTCTGCGCATGTGATGTGTAACAAAGAAGTAAGTTCAGTGAGGTCAATCTTGGAATAACATTGAAAACAAGAACTTTAATGATGTTCTAGGAATTATTACGAAGTGATTTAACATGTTTTTAAGATACTTAGTCATTTTTCTTCTGCTTGCCCCTTCGGAAATTTATAGGTGTGACTTTTTCACCCAACTTTGGCGAAGCAAAAGGAGGGTTATGGTTTTGACAGGCTATGAATGTATGTATGTATGTAGGTAACCTACATACGGTATCTCATTTGTCCAGTTCTGATAAATGGTTGAGGAGCTCCTCAATCACTTATCAGAACTGGACAAATGAGATACCGTTAGAAGCATCTTAGTCATCCATTGGTTATAGGCTATATAAAATGTCACTGAATCTAATGTGGCGCCCTCTAGCGGTCATAAAGTACTGTGTTAAAAAACAAATTTGAGATAAATATGTCCTGTTTGGTATCAACTGAAAGGGCTTAGTCTAACAAAACTATACATTGTAGGGAAAAGTGGCATATGACCACGGCTATCCTAGATTTTTTCTTGTTTAATATTTTTCAGTAGTCGGGTTTAAAACGTTTTTTTAACTAGGACACGCCAATTTGACTTCATCTCGACTGATGGTAAGCTAAAGGAAAAGTCTCAGGAAAGAGAGTCACTATTACAGACACTAAGTAATACTATAAAGTGGCACTCAGCTTGGCGGCCTCGTCAGATACTTTTTCACGCGCCTCTTAAAGGATTTGGGACTGTAGGAAGAAGGAAACACGTGTGCTGGTAATGAATTCCAGGTCTCGGTGGTGCGTACTGTGGCCTATGGACGTGTGCAACACCAAGGGTATCACACTCGTGCTGCTGACCCTGTAAGAACCTTCTTATACCCTTCTTGAAATATCTATATTATAGTCGATTGGAAAACCATGGCAGGGAGTTCATTCCTCAGCTTATGCGTGTGGGGGATACGCTCCAGCTAAATCAATAGAAGTAATCATCAAAAATCAACGTTTTAAAAATGATTGTAAGATCGGTATTTAAACTATCATGGTCACTCACATCAGTATCACAATAAACGGGATATTTATTTCATTGTTTTGCAAAAAAAAAAACAGCGCCGAAATATCGGAAGCTCAAAACAATGAAACATGGTAAATATCCCGTTTATTGTGATACTGATGGTAATATCATTTATTGGTTCCGATAGTTCGTACGAGTATGGTAGATGGCTCCCACCAGTCCCACCGTCACTGTAAGACATGTAATAGGAAAATTTGGATGGCTTCATCTGAAGCCATCCGGTGGCTCAGTGGTCAGAGCATTCCCCCTGTAACGGTGAGATAGCGGGTTCAAATCCCGCCTGAACCGATTAATTTTTTTTTTCTATCTTAATAGATTTGAATAGTTAGTATTTTTTTTATATCACTTAGTTGGCATACTACCTCACGACCACCTGATGGGAAGCGGTTACCGTGGCCTATGGACGTATGCAACACCAGGTGTGTCACACTCGCGCTGCCGATCATGAAGTAACCTTCTGATGCCCCTCTTGAAGAACCCCATATTGTAGGCGCTTGGGAAAACCGCAGCAGGGAGGTCATTCCACAGCTTGAGTGTGCGTGGGATGAAGTTTCTTTCATACCGCACAGTGTGCACCGTCTCAGGTCGCAATGTGTGAGGATGAATTCCCTGCCTATGGCGAGAGGTGCGATGATAGAATGTAGCTACGGGCATAATGTCAAACAATTCATCTGAGCACAAACCATTGTATAGGCGTTAGAACACACACAGTGAGGCAAAATCCCTCCTAAGGCTAAGAGGTTCCACACTACCTGTGAGTATGGGATTGTCAACCAGCCTCAATGCCCGTCTTTGCACTGAGTCGACGGAGTCAAGCTGGTATACAGGTGCTCCAGCAAAAAGGTGACAGCAGTACTCCATGTGAGGCCGAACCTGTGCCTTATAAAGAAGGAGTTGCTGGCCCGCAGTGAAGTACTGCTTCGCCCTGTTGAGCACTCCGAGTTTTCTTGATGTCAACTTAACCTTGTCCTGCAAATGACTTCGGTATTGGACGTCCCTGGAGATATCGACACCAAGTATCCTGATACTCGAGGAAATGGTAAGCGGTGTGGATGGGTGTGAACGGGGTTTTCTCAGCGGTGAATACACATACTTGTGTCTTAGTGGGGTTGAATTGGACTAGGTTTAGTCGTCCCCAATCGGATACTCCAGAGAGAGTAGTCTCGATTTCAGACACAAGTTGTTCACGACTCTTCTCGCTAAAGTAAGACATAAGCTAAGTAAGACTAAAAAGTTTAAACTACAATCTTGGTAAAATCTGGACAGGTTGACAAAATTTTCCATTGTTAGACATTATTTAGAACATGGCGGTCATATAACTGTTTTAACATATGGCCATTCGTCATAGGACACTTTATGACACTATGCCATTCGCATTAAATCCAATTAGCACTTGGTTGGTGATTCGCTGAATACTGACTGATGTGGTGATGCATTAAGGGAATATTCACATATGTATAATTAGTGTTTTTTCTTTTTTTTTACTAAGGCTCTTCTCCTGCCAAAAATCCATTCAAAATTATGCGTTGATCTTTTTTTTATGTGCGTAAAATCTCCGCGGATTGGAATTGATTCAGACGGTATTCGAATCCGCTCTTTCCTTTACAGGGATAATACTCTGATCATTGAGCCACCGAACCTCGCCTAAAGCCATCAAAATCTTCCTATATATCCGGACAGCGGACTTCTAGGTGAAAGTTTTGGATGCTACTAGGATTCCTTATGAGGAGGTAGGACACGGCGGTATTTCCGCCCAATTGAGCAGTCCGACTGGGGAAGTACCTCCGCCCTACAGAATACCGCGGTTATAATAACTATATGTTGTGTTCCGAGCGGTGAGTAGGGTAACCAGAGCTCACTGGAGAATTTGTGCTGTCAGTGGGAAGACTAAAGGCTTGTCCTGCTTTGTCCACTACACTGACGGCACAGAGACTCTGTGCTTACAGGGTCAGCAGCGCGAGTGTGAATTCTCTGGAGTTACACACGTCCATAGGCCACGGTAACCACTTTCCATCAGGTGGGCCTTGCGCTTGTCTGCCACCGAAGTGGTATAAAAAAAATTAACACTAGGATGAAGAAGAAGAATTGCGCATTTAAGTTTTTTCTCAAGTCTTATTTTTTTCATACAACTTAGGTTGCAGACAAGCAGACGGCCCACCTGATGGAAAGTGGTTACCGTGGCCTATGAACGTGTGCAACACCAGGGAAGTCGTCACACCCGTGCTACCGATACTGTAAGAACAGAAAGTTTTGAAGCCGTCAGTGCAGAAGAAACAATCAGGAGAAGCGTTTAGTCTTCCCACTGACTGCACAAAAACTCTCCAGTAAGCTCTGTCTACCCTACTCACCGCCGAGAACACAACACGAGGTTTTTATAGCCGCGGTATTCTGTCTTCTTCTTCTTCTTCGTGTCAATGGCAACAATTAAAATCACTGGTGGTAGAAACTTGGTGGCACAAATTTGTCTCAAGTTTCGACCGGGTAGGTACCACCGTGCACTATTGCGAAAAACCCTCCATAGCAATTCAATCTCGGTTGGATTGTGTTCAGGGGTCAGCAAGTGCATAGCCGGGCAGAGGTGGTGGTTGTCGCAGCACTAGTGGGACCAGTGGGTCTTGGCGTAGTCTAGTGGGGATGGCGCGGGGCGATGAGCCGAACAGGGAGACCTGTAGAAACGGTGGTGCCGCTGGCCGCCCGCGGTATAGTACAGGGGCCCAACTGGGGTTAACCACCTTGGGAGGCTGCCTCACCAGGCCGCGCATAATCCCGATATGGTTCGTCGTGCCGGTTGGTGACCGGATTTGGGAGCCCGGCGACCATACTCGGGGGGGTACGGGGGCCTTTCCGTTCGGCGCATCGGCTCTCGCCATGCCTCACATTCATAGATAAAACCAATATCCCGCGCTTTGTCACACGGTGCTGCGGCGGCAATCACCTCTTTTTTCACGCCTTCTCCCACCCAAACTCATGGCAGCGCAACTTAGAGAAATAGGCAACACAGCGGCTCGTCACACTCCCATAAGCTTGCTATTTGAGGTGGAGTCCACTAACATCTGTGGGCTCCATGCAAACCTCAACGCCGTCCACCAACACCTAGAGACGGCGAAACCTGCATTGTTTTTTCTAACGTAGACGCAAATACACCGCCCTGACGACATGACCTACTTGCTCTACCCTGGCTATGTTCTTGAGGAAAGTTTTCGTGCAAAAGCCGGGGTGTGCGTGTTTGTTAGGGCGGATGTTTGCTGTCGCCGTTTGCGCTGCCTAGAGGACCCATCCTTCTCCATCCTTTGGGTACACGTAGACCATGGCCCTACGAGTCAGATCTATGTGTGCCTCTACCGTTCCCATACAGGAGATGCTGAGACAACTCGACTCTTTGAATATCTGAGTCAGGCGGCAGATGATGCGCAGGAGCGATTTCCGAATGCCGAAATGGTATTTTTGGGGGACTTTAACGCCCACCACGAGATCTGGTTGGGCTCCTCCAAAACAGACCATGCGGGAAGAGCCGCCCACGCATTTGTTCTGGCGCACGGCCTGACCCAATTGGTGCACGAGGTCACTAGGATACCAAGGAGGTTGGGCCTAGCACCTTCTCTGCTAGACCTTCTGCTGACGAGTGATCCGGACCGGTACAGTGTATCGGTGCGAGCCGCTTTAGGCAACTCCGACCACTGCCTGGTCTGTTCCACGGTGCCTATTATAGCGCCCCCACGACCCGTGCAGGGGAAGCGGCGTCTCTGGCACTACTCGTCAGCGGATTGGGATGGACTTCGTGACTATTTTGCGTCCATCCCGTGGGTTGAGCGCTGCTTTGAAGGTAAGAACCCATCGGATTGTGCTACTGCTGTCGCCGGTGAGATCGGTCTGGGTATGGAATACTATATCTCATACACCGATATCACCGGTGACCGCGGGGTGCGCCCTTGGTTCGGGCGCGAGTGCGCGGAAGCTGTTGAACAAAAACAGTCTGCGTACCGCGCTTGGGTAAGGGCGCGCGCCACGCGCCATCCCAATCTGGGCCACTTCAAGGCGGCGTACAACAGAGCGACAAAGGTCTGTAGAAGGGCCTACGTCAGAGCGGATGCCCTGCGCATAGCGCGGCTTGGTCAAGAGCTAGTGATGCATCCCACGGGAAGCCGTGGCTACTGGCGACTGGCTAAAGCCGTGCAAGCTAACTTCTGTCAGCCTTCGCTGCCTCCGCTGCTTAACCCTGATGGATCCCTGGCCCATGAGCCGCAAGAGAAGGCAAATCTGCTGCCAAATCTCTTTGCGGCCAACTCCCGAATCGATGATTGTGGTACGCAGCCACCAACACTACCCGACAGTGACCACGCGATGCCTGATATCCATATCAGGCAACGCGATGTCCGTGCAGTGCTGCAATCACTCGATGTCCGGAAAGCCAGTGGTCCGGATGGTATTCCAGCGGTAGTTTTGAAAAAATGTGCAGCGGAGTTGTCTCCAATGCTTACGCGCCTGTACCGGCTATGCTACAGTTCGGGTACAGTGCCTTTGCCTTGGAAAGAGGCGAATGTTCAGCCGATTCCCAAGAAGGGGGATCGCTCGGAGCCAGCCAACTATTGACCCATAGCCGTCACCTCAGTGCTGTGCAAAGTGTTCGAGCACATAATTAACAAACAGCTCATGCGGCACCTAGAGGATCACTCCTTAATTAATGACCGGCAATATGGCTTCAGACCGAAACGGTCAACGGGTGATCTTCTAGCATACGTTACCCATCTTTGGGGTGAGGCTATGGACAAGCACGGCGAGTCACTGGCAATTAGTCTTGACATCGCCAAAGCTTTCGATAGAGTCTGGCACAAATTGCTTCTTTCCAAGCTACCTGCCTTTGGTCTGCCTTCTAGGCTGTGCAACTGGGTTGCTAGCTTCCTGCAGGGGCGCCGTATTCGCGTCCTTTGTGACGGACGAGCTTCGGAGTTTCTGCAGGTAAATGCTGGCGTGCCCCAGGGGTCCGTCTTATCACCCACTCTCTTTCTTCTGCATATCAACGACATGCTGTCTACCGGCAATGTTCATTGTTATGCAGACGATAGCACTTTACATGGGAGTTATCATGGACATCCTGCGGCCAAGCAGGCAGATATCGCAGAGAAAAGGCAGCTTCTTGTCACTGAGCTTGACGGGATCCTGAATCACATTTCTCAATGGGGCTCTGAGAACCTGGTTGAGTTCAATGCCAAGAAGACGCAGGCATGTGCGTTTACAGCAAAAGTATCTTCTTTCCTTCCCCTCCCCACTCTACAGAGCACGCCACTGCCACTGCAGGACAATCTCAATATCCTAGGTATGGATGTTCGCTGCAACCTGAATAACAAAAACTACATCGAAAGCATCATCAAAACAGCCTCACGAAAACTCGGAGTCCTGAACAGAGTGAGACGATTTTTCACGCTGGAGCAGCGGTGTCTTCTATACAAGACACAAATTCGCTCCTGTGTGGAGTACTGCTCGCATCTCTGGGATGGTTCAGCAAAGTACTTACTAGATGCTCTCGACAGGTTGCAGCGACGTGCGGTTCGCATCATTGGGAATCCCGAGATCACGAACACCCAAGAACCTTTACAGCTGCGTAGAGATGTTGCGTCCATGGCTGTATTTTACCGTCTGTACCATGGGGAGTGTTCTGATGAGCTCTTCCAATTAGTCCCACCCTCCCCTTTCCTACACAGGATAACACGTGCAGGTCTTAGATGTCATCCGCATACGGTGCAAAACATCCGATCAAGAACCAAGCGGTTCGGAGACTCTTTCCTCTGTCGCACCATTAAGGCCTGGAATTCATTGCCAGCTCACGTGTTTCCTTCTTCCTACAGTCCCGGGTCCTTTAAGCGGGGCGTGAAAAAGCATATGATGAGGCCGTCAAGCTGAGTGTCACCATTGTCACACGGTATGTGTAAGTAATGGTGACCCTCTTTTCTGGGACTTTACCTTCAGCTTACCATCAGGCAAGGCGAAGTCCAATTGACGTGTCCTATATAAAAAAAAAAAAAGCCAAATACGCCCAGCCCTAAATTTGGCGACATTGACCGCACCTTCCGTCGCTTCATTCAGGTCAGCAATTTTGCAGGCGTAGGGGCACGACAGGAGGTGCTCCATCGACTGCAGAGGTGCACCACAATCACAGCCACCACCCCCCGAGTTCAGGTAACCCTATTTTACGCGGTTGGCCCTACAGCAGCCGACCTGAGTCCTCAACCTATTTAGGGACTTCCAGGTGGACCATTTAAGATCATGCCCGGGTTCATACCAGGCTCTCAGCAGGCTGAATATTGTCGAAAGGAGGTGTATTTTCTGTGCGTACTTCTACAATCAGACTGCTTTTGCTGCGTTTAAAGTCTTGTCTACAGATGCAAATAAATCCTTACTTATTGTCTTTGACTGTAAGTTTATTGTACCTACTAATAAAATAAAGACAGACGTAAATTGCTAGCACATTGCTGTTTATTGTCAGAAATGTATAAACACGTACCTAACACGTCTATTTTAACAGCAAAACAACAAAACAATAAACTTTTTTTGCGCTTCATTTGCCGTTTTTGACGTCAAAGTGTTGACTTCTGTTTTTTTTAGTTTGGTCACACTTAGGTTAAACTGTTGTACTGGAGAAATAAATATTCTTGGTGAAATTTAGCTTAGACACGCGGCCCACCTAGTGGGAAGTGGTTACCGCGACCTATGGACGTATGCAACACCAGGGCGTTACACTCATGATGTCGACTCTGAAAAACTCTCGATCTTAAAGAAAGGAGAGGCTTTATGAAGCCTTAACATTATATAAGACTGTCGGAGCCTTATCCTCCCTTTGAGTATTTTCTCAACACATTAGGGAACTTTTTAGGGCTAGAAGTTACTAGTAACGAATTCCACGCCTCCAAGAGACGTGGCAAGAAGTTCTCACTGTGTTCATGCTAAGACTGAACTGGTAAAAATTGCTTGACCTTGCAATGTGAAAACCATAAGCCCTTTATTTATTTATTTATTAGCAATATAAGCTGCATATGCATACAGTCTGCACGAAAGCACTTATATGCTGTAGATTATATTAGGCATTACACTAGATTGCATTATAAATACATTGAAATTAAAAGTACTTCCTTCATTCTTACAGTTCGTCAAATAATTAGGTAAACAATGATTCAACAAACAAAAAAAAAATGTCCTATACAATTCAAATGTCAAGTGAATAATGTCGAATGGTAGGCAAGGATATTGACAAGAATCAAATTACAATTCAATTCAATTCTTATTGAATGGCGAAGCAAATCACAAGAATTTGGTAATATATTATTAGTCAAAACAATAATGTCAAATTGGACTAAATTGGAAGATAAAAATACATTCATAATATCTACAATGGCAACGTTCTTTATAATTATATAAAATCCCCTCACACTTACACTAATGGTACTAGTCTTTTCATAAAATATGTCTACATCTGGATTCGTTTTCAAAAAAATATTTATGTGCTGAACACCTCTAAAACTGGGACTATTCCTTGCCAGAAAGCGCCACGCCCACCGGCGGGCGAGTAAAAAGCTCTTCCAATTAGTCCCAGCCTCTCCTTTCCTACACAGCAAAACACGTGCAGAGCTAAGAAGCGGTCCTACGAATCTTCTATTTGCTGTTCCACTTAGTCTTGGCCACTTAAATGGCGCATATTGGGAGAGGCCTAAGTCCAGCAGTGGACTGCGCTTGGTTTAATTGATTGATTTTTTTTTTATACCACTTAGTTGTCAGGCAAGCACACGGCCCACCTGATGGAAGGCCCATAGTCTTCCACTGACAGCACAAAATCTCCAGTGAGCTCTGGCTACCCTACTCACCGCTGGGAACACAACACGAAGTTATTATAGCCGCGGTATTCTGTAGGGCGGAGGTATTTCCCCTGTCGGACTGCTCAATTGGGCGGAAATACCGCCGTGTCCTACCTCCTC
Source organism: Eilema griseolum (assembly GCA_963662185.1). Lineage (NCBI taxonomy): Eukaryota > Metazoa > Arthropoda > Insecta > Lepidoptera > Erebidae > Eilema > Eilema griseolum. The sequence goes on along the minus strand of OY759242.1, from coordinate 24,779,750 downwards.
CGCCTCCTGATTGACAAGTCTTGGGGCTCATTACCAGCACACGCGTTTCCTTCTTCTACAGTCCTGGTTTCTTTAAGCGGGGCATAAAAACAACTGATGAGACCGCGAAGCTGAGGGCCACCCTTGTAATAATGTTGTCTATAATGAAGACGTTTTTACTGAGACTTTACCTTCAGCTTATCATCAGGGTCCCGATTCCAAAAGCTTATCTCATAAAAAAATCACTGTCATACCAGTGGCACTGCAAATAATGCCATTAATATTTCGACTTTCCTGTTATATGATCGAAATCATTAAAAACAAAAGTTCCTTATACTTTTCTTTCACTTGACAAGATGGTCTAAAATTGTATTAGCGGAATCAGGGCCCAGGTGAGCTTACTCGTATTGATATGTCCGTTAAAAAATAATGAAGATATTTGATTCGGGGAATCCATAGCCGTAGGCAACATCTCAAAAAAAAACTCCTAGAACACAAACAAATATACTAGAATGATTACTGTAATTACGATACGATGATTTCGAAATACAACCGTACAATTAACGGAAATTTTGATTTAGTACTCAGTAATTTAGAATATTTGCTAATGTACTTGTATCAGGCAAGGTTAGCACATGACCGAATCATTGTGCAATGATGTCTGACCTATTACGTTAATTATAATAGGTATATCGGAGCATATCGTTCAACCGCATCACAGTTACACTGGAAATCTGAACCGAACAGAATTCTAAAAGAGCCTCAAATAATAATAAAGTTATTGAAGCCGCGGTAGCCTAGTGGTATGGCTAATGGGCTGCTGAGACGAGGTCTCGGGTTCGATCCCAGGTTTTACCATGGCACACACCAATGACTTTTCGTCGTGATCATATATATTTTACATCAGCTAGTTTTTGAGAGACTTGCTAGTATGTGAAACACTCAGACCAATACTGACATACACATTAACATAAAAATAATTTGCACTGAGTGGGAGTCGAACCCGTAACTTCTGGCGTAACTCAGGTCAATAATCGCACGTAAGATACGTGATATAAGATTGATCAATGACTTGTAAGATTAAATCTCAGACTGTAGTGAAATAATATGTTTATCTAGTAGTTTTTACATCATATCGTACGATCAAGAACACAAAAAGTTACATTAAAATCGGTTTAGCAGTTTTTGTATGATTGTCGAACAAAGAAATAACACAACAGACGTTTACAGATTTAAATAGTATGTATTAGACATGCATTTGATATATTGTGTTTAGTACGTAATTTATGATATTGTTTTAAAATTCCAATTATTATCCAAAATGGACGCTATGATTATTTTGTCTTTGAGTTTGAGTTTTAGGGTTTTGGCGCCCAAATACCTACACCGCTGCAAGATTTCCTTTTGGTTGGGAGGTCCGATGGCTGTCACTCCTATAAGAACTGTAAAAATCCATAATCAATAAGACCAAAACGAGGTGCAATGCCCTCGGTTGCAAACGGTAACAAGAAGGTTCTCGAATATACTAGATTCTTAAAGCGTGAAAGTAACCTCGTGTTGTGTTTCCAGCAGTAGGGAAGCCAGAGCTCACTGGAAAGTTTTAGCGCTGTCAGAGGGAAGACCAAAAGCTTGTCCTGCTTTGTCATTTAGGCTCACGGCACAGAAACTCTCTAAACTTACAGGGTTGACAACGCAAGTGTGGCTCTCTTGGTTTTGCACACTTCATAGCCTATGGTAACCACTTTCCATCAGGTGGGCCGTGTGTTTGTCTGCCACCTAAGTAGTATAAAAGAAAAAATATCAAACCAATCCTTGCCTGTTAAAGCCTCGTTTCTCTAGCGTCTTGGGGTCAAGATATATGTCTGTAATACCAACACACAAAGTCACACAATATACTTACGCATTTGATTGTTTTGTACAAGAACAAAACTTAACACCACGTGTTCGTAAACGTTGAACACTCACAGGTCAGAGGGCAGGCAATTGTGGAGTGACAACATTGCGTTTACTGAAGCAATAAGCACTTATAGCACCTGCAATACCTACCTCATTAGATGTTATTACATTTTCATTTCTCATTAAATGATGAACATCGTATTACCCTTCAAATTTTAGACTCTTTTACAGATACACATGTACATATAACCTTATTCTAGACTCTTTTAGACTGGCTACGTGGGTAGGAATGGTGTGGTAGAGAGATTCACGAGTACAATATATATTTTTTTAGATGCTGGGGTGTAAGATTGCTTAAAGTTTATAATTTAGGCCCAAGAGTCTCCCTCAGAGAAAAGTTTAAAGAGATAGACATTTTAACCGTAGTCTCACAATATATTTTCGAGAACCTCATGTATGTACGGAAAAATATTTCAACATTCTCTAGAGTTTGTGACCGGCATAAAATAAATACCAGTCAATCTTGTAGTCTGTGGTAGTCGACTTGAAAAAAATAGTCATTCATTCCAGGGCAACTGTATACGCTTTTTTAACAAGCTCCTTAATGAAATTAGGGATTTACCTGTGTATAAATTTAAAAATATTGTTAAAAGTAAATTGTGCCAGAAAGGCTATTATATAATCCAAGAATACTTGGATGATAAAAAAGCTTGGAAATGAGCTGTTCGCTCAACTATGCTACTCAAGTAAATTTTTGTATTTAGATTAAGTAGACTAAGTGTATCGGAATATCGGAATATCGGAAACTCAAAATAATGAAACATGGTAAATATCCCGTTTATTCTGAAATACTGATGTCAGTGACCATGATAGTTTAAATACCTAGACTAAGTGTATGTTTGTAAATAGACCAAAAAAAGAAATGCCCGCTGAGTTTCTTGCCGGAGTCTTCTCAGGTCGGGGCCGCGTTTAAAAGAACCGATGGTCCATTTACTAAACTGATATTCATGTTCCTTTTTGTTGACGTTTTGTAAATGCCGATATAATGGTCTATACATAATAAATGATTTTTGACTTTGACTTTGACTTTGAGTATCCAGCGCTCCCCGGCTTCCTGCATCATCTACTGTTTAAGATGACCTCCTCAGAAATGAGAAGCACGGTGTCCCTATCAAACCCCAGAAAGAGGGGAGTGGACGTGAAATGCGGGGCGGTGAAAGCCTTAATTTTTATCTATTACAATTTTAGTTAACCGCGGTAGCTTACTGCTACGACGAGGTCTCGGGTTCGATCCCAGGATTTACCATGGCACACACCAATGACTTTTCGATGCTTTTCGAAGTTAGTTAGAAGTAGTTAAGTTTAGTGCGTATTTATCGCAGGTCTATAAGTGCCCGGTAAATGGCAATAGGCTCGCCGTACATTGGGACCTAAACATAAACTGGCGAAATGTGGGTGCTAGCACCTCTGCCTACCCCTTCGGGGATATAGGCGTGATATGTTATGTTTACAATTTTAGTGACATTTTTTAAAGAGAATATTAACTATCGGGTGGAAAACAACCCTATCCCTTAGCCGCCTTCTACGACAACCCAGGGAAACCAATTCATACTGCAAAAGGTGGTTTAGTCCACGTTCAGTCCCCACAATCTCTACCCCCGGCCATGTTCAACCCCTAAACGTAGTCCACGTTCAACCCCCTAGGGGTGTAACATAGACTTTTATTTTGCATGGTTTTTGATCCATATTCTACCCTCAATGGACATTCAAATACGAAAGTTTTTTCTGCTTATTTCTGCTATCCTTAAGTTTTACCTTAGGTTATAAATAGAATATACTTTTCTCATGATTTATTCCTTTGTATGTAATATTCAGTGATTAAGTCAGACACACTAAAGTCAAAGTCGAACAGATTCAAGATATCTAGGTCACTATAATGCTGATGAAGGTCAGGAGCTGCGCAGACATCAAAATTATGTAAGGCTTGCGAGCTATGAACAACCTGCTACATATTTTTCTCAATAGTTATTTTAAATTCTGCATATAAAGTGATTTCCGGGGCTCCAACAAGATCTTTAAAGGTATGATTCCGGGGTCGACCGCAGACAGCAGCAGCAGACGCAGAGCGTACCATGAAATCAACTTGAATATGATAATTTTGTTTATTGTTTTAATTCATTGCGGCTTCTCAATTGTGCCGTTTATCCGTATCGAAGTTTAACTAGTAATGTATGCGAAGAGACGACTTGTTATCAAACCGCACATAATTGGTGTACATCTGAACTGAGGGCCCAATTTTTAAAACCTTGTCAAACACAATAAGACTTTTAGGGAATTTAGTAAAATATAGTAAAAAGTTAAGGCAACCAACCAATAATTTCAAAAACGAAAGATAAAACTGCTATAATTAAATTACTTGGGCACTCAGTCTAAATGTTATCATAAAATGATATACTTAGCCTATAGCTCAAAAAGTACGAGCTCTGGGTTAATCATAGAATTTATTTATGAAAATTGTTCTGATTTTTTTTTGTAAAGGTCCATAGAAATAATAGAAATTCAATTGCGCAATTCGCTCATTTGTCTAAAATTATACATTTACATTTTTTTTCCACATACATTACTTGTTAAACATGAATACGGATAAACCGTGCCATTGAGAAACCGCAATGAATTAAAATAAAACAAAATTATTTAATTCTAATCTATTTCTTGGTACGCGACTGTCAGCTGCTGTACAATACCGCTGCGTGCTGCTGAGTTCGGAATCATAACTTTATCCAACCTCACCTGCAAACCAATAAACATGTTATCATCCGCTCCGAATTAGAAGGACAGACAGCAGTCGCTTCCACAATATCCAAATCAAAAGGAGAAAAAATAAACGGACCCCGTGCACCGACGGGAAAGCTCCAAATGCAATTTAATAAATGCCATATCTAGAACATTGAACACGAAATTTTTTTGGTGTTGCATACGTCCATTGGCTACTTTCCATCCGGTGGGCCGTGTGTTTCTCTGACACGGCCCACCCGATGGAATAAAAAGTGTAATAAAAAGAACAACTATCCAGGACAAGTCCAAGTACCTCAGTTGATCAGCGTATTTAGAGAATAGCCACGTGTTTGTTATACTTGACATTATTAATTATGGTATACTTATTATTGTTTTACTGTAATATTTAATATTTTTTTGACATTCTAATATTGTATGGTAAATTAACTTTTTAAAATTTGCACACCTATCAAAGGTAATAAGCAGAGCACTGCACATATTATGTAAACTACTGACCAACCCCATGTACCTGTCTTATGCGAATAAAAATGATTTGATTTGATTTGAGTTACATCTTCGTCTTGGTTGTTGACTTTTTCCGTTTTAAAGTTAGTAATGTTCGATTTAGATTGTAAAAAGTAAATTTCCAGAGAGGGATTAGAACCTGCTACAAGTCCCTTACACAAAGAATGCTCTGACGAACTGAGCTACATAAACACGCCTTAATGATAGGAAAAACTATGACTAGATATAAATCAATAAACTGTTATTATGGGAGATTATTGACTGAGAATCATTGCCGTTAGCACTTTAATAGTGTCATTCGTTACACTTATTTCAATTTCATAGTGTCATGACGCGTGGTTTACGGCAGAGTAGAATTAGGGCCACCCCATCTCTTCCGATGCGGTGTCGTGTAAGTGGATTAAGGGATAGGGCTGTTTAACATCAGACAGATATTTACAGCCCAGACTCAGCCTCAGATGCATGTCTCGAGTCAACAATAGTGCCCAGCATACGGCAATAAGCTTACGTGGGACCGAATACAATTTATAGGTGAAATGTATGTGTTAAGTCACCTCTGCCTGACCCTCCAGAGATAAAGGCGTGATTATATGTATGTATGTATCCTTACTATCCTTACTAATCCTTACTAATATTATAAATGTGAAAGTAACTCTGTCTGTCTGTCTGTCTGTCTGTCTGTCTGTTACGCTTTCACGCCTAAACCACTGAACCGATTTTGCTGAAATTTGGTACAGGGGTAGATTAGATCTTGGGAAAGGACATAGGCTATGTTTTGTCGTGATAACCGACATCTACGCGGGCGGAGCCGCGGGCAAAAGCTAGTATTATAAATGTGAAAGTAACTCTGTCTGTCTGTCTGTCTGTCTGTCTGTCTGTCTGTTACGCTTTCACGCCTAAACCACTGAACCGATTTTGCTGAAATTTGGTACAGGGGTAGATTAGATCTTGGGAAAGGACATAGGCTATGTTTTGTCGTGATAACCGACATCTACGCGGGCGGAGCCGCGGGCAAAAGCTAGTATTATAAATGTGAAAGTAACTCTGTCTGTCTGTCTGTTACGCTTTCACGCCTAAACCACTGAACCGATTTTGCTGAAATTTGGTACAGGGGTAGATTAGATCTTGGGAAAGGACATAGGCTATGTTTTGTCGCGATAACCGACATCTACGCGGGCGGAGCCGCGGGCAAAAGCTAGTGTATTAATAAAATTGGTGGAATTTATTATTAGGTACACATAATATTGAAAACACACTTGTACTTTTTCTACAGTATTTACAAATATTGCTTAAATAAGTGTTATTGTATAACTGATACTAATTTCTATTATTTGAGTAATATTCTTTGTTATTAGTTTCCCTTGCGTCCATAGATGGCGCTGTTCTAAAAATGTGCATCGCGTTAGCGATACGTTTTGGTTAGTCAATAAAATAGACAGATATTTTGTATAAACAACAACTTTTACGGCTACAACTAGCTGTTTCATTTGACTCCTCCTTGGGCACCTTCGGTACGAGTTTGTACAGTTATAAATAAAATTGCTAACGGCAATGATTCTCAGTCAATAATCACACAGTTTATTGATTTATATCAAGTCATATTATTTACAAAAGCAAACGTTTTGCCATTGGTCTCGGGTGTCGTCTGTCACGTTTGCATGAGACCGTAGGTAAGGTACTCACTAGTCATAATAGTCATATTTATTAATACTCATTGATTCATATGACTACAAATAAAAATAAAAAAAATATTCTACAACATTCTACACAACGCTATCTACCCATGGTATGCATAGTTTAATTAGCTTGTGTTATGAAACCTAGAATACGGATAAACATACTTAAATACTTTTTTCCCACTTTTTACCCAGACCAATGCAAATACCCATATTCATGCATACAAATATTTGCACTGAGCGGGGATCGAACCCGCACCTCCTGCGTAGCAGTCGTGTTCACTAGCGCCACGCCACAGAGGCTGTCAAATGTATCAAACAGTCAATTTCATGTAATATTCAGTACAAAAGGTGTTTTTTTCTTTTAAGGGCCCCAATTCTAATAATTTCATGTCATTATAAAATCATTGTCAAACCACTGACACTGCAAACAACGCCATATAATTTTAGACGTTACTGCTATGTTTTTAGAGTCTAAAATTAAATGGCATCGTGTAGATGTAAAGAAATGATGTAATGAACTCTTATTCATTTAATTTCGGACACTAAGCCTATACCAATAAAGTTAAAAATTTAATGTTATTTTTTGCAATGTCTGTGGTATATAACTGGGGTTTTGCTACTATATAAAATTAGCAGAATCAGGGCACAGGTGAGCCGTTATCAGCCATTAAAGTACACACATACACTGCAGATATATGCTTCAAAAATATGAAAAATAAATAATCCATCTAAACACTTGCCAGCAAAATAGACCGCAGTGGAGTAATTGATAAAACACTTTAACTTGACTTGCTGATAGTACTTTTTAAGGTGAGACGATTTTTAGCACATGTAATATAATTTTAAATGGACTGAGCCGAGTTTACTGCTATTTTTGACTGAGACGAATGTTCACTGAGCCGAGTTTACTACAATCACTACATAGCTATTCAAAGTCATTCACGAGGCACGCTTGCATTGATGACATTATCCACCATGCTCTTGTCACCCCTGGGGTACCAGCCATTCGTGAACCTAAGCAGTTTGGGGTTGAAACGTTGGGGACCTGGGGTCCAAGTGACCGTTTTCTATACAAAGATTTGGCAAAGCGGCTGATCGACGCTACGCGTGACCAGAAGGCTGGTTTTTATCTGGCATAGAAAATATCTATCCCCTTCGGGGATATAGACGTGAGTTTATGTTATGTTATAGAGAATAAACATTGCACTCAACGTGGCAATGCTGCTAGCCTTCTGGAAACGTACCGGTCGGTGACGATGCGGAGGAATTTCATGACGCATTATGTGTGTAACTTTTTTATTTATTTCATTTAAGTCACTCACTAGTTTTACAAATTATAACCCCTTGAAACAGAATAAAGTATTTTTTATTACACACATGTACGTCAAAGCAAGACAGCAGTTTTTTCGAGAGCATTTTTGAACCTTATCATATTTTTTTTTTCTAATTGTGCACGTGAGTGCTTTAGCACCTGTATCATCACGTGCTACAGATTAACATAACATAAACTCGCGCCTATATCCCCGAAGGGGTAGGCAGAAGTGCTAGCACCCACATTTCGTCAGTTTATGTTTAGGTCCCAATGTAATAGGTGGCGAGCCTATTGCCACTAACCGGGCACTTATAAACCTGCGATAAATACACACATAACTTCGAAAAGCATCGAAAAGTCATTGGTGTGTGCCATAGTAAAACCTAGGATCGAACCCGAGACCTCGTCTCAGCAGTCCATTACCCATACCACTAGGCTACCGCGGTTTGTAAATATCTACTGAAGAGATTGTACAAGAAGTGTGTTTTCAATATGTATAACAACAAATTCCACTAAGCGCCATTAATCAATAGTAGGTATAAATAGTTGGGTCGGCCGGGATGCGAGGGATATGCCTGTCAACCTCACCTTCGGCAACCAAAGCGACCTACAGGCGGCGTGCGTTTTAGTCGGTTCGAGTCCGACATAACCTCCTCCACCGGCTCCGGTGGGGAGGTATCCGTGGAGATTTTGCGCACGTAAAAAAAAAAAAAAGTAGGTATAAATAGTTTTTATAGCTTTTTCTACATATCAAAAACGGCATTTCTAGTTTTATTTTCAACTTTTAATCGCGGTTAATTAATTAGTTGAACTTTAATTATGTTTGCGTACTTTTTTATATGCATAGTATATGCATACAAAGTAGGGCAGTAGGATTAACAGACTCCACCAAGATATTCCTGCCTTCCTTTCTTCCTTCTTCTTACAGTCCCGGGTCCTTTAAGCGGGGCGTGAAAAAGCATCTGATGAGCTACGTATCTGTCATGGTGATCCTCTTTCCTGAGACTTTGCCTTCAGCTTACCGTCAAGCGAAGTGAAGTCAAATAATAAAACATGTCTAAATTTACGGAGCTTAACTCTTAAATGTTGCAGCATTATTGGTGATTATAATGCTGAATATAATTCCTGAAATTTCCCCTTTAGCTTACCATCAGAGGACGTTAAGTCATTTAGATGTGGCATCACCATGGCTTTTAAGCGTCAAGTCAAACATACCTGCAAGGTAGTGCCTATACTTACTATTTAACAGACTATATTATTCTTCAAGGTTCTTCAAGGTTGCACAGCTTGAAGAATAATATCCAGGTAGGGCCTATCTTAGGACCATCAGAATCTGGAATGATGGACCACGTTTTCTAGACCAACAAGTCCACCAAGACATGGAATTCAATACCAGCTCACGTGTTTCCTTTTTCCTACAGTCCCGGGTCCTTTAAGCGTGGCGTGAAAAGCATATGATGAGGCCGTCAAGCTGAGTGCCACCATTGTAACATTACTTAGTGTCTGTAATGGTGACCCTCTTTCCTGAAACTTTGCCTTTAACTTACCATCAGAAGAGGTGAAGTCAAGTTGGCGTGTTCTAGATAAAAAAAATAAAAAGATTCCACCTTCGCTTCTTATCATTCAATGGGGTACAGTGAAATGATGGACTGTAAATAAGGATGACGTCATCTTCATTTTAAATATTATAATCTTAGCTTACCATCAGGGGACGTTTAATCAATTAGATGTAGTTAATCAAAGGTGAAGTTAATAAAATAACCTTTACTCTGACATCATGAGAAATAACCTGAACAGCATAATCATGAAAGAATTAAGTATCTATGCATATTAATGGCATCACCTTGACCTTTAGGGCTAAGCCAATCACGCCTGTAAGATAGTACACTTACTATTTAACACCCTATATAGTCTCTGGAGCTTTTACCCTCGGAGTTGGATGGTCAAATGGCACTCGCTCGCATAAAAACCATATAAGCCACACCATAAAGAAGAAGTCTGTCAGTAGAAAGACCAAAGGCTTGTCCTGCTATGTCTTCTACACTAACGGCCCAGAAATAATTTGTGCTTACATGATCGGCAGCGCGAGTGTGACTCCCCTGGTATTGCACACGTCTATAGGACACGATAACCAATTTTCATCCGATGGACCCTGTGCTTGTCTGACACCTAAGTGGCATAAAAAGAAGAAACAGTAAGCAGATCCCTGACTCCGAGTTGAAAACCTTGGATGTAACCGGGACTAAGGTGAAAATACTAATGAAAAACATACCTGTAAATCCCCTAAGGGGTAGATAGATGTGTATTAACGTGTACAATTCATTAACTATGATTGTCGGGGACGAGCTTATTGCCATCAATTAGATACTTAGTCATAAGCTGTAAGGTTACTGTTGAATGGAGAACAGCAATGCGGTTTTTCCCAAGCGCCTACAATATGGGGTTCATCAAAAGGGGCATTAGAAGGTTTCTTCTGGGTTGGCAGCACGAGTTTGACGCCTCTGTTGTTGCATACGTCCATTGGCCACGGTAACCACTTCCCATCAGGTGTGCCATGTGCTTGTCTGCCACCTAATTGGTATAAAAGAAAGCCCTATCCCTTAGTCACTTTCTATAGCACCCACGGTAAGGGATATGATGGTCTTATTTTACTCCACCAGGAACTAACACGAAGACGTGTAATGCGTATTCAAGTAAGTAGAACATAACCTCTTTTAATTAAACTAATATTGATTTTAACACTTAATCGAGAGTTAATGAACTTGCAAACCACAAAGCGGTTCTGTAAGTACAGAGTTTCTGTGCCGTCAGTGTAGTAGACAAAGCAGGACAAGCGTTTGTAACACCAGAGGAGTCACAGTCGCGCTGCCAAACCTGTAAGTACAGAGTTTCTGTGCCGTCAGTGTAGTAGACAAAGCAGGACAAGCTTTTGGTCTTCCCACTGACAGCACCAATTCTCCAATGAGCTCTGGCTAACCTACTCACCGCTGGGAACACAATACGAAGTTATTATAGCCGCGGTATTCTGTAGGGCGGAGGTACTTCCACAGTCGGACTGCCCAATTAGGCGAAAATACCGCCGTGTCCTACCTCCTAAGTACATCCTATCTCGCTCACTCAAAACACAATGCTCTTTACTTCGTCCCCCACCCCGCTGAATGTTCCTAGAGTGCAGCACAGCGGGCATTGTCTTCCGGCTCCACAGGGACATGGTGCCGAAATGGGAGCTACGACTTGGGCGACCAAGCGCAGGGCGCACCGTAGTAGCGGTGGTAAGACCATATTGGGGGAGTGGCTAGAGAGGCCACACGGCAGCCTCTCGTACCGTCTGACGCTGATTATCACCGAGCACGAGTGCTTCGGGCAATATCTGCGTCGGATGGAGAAAGAACCAGAGCGAGAACTCTGTGGTCCCCACACCCGAGGAGAGGGCCATATCGAGAGAAATGGCCCTGGGTCGGCCGGGGTGCGAGGGATATGCCTGTTAACCTCACCTTCGGCAACCAAAAACGACCCACAGGCGTCGTGTGTTTCGGTCGGTTCGAGTCCGACATAACCCCTCCCGCCGACTACGGTAGGGGGGTATCCGTGGGGATTTTGCGCACGTAAGAAAAATAAAAGCGGGGATGGTCGGTTTATAGTACAATACAACCAGAGGTGAATTAACACCTACATTTTACCAGTTATTGTATTCGGTCCCACGTAATAGAGGTGAGCCTATTGCCGTATTCTGGGCACTATTGTTGACTCGGGTCATGCATCTGACGCAGAGTCTCCCTTAGTCACCTTGTACGACACCGCATGGGAAGAGATGGGGTGGTCCAAATTCTACTCTGCTGCTGGGAAAGGAATTATGGATATGAATTTATTTATCTGATGACAATGGTTGCTTGCACATAGATACAATTCGTAGCTTAAACACGTGCAGAGCTTAGATGTCACGCTCACACTGTGCAGAATATACGAAGAAGAATATACGGTGCAAGAACCGAGCGGTTCGGAGACTCTTGTCTTTGCCGCACCACCAAGACCTGGAATTCATTGCCAGCTCACGTGTTTCCTTCTTCCTACAGTCCCGGGTCCTTTAAGCGGGGCGTGAAAAAGCATCTGATGAGGCCACCAAGCTGAGTGCCACCATTGTAACATTTTTTTTTAGTGGCTGTAATGGTGACCCTCTCTCCTGAATCTTTGCCTGTAGCTTACCATTAGGCGAGGTGCAGTAAAATTGGCGTGTCCTAGATAAAAAAAATAACTAAGCTCATTAAGTCTAGATTGGTAAAAGAACGGTACATGTTGCATCGGTTATTTATATTTTTTATTAATTTATTAATCATCCATCCTATAAATAATAGCAAACGATTTGACTTTTAAATGTTATGACGTCACAATAAATTATTTCATTCGATTTAGTAAAAAGTCACTAATTTCACTAGTCGTCAAATACCTAATTCAGATGTTATTTATTTATGTTGTATTTGACTCCTACGTCGGAGGTCGCGGGTTCATTTCCCGCTCAGTTTAAATACTTTATTCATGTCTTTTTACCCGACTACGGCGATGCAAAAGGAGGGTTATGTATGTATGTAAGTATGTATGTATGTATGTTGGTTCATCGGTTCCCTCATAGCTCCTCAGCCACTCATTACTTACTTAAATCTTACACTTATTTTAATCTAATGTGGCGCCCTCTAGCCGTCATAGAGTTGCAGGACTAGTTAAATAAATTTGAGATAAATATGTCGTCTTTAGTATCAACTAAAAGGACTTAATTAGCACATTTCATTTATGTATAAATTTAACTAGTTATACTTAACATCAGTATTCAAATAAACGGGATATTTACCATGTTTCATTGTTTTGAGTTTTCGATATTACATGGTAAATATCCCGTTTATTTTGATACTGATGTGAGTGACCATGATAGTTTAAATACCTATATAGTTATACTTAAATTCAACAAAACAATACATTCTAGAGAAAAGTGGTAAACGACCACGGCTATCCTTGATATTTTCTTGTTTAACACTTTTTAGAGCGAAATTTTTCAGTAGCCCGGTGTTATTTTTAGTTATAAACTTAATATTTTTAGTAATTAATGCAAACGATAGTCTTACTCAAGTCATAGCCTGACCTACGGATTCATTTTTATAGACATAATTTAATCTGAATTACACGTGTAAGCAATTTAATTTATAGTAGTGACAATACATCACAATATTTAAGTGTGTGACTCAAGGTTTTGTTTGCTGTCAATTGTTGACACGTACTGACATGTGATCTTTAACCGACGCCAAAAAGAGAAGTCGCTAATTACTGTTTACGGCAACTGTGAGAAGCAATGGGAATATGCTTTTAGCGATTATACCTACATTATGGTACAGTACGCCCTACATAATACCGCGGCTATAATAACCTCGTGTTGTGTTCCCGGGGGTGAGTAGGCTAGCCAGAGCTCACTGGAGCGTTTATATGCTGTCGGTGAGAAGACCAAAAGCTTATCCTGCTTTGTCTTTTACACTAACAGCACAGAAACTTTAAATGCTTGCAGGGTTGGCAGCGCGACTGAGACTCTCTTAGTTTTGCACGTGTCCATAGGCCACGGTGACCACTTTCCATCAGGTGGGCCGTATGCTTGTCTGCCACCTAAGTGGTATAAAAAAAATCTGCACTAATGTTATAAAGCTGAAGAGTTTGTTTGTTTATTCATATGTATTTGGGGACTCTGTGGTCCCTACACTCGAGGGCTAGATGCCTGTTAACCTCACCTTCGGCAACCAAAAACGACCCATAGGCGCCATGCGTTTTAGTCGGTTCGACATAACCTCGAGTTCGACATAACCTCTCCCACCGGCTCCGGTGGTCAGCGTATACGTGGGGATTTTTCGCACATAAAAAAATTACCTGAACTTCATTCGGTGCATGACGTGAAAAAGCATCTACTGAGGCTGTCAAGGTAGGGCCCATTTTAGGACCATTAGAATCTGGAATGGTAGTCTGTACTTTCTGGAATAGTGGTCCGTACTTTCTGGAATAATGGTCTGTACTTTCTGGAATAGTGGTCCGTAGTTTCTGGAACGGTGGTCCGTACTTTCTAGATAGGTGGTCCGTATTTTCTGGAATAATGGTCCGTACTTTCTGGAATGGTGGTCCGTACTTTCTGGAATGGAGGTCCGTACTTTCTGGAATAATGGTCCGCACTTTCTGGTATGGTGGTCCGAACTTTCTGGAATGATGGTCCGTACTTTCTGGAATGGTGATCCGTACTTTCTGGAATGGTGGTCCGTACTTTCTGGCATGATGGTCCGTACTCTCTGGAATGGTGGTCCGTACTTTCTGGATTGGTGGTCCGTACTTTCTGGAATAGTGGTCCGTACTTTCTGTAATGATGGTCCGTACTTTCTGGAATGGTGGTCCGTACTTTCTGGAATAGTGGTCCGTACTTTCTGGAATGGTGGTCCGTACTTTCTGGATTCCACCTTCACTTCTTACTATTCAATGGAGTACAGTCAATTGATGAACTGAATATGTGAAATAGATGACGTCATTTTCATTTTAAAAATTATACTCTTAGTGCGATCCCCGCTCAGTGCTTATATTAGGTACATATAATATGCTAATATAATATACAATTACTTACAAATTTATATAAAACTATGCTAACTATACAATATATACAAAAATGGGATAGAGAAAAAGAGGGGGACTGTAATTTTACGCATCAAAAAATTCCTCCCCATCGATCTCTACTGGTACCGTGCCCAAGAGGCTGGCGGCATTACCACGCTGAATGGCGATGCCAATTCTTTGAGCGAGGTAAAGGCCAGCCACGTCACGGGAAGCTTCGATTAGTCGCTTCAAGAACTCAAGCTTCTATAATAAATAAGTTATACGAAGCCCATTGACGGCAATAAGTAAAGCGTAGTGGAGGAGGTAGGACACGACGGTATTGGAGAGAACGTTAAGCCGTCAGTCCCGGTTGCCATACGAACAGCTATGACAGACGTCACGGGTAGTTGGAGCTCTCATAAGTCCGATTGGTCTAACTACGAACTTCGATATTGCCAATTGGGTGTGGAGGTCAGATGCCAGACGCTTCACGGAATATATCGAAGGTCAGCCGCATCTTGGTTAGACTAGAAAGCTGACCCCAACTGAATTGAGAAAAGGCTCAGAGAATAACAAATTAATTAATTAGAATATTGCAGATCAATCTAGGCAAATTACACTATTTAACAGCAAATTGGTTTGATCTGGCCTGGCCGACTGTCATATTGCAAAGAATGCAATAAATTTTGGACTTTATTTCTATGACCTTAAAGTTCAAAATTAAATGCAAAGAATTTCATTACACTTTTGCGGTGCGCTCTGCAAAAAGCCTATTAATTTTGGACTCTAAGTCTATTGTACAGTTGTTTATTTTGAAATCATTCCTCATAGTACACTGGGTTGTCATCAATTCTGCAGATTATGACAATTTACTCAGACGTAGAGTATTCAGACTTACCTTGCCGAAAACCAATACAACGTTTGCTAGACCCTTTGCCCCGTATATCGACCACCACATCTACAATCAAGTTGCAAGACACTGCAACATTGAAAGGTGCTCGGTGAGACAAGCAAAAAAAGAGGTAACAAAATGGCTTACCACAGTGTCATATGAAGCCACTGAAATACTTTTGCCAAGTTGACTTGTTATGACTTACATTAAAACGTATTCTTTAATATTATATATACGTATATATATTTATATTTATATATATATATATAAATATATTTATTTATTTATTTACACAAACACAAACACGCGCACGCATATACACACACCCACGCACATACACACGCACACTCATACACAAGTACACACAGATACACACGCTCACAAACACACACGCATGTATGTAAAATATTCCAGATAATTCAGATGTTAAGATAATTTTATAAGAGTAATAATGTCGACCAAGCAATGTGTAACATGTGAAATCGTAAGAGGTACCCACAGGACAGGCTTGCCTAGTGCCGGTGGTATGACATTGATTTTGATTTACCAGAATTGAGGTCTAGAACCAAGATATTACAACCACGGCTATAATAACCTCGTGTTGTGTTCCCGGCGGTGAGTAGGGTAGCCAGAGCTCACTGGAGAGTTTCTGTGCTGTCAGTGGGAAGACCAAAGGCTTGTCCTGATTTTGTGTTCTGCACTGTAGGCACTGAAAATTTCTGTTCTTACAGAATCGGCAGCATGGGTGTGACTCCCCTGGTGTTACATATCAGGACACGATAACCACTTTCCATCAGGTAGGCCATGTGCTTGTCTGCCATCTAAAGTTGTATAAAAAAGTCAGGGTGTGTTCTAGGTTCTAGCTTCAAAATTTCTCTTAATAATTACTTCATTATCATCATTATCTGCCTACGCCTGTCTTAATTATTCAGGGTCAGTGCAACGTATAATTTCTCTGCCATACTTTCACACTAAATATCTTAGTTATACTAGTTTCTTTCGTCCTCGTCTGAAGATTTCACTTTTTCTGATCTTAATACCTACTACTATTCTAATACTACTTACTACCTACTTATTGACAAAAATAATATTGAACTCACAATGCTTCTATACCTAATAAATAAGTTATACGTATTTGACGGCAATAAGTAAAGACTAATGGAGGAGGTAGGACACGACGTTATATCCGTCCAATTGAGCAGTCCGACTGGGGAAGTACCTCCGCCCTACAGAATACCGCGGCCATAATTACCTCGTGTTGTGTTCTCGTCGGTGAGTAGGGTAGCCAGAGCTCACTGGAGAGTTTTTGTCAGTGGGAAGACGAAAAGCATGTCCTGCTTTGTCTTTTACACTGACAGCCCAGAAACTCTGTGGCATCTATTGGCAGCGCGAGTGCGACTCCCTTGGTATTGCACACGTAAATGGCCACGGTACCTAACCACTTTCCATCCGGTGGGCCGTGTGCTTGTCTGTCAACCAAGTGGTATAAAAAAGACACCCATCCATTAAGAGGATGTTTTAAATTTCTTGACCTACAGTTAACATATGTTTACGATACCACAGCTAAAGTAATTACGAACAAGCATTTATTTATCAACCTTAATTGTTGAGTATGAACCAGTTGCCGCCACCAGGGTCACAGTCAGCCGATGTCATAATACCGTTGTAATAATGCGGTAAGATATACTTGTAATTATATACGGGTTTTTTTTAACATTCTTTGAATGGCGTTTACTGTCATATGGGATAAAGGTCAGAGCACATTAAGCTGATACTGGTCAGTGATGCAGTTAATTTAAAAAAAATCAGGGTGTTGTTATGTAAAACACTTATGGACGCGAGCGTATTTTTAATGGTGGCACTTCACACACAAATTACAATTGTTAGTAAATAAAGGAAAAAGTCTTCTGTAGAATAAACAATGACACTGTGTAGTGCATTTTAGTATAAAAAGAAAGGTCCTCATGGTTTCCTTACTGGTAAGAAAAGACGGGGGGCTATAGATTAAAGCCCTGCACATCAAAAACTGAGTTGATTACTTACTTAGGTATGAGCTGTTTTACCCGTCTCCTCTAAGAGATCTAAGTAGGTTTATCCTGGATTCCATAACATAAGCTAGTTAAGCTGTGCTTACCATGGGTAATAGTGACGCCCCTTCCTTCTAAACCTCATCTTCAATCAATGAGGAGTACTTTTATCCTATTGCGGTAATCTGTTGACATATAGGCTTGCAGACCGGTCACCATAGTGAGGAAATTCATCCTCACACATTTTTTTTTTTTTTTTTATATAGGACACGTCAATTGGACTTCGCCTTGCCTGATGGTAAGCTGAAGGCAAAATCCCAGAAAAGAGGGTCACCATTACTTACACATACCGTGTGACAATGGTGACACTCAGCTTGATTGTGACAAATAACGGCGCGCAGTGTGCGGTATGAATTTCATCCCGCTCAAGCTGTAAAATAACTCTCTGCTATGACCATTTATACTGTTGATTGATGTCACTTGGTGGAATTTGTTGTTACACATATTGAGAACACAGTTGTAATTTTTCACAGTACCTAATTCCAGTTTCGCCTTACGGTATCCTCAACTTTGAGGACGCCGTAAGGCAAAACCGGTCAGGTCTAATAACAAATAAAAAATACTTAGGAAACTAAGCGATAAGGCTGTTGCTGGCTCGAGTCAACAATGGTACCTGGAAAACGACAGTAGACTAACCCCCGACTAGGTGGGACCGAATACAATGATGGTGAAATGTGGGTGTTAATTCACCTCTGGCTAAGCCTCCGTGGATACCTATATGTATGTGTGGACTCTGTATATAATCGTAAACCTATCAATAAGAAGTTTTAAGAATGAATTCATACTGTACAGAACATTCTTTATAGCCTTACAAGTTCGTGAAATTTGACAAGCAATAGTTTATTATTAAAATTTGTCTTAGGAAAAGTACATGTGTATTCTCAATATGTCTATGCTATGGCTTTTTAAGCGCTTACAATATGGGATACTTCAAGAAGGGCTTTAAAAGTTTCCTATAGGTTAAAAATAACGAATATAATACATTAATAACCCCTGTAATAATGCACTAACTTCCACAGGCCCCGGTAACAACTTTCCATTAAGTGGGCCGTGTGTTTGTGTATAGTGGTATAAAAAAATGAAACGTATAATTTGATTGAGCTACTTATGTCTTTAAATTTTGTTTAAAGATAAAAGAATATTAGCAACTGCTAAAACTAATATTTCCTCTAAGCCCTCCAACTAAGCTAAATTGCTTGTGTTAAGAGTGGGTTCACGTCGGTAGTGTAACGGCCAGGGTTCGAACCCAAGACCTCTCGAACGTAATGCCAACTCCTTAACCACTAAGCTAACGACGCTTTCTAATTTGGAATAGGATTCGAATTTAAATTATTTGCGCGGTACCTACCCTAATACTTTTTGTAAAATAAATATAAGCTAAGTTATTCATTATAAAATCTGCTATCTGCTAGTGAAAGTCTCATCAAAATTTGCTCAACCGTTTCGGAAAATGAGTAGTCTCCGAAACGGTTGATCAAATTTGATAGGACTGATGGCAATTTCTCTGTCCACAGACAAACTATGTTATAAATTACGAATCTGGGTGTAACATATGAATATTATTTTATAATAATTGTATTTGCTTGATATTTTTTTTATATGACAACCCTATTCATATCAAGACACCCTCAAGACACCTATTTAAATATTATTTTTCTCAACCTTAAAACCAGATAGCAATCATTCGGAGTATAAAAAGGTATTATTGTAAACACCGGTAAGGCTAAAAAAAGTAAAAGGAAACTTGAGGTATGAAATGCTGTTTACCTGACCCCAAAATCATGCACCCAACGTCAAGGCAAACCGCCTGTTGGGTTCATCTTCAAGCAAAACTGATATAAGGGACCAAAGTTGGTTAATCTTTCACTTTTGTGAACTAATTGGAATATTATAACATAAGATATGATTTGAGATTGACTCACCGGGATATTAACCATGTTTATTAATTTGCAGAGAAACCGATATTTCGGCGCTGTTACAACTGTGGCAGCACCGAAAAATCGGTTACTCTGCAAAAATAATAAACACGGTAAATAACCCGTCGAATTTTACACTGTTTGTTTTCATTTTTTTTTATACCACCTAGGTGGCAGACAAGCACACGGCCCACCTGATTGAAAGTGGTTACCGTGGCCTATGGACGTGTATAACACCAGAGAAGCCACACTCGCGCTGCCGACCCTGTAAACACAGAGTGCTGTCAGTGTAGAGGACAAAGCAGGACAAGCCTAGTTATCCCACTGATAGCACAAATTCTCCAGTGAGCTTTGGCTACCCTACTCACCGCTGGGAACACAACACTAAGTTATTATAACCGTGGAATTCTGTAGGGCGGAGGTACTTCCCCAGTCGGACTGCTCAATTGGGCGGAAATACCGCCGTGTCCTACGTCCTATATACCGCCGTGTCCTACGTCCTATATACCGCCGTGTCCTACCTCCTATCATTTGAATGTTGATTAACGTGTAAAGATTATTTTTTGAAAATCATGTTAATCTTATTTTGCTTATTTTTAATTTATTTATGTAGGTACTATTCGTTTCCTTAAAACCATATAAATTGATTCTAATAAACAACCAGATTCTATGAAGTAGATTCAAAATTATACTTTTAGTTTTATAAAACCACAGAAGGTGAATGAACCCGACTAATTAAAACCCACCTACTGTGCCTGCATCGCGATATCAAAATTTTCCCACAAGACAACTTATCGTGTGAAATATAGTTTTTTATACCACATACTTAAGTGGCAGTTTTAAGCACACAGCCTACCTGATGGAAAGTGGTTACCGTGGCCTATGGACGTGTGCAATGTAAGAGGCATCACACTCGTGCTGCAACTTAAGTATGCATCAAATGTAATGCTGTACTAAAGCTTGCATAAACAAAATTTCTAATTTACCCATTATATTTTCTGTATTTTTAATGATCTACAAACATGTGTAGGTATAAATTCGTAAAAAGTGCAATAGCTTTGTGTAATGTAATCTAATTTATTTGTTAACCTCTAGGATTTAATTTACACTGGAGTTGTTACATGTAATGTTTATTTTTATGCAATAAAGACTTTGAAAAATCAAAATCAACACTCGTGCTGCCAACTCTGACGGAATCTTTTAATGCCCTTTTTGAAGAAGAAACATTTTGTTTAAAACCAATATACTGCCATTATCTGAAGATTTTGCCTCATTCAAACGGCTTTTATGGTGATGATGATGATGCTTCCGACCGATTTCGGCCATGGCGACCACTTCGACTCCTAGTCGGCTCGGCGCTGATGCGCTCGAAGATGACTAACATAGCCGATCTTCGCGGTGAACTCTCGTGTACACTGTGGGCACGTGAGAACACCACCTATATAATTGTATTGAATGACAGCAGGTGGGAGGACTTTCAGCTCATCGCGATTAGCGTTGAGGTTTGCCTTTCACTGTTCCTCGAAATCGCATACTTGTCTTTGCACCATCCTGCGCCATACTGGACGTTGTGCTGCCAAATCTTCCCATTGAGACGGTTCGATTTATGAACCCTACCCGCGAAAAGAAGGCACCTAAGTGGACTATAAAATGGACAAAGATGCCTTTCTGATGGGTTGGGAGTTCAGATGGCAGTTGTGTCCCAATGTATTATTAATCAATAGCTGTGCCCACACCGAGTGAGTAGACCAATTCTACTAAAGTGAAGCCACTGTCATACAAAAGACACTGGAAGAAATGGTATTAAATTTAAGACTTTATACCTATACACTTAAAGTCTATAATTAAATGAAACGAGTTTCATTACACTTTTCATTCACACTGTAAAAAAGTCTATTAATTTTGGACTTTAATTTAATTGCTTTAAAATCAAAAATTAAATTAATTATTTAGCAGTATCTGCAGTATGACAATGTATTTTTTTTATACCACTTAGGTGGCAGACAAGCGCACGGCCCATCTGATGGAGAGTGGTTACCGTGGCCTATGGTCGTGTGTAACACCAAAGAAGCCACAGTCGTACTGCCGACCCTGTAAGCATAGAATTTCTACGTGCTGTCAGTGTAGAGAACAAAGCAGGACAAGCCTTTAGTCATCCCACTGACAGCACAAATTCTCCAGTGGGCTCTGGCTACCCTACTCACCGCTGGGATCACAACACGGAGTTATTATAACCGCGGTATTCCGTAGGGCGGAGGTACTTCCCCAGTCGAACTGCTCAATTGGGCGGCAAAAAAATGTATTGTAATATGGAAAGTATATGCTTTAGCAGAATTAAGGCCCAGTATCGCGAGGCTGCCGCTCGAGGCAATGCCTCGGTTGATGTGAACGCCCGAGGTGTGCCTCACCCGACTGTGCCTCGACCTGACCCGATGCTAAATAGAGTCTCGGTAGGCTTTTTTGCCTGGCTTATTCGGCGAATTAAACTGAATACTCTCTTTCTCTCTGACTTGAAGTCTGCCGCATATTTGATCGCAATTGCTACAGTTAAACCGGAGATAAATGAGGACATGGACGCAGGCGGAGCCGTGGGTATCAGCTAGTTTTGAATATAAGTATTATTAATATTATCAAAATATGAGCAATTACGATAAAGTATGTCAGCAAATGAGCCGTAATTAAATTTTCTTGTATCGACATTTTGGACCGACCGACGTCAGTGCCGGCTCCATCCGGTTTGGAGCACCTTTTATGGCCGGAGGGGCGGAAGGGACGCGGTGGTACTCAATGACGTCAAATGGGTATGCTATACGAGCTGTAATTACTTTTATTTCACTGGTTTATAATGGTTTTTTGTTTGTTGTTGAGTTGAGTAGCGAAACATCTGTGGAATGACCTCTTGGAAATGAGATGTAAACAGATTAAATACTTAAATTATCAAAGAATCAATTTCATTTAATCAGTTCAGGCACATTAAGAGCACATATGAACGTTAAAATTGTACAATTATGTCTAGAAATTTTATGAAAATATTAAATAATGTAAATCATCCATTGGAAAATGATTTTTGCTGGTTCGGTACGTTAGTTCTACTGAGAAGATACCAGCAAGAATCTCAGAGAACTATATAAAAATTTATTAAAACTGGAGAAGTATTTAAAAAAAATCCATTTAACTATTGATGAAACATGATTAAAGTCTATAAGATAACTATTCTAGAACTAGATTATCTCTTTTTTAAATTCGGTTTTGGTTTACAATTTATATTGTGCGAGCAAGTAAGAGATTTATGTTGACCACGCATTTACATCATCAACAAGATACTCATCTACTTTATAGTATCGAAAGGTATAGAAAAAATTGAATCGGTTCATGCGGGACTTATCTTAATAGATTTGAATAGTTAGCATACTAAATGCTTTAAAATTTCATTCAATACTTTATAATAACCTTTTTTCTTTAAATATTTTTTCAGGTTTAACACAATATTGACAAAGTAGATCAAGAATCAAGAATCAATCAATCAAAGAATCAAGAATCAATCAATCAAAGAATCAATTTCATTTATTCAGTTTAGACACACAAAGAGCATATATGAACGTCAAAATTTTACAATTATGTATGTCAAGAAATAATATAAAAATATTAAATAATGTAAAAATAAACCATTGGAAAATGATTCTTTCGCTGGTTCGGTAGATTAGTTCTACTGAGAAGATACCAGCAAGAAACTCAGCGAACTACATTAGAACTAGATTATTTTTCTTTTTAAAATTTGCTTTAGTTTACAATTTATTTTGTGCGAGCAAGCAAAAGACTTATGTTGACCACGCATTAACATCATTGAGGTACTCATCGTGTCATACAGATGATAAGGTAAAGATCTAGGGCACGCCGTAGTAACGGCGGTAAGACCCATCATGGGGGAGTGGCTAGAGAGGCCACACGGCAGCCTCTCGTACCGTCTGACGCAGATGATCACCGAGCACGGATGCTTCGGAAAGTATCTGCGTCGGATGCAGAAAGAGCCAAAGTCCGAGTGCCATCACTGCGACGCGAGCGAGGACTCAGGTCCGCACACGCTCACCGAGTGTCCGGCGTGGGAGACGCCGAGGCGGGAGCTTGTGGCGGCCCTGGGAGTGAGGGTTCTCACGCTCTCCACCTTGCTCGCGGCGATGGTTCGCTGCGCGGATGCGTGGGCGGCCGGCGCCTCCTTCTGCGAGCAAGTAATGCTCGTGAAGGAGGAGGCGGGGCGGGAGCGGCAGCGGGAGCGACGAAGGATCGCTAGACAAGCTGCCCGCGCACGAAGGCAACTCGGGCGTCGGAGGTCGATGAACGACCTCCGCCCCCCATGAGCGCCGGCCTGGGGGTGACAGGTGAAGCCGCCTGTCACCCTTGCAGAAGCAGGCCGCGGCGGCGGCGCGCGTGGCGCGCCTCCCCGTTTCCGGGGACGAGTTGGGGACTCTGTGGTCCCCACACCCGAGAAGAGGGCCAGATCGTGAGAGATGGCCCTGGGTCGGCCGGGGTGCGAGGGATATGCCTGTCAACCTCACCTTCGGCAACCGAAACGACCCACAGGCGGCGTGCGTTTTAGTCGGTTCGAGTCCGACATAACCTCCTCCACCGGGTCCGGTGGGGAGGTATCCGTGGGGATTTTGCGCACGTAAAAAAAAAAAAAAAAAAAAAAAGGTAAAGATCTCTTTTATTAAGGTAAATTTAAGCCCTGTGGGGTGTAGACTGCTACGTGAGAGGTCAGAACAACAGTTTTGTCTCTCGCTGCATGGAACCAAGAAAAAAAATATTATCGCTGAACTTCTGCTTAGCCTCTACGAGGATACACAAGCGTGAAATATGAAATGAAAGATATTTTTTTACCACTTAGGTGGCAGACAAGCACATGGCCCACCTGATGGAATATGTGGAATACTTGTATAACACAAGGGGAGTCACACTTGTGCTGACAGAACAGACCCTGTAAGAACAGAGTCTCTGTACCATCAGTGCAGAAAAGGCAGCAAGATAACCCTTGGGTTTTCCCACTGACAGCACAAAAACTCTCCAGTGACCTCTGGGTACCCTTTTTTACTTGCAGAAAATCCGAATATAATACCCTCACCACCGGAGCCGGTGGGAGAGATTTTGTCGGACTTGAACCGACTAAGGTTAACTGGCATATCCCTCGCACCCCAGCCGAACCAAAGCAACCTCTCTCGATCTGGCCCTCTCCTCGGGTGTAGGGACCACAGAGTACCCAACTCGTCCCCGGAAACGGGGAGGCGCGCAAAGCGCTCCGCCGCCGCCGCAGCCTGTTTCTGCCAGGGTGGCAGGCAGCTCCACTCGTCATCCCCAGCCAATCATTAAATTTGGTCCCACGTAATAGGGGATGAACCTATTGCCGTCTTCCGGGCACTATTGTTGACTCAAACCATGTCTCTGAGGCTGAGTGTGGGCTGTTAACCGACTAAAACGCACGACGTCTGAGGGTCGTTGTTGGTTGCCGAAGGTGAGGTTAACAGGCATATCCCTCGCACCCCGGCTGACCCAGGGCCATCTCTCTTGATCTGGCCCTCTCCTCGGGTTCTTAAGCTTACCATGGATCTAGACAGCGTTGTATAGAATATTGTAAAATAAATAAATACACACAAATATAAATTTATCATCACAGAATTTACTTCCATTTCATTCAAAGTTTTTATTTTGGGGGTTTGTGTTCACGTTTTAATCTTTCTTTTAGATTTACATATCTTGATTTTTACGGAAGCAAATACCGTCTGACCCACGAGAAGAAAACCTGCGCTAGAGCCTCAACCGTAAATCCACAGTTGTTACTTTCTTACAGGTTCAACATAACGTATAAACATCAATAAATAATATATATATATACAAATTTACATCCGGAAACATGAAAAGTGATTAAACTGCAACATTATTCATAATAGCTTTTTATCGAATGACGCAAATACAACGGTGTACAGTACACCTCTATAAAGAAATGTTGCTTCGAGCCAAACTTTTCGGTTCAAAGATCACCAGTAATTAACCTGTTTAGGCTCCATTGGCTTAGTGTGATTGGTGACTTGTCGAGTGACTAGCAATCTCTGACGCACTTATGTGGTAAGGTCAAGTGCACACTGGGGATGATACCGCTGTATGATCTACAAAGAGATGTCTGCCAGCGTTTCTATGTACTGTTACTGAGACACGAGACGTGACCTGAGATGGTGCGCATTGTCCGGTATGAAAGAAACTTCATCGCACGCACATTCAAGCTGTGAAATGACCTCCTACTGCGGTTTTCCCAAGTACCTACATTTTGGGGTTCTTCAAGAGAGTCATCAGAAGGTATCTTCATAGTTGGCAGTGCGAGTGTAACGCTCCTGGTGTTGCATACGCATAGGCCACGGTAACCACTTCCCATCAGGTGGGCCGTGTGCTTGTCTGCCACCTGAGTGGATATCAACCGACAAGATGGATGATGCGGGACGTGAATAAGCATATGATGAGGCCGTCAAGCTGAGTGTCACTATTGTCACATATGCAAGTAATGGTTCTCTTTTCTGAGACATTGTCTTCAACTTACCACCAGGCAAAGCAAAGTCTAATTGATGTGTCCTAAATAAAAAAAGTAGTACAGTTTTAGGTACTTATCCATGAGGAGGGCCAGGTCAGCTGAGGTGCGAGGGATATGCCTATCAACGTCATCTCCAGCAACAAACAACGACCCACAGGCGCTGTAAATTTTAGTCGGTTCGAGTCCGACATAACCTCTTCCACCGGCTCAGACGTGGACCTGCGAAAAACTTGTAGGGATTTTTCGCATATAAAAATTAAGGTAGGTAACCTATCTCCAATTTGTATGGAGCACGCTGTCGGTAATAACATCATAAGAGTATGGAGGGGGGACTTGTTCTCCTCGAAAAGGGTCAACCACTAAGGCGTACAAACAAATTTGCAATTCAAATAAAACATTAAACCGTACAAAGACCAATATCCTATAAATAGAATATCAATACAATAAGTTAGAATTACATTACAATACATTATCATTACATTTACATTTAAAATGTATATAACGTGTCATTCAACGCGTTTCAAAAGTAAATGTAAGTAATTAATCTATTTCTTATCAAATTAATTTGTCATTCATTAAGCATTGATTTGATTAATATGTGTATTTTTTATATTAAAAATAAAATCACTTAGTTGTCACCTTCGCTGGTAAGGCCATGTTTTGCGGCTACTCGAAACCTTAAGGCTACATGGATTACAAATATCTTACTAGGTACGTAGTACACGACAATATTCCCGTGACTGGGAAAGAATCTCCATCCTACAGAATACCGCGGCCATAATAACTTCGTGATGTGTTCCCGGCGGGAAATCAGAGCTCACTGGAGAGTTTTTGTGCTGTCAGTGGGAATACCAAAGGCATGGAATTCTACACCGACGGCACATAAACTCTCTACTCTTACAGGGTTGGCAGCATGAGTGTGACTCCCCTGGTGTTGCATACGTCCTTAGGTCACAGTAACCACCTTCCACCTAAATTGTATAAACAAATACTATACTGTCTCCACTAGGCCCAGACAGGAGGTGTCAAATTTAGAGGTGCTGACTGTAGGTACATATCACCAGGCATATCAAAGGTCGTGCGAAGTGGAAGAGTAAAAGCTGGATAGCGGATCCCGGGCTATGCAGACGGAATTCAATACTACGATGATGATGATGATGATGATGATGATGGGTGGTAATGGTGATGATGATGATGGTGGTGGTGGTGGTGATGGTGATAGTGATGATTATGATGACTCTCGTCCACTCACCACTCAAGTGGACTACATAGGTGGAAGATGAGCAGTAAAGGAATGTACTCCAGATCTCTTGGAATAGTTGCATAATATAGTTTTTTATACATCAGGTGCCACATAAGCACTCGGCCCACCCGATGGAAAATGGTTACCGTGGTCTATGGAGCTACATAAAAAAATAAGTTTAAAAATAAAACCCGACTACTGAAAAATCACCCATTAAAAAGTATTAAACAGAAAAAAATCAAGAAGCCGTGTTCGTATGCCTTTTTCCGAGAATGTTTTGTTTTTTTAGACTAAGTGTTTAAAATTTAAATGTTTTGTTTTGTTAGACTATGACCGCTAGAGCTACATCAGATTCAGTGATACGTCATATAACCTATAATCAGCGGACATCCAAAACGCTTCTAACGATACCTCATTTGTCCAGCTCCAATAAGTATTTCATTAGCTACGAGGGAACAGATGAACCTACATACTTATATAGCCTGTCAAAATCATAACCCTCCTTTGGCTTCGCCGTAGTTCGGTAATAAAAAGGGCGTTACACTCGCAGTGTTACCAGCACCTCTGTCGTCAGTAGCCATGTGATCATACCTTAAGTCAATAAATTATACGAAATCTGAAGAGCATATCATTAACGAAACAAAAAATGCGCGTTATTTTTTATATTACTCGATTGATACATGTAATAGAACATTGATACCGACATGTTTATTTGATTTGCAGTACTAATGTAAAAACGTTGTAGTTGAATTGTACGGAATTTGTTTTCCCCCAAAAAAAATTCATGAGGAAAAGCATAACCCAAGTATCGTAGGATTTTGAAAGGTAATAGGTAGGTTTGATGGTCCCAGTAATAATCAGTCCAATCGTAAATCGTTACAGGTAGATGGAGCCCTAAAAAGTTCAGCAACTGATCTAATTGCAATACTTCGACATGACTAATAGGAAAATAGTAAACCCCACATCCAGTAGACTGAAAGCGTGAAGAAATAAAAGAGATTAATAGAATGAAGAGAATAAGAATGGAAGCGTGAATATTTAGCAATGAAGTACATTTAAGAACAGAATAAACCATAATATACCTAAGAGGGAATGGGTGGCGAACAGACTTCGAACTCAGGTTGAAGGTGCTAGTAAAAAAACGACTTCTTAATCGTCATTAGGTTCTGGAGATCAGGTGGCAGTCACTTCACGGACATGCTGGCTGTAGCTATGGCTTTTAGGCTGAAACTAAAACTCCAACGCGAGGATTTCGGATGTGACCTAGCTGGTGTGAAGGATGATGATTACGATGTCGTAGGTTCTATGGAACGCAGTGCACGTCGGATATCTAGAAAGAAAGAATAAAGAAAGAAAGAAAGAAAGAAAAAGTATTTATTTAAGAAACGCACAATGTACAAAGGATCTAAATAAAAGGAATTATAATCAGGTAATACATTCAATGAACATCGTGCGAACACGAATGGGCCACCATCTCAGCATGAATGCTTCGCACACCTAGGTATTCAACGCGCTGGTTTTCAGATGGCACCGCGCCGCTAGTGGCTCTGCCGCCGCCTCGCAAATACATACAATCATGGTTTTATCCCCAGAGGATTACAGAGGTGAATTAACACCCATATTTCACCATTGTATTCCGTCCCACGTAATAGGGGGTGAGCGTAATGTCGTATTCCGGGCACTATTGCTGACTCGAGCCATGCTTTTGAGTCTGGGCTGTACACAAAGACAATGACATATCACAAACCACAGATACGTTGTCCGTACTCAAAAATTCGTAGTCATACCCTCCCCAAAAAGGAGGACCGCGGGAAATGGGAGTAATGACTTATTGAAGCAAATCCGCCCGGTCAAAAATCTCTGTAAAAAATCATAATAAATATTATCCATATATACAAACATAAATTGTGACAGGTTTTTTTTTTCAACAACCCTTTTTAATAAAGCCTTCAATTTACTGAGCTTTCTCTCAGTATGAGAGGAGCTAAGTGTCTGACAAAATGCATATAGTTGGTCCAGAGGTTATTAATCCTCTTATTAAACGAGGATCACCATTATTGATACGAAGCATGTTACAATGGTGGCACTCAGCTTGGCGGTCTCATCAAATGCATTTTCACGCCACGCTTAAAGGACCCGGGACTGTAGGAAGAAGGAATCACGTGAGCTGGTAATTAATTCCAGATCTTAGTGGTGCGGTAAAGGAACGAGTTTCCGAAACACTTGGTTCATGGTCCATCTGAACCCTGCACGTGTTGTCCTACGTAGGAAAGGAGAGGGTGGGACTAATTGGAAGAGCTCATCAGACAACTCACAATGGTTTTTTTTTACATGCGCAAAGTCCCCACGGATACCTCCCCACCGGAGCCGGTGGAAGAGGTTATGTCGGACTCGAACCGACTAAAACGCACGCCACCTGTGGGTCGTTTTGGTTGCCGAAGGTGAGGTTGACAGGCATATCCCTCGCACCCCGGCCGACCCAGGGCCATCTCTCACGATCTGGCCCTCTCCTCGGGTGTGTGGGGACTACAGAGTCCCCAATTCGGCCCCGGAAAACGGGGAGGCGCGCCAGGCGCGCCGCCACCACGGCCTGCTTCTGTCAGGGTGACAGGCGGCTCCACCAGTCCACCAGGCCTGCGCTCATGGGGGGCGGAGGTCGTTCATCGATCCAACCACTCACCATGGTAGGCGTTGAGATATTAGATCCCCTTTAGCAGTTTTGTTGCATTGTGGAAATGGCGAATGTTCTTGATAAGCTCTTGTTTTTCTTCGAACAACAAGCAATGAGTATTAAGTAATTTGGTAGAAATAGTAAAAAGTAATAGTGTGTATCACTATTGTAACATGGTACGTGTAATGTAATGGTGACTCTGTTTCCTGAGACTTCAACTTCAGCTTGCAATCAGGCGAGGTGAAATTTACTTGACGTGTCCTATATTTCTATACCACTTAGGTGGCAGATAAGCATACGGCCTACCTGATTGGAAGTGGTTATAGTGGTCTATGGACGTGTGTAACACCAGAGGAGTCATTATTGCGATGCCGTATGTAAGCATAGAGTTTCTGTGCCATCAGTGTAGAAAACAAAGCAGGACAAGCTTTAGTCTTTCCACTGACAGCACAAAAACTCTCCAGTGTTCTCTGGCTACTCTACTCACCGGCGGGAACACAACAGGTACTTCCCCAGTCGGACTGCTCAGTTGGACGGTAATGCCGTCGTGTCCTACCTCCTACTATGTCTAAAAAAGTAGGTAAGTTCTCAAATAATTCTAAATAACACAACCTGTTTTATAATCCGTTTTTAATTAATCATTATTAGCAAGCATATTATTATACAACAGGCTAGTAAGATATACATATTATGTCAGAAATGTTGAAGCTTAGACATGCAAATATCAATTGAAGCGTAATTTATCATATATTAAGACTATTATCATATATCATTTTATCACGTTGTCAGCCAGATATATAATATATTTATGGTGTCAACATAATAATTATTTAATAGAAATCATTCTTTAAACAGTAGGCATCAAGCGTGTCAATGGTGTTACTATAATGAACGTCCCAAGATAGTGCGAAGTGAAGGAATAAAATTCGGATATCGAACCACACAGTCAGAGTTCTCTTTTTCTGCTTCTTCATTGCAGTCACATCCAAAGCTATCATCACAGGTCACCCATGATGCAAGTAAGTTTCCACCAATGTTAGTAAATTATTTTAAGACTGCTAGAGAAACTAAACACCTATTGATAATAACGCGGATAAAAATCCTAAATATTTCAAACGATAATATATTGTGGAGGATATTATGACCTAGACATGAATTCTATTACGAAAGTTTGTTCAATAAGTTTTGGAGAACGATAAGGTTTAGTGTTGGGCAACGGATTTATTTTATTACATCTATATTTTACTATACACACGCCTATATATTTACTTTGAATAAAAAATAAATGTTATCTTATTCACCCTTACCTTCTGATACCTCTTATTGTGACATTTTCAATTCGCTCTTTGAGGATTTTGGCGCCAACACGTAAAAGACAGCATCGCGGTATTATTTAATTTTCTGAAATTGGTGTGAATTCCAGTTCTTATGTATAAAAATGGTGGATTTCTTGAAAGAAAGTACGAAATTTGTTTTAATAACGGATCACTAATACACACATTACATGGAAGCGAAGATACAAATAAGCAAAAACCCATACATAGCTACATATACTCATAAGGCGAACGCCCGCTAATGCTTATAATGTCAGAAACGATTCAATTTTTTTTTATTCCTTCTCTGTGGTCGCCGCCAGAGCAGACGATACAATTTATACTAATATAATTATACTATATAATTTTTAGTATGCCAGATAACTTTGACGTCGCCCGAGCAGTTCATTGTTAATACTGTTAGTTTAAATGGTATCTGGCACCCACAGGACAGGCTTGCCTAGTGTGGGGCCACAGTATAACGCACAATGCGGTAAATTAATTGGCGATAAACTATTTTTTTTTTTTTATATAGGACACGCCAACTTGACCTCACCTCGCCTGATGGTAAGCTAAAGGCAAAGTCTCAGGAAAGAGGGTCACCATTACAGACACTAAGTGCTACAATGGTGGCACTCAGCTTGGCGGCCTTATCAGATGCTTTTTCACGCCCCGCTTAAAGGCCCCGGGACTGTAGGAAGAAGGAAACACGTGTGCTGGTAATGAATTCCAGGTCTTGGTGGTGCGGCAAAGAAAAGAGTCTCCGAACCGCTTGGTTCTTGCTCGTATATTCTGCACAGTGTGAGGGTGACATCTAAGGCCTGCACGTGTTGTCCTATGTAGGAAAGGAGATGGTGGGATTAGTTGGAAGAGCTCGTCAGAACACTCACCGTGTTCGTGACCTCAGGGTTCCCAATAATTTGAACCGCGCGTCGCTGCAACCTGTCGAGAGCATCTAGTAGGTATTTCACGGAGCCATCCCAGAGATGCGAGCAGTATTCCACGCAGGAGCGAATTTGTGTCTTATAGAGAAGACACCGCTGCTCCGGCGTGAAAAAACGTCTCACTTTGTTTAGGAGTCCGAGTTTCCGCGAGGCTGTTTTGATGATGCTCTCGATGTAATTTCTATTATTCAGTTTGCAGCGAATATCCATGCCTAGGATATTGAGATTGTCCTGCAGTGGCAGTGGCGTGCTCTGAAGAGTGGGAAGGGGAAGGAAAGAAGATACCTTTGCTGTGAACGCACAAGCCTGCGTCTTCTTGGCATTGAACTCGACCATGTTCTCAGAGCCCCATTGAGAAATGTGATTTAAGATCCGGTCCAGTTCAGTGACAAGAAGCTGTCTTTTTTCCACGATATCAGACTGTTTGGCCGCAGGTTGTCCGTGATAACTCTGCATAGCAATGTATGCTGCCGGTGGACAGCATGTCGTTGATATGCAGAAGAAAGAGAGCGGGAGATAATACAGACCTCTGCGGTACGCCAGCATTTATTTGCAAGAACTCCGAAGCCCGTCCATCACAGAGGACGCGGATACGGCGCTCCCGCAGGAAACTAGCAATCCAGTTGCACAGTCTAGGAGGCAGACCAAAGGCTGGTAGCTTGGAGAGAAGCGATTTGTGCCAGACTCTATCGAAAGCTTTGGCGATATCAAGGCTAATTGTCAGTGACTCGCCGTGCTTGTCCATAGCCTCACCCCAAAGATGGGTAACGTATGCTAGAAGATCACCCGTTGACCGTTTCGGCCTGAAGCCATATTGCCGGTCATTAATTAAGGAGTGATCCTCTAGGTGACGCATGAGCTGTTTGTTAATGATGTGCTCGAAGACCTTGCACAGCACTGAGGTGGCTATGGGTCGATAGTTGGCTGGCTCTGAGCGATCCCCCTTCTTAGGGATCGGCTGTACATTCGCCTCTTTCCAAGCCGAAGGCACTGTACCCGAGCTGTAGGACAGTCGGTACAGCCGCGTAAGCATCGGAGACAACTCCGCTGCACATTTTTGTAAGACCACCGCTGGAATACCATCCGGGCCACTGGCTTTCCGGACATCGAGTGATTGAAGCACCGCACGGACATCGCATTGCCTGATACGTATTTCAGGCATTACGTGCGTACAGCATTGAGTACAGCATTGGGTAGTGTCGGCGGCTGTATACCGCAATCATCGACTCGGGAATTGGCCGCAAAGAGATTTACTAGCATATTGGCTTTCTCTTGCGGTCCATGGGCCAGGGATCCATCAGGGTAGCGCAGCGGTGGCAGCGAAGGCTGACAGAAGTTAGTCTGCACGGCTTTGGCCAGTCGCCAGTATCCACGACTGCCCGTGGGATGTGCCACTAGCTCTTGACCAAGCCGTGCATCCGCTCTAACGTAAGCCCTCTTGCAGACCTTTGTGGCTCTGTTGTACGCCGCCTTGAAGTGGCCCACATTGGGATCGTGCGTGGCACGCGCCCTTACCCAAGCGCGATACGCGGACTGCTTTTGATCAACAACCTTCGCACACTCGCGCCCGAACCAAGGGCGCACTCCTCGGGCACCGGTGACATCAGTGTACGGGATATAGTATTCCATACCCAGACCGATCTCACCGGCAACAGCAGTAGCACAATCTGAGGGTTTCTTACCTTCAAAGCAGCGTTCAACCCACTGGATGGACGCAAAATAGTTGCGCAGCCCATCCCAATCTGCTGACGAGTAGTGCCAGAGACGCCGCTTCCCCTGCACGGGTCGTGAGGGCGCTATAATTGGCACCTTGGAGCAGACCAGACAGTGGTCGGAATTGCCTAAAGCGGCTTGTACCGAAACACTGTACAGGTCTGGGTGACTCGTCAGCAGAAGGTCTAGCAGAGAGGGTGCTAGGCCGGACCTTCTTGGTATTCTAGTGACCTCGTGTACCAATTGGGTCAGGCCATGCGCCAGAGCAAATGCATGGGCGGCTCTTCCCGCATGGTCTGTTTTGGCGGAGCCCAACCAGGTTTCGTGGTGGGCGTTAAAGTCCCCCAAATACCACTTCGGCGTTCGGAAACCGTTCCTGCGCATCATCTGCCGCCTGACTCAGATATTCAAAGAGTCGAGTTGTCTCAGCATCTCCTGTATGGGAACGGTAGAGGCACACATAGATCTGACTCGTAGAGCCATGGTCTACGTGTACCCATAGGGTTGAAAAGGATGGGTCCTCAAGGCAGCGCAAACGGCGACAACAAAAATCCGCCCTAACAAACACGCACACCCCGGCTTTTGCACGGAAATTTTCCTCGATAACATAGCCGGGGTAAAGCAAGTAGGTCGTGTCATCAGGGCGGCCTATTTGTGTCTCCGTGAGAAAGAGCATATCTGGTTTCGCCGTCTCAAGGTGTTGGTGGACGGCGTTGAGGTTCGCATGGAGTCCACAGATGTTAGTGGACTCCACCTCAAATAGCGAGCTTGTGGGAGTTTGATGAGCCGCTGTGTTGCCCAATACTCTTAAATGCGCTGCCATGATGAAAAGGAGAAAAGGACGTGAAAAAAAGAGGTGATTGTCGTCGCAGCACCGCGTGACAAAGTGCGGGATATTGGTTTTGTCTATGATTATGAGGCATGGCGTGAGCCGACACGCCGTACGGAAGGGCCCCCGTACCCCCCCGAATATGGTCACCGGGCCCCCACTTCCGGTCACCAACCGGCACGACGAGCCATACCGGGATTATGCGCGGTCTGGTGAGGCAGCCTTCCAGGGTGGTTAGTCCCAGTTGGGCCTCTGTACTATACCGCGGGCGGCCAGCGGCACCACCGTTTCTACGGGTCTCCCTGACCGGCGCGTCGCCCCGCACCATCCTCACTAGACTACGCCAAGACCCACTGGTCCCACTAGTGCTGCGACCACCATCACCTCTACCCGGCTATGCATTTGCTGATCCCTGAACGCAATCCAACCGAAATTGAATTACTATGAAGGGATTTTCGCAATATTGCACGGTGGTACCAACCCGGTCGAAATTTGTGACAAATTTGTGCCGTCAAATCCCTACCACCATATATACACAGATCATGGAACTAATAAGTACTACGTACAACCGGAATGTGCACTGATCTAGGAAAACGGTCCGAAAGAGATAGCAACTAGGAGGTGCTTGTATCTCACTCTGCTAGGGTGACCAAATATTTTGCAAAAAATAGGAATTGACATCTCTCTTAATTTGCGTTTTTATTTCTTGAAGATTCGATTACTAGTTTTCGAGATATCGACGTCAGTCGTAACATTACCCCCCTTTTAGTCATGCTCGTCCCGTGCATCATTTGTTCCATGATGACGCGTCAACCTATCCACATGGACTACCTTTGGTTTTCCCCTAATCCCCTTCCTAATGCGGTAAGTAATGTCATTAATAAATAAATAAATATTCCACAACATTCTACACAACGCTATCTAGACCCATGGTAAGCATAGCTTAACTAGCTTGTGTTATGGGATCTAGAATGCGGATAAACTTACTTAGATACTTATTTTTTTTTTGTAAATACATACATATTATACATAGAAACACCCAGACCAATGCAAATATACATATTCATGCATACAAATATTTGCACTGAGCGGGAATCGAACCCGCGCCCCCTGCATAGCAGTCAAATGCTCTACCGCTACGCCACGGAGGTCGTCGTCATTGATTCTCGTAATAACCGTATAGGGCCCTTCCCAGCGAGCTTGGAGTTTTGGAGTTTTCCCCTTCTTGCGTAGCGGATTATGAAACCATACCAGTGTTCCTTCTTAAAAACCGTTGGTGTTTGCATTTCTATCGTACCGGGTTTTCATCCTTTCACCTGTCTTCAGATTGATTTACCGGACCATTCTGTGCACCTCGTCTAGTCGGTTTCGAAGTCCACTCACGTAATCCGTCACGGGCTTAGGACTATCAGGTGGCGTATCGGTTATTGCATCCACTGCTAGCCTAATCTCGCGACCATAATTCACTTTCGCTGGGGTGTGTCCCATACTGTCATGTACCGCAGATCGATAGGACATCAGGAACAGTGGGATTTTACTGGTCCCAATCTCTTTGGTGTTCATCGACAACTTTAGCCAAGTGATTTTCCAACGTCTGGTTAAACCTCTCGACCATTCCGTCTGACTGCGGATGCGCTGGAGTCGTACGGGTCTTGTTCATTCCAAGGAGTTTGCACATTTCTTGAAATAGAGCAGACTCGTAGTTCTGTCCTTGGTCATAGTGGATCTCCATAGGTGCGCCGTACCGGCAGACCACTTCCTGAACCAGTTTCCTTGCCACAGTGACTTCTTCCTGGTTGGGTGTCGCAAATACTTCAGGCCACTTAGTGAAGTAATCTTGCATTACTATGATGTATTTGTTACCTTCTTCAGTCATTGGAAAAGGTCCAGCAACATCAATGGCGATACGTCCATCGTAACAATATGTTACATCCTGCCAATGTTTCACTGCTGCAACCTTTAATACACCTTTTCACCATGATAGTAATACAAATTGGTAATAAAATTACTTTGAGACTACGAACAAGTCAGCGCATACACCCTATGCCATTAAGGATAGCTGATTGCGACGTTAATGTTCAAAATCCTACCATTGTACTACCAAAAGAATTATATGTTTACAGTTTAGAACCTTGCGATGTTTCAATGATCATAAAATGTTACGTTTTTATTTCTACTTCATGACTGAAACGAGTCAAGAGCACACATTTCTTTTACTATAATATTTAATAATAGTTTCACAAATATAATAAACTACTAAAAAGTATTGTCATGTGTTCTGGCAATACTACATGCCTACAATATATAGTGAACTAGTTCCTAGTTCCTGATCACACAGCCATTGCTTTAATTTAGTTTTGTTTTTAGGGCCACCCCATCTCTTCTCATGCGGTGTCGTACAAGGCGACTAAGGGATAGGGCTGTTTAACATCAGACAGATATATATAGCCCAGACTCAGCCTGAGACGCATAGCTCGAGTCAACAATAGTGCCCGGAATACGGCAATAGGCTCACCCCCTATTACATGGGACCGAATACAATAGCTGGTGAAATGTGGGTGTTAATTCACCTCGGTCTAACCCTCCAGGGATAAAGGCGTGATTATATATATGTATGTATGTACAAATATTTTCACTGAGTGGTGAATTGAACCCGCTCTCCATGCGTGGCAGTTGCGTCCACTACCGCTACAACGCATAGGCTGTCAACCAATTTGCTGTAGTCGTTCAGGAGTTACGCGCACATATCGTGCAGTAGATAAATAAATAACTGCACTATGAAGGCACTTGAAGCAGTTCTTCTGTTGTTCGATAATTTTGCTGAAGTAGCCATGCTCGAACCCTCTGCTTACAATTATAGAGATTGAGTGTCAGAATATGGTGTAATCTGTTATAGAGATAAGATCCAAGAAAAGCAAAAAAGCT
The DNA here is from genome assembly GCA_963662185.1 of Eilema griseolum. Classification (NCBI taxonomy): domain Eukaryota; kingdom Metazoa; phylum Arthropoda; class Insecta; order Lepidoptera; family Erebidae; genus Eilema; species Eilema griseolum. The sequence continues at coordinate 24,741,874 of OY759242.1, read as the reverse complement.
ACGAATAAACGACATGATTACGACGGGAGGATTCTCTATTGTACGGTGTTTGGGAGTGTTGTCTGACTATTACAGAGAGAACAAACAGTTGTCTTACCGTGAGTACTTGACAGAGTTCATAGAGTTGCGTGGTTGGAAAGAGACGGGGTTTGAAATAGGAAAACTTGAGTATGGCCCTTTGCGCACGCTCGGCTAACATAAGGTGACTTTGCGCGGCCCCTCCCCACGAGTCAACACAATATGCCAATATGGACTGGCAGAGTGCTAGATAAAAGATATAAGTAATATACCTTTCGTACGTCTGTATTTGAAAGTTAAATTATACTGGGTGGCCATATAACAAGTTGGTATAATACTTATGGATCCCTACGGATACCCTACCCTACGGTAGGGTATCCGTAGGGATTTTGCGCACATAAATAAAATGCTCTCTACAAAAGGAATAGAAACAGGATAAAAATTTCATGCGGGCAAAGCCTTGGGCATCTACTATACATTGAAATTGAAAAGTCAAAGGTAATTCTGTTATCTTCATTGTATGCTATGTGGAAATTTACCAAAAATTGTATTCTTAATAAACGTTATGCTAAACGACATATACATATACATACATATGCAGAATTATCTAATTCCGCGAAAGGATTTATGCCAAATACAATTCTGCCATCTTAAAGAGTATGCCAATGCTAATACGGATATACGATTATTATGTCAAAATATGATTATAATTACATACATACATTCATATAATAACACCCTTATCCCCAGAGGGTTAGGTAGTGGTGAATTATTACCCACATTTCACTTGAATTAGTTGCCACGTAATAGGGGTGAGCCTATTACCACCTTCCGGGCACTATTGTTGACTCAAGCCATGCATCTGAGGCTGAGTCTGGGCTGTATATATCTGTCGGATTTTAAACCGCCCTGTCCCTTAGTCGCCTTGTACGACACCGCAGGGGAAGAGATGAGATGATTATAATTAAATAAATTGTTCTGCCTCGAATATGTTCGATTAAACAATATTATACATATATACATTAACTTACGCCTATATCCCCGAAGGGGTAGGCAGAGGTGATAGCACACACATTTCACCAGTTTATGTTTAGGTCCCAATGTAATAGGTGGCGAGCCTATTATCATGTTTTTCACCACATTTTTGCACAGTTACGAGATTATCCCACAGATTTCATCTCAGATATTTTATTTTAAGTGTTTGTCGGCTTGTTAGCGCTGGCACGTGTCTAAATAACCTCACAGAAAACAATCAGGAGATAAATCCAGTATTGAGGTCTCCTTAATTTTCAATTATTGAGAAAGTCGCCTAGTGGAAAGTTATAGTTTTCAATGATTACATTTTCACAATCTCTTTCTGCACTACACTTTCACGATCTTTTTCTTTCACGATCTGCTCCGAACGAATTCTTCTGGCTAGATGAGGAACTGATTTATTTGTTGCAATGCCATACTATTCAATTTTTAGCTGTAAAGGTAAGTGATTGGTTGCAATTTTACCAGAATATAGGTTTGAGTACATTGAATGAAGTAGCGTGATGATATTTAGACTAGGTATAAAACCTCCTCGACGAACAAGCTATTCAACATAAAAGATTTATTTAATTCGAATCTGTGGTTCTTTAGATTAACGCGTTCAACCAAACAAACAAGCAAACACTTCAGATTTATAATTTAAACAATCTTAATCTGTACTAATATTATAAAGCTGCAGAGTTTGTTTGTTTGTTTGGTTGTTTGAACGCGCTAATCTCTGGAACTACTAGTCCGATTTGAATGATTCTTTCAGTGTTGGGTAGTCCATTTATCGAGGAAGGTTTTAGGCTATATATCATCACGCTACTACTTAAGGGAGCGGAGCATTGATAATAAATGTTAACAAATCCGGCAATTTTTCATACATATTTTGAAGACTGAAGAAAACATACGGGCTCAAACGAATATGAAGCTTCAAAATATACCCCGGGCGAAGCTGGGATGGGTCAGCTAGTTTAGTATGTATGGTGACTATTGTAATTAGTTTTTTTTATATTTTGATTTTAATTTTTTGATTTTTAATCGTTTGACATTTAACTTAAATATATATATACTATGAATAAATACATTCACATTTATCATATTTTTTTATTTTTATCTTTAACATTTATTTATTACATAAAATATAACCTCAATATACAATATTGTAATGTCAAATGTTAATATTAAAACAAAAAATACATAGAATACATCCGTATTATGTCATCTTTAATGACCCACCCCGTATCGTTCCCGGCGCAAAGGTGCCCATGATGCTAGCAGCGTTACCTAGCCATTAATGGCCATCCTTTGCCCCAGGAACGAGTCGGAACTCATGAAGACGACTTTTTTAAAAGAAGATTAGAAACGTAATTACTAATATTCCCTCTAACCCCTCCAGCTAAGCTAAATTGCTTGTGTTAGGAGTGGGTTCACGTCGGTAGTGTATTGGTCAGGATTCAAACCCGAGGCCTTTCCATCGTAAGGCCCACTCCTTAACCACTAAGCTACCGATGTTTTTTTTTTACGTGCGCAAAATCCCCACGGATACCTCCCCACCGGAGCCGGTGGAGGAGGTTATGTCGGACTCGAACCGACTAAAACGCACGCCGCCTGTGGGTCGCTTTGGTTGCCGAAGGTGAGGTTGACAGGCATATCCCTCGCACCCCGGCCGATCCAGGGCCATCTCTCACTATATGGCCCTCTCCTCGGGTGTGTGGGGGACTACAGAGTCCCCAACTCGTTCCCGGAAAACGGGAAGGCGCGCCAGGCGCGCCGCCGCCGCGGCAAGCTACCGATGCTTGGCAATTGACAATCATTTTATTATGGACTGTATATGGTGTTCAGGAATAAAACTCCTTTCTTGATAGCTCTTGATTAGCTCTACCTAAATACAAAAGACTGCACCAAAAAACATCTATTTAATGGGTTAAAATTACAAAATAGTGCAACGGCTCTCGTTACAGTAAAGTTTCTACGTACTTAGGCTTTTGAACATAATCATACAAGTGGCGCCCTCACGCGCAAGGAATGTGTATTTAATATTTACCATCTAAATTAATTATAAATGAATTAACAAAGCTAGCTATTAACTTTATGTTACAATTTAACTTCTATTGGGCTCGGCGTCCGCAACATCTCTCCCCCCGGCGCAGCTTGCGAAGCCTCCTCCTGCTTCGACACGACGACGAGCTTGCTGACGGGGCGTCGGAAGATGCCCGTCCTGGTCCGCACCTCGACGACTCTGATGCCGCCGTCTGGTCCGCTGTGCGTGCGTTCGACGACTCCCATCGGCCACGTGTTGCGGGGCAGCGTGTTGTCCACCACGAGTACCACGTCGCCTGCTTGTAGTGGGCGCGCGGCGTTTCGAGGCTCGCCACGAGGTATCAATGTGGGTAGATACTCGCGTAGCCACCGTCGCCAGAAGTGGTCCGCGAGCGCCTGGCTGGCCCGCCAGGTCCTGCGGTCGGCCTCATCACAGGGGCCCGTTGCTGGTAGTCCGTCTGATGATCCCAACAAAAAGTGGTTGGGAGTTAGAGCCTCGGGGTCGTTGGGGTTCACGCTGACGTGGGTCAGAGGCCGAGCGTTAATTGAAAACTCGGCCTCCGTGAGCAGAGTGTGCAGCACCTCTTCTGCCGGCGCCTTTTCCCGGAGAGTTACACTCAGGGCTGTCTTCACTGAGCGCACCATACGTTCCCACGCACCGCCTTGGTTGGGCGCGCCAGGAGGAATGAAGCGCCACTCCATACGATGTAGCAGTCCCTCGTCTCGCAGAGCCGGCATCCACTCGGTGTAGGCGTTGCGTAACTCTTGATCCGCCCCACGGAAGTTCGTTGCGTTGTCTGAATATATTATCCTTGGCCAGCCCCTTCTGGCGGCCATTCGTCTCAGCGCCATGATAGCTGAGTCGGTGGAGAGCGATGCTACGAGCTCGATGTGCACGGCGCGGGACGTAAGGCACGTAAAAAGCGCGCCCCACCTCTTCTCTCGACGTCGCCCTATCTTGACCATCATTGGTCCAAAGTAATCCACCCCGCAGTTAGTGAACGGGCGGTGGAAAGGGTCAAGGCGGGCGTGTGGCTGGTCTCCTGTAGCGGGTGTTTGCGGCATCGCTCGCCGCCTCTTGCAGAAGGCGCAGTTCTTCTCGACAGCGCGCACCGTTGGTTGCAAGTGAATGACCCAGTACCGCTGTCGCAGGTCGTTTGTTACTCGTTCCCTGTAGGCGTGACCCGCAGCGCAGTGTTCGCGTAGCTCGAGGAGCTTGGTCAGCTGGTGGCGGCCGTCTAGTATTATCGGTCGCTTCGTTTCAGTTGGTACGGAAGAGGCTTCGATCCGGCCCCGTACCCTCAGGATGCCGTCTTGCAGAACAGGATCTAGTCGGTACAGCCGGCTTGTCTTCGTGAGTGGGCGAGCGGCTCGGATCTTCATTAATTCGTCTCCGAAGCTCTCTTCTTGAGCTCTTCTAATCAGCTCAGCCTCGGCGCGCTGAAGGTGCTCCTTTTCCATACTCTTCGCTCTTCGTCGGCAGATGTCTGTGAAAGCGATCACTCGAGCTGCCGTTCTTACTAAAACCTCGTACTTGGAGAAGCGGGCAGGATCTGGTAGCCAGCTTCCTTGTTCTGGGTTCTCCGTGACGCTGTATACTTCCTTTTCTTCCTCAGGTTCTTCAGTTGACGCGGTGGGCCACTGGTTTTCAGGTAGTCGTAGGAATTCCGGTCCCTGAAACCATCTGTCATCTGTACAGATGGGCGTGTCGACGAGCCGGGTGGCGTCGTCCGCTAAGTTGCTCGCGGTGGGTAGCCATCGCCATTCTTCCTTCTGCGTCAGCTCCGCTATATGTCCCAATCGGTGTGCGACGAACGGCGTATAACGCTTTGCGTCGTGATGGATCCAGTGCACTACTGTTGACGAGTCTGTCCAGTAGGTCGTACGCCTGATGGCAATCCGATGCTCTTTTCTAATGGTGTCGGCGAGTCTCGCTCCAATCATCCATCAATCGTTCAGGCTTCCGTCTGTGTTCGTGATTCGCCAGTACGCCACTGCCACGTAAGCTTGCTCGCTGGCGTCACATAGGATGTGTAGGTCAACGTGTTCTTGCTTCTCTTTCAGGTAACATCGTGGCAGTCGCAGCTGGGCTATTTCTGTCAGATGCGCGAGTCATGATGCGAAGAGTTCGTTTTCTTCGGCGGGGATCTGCTCTTCCCACGTGATCCGGAGGCGCCATAAGCTCTGTAGCACGATTTTTGATCGAATCGTGTAATGGCTCAGCAGCCCAAGAGGGTCGTATATGGACATGACGGCGCTGAGTGCTTCTCGTTTTGTCGGCGCGCGGGTTCTTGTTAGTACTTCCAGTGGGACTCGGTGCATTGATGTATTGAATCCCAGCTCGTCACGTTCTGCGTTCCAGTACAGCCCGAGTATCTTACTCTCGGGCGGTTCTCCCCCCAGTTGTGCGGGAGAGGTGGCGCGTAGCTCGGTGGGTACGTCTCTTAGTACTGACGGCTCGTTGGTGCTCCATCCCCGCAGCGTGAATCCTGCGTGTGCGTGCACTGCTCTTGTTTCCTCTACCGTCTTCCAGGCTTCTTCAGCGTCCTCGTAGCTGGCCACTAAATCGTCCATATAATGGCTTCCTTTTATGGCCTCCAGCACGCGCGGGTACTCCTGCCCATGTTCGTCCGCGTTATGGTTTCGGACGTAGTGAGCCATGTAAGGGGAGCTCGCGGCGCCGAATATCATGCTGACCATCTTGTACTTCTTTGGGGCTTCTTGGCGTTCGTCACCCCTCCACAGAAACTGCTGCGCTGGCTGGTCTTCCGGCCGTATTTTGATCCGCAGGAACATCTCTTGCACGTCCGCCGTTATTGCCACTGCCTTCTCCCGGAATCGGAATAGTATACCCGGTAGCGACAGCAGCAAGTCGGGTCCCTCCAGCAGCTCATCGTTTAAGCAGACGCCGTTGCTCCTCGCCGCTGCGTCGAACACTAGGCGCACCTTGCCGGGCTTGTTAGGGTTTTGCACGGCGAAGTGTGGCAGGTACCAGCAGACGGTGCTTTTTTCTTCTGACCCGTCGCATGGCGTCGCGTATCCCTTTTCCATCAGAATTATCACCCGCTTGGGGTATTCTCTCGCAAACTCAGGGTCGGCATCCATCTTCTGTTCCATCTTGTTCAGCCGGCGAAGTGCTTGATTGTAGCTTGGAGGCATGATGACATTATCTCGCCGCCACGGCAGGCCGACCTCATACCCGCCATCGATTTTTTTGATCGTTCTCTCCACTATGTCGGTGGCCCGCTGATCCTCCGCCTTAACTCTCGGCTTCTCTTGTATGCCGAGCGCGTCGATCTTGAAGTGGGTTTCAACTAGGTCGTGTAGTTCTTGGTTGCCTGTCGTTCGGTCAGCCTCGTATACGTGCAATACGTTTCCCTCTTGATAAATGACGCTGCGTGGTGCGGTTCCGTGCACCACCCATCCTAGTCGCGTCTTCGATGCGGCCGGTTGGTTGGAACTGCCGATCCGTAGCTCGCGGGACACTATGCATTCCCAATGGTCTGTCCCCACCAGAAGTCCGGGGCGCGCCAGATCATAACAGACCTCCTCTGGATCTAGGTCTTGTAGATGTTTGAAGTTCATCATTTTCTCTGGGATAGTTTGCTGGTGAAGTCGAAGATTCTTCATTGTTCTTGCTCTGACTTTGTAGTTCTCTTCGTTCTTTAATCCCTTCACGTGTATGCTAACTAGCTGACTTCCCATTTCTTTCTGAGACATGTTGACCCCGTTCAGGTGAAGTGGTTGTGTTGGTCCTTCTGCCCCGATGCGTGCTGCCAGCTCTTCATCCACGAGGGTAATTGTAGCTCCCTCGTCTAGTAAGGCGTACGTCCTTGCCTCCCCCCGTGGTCCAGACACGATGACAGGGCACATCTTCAACAGGACTGTTCGTGGGCCTGTGTCTGGCCGGGCGGCCACGGACAGGACTGCTTCTTCTTTCGGCTTCTCCACTTCCTTTGGGTCTTCAGTCTTCTCTTCGCGTTCCTGATGCAGAGTCTCGTGATGTGGGCGGCGGCACTGGTTCACGCCACACGGTTTTGCTCTGCAGTGTAAGCGCCTGTGTTGCTTCCGAGCGCACTTGAAACAGATCTTCTTTTCCTTTATGAGGTTCCATCGTTCGTCCACCGTGAGTGCTTTATACTGCGGGCACTGTGTCAGGACGTGGGCTTGTCCACACTTGGGGCACTTTTCTATCTCTTCCTCTGCTCCGTCCGTTGTTGTGAAGACGCTTGCTTTTTTCTTAAGTGTCACGGCGGATCGGGTTTACTTCTTCGGAGCCACGGTGCTTGCAGGCGGAGCGTATGTGTACCGTAGCGCTCGGTCTGCTTCTCTCATCAGGAACCGTGACATCACGACGATCTCCGGGTCCGTTGTTCCTTCGTGTTCGTATGCGTAGTCACACCAGCGGGATCGCAGATGTGGGCTGAGCTTGTCCAGCACTTCTCGTGTCATCAATGGGTTGAACAAGTAGCCTCTGCGATCTATAGTTCTTAAGACACAGATGATGTTCTGCAGCTTGATGGCAAAGCTGTTGAGCTCCGTTGCTGACGTCCCTGGTTTGGGCAACTTCTTCAGTTCCTCCAGCGCACGATCAATGATGACTTCTGGTCGGCCGAATCACTGTTCTAGGGTCTTCATGATTACGTCGGGATCGGTGGCTATATGTAGTAGAGCGGCCACTGCGTCCCTCGCTTCCCCTTTGAGGCTGCTTCGTAGTCTCTGAATGTTCTCGGCTGCAGATATCTGGTACATGCTTGTCGTGTCTCGTACTGCTGCTTTGAATGGAAGCCACTCGTTGGCTGCTCCGGAGAACGTAGGCAGGTCCGTGTTCCTAGGTCGGGGTCTGGCCATCTTCTCGAGGGTTGCTGCCAAGTGTTCGATGCTGTTCCTCGCTCGCGTTGGAGTCGGTGATCTTGCACCAAATCGTAATTGCTTCGGTTCTTCCCTGGGCCTCTCCTCCCTCCGTACGTTGGGGGTGTTGGTTCGCAGCGACTCGTCCACTTTTCGATGGTGCTCTTCCTGGGGAGGATCAGGTTCTTGCTCTCCATGTAAGCTTTCCTCGTCGTTAATCGCTGACACTTCAACTGCCAGCCTTTTCTTGATCAGATCTTGTTCCAGCTCCAACTCCTTCCTTTGGATGGCTGCCAGCTTCTCGGCTGCCTCCAGTTCCGCTATCCGTAGTTTCGTCGTGACGCTCGTTGTCGATCGTATTGACCTGGCCGGTGACCTCATTCTCGTTCGAGTCTCAGTGGTCGTCGCTTGAAGTGCAGATGGCCCCGCCGTGCTGGTGTCCGCGATTGGTGACGCGGGCGGTTCAAGCGAAAGTCTTCGTATTCTTTCATGTTCGATGCGTTCAGCTTCTTTGCGACGCGTCCCTTGTTCTTGGGCACGCCGTGTTTCTTGTTCACGGATACGTCGTGCTTCTTGTTCCTGGATACGTCGTTGTTCTTCCACCTCAGCTAAGTCTCCCTGGCTTCGGGTGATCACCATCTTGCACGTTCAGTTGGCTGCGTCTGCGTCGGTTCGATATCGGTACCGCTTCTTTATGGAGAATAATCTCCCTCGGCTTGATTCTTCCGTAAACCCGTCGGCTCCGTTCGGTGAGTCGATGTAGGTTTTGCTCGGTGACCGTTGTTCGTTCTTCAGATCTTCATACTTCGTCTGGAGTTCGATAGGTCGTGTTGCCGCGGGATCTTCGTTCTTCTATCCGGCTCGAAGGACCACACTATTATGGACTGTATATGGTGTTCAGGAATAAAACTCCTTTCTTGATAGCTCTTGATTAGCTCTACCTAAATACAAAAGACTGCACCAAAAAACATCTATTTAATGGGTTAAAATTACAAAATAGTGCAACGGCTCTCGTTACAGTAAAGTTTCTACGTACTTAGGCTTTTGAACATAATCATACAAGTGGCGCCCTCACACGCAAGGAATGTGTATTTAATATTTACCATCTAAATTAATTATAAATGAATTAACAAAGCTAGCTATTAACTTTATGTTACAATTTAACTTCTATTGGGCTCGGCGTCCGCAACACATTTGATCAAAATTAAATATCGGAATAAAATAGAATAGATCTTTATTCGTGCTAGAACATTGTGATAAGGATGTTACAAATTATGTCTTATGACTAGGTACATCATGTCCTGCCAAAATGGGACATAGAAATTTTCCTTATTATGTAAAACACTTTGGGTCGGGAGGCTTTGTGGACCGGGACCACGGTCCACAAAATTCCCTTTTATTTTACTCATTATAAAGTGTTAGGCTTTGTGGACCACGGCAGTGGTCCACAAAACGTCTTTCATTTTATATACTGTTTTGAGGTAGGCTTTGGGGCCCTTAATTGAATTGGAATTACTTATGTCTAAAAGTACAGTCATAAACAAATTAGTTTCATTATTTTTAAATTGAAATAACTAGAAACATTTGATAATTATGAGTATGATACTAATTCTGTAGCATCAATAAATTACTAATTCTTTAGCCATGATAAATTATTTCTCACTATAGTCAAGTGACTACAGTATACAGTTATCCACCGACTTTATCGATGACTCACCAAGACACGGCCCATTGTGTATGTTTCGTTATCAGCAAAAGCTACCTGGGTATGACCTATAGCCAATCAGGGTGGCTTACGATAGCGATACCCAAGCTTATACGGTACGCTTCATACTTTAAATGGATAATTTAATATTATTCCAGTGTCACTGTGTCAGTGTTAGTGGGAGGTGCAAGTACAGGATTACTAGGTAAGTGCATTTTTACATGTTATGTTTAAGATATAATTCTAAATAAGGTACATAGGATAGAATTACAAATGAAGTAAGTACGTTAATAAATTTAAAAAATTAGTTTTATTACGGCCTCCATTTTGTGCAGTAAGATTTAAAAACAAGTGAATATGTTGTGTTTATTTGTGGTGTTATTGATTATTGTGATGTTAAGCGTTAGAAACTATCTATTATCCGGGTACGGATTCAACATTTCACTATCTATATATCTAACGCTTAACATCACAATAATCAATAACACCACAAATAAACACAACATATTCACTTGTTTTTAAATCTTACTGCACAAAATGGAGGCCGTAATAAAACTAATTTTTTAAATTTATTAACGTACTTACTTCATTTGTAATTCTATCCTATGTACCTTATTTAGAATTATATCTTAAACATAACATGTAAAAATGCACTTACCTAGTAATCCTGTACTTGCACCTCCCACTAACACTGACACAGTGACACTGGAATAATATTAAATTATCCATCCAAAGTATGAAGCGTACCGTATACGCTTGGGTATCGCCATCGTAAGCCACCCTGATTGGCTATAGGTCATACCCAGGTAGCTTTTGCTGATAACGAAACATACACAATGGGCCGTGTCTTGGTGAGTCATCGATAAAGTCGGTGGATAACTGTATACTCTAGTCACTTGACTATAGGGAGAAATAATTTATCATGACTAAAGAATTAGTAATTTATTGATGCTACAGAATTAGTATCATACTCATAATTATCAAATGTTTCTAGTTATTTCTCTTTAAAAATAATGAAACTAATTTGTTTATGACTGTACTTTTAGACATAAGTAATTCCAATTCAATTAAGGGCCCCAAAGCCTACCTCAAAACAGTATATAAAATGAAAGACGTTTTGTGGACCACTGCCGTGGTCCACAAAGCCTAACACTTTATAATGAGTAAAATAAAAGGGAATTTTGTGGACCGTGGTCCCGGTCCACAAAGCCTCCCGACCCAAAATAATACTTATGCCACCTAATTACACTTTTATTTATACTCTTTACATGTTATGGATAAAAATTCTGTAAAGGAATAAAAACATTTATTTAGCAACCAGTCTTTTAACGATTTTATAAATTTCTTGTATGGTAAAGCTTTCATTTCGCTAGGTACACAATTATAAATCATCGGAACAGCCTCGCAGAAACTCGGACTCCTGAACAAATTGAGACGTTTTTCACGCCGGAGCAGCGGTGTCTTCTCTATAAGACACAAATTCGCTCCTGCGTGGAATACTGCTTGCATCTCTGGGATAGATCCGCGAACCTCCTAGATACTCTCGACAGGTTGCTGCGACGCGCGGTTCGAATTATTGGGAACCCTGAGGTCACGAACACCCTCGAGCCTTTGCATATGCGTAGTGATATTGCTTCCTTGGCTGTTCCGATGAGCTCTTCCAACCAATCCGGGTAGGATCTCCTTTTCTACATAGGACAACACGTGCAGGGCTTAGCTATCACCATCACACTGTGCCGAATATACGAGCAAGAACCAAGCGGTTCGGAGACTCTTTTCTTTGCCGCACCACCAAGACCAGCACACGTGTTTCCTTCTTCCTACAGTCCCGGGTCCTTTAAGCGGGGCGTGAAAAAGTATCTGATGAGGCTGTCAAGATGAGTGCCACCATTGTAACATTACTTAGTGTCTGTAATGGTGACCCTCTTTCCTGAGACTTTGCCTCTAGCTTACCATCAGGCATAAAAAAATTCAATTATTCAGTTTAGGTACATAAAGAGCACATATGAACGTCAAAATTTTACAATTATATCAAAAATAATATAAAAATATTAAATAGTGCAAAAATAAACCATTGGAAAATGATTCTTGCGCTGGTTCGGTAGGTTAGTTCTACTGAGAAGATACCAGCGAGAAACTCAGAGAAGTATATTAGAACTAAATTTATATTTCTTTTTTAAATTTGCTGTAGTTTACAATTTATTTTGTGCGAGCAATCAAGAGACTTATGTTGACCACGCATTTACATCATCACAAACAATCCTTGGCGTGTGTTTTACTACTAATGTAAATGACAATGTCAATCACAAATCATTTTGTACCATGGAGATTTTTCTGAAGAGCTATTCCAATTAACCACCCACCCCATTCCTATACAAAACAACACGTGCAGGGCTTAGATCAAGAACCAAGCGGTTAGGAGACTCCTTCCTTTGTCGCACCATTAAGGCCTGGAATTTATTATCAACTCACATGTGTCATTCTTCCTACAGTCCCGGGTCCTATAAGCGAGACGTGAAAAAGCATCTGATGAGGCCGTCAAGCTGAGTGTTACCATTGTAACATGTTATATGTATGTAATGGTGACTCTCTTTTCTGAGACTTAGCCTTCAGCTTACCATCAGGATTTCCGCCCGATTTTAAGGAGGTAGAACACGGCGGTATTTCCGCCCGATTGAGCAGTCCGACTGGGGTAGTACCTCCGCCCTACAGAATACCGCGGCTATAATAACTTCGTGTTGTGTTCCCAGCGGTGAGTAGGGTAGCCAGAGCTCACTGGAGAATTTGTGCTGTCAGTGGGGAGACTAAAGGCTTGTCCTGCTTTGTCTTCTACTGACGGCACAGAAACTCTGTACTTACAGGGTTGGCAGCGCGACTGTGACTCCTCTGGTGTTACAGACGTCCATAGGTCACGGTAACCACTTTCCATCAGGTGGGCCGTGTGCTTGTCTGCTAACTAAGTGGTATAAAAAATAAAAATAAAAACTGACGTAAAGCGTCATACATTTATAAAATCAAAGCCTCCTTACTCGTCTTTTGTTCATTCAAGTTTTCTAAAACCACTCTATAAAACATGATGTGTTAAAGTTATACTTTTCTTGATAAATAACTTGTTGAAGGCAGGAAGGTAGGTCATAACGGAATTTCTAGTTTGAATTTAGAAGCACCCGCAGGGGAAGTCCTGCCATGGGTGTGGCGTTGACCTTGTTATGCTACTACATATGAGCAATGACGTGTTATTATAATAGACACGGCATGCAGGAACATGGCGGTTTTCAAAAATGACGCAAATACTAAGTATAAAAAATTTTTACTAGTTGCTCGGGTGAAGAAACACCCCATTTTATGATTAATTAATATGAAATATTATCAATCAATAAGCCCATCGTAGTCCACTGCTGGATTATGGCATAGGCCTTTCCCGATGTTAGAAGGCTTTAGCCTACTGTTTCCACGCTGGCCAGACGGGTAGCTACAGGGTTTTATTTCGAGTTCCTTCTCTCGCAGTGATATCGTCTCTCAGTATTTTGCCGTTAGTCGCCTCTTACGACACCCTTTGATGACACCAGATGAGACGGGGTAGTGATTCTTGTAATCTTTCTCTCTCACCACACGGATCATATAATATTATATATGAAACTAGCTGTCCCGGCAAACGTTGTTTTGCCATGTTAAAAAAAATAGGGTGGACTACCCTTAGCATTTAGGGGGATGAAAAATAGATGTTGGCCTATTCTCAGACCAACTAAATATGCTCACAAAATTTCATGAGAATCGGTCAAGCCGTTTCGGAGGAGTACGGGAACGAACATTGTGACACGAGAATTTTATATACAGGGTTAATGGTTAAGTCGACCTGAATCCTTTGGGGTGGCAGAGTTCTCATCATTTCTAACACTTTTCACCACTGAGTACCCCTCCCGAAACTTAACCCTTTTCTAGCTATTGGACTTTAAAGATTTATTTTAAAAATATCAAAATTGTTTTAACTAATCTTTTATTTTGTGCCTTTTGCTTGCAATTGGTTGTTTCCTAGTAATTCTACCACATTCCTTGTACTACACGAATTTTGATTGAATAAATAAATTAATTTCTATTATTTGTTTTATTGTTCCTTACATACTGAAAAAAAAATCTACTATAGTGATGCTGCAGATATGCTTAAAAATATCTATGGTTTATTAGCTTTCTAAAAAGGTATCATTGGGATCTAAACATAAACTGGCGAAATGTGGGTGCTAGCACCTCTGCCTACCTCTTCGGGGATATAGGCGTGAGTTTATGTTATGTTATGAAATATAATAATTAATATTAATTATATTTTTTTTACATACTGAAGCACCTATATAATATAAAAAAAACCAATTTATTAAATAAAGAAATTATTACCAATTTATTATTAATGACGTATTTTTTGCGTAGTGCACTGTTGCGTCTCTGGTTAATGAGTAAAATAAGAATAATTGTTCTCTTTTTTGGTTTAGAGTGCGGAATATGCATCTATAGCATTTAATTTATCATTACCTATGATATATATTGTATGTGTATGATGTTTCACAAGTATCTCATCATGCTACGCAGGAGGCGCGGGTTCGATCCCCGCTCAGTGCAAATATTTGTATGCATGAATATGGGTATTTGCACTGGTCTGGGTGTTTCTATGTATAATATGTATGTATTTACAAAAAAAAAGTATTTAAGTATGTTTATCCGTATTCTAGATTCCATAACACAAGCTAGTTAAGCTATGCTTACCATGGGTCTAGATAGCGTTGTGTAGAATGTTGTAGAATATTTATTATCTATTTTTTTATACAACATAGGTGGCAGACAAGCACACGGCCCACATGATGGAAAGTGGTTACCATGACCTATGAACGTGTGTAGCACCAGTGGAGTCACATCCGTGCTGCCGACCCTGTAAGAACAGAGATTTTGTGCCGTCAGTGTAGAGGACAAAGCAGGACAAGCCTTTGGTCATGCCACTGACAGCACAAAAACTCACCAGTGAGCTCTGGCTACTCTACTCACCGCCGAGAACACAACACGAAGTTATTATAACCGCGGTATTCTGTAGGGCGGAGGTACTTCCCCAGTCGGACTGCTCAATTGGGCGGAAATACCGCCGTGTTCTACCTCTTCAAAAATCTAACTTATTGTAAGGTTCTCTATCTTTTATCCTAACAATAACGAAGACATTGAAAAGTCCCGTCACAAAAAAAAAATTTGTTGGTTGATTTTTAGTTTTTGAAATTTTTAATTTTATTTTATTTTACACTTTTTATATTTATCCACTAGTTAACCTCTTTGATTTGATACTCATATTTTTTTTTTTTTTTTTTATATAGGACACGTCAATTGGACTACGCCTTGCCTGATGGTAAGCTGAAGGCAAAATCCCAGAAAAGAGGGTCACCATTACTTACACATACCGTGTGACAATGGTGACACTCAGCTTGACGGCCTTATCATATGCTTTTTCACGCCCCGCTTAAAGGACCCGGGACTGTAGGAAGAAGGAAACACGTGAGCTGGTAATGAATTCCAGGCCTTAATGGTGCGACAGAGGAAAGAGTCTCCGAACCGCTTGGTTCTTGATCGGATGTTTTGCACCGTGTGCGGATGACATCTAAGACCTGCACGCGTTGTCCTGTGTAGGAAAGGGGAGGGTGGAACTAATTGGAAGAGCTCATCAGAACACTCCCCATGGTACAGACGGTAAAATACAGCCATGGACGCAACATCTCTACGCAGCTGTAAAGGTTCTAGGGTGTTCGTGATCTCGGGATTCCCAATGATGCGGACCGCACGTCGCTGCAACCTGTCGAGAGTATCTAGTAAGTACTTTGCTGAACCATCCCAGAGATGCGAGCAGTACTCCACACAGGAGCGAATTTGTGTCTTGTATAGAAGACACCGCTGCTCCGGCGTGAAAAATCGTCTCACTCTGTTCAGGACTCCGAGTTTTCGTGAGGCTGTTTTGATGATGCTTTCGATGTAGTTTTTGTTATTCAGGTTGCAGCGAACATCCATACCTAGGATATTGAGATTGTCCTGCAGCGGCAGTGGCGTGCTCTGAAGAGTGGGGAGGGGAAGGAAAGAAGATACTTTTGCTGTAAACGCACATGCCTGCGTCTTCTTGGCATTGAACTCAACCAGGTTCTCAGAGCCCCATTGAGAAATGTGATTCAGGACCCCGTCAAGCTCAGTGACAAGAAGCTGCCTTTTCTCTGCGATATCTGACTGCTTGGCCGCTGGATGTCCATGATAACTCCCATGTAAAGTGCTATCGTCTGCATAACAATGAACATTGCTGGTAGACAGCATGTCGTTGATATGCAGAAGAAAGAGAGTGGGTGATAAGACGGACCCCTGGGGCACGCCAGCATTAACCTGCAGAAACTCCGAAGCTCGTCCGTCACAAAGGACGCGAATACGGCGCCCCTGCAGGAAGCTAGCAACCCAGTTGCACAGCCTAGAAGGCAGACCAAAGGCAGGTAGCTTAGAAAGAAGCGATTTGTGCCAGACTCTATCGAAAGCTTTGGCGATGTCAAGACTAATTGCCAGTGACTCACCGTGCTTGTCCATAGCCTCACCCCAAAGATGGGTAACGTATGCTAGAAGATCACCCGTTGACCGTTTCGGTCTGAAGCCATATTGCCGGTCATTAATTAAGGAGTGATCCTCTAGGTGCCGCATGAGCTGTTTGTTAATTATGTGCTCGAACACTTTGCACAGCACTGAGGTGACGGCTATGGGTCGATAGTTGGCTGGCTCCGAGCGATCCCCCTTCTTGGGAATCGGCTGAACATTCGCCTCTTTCCAAGGCAAAGGCAAATATTGAGAGAGTTGTGAAAAACACTCCGCTATTTTGTGGTGGCGGCTATCTTGGACCGATTTTTCAAACATAGCTACGAACACTCCAGACTAATATACCTTTCATATAAAAAAAAACTAAATCCAAATGTGTTCATCTATTCAGGAGCTATGATGCCATACACAGACAGACACACACACACACACACACACACACACACACACACACACACACACACACACACACACACACACACACACACACACACACACACGTCAAATTTATAAAACTCCGTCGTTTTTGCGTCGGGGGTTAAAAATAAACAATTATTTTGGCTGTGTCTGCATCCGCGTGTAACTTAGTGATATCTTGCAACAGATAAGAGAACATAAATAAAATGTAATTGCCGGAATATATTTAAAAGATCACATTATTTTTCAAATTCACAATGAGTTTTTTTAATAAAGAAAATATTCAATTAGGTACACAATTAATAAAAATACATAAAACATGTATTCTATACAAATGTTTTCTTTATAAAAAAAACTCGTTTGAAAAATATTGCAACCTTAATTCCAAAACTGAGTGAGAACACTTAAAACATACATTTTATAAATTATTTAACCTACATACATACATATAATCACGCCTTTATCCCCGGAGGGTTAGGCAGAGCTGAATTAACACCCACTTTTTACCAATCATTTAACTGGGGCTCACGTAATAGGGGTGAGCCTATTGCCCTCTTCCGGGCACTATTGTTGACTCAAGATCTGACGCTGAGTCTCGGCTGCATGTATATGTCTGATGTTAAACAGTCCTATCCCTTTTTTTTTACGTGCACAAAATCCCCACGGATACCTCCCCACCGGCGCCGGTGGAAGAGGTTATGTCGGACTCGAACCGACCAAAACGCACGCCGCCTGTGGGTCGTTTTGGTTGCTGAAGGTGAGGTTGACAGGCATATCCCTCGCACCCCGGCCGACCCAGGGCCATCTCTCACGATCTGGCCCTCTCCTCGGGTGTGTGGGAACCACAGAGTCCCCAACTCCCCCAACCGCGGCCTGCTTCTGCCAGGGTGACAGGCGGCTCCACCAGTCACCCCCAGGCCTGCGCTCATGGGAGGCGGAGGTCGTTCATCGACCTCCGATGCCCGAGTTGCTTTCGAACGCGGGCAGCATGGCTTGCGCCTTCGTCGCTCCCGCTGCCGCTCCCACCCTGCCTCCTCCTTCACGAGTATTACTTGCTCGCAGAAGGAGTCGCCGGCCGCCCACGCATCCGCGTAGCGGACTATCTCCGCGAGCAAAGTAGAGAGCGTGAGAACTCTCACTCCCAGGGCCGCCACAAGCTCCCGTCTTGGCGTCTCCCACGCCGACAGTCCTATCCCTTAGTCGCCTTGTACGACACCACATGGGAAGAGATGGGGTGGTCCAAATTCTACTCTGCTGGGGACCACGCGGATTTAAATAACACATATTTGTTATGTGTTAATTAATAACACATTTACATATTTTATTCGCTTGAAAAAACACTGTATGCTAACTTCCGCAGTATTTTTCAATCACATTACAGTGAACGAAACAAATCGTCACAAAAAATGTGCTCTTCCTTGATAATTTGACTGATTTTAAAAGTAATTTCCTTATTCGTAATGAGCACTTCCAGTCTCGAATGGACTTCAGAAACACTATCAACTTTTAAATCATAAGCTTTTTTTATATTGGTCATGCCAAAATCACTTCACTTCACGCATCAGATGCTCTTTCATGCCCCGCTTAGAGGATCCGGGACTGTAGGAAGAAGGAAACACGTGTGCTGGTAAGGAATTACAGGTCTTAATGGTGCGGCGAAGGCAAGAGTCTCCGAACCACTTTGTTTTTGATGATATCTAAGCTCTGCACGTGTGAGCTCATCAAACCACTCACCACTTCAAGCAACATCTCTAAGCATCTGCAAAGGTGTAGAAGGTGTACGTGACCTCAGGATATCCAATAATGCAGACCGTTCATCGCCTGCAACCTGTCGAGAGCATCTAGTAGGTACTTTGCGGAGCAATCCCATAGATGCGAGAAGTATTCCACGCGGGAGTCAATTTATGTCTTGTAGAGAAGACACCGCTGCTCCGGCTCCGAGTTTACGTGAGGTTGGTTTGATCATACTCTTGATGTAGTTCTTGTTATTCAGTTTGCAGCGAACATCCATACTGAGAACAATGTTGTCCTTTAGCACCAGTGGTTTGTTCTGAAGAGTGGGAAGGGGTAGGAAAGAAGATTCCTTTGCTGTCACATGTCTACGTCTTCTTGGCATTGACCTCGACCAGGTGCTTATAGAGCCCCATTGGGAAATGTGATTCAGGATCCAGTCAAGCTCAGTGACAAGGAGCTGCCTTTTTTCCGCACCCGTGTAAAGTGCTGTCGTCTGCATAGTAATGAATGCTGCCGGTGGACAGCATGTCGTTGATATGAAGAAGAAAAAATAGAGTGAAAGATAAGGCGGACACCAGCATTTACCTGCAAGAACTCCGAAGCTCATCCATCACGAAGGACGCGAATACGGGGCTCCCGCACAAAGCTAGCCACCCAGTTGCACAGTCTATGAAGCAGACCAAAAGCTGGTAGCTTGGAACGAAGCGATTTGTGCCAGACTCTATCGAAAGCTTTGGCGATATCAAGACTAATTGCAAGTGACTTGCCAAACTCGGTCGACCGGGGTGCGAGGGATATGCCTGTCAACCTCACCTTCGGCATCCAAAGCGACCCACAGGCGGCGTGCGTTTTAGTCGGTTCGTGTCCGACATAACCTCCTCCACCGGCTCCGGTGGGGAGGTATCCGTGGGGATTTTGCGCACATAAAAAAAAAACCTCAAAGATGGGTAACGTACGCCAGAAGATCACCCGTTGACCGTTTCGGCCTGAAGCCATATTGCCGGTCATTAATTAAGGAGTTATCCTCTAGGTGACGCATGAGCTGTTTGTTAATGATATTCTCAAAGAACTTGCGTAGTTTGTGAAAGTTAAACGTCGTAAGCTGAATTAGAACTTCAATCTCTTAACTGAGTACAACTTTTTTATGTTGGTTAAGTTCCCATGACAGTACATTTCTAGGAAAGGTAGATATGAGAAATATTAATTAAATATTCATCCAGGAAATGGCAATCGCTTCTAGCCAAATCTAAATGTGTGACGGTTGGATGTGTACGACGTGCAGCTGAAAGAAAGAAAACATAAAGAATCAATTTATAGCTGCATGTTCAAAACTCCGCAAGACACAGCGACTTGTAAAACTGGCAGGGAAACCAGTAAGCCGGTACACTTATTGATTTACTAATAAATGTCTGATGCAAGCCTGCCCTCTTGGTGTTAAGTACACCCTAAAAACCACATAAGCCAAATCTAAGTAAGAAAGATAGAAAGGAAACGAAAAGTTTAAAAAAATCTCCCCGTCATAATTTCCTTTTTCTTTTTCAAATTTACTAGCCCATCGCAGTCCACCCGGATATAGGCCTCTCCTAATATTGGGAGGCTTTGGACTACTATTTTCACGCTGGCCAGGTTGGTACAGGGTTTTATTTCGAATTTTCTTTCTCTCGCAGTGATATCGTCAAAGTATTTTTCCGTTAGTCACCTCTTACGATACCCGTCGGATAAGACGGGGTGATGATACTTATATTCGTTCTCCGTCACCACACAGATAACACACGTCACAATAAACAACCTCCAAAAAGTTGAAAATAAATTGTGTTGATTAGTTTGATATACCTAGTAATATTTTGAATCAAGCGTTGTCATGCCCGGGATTTCAAATAGTTAAATAGTTAAAACCGCGGTAGCCTAGTGGTATGGGTAATGGACTGCTGAGACGAGGTCTCGGGCTCGCTCCCAGGCTTACCATGGCACACACCAATGACTTTTCGATGCTTTTCGAAGTTATGTGTGTATTTATCGCAGGTTTATAAGTGCCAGGTTAATGGCAATAGGCTCGCCACCTATTACATTGGGACCTAAACATAAACTGGCGTAATGTGGGTACTAGCACCTCTGCCTACCATTTGTGGATATAGGCGTGAGCTTATCTTATGTTAAATATTTAAAAGTAAGTTTTGTCCTTCTCCCAGGTCATTGTAAAAACACATTACGATCTGTTTAGAGTTTTATACGTGAAAAGGTCACATACAAACAGACACTTTCGCACTTATGAAATTAATATGAATACAAGGTACATAATAATTATCTACTATAGGTTTACATTGCAATAGACGCAAAATATATCAATACAGACAGCCAGTTTTAATCGACCTTGATTCTAGACTGAACTAAGTAATTAGGTACTAGAGTTCATAAATTGTACCCTGACATCTTACTTCTTACATTTTTTTTATATAGTACACGTCAATTGGACTTCACCTCACCTGATGGTAAGCTAAAGGCAAAGTCTCGGGAAAGAGGGTCACCGTTACAGACACTAAGTAATGTTACAATGGTGGCACTCAGCTTCGCTCATCAGATGCTTTTTCACGCCCCGCTTAAAGGATCCGGGACTAAAGATAGAAGGAAACACGTGAGCTGATAATGAATTCCAGGTCTTGGTTTCGAACGAAATGTGAAAGTTTCTGAAGACGTTTGGATGTTTGCTATTCTGCTAATGCACAACCACTGTCATACCTCGTACACTGCTAATAAAGCTGCTTTTTACAGAGTGAATGAAAGAGTGCCTTGAAAATCTTTTCACTTAATTTTGAACTTTAACTGTATTTGGATAAAGTACCTCCGCCCTACAGAATACCGCGGTTATAATAACTTCGTGTTGTGTTCCCGGCGGTGAGTAGGGTAGCCAGAGCTCACTGGAGAGTTTTTGTGCTGTCAGTGGGATGACCAAAGGCTTGTCCTGCTTTGTCCTCTACACTGACGGCACAAAATCTCTGTACTTAGCAGGGTCGGCAGCACGGATGTGACTCCACTGGTGTTACACACGTTCATAGGTCATGGTAACCACTTTCCATCAGGTTCGTTCGGTCGTGTGTTTGCCTGCCACCTAAGTTGTATAAAAAAAATAAAATAATGCTATTTTTAATGTCTGTGGTATAATAATGGTTTTACTATAGTAGCATCGAGGGCCTAATTGAAAGACACTGGGATAGATTACAGTCTGATAGTCTGCAGGTAGTACACAAGCACACGGCCCACCTGATAGAAAGTGGTTATCGTGACCTATGAACTTGTGCAACACCAGGAGTTACACCTGTGCTACCGACCCTGTAAGAACAGAGAGTTTCCGTCCCGTCAGTACAGAAGAAACAATCAGGACAAGCCTTTAGTCTTCCCACTGACAGCACAAAACTTTCCAGTGAGCTCTGGCTACCCTACTCACCGCCGGGAATACAACACGAGGTTATTATAGGCATAGTATTCTGTAGGGTGGAGTACTTCCCCAGTCGGACTGCTCAATTATGACGGGAATACCGTCGTGTCCTACCTTATATATTTTACACGTACATACATATATCACGCCTTTATCCCCGGAGGGTTAGGCAGAGGTGAATTAACACGGGGCGTGAAAAAGCATATGATGAGACCGTCAAGCTGAGTGTCACCATTGTCACACGGTATGTGTAAGTAATGGTGACCCTCTTTTCTGGGACTTTGCCTTCAGCTTACCATTAGGCAAGGCGAAGTCCAATTGACGTGTCCTATTTATAAAAAAATTAAAAAAAAAACAACTACTTTTCACCAATCTTTAAATTCAGTCCCCATAGGGGATGAGCCTATTGCCGTCTTCCGGACACTATTATTGACTCAAGCCATTCATCTGAGGCTGGGTCTGGGCTGTATATATCTGTCTGATGTTAAACAGCACTATCCCTTAGTCGCCTTGTACGACACCGCATGGGAAGAGATGGGTTGGTCCAAATGCTTCAAATGCTTTATTGTGAAACATAGGTACAAAGATTGTCTTTTATATAAATTGATCAGCTAGGTTCAGCCATATCGGCATACAATATTTTGTGAGAAAATTAGTAATTAATTACAAATTATCATATATTAAATTTAAAATACACTTATATCATTTATACCAGCCATGTCATATCATATAATGTTATTTATAGTCATTCTTATCCATTTTTATTCTAGTATTCTACTCTGCTGGGAACCTCGTGGCGGTTTTGTATTTAACATATATTATATTAATAGGAAAATAAATTAAATTTCAACAACAAACCTAAATATAGTTATAAATATAAAGGAAGCTAAAAGCCTAATTAAAGAAATCGGACAGAGGCTCATCGAGGCGACGGTGACTCTCGTTCCGGGTCGTTCCTGGTCCAAAGGCTGTCCATCGCCATCCAACGTGGCAACGCAGCAAGTGTTATGGGCACTTTTGCACCGGGAGCGATTAGGGGCGGGTTATTTGATTAGTACATGGGCTAAGCATTGTTTGTTGAACCATATTGATAATTGTTGTAATATTATATTATATTAATTATCTAATATTTGCAAGGCAAGTGTATACACTAACACTGATTTCACAACACACTAGAACTCGACCACTTTGGCCAAACCACTCTTGTCCGGTGTTAATTTTATTACCGGGTACCTAGGCCGGGTATAGCTTAGAAGAATACTCCCCGATATCTGCACTCCCTACACGCTGCTACTCTAAGTTGACTTCACAGACAAGAGCCCTCCGCAAACATACACTGTTCAAAAGTCGAAATATTTACCTGAGAGCGGCTTGGCGTAGCAGGCGGCAGACCGTTCGACTGCTAAGTCAAAGGTCATGACCCTTATGCATCAATCAGAAGGCTTTTAGATAAGGTCTCGACTCCTCACATTTTGGGAGATCTTAGATTTTTCCAGTAAGTCTCTTTAGGTTAATATTAAGTGGCTGGTTTCCGGCAGAGTAGAATTTGGACCACCCCATTTCTTCCCATGCGGTGTCGTACAAGGTGACTATGGGATAGGGCTGTTTAACATCAGAAAGATATATACGGCCCAGACTCAGCCTCAGATTCATGGCTCGAGGCACCAACAGTGCCCGGAAAACGGCAATAGTCTCATCCGCTATTACGTGGGACCGAATACAATGACGGTGAAATATAGGTGCTAATTCACTTCTGCCTAACCCTCCGGGGATAAGCGTGATTATATGTATATGTATGTATGTAAGTGGCTGGTACTTTCCTATTGAATAATGAATTTCAGTTTAACCAACTTGAATTTTTATTTTATTTCACCCACATTAATGGGTATCTATAGAACCAAATACCATGGAAGTATTAGGAAATGTATAATTTATAAATATGTAATCTCAATTAGTATTTCTGTGCGTCAACGAAACCCGAAAGTTCGCTATATAGGTATTACATATGACGAAGAATCGCTCAGTCCATTATACGCGCGAGAACAAATCGGTCTTTAGTGCGATCGCGGTGTTTATTTAGTGTGAATAATTATTATTATTGAACTTTATTTTGGAAGTGTTTATTGTGATAATTATCGATAAGGTATGTGGATTGTTTTATTTTTAAATGTAACGTTATTTTTATTATTTTACGTAAACGTTAAATGATTGTTTTTTAAGATTTAATTTTTATTGGGTAATTTAATTTTGTTTTGATTAAGTTTTGAAAATAATTTATTAGATAATACGAAATAATTTGTGTTTCTGAAAATGAAATGGTGTGTAATGAAACATTCTTTCAAATTTGAGTTAAGCTCGCCTTTATTCATTACATCTCATGTGTAGTAATAAAGTATAAATAAATAAAATTAAATATAAACATTAAATTAATTTTTAGTGAATAAATTATTTAACTTTAATAAAAGCCCCTACAACTGTTATATTTTTTAAATTATTAATAATAGGATTAAATCCAAACCATTAATTAATAATTTATATGTAGGTAATACACGGTGGAGCAATCTCGTAGCAATTTCCGAGGTTCTGCAAATTAGAGCAATTAATTTAAATTGACCTTTACTGCATTAACCGGTAATAAGATCACTTGAATCTAAAATTGTAAATTGGTAATTAAGTTGGTAATTAAATATACCTACTTAAGTTACTTTCTACGGCCTACTACACATTGCGTCCAATCTAATCTAAATCCTAAGTAAGCATACCATAGGGAGCTTATGATATGAATTCCATTAAATTCACTATTAAGTGTAACCTAAGTAATAAACTTAATCCTAACTTAAAGCTGTTTTTTTAAATTACAATTAAAAAAGAATAAAAATAGTGGCACTTTTCACATTTATCTCACATATAGCTGGTTGTCCCCAAGGTCTTATCTACCCCTAAACAATATATCATCAAAATCGGTTGAGCGATTTAGGCGTGAAAGCGTAATATACAGACAGACAGAGTTACTGACACGACTGACATGACAGATTTATAATATTGGTATAGATTTACAACTTATTGTGAAAAACCTAAAAATTAACATGATTATGTTAATCAATGTGTTAGTGTTTTGATAGTCTGTGATTGTTTTGTTCAATTTGGCAAAATTTGACAAACAAGTTAAATTTGTCAAGCAAAATATGTCAAATTACTTGGTAACTTATCTTGTGTTTTTTTAAATTTAATTATTTCTTAATTGAAATTAAGTTGTAAACAATATCCTTATTGGCTAAGCCTAATACGCAAATATTCGCTCAAAGGTTAGTAACAAAAAAATTCCGACAGCAAAAATAAAGATCAATTTAAATAGCAAAGGCAAACAGGTATGTAGAAATAATTATATCAATAGTGGTGAGCATCATCAAATGGCCTAAAAGTCACGATAACCAAATCCCAAAACTCACCTTAATAAAATAATAAAATTAAAGTCATCTAGGACTTCCTACCCCAAAATTGTTATTATTTATTTATTTATTTACATCACTACTAACTATATTTTCAGTAATACCACTGTACTGTCACTCAAGTAATATTTATTGTAAGGTAGATTTCGTGAAGTGAGCTTTTAAAAGTATATTTATTTCT
This sequence comes from Eilema griseolum, assembly GCA_963662185.1. Lineage (NCBI taxonomy): Eukaryota > Metazoa > Arthropoda > Insecta > Lepidoptera > Erebidae > Eilema > Eilema griseolum. The sequence goes on along the minus strand of OY759242.1, from coordinate 24,716,435 downwards.
ATTTTTAACTTAGTATCATGTTATAAAATATTTGTACCTAACAATTTGCTCCAAATGAAATTTTGCAAAACTTTTGAAACCTTTTGAAACTTTGAAATGCTAATTTTATCTCATAAATAAAAAATATATGCAATATTATATTAAAATTATTCATAAGTATCATCGTACGATCAAATTATGTAATTAATAGTTCAAATTTAAATGACTTAACTATATATAAAAACTTCTTAATAGTTTAAAAGAACACGTGGACGTCATATTTTCAATAGCTTTTAATTTTTTCTCATTTATTTTTATTATCTATGAGTGGATGATTAGATATATACATACACGTATTACATAATATTCTAATTTTAGCAATTACTGCGCAGAAATATTCTAAGAGGCTATGTGATAACCAAATTTTAAATTCATTTTGCAAGATTCAGGAGTACTAGTCAGGTAAATATTAGGATGAGTGGCCAATCGTAACACATTGATATCCCCGCACCTCAGAAAGCAAGTACCGGTCGACTTACGATCCTCTGTTCATTCCTCTTTACTTGTAGTTGGAGCTTAGAAATCCGACAACTTGGTCTAGAGGTCAAAGGTCTAAAGGACGGCTTCACAGAAAATTTCGAAGTGATCAAACTCTTTCGAAAAACAAAATTCGTTATTAAATTGAAAAGGGTACCTCAATTTTGAGAAAAGCTCTGAGCACAGACTGTGTGTGTGATGATTTAAATGTTCTAAGTTACCTACTTTTAAACACAGATAAATAAATCAAGTAGGTACTTAATATATAATAACATAATAAACAAGAAACCAGTGAAAGTGGGTAATCAAAATACTATTTGGGGTAATTAAGAGTCTGATAATATCAATATTTGTTTGAGATATATTTGTTTAACGATTTGGGAATTCAAGGAACAAATATATGTATTAAATGGTAGATATACGTCTTATCATCTTATTTTATGAGGGGTATTATTGTAAGCTGGCGGGGGTAGCATGTATCGGGGGGGTATTGCTAAAATCTTCGTGACCAGGCTAATCCCCTACAAGAAGGTTTATCTGCTGATAGATGGACGAGGTCCTGACCTAGGTTTTTCTCTAAGTGTCAAGTGGTCAAAACCATTATGGTAGGTATGATTCCGAATTCTGCAGCACGCAGCAGTGTTGCACAGCATCAGACGCAGAGCGTACCATTAAATAAACTTGAAAATGATAATTTTGTTTATTATTTTAATTCATTGCGGCTTTACAATGGCGCCTTTTATCCATTTTCAAATTTAATAAGTAATGTATGTGATATGTAGATTTATAGTTTTAGACAAATAACCGGATAGCGGCACTGATTTTCTTTTATTTCAACAGACCAATTATCGGGTCGGGTTGGATGACGTGTCGTCTTTTCACATACATTACTTGTTAAACTTCGATACCGATGAACGGGGCACCATTGAGAAGCGGCAATAAATTAAAACAATAAACAAAATTATTATACTCTAATCTATTTCATGATACACTCTGTGTCTACTGCTGCTGTCCGCGGTCGGCATCGTAATCAGGTATGATGATTCTAGAAATTTCCACGGATAACCGGATGGAATGTTGGATTCGAACCGGCAACACCGTATCCCGTCTCGAGACTTCAGATGTCGGGGTATATGGAGCATAGTGCATTTCCCTCGCACCCCGGGATTTAAACAGACCCTAGGCTCCACGGTAGAAGGCTCGGAACAGCACAAAGAAGATGATTGATGAGTTTCCATTCTAACGATGCCTAAGGGCGCTTCCTGTTTACTATGTTGCGTGGGTTGAATCATTTAAAATTCATCACTAGTGCTTAATCAAAGGTGATTCTAGTGACCTCAGGAAATGAGATTATTTCGTAAGTTCAATGTCAATAATTTGTTTATTTATCTTGTTAATAACAAAATTAATAAAAATACGGTTCGATAGTTTATCAGCACTTTTTATTTTTTCCCTGTTGGGAACTTATTGGGTAAAGTCCATTGACTTCTTTCTTGTATACTGTTACCAGCTATTAGAGAAATTATTAAAAAAAAAATGTGTCATAGTTTCTGTGTAAGTTTGGAAAGAATTTAAAATTTTGAATTTCGAATTTTTCTCTTCTTCTTTTTAAGTGGTTACCATTTATCGTAACATATTATTCAACATTATCCTTTTTTTTAAATATTGTAATGGCCTTTACAAGTCATAGTAGTTTATTAATTTTTATATGGAATAATCATAATAAAATAGTATCCGTCGGGATTTTTCGCATTTTATGTAGTAATATATTCTTCTTAATACCTTTACCTACTATTATTAATATATTTACTAGTAGGTAATGTCGGCTCGAACTAAGTTAAATTGATTGTGTTATTATAATAGACATACGTATCTATTTATCTATTTTATCATTCGCCCTCTACCCTTCCCACCTTTACGAACTGACACAATCTTTGTTCCTAACCGTTCTAGAATTATCCACGCTTAAAAAGTAACTTTGTTGTTTGTTTATTTGCGAATAATTAGAGCGTACATTTAACTAAGATCATCGCATTAGGAGATAATAACCTCCTCTCCCTCGCCCCTCTGAACTGACCCTTGCAAACGTATTTTATTAATAGTTTCTTATCTGTTTAGTCTTGTATTTAGAAATTAGGTCAATCCCACTATGTTAAAATTTATTTGACAGTATGTGATTTTTTCAGGCTAAAATTTCTCTGAAAAAAACAAGGACTCTGAGGTGAGAATCTCGAACACTACCGGGGATTAACCATCTAACCACCGGGGCTGGTTTTGTTGGATTTAAACCGACTAAATCCGCATGCCCTCTCGGGCCTCAAGTATCGGAGTATAAGGTTACCCAATTAGGCATATCGCTCGCACCCGTCGACTAGGCCCACCCATACACACAAAACAATCATGGTGTAAAAATCTTTGCAAGTCGCCCCAAGACGGAAAATTTAGATGGCTTCATGCGAGGTTCGATGGCTTAGTGGCTAGAGCATTCCCCCTGTAAGGGAAATATCGTGGGTTTGAATCCCGTCTAAACCATTTTTTTTTCTATCTTAATCGATCTATCTTATTCTATCTTAATACAACTGTTCTGTTGAGCACGCAAGTTTAATAAATCATAGAGTCAGAACTTTCTCAAATTCATAACTTACGACACACCTCCTAAAACCCCGCTATTTTGAATAAAAAAAATAAATTAATTGCCGCTTGCTCAAAAAACATTACAAATGGATTTGAGTTACGTATAAAAAATGGCTCAAGATTGCGATTATTCTAAAGCTACTCAAATAATTCTTTATTCAAAAAGTTTTTTTTTATTAGCATCTTTCTGTTCAGTTGTAAAAAACTTTTAAGGTGTTGTCAATTGACAACTGTCAGTCGGACAATGACATTAATTTGACATACATAAGTTATCAAAACTTTAGTACAACTTTTTAGGTAGACGGAGAAGTATGGAATACACTGTTGAACTTTTGCAAAAAAAAATTGTTAAGTTAATATAAATGCAAAAAAGTACCGTATTATATAATAAATAAAGTATGAACAAATAATAAATAAGTACATAGTGTCAGTACTTAACCGACAGTATGATGAATGTCGAGGACATAACAGGCGTAACGGTTTCACGTTTTTATATACCTACTATACTTATAAGTACCACTATTTAATCTATTAATGTATATAACACTATAAGTACCACTATAAGTACCACTTACTTTCTTATTGCTAAGTAGGTATATAAGACCGGAATGTCAAATGGTGCAACTAAACAAGATATAATTTGACATAGTTTTTAATTCGAATTATTTAAATTTCTTCTGATAACGTTAGGCAAAAACGAACATAGCATTTTTTTTTTTTTTTTTTTACGTGCGCAAAATCCCCACGGATACCTCCCCACCGGAGCCGGTGGAGGAGGTTATGTCGGACTCGAACCGACTAAAACGCACGCCGCCTGTGGGTCGTTTCGGTTGCCGATGGTGAGGTTGACAGGCATATCCCTCGCACCCCGGCCGACCCAGGGCCATCTCTCACGATCTGGCCCTCTTCTCGGGTGTGGGGACCACAGAGTCCCCAACTCGTCCCCGGAAACGGGGAGGCGCGCCACGCGCGCCGCCGCCGCGGCCTGCTTCTGCAAGGGTGACAGGCGGCTTCACCTGTCACCTGTGCGCGGGCAGCTTGTCTAGCGATCCTTCGTCGCTCCCGCTGCCGCTCCCGCCCCGCCTCCTCCTTCACGAGCATTAGTTGCTCGCAGAAGGAACGAACATAGCATTTGCCTGGAGATTAGTTAGTATTTATACGTTCACCTAGGCAATTGATATCTTCGCTCTTTCTAATGAACAATTTTAAAAGTCGAACCGGGCAATGGAGGTCTTATTTATCATATGAATGTTCAATTAATTCTGAGACATCAAAATATGAATTATAATATTATTATTGTACCATTTTTCAAACTTTACACTGTTAATCTGGAAACAAATAGTGTGGGTTACATGTATACTAATTTATTAACAGCTAATTATTTTAATAAGTATGTATATTTTTATGTTCCAATTAATAAAATAAAATAAAAATAAAAATAAAATAAAATTTATTTGGAAGGTCTTGGTCAGTGTTTGATCGCAATCGGTGGAGTTATCCAAAAGTCGCGTTAACAGTCGTTGGCGCGGCATAGGCATTATACGTTATATACGTTGACGACTGTCAGGCATTGTCCTACGTGAGCGACAAGTGCGACAACGCGACGTGTTTCACGCGACGCATAATTTTTTTTATACCACTTAGGTGGCATACAAGCACACGGCCCATCTGTTGGAAAGTGGTCACCGTGGCCTAAAGACACGTGCAAAACCAAGGGTCACACTCGCGCTGCCAGCCCTGCGAGCATTGAGAGTTTCTGTGCTGTCAGTGTAAAAGACAAAGCAGGACAAGCTTTTGGTTTTCCTACTGACAGCACAAAAACCCTCCAGTGATATCAAATGGTCGTTGTTCTTTATTGTGTCCTATGTAATATTACGTTTAATACGTCATGTGAAATATGGAAGAATATGTCACACATTGCGTCGCGCTTTTCGCTCACGTAGGACAACGGTTCATGTTATGTCAAATTCCTTACATTTATCAATCTATTCTACAATACCCCGGCCAGCGAATTGGGTATTTGACTGACTGGTCAAATCAGTCACTATTTACTAAACGTCAAAACGGAAAGTTATAATGAATATGTATAAAATAAAGTTATGTGACGTTATAATATTTAATAGTCAAATCATTTAGTATTATAGTTAGAAAATATAAACAAAAACGATAAAATAAGAACAGATGCAACTTTTACCGCTCTTTTACCATTCTTAATTTAATAAGCTCAGTAAAATAATTTATTTTATCTACAGGAAAATATCTAATTGCCACTTGTCTACAGGGATTGCAAATACTAACAAAATAAATAAAGCAAAATAAAATCTGATATACAACGTACGTCAATAGGTAGAAACTGTTAAGGTATGCTGTTATATGAATTATAGTCATTTTTGATAATAATTTGCAAGTTTTGCAACATAAGCCGCAAATGTTATCATAACTGAACTGGTTTCGCCCGTTTTCTTATTCTTTTATGAAGAAGATTTGATAAAGATTCGATATCTCGATAACGTCATCGAAAACCTAATCATAATATTCATAAAAAAGAAACTATTTAAAATTTTGTTTTGTTTACCATGGCACACACCAATGACTTTTCGTTGCTTTTCGAAGTTATGTGTGTATTTATCGCAGGTTTATAAGTGTCCTGTTAATGGCAATAGGCTCGCCACCTATTACATTGGGACCTAAACATAAACTGGCAAAATGTGGGTGCTAGCACCTCTGCCTACCCCTTCGCGGATATAGGCGTGAGTTTATGTTATGTTATGTAAAATTATGTTTTCCAAGTTTTATGTTGCGATGACTATCTTGTTGAAGTTGATGAGTATCTTGTTGAAATCGCATCCCATCATTAGAGTTTTGTCATAATTTTAAGCTACCACTCCATTGTAACAAAGGAGAATAATTTCGAGGGTTCTTTCTTCTAAAGAAAAACAGACTTAAAACAAACAAATAAACAGTATTCTTAGATATTGAGGACGTCTGCTTCTGAGAACAGGCAGTTAATAATTAAGCTATAATAAGTTGATTTGTGTTCATAATTTAGTAGAAAACAATAAAAATTTCATGTTTATAATATAGGTACTTGATGTCATAGCACAGATTAATAAATAATTACTGTCATAGTTTTGGAGAACTCGCGGCGCGAATAGATAATCTATAGTTCACTGACTTCCCTCAAACTCATTACAATATGACATTAATAAAATTCCAATAACATTATCAAATTTAATGTTTACTCTAATATTTTGCACATACTCATAAAGTCATTAAATGTGTCATATGTCACTTGAACACAGGAAAAACGTCGGAAAAAAAAATCATTTGTGAATTTGTGTGAAAAATCTGTTCAAAATCCAGTCTGTCAAAACCGATCTGTCAAAAGCAAATAAAATGTCAAAACTGATTAAGATTTCAATAAAAAGAGGGACAGAACTCGTAATATTATTTTCTTTTTTTGACTTTGGTTACAAAAATTCGTTCTTGGCATTTATTTTGATTTGGACAGATCGAAACTGATTTTTGAATTAGAGTTTATTAGGAAAATTGATTGACTCGTCGAATCATGAGTTGAGTCTAGAGGTGGCGGGAATTAAGTGATATAATTTTGAATGTCGTCACAGGAGCAGGATGTGAAATAATCTAGTACATGCTATTCTGAAATTACACTATCAATCAATCAATCCACCACATTTCACTGCTGGACATAGGCCTCTCCCAATGTGCGCCATTTTCTCCGATACTCTGCCTTCCGCATCCAGTCTGTTCCAGCCTCTTTTATCAAGCTGGCCGTCCATCTGGCTAGGAGGCGTCCTACCTCCCGTTTGCCTTATCGCCGTCTCTACTCTCGTTTGTTCCAACGGCCATTGGTCCTTCGACAAACGTGACCAGCCTACTGCCACTTCAGCATGCTTATTCTTCGAGCTATGTCGGTAAATTACAATATATTCATGAGTAATATTTGCATTTCTAAAGAAATAACTTAAATATTATCAAAATGTTGTAAGCTTTGTCTGAAAAACTATACAAAATGCAACAAAAATGTCCGATACATAAAACAAACATTTTGTCTGTCTGTTTGTTCCGGACAATCACCAATCACGACACGACTTAAAGCGCATAAAAACAGGGACTTAACCTGTCAAAATAATATTATTCTAAGAAGAAAAAATGTTACATGCAATAAAATGTAACATGCAATAAAATATTCAATGCAAATTTGTGAGTATATTTAACAGATATAGGAAGGTCAACTTTAACAAATATTTTACCAGTTTTATGAGTCTCATGTGCAAAAGCTCATGATGTTCACTAAAATGTAATTTACTTACCGTGGTGTGTCACGTACCGGGTCATTCCCCTGTCTTTGATTATCCTCCGAACCTTTTCCCAATCGGCCCGTCGTCGTCGGTCAGTCATTTACGAAACGGCTGATCATCGAAATTTTCCGTGAAACGACTATCTTTCACACACTATTGTCTAAATCAAAGTTATGTAGTTAGACCAACCCCTCTAGACAAGAGGCTACGAGTATATGTATGATTGACATACCTGTTCGTAAAATATAGCTTGATACCTGTGACTTTAGAGACTTCGTTTATAAAGACTGCAACAATAAATTTGTTGTTGGAAAAGTTTTAATTTTTTAAATATTAATAAGACATTTGCATAGAAATCTAGAACACTTTTTTCAAATAGAACTTGTTATCAAGGAGATACTAGTAAAAACAAAGGTAATTTAAAATATTTATTATATTTTATTATTTATATTTTTTTTGTTAGCTTACTTCGTAAACTCTTTTCGCAGCCTTGTAGGGATGTGTAATCGACTGGCCAGCGAATATCGATAAAATAAATGTATGACAATGTCATTAATATAAATTGTATAAATGATTATATCTAATAATTTTTTCACAACAAATTCGTATTTTTTTAGTCTTGCAATACCTACTGCTTTCGCATGCAGCGAACAAGCGGGCGCCATCTTTTTTGAGTGCCCACGCCTTGTATACGCTATCGCTACGTGATTAATATTGTTTTGTCGTTATTACTGTTGCTTTGTTAAGTTTTGTTGTTATTTCTAGTTATTTGTTTTTTTTGCACCACAATGCCGAAAAGAACAAAAAAAACTGTTTTGAATAGCGAAAGTCGCGAGTTTGTGATTCGTTTGCGCGAGTATTTTGACCGCGACAATCAAAATGGCGGACCGCTACTACCATTGGAGCAAGTGTGCAATAGAGTTGCTGACGCTCTTGGTATCGGACGAGCTACAGTGTCTCGAATTAGCAAAGAAAAGTATGGAGAATCGTCAAAGGAGATGGTGGCCGAAGATGAGGGAGGTAAAATATTATCGACTCCTAATAAAAAAAGGAAGAGAGTTTCGCCAGTCACCGAAATTGACGACTTTGATGCTGCCTCAATTCGAAATCATATATATGCGTATTACGCACGTGGTGAATTTCCCACGTTAAAAAAAATATCCGTTTCGCTTAAAGACGCGGATTTATTTAAAGGAAGTCCACCATCGTTGTCCAAAATATTGAAAAAAATCGGCTTTGCTTATAAAAAAGCGATAAAAGAAAAATTATAATGGAGCGAACAGACATTGCTTTGACCCGAATTGACTTTTTGCGCAAAGTCAAAAATATAACAGATTGGCATAAAGTGGTTTTTCTTGATGAAACATGGCTCAACGCAAACCACACTGTTTCAAGATCGTGGATAGACGATAAAGCGGAGTCTACCACCAAGGTGCCCGAAGGCAAAGGACAAAGATTAATAATTACTCATGCGGGGACATCGTCTGGTTTTGTGCCCAATTGTTTACTGGCGTTTAAATCAGTAAAAACAACAGAGTACCATGAAGAAATGGATTTTACAAAATTTAAGGAGTGGTTTCTAACTCTTCTAAATAATTTGAGTGAACCACATTTTATTCTGATGGACAACGCTCCGTATCATTCAGTACAAAAAGATAAGGCGCCTACGACAAGCAATCGTAAAATTGAAATTATTACTTGGCTGCAAAACAAAGGAGTAAAAGCCGACAACAGCATGCTCAAGAAAGAATTGCTAAGATTAGTAAGCATTCATAAGCCCCCCACTCCAAGATATATTATAGACGAAATTGCAAAGGAAATGGGCCACACCGTCATCCGTTTACCACCATATCATTGCCATTACAATGCAATAGAACTAATCTGGGCTCAAGTCAAAGGTTCGTATAATCTAAAAAAAACATACATAAAAAGCTTACAAAGAATTTAGTAGGTTTTTTGTTTGATCGGATACCTTTTTTTTCTAGGTTACGCTGCCAGACATAATGTAGCACCGCCTTTCACAGCAAACAAAATGTTGACATTACTACATGAAGCTTGTGTACATGTAAATGCTGATGATTGGAAAAAGGTAGTTGAGAAGACAAAAAATGTGATTCAAAAAGATTGGGAGCGCGATATTCAATTTGACAACATATGCGATCAAGAATTAATTATTAATCTACAGGACTGCTCCAGTGATGAATCAGAATTTGACTTTGAAGTTGATCTCGGCTGTACACGATTTGACAATTAAACTTTTAAATACCTTCAAATTCATCTTTCATTTCCTTTTTTCTTTCTTTCAATATCGTTAAAATGTATTTTTTTAATAAACTCATTCTATATAAATATCGATAAAATACTAAAGACGTCCCATACCTATTACATGTCATTCTGACAAACGTCACAGGTATCAAGCTATATTTTACGAACTATATTTATACAGGGAAAAAGTCCCGAAGACTTTTCGCAATTAAATCATGGAACTTACTATTTGTGCCGACGTTTCGGATGCGTTGCAGCACTCGTGGTCACGACTTGACTAGCTTGCGAGTGTCGAGAGGTATGCGGGTAACATTTTTTGTGCGCCTACCCTCCATTACTTTTATAATGAATGGTAAGGCTGGCGGCACATCACACTCACTATATCAGTTTTAACGGTACTGTGTTCACTGGATCCCTCGTTCCGTAAACAATTCCAATATTGCCAAAAGCTTTCTACACTAGGCTTAGCCTGTCCTGTAGAAAACTTCTTTTTTTTTTTTTTTTCTAATTCAGTAATTACAATAGTAGGTAAGATATAATTGATGGACTTATAAACACTATTACATAAAATTTATGCAACGTGCAATCTATAAGGTTAAAATATACAACTTTAGACTTCACAACACATGTTTTAAAAAGCTTTCCGTGTACTCATGACACCAGGTAAGCAAGGTCTTCAGTATAAGGTCCGTAAGGTCAGTAAGATAAAATGGCGAAATGTGGGTGCTAGCACCTGTGCCTACCCCTTCGGAGAAATGAGCGTGAATTTATGTTATGTTATTTAATACGACGGTTAATGAATTGCCTCTTGTCCAAGGGGCAGGTTGTCGGATTAAAGTCCCCCAACCTGCTCCCTCAGGTGTCTTTATAACGAAGTCCATAGATGTTCTTGTGTATAGAATCTTGTAAATGTTCTCTGCCTACTTACTTATGTTCCTGGCATACATGTTTCGCTTCTTCTAGTTTTATAATCGCAGGTTTATAAGTACCCGGTTAATGGCAATAGGCTCACCACCTATTACATTGAGTCCTATACATAAATTGGCGAAATGTGGATGCTGGCCTATGGTCGTGCGCAATACCAGTGCAGCAGTGGCTCTTTTCTTTCCCACACCAGCAAGACCTGGAATTAATTACCAACTCACATGTTGCCTTCTTCCTACAGTCCCGGGTCCTTTAAGCAAGGCGTGTAAAAGCATCTGATGAGGCCGGCAAGCTGAGAGACTTTGCCTTTAGATTACCATCAGGCCAGGCGAAGCCAAATTGGCGTGTCCTAGATAAAATAATAATAATAATAAATATCTTAGAAAATTATACATAGCGTTATTTGCATCTAACGTGTTATTATCTTGTATTATTGGGTTCTGTAATGCGAATATATTTACCAGATACTTTTTTTGTGAACACATAAATAATAAACATAAAAACAAATATTACCCACGTCATCAGCAGTGACATGTAATTTAGACCACAGACATTAGCAAATAGTACCTATTTAAACTAGTTTCTTAAAATATGCATTGATTTAAGTAACTTCGGATGGCCATTACACTGTTCAATGCCAATAGCAACTTGTTTGATTTTTAGGGTTCCGTCTTCAAAAGGTGAATACGGAACCCTTCGTTACTTCGTTGCAGGAGGTAGGACACGGCGGTATTTCCGCCCGATTGAGCAGTCCGACTGGGGTAGTACCTCCGCCCTACAGAATACCGCGGTTATAATAACTTCGTGTTGTGTTCCCAGCGGTGAGTAGGGTAGCCAGAGCTCACTGGAGAATTTGTGCTGTCAGTGAGAAGACTAAAGGCTTGTCCTGCTTTGTCTTCTGCTGACGGCACAGAAACTCTGTACTTACAGGGTTGGCAGCGCGACTGTGACTCCTCTGGTGTTACAGACGTCCATAGGTCACGGTAACCACTTTCCATCAGGTGGGCCGTGTGCTTGTCTGCCAACTAAGTGGTATAAAAAAAAAGTTATAGACTTGAGTAGGTATATGGTATGAATTTTAACTTGATACCTTAGCGCATTCCTGTGAAAAAGGTCTAGACAGACAGATAGACAGACATAGTACAACGAAAAAAAAAAAAAATTACTCTAAGATCACTTCGTTGTACTATGTCTGTCTATCTGTCTGTCTAGACCTTTTTCACAGGAATGCGCTAAGGTATCAAGTTAAAATTCATACCATATACCTACTCAAGTCTATAACTTTTTTTTTTATACTACTTAGTTGGCAGACAAGCACACGGCCCACCTGATGGAAAGTGGTTACCGTGACCTATGAACGTGTGTAACACCAGTGGAGTCACATCGGTGCTGCCGACCCTGTAAGAACTTCTTAAAACTGTGCAATAATCAAACTTCTGAGTCAACGCATTCAAAATATATTACGGTTTGTGTACGGAACCTTCGGTACGCGAGTCCGACTCGTACTTGACCGGCTTTTTTATTAGAATGTTAGTAACCGAAATAACTAATAGATGAGTAAATAAATAGATACATACATATAATCACGCCTATCCCCGGAGGGTTAGGCAAAGGTGAATTAACACCCACATTTCACCAATAATTGTATTCGGTCCCACGTAATAGGGGGTGAGCCTATTACCGTATTCCGGGCACTATCGTTGACTCGAGCCATGCATCTGAGGATGAGTCTGGGCTGTATATATCTGTCTGATGTTAAACAGCCTTATCCCTTAGTCGCCTTGTATGACACCGCACGGGAAGAGATGGGGTGGCCCAAATTCTACTCTGCCGGGAACCACGAGGCAATAATATATAATATAATAAGAGGCAATAATAATAGATAGATAATTCTTTAGTGTAAAAAGAAAAATAACTTGTCAATTTGTATTTGATCTCGTATTTGGTATTGGTCATACTTGTCAAATAGTCAATAAGGCAAGTACTTTGTCAAATATACACTGGTACATATTTGCTTATCAAACATGTCAAACATGCAAATACGAAACATATGAAGTGCTACCATTACAGACTCGAAATTATTAACCAGAAATTGGGAAAAGTCCTGCCTCGGGACTAGAATATCGTTAGGATTGTTTAATTAGGTAGTAAATAAACACGGTACTTACATGCAGGCGAATGAAGCCTATGGCCTATAAATACCTCTTACCTCTACCTAGAGAAAAAGGCCTAGAAAATAAACTAAAGACGAAAGAAAATGGAAAGAGGATGAGGCTTTTGAAAATTGATCTTTTAAACAATGGACTGTAAATATTCTACAATTAAATAATATTCTACAACATTCTACACAACGCTATCTAGACCCATGGTAAGCATAGTTTGATTAGCTTGTGTTATGGAATCTAGAATACGGATAAACATACTTAAATACTTATTTTTTAAATACATACATATTATACATAGAAACACCCAGACCAATGCAAATACCCATATTCATGCATACAAATATTTGCACTGAGCGGGGATCGAACCCGCGCCTCCTGCGTAGCAGTCGCTTTCACTACCGCCACGCCACAGAGGCCATAAATTATTTTTTTTTCAATTGCACAGATTATGACGATTGCAGCGTTTCAAGTATGAGAGGAAAAACATTCTTGAAGTACAAGAAATGATCAAAATTGTCCAAGCTGAGTGTCACCATTGTCACACGGTATGTGTAAGTAATGGTGACCCTCTTTTCTGGGACTTTGCCTTCAGCTTACCACCAGGCAAGGCGAAGTCTAATTGACGTGTTCTATATAAAAAAATCTTTGATTTATACCACTTAAGTGGCAGACAAGCATACGGCCTACCTGATTGAAAGTGATTACTATGGCCAATGTACTTGTAAAACACCAGCGTCATGTAAAAACCTTCTAATGGCCCTTCTGATGAACCCCATCGAGTAGTCACGTGGAAAATCCTATCAGAGTAAAAAGTTTACGATTTCATCCGCATTTTTATGTTTACCATCGGTACCATGACGCATCAGGGATGGAAGAACTTTAGTTAAGTTAACTTAACGGTAACTACGAAGTTACTTGAAGCTGCTATTTTTTTAAAAACAACAACTTATACAAATTGATAAATTAAAAGTTTTTTTATATGTTATCACAAAACACATAGTTAATTCGTTTTATGATCTAGATATGCTAGAAAAAAAAACGCTCAAATTATTTGTTATAATTTAAATAATTATGTGCCAGTGAAAAAATGGCCAAAACCGGAATTATTCGGGCCGTGACGTTGATGGGTTGTTATATGGATAGATCCGCATTGCGAATAATAAATACTTAGTATTCGGTCAATGGTACAAATTCCACCGTAATTATGATTGAAAATTTGAAGAAATATAATATGTCTAGGTGAGAAAAAATATAGCTATACCTAAGATATGCATTGACAACACTAAGGCTTGCTACCCGTACTGCTATTTCTAGAGCTCGCTGGAGAGTTTTTGTGCTGTCAGTGGGAATACCAAAGGCCTGATTTTGTGTTCTGCACTGAGGGCACAGAAAATCTCTGTTCTTACAGAGTTGACAGCACGGGTGTGGCTCCCCTGGTGTTACACACGTTCATAGGTCACGGTAACCACTTTCCTTCAGGTGGGCCGTGTGCTTGTCTGGGACCTAAGTTGTACCTGTGCCGTCAGTGCAGAAGATACAATCAGGACAAACCTTTGATTTGCCCACTGACAGCACAAAAAACTCTCCAGTGAGTTCTGGCTATCCTACACAACACGAGATTATTATAGCGGTGATATGCGAAAGATTGAAGGATGTTTGTTACTGTTTCACGCAAAAACAGATGAATGAAACAGGATAAACTTTTGGCAAGTAATAGCTTGGAGAGCTTGCTTTAAAACTTCATTTATAAAACATGTCTATCTACTAAATTCTTAGGTACCTACCTACAGTACATCAGATCGATTTTTTTAAAGAATATTAGAATAAAATTTACTAATATTCCCTCTAACCCCTCCAATTAAGCTGAATTGCTTGTACTAGGAGTGGGTTCACGTCAGTAGTGTATACCCGGCACCTCTCAATGGTTAGGCCCACCACTAAGCTACCGACCCCGCTGTGACGAACAAAGTACGCAAAATGATCTGAATGCCTTGGTTTCCCCCTCTTTCTGTTGACTGATTGTTCTAGTATTAGGTACACACCTCATTAAGTTCGCACAATAAGTTGATTTGCTCTTAATACCTTGGTGTTAAGATCATTTTGACACTTTGTAGTCAAGAACGTTTTGATGCTGACTGTACCTATTTACTATTAGACCTCGGGATATTTACCATGTTGTATTGTTTCAAGTTCCTGATATGCTGACGCTTTTCTTTTTTTTATACCACTTGGTTGGCAGACAAGCACACGGCCCACCTGATGGAAAGTGGTTACCGTGGCCTATAGACGTTTGTAACACCAGATGAGTCACAGTCGCGCTGCTAACCCTGTAAGTGCAGAGTTTCTGTGCCGTCAGTAGAAGACAAAACAGGACAAGCCTTTAGTCTTCCCACTGACAACACAAATTCTCCAGTGAGCTCTGGCTACCCTACTCACCGCTGGGAACACAACACGAAGTTATTATAGCCGCGGTACGCTTTTGCAAATTTAGACATTTTTCAAGTAGGAAGCAAAAAATTTTAAAACAAAGCATTGACATTAGTGCAATCGGTAAATACTTAGGTACCACTGAATACGAATTTGTGACCGGACGAAGCCAGACGCGGGACGCTAGTGAAAACTTGATAGCTATGGTTTTTTTATTTGATTTGAAAAAGGGTAGATCGATATATTTACTTCTAAAAACTTTTTCACTGTCTACCGCCAATTTTGCTAAAACAAAACCACTGTCAAACCACAAACATTACTAAACAATTTTAGACTTTAATATAATGTGCTTAGAGTCCAAAATTAAAATGCTTTTCGCAGAGAGAATAAAAATTACATTTTGTTATTAAGAAACTCTTTTCATTTGATTTTGGACTTTTGTCTTATAGAAATAAAGACTAAAATTTTATGTCTTTTGCAGTATCTGTGGTCTGACTGTGGTTTTGCTTTATTAGATTCGAGGGCCAGTTCCTCCATGATCATGGTGCTTGCAACAGCGCCGAAATATCGAAAACTAGAAATACCTAATACAAAATAGAAAACTAAATAAAATATCCTGATAGCTTTAATAGTAATGCGAGTGACCATGATAGTTTAAATATCTTAGATATGTTCATCGTTAAAGACAAAACTGGGATTAATTTACAACGAAGCTACTGCCCGGCCTCAGTCGTTTAATATTCCGTGAGGGTACAGACGTTTGGGACGAAACAGTGCTTCTGTGGTTAATATCACATTTTTTTAGCGAAAATTGCACGTTTTGTATGAAGAATACATAGTGCGAATTATAATAATAGTGATTATCTCAAGAATGGACGAAAACCATAACGTATTGGATTGTTGAATATTGTGTCTGCGTAAAAACAGGTAAACCTTTTTTTACCACTTAGGTGGCAAACAAGCACACGGCCCACCTGATGGAAAGTGGTTACCGTGGCCTATGGACGTTTGTAACACCAGAGGAGCTACACTCGCGCTGCTGACCCTGTACGCACAGAGTTTCTGTGCCGTCAATGTAGAAGACAAAGCAGGACAAGCCTTCTTAGTCTTCCCACTGACAACACAAATTCTCCAGTGAGCTCTGGCTACCCTACTCACCGCTTGGAACACAACACGAAGTTATTATGACCGCGGTGTTCTGTAGGGCGGAGGTACGTCCTCAGTCGGACTGCTCGATTGGGATTGTCCTACCTCCTAGAAGAACCTTTACAAAAAATATAAACTTATTTCAATATCTCAAAAAGTATGTAGCCTAGATTTGATTTTGAGACCAAAATTAATTTTAGGAGATGGCTTTAGGTCAGCCCGGGGGGTGAAGGATATGCCAGAGGCTTCCTCACCATCGTCAACTAATATCTCGAAACGGCGGCGCGGTTTTAGTCGGTCCCAATCCGACTTAAGCTCCTCTGCTGGCTCCGATGCTTCTGCTGTATGTCCCCACATAAAAAATACCAAATCTAAGCTAACTGACCAGTCGGCGCCACCTGCTAAACAACCCTCTGACGTACGATTTTCCGTTTGGAGGTCAGATGGCAGTCACTATCGGAAAACCCGACATACTAATCAAAAACAATAAGCGGATCTTGTGCTCCAAAGTACACACGTTTATAAGACTAGTTTTTCTTTCAACAGTAGCAGACATAATAATAATTATATGTATGTCGTTGTATGTATGTATGTATGTATATCTCTATGTCAGATAGTATACATTAATGTAGTTAGCCGTGTGGTTACTGGCAGAGTAGAATTTGGACCACCCCATCTCTTCCCATGCGGACTAAGGGTTAGGGCTACGGACCGAATTCAATGATAGGTGAAATTTGTGTGTTAATTTACCTCTGCCTAACCCTCCGGGGATAATGGCGTGATTATATGTATGTATTTAGTTATAAATGTGTGTATGTATGTGTATATGTATGACTATTGTCTGAGGTAATATACTTATAATTTTAAATTAAAATCTACACTTTCATGTACACTAGACTTTGCTTCGCATTTATATTACAATTATTTTTCCTCTACAATTCCTCTGTGCACTCCCGGTTTTGCTAGAAGAGAATTCAACTTTGAGTTAAACCGCCTATTATTACATCTCATTTTATTAATCCCCGGCGCAAAAACGACGGAGTGTTATAAGTTTAACGTGTCTCGCTCTCTCTCTGTGTGTGTTAAAATAAAATTTGACACAACTGGCAAATTATAATAAGGATATATTCTGTAGCCCAAATTGTACATAATATGCGAGGTTCCCCTTCATTGTGGAACCTAGCCACTTCACCAACTCCCGCTACCGTCATGGAAGCTGATAACGAATACCTTTATTTAATATTCCGTCAGATGACCGCTGGTGTCTTGACTATGATGATAATGATTTTATAATGTACCTTTGCACAAAAATAGGCACATCGTTTAACACTTAAACGCTCAGTGATGGCATGAAATTAGTTAAACAAAGTGTTGTTGGCGCGATTTGTTAAGGGTTACAGCAGACATATCAACTCGGCAACGAATCGTAAACTTATTAACTTGAGCAGCGCCTAAAAGATAAGTGGCAATTCATAGCAAATACATTTAATTACGTCATAAAAGTAAAAATACATGTCAATCTTATACACTCACCATTCTGTTAATACTGTTGATTTATGGCACTTGTTGGAACCTGTTACACATTTTGAATAAGACACTTTGTACTTTTCCACTGTATTTTATTTTTTAACTGACCGGTATCGCCATTCAGTTCTACAATACGCGGGTCTACGAATGACTTCTTACCTAGGGTGGTAGTATTCTAAATATGGAGCTTTTTACTGCAAACACACTAATCGGAATCGTAAAGTAAACTACTCGTCTCGGGACTAAACGATATGTCGCGGCTACCCAGGGCCTCGACTCCGCTAATTTTATGTCAGGTCAAAGTCACTGTCAGGCCACAGATACTGAAAAAATGACATTCAATTTTAGACTTTACCCTCATGTTTTTAAAGTCTTTGTGACTTCTTGTAGATTAAAAGAAAACTGTAATGTGCTTCTTATCATTTTATTTTCTACTTAAAGCTTATATAAATAGTCTAAAATTTTATGGCATTTTCTGCAACGTCAGTGTCCCTGTATGATAGTGGTTTTGTTATGATATAAACTTAATAGAATCGGGGCCCAGCTGTCCCCGCGCTTACGGCTCGTCTTCAACGCGCATACGAGTCTTCATCCACCCTAGGTACCAGCTAGGTTAACCAACGGTACACGTAAGCACGGCGTCTCCTAGCCATAGGCAAGTCGACCTATTGGAGCTGCAGATGTGCTTACATATTTTGGGCTGTACTCATCTAGTGGAGTAAAAATTACCATCGGTTTAACAAAGAAGAGCTATGATTTATTAAGGTTGACGCCTGTTTGACGGTTAAACGAAAGGAGATACGATAGCGAATCTATTCCAAGTTGATATGTGTGATGTGACCTTTAAGACAAAGTCGACTGCTATTAGCATTTATGTTAAAAAATCCGCTAGAACGTCTGCGTCACTGGGAACTTCGCACAACTATGGTCAACAGTTTGGTCGTTAAATAAATAAGTACAGAACATCGACTCACGCGTAAACTACAAACGGAAACACATGTTCATTGACACACAGGCGTATATCGTTAGGAAATCATATCTGGGCCCCAATTTAGTGATGCTATGTTTCCAAATTACGTTACAATTAGAAAGAAATAACTAAAAATCTTTTTTTTTGGAGGTAGGATACGACGGTATTTCCGTCCAATTGAGCAGTTCAACTGGGGAAGTACCTCCGCCCTACAGAATACCGCGGCCATAATAACCTCGTGTTGTGTTCCCGGTGATGAGTAGGGTAGGCAGTGCTCACTGGAGAGGTTTTATACTGTCAGTGGGGAAACCAAAAGCTTTGTCTTTTACACTGACGCCACAAAAACTCTTGTGCTTACAAGGTTGGCAGCAGTCCCTTGGTGTTGCACACGTCCATAGGCTACGGTAATCACTTTCCATCAGGTGGGCCGTGTGCTTCTCTGCCAACCAAGTGTTATAAAAAAAACCTCTCAAAAAATTGATAGGTACTTATTATTTTGAGAGGTTTTTAGATTTTTCTTTCTAACAGAATGCTTTTGTGACGCTTTAAAATCATCATTTGGGTTCGTTTCCAATTATGTAATTTTTTTAAATAGAACACGTCAGTTAGATTTCGCCTTGCCTGATGGTAAGCTGAAGGCAAAGTCTCAAAAAAGAGGGTCACCATTACTTACACATACCGTGTGACAATGGTGACACTCAGCTTTACGGCCTCATCATATGCTTTTTCACGCCCGCTTAAAGGACCCGGGACTGTAGGAAGAAGGAAACACGTGAGCTGGTAATGAATTCCAGGCCTTAATGGTGCGACAGAGGAAAGAGTCACCGAACCGTTCTTGATCGGATGTTCTGCACCGTGTGCGGATGACATCTAAGACCTGCACGTGTTGTCCTGTGTAGGAAAGGGGAGGGTGTATGTTCTAAAATTTATACTAACTTTCGAAGGTTTAGAAATTATGCCATCATTAATCATTCCCTCCTTCCTGTTGACATATTGTTCTAATATTTGGTACACACCTTTCATTCGGACAATAATACAATTTAAATTAATAAAATAGTTTGATTCTATTAATACTTTAGTATTAAGATCCTTTTGAGACTTAATAGACAAGATCATTCTGACGCTGACTGCACTGTAAAACTCTTATCGAAGACATAAAGAAGTTCTGATACTTAATTCATAATCTTCGGTAGTATATGTCCTTTTATAGACATTATCTCTGAACAACAGTAATGAACTTATAAATTACAGGTAGCACAAGATACCCTTGAATATCGAGTGCGTCCTTTACGTAATACAGTAATGAAAGAAGAAAGGTTTCGATCTACATAATGAGTATTATTATTAGTAATATTACTCACTCGCTAAGTGCGATAATAGTATATTATGGTAGGAGTTTGTAAAGTTCGTCTTGAGGTCTTAAGAGAGCTGAAGACGGTAATCATCAATACAGACATGTATGATACGACGTTTTTCAACACACGAAGAAAATAATACTAACTCTAAGTCCTACAGAATACCGCGGTTATAATAACTTCGTGTTGTGTTCCCAGCGGTGAGTAGGGTAGCCAGAGCTTACTGGAGAATTTGTGCTGTCAGTGGGATGACTAATGGCTTGTCCTGCTTTGTCCTCTACACTGACGGCACAGAAACTCTTGTGCTTACAGGGTTGGCAGCGCGAGTGTGGCTTCTCTGATGTTACACACGTCCATAGGCCACGGTAACCACTTTCCATCAGGTGGGCCGTGCGCTTGTCTGCCACCTAAGTGGTATAAATAAAAACTAAAATAGATATTTACCCTTGTAGTTTTCAGGTAGTAAACTTCCCAGAACGTTAAGTGCTTCACATCATCATCGAACTGTGAACGGCATAAATCATTTTCTTCATAACCAGTACTTCTACACAATTCAATTAATAATTAATTATAATTTCAACAGTGAAAACGAGTTGAGCATTATTTTCGCAAACGCGGGAAAAAATAATTAGTTTACCTACGCGCGCTCATCTAGCATAGACCATAGACTAAAGAATTAGGTTTTTATTTTTTCGGATCGTAGAACATGGGGATTTGAAAGTTTTTACAGTTTGTTAAACTTGTTTAATAAACATGATTATAGTTGTCATTATGAGACTAATTGCGGTGAAATTAGAGCCACTTTACGAGCAAGTTTGTTGAAAATAATATTAAATTCGTGTAATGGAACTTTTCCTAAATTCTTGAAATCCATCAGGCAGTCTCATTACGTCACGAATGCGAAGTGGAGAAGTAAAAATCAGAAATGGGGCCCAGGACTAACGCAAAATGATGATCATTATGAACAGTAGGTATATGTAGCATGGAATTTTTTATTTGATGTCTGTGGCATAGTGGTTGAATGTCTTACTACTAAGTCGGAGGTCGCGAGGTATATTTCCACTCAGTGCAAATATTTGTATACATGAATATGTATGTTTGCAAATATATGTAGGTATATTATATATTTAGGTACGAAAAAAATCCATAACCCTAGCTAGGTAGACTAAGTTTACTTTTGATCTAGGTACCTCTACCTGGAATGCTACAGAAAGATTCATGAAACCACGTGGTCAGCATATGTACCCTAAAGATCTTGAAGATGCCTCATACATCCACAAGCAGTAGGGTTAATTGCAATTAAAATTTACCCAACACTGCCCACAGGTCAAGAATATAATTTTTTAATGACTATTTTTAGTTTTATCGTTAACTATCGTTAAGAATTGCAGCTGGCGACAACATCACGAAAATACCCAATCTATCTTCTGAGGTCACCTTGAGATTAATGTGCAATAATCACTAAAAACTAAGCACTAATTTATTCCTGCGGCAGTTTCCACTCAACCTCAAAATTATCTGATGAACCTAGTATCTAGTACAATATATTATGACTGCTAAAAAGTGTTTTTAGAGATCCGTCGTGTAATAGAACCCTGACATATCAAGTGTCCGCTGTATGCTGTCTTACGCGTGCTGTATCTAATAAACTGCATTAGGTAGACAGCTAGCAAGAGTGCTCAAGGTCATATCGACACCTTTTGAGCCCAAATCAGCCTGATGCAAGTTGGTGCAGCTACTGTGGGGTCCTGGTGTTGACTTTTCCTCTCGAAGTTGAGTCCACAAACCAATCAAAAATAAAAAGCGGCCCGGTCTCCAAAATGTAAACTTTGAACGTAACAATGAAATATTTAGGAAGATCGTGTATCAGACAACTGAAATTTTGAAAAAGTACATCAAAGAATTCATCTCATTTATTCAGTTTAGACACATAAAGAACACATATTAACGTCAAAATTTTACAATTATGTCAAAAAATAGTATTTAAATAATAAGTAATGTAAATAAACCATTGAAAAATTATTATTTCGATGATTCGGTAGTTGGTATTTATTAGTAGAACTGGTTAGTTCTACTGAGAAAATACCAACTAGAAACTTAGATAACTATATTAAAACTAGATTATCTTTTTTTTATGGTTTCGTTTACAATTTATGTTGTGTTAGCAAGCAAGAGACTTAGGTTAACCACGCATTTACATCATCAAGATACTCTTCTACATTATAATAACCTTTTTTCATTGAAGTTTTTTTCACTTCTATATTGAATTTATTTAGTGGCATGTCAACCAAATCCTGAGGAATTTTCAACGAATCATCAACTTTTTGAAGCCTGATTTTATGAGTTTTAAACAACAAATTTTTCTTTTACAAACTATCTTTAAAAATACACACTATTGTAAAGATGGCGACCCTTAGAGAGCGAGTCCGACTCACACTTGACCGGTGCCATACACAGACCGACACGCTATGTCATCGGCACAATGACCTACGTCAGTGTTGTCAAACTTCTATCACACGGTTTGTTTAGTTTCAAACAAAAATATATTTGTATGTTTATTTTTAAATATTAGGGAACTCATGAAGACCTTCCCTTGAGTTTAATGGTTCCAAACAACTTAGTTTCAATATATTTTGGTTTCCTAATTATTATTTGTTTTAGGTGTGACTCTATAACTCTATAAACATATCGTGAGTCACAATATATATTTTAGTGACCTGTCTCATTAGTTATTCCGTTCTAACAATGGCTCGCGAGTTATTGTCATTAAACAAATCTATGTAAAAATGTACGATAATAAAATATTTTGTTTATCGTCATTCTGCTTATGTTTAAATTCTATGATTCAAAGTTCAACTGCAGCCACAATGGCTATGCCTCAATACCATGAAGCCTTAAAACAAGTCAATAATTGAACGGTTGTCATTTACTAAATGCATAAATAAATATACATGATTACAAAGTTACATTTGCAGTTGGTAGGATGATCTGTGTGGAGACGGACAAAGAATAGAAGAATCACTACCCCGTCTCCTCCGAAAGGTGCAGGCCGACGACTAACGGCAAAACACACTGACGAAATCACTGCGAGAGAAGGAAACCTCGAAATAAAACCCTGTACTAACCCATCTGGCCATTGTGGAAAGAGTAGGCCAAAGCCTTCCAATATTGGGAGAAGCCTATGTCCAGCATTGGACTGCGAAAGGCTTTTTGTTTGATTGATTCAGGATGAAAGCAGTTCAATTATTGTATGTCAATAATTATCTGCCAATCTGTCTTCAGAAATATCATATTGCATACCTTGACAGATTTGAGAGATTGTCTATACAATCTGCACTCAGGTAAATCGAGATAATAGTGATTCAGAACTGAGTACTGTTCTATAAGATTACTTCAACTGAGTTGGCTCAGAGAGACTAAGCGGAATCGAAGGGACGCCCGCAGGCTTTATCAATCCCATATTATTATATATGTTATTACATATACATATATATTATTATTATTATCTACGTACCATAAACTAGCGGCCAGAGTGCTGGTTTATTCCTTGCGCAAAGGATTGGTATTGCCATTCAACGTGGCAATGCCGCCAGCCTTCTGGTCACCCTACCGGTTGACGTCGATTGGGTGGAATTCTTTGATGATATGTATAGTTTTATATTTTAATATAGATTAATCCTATAAACTATAAAATCCAAAATATTTATATAGCTAACCGTTTAATTTTCGCACCTATTAAAATACTCGTTTTTAGTTACTTGGCTATTAAATCGCACCTTTATTTCGTATATTTTTAAAGTGTCAAATCTAACACTCAAATGCAAAACATATTTTGTGTACCGGCTTGCATAATTGCATTTTGAAAAGACAAGCGGGTTTATCCCGTTTCGAGAAAAAAAAAATGTATTAGAGTTATCGCTTGGGGATAAAATTCTCACTAATACTTCCATAGTGGGTCATAAATAATAACCGCGGTAGCCTAGTGGTATGGGTAATGGACTACTGGGACGAGGTCTCAAGTTCGATCCCAGGTTTTACCATGGCACACACCAATGACTTTTCGATGCTTTTCGAAGTTATGTGTGTATTTATCGCAGGTTTATAAGTGCCCGGTTAATGGTAATAGGCTCGCCACCAAACATAAACTGGCGACATGTCGGTGCTAGCACCTCTGCCTACCACTTCGGGGATATAGGCGTGAGTTTATGTTATGTTTATATGGGTCATAAAATAACCAAAAGCACTGACGTAGTACTATACTAATTACATATTAAGAACACACTTCGAAAGTTTGAGCTATAATCGCTTCAACCTTTGAGGATGCCGTAAGGCGAAACCGGTCAGTTTCAATAATGAATGCTGTAGAAAAAGTACAAGTGAGTTCTTAATATGTGTAACAATAAATTCCTCCAAATGCCATCAATCAACAGTATAAAATAATACTTGCTGACTGAAATAATTTGGTATCCGAAGCTATTTAATTTTCAAAAAGAAATTGTTGATTTTTAATTACATTCAATATAATTTTACATCAATTTATATAACACTACGAATTATGTCGCTACATTGTATTATAATATAACTTCACGCATTAACATGTTAATATATACATCGACAATAAATTGCTTGTACATAAAAACCAAAAAGATTGATCTATGGTATAGATAATATAATTCTAGACGTACACCATTAGCGCCAATATGTTTGAGTCACAGTGTCATAATTGTCAGATAAATTATTTGATATGAAACAAATTAATAAATACAGTTTGCATCGCACGTGGAACCAGGCATTTTTTTTTTTTTTTTATATAGAACACGTCAATTAGACTTCGCCTTGCCTGATGGTAAGCTGAAGGCAAAGTCTCAGAGAAGAGGATCACCATTACTTAGACATACCATGTTACAATGGCGACATTCAGCTTGACGGCCTCATCATATGCATTTTCACGCCCCGCTTAAAGGACCCGGGACTGTAGGAAGAAGGAAACACGTGTGCGTGAGTTAATTTGACGTCCACCTTGATAAATAAGAAATGTCAATCTTTTCACGCTCAAACACCTGAATAGATGTAGCCATTACATGGTCCAGTCAGAACGATCTTGACTGCAGACTCAAAATTATGTTAATACCAAGGTGTTTAAATGAAGCCAAACTGTTGTATAGATTTAAATAGTATTATCGTCCGAACTAAAAGTATATACCAAATATCAGAACAATCACCCAACAGGAAGCCCCCCCCCCCCCTTCCTGTTGGGTGATTGTTCAATGTACTAATGTACTATCAAGGTACTAAGATCATTTTAACTTGATTACGGCGAAGCAGAAGGAGGGTTATGATTTTGACAGGCTACTTTTGTATGTATGTAGGTTCATCTGTTCCCTAATAGCGCCTCAACCGCTTTTTAGAACTGGACAAATGAGATATGGTTAGAAGCAACTTAGTCGTCCGCTGGTAATAGGCTATATGGTGTGTCACTGAATTTCTTGTGGCTCCCTCTAGCGGCTATAAAGTACAATGTTAACAAATAAATTTGAGATAAATATGTCGTGTTGGGTATCAACTGATAGGGTTTAATTAGCACATTTCAAATATGTATAAATTTTATCTATTGCATGCCCCAAAATAATAGAAATAAAAAACCCGACTATTGAAAAATCACGCTATAAAAAGTATTAAGCAAGAAAATATCAAGGATAGCCGTGGTCGTATTCCACTTAGTTTAACAAAACAATACATTGTAGGGAAAAATGGCATACGACCACGGCTATCCTTGATATTTTCTTGTTTAATACTTTTTATAGCGTGATTTTTCAATAGTTGAGTTTTAGTTTTAAACCTTTTTTTTTTAATATTTTGTTCGTCAAGATCGATCTGATGGTTACTGTACATCAAAAATTAATTAAATATAACTTTTGACCTCTCACAGTGCGGATAGATTTCATCTCTATAACATATATTATACTCCATGACCATAAATATTTGTCTGACGTGTCAAATATTTCCTATTGTCTATGGGTGTGACTTAATTGTGTGTTCTGCGGAAGTGGCGACCATATATGTTATTTTTAAACACACTTAAGTATTCTTTCAATGTCATCTTGGTAAATCGATACTAATTATCATAAATGCGAAATTTCTATCTGTTTGTCGGTTACTGAACTGATTATGGTCAAATTTGGATGAAGTGAAGAGATTGGGATGGGAAATAGGATGTGTTTGACCATCAACCGGACCACAGATAACATAATAAAATAGTACCGGACGGACCCACGCAATAGCTAGTAAGTATATAATCGGGGTATTTGTACTGTAGGACATCGCTCTTTTACCTATTATGACTAAAATAGATATTTATATAAAAAATAAATTGTTAGTCATGATTAAAGAATAGAATATTTTCATATGCTCCGATAATGTAAGCACGTCGGTGTTTATTAATAATTGCTTGTTATAACTCTATTCATAACTTTTTACTGTCCTTCAATAATTTGATTTATTAATAATTTTATGACGTCATAAGGTTTTTTGTAAGATTGTTTCTATAGATGTTTGCGGTTCTTCAATAATTTGATTTATTAATAATTTTATGACACCATATTTTTTTTAGAAAATTTGAATAAATTATCTGTGGCCATCTTTGTAATCAGTTGGATCACAAATAAATACCGGTTACAGATTACGCATTGAAACTTTCATTTTTTTATTGAAATACAATTAAAAATAGAAGCGTCGGTAGCTTAGTGGTTATAAAGGAGTCGGCCTTACGATTAAAAAGGCGCGAATTCGAATCCTGGTCATTACACTACCGATGTGAACTCACTCCTAACACAAGCAATTTATTTTAGTTGGAGGGGTTAGAGGGAATATTAGTAATATTGGTTTTAATATTCTTTAAAAAAATTACTGTCATAAATATCAAAATTATTCAAATTTTAACAATATTAATATTAATAATCACCACACCCGAAGAGGGCAACTATTCGGGTATAGCTTGAAAGAGATAGCTTTGGGTCGGCCGGAGTGCGAGAGATATGCCGCCTCCGGCAACTTACGAACCTCAGGTGGCGTGCGTTTTAGTCGTTTTGAGTCCGACATATCCTCTCCCACCGGCTCTGGCGGGGGGTACTATATGAGTACTTTTTTCATCAAGGTCTATTTGATTTTGACTGTAATTAAGAACCCATTTTTTTAAAATATTCAACGGTATAAACTATGCCTACATTACCATAAAACATAACAACTACTAAGTACTCATTGAATATTCATCTTTTATTAGATGCTTATTATCGAAATATGCCAAAGATATGTTTGGGTAAAGCCATATGTCTCTGCGAGGACGTCATCTGACAGAAAGAGGTGATTATGCGGATCGGAAAGGTACCTCCCCGCGAACCAGGCAGCGCGGCGTAGTTGCGCATATTGGCGCCTCATTTGCATCTTATTTGCAATTAATAATTGTGCGTGGTTCCCGGCAGAGTAGAATTTGGACCACCCTATTTCCTCCCATGCGGTGTTGTACAAGGCGACTAAAGGATAGGGATGTTTAACATCAGACAGATATACACAGCTCAGACTCAGGCACAGAT
Organism: Eilema griseolum; assembly: GCA_963662185.1. Lineage (NCBI taxonomy): Eukaryota > Metazoa > Arthropoda > Insecta > Lepidoptera > Erebidae > Eilema > Eilema griseolum. The sequence continues at coordinate 24,688,595 of OY759242.1, read as the reverse complement.
ACAAGGCTTGAATCAATAATAGCGCCCGGAAGACGGCAATAGGCTCACCCCCTATTACGTGGGACCGAATTCAATGATTGGTGAAATGTGGGTGTTAATTCACCTCTGCCTAACCCTCCGGGGATAAAGGCGTGATTATATGTATGTATGTAATATTGATGGAGTGGTGAAAAATACTCACTCCGGCATTTTTGTTTCAAACATAAGTAAGAAAATTTCTAACTAATATACCTTTCAAACAAAAAAAGCTAAATTATAATTGTTTAATCCGTTCAGGTACTATGATACCACACAGACACACAAACAGATACGTCAAACTTATAACACCCCATCGTTTCTGCGTCGGGGGTTAATAGGGTAGCCAGAACTCACTGGAGGGTTTTTGTACTGTCAGTGGGAAGACCAAAGGCTTGTCCTGATTTTGTGTTTAGTACTGAGGGCACATAAAATCTCTGTTCTTACAGGGTCGGCAGCACCGATGTGTCTCCACTGGCGTTACACACGTTCATAGGTCACGGTAGCCACTTTCCATCAGGTGGGCCGTGTGCTTGTCTGCCACTTAAGTGGTATAAAAAAAACTTTCCTCTCGGAGTTGGGAGCGAACCATGGGCTCCAAATTTCATATAACTGAGATTGGTGCTCGAATAAAGAAGGGCGCATGCGACTGAGACTCAACCTGAAATGATGATGAGTTTATTAAGAATTAAACTAATACATCTAATTCGCAACATCATAGCTATTAAAATATTGTAATTAATTATTCATAGGTCGGTAACCACTTTCCATCAGGTGGACCGTGTGCTTGTCTGCCACCTAAGTTTAATTAAAACAAATTTGTCGTAATTTGTGAAAATTAGTCCCTTTATACGCCAATAGGTAAGTGCAGCATCTAAAAACTGTAAATTATTGTTTTAGAGACGATTAGCTGGCTTGTGTATAATTATAACGATACAAAAATTTGCTCACTTTTGTGTCTAATTTTGATATTTCCCGCAATTATTTTGGAAAATAAAAAATAAAAACTTGTGAGCCGCCCGATTGCCAAGAACGGTTATGTTTTAGGTGCATCTTGTATGTAAATAAGACGCGGGACTGAATAAAAAAGGAAGCATGAGCTGGTGAAGAATTTCAAGATTTTTAGGTGCAATAGAGAGAAGAGTCACCGGACCACTTCGTTCTTTATGGAATTGTATGACTTCTAAGCCCAGGATAATCCCTGTCATCCTCACCTTCGGCAACCAAAGCACCCACAGGCGGCGTGCGTTTTAGTCGGTTCGAGTCCGACATAACCTCCTGCACCGGCCCCCACCGGAGCCGGTGTCCGTGGGGATTTTGCGCACGTAAAAAAAAAGCCCTGGATAAAGGTATAGGAAAGGATCAAATAATAGCTTACATACTAAATAAATCACGGGCTCTAAAGGTTTCTCAGTCCTTTTTTTATACCCACAACTTAAGTGGCAGACAAGCACACAGCCCACCTGATGAAAAGTGGTCACCGTGGCCTACGAACGTGGGCAACACTAGGGGAGTCACAATCACTGCCGTCCCAGGAAAAACAGAGAGTTACTGTGCTATCAGTGTAAAAGACAAAACAGGGCAAGCTTTTGGTCGTCCCACTGAAAGAATAAAACCTTTTTTTTTATTTTTGTTGGGCAGTGCTCGAACATATTGTCGTTAATTTGTCGCTAACTATACATGAGTCATTATATCAATGATCTGCATTATAAAATAATAATGATAAACAACTTTATAATGTCAACCGGAACAGAGTCCAAAAAAGGAGATCTATAATGTATCCGCGATTCTCTCGAAATATAATGGATCAATTTAAATAATTCTTACAAAAGAATAATCTACATAATTTGAGGAAGGTGTTATCATACAATACATAATTAATAAACCCTTTACGTTATTTCTAGTTTGACCTCTATATGAACATATATTTAGAAGTAAATAAGGATATAGAATATAATGCCATTAATAATGATAACCTATAGTCGAATGATATACCTACTTCGTGAATTGTCATTAATTTATTTCACGATTTGTTTATTTGCGTGGGGTATGGTATCATTTTCTAAATTAAAGTGAAATATTACATACGATTAATTTTAGTCATTAATTCACTTATCATGAACTTTGTTTTTATGTATTCATTATTTTACACCTTAAGAATTTTTTACTTTAATGAACAACGTGAGTAGTTTGAAAAGCCTTACCCTTATTAATGTGTGTGTGTGTGTGTGTGTGTGTGTGTGTGTGTGTGTGTGTGTGTATCGAGGCTCGGAAGCTTTTGACGATGTGTGTGAGGTGAAAGCTTTCAAATTTATCTATACTATATATAATTTTATAAAGAGGAAAGATTTGTATTTTTGTATGTAACGAATAAACTCAAAAAGTACTGGACCGATTTTAATAATTCGTTCACCATTAGAAAGCTTCATTCTTCGTGAGTAGCATAGGCTGATTTTTATCCCGATATTCCGATGGGATCAGGATTTACGCGGGTGAAACCGCGGCGCGGTGCTAGTATACATATTGTATACCTTTTTATATTAAATCTACACTTTCATGTACACTAGACTTTGCCTCTCGTATTGCAATTCCTCCGCGCACTCCCGGTTTTGCTGGAAGAGAACTCAACTTTGAGTTAAGCTCGCCTTTGTACATTACATCTCATCTTACTATATGTGTACAATAAAGTATGAAGTAAGTAAGGTAGGACACGGCGGTATTTCCGCCCAATTGGGCAGTCCGACTGGGGAAGTACGTCCGCCCTACAGAATACCGCGGTTATAATAACTTCGTGTTGTGTTCCCAGCGGTAAGTAGGGTAGCCAGAGCTCACTGGAGAATTTGTGCTGTCAGTGGGATGACTAAAGACTTGTCCTGCTTTGTCCTCAACACTGACGGCACAGAAACTCTGTGCTTACAGGGTCGGCAGCGTGAGTGTGGCTTCTCTGGTGTTACACACGTCCATAGGCCACGGTAACCACTTTCCATCAGGTGGGCCGTGCGCATGTCTGCCACCTAAGTGATATAAAAAAAGGAAATAAAAATCAATAAGTTGCCTAATCCGGGTATTTATTTATTTATTTATTTATTCAACTTTATGCACAGTAATTTTGTACAAAGGCGGACTTAATGCCAAAGACCTTATCTAACAGTCAACCTAAGGGTGATGCAGAGATACATTGAGGTAGGTGCAGTGCACTATGTTCACAATAATAATACATACATTATACATACACACTATAATACATAAGAAATGTATACACATACTTTTAAATATATTAGGAACTTATATATATTCGTATAATATATACTTATATAATATAAACTTACCTATACTTATATAATTATACATAATGACAAAATATTTCTAACATTAAGGTTTTACACATTACTATGATTACATATCAATCCTATAGCTTCACAAGAAAAGCCTCACTGTTCATTTTTTATTGCTATAAAATAAAAAGCTACAATTATACTTAACTATAATCACAGATCATATAACATGCCTTTACCAATTTTGACTCACGTGTCTGGGAGCATGCTTCTCGAACATGAAATACGAAAAAAAAACAAACTTCAAACTAAAAAACTAGTTCCGTATTTATGGTTAAACACTCTAGTTAAGTTAAATATATCTTTTTTGACTATACAACTAATGGCGATTCGCAATGGCTTCCCTCGGGTATAAAGCCTAAGAAGTTTCCTTCTTCCTACAGTCCCGGGTCCTTTAAGCGGGGCGTGAAAAAGCATACGATGAGGCCGTCAAGCTGAGTGTCACCATTATATGTAATGGTGACCATCTTTTCTGAGACTTTGCCTTTAGCTTACCCTTAGTCGAGGCATGTCCTATATAAAAATGTCGATAGTATGCGCACCCTATTGAGCTTAATAGTCTATATAAACTGTACAGATTCAGATTTTTTCATTTAATTTTCAGCTAATGCGTGGTTCCCGGCAGTTTACAATTTGGACCACCCCATTTCTTCCCATGCAGTGTCGTACAAGGCGACTAAGGGATAGGGCTGTTTACTTTAACATCAGACAGATATATACAGCCAAGACTCAGTTTCAAATGAATGGCTTGAATCAACAATAGCGCCCGGAAGACGGCAATATGCTCACCCCCTATTACGTGGGACCGAATTTAATGATTAGTGAAATGTGGGTGTTAATTCACCTCTGCCTAACCCTCCGGGGATAAAGGCGTGATTATATGTATATATATATATATATTTTCAGCTCCCGACTCAAATGAAATAATTATTAATTTCTAATCATTCTAACCAAGTCTGCTTGTTAGTTAAAAATTAACTAGTTAGTAGGTAGTTAAAAATTAACTAGGCTATTAAAAACTACGGCAGAATGTCACGAGCTTAGTGCAAACAAAATTTTAAAGTACAAAATATCAATATTAAAACATTAACACGCAAAATAAATTCACTATTAAATCTCGTCGAACAACCCACTCCGCATCGTTCCAGGTGCAAAGATGCCTGCTGAATCGCAATGGCCATCCTTTGCCCCAGGAACGAGCCGGATCGGAGTCACCGCCTTGGTTATGTATACGGCGGCCAATTTTCGCTATATTTTTAACATATATAATATGTTTAGGTATGTATAAAAATTACATAATTTTTAAGGTTGTAATATTTTTATTACAGCCTTAACCTTTTGTTTCGTAAAATAATACCTCCTTACTATTGAAACAGTTTCACAAAGTAATTTATTGCCTCCACAAACATATATAATATTAATTTTAGAGCCGACCGTGTATAAACCGAGAATTTATTATCTCGGATATTATTATGTGTTAGTGTATCATATATTATTCACAGTGATTATTATAATAACGTTACGATTATTTAGAAATCCATCATCTAGACTCAATTCAAGTACCCACACTTCCGCATTAAAATTATAAATGCGAAGGAAACTTTATCTGTATTTTACGCTTTATCGCCTTAACCACTGAATTGATTTTGATGAAATTTGGCACAAAGATAATTTGGAACTGATAATAAGTCTTCGTGTGGTCGCGATAACTGTCATCCATCCAGGCGGAACCCCCGGATAACAGCTCAAATGATAGGATAGCATATAGAAAGTTCTAATTTTTTTACATGGCAACCAACGCTAATTGCCAAATCGATTAAGAACTCGTACTGCTTTGGTGGCTGGAACTCGTCGAGCTTACCCACGACTCCCGCGAAGCGATCGGCGACGACTCTTGAGATTTAATGTCAAATTTATTAGATTTATTTACTAAGTTGACTAAATTGTGTATGGTATAGTTTTCACAATAAATATTTTTATTAAATTCATGTGAATTGTGAATATTGTTTAATAAAATTCCGGTTAAAATAACCGGTAAATAACCGACTTTCAATTTTTATTACTGGGAAAATTCGGAGGGCCATAAACAGTAGTTTACCGGTAATACGGTAAACCGATTAACCAGTATAGCAAACCCTAGTTTGCACCAACGTCACTTTCGTCTTCATAAAAAGTTCTTCAGCCGGTACAGAACTCGGAGTCTACTTGAACTCAAGTTCGTGACTTGTACTCGCCAATCAAGAAAGGAATCGAGGTGGAACCCCACATAGCCAAATTCATAAGAAAAAATATTTGCACTAATCTAAATTGCATCCAAAGCTTATATTGTGCAACAAACCACTCTGATACTCCTTCTTTCTTCGTGGATTGATTTATCTCGTCTTTAACAGGAACGACTGCCACTCAACTCCAAGAGAAAAACTTACTATAGAGATCCGTCTATCAATTTACAGGGTACCAGCTTGACGTGACTCGAAAGTTTTTGTGCACCCCCTAACACCTTAAACTTGAGTTGCAGAGTATAGAATTGTGTCGTTTTTGTTTCAGAAAACTGAAAGATGGTCGTGGGCACCTTGCAGCAGGTCCCAAATAAAGGGCGAATATCTGTTATGAAGATACAAAACTTCACAGTACAAAAACGACGTAAGTAATAACGTTTATTCTTCACCTTAAGCGTACAGAAAAGACACGAAGCATAAGGCGTAAGACAATCAAGGCATAATATGTGTTATCCTTTTTATTTTCATTCCACGACTGGTTCACGCCTCGTCGATCCTGTATTTTTTCGAATAGGACACGGATGTTCTAGCTACATATCCGTGTCCCGTCCGCGTCCTGTATTTTCTGATTGTTTTAATAAAAAATAAATAAATAATAATAATCTAGTTTTGCATCGCGTCACTTCTATATATTTTGTATGAAAGGATATGGCAAGGACGCTGCGTCCGCGCCCTGTCCTCCTTTCCGAAGCGTATTTTAAAGACTGATTACACTTGGAAAATAGTTGAAAAAACTTGCCCAAATTATTATTAGCAAAGTTGTGTGGTTATAATAATTTTAACATCATCTGTAATTTCGTAATATTCTATAAGCGAAGATGACTCAAATTAAAAATATACAGTCTTTAAAGACTAAATTACAGTTTAAAAAATGGGTATTTCTTCGAAATTTCATTCTTCAACTGATTCATCTGGCCAAAATTAAGTTACACTATCAGCTTTGTAACACATATTCATATGAAAATATGGATTCCAAAGATCATATATTTGAATGAGGGACTCATTTCTATACAGTAGTTTTCAAGATATCGACATTCAAATATTTTGTGCCCAGAGGAATCAGAATTGGTAACAGATAAATCAGAAACAAAAAAATTAAATAATAAACTTTAATACCTAATCAATTAGACCCATATACCTGGCACGGCTGGCTGTGCTGGTGCTGCTGCAGCTTCTGCAGAGACTCTTAAGCGGCGCAAGTATTCTAATCTCATTGGTGATTATGAGATTGTGCCGTTTGGAGTAGAAACATTTGGGCCGTGGGGTCCGAGCGCCCGCAATCTCTTCAGGGAGATTGCGAATCGTATGGTCGACGCTTCTCGTGACCAGAGGGTTGGCCTCTTCTTAGGTCAGAGAATAAGCTTTGCCATACAACGTGGCAATGCTGCCAGTCTTCTGGGAATGCTACCAAAAGAGGCATGCGATGCGGAGGAATTCCACGACACATTTTAACTTTTGTTTTTTTTATTTATTTTTTTATTAATGTTAATATTAGCATAGATTTAAATTACATGAAATGTAAATAGATAAATAAATGGCTATCATCAATTAGATAAACCTTATGCAATTAAAAAATCACAGTATAAACTAATTCTAGTAATGGCACTTGACATCAGTCTTAGTAATGTATCGTGTGTCCAACTATCAAAACAAACATACACAAGTAAGTCAAGTAAAAGTTAATAACATTACTAAAAGAAATATTTTCTTGACTTTTTGCAAGGGAGCGAGCTGCTTTCAATTTCATCCTCAAAAAAAATTCTTGGTGACGAGATCCTGAATTTTTCGATGAAGATGGAGTGATCGTATTTTCCCCAATGGTGTCAGACACTTTTGTCCGTTTATTATATGTCCGTTTAAATATAAAAAAAACCCTGATCGTCTGAATCTCAGTGGTCCAAGGTTTTCTGATGATCAACCCTTCATTAGCTAGCTATTTTTTGTTGTTTAGGTGTTAAATTCTGCAAGAACCTTCTCCCTTTCTTTTCAAATATGTTTCTTTAATTTTTAATTTCCACAGAGTATACTTGTCTGGATCTTTTCTCATGTTTTCCATAATGCGTTCTGCCAGTCTCTTTTTCTCCTTTCTTTACCTTCAGGTTGTGGCATTGTTGTAAACTACAATATTAAAAGAAAAAATAATACAGATATTTAAAGATAAATAACTTTTCATGTTTTTATTAGGGAAAATTAATCTTAAAATTGCCGTTTATCAATAGCGTAATATTTATAGTATAATGTAACAAAAATGCCAATTAAAATATTTAAACTAAATACCAATGAAAGTATAGCGGCTATATACTTGTAGCAGCTATACTTTAATACATATGTAGGTATATTACAGATAAAAGCAAATTGACGTTATAAAACCGCTCCTTTCTAATCCATATGATGTTTTGACCATATGAAGCAGGCACAGAGGAATCAGGATTTTGCCTATAATTATGCATAACTCCATATTCATACTGGTTTCAGTATTAAAAAATTTCCACATTAAAATATTACCTAAAAGTATCACGGCAAACACAAATTGAGGTTTTAAAACAATAAAATAAATCCGATAAAGTAGGCATTGTAATCAGAATGTCACCTGAACCAAGCACAGATGAATCATATATTTACCTCCGTAACACCAGGTTCTCTGGCTACCAGCCGCATGCCCACTTCCTAGCTTGTTCGTTGCACGATTGATTCCTCCCGGGTGCAAAATCACTCTCCTAGCAGTATTACCCGGTCAACTATGGTCAAGCGCAGCTTGCACCATATTAGTCAGTATTATACGCCGGACACTTATGTTTTACTTATTTATATAAAAAGTATAAGTAGTTTTAACTACAACGCATTATTTTATAAAAGGACAATCCATTTCCTTTCCTTAAAATTATTATTTATGTGAATTTATCAAATGAAAAACGCCACATCAAACATTTTCTTCCGGAAAATGGCAAACGGACGCGTTATATGAATCAGAAGAACATAGTTCAAATATTTTTATTTTGTACTTAGACAGCAACTATTTCTAAAATATCATTTGACCAAGTTAGGGACAAAGCTAAAGTATCCAAAACAAAAATTCACAGGCAATTATGTTAGTTGGTTACAGAAATACACCCATAGAAATAGAAAATGTTGTCTTCGAAGAACTACCCAAATACGGTGCATCTGTTCCAAAGTATTACAAACACACAAATAATCTGTTATTACTTAAAATTCTATAAAAAGACATGAATCAAGGAATGTTAATAATTTTTATACACAAGTGAGTAATACCCTACTTCGTACAGTCAACGACAAAACTAGTTTTAGGTTTTAATCACCATAGCTGTAAGCTGTAAGGAAAGGTGAAACCGCACTAGCGCAACACTGCAGCGGAGAGGCGGAGCGCTCTTCTTGCTCCTGTTTTTTATGAAGTAAAACGCACTATCGCCGCGCCGCTGCTGTCTCGTTAGTTTAGCCTATAAAATTACTAAAAAACATTAAATATATTTAATAATAATAAGAATATTATTACAGACGTTTATTATTATATGTATTAATAATAATCGTCTTTTTTGACGACCTCTGTGGCGTAGTGGTAGAGCATTCGACTGCTATGCAGGGGGCGCGGGTTCGATTCCCGCTCAGTGCAAATATTTGTATGCATGAATATGTATATTTGCATTGGTCTGGGTGTTTCTATGTATAATATGTATGTATTTACAAAAAAAAAAAGTATCTATGTATGTTTACACAAGCTAGTTATCTATGCTTACCATGGGTCTAGACAGCGTTGTTGTAGAATGTCGTGAAATATTTATTTATTTATTTATTTATTTATTGTACACCAATAACATATTACATTAGAATATGAGATATTAGTTTTGTGGTACGTACAGATGGCGGCCTTATCGGTCTGCGGCAATTTCTTACAGGCAACCATAGGATGAGGAGAAAAAAATAGGTGAAGAATGTTTCAGGGTTGTTAGGTCTGTCTTCTAACATTATAAGGCTCGTATTCTAGAATGGTACTTATTTTTGAATCTCGATTTCTCTGAGGACAGGTGGTATAGACAATCTATTGAATAGTACATTCTGTCTTAAGATAAATTGATACCGCGGTAGCCTAGTGGTATGGGTAATGGACTGCTGAGACGAGGTCTCGTGTTCAATCCTAGGTTTTACCATGGCACACACTAATGACTTTTCGATGCTTTTCGAAGCTATGTGTGTATTTATCGCAGGTTTATAAGTGCCCGGCTAATGGTAATAGGCTCGCCACCTACATTGGGACCTAAACATAAACTGGCGAAATGTAGGTGCTAGCACCTCTGCCTACCCTTTTGGGCATATAGGCGTGAGTTTATGTTGTTATGTTTATGATAAATTGATATTCAGGGCTGAGTGTCATTCTAGAATATAAGCTAATTATACATCAATTAAAAGGTACGCGCATTCCAATGCAAAAAATATTAATAAACATTTTAGTGTTAATTACGTAGCAACAATACTTCTAGGCCTCTATTCTGCTGAAGAAAACCACTGTCATACCACAGACTGGAGAATTTGTGCTGTCAGTGGGATGACTAAGGGCTTGTCTTGCTTTGTCCTCTACACTGACGGCACAGAAACTCTGTGCTTACAGGGTCGGCAGCGCCAGTGTGGCTTCTCTGGTGTTACACACGTTCATAGGCCACGATAACTACTTTCCATCAGGTGGACCGTGCGCTTGTCTGCCACCTAAGTGGTATAAAAAACAGACACAGCAAATAATTAAATTAAATTTTAGACTTTATTTTCATATTCATATAGTTCAAAATTAAATGAATAGAGTTTAATTACACTTTTCAATTCACTCTGCGAAAGCCTTTTATCTATTTTTGACATTAACCGCATTGCTTTAAATTCTAAAATTAAACAGATTTTATAGCAGTCCATGGAATGACAGTGGTTTTGCTTTAGCAGAATCCAGGCCCTGGTATGAAAACGGAATCGATTTTTATAGTGGGATGAAAACGGAATTTTTAAACGGACACATTCTTGTTGTTGCCTGTACCCAAGTTTAGCAAAATAAATGATTGATCGAAAGATAAATTTAATGATCTTGATTAGTCATCACAATTACCGCAAACGTGCTTCCTCTCATGACTTTAACATTTCTTTTTTAGATTCGGTGATAAAGCTGGCATATGGGTTACTTCTGGTGATGATAGGAACCGTCATGGCAGCAATAAACCCTGTACATGTCATCACAAATTATGTAAGTAAACATTTTTTTTTAAATTATAATAGGCTCATTGAAATAAAACCATTTTTCAATGTATTCTATCGCGATTTATTTGCTATATATACGCATATTAGGCCACTATCTCACCTGTCCCTCTAGATCAGTGGTGGGCAAACTTTTATATGGGGGCCAGAAAGTGTAAAAAAGTTTTGGAGGAGGGCCAGAATTTCTATACTGCGATATTACTCCAGTTCCTCCCTGATTGCTTGCAACAGCGACGAAACATCAGACTCGAAATAGTACAACATTTACTATATTTGAAGCTGAGTGTTATGTTGTGTAAGGCCAATGCCTTACGATCCAGAGGTCCCGAGTTCCTCCTAACACGAGCAATTTAGCTTATCTGGAGGGGTTAGAGGGAGAGAAGGTAAAATTCCTTAAAAAAGAAATATCCCAATAGCTTTAATAATAATATTGATTTATATGATAGCTGTAATATCATACATATACGCCTTTATACCAGGAGGGTTAGGCAGAGGTGAATTAACACCCACAATTCACCAATCATTGTATTCTGCCCCACACAATAAGGGCTTCCGCGTACTTTTGTTGACTCGAGCCATGCATCACCTGAGGCCGAGTCTGCGCTGTATATATAGATACATATATCTATCTGATGTTAAATAGCTTTCTTCAATTTAAACTGCCAAGAATATGTTAAAATAGCAAACACTTTGAAAATCACCGAATTTTATATTGTAAGTAATACATTTATTTTAAATTATAATATTATGTAAAAATAATTTCAACAATATTCATTATTGGTAAATTATACAAATTGTAGGGAGGTGTGGCCTCTTTTTGGCACTAATAATATAATTAACACCCAATTACATGTTTTTCTCATGTTACTCATATAATAATTTTTAACACTGTCGATCTTGTATCCTGTAAGAGAGAAAAAATTTACCAATCATGGTATATAATTATTTTAAATTGATATAAGGCATAACCCCTCAACGATATTGTAATAAAAAATGTCATTTTTTATTACAATGATTATGGTCAAATTTAAATAGAGCGTGAAAAAGTATATAATCGATATCATTAAACTGAAGACGTTCAGTTTCGTTCGTTCGTTTCAGTGTGAGGCAGTTATAAACATACCAAAACACACACACACACACACACACACACACACACACACACACACACACACACACACACACACACACACACACACACACACACACACACACACACACACACACACACACACACACACACACACACACATACATACTTATAGTACCTATTACTTTTTACAAGAGTAAATACAAACAAAGTTGTTCGAAGAAAACGTTTTCTGTATCGTAAATCGTATTGGCAATTTCATACTTTTATAGAGTAGTTAAAACCGTTTGCGTTTTTAAAATATTATATCTATAACTTCGGTTTTAACTGCTTTATAAAGATATTAGACTGTATTCCGCTGTAGATGTGTATTGAGTGACAGAGACAACGCTCTACAGAATCGAATCAAACCATTCTTAGCGGTCCCACTTTCAAATGCTAAATCAAAAGCCGGAATCTAGAATTTTGAATAATTTATTTTTTCTCCATTTTAAATAATTCGGTGTGCATGACATATTATTATTATACCTATGTATTGTAGGAGAGTGTGTGTGTGTGTGTCAACTATAATAATTATTTTTGACCTTCACAGTTCACAGTTGCTATCCGAAATAAAAAAATTAAATTCAAAATTATTTGTTTTGTCACGTGTGTGTGGGTGTGCTTGATTATTTGAAAAATAAATTATGAAGTACCTAATGTCAATAGTTAGCTAGCCATTATATTAGCGTCGGAAAGAAAACGCGATTTGAATTTTAACATAGTTACCTTAAAATTTGCCAAAAAAGATATCTCAATATATCTTTACTCAATTATTGTCATTAGGTATTTTTTTTAAAACACATATATGTGATTATATTGGGTGGCCAGTCCATAGTTCAAAAGCCGATGTACCATAACATAACATAACATAAACTCACGCCTATATCCCCGAAGGGGTAGGCAAAGGTACTAGCACCCATTTTCGCCAGTTTATGTTTAGGTCCTAATGTAATAGGTGGCGAACCGGGCACTAATAAACCTGCGATAAATACACACATAACTTCGAAAAGCATCGATAAGTCTGGTGTGCGCCATGGTAAAGCCTGGGATCGAACCCGAGACCTCGTCTCAGCAGTCCATTACCCATACCACTATACAATGAAAAAATATAAGTCAAGTTGGCATGTCCTAGATAAAAAAAAAAAAAAATAAGCTGATCTCTAGAACAAAGTGTTTTGGATGAAACTTGGAAATTTTTACATAAAATAAATATTAGTACCACCTCAATTAACGATAATTTGAATACTTTGAAACTTAAAATTGTTTTAGGTTTGAGTTCCACATGGCTATCACAAAAATGATTTCGGAACGTGTAGAAACCTACCTACTCAAGTTTCAACTGAGAAACCTGAGTTGGGGAGTATTTTTTTTTTATACAATTTAGGTGGCAGAGCACACGGCCCACCTGATGAAAAGTGGTTACAGTGACCTATGAACGTGTGTAACAACAGGGGAGTCACACCCGTGCTGCCTACCCTGTATGAACAGAGATTTTCTGTGCCGTAAGTGCAGAACACAAAATCAGGACAAGCCTTTGGTCTTCCCACTGATAGTACAAAAAATCTCCAGTGAGCTCTGGCTACCCTACTCACCGCCGGGAATACAACACGAGGTTATTATAGCCGTGGTATTCTGTAAGGTGGAGATACTTCCCCAGTCGGACTGCTCAATTGGGACGGAAATACAGTCGTGTCCTACCTCCAACACAAAATAAGGAACCTACCATAGATTAAAGACAGCCCTGAGTTGCTAGAGTTGTTTTTTATTTAAATATTATTGCAGAGGGCGACTTCCGTGTAAATATAATATTTATCCTCTGATAATACTTAGAAATGTAAACATTTGCACTCATTAAGTCGCAAAGGTTATAAACGATTTAAAACAAATGCTATTTGGTGGCTATTCTTAATTACGTGATTTTTAATCCCAACCTTTCTCTCTTAAGGATATGTTGTGAAATTTGATTACATTCCAAAACCTCTTCTCACCTTTAAATGCACAATTTTGTATAATTGTATTAGATTAACAATTAGCCAACCGCAGTATCTGTTATAAACGATTTAAAACAAATGCTATTTGGTGGCTATTCTTAATTACGTGATTTTTAATCCCAACCTTTCTCTCTTAAGGATATGTTGTGAAATTTGATTACATTCCAAAACCTCTTCTCACCTTTAAATGCACAATTTTGTATAATTGTATTAGATTAACAATTAGCCAACCGCAGTATCTGTTATAAACGATTTAAAACAAATGCTATTTGGTGGCTATTCTTAATTACGTGATTTTTAATCCCAACCTTTCTCTCTTAAGGATATGTTGTGAAATTTGATTACATTCCAAAACCTCTTCTCACCTTTAAATGCACAATTTTGTATAATTGTATTAGATTAACAATTAGCCAACCGCAGTATCTGTTATAAACGATTTAAAACAAATGCTATTTGGTGGCTATTCTTAATTACGTGATTTTTAATCCCAACCTTTCTCTCTTAAGGATATGTTGTGAAATTCGATTACATTCCAAAACCTCTTCTCACCTTTAAATGCACAATTTTGTATAATTGTATTAGATTAACAATTAGCCAACCGCAGTTTCCAAACATCAATCAGTTTAGCCTACCGCTGTCCACTACTGGATATAGGCCCAACGCGCGTCATTTCGTCCGATCTTCCGCCTTCTGTATCCAGCCTGTCCCAGTCTTTTTTATACCATAACATTGGCCAAGATGAACACAACTTAAATTATTTTATTTAAAGTCAGAACCTGTAGTCATACAGTAAGAAAATCCACCAATCAAATACTTAAAAAAGAACCATACATACATATAATCACGCCATTATCCCTGGAGGATTAGGCAGAGGTGAATTGACACCCACATTTCACCAATAATTGTATTTGGTCCCACGTGATATGGGGTGAGCCTATCGCCGTATCCCGGGCACTATTGTTGACTCGAGCCATGCATGAGGCTGAGTCTGAGCTGTACACTGTCTGATGTTAAAAAGCCCTATCCCTTAGTCACCTTGTATGACACCGCATGGAAAAAATACCATCAAAATTCGAAAAAAATTATGACTGCACGGCTGTTTAACATCAGACAGATATATATAGCCAAGGCTCAGCCTCAGTTGCATGGCTTGAGTGCCCGGAAGACGGCAATAGACTCACCCTCTATTACGTGGGGCTGAACTCAATGATTGGTGAAATGTGGGGGATGAAGGTGTGATTATATGTATGTAATTCACTTACCTACCATAACAGTGTGACTACTGGAAAAATATGTTTACTTAATAAAATTTACTTTTCTCGCAATTTTACACTATTTAAGTGGGTAGTTGCCGAGGTTTTTTTTTTTGACGTGCGCAAAATCCCCACGGAATACCTCCCCACCGGAGCCGGTGGAAGAGGTTATGTCGGACTCGAACCGACTAAAACGCACGCCGCCTGTGGGTTGTTTTAGTTGCCGAAGGTGAGGTTGACAGGCATATCCCTCGCACCCCGGCCGACGCAGGGCCATCTCTCACGATCTGGCTCTCTCCTCGGAGGTAGTTGCCGAGGCTATCTCTCGTGTAAAATTAGGTGTCATTCGGACCAGTTCATTCGAGTAGGTAATTAATGTCCGCCCTTTTGACTTAAGAATTAAATTAAACGTGTTGTATTATTAGGAAATCATTATAATAATCGTTCACTGTATTAATTTACATATATATTAGTGTCAATCATTTACAATGTGTCAGAATACGCAGAACCAATTACGTCTGATCTCCTAACCTCTCGTGTTAATGTCATATGAGAGCCTTGTGCCTTGAAACTTTAACACTAAATATTTCCATAAAAAGACCTATATAAATCACGTCGTTTCATATTTTTCATATAAGAATATAGTGAGTTGAAATAAAGGCAGTTTGTAAGGACGAAATTTAAAATTTCGAGGGGCCCTCTCGATTCGGATCTTTTTTTTTGAATATTTTTTTATACCACTTAGTTGGCAGACAAGCACACGGCCCACCTGATGGGAAGCGGTTACCGTGGCCTATGGACGTATGCAACACCAGGGTGTCACACTCGCGCTGCCGACCATGAAGAAACCTTTTTTTTATTTTTTATATAGGACACGCCAACTTGACCTCACCTCGCCTGATGGTAAGCTAAAGGCAAAGTCTCAGGAAAGAGGGTCACCATTACAGACACTAAGTGCTACAATGGTGGCACTCAGCTTGGCGGCCTCATCAGCCCTGGGTTGGCCGGGGTACGAGGGAATTTTTAGGCAATCTTATGCCGGCATCTAAGACCCAAGACGGCATTCAGTATTAGTCGGTACGAGTCCGAAATAGCCGACCCCGCTGAGTAACTTATCTGAAGTGATATCCGCAAGAAAAAAAGAAATTAGTAAGTTATCCTATTTTAAAACAAAATCAAATCAAATTTTCAAAATCAAAAATCAAATGCGAAAATGGATGAGGTACTCGCTTACATGGTCATGTCATGAGTACAGTTTAGATGGCAACAACGTCTGAAATTTGAAATAATATATATATATACATACATCCGGCAGAGTAGAATTTGGGCCACCCCATCACATCCTATGCGGTGTCGTACAAGGCGATTAAGGGATAGGGCTGTTTAACACCAGACAGATATATACAGTCCAGACTCAGCTTTAGATGCATTGCTCGAGTCAACAATAGTGCCCGGAAGACAGCAATAGGCTCACCCACTATTACGTGGGACTAAATTCAATGATTGGTGAAATGTGGGTGTTAATTCACGTCTGCCTAACCCCTGGGATAAAGGCGTGATTATATATATCACGCGTTTATCCCCAAATGTGAATACATATTTCACTAATCATTAAATTCGATCCCACGTAATAGGGGGTGATTTCGGGCGCTATTGTTGACTCAAGCCATGAGTCTGCGTCTGGGTTGTTTGATGTTAAACAGTCCTATCCCTTAATCGCATTGTACGATACCGCATGGGAAGAGATGGGATGGTCCAAATTCTACTCTGCCGGGAAACACGCGGCTGCTAATATATATATGGGAATACTTAATGTAAGGGTTTATTACCACAGATTACCTAAAAATTGTTGGATTATCAAAAATCATTTATTCTGTATAGACCATTATATCGGCACTTACAAAACGTCAACAAAAAATGAACATGAAAATCAGTTTAGTAAATGGACCACCGCACCGGTTCGAAACGCGGCCTCGACCTGAGAAAACTCAGCGGGCATTTCTTTTTTTTGGTCTATTTACAAACATACCTTAATGTAAATACAAAAATTTACTTGAGTGGCATAGTTGAGCGAACAGCTCATATCCAAACATGTTTATCATCCAAGTATTCTTGGATTTTATAATAACCTTTCTGGCACAATTTACGTTTAAGTATCATCGTTGACAATTGTCTTAAACGTCAAATCTCAGGCATTTGTAATTTTATTCTACAATATACCGGCTAATTAATTGCCACTTATCTAGGAGGGCTGGTCAGACTGGGGTCTTCTATTCTGACCTCAGTATGGTTTGCATTAAGAGGATTAAAAAAACGGAAGTCAGAATCAATCATCATAATATCTAATAAACACGTCTCCTTTTAATTTATTTAAGTAATTTGTAATATTTTCCACCGGATATTAGCAGAACCTTGACCCTCGAATTAGTACTTTGAATTTCGTAGACAAATATTTTACATATATCTTTTGCAAAACAGTACTGACGCAAGCAAAATACCGGTCTATTGGCGATCAACTAATCAGGCTTAGTCCTGCTCTGACGCAAACTCAGATGTTACTTTTTTTTTTAATTGATTCTTGTTCATTAACGGAAATTCTCTTCCTGTTTATTAGTATTTGAATAAATTAAGCACGTTAGACTGCTGTAGTGGCGGGTTCGTTTCTAGCTTGGTGCAAATATTTATATTTGTTAATATGTCTATTTGCTTTGGTCTGAGTGTTTCAGTGTAGCTCAGCTTACCATCAGGCAAGGTGAAGTCATCTTGACGAGTCCTATATAAAAACAATTCAAAATCTCTTTTTAACCACTAACGCAACGACGTGTCTGTGTATGTGTGTGCGTGAGTGTGGCAGTGTGTTTGTGTGTATCTGTGTGTGTGTGTGTGTGTGTGTATGTGTGTATGTATTTGGCGATTGAACAGTTTTGTTAGTATTTTTCCTTCATCAATAACCGCCATAAATATTAATAATAGATAAAAAGCATAATTGGAAATGATTTTGACATTCAGATCACTGCAACAGATTAGGTACTTGCTTAATATTAAAATTAATAACTTCAGGACTTTGATAACATATGATTACCGACATAACGAGATGTTTGGTTGGCTAATTATCGATTTTGGCTAATAAGAGTTCCTTCACACTAGCGTCCGTCCAGCGTAACGCTCGAAAAACGTAAGCACAGCGCAAATGACAAGACAACGGGACGCACGCTCGCACTTTTAGAACACGTTGTGCTTGCGCTATGATAGTACAGCGTTATTAACAAGCTCCCTGGACAAGTGGCAAGCTTGTCTATGTATTGGATTGATGTCAATCCGATTATTACAACTATCATGAACGTCACAATACGTGTCATTTCTATAAGTTTTTTTTATTTCTAACGCTACATTAACGTTACGCACCTCCAGTGGTGTCGCGAAGTCTGCGCTTAAGCAACGTTCACCGAAAAAAAGCCCGCTAACTTCTCAGATTTGGACCACACTTCAAACAACACTTCAATTTTTTTTTATTATGATGTTTTGAAAGTGGTTATAGACCATTTACACGACAAAATAAATGATTTTTACTTTCAACGCTGGCCAAACGCTAGTGTGAAGGGACTCTAATGCGTCCGATTACACGTAAAATGGCTTAACCATTAACACAACACGACAGAATAAATGATTTTGACTTTGTACTTCCAACGTCTACATTGGACAAACGCTAGTGTGAAGGGACTCTAAAGCGTCCGATTACACGGGAAGTGGCTTAACAAGGACGCAAAACTTACATGAACGTGTGTCAATAAAAACGAGATATTCGCATTTGCATATGTCTTAAATGCAGTCACGTGCGTATTATGTAAAATTGTATTATAAAAATTGTGTAAACTAATAAAAGTATGTAAATTCTAAACGTGTTTTAGGACGCGGTCCAACTGCTAAATTAACAAAATGTTAAGTTTCTTCAACACGATTGAGACACGACTATTGCATACCTGTATCCTAATACCTTTCAACTATATACCACTAGACTGATTGTATAAAACAAAAAGAATTAATATCGATTTTAGACAATTACTTGACCGGCAACAACTTTTTGTTGCTCTCATACATTACAAAAAAGTGGGTCGGGAGGCTTTGTGGACCGGGACCACGGTCCACAAAATTCCCTTTTATTTTACTCACTATGAAGTGTTAGGCTTTGTGGACCACGGCAGTGGTCCACAAAACGTCTTTCATTTTATATACTGTTTTGAGGTAGGCTTTGGGGCCCTTAATTAAATTGGAATTACTTGTGTCTAAAAGTACAGTCATAAACAAATTAGTTTCATTATTTTTAAAGGGAAATAACTAGAAACATTTGATAATTATAAGTATGATACTAATTCTGTAGCATCAATAAATTACTAATTCTTTAGCCATGATAAATTATTTCTCACTATAGTCAAGTGACTACAGTATACAGTTATCCACCGACTTTATCGATGACTCACCAAGACACGGCCCAAAAGGAACTATCTAAAATCATTATGTACCATTTTTTAACAATATTTATTTATTTTTAATAAACTAATCAAAACTGATTATCGTTTGTATGTATGTAATTACGTATTTTTCAATAGGTAGACATAAAAATAGCCTCTAGAATTTTACATAGTGAAATGTTGAATCCGTACCCGGATAATAGATAGTTTCTAACGCTTAACATCACAATAATCAATAACACCACAAATAAACACAACATATTCACTTGTTTTTAAATCTTACTGCACAAAATGGAGGCCGTAATAAAACTATTTTTTTAAATTTATTAACGTACTTACTTCATTTGTAATTCTATCCTATGTACCTTATTTAGAATTATATCTTAACCATAACATGTAAAAATGCACTTACCTAGTAATCCTGTACTTGCACCTCCCACTAACACTGACACAGTGACACTGGAATAATATTAAATTATCCATCCAAAGTATGAAGCGTACCGTATAAGCTTAGGTATCGCTATCGTAAGCCACCCTGATTGGCTATAGGTCATACCCAGGTAGCTTTTGCTGATAACGAAACATACACAATGGGCCGTGTCTTGGTGAGTCATCGATAAAGTCGGTGGATAACTGTATACTGTAGTCACTTGACTATAGTGAGAAATAATTTATCATGGCTAAAGAATTAGTAATTTATTGATGCTACAGAATTAGTATCATACTCATAATTATCAAATGTTTCTAGTTATTTCTCTTTAAAAATAATGAAACTAATTTGTTTATGACTGTACTTTTAGACATAAGTATTTCCAATTCAATTAAGGGCCCCAAAGCCTACCTCAAAACGGTATATAAAATGAAAGACGTTTTGTGGACCACTGCCGTGGTCCACAAAGCCTAACACTTTATAATGAGTAAAATAAAAGGGAATTTTGTGGACCGTGGTCCCGGTCCACAAAGCCTCCCGACCCAAAAAAGTGTGGGTGTGAAATTGCAATTCATTCGTCCGCTCCAAAGTTCGAAATTCAAAATCCATTCATGCAGGTACATGCTGTAAGAACGTTTTGAGCGATATCGAATGAACTCGACAGCTGAATCCGCGGTGAGATTTTAATTTCATCAGTTCATTCATTCGTTACAAAGTTCGAAATTCAAAATCCATTCATGCAGACACATGCTGTAAGAACGTTTTGAGCGACATCGAACGAATTCAACAACTGAATCCGCGGTGAGATTTTAATTTCACGTGCTTTAAATTGGGTGACGTCACTTTGTCGACCACAAGTCAACAGTGATGTATGTTTATGTGCCGAGAACCGTGTCATAATTTTTTTTTCTAAAGCTTTGGTAGAAATTACTTTTTATGTTTTTCTCTCTTCTTTGGGTGGACGCAAATTTTATCACTCTTTTACCATTCTTAATTTAATTATCTCAGTAAAATTATTCTGTACTACTGTTTCAACCTATGTACCTCTATGTTTGTTCTTGTGTGTACATAAATATATTTAACAAATAAAAATAAGAAGGTACCCAATTAATTGTTATTGAATTTTCGGCGCATCAACTTCAGATAATATAATTTCATATTAAAATTGTATTCAGGAATTAATATAACAAACGATTATTTCTTTGGAGTCTTGATAACACTGAGTATATCACTGGCATGTTC
Source organism: Eilema griseolum (assembly GCA_963662185.1). NCBI lineage: Eukaryota > Metazoa > Arthropoda > Insecta > Lepidoptera > Erebidae > Eilema > Eilema griseolum. The sequence continues at coordinate 24,667,202 of OY759242.1, read as the reverse complement.
CAGAATGATTGCCTTGTTTACAAATAACTACATTGAAAAATGTTGTGTTAGTTATTTGTTTACTTATCTATGTTAAGTAACACATGTTATGTGTACCATGCCAGTAGGGTATACACTAATTTGATAAAGAGAATTGTGATAACTCTAGGCAGGTCATGAGATAATGGGTGAAATGACCAACTGTAATACTATTTTTATAAAGAGATTAACTCAAGAATTAATATTATATAGAAGACTAGCTGTTGCCCGCGGCTCCGCCCGAGTGGATGTCGGTTATCGACTTAGTATTGAGTCGACGCTATTGAGCATGCAAAGTCTCAGCCCGATCGGTTTAAAATTGACAAAGTTTGATACAAATTTTCATCCCCTATTTTATCCCCTTAGGGGTAGAATTAATCTAAATCCTTTCTTAGCGGATGCCTACGTCATAACATCTACCTGCCTGCCAAATTTCAGTCCGATCCGTCCAGTGGTTTGGGCTGTGCGTTGATAGATCACTATGTCAGTCAGTCAGTCAGTCACCTGTGAGTTATACATATTTAGATTCCTTTTCATTTCAAATACATATAGAGGAATAGTATCAGATAATGCATTGACAGTCTGCCTTTGTACAATAGGCTGTGTATAAAATTAAAAAGTAAATAAATAGTGACTTTCCAGAACATAAAAATAAAAGGCAATCTAGCTTACATATTTTCTCGAAGGAGAAGACAAGTTGGTCCTACGATCGAGAGGTCCCGTGCTCGGTTTATTATAACCCACTTTAGCTGAAAGGAGGTTGAGAGAATATTAGTAATTTCAGCTACTAATTTTCTTCATAAAATGTCCTCCCTGCCGACTTTACCGTTACCTCCAGTGAAGCTGGGGGATATTTCCATACATACATACATAAACATATATTCACGCCTTTTTCCGCAGAGGGTTGGGTAAAGGTGAATTAACACGCACATTACACCAATAATTGTATTCGGTCACGCGTAATAGGGGGTGAGTCTATTGCCGTATTCCGGACACTATTTTTAACGCGAGGCATGCATCTGAAGCTGAGTCTGGGCTGTATATATCTGTCTGATGTTAAAATTCCCTTAGTCGCCTTACATGACACCGGATGGTTAGAGATAGGGTGGCCTAAATTCTACTCTGCCGGAAATCACGCGGCTCTATTTAGAAGATTACCACACGTAAAATAAGTAGATATACTGTTATTCTTATTAGTATATAGATATTAGTAAAGTTAACGGGAAACTTGATATTTGTTGGTATATTATTTTAGTCAATATGATAGTTAACATAGATAAATGTACTGTTATAAAGATGATGAAAAGACCAGATAAAGAGTACCCGCTACTCTCAAGCATGTATGGAAATAATTGGGTACTTAACTGTCTCAGTCAAATTAATTTCTTTTTACTAAACATTAGCTTCCTTTTTTTAATTATTTTCTATTGACACGAAGAAGACTAATCATCGAAACGGTAAATTCTTAGAACTTGTAAATTTGTATTAAATAATAAATGTGACATCTCAATTTTCGTTAGCTCGAAGTATTAGTTAGTTCGAAGCATTCAAAAAATTAATAAAAAAACAGTCGCAGCTTGTACCGCTCTTTTATCATTCATTATTTGATATAGCTCAGTTTAGAAATTTATTTAACTACAGCAAAATACATAATTATTCAAATACCAGCAGTGAAATGGGTAGAAAGATGCGACTTCTGCCTGGTGTGATTGTATATTATCATATTGATGATGGTCATCGTTAATAATTACAAATCATCAATTTTCATCATCATCGAAAGCACCACACAAAAACAAACAAACGGATATTGGTTCATTTTTTACAAGTTCAAACATTTTTGTATGAATCTTATTCTTTAAATTAAAATTGGTATATGATTAATCTTATAATTATGACGGAAGCCTCTAGATTCAAAAAATGTACATGTCATATAACGACTTAAGAAATTAGTTGGCATGAGTTAGTATTGCCTGATAAAAACTGAGCATAAATCAGTCGAAAATTAATTACAATATGATTGCTAGCACATGCGTATAGCAAATCACGTGTATGTAATAAATGAATTAAAGTTGTTAATAATCTTAAAAAAATATTAGTGGTAATAGGCACCAATATATTGATTTTAAAGGTATGCCATTTACCACCAATAATAAAGTCAGGGACGCTTACCACGACCCGCGATTTTACAGACATGTGCACGATAGAAAGAGGCTCATCCGTGATACTGCAGACACTTTTATGTCTTTTTTTATCTACTACACACCTAAGCTAAAGGCAAAGTCTCATGAAAGAGGGTCACCATTACAGACACTAAGTAATATTACAATGGTGGCACTAAGCTTGGCGACCTCATCAGATGCTTTTTCACGCCCCGCTTAAAGGCCCCGGGACTGTAGGAAGAAGGAAACACGTGAGCTGGTTATTAATTTCAGGTCTTGGTAGTGCGGCAAAGAAAAGAGTCTTCAAACTGCTTGGTTCTTGCTACTATATTCTGCACAGTGTGAGAGTGACATTTAAGCCCTGCACGTGTTGTCCTGTGTAGTATGTCATGCGCATGGTCTGTCTGCGTCCGCGTCCGGGAAACGCCACACTGTGGAAACGGCGTAACACACTTGTTTTCAGTCTAAAGTAGCTGTTCAAAATAATGAAATATCCCGTACCTCTAGCACGAATAACTATCGTAATCGTGTTGTAAACGTAACAAGAGAACAGATTATTGTGATTGGCCGCCTGCCTACTGTGAACCAATGTACACGAAAGATATTAGAATTTGTAACGTAAACGTATCGAGAGAACGGAGCATTGCGATTGGCCCACTTCACCAAAGATGTTAACAGTTGATAGGCGTCCAATTGCAATGCTTCGTTCTCTCGATACTATTAAGTTCTGAATTCGAATATTTTTCGCGCTCGGGGCAGTGATATCGTCCGAAGTACTTACATATTGAAATAAAATAATTATCAACAGATTCTGTCGCGATTTATTCGGTGTTAAATACCATAACATACATAACACGCCTCACGCCTATATCCCCGATGGGGTAGGCAGAGGTACTAGCACCCACATTTCGCTAGTTTATGTTTAGGTCCCAATGTAATAGGTGGCGAGCCTATTGCCATTAACCTTATAAACCTGCGATAAATACACACATAACTTCGAAAAGCATCGAAAAGTCATTGGTGTGTGCGATGGTAAAACCTGCGATCGAACCCGAGACCTTGTCTCAGCAGTCCATTACCCATACCACTAGGCTACCACGGTTATTCGTGTCAGTGATCGGTGTTAAATATTTTTGTAATAACATTGGCTCAAAATCTTCTTATTTGTGTCGATTGCAATTTTTACTGGTGTTTGACAAAAAAAATAAAACAATAATAAAATGTTGTTAATGAATTGTTGTTCACACTGAGCCCAATGTTTCGGTTCGTCGGTAACTTGGGTTCGAAATCGACTGACATTACCCCCTAGTGTGCAATGTTGTGCGTGTGAATGTTTTTTTCTTTTTTTCATACAAAATCCGGGTTCTATATTTTTATGGATGTTAGGATACAAATCTTTATGACTAACCTCCTGTGGTTTTATGTGTAAAAATGATACTTAATTATAATTATCATTGCACAGTAATAAAAAGTTATACCTATTAATTTTGAAGTCTTCTTCGTAGTAATGATTTTATTGTTTGCGATGTTAGTTTATTAACGCTAGTAATTTAATAATAAGCTATTATTCTTTATTACGTTTTGGTTTGAATTGTACCTTTTATAGTAACTCGTGTTTTCTCGCCATAGAGATTAATTAGGTGTCGTAAAAGGTGACTAACGGAAAAATACGCCGACGATATCATTGCGAGAGAAGGAAAACTCGAAAAGAACCCTGTTCCAACCCGTCTGGCCAGTGTGGAAACAGTAAGTCAAAAAATTGGGACAGGACCATGTCCAGAAGTGGATTGCGATGGGCTAACTGATTGATAATGTTTGCTTTGCGAAGCCTTTTCTGTTTTTTTTTACATGCGCATAATTCCCACGGATACCCCCCACCGGAGGCGGTGGAAGAGGTTATGTCGGACTCGAACCGACCAAAACGCACGCCGCCTGTCGTTTTTTGTTGCCGAAGGTGTGGCTAAAATAAACTAAGCATACATCCTATGGAATTTGTCGTCCGCGTAGATTAATGGCCGCCTCTCAGCGTAATGTGAAAGATATTACATTATTGGTTTCTGATAGGAGGTGGCAAGGGGGTACGGTCAGTGTGTTTCGCCAATCTATCGCATTGCAAAATTACACAATTATAAAATTAAACGTAATTAATTACACTTTAGCTAATAATTACACAATGTCATAAATTATAAATCGGCAATTAAAAAGCTACTAGTTAAATATTTGAATTAAAACTAGAAAATAAAATACATAATTCAATATGACATTTATTATAAATACAATTTTCTAGACGAATTAGGTAGGTAGTTATTAATAAAATATAATATCTTCTCAGGTCACGGTAACCGTTTTACATCACGTAGGTCAGGTGCTTGTTTGCCACCTAATACATAAATGTCCTACTTTAATATTTCTTTTCAGTCAACTAATTCTTTCTCAAATTTTGGAAGAGGTAACGCTTTTTTTAGGGTCGCAGTTTGTAATCATAAACTTCAATCGATAAAAAAAATCATTGAGGGGGTAGGACACGACGGTATTTCCGCCGAATTGAGCAGTCCGACTGGGGCAGTACCTCCTCCGCCCTACAGAATACCGCGGTTATAATAACTTAGTGTTGTGTCCCGGCGGTGAGTAGGGTAGCCAGAGCTCACTGGAGAGTTTTTGTGCTGTCAGTGGGACGACCAAAGGCTTGTCCGGCTTTGTCCTCTACACTGACGGCACAAAATCTCTGTTCTTACAGGGTCGGCAGCATGGATGTGACTCCACTGGTGTTACACACGTTCATAGGTCATGGTAACCACTTTCCATCAGGTGGGCCGTGTGCTTGTCTGCCACCTTGTATTTTTTATTCACACAAGCATTTTCTAACAGTTTTGGTTTTGTTTGACAAAAAGCTAATTCGAATATATATAGGTATGGAAGTTATTGTAATGTCTTGTTTCGATGATAAATAAAGTAAAAAAAAAAAAGTCTATTGTACCTATTGTATGAAATTTTAAAGCATTTAGTATGCTAACTATTTAAATCATTCATATCATTGTAACATCATTAATTATTTCCAATAATTCGTACAAATGTCGATAGATGGCTATTAACCGTTACCGTAAGACGTATATAGGTTATGTAGATAAGAGGATTAAAAATTAAATCAAGGCTGTCTGCATATTTTTTTTTTATACCACTTCGTTGGCAGACAAGCACACGGCACCACCTGATGGAAAGTGGTTACTGTGACCTATGGACGTCTGTAACACCAGAGGAGTCACAGTCGCGCTGCCAACCCTGTAAGTACAGAGTTTCTGTGCCGTCAGTAGAAGACAAAGCAGGACAAGCCCACTGACAGCACAAATTCTCCAGTGAGCTCTGGCTACCCTACTCACCGCTGGGAACACAACACGAAGTTGTTATAGCCGCGGTATTCTGTAGGTTGAGTCTAGCCTAAATTATAAAGTAGTTTTGATAAACAATATTTTTTTATTCGTCGATACTTTTTACAAGTAGGTACTTGAAATTAAACCCATAGCACTGATGTGTTAAAATTCGTCAAAAAATTACACAGTTCACACGTTGAATTGTCTTGTAGATTTGATTGTATAATCAAAGTTAAAAACTAATTTATTTTTAGGTAGGTACTAACCAAGGAGACTTAACACTAGCTTCGTTATTATTATTACAGTACTTAAAAATAAAACGTTATATCGAGGAATCTTAGTATAAAACAAATAAAAACGCGTTAAATATTCTACAAAAAGAAGTGAAAAACGAGTAGTTTTGTCTGTAATATCTAGAGATAAAACCATAGATAATAATCCTATAATAAAAAAACTAAACACATTTGACATTGACTAGAATATAGTCTAAGAGCCCGTAGACTGCAGACGGTAGTAAGATAAGTAAGCTGTTTTTTTATGTACGCAAAAAAGTTACGTATTTAAACTATGACAAAAATCTTGCTTTCATGCACGGGCTCTTGATATAAAACAGACTAAATTAATGAATAAATTACTGTCACTAGAATTTTGGACTAGGTACTCCACACAGATATAATTTTATTCCTTCTAAAATGGGTCAAAGTCAAAGTTATTTATTGAACAATAAAATTGTTTCTTATCGATGCCAATAATAATTCTACTTTAAGCTAAGTATACCACCGCTTCCTAGACACTAGTGGAGAAGAAACGACACAACAAACTTTACTGCGACATTTTTAAGACGTCAATTGGGTATTTACTTGTAGTTAAAATAAATTATTTAACTGAGCTTACTAGATAATAAGAATGGTAAAAAGGCGGTAAAAGTTGCTTCGGTTCTTATTATATCGTTTTTATTTATTTTTAAACATCCAACCACCTCAAAATAGTAAATTATTGAAATATTATGCCGTCATAATAAATTATTTCATACAAGTTTCCTTATAACGTACCTTTTTGAAGTTTAGTAAAATGTAACTAAATTAGACTAGTCAGTCAATACCCAATTTACATACTTTCCTTTTAAGGTTAAAATTGGACAAATGTACATTTTGTCTCTTTGAAAATCTTACATATAAAATTCTCGTGTCACAATGTTCGTTCCCGTACTCCTACGAAACGGCTTGACCGATTCTCATGAAATTTTGTGAGCATATTGAGTAGGTCTGAGAATCGGCCAACATCTATTTTTCATACCCCTTAGTGATAAGGGTTGTCCACCCTGGGAACCGACATCCACGCGGGCGGAGCCGCGGGCAAAAGCTAGTAACGTATAAAAACCAAAATTCATTGGATTCTATGGTAGTTTATTTTTATATTACTTTTGTATCAAAACTATTCAGAAAACATGGTCACGGGTACACTAAAATAGTGGTTATGTCATGAAGTATTTTTAATACTATTTACGTAGACTGAACTATTCTCTAACTGACTCTATTTTTTTTTATTTCCTAGACTATGACAAAAATAATTCCAATTACATTTTTTTTCAGCAGACGTACAAAAAATATCAAAATAGCGCTTCGTTATAATATGTCATACTTAATTTAAATATTTAATAACTTTATTAACATATACATTAATATAAATATTCACATGAATTACATTTTATTTAATATAATGATTATTATAGATTTGATATTCTGTAAAATAAATATTCAACTAATGTTATTAATTATCAAATAGATAGGTCGTTCAACTTTATATTATTTTATATATTTTTTTATAATATTATTATTTTTTATATAATATTATTTTTTTGACTTAATCTCACTAATCTTTTATATTATTGGAACCGAAATTACTAAAATTCCCTCTAGCTAAGCTAAATTGCTTGCGTTAGGTATGGGTTTACGTCGGTATTGTATTCGTCAGGATTCGAACTTGGATCTCTCGATTGTATTGCCGACTCCTTAACTACAAAACTACCAACGCATCCAAATAAAAAAATTCTTATCTCTAGCGTCCCATCATCATCTTCGTATTAGGTCCGGTTGCATCCTAAGCTTTCACCTCGAAAAAGCTCTGAAATCCTGGACCTGAAAATCAGCGCTTCACCTCACGTAAAACACGTACGTGCAGCATCATGCTGAGGTAGCGACCTTTTGGGGCCCGTATTGTGTTATTTTCATACATACTCCTCATTCCTCACTCACGCCTCTATCCTCGGCGGGTTAGGCAGAGGTGAATTAACACTAATCTACTAACTATTCACTAATCATTGTATTCGGTGCCACGTAATAGAGGGTGAGCTTATTGCCGTCTTCCGGGCACTATTATCGAGCCATGCATCTGAGACTGAGTCTGGGCTGTATATATCTGTCTGATGTTAAACAGACCTATCCCTTAGTCGCCTTGTACGACACCGCATGGGAAGAAATGGGGTGGTCCAAATTCTATTCTGCCACTACAATTATTTTATTTAAGTGTAATGTTTTAACATTAATAGGCTGGAATAAATGTTTTTCTATCTTTTTTCTTTCTTTCTATCTCAATAGATGCCTATAAACTCGTAAAAGGGTCACTCATGTAAGCAGAATCACAACAATTTATCTACTAAGCAGCTTCTAATTTCGTATAAATATTGCCATTTGACAAAACATTATTAAAAGTCAAGTCACAAATCATTTATTTTGCATAGATCATTAAATCGGCACTTACAAAACGTCAATATAAAAAGAAATATGAAAGACTAGTTTAGCGAATGGACCACCGCACCGGTTCGAATCCTGAGAAGACTCCGGCAAGAAACTTAGCGGGCATTCTTTTTCTTGGTCTATTTATAATGATTTATTAAGTCTACTTAGTTTAAATTCAATATTTTACTTGAGTAGCAATCCTAATACGATTCCAATTAAGTGGCCTTTTTAGACCTACAGATAGCAGTTGATTCATGACAAATAAATCTGTAGGCAAACGATTAATATAGGAAAAATTTTGAATTAGTTCAGGCAGGATTAGAACCCGCGATCGTTCCTTTACAGGGGGAATGCTCTGTCCATTGAGCTACCGAGCCTCGCCTGAAGCCATCCAAATCTTCCTATATATATATATATATATATATATATATCTGTATATATATATATATATATATATATATCTGTCTTATGGCGAAGGCGGGAGCCATATACCGATACTCGTGCGAACTATCATTTTTAAACACTTTCTTTCATTCAATAATCTGTAGGTAATACTTACTATCAATAATAATTTCTACATCGCCAATTCAAGAAAATTGAAAGACAAATATATCGACCGTATTGAAAATATCCAAAAGCGCTTTATCAAATACCTCTGCTTCCATCAGGGCATTTCATATAAAGCTAGTAATTACTTAAAGCTCTGTCGGAGATTTCATCTCTTACCTCTTATCAACCGTCGTGAGATAAATGATTTCACCTTCATTCTCCGAATAATTAATAATGATATCAATTGTCCCGAGTTGTTATCAAAACTTTCATTCAATGTACCATGTAAGTCAATTCGATTTAATCCACCGCTACGAATTCCGAATGCTTCCACAAATTACAGGCAAAACAGCTACATAGTGAGGGCTACTCGTAACTTTAACAGGCTATGTAAGCAGCACGATATTGACCCTTTCTCGACTAGTGTGCCCGCGGCAAGAAGGTGCTTGAGTTTAACATTTTTCAAACCCAGTAATTGATGTACTATGTTCATGGTATTGACCATGTAGATCTATTGTGTAGTTTTTCTATTATTTATTTTTTTTCTTCCATAAGGTTTGTGCAATGCGTGTTTTTGTTTACAATGTTTTACCTACGCAGCGACTATAAGTGAAAACTTGTTATTGGCTTTCTATGACCTAGTCCAACGCTATTCATGTTTTTATGCTGTAAGTTTTCCATGTACTAAATAAATAAAATAAATAAATAAATAAATAAAGAAATCGGACAGAGGCTCATCAAGGCGACCCGTGACACTCGTTCCGGGTCGTTCCTGGTCCAAAGGCTGTCCATTGCCATCCAACGTGGCAACGCAGCAAGTGTTATGGTCACTTTTGCACCGGAAGCAATCAGGGGCGGGTTATTTGATTAGTAGTTTTGACATACTGTATTAAAATAAATGTATTAATGAAATAAATTATTTTTATTTTAATCAAATAAAAATTAATTTATTCAAAGTACTTACATGAGTCTATTTTGTTAGTAATATTTTTTTAAACAATTTAGGTAGCATACAAAAAAAAATTTAAGAAAATTATATACCCAACTTAAATAGCAACTTAGAAACAAAACAGAATCATTATAGTACCTACATTAACAGTCGAGTCATGCTCCAAATTACCTATTCATTACTTATTACGTTAGACAAGAAGTTAAACAAGCGTGTTATTAATCCGTAATGTATATCGAAATATTTCTTGAGACTGGAGTCTACAGTTTAACGTTGTAAGGGACAGATCAAAAGGTTTAATATGCTGAGGTGTTAGGGCCAACACATAGCCCTCATGATTTGCCACGTGACAACGCATAATTCAAAGCTGTTCCTATTGTTTAAAGTTTATGTGAATCGTTATATTGAAGCGATAATAGTGCCTACAGAAGGTTGTGTTAAAACTCTATGAGAAATAAGATTTTTAGATAATAATATTTGAACTTAGAACTCGAGATTTCGAGTTTTAAGATTTTTCAAGTTGAGGACAACTCGAGATTTGTCCTCAACTCGTCGTTACTTCTTTTAAACGAGACGTGAAAAAGCAATATTTAGATAGATAGATAGATAATACTTTATTGTACGCCAATACATTTACAGCTGAGACAAGTAGGTAACATGCTTATACAGTTGAATGTACAATGGGCGGCCTTATCGCTGAAGCGATTTCTTCCAGACAACCTGCCTTGGGATGGACAGTAATATGACAAGACAAATGATTTACGGTGTAGTTATCATATAAAATTTAAAAAAAGCTGTACTAAAACAAAAAGAAAGACAGAGAAAAGCACAGATAAATAAATATTGAGGCTGTCATACAGAGATCCACCATTGTTAATATCTGTAATGGTGATTTCTTGAGATTTTAACTTCATCTGATCATCAGGCGAGATGAAGTCGTACTAACGATAGCAATATGAAAAAAAAGTGGCTCTACTGTAAGAAATCGTTTCAGTTCAGAAACTCGCTGCCAAGAGCCAACCATCATCTTGTTTTAGACTCAAGTACTATTATATAAAATATTTAAAAAATGGCTACTATTTTAGTACAAGTTTGACACTTGAACTAAAATAGTAGGTAGCCATTTATTACGCTGCGTTGTAGTGGCCATTACTGTGTCTACAGTATCAAAATAATCGGGATATTAACCATGTTGCATTGTTTTGGGTTTCATATTTTTCAGCGCTGTTGCAAGCACCATGATCAGGAATCAAAGAATCAATCAAAGAATCAATTTCATTTATTCAGTTTAGGCACACAAAGAGCACATATGAACTTCATAAATTATACAATTGAGTATGTCAAGAAATAATATTAAAATATTAAATAATGTACAAATAAACCATTGGAAAATGATTCTTTCGCTGGTTCGGTAGGTTAGTTCTACTGAGAAGATACCAGCAAGAAACTCAGCGAACTATATTAGAACTAAATTATTTTTCTTTTTGGAACTAGAGTAGTGGCAGTAAACAGAGAAAAAGATTTTTCTAAGAGTAATTATATCGATCTACCCTCTTTCGAGTTATTTTACTACGCGTATCTGCACTACCACTGGTTTCACTCTCACTACAAACTCGAACCCGATCTCGATCACGTTCACGACTCACGATGATAACTGTATCCACTCGCGATTTTGTTTGGGCTTGATCCTGGTGTGGGTGTTAATTCTCCTCTGCCTAACCCTCCAGGGATAAAGGCGTGATGTATGTTTTTGATACTGATGTGAGTGACCATGATAGTTTAAATACCTATATTGTATCTACAGTGTTTGTATAGATATAAACCTTTCGCCTAATAGTTACATTAGTCTCCTAGCACTTTGACCTGTGCCTTTAGTCTTGTTAAGCAATAATTTACCAATAAATATGATGATTAACATATTTATTCGCTGATTTTATTGCTTTTATCTGGGTTGTCTTATCTAGCCAATTATTACTCAATTTAAATAAAAGGTCGAATTTGAAAAGTGGTGTTTATAAATAGGTTGAGCCTATTTCTGTCTCCAATGTCGCATAGTTAATAGGCCTTGTTTTCAACCATGATACCAATATTTTAAGGAAATTACAATTACAAGAACATAACATAAACTCTATATCCCCGAAGGGGTACTCAGAGGTGCTAGCACCCACATTTTGCCAGTTTATGTTTAGGTCCCAATATAATGGGTGGCGAGCCTATTGCCATTAACCGAGCACTTATAAACCTGCGATAAATACACACATAACTTCGAAAAGCATCGAAAAGTCATTGGTGTGTGCCATGGTAAAACCTGGGATCGAACCCGAGACCTCGTCTCAGCAGTCCATTACCCATACCACTAGGCTACCGCGGCTTTTATTACAAGAAACAATTATTTAAAGGATGCTATGACTATTTATTTGGTGGTACTACGCTTGACTATGGCTGCAGAAAACCACGGAACGAAAAAAACGATCGGATACAATGGTGCACATTGGGAGAAACCTATGTCCAGCAGTGGACAGCAGTGGGCTAGTTGATTGATTTATTGATTGAACAGCAATAAAATCCGTTACAAATAGTAATAATATAATATGTCATATTCGATAGGGCTGTTTAACAACAGACAGATATATACAGTACAGCCTCAGATTAACGATATTTCAGCACTGTTGCAAACACCATGGTCATGGAGGAACTAGAGTAGTGGCGGTGAACAGAGAAAAAGTTTTTTCTAGGAGTAATTATATCGATCTACCCTCTTTCGAGTTCTTTTACTACGCGTATCCGCACTATCACTGGTTTCACTCTCACTACAAACTCGAACCTGATCTCGATCCCAACTTCGAGTCAGCGGGAATACGGCAATAGACTCACCCCCTATTACGTGGGACCGAAAACAATGATTGGTGAAATGTAGGTGTTAATTTACCTATCTAATATTCAAGAAAATTTTCGATGATATCAGAATGGAAAAGAACGGAAGAGACGAAGAAAGAATACATGTATCACCAACCCATCTCATTCAAAGGGTGTCGTAAGAGGCGACTAGTGGAAAAATACGCAGACGATATCACTGCGAGAGATAAAACTTGAAATAAAACCCTGTACCAAGCTATCTGGCCAGCGTGGAAACTGTCGGCCAAAGCCTCCCCACATTGGGAGAGGCCTAGTCCAGCATTGGACTGCGATGGGCATGTTGTTTTGCACCAACGGGATAACTACGCCATTTGAAAAAAAGACTGTGAAAATTTTTAGTAGCGTAACAGACGTTAATTTATTTCCTTCTGTTCAAAAAAATCTTCAACATAATCAAGCTTAGTATTCTAGTTCGGCTGGCTACTCTTGTATTAGAATAGATGCCTAATTTCAATCGTCTAAATTTGCAATAAATCAATATTTTAATTAAACAGATACCTACCTATTTAGTTCTCAATAACTGCTAGTACCCAATCACCTTTAGAACGCAAAATTGTATCTATAAATTAATTTTAAAACGACCACTTTTTTTGTGTATCTTAGGTGGTAAACAACCACCTAAGATATACAAAAAAAAGTGTTCTTTATTTATTTTTGCGCCGTATGATTGGCGTTTAATTAATTAAAAGCTAAAACAGAGGTGTGAATACTAGTCATTTTGCCAAATCAAACTTATGTTAAGTAATTTTTTATCAATTATTCGTCAAGTTTTTGTTCTTGATAGAGGGCAAGTCATGTTTAACTTATGCAATATAATGTTTTATGACGGAATTGAAAAAATAAATTCAGTCAAATATTTTTAAGAGCCCGCCCAAGGCAGAATGTTAATGGACTGATTAAAATTATTTTATTAATAAAACTTTAGCATTAAATTGAATTGGGCGTTGCTTGGCCTTTCCTCCATAATTATTGGTCCTATTTTAGAAAAGCGAAATGCCAATCACGAAATCTCAGTAATTATAACATAACATAAACTCACGCCTATATCCCCGAAGGGGTAGGCAGATGTGCTAGCACCCACATTTCGCCAGTTTATGTTTAGGTCCCAATGTAATAGGCGGCGAGCCTATTGCCATTAACCGGGCACTTATAAACCTGCGATAAATACACACATAACTTCGAAAAGCATCGAAAAGTCATTGGTGTGCGCCATGGTTAAACCTGGGATCGAACCCGAGACCTCGTCTCAGCAGTCCATTACCCATACCACTAGGCTACCGCTCAGTAATTATAACATCAACTAACTAAAAATTTGGCAGATTGGTTCCTTATAGGGTGTAAACATCCGCTAAGAACGGATTTTAAGAAACTCCACTCCTAAAAGGTAAAACATACGAAGTCACGAGTGACTGCTGGTTATTTATATACCTAGGTAGTGAAGTGATAGTGATAATAAATAATATCATCATCTTCACCTTACCGTTAATCCCAGTCGCATCTGAAGTTTTCACCTAGGAGTCTGGGGTCCGCGCTTTGCTAGTCTAACTTCAGATTTGCCAAAACTTCGATATTTTCCGTGAAGCGACTGCTATTTGACTTCTTAAAACCAAAAGGGATATCGAAGCATTGCAGCAAGACCAGTTGTTACAATTTTTTAGGACTCCAATTACCCGTAACGATTGCCATAGATGTTGGAATGGCAACTAACTCTAAAAAAAATACTCAAAAAAAAAACAATGCATTTTAGGGAAAAGTGGCACGATAAAGGATCGCAAGCGAAGCTGCTCGCTACGAAGGCAACTCGGGCGTCTGAGGTCGATGAACGACCTCCGCCCCCCAAGAGCGAAGGCCTGGGGATGACGGGTGGAGCCACCTGTCACCCTGTCAGAAGCAGGCCGCTGGTTTCCGGGGACGAGTAGACGACTCTGTGGTCCTCGCACCCGAGGAGAGGGCCAGATCGAGAGAGATGACACTGGGTCTGCCGGGGTGCGAGGGATATGCCTGTCAACCTCACCTTCGGCGGCAACCAAAAACGACCCACAGGCGGCGTGCGTTTTGGTCGGTTCGAGTCCAACATAACCTCTTCCACCGGCTCCGGCGGTGTTTCCGTGGAGATTTTGCGCACGTAAAAAAGTTATGTTTTCTTGTTTGATACTTTTTAGAGCGTGATTTTTCAGTTGTCAGGTTTTAGTTTTAAACCTTATAAAACATACAGTATACAAATATCAACGGCAAGCAGACTACGGACTCCGAAGTGAGAGCCTCGGATGCGACAGACACTATCTAAGATAATAATGACTACGTATAAACATCAGAGTCATTGAAAACGAACGAGCACTGACCTATAACCTTACAAGCTCGCACTGGGAATGCACAGCAATTTTTTAATGACGCATTAAGTCATTAAATAATAACTTACTGTAATAATAAGCAATTGTTTTCAGTGACATAAATCTTAATGACAGTTAATGGTTACTCACACTGATACTACAAAACATTTAATGATTGTAAAGGTGACTTCTGAAATCCAATCACACGTCTCATCGACTACTTGAATTTCGTGGGGGGTGGGCACAAGGAAACAAATCTACTGGCGTAGCTAACGTGGTTCTGGTATAATTTCTTGAAAGACTTGACATTGGTGTCTCGCCATTAATAAAGTTATACATGCATACATACATACATACATACATACATACATACATACATACATACATACATACATACATACATACATACATGCATACATACATAAAAACAAACCTATGTCCCCGGAACGTTAGACAGAGGTGAATTAACACCCACATTTCACCATTCATTGAATTCGATCCCACGTAATAGATGTGAGTTTATTGCCGTCTTCCGGGCATTATTGACTTAAGCCATGCATCTGAGGCGGAGTCTGGGCTGTATATATCTGTCTGATGTTAAACAGCCCTATCGCTTAGTTGCCTTGCACGACACCACACAGGAAGAATGGGGTGGTCCAAATTCTACTCTGCCGAGAAGCAAGCGACCAATGAACCAAATAAACTTATAGACATTTACAATTTACTTGACATTGGTAAAATTAGAGCGAATAGCTGCAGAAGGCAATTAAAAATAAATACAAACCCAAACTCATTTATTGCGAATATTTTATTTTTACGTGCGCAAAATAACCACGGGTACCTCTGAGGTTATGTCGGACTCGAACCGACCAAAACGCACGCCGCCTGTGGGTCGTTGTTGGTTGCCGAAGGTGAGGTTGACAGCCATATCCCTCGCACCCCGGCCGATCCAGGGCCATCTCTCACGATCTTTTTTTTTTTTTTTTTTTATATAGGACACGTCAATTGGACTTCGCCTTGCCTGATGGTAAGCTGAAGGCAAAATCCCAGAAAAGAGGGTCACCATTACTTACACATACCGTGTGACAATGGTGACACTCAGCTTGACGGCCTTATCATATGCTTTTTCACGCCCCGCTTAAAGGACCCGGGACTGTAGGAAGAAGGAAACACGTGAGCTGGTAATGAATTCCAGGCCTTAATGGTGCGACAGAGGAAAGAGTCTCCGAACCGCTTGGTTCTTGATCGGATGTTTTGCACCGTGTGCGGATGACATCTAAGACCTGCACACGTTGTCCTGTGTAGGAAAGGGGAGGGTGGGACTAATTGGAAGAGCTCTAGCCCTCTTCTCGGGACAATGAATACAGACAGCGAAAACGGGTAATTTATAGATAAAATTCAGTAAATTATACGTAATTGTAAAGGTCCAAAGTATGGGCACCCGAGAAGAGGGACAGATCGTCAAAGATGGCCCTGGGTCGGCCGGGGTGCGATGGATATGCCTGTCAACCTCACCTTCGGCAACCAAAGCGACCCGCAGGCGGCGTGCGTTTTAGTCGGTTCGAGTCCGACATAACCTCTCCCACCGGCTCCGGTGGGGAGGTATCCGTGGGGATTTTGCGCACGTAAAAAAAAGAAAAGGTCCAAAGTATGAATGTAGAGGGCTTTAGAATTAGAGGTAGACTGTGATATGGGTGAATTGTTTGAAAGATGATATTGCAAGTTAGGGAGTGACTTAGAAGATGACATCTGCCTGATAGGAAACAGCAGGTGTGCAACAACACTCGTGCTGCCTGGGATAACAGAGAATTTCTGTGCCGTCAGTGCAGAAGACAAAGCAGGACAAACCTTTGATCTTCCCAATGACAGCAAAAGAACTCTCCAGTGAACTTTGACTATCCTACTCACCGCCGGGAACACATCACGAGGTTATTGTGACCGCGTTATTCCGTAGGGCGGAGGACGGAATGCTCAACTACCAGAATACCATCGTGTGCTTCCTCTGCGGTACTCAAAAATCCTCTATAGACTCCCACAGTAACAAGATGACCTTTTATCTTGTATCTACAACTGTCGATGGATCCAATACTTGGGTTTTTCTATGAGTATAATTACAATGCCTATTTTATTGGGATGAAATTAATTACAACATTAATTTGTTGGGTCAAATGTTATTGAAGTTTTTATAAAAAGTAAAGATGAGTGACAGATAAATGGTGCGGTTTTGTTAGTACGTATGATCTAATCTAGAAGATAAACGTGCTAAGTGAAAAATTCCCACTTGTCTTTAAATCCTTCTGCATAGTGTTCAAATTTGAACGAGCAAAATTTTGCACTTAGTATCTCTGTCACAATTGAAATAATGTGCGGTAGAGAATTCTATCACTACGTACATTACGTGGGTTTGATTCCCATTCACATTGAGCCAACTACAAATAAATGCATTAAGAGGAACGAACCTGTGATCACCGATTTAGCAGTTCAACAATCTATGGTGAAATAAATATTCTATGCCATTCAACACAGTGTAATATATAATAATGTAATAATAAAAATAATAATGTAATAATATATATAATAAAATTTCTTTCTTTCTTTCTATTCATCCTCACACATTGCGACCGGAAAGGGTGCGTACTGTGCGGTATGAAAGGAACTACATCCCACGCACGCTCAAGCTGTGGAATGAACTCCTTGCTGCGGTTTTCCCAAGCGACTACAATATGGGTTTCTTCAAGGGCATTAGAAGGTTTTTTCAGGGTCGACAGCACGAGTGTAACTCCTCTAGGGTTGGATATGTCCATAGGCCACGGTACCCGCTTCCCTTCAAGTAGGCCGTGTGCTTGTCTGCTACCTAAGTAGTATAAAAAAAATGTTATTTATTTTGTACCGATAAGAAACAAAAGTCATAGAAATATTCCATACAGCAAAAAATGTTCAAACAGATATGATAAATCGTCTTATTGCTTATACATACAGATATCAATATATGTGTGAATATATAACTTACATGTTAACTCTCTTGTAACAGTAAACACGGAAATAAAGATATAAAAATTATATTTAGTTAGCCCTCTTTTTAAAGTACGCTATATCGCCCACGGATACCTGTGGGGGAGGTTATGTCGAACACGAACTCGTGAGGTTGAAAGGCATATCCCTTGCACCTAGACCTAGGGCCATCTTTCTCGATCTAACCCTCTCCACGGGTGTGCGAACCACAGAGTCCCCAACACGTCTCCGCAAACGGGGAGGCGCGCAACGCTTACCTCTGCCGGGACCTGCTTCTGCCAGGGTGAGAGACGGCTCCACCCGTCACCCCTACGCTCATGGGGGCAGGCGTCAATCAAAGAATCAAAGAATCAATTTCATTTATTCAGTTTAGGCACACAAAGAGCACATATAAACGTCAAAATTTTACAATTATGTATGTCAAGAAATAATATAACAATATTAAATAATGTAAAAATAAACCATTGGAAAATGATTCTTTCGCTGGTTCGGTAGATTAGTTCTACTAAGAAGATACCAGCAAGAAACTCAGCGAACTATATTAGAACTACAAAATAAATAGATTATTTTCTTTTTTAAATTTGCTTTAGTTTACAATTTATTTGGTGCGAGCAAGCAAGAGACTTATGTTGACCACGCATTAACATCATTAAGGTACTCATCCACTTTATTTTAAATTTTATTTATTGGCATATTAATCATTTCATCAACCTCTGACGCTCAAGTTGGCTTAGTACACGGGCAGCTTAACTTGCGATCCTCTTTCACTCCCTCTTTCGATCCCACCCCGCCTCCTCCTTCACGAGCTTGATTTATAGACTTGAACTCCTCCGCCACTGTAGCATTCGGTACTATCTTCAAAAGACGCTTACAAACGCGTACTGCGCATAAAGAATACATTTTGTGACGTCACTGAGGTCAAGATATACGCCAGTGAATATGACTATTGATGAACTCAATAAAAACTACCGACAAAAACCTTTGACGTCATAACCATAGGAACACCGATATCGCAATTACTTCGCGATAATAAAGTAATCGACATTTCGGCCTGTTGATTTATATGTGTAACTAGTAAATGCCCTCTGCTTCACTCGCGTTTGATGTCGATTTCGTTATTTGTCCGGTTCGGCTATGGTCAGGGAGGTAGGACATGACGGTATTTCCGTCCAACTAAGGTTTGATTTCGAATAAAATTTAGTTTAAAAAAAAAACATTGACATTTTGTTTTTTATTTTTTTTATCCATTTTATTGGGATATAAATCATTTGACATAAGTACCTTTTGACTTAATCATTGTATCCGTACTATTTTTGACATGATAACACTTTTTTACCTCAATTTCATGTTGTATTTTTCATTTGTCATCGACATTTTTGATATTGTTGTCAAAAATCACAATTATATTTGCTTTTATTTTAACTTTAATTCAGCTTATCCACCACAAATGTATATCAAACACAATGTGACATTGTTAATGATTAAATAAGTAAAAATAAATAAATAAAAATTGAGCAGTCCAACTGGGGAAGTACCTCCGCCCTACAGAATACCGCGGCCAAAATAACCTCGTGTTGTGTTCCCGGCGGTGACTAGAGTAGCCAGAGCTCACTGGAGGGTTTATGTGCTGTCGGTGAAAATACCGAAAGCTTGTCCTGCTTTGTCTTTTACACTGACGGCACAGAAACTTTCAATGCTTGGAGGGTTGGCAGCGCGAGGGTGACTCTCTTGGTTTTGCACGAGTCCATTTTCCACTTGAGTCTGACTAAAAGCGTTCCAAAAAAAACACATCGAAATCCGTTTTGCGGCCATTCCAGTATTACGTAAGCACTAAAGGGGGGGGGGGGGGGGAGGGGGTCCTTGCATTGTTTAATCTTGATGATATGGGGTGGGGGGTCTATCCCATTTCCCTTTGCAGTACCATTACGTGCAATAAATATCTAGTATACAAAGCTATAGCATAAAGCCTTTGTGGTGTGGCGTTAGTAAACGCAGCCGCTGCAAAGGAGCTCCGGGTTGTATCTTCTACACTGACGGCACAGAAACTCTCTGTCCTTACAGGGTCGGCAGCATGGGTATGATACCCTGGTGTTGCACACATTCTTAGGTCACGGTAACCGCTTTCCATCAGGTGGGGGGGGGCTGTGCTTGTCTGCCACCTAAGGAGGTAGGACACGACGGTATTCCCGTCCAAATTGAGCAGTCCGACTGGGGAAGTACCTCCACCCTACAGAATACTACGGCTATAATAACCTCGTGTTGTGTTCCCGGCGGTGAGTAGGGTAGCCAGGGCTCACTGGAAAGTTTTTGTGCTGTCAGTGGGAATACCAAGGACTTGTCCTAATTGTTTCTTCTACACTGACACAGAAACTTTCTGTTCTTACAGGGTCGGTAGCACGGGTGTAACTCTCATGCTGTTGCACATTTTTATAGGTCACGGTAACCTCTTTCCATCAGGTGGGCCGTGTGCTTGTCTGCCAACTCAGTTGTATAAAAAAAAGTAGTATAAAGTAAAATAACAAAACCGAAGTACACTTTTTTTAATATCCAATGTACAGACACAATCAATTTTTTTATTTCTAAAATAAATAGTATAGATATTTTAGAGGGATATACAAAAAAAAATACGAGTAATGATTCCTCATTTATTACCCGTTGAAATGATATATAACTATGATATAATATTCAACGTGAATAAGTACCTATTCACAACTGTTGTGATTGATTCTATAACATTTTGCATATTTGTAATGTAAATGATTATATATTAATCAACGTAAATATATATACGCAGAAGTATTTTTAACTGTTAATTTGGTTTAAGATTATGTGGTATGGATTACCTACATGGTAAAAAATACGCAGATAAAAGAAAAGTAGTCATTTATATATACCACTTGTAAGCATAGAGAGTTTTTGTACTGTCAGTAGGAAGACCAAAGGCTTGTCCTGCTTTTTCTTCTACACTGACGGCACAGAAACTCTCTGTGCTTACAGGGTCGGCAGCACGTGTGTGACTCCCAGATTGTTGCACACGTCCATAGGACACGGTATCCACTTTGCATCAGGTGGACCTTGTTTTTGTTTACCACCTAAGTGGTATACCTAACCGCTAAGCATCCTTTTGTTTCCTTTTTTTAAGTGTGGAAATCCTCACGGATCTTGCTGAAAACAACGAGGGTGGTTATATCGGACTCAAACCTACTAAAACCGCACGCCATCTTGGGTAATTTGTTGCCGTAAGTCAGATCGCCATTAGCATAATATCCCTTTTTTTTTTTACGTGCGCAAAATCCCATCGCCGCGAGCAAGGTGGAGAGCGTGAGAACTCTCACTCCCAGGGCCGCCACAAGCTCCCGCCTCGGCGTCTCCCACGCCGGACACACGGTGAGCGTGTGCGGCCATGAGTCCTCGCTCGCGTCGCAGTGATGACACTCGGACGTTGGCTCTTTCTCCATCCGACGCAGATACTTCCCGAAGCACCCGTGCTCGGTGACCATCTGCGTCAGACGGTACGAGAGGCTGCCATGTGGCCTCTCTAGCCACTCAGCATAATATCCCTTGCATCCCAGACGACATTAGGTATCGAGATGCCTTCCTTGTTCAAAGCTCTTACGAGTACGATACACTTCGGATAAGATGGGGTGGTGAGAGAGATAGGCAGGGAATTCATCCTCACACATTGCGACCTGAGACGGTGCGCACTGTGCGGTATGAAAGAAACTTCATCCCACGAACACTCAAGCTGTGGATTGACCTCCCTGCTGCGGTTTTCCCAAGCGCCTACAATATGGGGTACTTCAAGAGGGGCATCAGAAGGTTTCTTCATGGTCGGCAGCGCGAGTGTGACACCCCTGGTGTTGCGTACGTCCATAGGCCACGGTAACCGCTTCCCATCAGGTGGGCCGTGTGCTTGTCTGCCAAAAATAAAATGTATTCTTTCTCAGTATAATTTAACACAATACAGTATATATATAATATTTCCTTATTTTCAAAGATTAGCATTTTATAATTCATAAAATTACCGTATTTTTATAAATTTTATTAACATTTTATACTAAAAATTCTTGCCTCGTATTTGAAATTAGTACCTGTTTGTTAGTAAATGGCTAAAACCTAGTTTTTGGAGTTTAATTGTTGTAATTGTAATTAACATAACATGTCTGCGAATAGCTAGTTTGTAGTTTCCACGATCAATAAATAAATATAATAAAAATGTTTTAAGTCTCTGCTGTGTTATAAGAATTAATTT
Organism: Eilema griseolum; assembly: GCA_963662185.1. Classification (NCBI taxonomy): domain Eukaryota; kingdom Metazoa; phylum Arthropoda; class Insecta; order Lepidoptera; family Erebidae; genus Eilema; species Eilema griseolum. The sequence continues at coordinate 24,644,911 of OY759242.1, read as the reverse complement.
TAATTAATAAAATAATATATAAGAACTCAAGAACTCATTGTAACCATTGTAAAACATTATGTTCAAATATTTACTTAGTGATTTTTGTGATGAATCTTAATTATTATTATAATTTACACAATATTTCATAAAGCTGCGTGTTTACTGTCTGGTTTTGCGCGTGGCACGTAGTGTAATGTAACATTCGCATGAGCAGAGAGCGTTACACCATATGAATATATTGACATCCGTGTATTTATACTACACAAGCTGTTTAAAACAAAAATCTTATCGCGGTTTCGAAATGACCACCACACATCCATCTCAACATTCGCATCTCGGCTACATGCAACCGTTTTTCATCCGTCACATTTACGGGCCAGCTCTCCGATCCATACGGGACGGAAGGCAGGATGCATTCTTTTCTTACACAACTAAAGAACATATTTTCCCTACCATCATTAAAGCTCACTGACCTATTGTCATTTAACAAGTCATATTTCCTTCCATAAGTGCGAGCGGTTGTGTTTAACAGTTTTTTACGCGTACATCCGAAAAATCATCTTCCGTGTTTAAATAAGGAACTCGATGATGATAATATTAATACAAACCCATACAAATTGAACATCATTTGCAGGAACTGTTTTTTCACTGATCAGGTGGGTTCAGACACAACACAATATATTTTTTTATATAGGCATTGCCTTCCTTCCTACATTTCCTGGTTCTATGTTTCCGGCAAACTATAACCCGCAAATTTCAAATCTCGAGACCTATTCAGGTCAGTGGAAGCAGAACGTTTAACTACCTAATATGTCAAAGGTAACGGGTTCATTGCCCGCTTTATGCAAACCCGCGTTATGGATATAGGACACGGCGTTATTCCCGTCCCAATTGAGCAGTCCGACTGGGGAAGTACCTCCGCCCTACAGAATATCGCGGCCATAATAACCTCGTGTTATATTCCCCATCGCTCACTGAAGAGTATTTGTGCTGTCAGTGGGAAGACGAAAGGCTTGTCCTGTTTTGTCTTCTGCACTGACTTACAGTGTCGGCAGTACGATGTGACGCCCCTGGTGTTGCACACGTCCATAGACCACGGTAACAACTTTCCATCAGGTAGGCCGTGTACTTGTCTACCACATAAGTGGTATAAAAATAAAACATTCCGTCGGTCTGGGTGTTTCTGTATATTTAAATATCGTTATATCTTAATGTTATTCCTGGTTGCATACGAGGCTCTCACAATGGACAACTCTGGCACAGAGTTTACGTTCAGGTTTAAGAGATCAGACGGCAGTCACTGACATAATAGACACTGGTGCTCGGATGAAGTAAAAGACTTGTTTAATTTTTATTAAACTGTGACGTTGTTTTTTACTGTGTATGGATAGGTACATGCAAATTGGGTATACTACCATAAATGATATGTTTTTCAGGTATGACATCAATATTGTTAGGTTGTTAATTCAAAGATCAACAAATGCACGGTTCAGACGTATTTTTGTCACTGAATAGTTCATAACTTTAGCGCTCATAAATAGCAGTTGAATTTTTATTCCGCTGTAAATAATCATCTAAGTGTTAATTTATAGACTTGTCCTACTCTTTTGGGAAATTATCAAAAATCAATGTTGAAAAAATGATAACAATATAATTGATTGATTACGATATTTTGTACGAATATAGGTAAATTGCTCCCACCGTCGCCGTAAGACGTATTTATGTATAGAAAAATTTGGATGGTTTCAGGTGAAGGTTCGGTAGCTCTGTGGTCAGAGCGTTACCCCCTATAAGGGAAAGATCGCGAGTTCAAATCCCGAATGGACTGTTTCAATGTTTTCTATCTTAATAAATAAATAATAATAAATAAATACTCTACAACAATCTACACCACGCTATCTAGACCCATGGTAAGCATAGCTTAACTAACTTGTGTTATGGAATCTAGAATGCGGATAAACATACTTAGATACTTTTTTGTAAATACATACATATTATACATAGAAACCCACAGACCAATGCAAATATTCATGCATACAAATATTTGCACTGAGCGGGAATCGAACCCGCGCCTCTAACGTTTTACCGCTACGCCACGGAGGCCGTCAAGTCATACTAGGTGGAGCCGCCTGTCACCCTGGCAGAAGCAGGCCGCGGCGGTTGCGCGCCTGGCGCACCTCCCCGTTTCCGGGGACGAGTTGGGGACTCTGTAGTCCCCACACCCGAGAAGAGGGCCAGATCGTGAGAGATGGCCCTGAGTCGGCCGGGGTGCGAGGGATATGCCTGTCAACCTCACCTTCGGCAACCAAAACGACCCACAGGCGGCGTGCGTTTTAGTCGGTTCGAGTCCGACATAACCTCCTCCACCGGCTCCGTAACCGTGTGGATTTTGCGCACGTAAAAAAAATGCTTTAAAATTTCATTCAACATGTTTCTCTTGTCCACAGTTCCTAGAGATGCGAGAAGGCTCGTACATATACAAAATGTGGGAGAAGCCGACGTACGACCTGATCACAGAGGTGTGGCTGTTCAACTACACGAATGTGGAGGCCTACCTGAGCGGCGCTGAGAAGGTAATGAGGGTCAAAGAAGTTGGACCATTTAGATATAAGTAAGTACACCTTTGGAACAATCTGGTCCTCTTTATGATGAAATTTTAAAGGAATATTGTTTTTTTAACTATTTGCCTCTGTGGCGAGGTGAAGGCGCCTGCCACGCAAGGGGTGCTGATTACGACCCACAGGCGTCGTGCGTTTTAGTCGGTTCGAGTCCGACATAACCTCTCTCAACTTGGGATGTTTCGCAGGTAGAAAAAAGGGGTGCGGTATCTCTCAATAACTTGGAGGATGCAATGATGATGTTGCTGTTTCCCATCTGATTTTTACGATTACTATAATATTTTCTTCTAAGTTTCCCATTTAAAATCAATACTAATGATTGCAAAAAGTCTATTACAAAATTAGACATCCAAATAATTTATAAATAAACAGTTTACTCCACCATGATACTTAAACAAAACATTAATTTAATTTACGTTACATATAATCAAGTCTTTATCCTCGGAGGCTTAGGCAGAGTTGAACTAACACCCACATTTTACCAATCATTGAATTCGGTCCCACGTAATAGGGGGTGAGCCTATTGCCGTCTTCCGGTCACTATTGTTGACTCAAGCCTCTCTGAGGCTGAGTCTAGACTGTATATATCTGTCTGATGTTAAGTAGCCCTATCCCTTAAGTCGCCTTGTACTACACCGCATAGGAAGAGATAGGGTGGTCCAAATTCTACTCTGCCGGGAACCACGAGGAATTGGATTTAAGTAAACATATTTGTTTAAAGACCAAAAAACAGCCTCTCTGAGTTTCTTACTGGAGTATTGAGATACAAGACCGTATTGAGAAATATAATAGATCCATTTAATAATAATAAATATTCTACAACATTCTACACAACGCTATCTAGACCCATTACATTACTAAACATTAAAAAAATAATTAAAAAATAGAGGAAGCAGAAGACAGTTAGGTATATGTTACGATCGTTGCAGGTGGAAACATGTCGTATCTGGCTACCCCACTGGGAAAGAAGCGTGGCTTTGTGTAGGTAGTTTTATTTTGATAGTCCGTTGAAGTAGAATACCGCGGCCATTGTGTTGTGTTCCCAGCGGTGAGTAGGTTAGCCAGAGTTCACTGGAGAGCTTTTGTGCCATCAGTGGGAAGACCAAAGGTTTGAACTGCTTTGTCTTCTACTCTGACGGCACAGAAACTCTCTGTGCTTACAGGGTCATCAGTGCGAGTGTTACTCCTCTTCTGTTGCACACGTCCATAGACAACGGTAACCACTTTCCATCAGGTGGGCCGTGTGCTTGTCTACCACCTTAGTGGTATAAACAAATACATACTTACATACATACATATAATCACGCCTTTTTCCCCGGGGGGTTAGGCAGAGGTGAATTAACACCCACATTTCACCAATCATTGTGCTCCGTCCCACGTACTAAGGGGTGAGCCTATTGCCGTATTCCGGGCACTAATGCTGACTCGAGCCATGTATCTGAAGTTGAGTCTGGGCTGTATATCTCGGTCTGATGTTAAAAAAAAAATTATTTTTTATTTTGACTCTATTGACCTCTAACGAAGCAATCGAAAGTTCTACATCGCGGAGATTCTTATACCTTCCAGAAATAACGTACACAGGTACTCACATTTCCTGTAACAGGTACTCACACACAAGCTAAACACACAACAACTTCCTGACAGATATTAATATTGTTTGCATAAAAACTAAGTACGTTATGTAAAAAAAACAAAATACAAAGTACATCAAAAAGCCTAATGTGCGTGCAAACAAACAGAAAAACATTACTCGAGTAACCGATTTTTTCCTTGTACATTTGGGATATTTATTTTACCTTAAATGTGGTCCTTGCCGACCAAAACAGATAACTACACCCTAATTTATTGGGGCCACCTATATCTACCTACCCTTCTTGCTGTTATATGTGAAAGTAAATTCTCGTAAATTTAAGCTATAACAGATTAAAACATAATTGAAAAAAAAAATACACATAAAAATGGTATGTAATTTTTTTATGTGTATTATAATATGTGAAGGTGAACTCTCGTAAATTTTAACAATAACAGATTGAAACAATTAAAAAAAATACACATAAAAAATGGTATGTCATTTTTTTATATGTATTATTTTCAATTATGTTTCATTCTGTTATAGTTTACACTTACGAGAATTCACCTTCACATATAACAGCATGGAGGAATGAAAATTGCGCTGGGTTAAACAGACCCAGATCTTGAATAACTATGGCATAAAAACTAGAGTACTGGATGTTAAGGTGCTACAGGTTCGAATCCGTCCGGGACCCCAACATGAACAATTTAGATTAGCTAGAAGGTTAACAAGACTACATAAATATATCGACAATTTAGTCAAAGAATAACCGCCTCCCCCCACCTCCCTCTCTCCACCACTCCACCATTTTCACGCGAAGCAAAATTCTTAGCTGCGATAGGTATACTTAATGATTACTATAATTCTGTCCGAGTTCCATAACAGCCAAAATAATGATGAAATTACAGTGATCGAAATGACGAAATCGTGATCATAAAACTCATTTAAAACACTTTGTATGATCTCATAGGTCATTCTATCACCAAAAGGACCGTTAGTTTTGACCACGTGATTGCGCAGGCTCAAACTGTGGAATTAACTCCCTGCTGTAGGTTTTTCAAGCAGCTGCAATATGCGGTTCTTTAAGAGAAAAGCAAATTTCTACAAGGTCGGCAGCGCGAGTTTGAAGCCCCTGATGTGGCATACGTTCATAACCCACGGTAACCACTTTCTATCAGGTGAACCGTGTATTTGTCTACCACCTAAAGGGTGTTAAAAATTTGCTGATCTTGATGGAAAGTGGTTACTGTTGTTTTAAGAATACAAGTAACCGAAACGACAGATATTCTAAGTAATCACTCCTGCTAAGCTAAGTTGCTTGTGTTTGGAGTTTGGTTCATGTCTTCAGTAGTGTACCGGGAACCGACCCCTTTTTTTACGTTCGGAAAATCCCCACGGATACCCCGGAGGTTATATATACAGCCTGGTGGGTCGAATGGTTGACAAAGGTGAGGTTAACAGGCATATCCTTCGCACCCTGGCCGACCCAGAGACACCTCTCTCGATCTGACCCTCTCCTCGCACCGCCGCCGAGGCCTGCTTCTCCCAGGGTGACAGGTGGCTCTACCTGTCACCCCCAGGCCTGCGCTCATAGGGGACGGAGGTCATTCATCACTTACGATCCTCCATCGCTCGCGCTGGGGCCCCGAAACCTGGCCTTCTTAACCGCGAAAATGTCAGCATCATCATTATAATTCGATCTATATTTTGGCTGCATCCATAGTTTCCACTTTAGAGTCTAGGGTCTGGTCTTCTACTTCTTTTTCTTTAATTCTTCATTCTACATAAGAAAATAATACGTCAACAGGTAATCACAAATACATCTTGGTGTACAAAGGTGAGCTTAACTCAATATTGAGTTTTCTCCCAGCAAACCTATGGGGATTAAAAGTGTAAAAAATAATGATATAAAAAAACCTAGTGTGCAACAGCAGAAAAAATACATATAATACATACTAAGAACAAAAATATTTTACATGTACAATACATATTAGGTACATATCTATATACCGACTTGTATATAATTCAATTACACAAATATACAATAGATAATACATATATTACTATAAAATTAAATAACACACATTTATCTAGTTTTACCCATAATTAGGCTTATGTTAACTATTAAGAACATGACTGTCTTCTGGCTCCCTATCCCCATAGCCCGTAGCAGAAGATCTTAATGAAGACACCGACAGCGTTGCTAGTCAGCGGCGACCCTTAATCACAGATCCGGTTCGATGACCATTATTTTTTTCTAATCATAATCACTCACAATCTGCAAGTAAGTTAGACCGACCTACACGTGTAAAACATTATTCTGACAAACAAGATATTAGAAAAACTCTAATCAACTGTTTTTTTTCTTTGGTACATTCATTATCAACATTCAGTACAGAAAACTCCACCTCCTCCACCCTACAGAATACCACAGCTATAATAACCTCGTGTTGTGTTCCCGGCGGTGAGTAGGGTAGCCAGAGCTCACTGGAGAGTTTTTGTGCTGTCAGTGGGAAGACCAAAGGCTTGTCCTGATTTTGTGTTCTGCACTGAAGGCACAGAAAATCTCTGTTCTTACAGGGTCAGCAGCACGGATGTGATCCCCTGGTGTTACACACGTTCAGACAGTTTGTGATTACGAATCTATGCATGGATTTTTGTCACTCTTTCATGCAAAAATGTCTAGACAGTTCGGGATAAAATTTTGATACAGAGATAGATTATAATTTGAAATTGCATTCTGAGAATAAAACTCTTGTCGATAATGCGAGCGGGATCTATATTTCACACAACTTGCATCTAATATGTATAATAAAATTGTAAAGTAGTATTGTCTGTGTTCCAATACACAGATCTATCTATATCTATCATATATATATATAATCTATCTATATATATAAAAATCAATTGCTGCTCGTTAGTCTCGCTAAAACTCGAGAATGGATGAACGGTTTATCTTATCTTGGTCTTAAAATTATCGTGGAGATTTAGGAAAGGTTTAAAAGGTGAGAAAAATTCGAATGATTGTCGGGAACCGACATCCACGAGAGCGGAGCTGCGGGCAAATGATAGTATTTAATAAAACTTGGGTTACGTTAACGATACAGAACAGGAAAATATTTTTTTTGATATTTTTGTATGTTTGTCTGGTTTTCCGCGATGGACGCAAAAAATACTGAATGGATTTAGATGCTGTTTGTTTTGTAAGGCCTTGGTTAGACTTACAATCTTTGGTTTGTTTCATCGCAATTGGTTAAGTAGAACGGGCCCCCAATTCTGCTAAACCACTGTCATACCGCAAAAAACGACATTAAATTTTAGACTCTAATCTATATGATTAAAGTTCAAAATTAAATAAAAAGATTTTCATTACACTTTTCCTTTCACTCTGCAATAAGCCTTTTAATTTCGAACTTTAGTCGCATTGCTTCAAAGTCTAAAATTAACTGGATTTTGAGCAATGTTCGTGGTATGACAGTGTTTTACTTTAGCAGAATCGAGACCCGGGAAATATGACCAAAAGTCAAGAAAACTAACTTCCACGTATGTGGAATTATTACTAGTTTTACTAATTAATATAATGTTATTGTTCCCAGGGAAATACGAGAGAACGATAACCTACGCATTGACGAAGAACGAGGAGTTCTGACAATGAACCCCAAGTTGCACTTGGAGTTCATAGAAGAAGGCTCTTATGGCAACCCTGAAAACGTCTCCCTCAACATGCCTAATGTACCTCTTATAGTGAGTATTATTTTAAATTATATTAAGTATACAGGAGGTAGGACACGGGGCCTTGCGCGCCTCCCCGTTTCCGGGGACGATTTGGGGACTCTGTAGTCCCCACGCCCGAGAAGAGGGCCAGATCGTGAGAGATGGCCCTGGGTCGGCAGGAGTGCGAGGGATATGCCTGTCAACCTCACCTTCGGCAACCAAAAACGACCCACAGGCGGCGTGTGTTTTAGTCGATTTAAGTCCGACATAAACTCTTCCACCGGCTTCGGTGGAGGAGTTTATGTCGGGGTATCCGTGGGGATATTGCGCACGTAAAAAAAATATTGAGGTATGACACGACGGTATTTCTGTCCAATTGAGCAGTCCGACTGGGGAAGTACCGAATACCGCGGTCTTGTGTTGTGTTCCCGGCGGTGAGTAGGGTAGCCAGAGCTCACTGGAGAGTTTTTGTACTGTCAGTGTGAAGACGAAAAGCTTATCCTGCTATATCTTTTACACTGACAGCACAGAAAATCTGGTGTTTACAGGGTTGGCAGCGCGAGTGTGCCACGGTATCCGCGTCCCATCAGGTGGACCGTGTGCTTGTCTGCCAACCAAGTGTTATAAAAAAAACTCTTGAAGTAGGTATGTAACGGAATGTGTCTGCCACCAGGAAAAAGGCATATGAATATGGTCCCCGTGTGTGGGTATCCCCACTAAGATCTGCGGGGTCAAAACTTACCTCATCCGCTAGTCAATACACCTATTGAGTGATGGATGAGGTTTTAGCGTCATCTTTGCTCTCGATGTGGGGGGTATCAGATAGCAGTCGCTACCGGTAAAGTTTAAACAAAGGACGCAGGAGAGCTCCAAAGTTTTCTGCCTCCACAGAAAAAGCTTTGATAATGTCCGTGGCTCCATTCTCATGGTGTATTTTTACAGCCCTTTAGACAAGTGTCAAAGTGTTTGAACAATAGAACAGAATAGATTGATCAAGGTATGGGATTGAAGAAGATAAGAAGATAATAATAATTTTTAATATAATAATTTATTGTTTAACATACAAACTGTGACAATATTGTATACATATAACATGAGTTAACGCACACATTGGTATCACTTCCATCTCAACACTTATCTGTACCAGACTTTGGCATCATTCACAGTAGGTAATAACAACATACGTTGACGTCTGTCATTAACGTCAAAATACATGTCAATACATGCAACAACCGCCGCGCGCCGGTCAAAGCATTGTCAAGTTTCTAGACGGGCTGTTCCTCGTAAAAACCAATTCCTATTATCTATGTAACTGTATTCAACCAAATCTATTCAACGGTTTACCCATAATAAGATAATAAACATTCCATGTGGTGAATAAGAAAGAATACGAACCCACTACCCCACCTCAACCGAAGGGTGTCGTAAGAGGCGATTGACGGAAAAATGCGCAGACAACATCACCGCCGCAGAGGTTCCCGGCAGAGTAGAATTTGGGCCACCCCATCTCTTCCTATGTGCTTTCGTACAAGGCGACTAAGGGATAGGGCTGTTTAACATCGGACAGATATATACAGCCCAGCCTCAGATATATGGTTCGAGTCAACAACAGTGTCCGAAATACGGCAATAGGCTCACCCCCTATTACGTGGGACCGAATACAATTATTGGTGAAATGTGGGTATTAATTCACCTCTGCCGGGGATAAAGGCGTGAATATATGTATGTGTGTATGACATCACTGCGAGAGAAGGAAAACTCGAAATAAAACCCTGCACCAACCCGTCTGGCCAGCGTGGAAACAGTAGGCCAAAGCCTCCCAACATTAGAAGAGACTATGACCAGCAGTAGGCTGCGATAAGCCAATTGATGTGATTGATTGAAGTAATAAACATCTAAACAATCTTTCACAATAATCGATAAAGATATATAAAATAATTGGTTCAGACGGGATTCGAACCCACGATCTTCCCATTACAGGGACAACGCTCTGACCACTAAGCCACAGAACCTTCGCCTGAAACTATCCAAATTCTTCTATACATATATCCGTTTTACGGGGACGGTATTAGTTGGCAGACAAGCACACGGCCCACCTGATGGAAAGCGGTTTTAATAGATTTGAATAGTTAACATACTAAACGCTTTAAAATTTCTTTCACAATAATGTTAGGTGGTTAGTAGGATATAAATGCCTCGTATAGTACAAGACATACTTATTGCGTCTTCCGCACAGAACTACTGATCTATTTATTTTATCTAACACTTATATAAATGAGATAACTGCCATGTTTCTAGGAAGCTGACTTTTGTAATAATTTTTATGTTTATCGAATAATTTTTATTTATAACAATCTTCACCCCGCATTTATCACTATCAGTAATTTATTTTCGTAAAAGTGACACATTTAGATATCGCTATTTTGAATACATAAACAAACTTTCATGATTATGATACATACAATCACGCCATTATTCCTGGAGCGTTAGGCAGAGGTGAATTAACACTCATATTTCACCAATCGTTGAATTCGGTCCCACGTAATTGGGGCTGAGCCTTTTGGCACTTAAGTGGCAGACAAGCACACGGCCCACCTGATGGAAAGTATTTACCGTGGCCTATGGACGTTTGTAACACCAGAGCCTATTGCCGGCTTCCGGGCACTATTGTCTACTCGAGCGATGCACCTGAGGCTGAGTCTAGACTGTATATATCTGTTGTGTGTGAATACCGCGGTTATAATAACTTCGTGTTGTGTTCCCAGCGGTGAGTAGGGTAGCCAGAGCTCACTGGAGAATTTGTGCTGTCAGTGGGAAGACTAAAGGCTTGTCCTGCTTTGTCTTCTGCTGACGGCACAGAAACTCTGTACTTACAGCGTTGGCAGCGCGACTGTGACTACTCTGGTGTTACAGACGTCCATAGGTCACGGTAACCACTTTCCATCAGGTGGGCCGTGTGCTTGTCTGCCAACTAAGTGTTATAAAAAAAAAAAAAACAGCCTTGTCCTTTAGTCGCTTTGTACGACACCGCATGAGAAGAGATGGGGTGGTCCAAATTCTACTCTGCCGGGAGCCACGCAGCAATTATGATATTATTTATTAACTAGATTGTTGCCCGCAGATCTGATTCTTATTTTATTATTTTCGTTCGTGAAATTTTAGTTGAGGCGACATTGCATTTGGACAGCTTCCCGATTCCCAATCCTAATAAAATGCCATGCCATGGATAAACATTTCAGTCTTAATTTTTTTTTTCACGCCATTTAGTTGGCAGACAAGCACACGGCACACCATATGGAAAGTGGTTACCGTGGCCTATGGACGTTTGTAACACCAGAGGAGTCACAGTCGGGCTGTAAACCCTGTAAGTATAGAGTTTCTGTGCCGTCAGAGTAGAAGACAAACCAGGACAAGCCTTTAGTCTTCCCACTGACGACACAAATTCTCCAATGAGCTCTGGCTACCCTACTCACCGCTGGGGACACAACACAAAATTATTATAGCCGCGTTATTCTGTAGGGCGGAGGTACTTCTCCAGTCGGACTGCTCAATTGGGCGGAAATACCGCCGTGTCCTACCTCCACTAAGACAAGACAAGACAAGACAAGAAAGTTCATTCATCTTTCCGTACTTTTCCTAAATGCCCCCTAGACAAGTGGTTATTCGATTGCCGACGTATTGTAGAATAGATAGATAGATAGATAGATAATACTTTATTGTACACCAATACATTTACAGCAGAGACAAGTAGGTAGCATGTATTTACAGTTTACTGTACAACGGGCGGTTTTATCGCTGAAAGCGATTTCTTCCAGGCAACCTTGGGATAAACAGTAATGTGATAAGACAAAAGATATATTATGATGTAATTATTATATAAAACTAGATAAAATGTGTATCAAAAATATATGATGAATAGAATAATAACAAATAATCTACAACATTCTACACAACACTATCTAGACCCATGGTAAGCATAGTTTAACTAGCTTGTGTTATGGAATCTAGAATATGGATAAACATACTTAAATACTTTTTTTTACCCATATTCATGCATACAAATATTTGCACTGAGCGGGGATCGAACCCACGCCTCCTGCGTAGCAGTCGCGTTCACTACCACCACGAATGACGAATAGATTACAGTAAAACTTGTAGTTAGCCTGCATACAGTTTAATGTACAATGGGCGGCCTTATCGCTGGAAGCGATTTCTTCCAGGCAACCCTGGGATGGACAGTAGTGTAATAAAGTAAAAGATTTGGTGTTGTTAGCAAATAAACTAGAAACAAGGTGTATTAAAAGAAAACAAATAGAAAGAAACGAAAAAAACGACAGAGACGAGTGTCTGGGATTTGACGTTTATGATGTGTTGTCATAAAGTCGCGCAGCGGGCTATTAAGCGAGCTATACTTGGAGTTTCTCTGAAGTATAAAATTCGGAACGAGGTTATCCGACAGAGAACCAAAGTTACCGACATAGGCCACAGAATAAGCAAGTTAAAGTGGCAGTGGGCTGGCCACGTTTGCCGAAGGACCGATGGCCGTTGGAGCAAACGAGTCCTAGAGTGGAGACCGCGAGAAGGTAAAAGAAAGGTAGGACGCCCCCTAGCCAGATGGACTGACGACCTGAAAAAGGTGGCTGGGACAGACTGGATGCGGAAGGCGGAGGATCGGAGAAAATGGCGCACATTGGGAGAGGCCTATGTCCAGCAGTGGACTGCAGTGGGCTGATTGATTGATTGATTGACATGTGTTGACGGCTGTCATTAGCGTCAAATACCATAGATTTGTCATTCTATTCTACAATACGCCGGTCATTAAATTGCCACTCGTCTAGAGAAGCAGGTCAGTTGAAACAGCCGAACTTGCCCCGAGCTCCTCAAAAATGTGGTAATACAATAAAAAAATAACGAAGACTGATTAGATATATAATGAGTGTTGCGAAACGGGAAGTCGTCCAAACTTAATGTTACCCTAATTTACAATAGACGTACATCTTTGGAGATAATTTTCTATAGATAAGGTGGTTTACAAACAGTGTTATCGGCTATTACAACATGTTCCTTCAGTCCACTTTCAAACCAGTCAAAGGTTATACGTTCATATATTTACAATTCAGTGTTATTTCACAATCGTACTCTAAAACGTTGCATATAACTGAACTGACTAAAGCCCGCTGGTTCACCCGTGAATTCTGATTCTTTTCTCCCAACCCTAATGGGCACCTAACCCAGAGATATAAGGTCAATGAATAATCTCCGCCCCAGGACGGGCAGGGCTGGGTTTGACGGGTGGAGCCGCCTGTCACCCTGGCGGAATCAACTCAAGTTGCACGCCTCCCGTGACGTATTGGGGACTCTGTAGTTCCTACATCCGAGAAGGACCAGATCGGGAGAGATGGCCGTGCGGCGGCCGGGGTGCGAGGAATATGTCTGTCAACCTCACCTTTAGCAACAAAAACCCGCGTGCGTTTTAGTCGGTTCGAGTCCGACATAACCTCTCCCATCAGCTCCGGCGGGGGGGTATCGGTGGGGATTTTTCGCACGTAAAAAACCCATTTATATAATATATAATATCTTTACTTCAAAAGTCACATTCACTTAACAGGTAAAAATATTTGATGAAACATTTTCCAGTACGCACAAAAGGTATTAAATGCTATTATCAGGGATAAAAAGTGTTAAATTTTATTCCAGACTATAAACTATTAATCATATTTGCCTTTCGCAGTTCATTGCTGGACATGAGCCACTCCAAATGCGCACTATTGCTTCCGATCCTTCCGCGCTATTGCCTTCCGCATCTAGTCTTTTTTTTTTAAGTGGTGGAATGCATTTACGCTCTTCGCTCACCCCCCGCGGGGGCAGGGGGCTCGCTTCGTGTGGGACCCCTGGCCTTGGACAAAGGCCAGACTACCCACTAAACCACCACGGTGTTCCTCCTTCGCCTAATCCGAGCCGCGGGATAGTCTGCTCACCGCGACTCGGCTAGGGGCGCCCTTGGTAGGCTCGCTACTTAAGACCCCACCATCCCGGCAATCAGGCCGGAATGGTGGGGGTTTTTCACCTCAAGAATGCACCCCAGGAACACACAGGGGCGCATTCCGCCACATCAGCATAGGGGCAGCGTGTCCCCGACCCACTGCCCGTGGCCACTCTCATTCGGGGACGCGGGCGAATTGCGTTCGCCGGCGTCCCCTCGCCGGAAGCCTGCGGGGCGGAAGAGTGAGCCCAGCTCGCTCCCGCTCCCGCAAGGCCTCTCTCTTTGCCGCCATCACCTCGCTAGCGAACGAGGCGACGGCGGCCCAACACTGTTCGCTGCCGGCCATAGCTGAAACTACGGCCGACAGCGAGAGGTCCACATCAATGATGCTTGTGAGGGCCGCTCTTTGGCCGCCCCAGCAACTTACAACTAAAAGGCACTGTAAACTATCCCTGTACTCGTACCAAATTTCAGTTACATTCATTCAGCAGTTTGAAACGATTGGAGCAACAAACATCCAAACATTTCCATAAACTTACACATTTATATTATTAGTGCAACAGTGACTCGTTAAATGGCTTGCAGTTGCAAAGAATATTACGAAATTGAAATAAAACAACATATAAAGGATTATATTACGATTTATTCTTTTGTTTTCTGTCTGGTAGAGTGTTGTATAATCATTAATTTGAATTAAAAAATCATTCGTCATGCTCTTCGCAAATTTACAGTTGCATCTAAAAGTATACTCCTTGGCCCGAGAACAGTTTATATTTCTTTGGAATATGGGTTATTACGGGAGCGACTTTATATATGTAGGACACGTCAATTAGACTTCGCCTCGCCTAATGATAAGCTGAAGGCAAAGTCTCAGAAAAGAGGGTCACTATTACATACATATGCCAAGTTACAATGGTGACACTAAGCATGGCTGCCTCATTACATGCTTTTTCACGTCCCGCTTAAAGAAACTGGGACTGTAGGAAGAACGAAACACGTGAGCTGGTAATGAATTCCAGGCCTTAATGGTGCGACAAAGGATAGAGTCTCCGAACCGCTTGGTTCATGAACGAATATTCTGCACCGTATGCGGGTGACATCTGAGCCCTGCACGCGTTGTCCTGTGTTATACACAGGACAACGCGTGAGAGCGTGTCTAAAACCTACCATAAATGTACTCGTTCGTTTTAATTCGTCTTCCAACATCCTGCCTTACAACCGTATGACCCCCCAGCCTGCGAATAAACCCTGCGTACAGACTTGCGGGCGAGGTAGTCTTGTACCTCAATGATGTCTACCACCTTTGAGGTTCAAGAATTTCCTATTACAACCAGGTCCGACGGTATACCTTTTTTATACCACTTAGGTGGCAAACAAGCACACGACCCACCTGATGAAAAGTGGTTACCATGGCCTATGGACGTGTGTAACAAAAGAGGAGTCACATTTGCGCTGCCGACCCTGTATGCACAAAGTTTCTGTGCCGTCAGTGTAGAGATCAAAGCAGGGCAAGCCTTAAGTCTTCCCACTGACAGCACAAACCAGTGAGCTCTGGCTACCCTACTCACCGCTGGGAACACAACACGAAGTTATTATGCCCGCTGTATTCTGTAGGTCGGACTGTCCAATGTGTTATACCTCCTTACGTAATCTCCGAGGCACAATGGACAAGACTAAACATATTTTGGACCCAAAATGCGCACTATACGCGCAGTACACCTTTATTGGGTGACTTTTAACCAAGACTAAATTATTAAAAAAATAATCCGCGAGCGCCAGGGTCTCTTTTTTCTCGTGACTTATATCCAAGATACCTGTGTGTCCCGAGATATACAAATTATTATAATATCTCTTTCTTTTCAGGCTATCAGTACTCTGGCAGCAGACAAGGCAGGATACCTTCCCAACGTAGGCGCCTACTACTCTATGAAAGCTCTAAGTCCCAAGCTGTTCAAGGTCATGGACGCGCAGAAGGTGCTATGGGGCTATTACGACCCCATCGTGACGATAGCCAATGGTCTGCTCCCTGGGTGGATTGACTTCACCAAAATTGGACTGCTTGATCGGGTTTGTATTTTTATAAACAACTTTTTGTCTCTTTTTCTACTTAGGTTGCAGACAAACACATGGCACACCTGGTGTAAAGTGGTCATCGTGGCTTATGAACGTGTACAACACCAGGTGTGCGTCACACTCGTGGTGCTGACTCCGTAAGAACCTTCTGATGTCTTTAAAGAACCACATATGTATCTTTTTATATAATCCCAAGTTCTTTAAGCAAAATACCGCCGAGAAGTTTAAGCTGTGGAATGAACACCCTACTGTGTTTTTCTAAACGACTGCGATATGGGATTCTTTAAGAAGAGTATTAGAAGGTTCATGCAAGGTTAGCACTGCGAGTGTAATGCCCCTGGTGTTGCACACGTCCATAGGACAGAGTAACCGCTTCCCATAAGGTGGGACGTGTGGTTGTCTGCCACTTGAAATTTATCTACAGATTTTTCAAGTAAAAACCACCATTTTTAAAATTACTAACATCTAGAATCGTGGGGTGTTCTAAAAGCCCTAGTAAGACCCGTTGGCCACAATACAGTTGTACAACCTGCCAGCTGACCTGTCAAACAACAAAAAAGGTTCTCGCGCAGGTTTTCCTTTCAAGGAATATATGACTGGCACAGAGCGAGGTGAAGCAATGCTGTATGACCTTCCTAAGTACTAACCTCCTCAGTAACTACTAAACTACGCACCGTTTAAGCTTTTAGCCAACTGCGCTAATGAGGGTAATGTAAAAAAAATCTTAAATTAACGAGTCTCGCCTGCTAACTAGGTTGTTTCAATCTATCCAGCTGCAGTCGGGTTTTTATTTTTATTATATTTTACTCTAAAATCTAGACACTTATGTCAATGTCTTTTACAGATATACGCGCAAAGACCTACATGGGCTGAGGTGGAGATCAGAGACCCGAAAAACCGCTATTCTTTAAACTCTTGGGACAACAGCACTGGCATTAAAGAACAAGGTTTTACTGACTGGAACTCAAGGTAAGGAGGAACTGAGAACCCTTGTCCATACCACTGATCTAAATTAGTGACCTTACGATTGAGAAGCCCCGGGTTCGAATCCTGTCCATGATACTGTCGTGGAACCACGACTAACGCAAGCTATTTGTCTCAGCATGAAGGGTTAGCAGGAATATTAGTCATTGTACCCCACCAGGGTCAAATCAACCACATCTGTAAGTGGATACTCCTACTGATATATGGCACAAGCCCTTCCTAAAATGACGACCTCTGTGGCGTAGCGGTGGAGCATTCTACTGCTATGCAGGGGGCGCGGGTTCGATTCCCGCTCAGTGCAAATATTTGTTTGCATGAATATGTATATTTGCATTGGTCTGGGTGTTTCTATGTATAAAATGTATGTATTTACAAAAAAAAAAGTATCTAAGTATGTTTATCCGTATTCTAGATCCCATAACACAAGCTAGTATGCTTACGATGGGTCTAGATAGCGTTGTGTAGAATGTCGTGGAATATTTATTTATTATTATTATTTAAAATGCTGTAAAAACATAACATAAACTCACGCCTATATCCCCGAAGGGGTAGGCAGAGGTGCTAGCACCCGCATTTCGCCAGTTTATGGTTAGGTCTCAATGTAATAGGTGGCGAGCCTATTGCCGTTAACCGGGAACTTATAAACCTGCGATAAAATACACACATAACTTCGAAAAGCATCGAAAAGTTTGTTGGTGTGTGTGTGTGGTAAAACCTGGGATCGAACACGAGACCACGCCTCCGCAGTCCATTACCCATACCACTAGGTTACCGCGGTCTTTAATAATAAAATGCTGTTATTACGGCATAATATTCTATGTACTAATCACGTGACTTTTTTGTACTTTGCTTAGGTTAAATATTTTATAAAGCTTTTTTTATGTACTTTTTAATTATCTTGACTCGAGACTAATGTAAATTCGTCCATATTTAGTCTTAAGAAAATACTTATTGTAAATTGACATCTCGAAAATACGGCAGTGGAGTTTGTTGCACCGTTTTTTCTCCACTAGCGCCTAGAAAACGGTGGTATCTAATAAGCTTAGTTTTAAGTAGAATTTGACGTCAAAAAGAAGTGATAACGTTACACTTTTTTGAAATAAAGAATTAGAATTTGATACAAACGAGGATCTGGCGCAGGCTATTCATGTAGAGTTTGCAATGAGCTCCCACAAAAATTGTGAGTGAGAGAAATAATCACCTTACACCCTGGTAATTGAGACCTGAGATGATCTGCGGTTTTGATCAGTAGGAGTCCAACAATTTGGCGTGTTGGATATTTTCGCACAAAAAAAGTAACTTCCCTAGTTTGAAAAGAAAATCCTTATATAACTGACTACTTTTCAATGCCAAATATCTTTATAAAGAGTTTATTTTTCTTCCAGCATCCCTTGTAACAGGATCACGGGTACATACGAGGGTTTCATGGTGCCGCCTAACTTCGAGAAGGGCCGTAACTTGACCATATTCAGGAAGCAAGCCTGCAGGACCTTCCCATTCAGATTTCGAGAAGAAAAGCAGTCCGACTACGGCTTCCCGGCTTATAGGTGAGTTTGGATAGCTGTATTTAGAATAATTAACGAGTTTAAAATATTGAATAAGTATTAAATTATACTTCTCTTTATTTTTTAACACCCGACGCAAAAACGACGGGGTGTTATCACCCCTACTGCAAATCATAGGATAAAACACAGATGAAGTCGCGGGGAACAGCTAGATTAAAAAATACTTAATTTATTACCTGTGGCAATAAGACCGTCATTTCTATTTATATTACTTGTGTTTTCCATACGTGTACTATTATTTTTACCCGATTACGGCAAAGCCAAAGGAGGGTTATGATTTTGACAGGCCATCTATGTATGCATGTATTTATGTAGGTTCATCTGTTCCCTCATAGCTCCTAAACTACTTATTAAAACTGGACAAGCAAGGTATCATTAGAAGTGTCTTGGTCGTCCGCTGGTTTTAGGCGATATGACGTATCACGGAATTTTATGTAGCGCTCTAGCGGTCATAAAGTACAGTGTTAAAAATAAACTTGAGATAAATATATCGTGTGTTGCTTGCCCCCAAAATAATACAAATAAAAAAATAAGTTTAAAACTAAACCCAACTACTGAAAAATCACGCTTTAAAAGTATTGAATAAGAAAATATCAAGGATAGCCGTGGCCATATTTTCTTGTTCAATACTTTTTAAAGCGTGATTTTTCAGTAGTCGGGTTTTAGTTTTAAAACTTATTTTTTGTTATTAGTATACATAAATAATTTTCTATTCTTTTCTACTATTTGAGCGTACCTTTAGTTTATTTGCCGTATTTAAATTCTCTTAATACCTTCAAACTTTCAACTGTCGCGATAAAATCATTGAAAAGAAATGCAGATATGTGCTAATTTTCTATTTATTTTCTATAAAATGCTAACTTCGTTCTTCAAGATTAACGATGGACGAGACAGCCTTCAGTCGGACCTCTCCCTACGACTGCGACTGCGGCAGCAAATGCCCTCCTGAAGGCTTCGTTGACATCAGTGAGTGCTATTATGGTAAGTGCTGGAATTCTTCATCAGTATACGTGTTTCCTTCTTTCTACAGCCCTGAATCCTTTAATACATATAATCACGCCTTTATCCCCGGAGGGTTAGGCAGAGGTAATTGAAAACCCACATTTCACCAATAATTGAATTCGGACCTACGTAATAGGGGTGAGCCTATTGCCGGCTTCCGGTCACAATCAAGCCATCCATCTGAGGCTGAGTCTGGACTGTATATATCTGTCTGATGTTAAACAGCCCTATTCCCTTAGTCGCCTTGTACGACACCATATGGGATGAGATGGGTTGGTCCAAATTCTATTCTGCCGGGAACATACATATAAATGTATGTATTTAGGACCAATCAGGAACCTCCATTAGGTAAAAAAAATATCATGACATTACCATAAAGAGTAGAAGGTCCCATTATATCTCTAAATAGGTAATAAAAATAAATAAAACTGCTCATTGGCTCAAAATATCAGGTACATAACTATCTTAAAAGTTAGGCATAAATTGATACTTTACGTATTACGTTGGTTTCCAAACTAAGCTGAAGCTTTTGTTTTGGGAGTCAGAATCGCCGATGGACGCTTGGTTTCTGATGGTTGTACCGTATTGATGAACCAAACGTGTCATTTGCAGGGTTCCCGATTGTAATAACAAAGCCCCATTTCATGGACGTGGACCCTGTACACCAGGAGTACTATGAAGGAATGAACCCAAGCCGTGAAAAACACACGTCATTTTACGAACTGCAACCGGTGAGTGATTTTTTTTTGATATCAATTAACGAATGAAGCTTTTTATAAAACTTAGGTGGCTCCTACGTACTCCTAACAAGCACTCGGCCCCCTGATGGAAAGTGGTTACTATGGGCTATGGACGTGTGCAACACCAAGGTGATACACTTGTGCTGCCAACCCTATAAGTACAGAAAGTATCTGTGCTGTCACTGTAAACGTACAAAGCAGGACAAGCTTTAGGTCTTCCCTCTAATAGCACCAAAACTATACAGTGAGATCCGGCTACTCTACTCATCGCTGGGAACACAACACGAGGTTATTATGGCCGCAGTATTCTGTAGGGAAAAGGTACTTCCCTACGGACTACTCAATTTTACGGAAATACCGTCGTGTCCTACCTCCTCTTTTTATATTACTTAATGGATGAAGCTCCAGCGCAGGCTCTCCTCTCAGGGTTGTGAATGTCAGACGGCAGCACTTGCTATAAAAGTCGTATAAGTCAGAAGTTAACTTAGAGGTCTATCGAGCCGACCCATTCATTAAAAGACTGTCATCATCTTACCGTTCTTTTCGATAGCATCCAAGACTTTTACGTCTGCTCTCGCATTCTCTTTCTCTTGAAACTTTTACGGGGATTACTGCCGCCTGACCTACCAACCCCGCTCCTGAACCTCTTCCATCAATCAGCAAATGTACCGGCTAGCACGCTACCCGTAGTAATATCAGTAGGTAAGGTGGGCTAAGCCCTAGAAGAAAATATGAGCTCCCTAACACTAACATTTTACATGTTATTTAATTTTGTATATTATTTTCCCACAGACTTTAGGAGTTCCTCTGAAGTTCGCGATAAGGGTGCAGATCAACATGGCAGTGAGAATGTCGTCTGGGAACCCCATCACGCGCCCCTTGAAGGATAAGGTGTTACCGCTCTTCTGGCTTGAAGTGGTAAGTACTGGTAGAAGATGGAGCTTCACTATCTGAATTATTTGGTCCCAGCTTCACCTATGTGCCGATTACACCCTCTGATCGCCGGTATTCTTTTCGGGGAGAGTTCAAACGGCAGTCACTCCCGTAAAAGCCAAGTAAAGAAATTTGCGAGCAGACCGGCTTTCAAAATACAAAATTTGCATGCAACGCTATTCTTAGTGATGATGGCTGGTATTTCGGATTCATTTTTTTTATACAACTTAGGTGGAACAGGGCCTACCTGATGAAAAGTGATTACCGTGGTCTATGGGCGTGTGCAACATCAGGGGAGTCACACTCGTACTGCCGACCCTGTATGAACAGAGAGTTTCTGTGCCGTCAGTGCAGAAGATAAAGCAGGGTAGGTGTAGGAGGTAGGACACGGCGGTATATCCGCCCGATTGAGCAGTCCGACTGGGGAAGTACCTCCGCCCTACAGAATACCGCGGTTATAATAACTTCGTGTTGTGTTCCCAGCGGTGAGTAGGGTAGCCAGAGCTCACTGGAGAATTTGTGCCGTCAGTGGGAAGACTAAAGGCTTGTCCTGATTTGTCTTCTACTGACGGCACAGAAACTCTGTACTAACAGGGTTGGCAGCGCGACTGTGACTCCTCTGGTGTTACAGACGTTCATAGGCCACGGTAACTACTTTCCATCAGGTGGGCCGTGTGCTTGTCTGCCAACTAAGTGGTATAAAAAAAAAAAAAGGGCAAACCTTTGGTCTTCCCACTGACATCACAAAAACTCTCCAGTGAGCTCTGGCTAACCTACTTACCGCCGGGAATACAACACGAGGTTATTATAGCCGTGGTATTCTGTAGGGCGGAAGTACTTTCCCAGTCGGACTGCTCAATTGGGAAGGGAATACCGTCGTGTCCTACCTCCTGTCGAAAGCAGCTTTGTGATATGACGCCTTACGAGAGTAACTTGGTCTGTAACATAGCATATGTCTTTCGGCCTTTCGGACATAATCTATGTCTGGTTGCGATGACCGCCGTACACGCGCAGGCAGTAGCGGGAGCAACAGCTAGTTTATTATGTACCAAAGACGCCTGCATATGTGTCGTATTGATGATTGCAGTGACATTTTTTGAAGGCACCCAAAGCGCATATTAATCTCTAGACTTCCCCGTGGCACTACTCAATGACAGTACTGGTAGTGTCAAGGGGACTATTCTTACCCCATGACACTTCAGTGTCAAAGAGAATATTCTTTCCCATGGTACTAGACTGCACTGTCAGTAGTGTCATGTGGAAAAAAAATTCCTCATGACATTACCAGTAGTGTCATTGGGTAGTGCCACGGGGAAGTCATCGGCACCATTAATCTGACTGTTTTACATTCCTGTCCATTTCTAATGGTATAGATTGCCTTCTGAGTGGTCCCGTGAGGGTCCCCTAAATGGTCTTAGTTAAGTGAAACTAATGTATAAACCATTTCTCCGCCTACCCCTTCAAGAAAATACATGCGTGATTACGTGGGACGGAATACAATGATTGGTGACTGTGTATGTGTGTATGTGTGATTATAAAAAGATATTTTTTTTACAGTCCTGCAAAATGCCACCATCAGACGTCATCACGCTACTCAAACTACGTTTAGTCTACGGCCCCCCTCTATACATCATCAGCCTGGTCCTCATCTTCTTCGGTGGATTCTTCCTAGGCGCCCAGGGTTTCTACCGGATCTGGAAACCGAGGTACAAGATCATCCCACCAGCAGAACCCATGGTTCCTATCGTAAGGAGGAGGAGTCAGGAAAGGAGGAGAAGTTCTGTGCATGAGAACATCGCTTTCAAGGAAGATGAAGATGCTAAGGAGGCAGTGTCGTTATTGGCTATTAATGAAGAAGATGGTGATTTCGTAGAGTTACTCATTTGTGATGAAGATGAGTTAGAATGAGATTTTAATGTTAGAGTGAGATAGGTATGTTGTATCGATGACTTGCAATGTCGTGATTAAAGGTCGCTGCAATAGCATGCAATTAAGCTTACAGTTATGTGACGTGGCGTAAGATAAACACTTAATTGAAATTAATTGAAAAAAATGAATAAATCGAAATTAAATGACATAAATCGAAATTAAATTATATAAATCGACAGTAAAATAAATATAAATTGAAATCATATGAAATTATTTGAAATTAAATGATATTACTTAATTAAAAGGTAAACTAACTTAATAATTTGAGTTATTATGTCGACTAGGAATTGCAATTAATATATATTTTAGGCCATTCTTTTCATTTTACCGAATTAATTAATTTTGGTATTATATGGTGCTTTACAAATAATGAGATAAACAAGATGCGATGAAGACCAGTGAAGATCGCCCGCACTTTGACGATACGCGCCCTCATATAAATGTGTACTCTTATCTGCTATAATATGTAATTGACCCTTTTGTGACCACAAAAGTGTTTAAATTTAAGTAGATAAAAACTAAAATTATTTTACCTTTCTTTATCTTTGTAAAAAATAAGATAAAGTAAGGTATTGTTAGTTCACGACTCATGGTATAGTTGTACCAACAATTCCTTGAACTGAAGTTTTGAGCCACCGTCCTGTCAGTTAAGTTAAGTTGTGCTAAATTATTGACTTTGATAAGCAATTAAAGTGTACATAAATATTTAGCTTGATTGCGTTGCATTTTACATTGAGAATTCAAATTGTAGATTATATTTCACGAATCGTTAGAATCGCCATAGAACAAAAAAAGCTATTTCACGGAATCGTTGGTACATTTATAACATAAACTTCTCGTTCATTTTTCTTGATTCTTTTTTTAAATTATTGACGTATATCCTGTTTGAATAAAGAAAATTAATGAATCAAGGGAAGAACAGAATATTATTTCGCTCATTACATTATGTATTAATACCGCTATTGTACATTTCGAACACAAAACTTTATTTAATACATTTAAATAAAAAGCATTACGTACAGACGCATCTGTTAATGCAGAATGTTATTGTATATAGTTAGTAGGTACCCATTTATCGACATGTCGATAAATGGTGTTTAGTAAACGCAATGCGTATCACATCAGGACCCGGGCGCTATTAGGTATATAATCCCTAAGGCCTTCTGTTGCCTCGTACGCACAAGCTTATTTCATGTATATAACATGCAGCTAAATTTCGTACAAATCATGTAGAAAAAATTATACGAATTATACGACGAGCGAACGCCTGCATGAGGCAACGGATGACCTATGTCGTATGTTGAGATTGATAACGCCCGGTCTGTGTAATTTAATTTTATAATTATTGTTGTAAGCTCGGTGAGTAGGATTCATTTATGCAAACAAAAGTAACGCAGCTGTTTTATTTATTACTTTGAAGTAACTCACCGTTTTGAATCAATTCATCCGGTGAATTCTACTCACCCTGTTCATTAAACTTGTATTAAGTTAAACACCGCGGGCGGTTTTATACACGGTATTTAGATAGTAAATTGTAATGATAAAAATAGTATTAATAATTGCTCATTACTTTCATGTAAAAATCATTAACAGGGTTATCAGATTTTTGTTTTAAGAAATGCTCAACTATGTAAGTACTTTTATTAGCTGTAGTATATGAAAATATATTCAATAATTATTACCTAATCGTCTTGCCATTGGAAACTATTGTGTTCGAATCAAATGTGAATTAGACGAATAATATTTATTTACACACATACATATAACTACACCTTTATCCCCGGACGTTAGGGAGAGGTAAACAAAATCCACATTTCACCAAACCTACGTAATAGGGGGTGAGCCTATAGTTCCGGGAATTATTGTTGACTCGGGCCTATATCTGTCTGATGTTAAACAGCCCTATCCTTTAGTCACCCATGTTTAATATTTATTTGGCTTGAGTCATCAATGTTTCATTATAATTGCTACTTATGTTATTTAAGTAAATCAATCTAGAAAATTTATTTAATATATGTAAACTTCTTTTTTATTTAATATCTATTACAATACTTTTATTTGGATAGAGTTGATTATGAAACAAAAAATAATCGAAGTATAATTACAATAAATCATGAAATGTTACGGGCACTTAAACAATAATTTAATTAGAAATTGTGATATTAATTGTAATTAATTAGTAATAAGTATGTAAATAAATGTAAATAATTAATTTAATAGACTGACGGTGAACTGTTTGTACTTTTATAAAGAATAATCAAATAAAATATTTAATAAGAGTATTTTATTCTTTTATTTACAATAAAATTAATCTTAAATAAATATTGTACAGTAAATAATTCCTAAAGCTGGGTCACTGGGTAACACAATTTACACTTTACCTGATTAATAAATAAATTTACAGAATGTAACAAAAACTTCTATTAAATTTTACGAGGTAAGGTTTACCTGATTAAATTTAATAGTAATATTTAAAGAAATATACACCACCGGTAGTCAAATGCGCTAAAACTAGAGAGTTTGTCGTTTAAATAGTTTCAAATACTTAATGTATATTAATGTATAATTTCTAATACATATGCTCCGGTCAATATACAAATCTGAGGGTACAATAATTCGCACCCATATGAATGGTTTAATATTATGGTATAATTGTTCAAAACACCATCATAAATGAAAAAGTTCTTATTGATCCGGCACCTGAACTTTTTTATTAGCGGTCAAATATCACGAATGTATTCGCAATTTTCTGCAAAATGGTAAATTTTATTATAAAAATGTCCAAAACAAAGTTCAAGATCATGCAATTATCTATTAAAATCGGTCAAGTGCGAGTCTAAAAGTTCCGTACGAAACTGAATCGCAGCGCAAACTTCTGCGACGTAAGCGACAATTTGCTTTGATTGCGTTAAGTTAGAAGTTTGAATTTAGGGTACTTCCCTTTGAGATAGAATCATGTAATTTGGGAAGAAGCAAGGTCTTATAGTACAAGTAAAGGAAAGAGTTCGAAAATAGTAAATATATAGATCATCGCCATAATTTACCTATCTACGGTAACGGTACGGTGCGGGTATGGGTACATTTTATCCCTCATAAACCAAAGTATAGGAGATACTTTAGCTATTGACAGGACTAATATTTACTGTACTGATCATTTTTGTAATATCGCACTATCTTATTAATTATCTAAAATCAATTTAAAAATAAAAGTATTTAAAAGATATTTCGCAAAAATAAAGAAGATTATATTAAATTACACTAATTAAATCACAGATCTTTTGAGTGGTTACATTCAGAAAATATCTTAAATCTAACTAAATATATAAATATAAATATTTGAATAGCATAATATTGGGTAATACTGCTCTTTAGGCACAAGTAAAATTAATTACTTACTACAGAAATTTACATTACTATCGAACAATGGGGAGGCACAGGCAAAACTGATTTCAGGTGGCGTTACCTTCGCTGGTGCTTGTCTTAGTGTCTATAATCCTATGTTTCAATACATATTAATCTATAATTCAATATATAATATATTATAATCCTTGTCAATCTTGTCGCAGACATTTACATTGAAAGTATATAAGTTTCGTTTGTGAATTTATCAATAAAATATGTTCCTGCATGACAGTGGTGAATTTAAAAGAAGAGTTGAAGAAGAGAAATGCTTCCCTACATAAAAATCATCAGGCTTAAATGGTCGCTACATATTCTAGTAGACGAATTTAATATCCAGTTTTTGATGCATAGGGTTCTAATCTACAGCATCCGTTTTTTCTTATCAGTAGGGAAACGATGAGGATCTTTTTTTTTTACACTGATGTGCACTACACAGCGTCATTGTTTATTCCACAGAAGACCGTTTCCTTTATTAAAGTTACTAACAATTTGTATGAAATTTGACAACAATACAACACCAGCGATAATGCGCCACCTATCGGGATAAATAACTAGTGTGCCTCCTCATTGTCAATCCTACAGTTTTACTGCGAACCTTCAGAGTACATTAATCCTTAGGCTTCTTATTTCTTAGACTTTTCAAATAAATTGGCTATTTTACTGAATGCATGTCAATTTTTTTCTCTTTACTGGTAACATTGGCGTTCGATTACAAATATGCATTTGATCTTTATGTTATGGTTGGGATTATCATTATTATCTAATCTTTAAAAATACCATCTTACAAACATCTTTAACACTATACCATCTATCGGTAACTAAATTACATGGAAGCTACTAGTATATCGGGTAATTTTATGTAATACTATTTAAATATATTTATTTCCTTTAAATAGAGACTAGAGGATATATTTACAAACTGGTAATCAATATAAAAAATTAATCTTCATTAAAATTATACCTTATATTATTCACATTATATAATGTAAATAAAAACCTATTAACATAACTATTAACTAATTAATAAAGTTCAAATATAGAATAATAACACTTATAACATTAAACAATTGCTATTGCTAGATTCTAGAGAAAATAAAAAAAATACCATTGCTATTAAATTAACAATTTCAGATCAATAAGTATTTGTAATAAATTAACAATATCTGATCAATAAACATTTAATAAAACTAGTATATTTTAATAATTATAAATATTTGAGATAAAGCCACAAAATGAGTTCCACTATTCAGATGATACAATTAATTGCTGTCTTCTTGAGCAGCCCATTACATTTTTAATGAAATTCAAATCTAACATATTTAATTTCATTCCTATACTATACGATTCATCACCAATATTACAAAATACAGGATAGTTGGATGACTCATCCAACTGTCCTGTATTTTGTCCATCGTCAATATCATAATTATCCAACAGTTCGGAACTTTTCGCGGTCATGAAACTTACTATTTATTTTTATTTTTTTATACATCTTAGGTGGCAGACAAGCACACGGCCCACCTGATGGAAAGTGGTTACCATGACCTATGAACGTGTGTAACACCAGTGGAGTCACATAAGAGCTGCCGATCCTGTAAGAACAGAGATTTTGTGCCGTCAGTGTAGAGGACAAAGCAGGTCAAGCCTTTGGTCATCCCACTGACAGCACAAAAACTCTCCAGTGAGCTCTTCACGTTTCAGAGGCACAACGTTCAATAGGGAAGTTGGATTCAAACTATCCGGAAATCCAATGATTAAGATACTAAAATAAAAAAACCCAGTGCCGTTAAAATCTGACCACTATGTCGGTGCGGTAGTGCGGTGTGTCGCCAACCTAACTGTTCATAATAAAAGTAATGGCGGGTAGGCGCTCAAAAAATGTTCCCCGCATCCCTCTCGACGCTCGCAAGTTAGTCAAGTCGTGACCACGGGTGCTGCAACGCATCCGAAACGTCGCCGTCGGCGTCGGCAGAAATAGTAAGTTCCATGATTAAATCGCGAAAAGTCTCGACCCTTGCATAAATTATGAATTCACACTGCGATAGTTTAAAAATAACATCCATCATTTTGTCATAGGTATTCGGATAAAATAACAAGATACTACTCCAGACAAAATGCAGGTCAGGTGTCTGGTTATGTTGGTAACAAATTTTGTCCATATCACTTCCGCGGGATCCCTGTGTGATGATGGAAACGTGATGCAGTAGTTCCATGAGGGTGTAAGCCAGGTGGCTTGGTGCTAGGAGGCGTACACGTGTGCGTATATCCAGGATACGTAGTGAGCCACGTTAGTGTACACATCGGGCACGCCGCGCCGCGCGCAGCCAGAGCCGAAGGACGTCAGCCCTCGGAGCTCCCAGCGCCCACCGGACCGACACTGCAGGGGGCCTCCACTGTCGCCCTGGAACCATACGAGATAAAGTTACAGGTACTACGTAACTATATTCGTACTTATATAAAGCATCCCATATTCTAGACGGGAGACCCTGTATCCTGTGATACAGTTTTTGACTAGTACAGGATGCAGGAAATATTTTCTACTGCAAAACATCTCGCAACAAATTGTACCTGTATACTTAAGTTAAACAGTGAAAAAACGAATTGTAACACATTTAATAAGACTAATAAATAAATAAAACTATGAGTTGATGAGTACAAAAGTGTCGAGCAAAACCTGTCCATATAATAAAAATAATTAAGTTGTGCTTGACTGTACGAGTTTCTACATTTCGAGGGGAATTGAAAAAGAATATCGGTAACATGGAGAAGAAAATTATATTCTGTACTCCATGATCTGTATGCTGTTATAAAATTTCTGATATCTTTCGTGTAGGAACAAGAACAGGGGTAATAAAACTAACCCATCGATGAGATTCAAAGTAATGCCTAGTCGGTAAGCGATGCTTGAGAAATGTATGCTGTGCAATAAATATCTACAAGAAAAATTATATTATCGATAACAATCAACAAAATTAATTCTTACTTTTTTATGTATGAATTCATCACTCTCCTAGCCTTTCCCATCGCATTTGGGGTTGGTTTTCTAATCGAACTGAACTTCGATATTTCCCGTGAAGCGACTGCCATCTGACATCCACAACAATGATATTGAAGTCCAAGTACTCGTATGAGAAACTGAATTTATTGCCTTTTAATTTTTAAGTGATTGAGTTGCCGACTAATGAAGAAAAGAGACCACGAAAAATGGAGGTAAGAAATCTAACTAATTTGAAGAAAGAGTTTTTTTACACCACTTAGGTGGCAAACAAGCACACGGCCCACCTTTTTTTTTTATACCACTTTGGTGTCAGACAAGCACTCGGCCCACCTGATGGAAAGTGGTTACCGTGGCCTATGGACGTATGCAACAACAGGGATGTTACACTCGCGCTGCCGACCATGAAGAAACCTTCCGATGCCCCTCTTGAAGAACCCCATATTGTAGGTGCTTAGGAAAACCGCAGCAGGGAGGTCATTCCACATCTTAAGTGTGCGTGGGATGAAGTTTCTTTCATACCGCACAGTGCGCACCTTCTCAGTTCGCAATGTGTGAGGATGAATTCCCTGCCTATGGCGAGAGGTGCGATGATAGAATGTAGCTGTGGGCATCATGTCAAACAATTCATCTGAACACAAACCATTGATGGAAAGTGGTTACCGTGGCCTATGGACGTGTGCAACTCCCAATTGAGAACTCCATATTGTAGTTGCTTGGGAAAACCATAACAGGGAGTTCATTCCATATGAGAAGATACCTTATATAGATAATATAGACATTAGCAGTTAACGAAAGCGGTACTTTTCCACTCGAGACCACCCATTAGTACTTGAATAAGGTGCTGCCATCCCCAGAAAAGATGAAGAAATAGAAAAGACGTCTATTTAACAATTATACTGAGTACAATTTCATATTCTATCTAAAATCTTAACTCCACAATTGGCACTGATAGTAGCGAGACAATAATCATCAGAAAACTAAATTGCTATAAAGTATTGTACCGGTTACAATCGAAAGCATATCGAATTAATTCTCACTATTGGTAGTAGCTGGGCCAAACTTCAATCTCTGAGATAAACATCAGATAAAGATTCAATGTAGTCGTTCCTAACAATTTAATTCAGATCTTTGATAAGAGTCTTGAGTATTACGTTCGATTTCATTGCGAAATATTGTTGCGTGGCGATATAGCTAGCGAAGTATTTGATGATTCACGAAATCATATTCAAATCATTGAATGATGTGAATCTTTAGATTTTAAATGCCATGAGTAAATTAGAAATATTTAGTTATACTGCCAATGTTTTCAGTAACTTAACATATAAACGATTAGGAATTTCGATTGCAATCATAATCTATAAATCAAAATTGAACCAATTAAATTATTTAAAATAGATTGATGAGATTAATAATATGATTACTGATGAAATGTAGTCCAAGATCCTAAATTAAAACTAAATGTTAAAATGAAAGACAAAGTGGTAAGGAAGGAAGTGAATGAGAAGATAATACCAGTCATGAATGTGTGTGAAGAGTGCCGATCGGACATATAGAACAAGATGATAAATTGTTTAGGGGTAACAGTGTCTCTCATCTATTTAATCAAGCAATATCCTACCATTCTTCTGTAATAAATGTGAAAGCTTGTGAAGATGTATGGATGTTTGTTATTTAATACTGCTCTGACTGATCAACGGATTTGTTTGAAATTCCGTACAGGAATAGCTTACAGTCTGGAATAATACACAGGTTAGGTAATACCGTGAATATCTTCCTTTGGGTAATATTGACCAATAGTTTATTGAAAATATCTGTCTAAACTTACCACGCAAGCTCCAGTACTGCCATCAGTACTCCCTGCACACAAATGTCCTTCATTCAAAGGCAGGGTCAAAGAATACCTATCCCTGCATATCTGTAATGGCAATACAGGCACGTCAGCTTCCAGCAACACATCCGTTAAGTTCCCATTAGTCTGTTCTCTTCCCCATCCAGTGGCATAACACTCATCTTTGAAATCTAATCTATTGTTATCGTCAATAAAAGGATCTATTTCTTCACCAAACATGAGTTTTTTATCACTCCTGTTAACATTAACTTTATAATCATCCTTTAGAAGTCTTGTTCTAATAAGTTTAACAACACTATCTAAAGTAGCACTATCATATATTAGATCCTTGTTTCCTCTTTCACTATCCGATTCTCTTAAGTCTTCTCCACTCTGTCTGTCTAGTTGTCTATCTGAATCATTAGAAACTCTAACATTGTATCTCAGATTCTTGTGTTTCTTGTTCACAAATCCAGAGAATATATTTTTAGTTAGATTATTTAACTTTTCTAAATATTTCACTGCAGTGTCTGGGTTTGGTTTTGAGGGTTTAGATCTCCGTTTAGCAGGTTCGATATTCGATTCTGGACGCATATAGAATGAGTTGCTGATTTTATCCGAGTCGAAATTTGTGATGGGTGGCTCAAATGGAGGTAGGCAGATGGTTCGGATCCGACTGCTTTTGCTCACGTCGGCTGGTTTGGTTAACTTCATTAAGGCTGAAACATAATAATTTGTTGTTAACAAATCTATAGCCCACTATTTTAGAAGGTAAATTCACTCCCGGAAAAGAAGTTCTAAGTAGTTCATACCTATATCATGTTGGTAGTTATAGAATCGATGATGCAAGACAATCTTCTCTATAGGCACATAGGCACCCTTCTGCTCTGCGCGGTCCCACTCACCAAGAACCGCTGTCCACAGAGCTGGCACTGGCAGGTTGAATAGTTCACTGAAACATTGAAGAAACATAGTGAAGAAACTATATTGATTTTTAATTAAGAGTTTAATATTGTCTAACTTGGAACTCCTAAGAAGAAGTCCTTTTTAAAAAAAGTTTAACAATAATCTAAAACAATATCCCCCACTAAACCATTAAGTATTCCGTCACGGAAGCCAATGGCTAGACACCGACTTAAAAGGTATGATGAAGAAACCCCCGCAACCCTTATCCGGTAGTGACGTGAACAGTAGAATTGAAAAAGAGAAATGGACTCGGAAATATTCTTGCTAATTTCTGCTAGGGACATAGGAATATGATAGACTCCCTTGCCTGGCTTTTCGATGCCAGAATGGAAACGGAACTGACAACCATCCAGGTACTACTATTTTTAACAGCTCTCCAGCTTCCACTTCTACAAGTTTATCGAAAAAAAAAGAGCAATGGTCTGAACGGCTTTCATATTTTTGCTTTAGGGTCATAGGATAGGGTTCCCTGCCTGCTCTTCCTCACTCCAGCGTAGACAGCAATAATATCCATTTAATTCTGTTCTTACATACTTCACGAGCTTCCTATACCCTAAGTCTTTCATCCAAGGTCGGCGTTTTCAAGTGCCTCTGACCTGATTTTTTAACTATAGTGATAGTAGTAGATATTACTTGTGTATGCAGTGTGCTGTCGTCAGCAGCCACATGGGGTGTACCAGCACTCCGCCACACCAGTGCCCAATCAAGCCGTAGGTCGGATGCAGCAGCTGGAGTGATACCTGAAAATTATAAGAAATATAAGCTTTAGAAAACTGTTGTACTTTCTTTTGTGTTGTTGAAATCCATGACCCACCTAATGGTGACCTATTACTGTAGCCACTGAATGCAAAAAAGAACCAAAGGTGATAATCTACCTGTCGCCTGCAGAGGACAATGGTGAATAAACCAGAAGTATGGCAATAGGAATGTAAAGTACATAACTCTTGCTTTCCTTACGACCGTGATGCAGGGAACTGCTATCTATCAAACCAGTTCTTCATACATACATATGTTTGTGGTGTGCTAACGCAAGATCACAGAAGATGGGAAAAAGGAAGTGGTTACCGTGGCCTATGAACGTGTGCTACACCAAGGAAGTCACACTCGTGCTGCCGACCTTGTAAGAATAGAGAGTTTCTGTGCCGTCAATATTTTACAACAACCAGGACAAGCCTTTGGTATTCCCACTGACAGCACAAAAACTCTCCAGTGAGCTCTGGCTACCCTACTCACCACCGGGAACATAACACGAGGTTATTATAGCCGTGTTATTCTGTAGGGTGGAGGTACTTTCCCAGTCGGACTGCTCTATTGGAATTTAAATACCGTCGTGTTCTACCTCCTAAAAACACACTTCTCGATACATATTAGTCACTAAGCTACTGCCGCTTAACTTCAATGTAGTTTAGCTACCTGCCACGGCCATGCACCGCGCTTGGACGCCCGACCCTTGATGATGCGCAGCTGCCCCGGCGTTCTCTCCCGAGGCTGTCGTGTGTGGCGTCTTAGGGGGACCCCACAATCTGAAATAAAATAAAAACTTAATAAAATAAATAAACGTGGAGTACACTCAGTGGGGCTGGTCCTTAGCTTAAAATTGGCGCAGTGGGCTATGGAGCGAGCTATGCTTGGAGTTTCGATGAAGGATTAAATTCGGAACGAGGTTATCCGACAGAGAACTAAAGTTACCGATATAGGTCACAGAATAAGCAATCTGAAGTGGCAGTGCGCTGGCTAGAGCAAACGAGTCCTAGAGTGGTGACCGCGAAAAGGTAAACGAAAGGTAGGACGCCCCCTAGCCAGATGGAAGGACGTCCTGAAAAAGTTGACTGGGACAGACTGGATGCGAAAAGCAGAGGATCGGAAAAAATGGCGCACATTGGGAAGGGTCTATGTCCAGCAGTGGACTGCAGTGGGCTAATTTATTGATTGACAGACTCAGATGTTTTTAAACTGTTCGAATTCTGTGATATCACTAAGATAGTCGAGATTCAAAAAAACTTCACGTGCTTGTCGGTATACGTGCTGTTTAACGAACGAGTCTCGGTGGATGCTGTCTTCACGAACTTAGGGGATCAGAAAGGCACTAACTCCTGTAAAAGACATAGAAACGAAATCATGTCAAAAAGGACCATCCAAAGTGGTACTGGGATCCAAAGTAGAGTGAACTCCAGACCCCAGTCTGGAGTCCACTCTCCTAGTAATTACTTTGGATGCAAATAAGATTGACGCTTGAATGATAATGATGATGGTTACCGGAACCCTAAATATAAGGTTTTGTCTTAATTCCCCTCAACAATCATTAAAACGACATTGCATAAATATGTATAGACATTATTTCTCGATTCTCTTAAAGATATAAAAGCTCGTAAAGTAAGCACAACTTACTTAATTTAATTTAAAACACTTTCTTTCAAATTTACTTGATAATAAATTTTGTTATTTTTTTTTGTCATTCATTCTCTTCATTCAATGAGACGCTCGTCCATAAATAATTAAATTCGCTAAGCGACGACATCATGATATGGATAATTAAATTTGTAATTAAGTTATAATTGATTACTAGCGGAGCATGCAATTAATTACCTACTAAACAATATGTCTACTGTTCACTTTGTCGCAGTGATGTGAATGAAGTATGAGGAACGAATGAATCGACACGCGATTCTTCGCGGTTCGTCTGCTAATGAGATTTGATGCAATTAATAAGCTGAAGCGATTTCACACTTTGTTTTGTTGTTTTATTTGTTTACCTGTTTTGTTACTGTAGTTGGAGTCAACAAAAAGTTCGACAACTGGTCTCTAACAACAACACTTTAATGTCGCTAATGTGTTGTGGATGTCTGATAATAGTCGCTTCACGAAATATAACAAAGTTCAGCAGCGTTGCTGTTAGAATTTAAAAAGTGGACACCGGACTGTCTATTATTAAGTTTATGTAACTTTGATGACTTAACTTCATCACTCAACATCGTCAAGTAATTACCTCTTACTAACTTAACATAAGAATTAAGACGGTAAGAGCACATCCTTATCCACTAGCCATCATTGCTCAATCGTAAGAGGTATTGCGAGATATAGGCATCATTTAAAGTCAATAGTCCAACATCGGACTGATAATGGTTATTTCATTATCGATTGATTCCACTAATAACTCCCAAAGTAAACTTTTTATAAAAATACAAAACGATGTTTTGTGTTTTTTTTACTGTCGAAAAATTACCACTCTGTAATAATATAATTAACTGCTAAAGTGAAATATTCTTACGACAAATGGTTTTAAAGATATTTATTTAGAAAATTCAATTTCTCGCGGCGCTGGCAGCTGAAAATGCTCCATACAAAATCGTACTTGCGAGTGACGTCACACCACAGTAGCGAGTAGTGCAAATGTATGGAGTGCAAGAGAATTTTGCATTTATCTTAGTCTATGTTTACACATATATAGTTAGTTCATAGTAAAAGTAATTTGTAATTTAATGATGAATCTAAAAAGTTACAATAATTTGGGACTGAATTTGATTGTTTATATTTTGACTTACTTTGGGAATTAAAAATAATGAAAAGTTATAGTTGCAGTTTAGTTAGGCAATATCTTATTGTGCAAAGCAAATTTTTAGGTTTCTTTTTACGTGCTCATTATCCCCACGGATTGGTCTCTCCAGTGAGCTCTGGCTACCCTACTCACCGCCAGGATCACAACACGAGGTTGTTATGGCCGCGGTATTCTGTAGGGTGCAGGTACTTTCCCAGTCGGACTACTCAATTGGATGGAAATACCGCCGTGTCCTAACTCCTTTTTTTTTATATCACTTAGTTGGCAGACAAGCACACGGCCCACCTGATGGACAGTAGTTACCGTGGCCTATGGACGTCTGTAACACCAGAGGAGTCACAGTCGCGCTGCCAACCTTGTTGGTACAGAGTTTCTGTCGTCAGTAGAAGACAAATCAGAACAAGCCTTTAGTCTTCCCACTGACGGCACAAATTCTCCAGTGAGCTCTGGCTACCCTACTCACCGCTGGGAACACAACACGAAGGTCTCCGAAAAACCGGACTTATCAAATCGCTTATAACTTGGACATTACCACAGATAATGTAACACAACATCAGTGTTGATAGATCGCAAACTGATTACCTACGGAAGGACAGTACGGAAACTGCTGACTGCGGAACATGTAATTATGCGAATTATGCAAATTGTCCAACCAAAATGTGCTAAAAACAGATGTAATGTGATAACGTAACGAATACGAACAAGTTTGCGTTTTGCTGTTACTTTGTGTACTGTTAATTATGAGCTGCACGGTAACTCATAATTTATTGCCGTTGGTCGAGACCGTGCGATTTTTGGCCGTATTGTGTTAGTCGGTAGTTCGTATTTAAATTAGTCGTGTGTGACGCAATTTTGTAGGTTATGTTACATGTATGTGCATGTAATTTATGAGTGTGATTATAACATGTTTTCCATGTAATATAACGATATTGTTTTTTATTTTTTCTCGGAATTTGGATACTGTGAGGGTCTTTACTTTAAGTATGACTTTTGATGCTGTTAATGTTTTTTGTGGTTTATTTTTGGGCGAGGTATCTAATGCACCTTCAGGATCGTCAGAGCTCAAATCAACCTCACCTCTGAGTCTTTATACCTGTTGATCCCACGTGGTTCCCGGCATTCCCGCATGGTTCCTGGCAAAGTAGAATTTGGACCAACCCATCTCTTCCCATGCCGTGTCATACAAGGCGACTAAGGGATAGGGCTGTTTAACATCAGACAGAGATATATACAGTCCACACTCAGTCTCAAATGCACGGCTTGAGTCATCAATAGTGCCCGGAAGACGTCAATAGGCTCACCCGCTATTACGACCGAATTCCGTGATTTGTGAAATGTGGGTGTTAATTCACCTCTGCCTAACCCACCGGGGATAAAGGTGTGACTATATGTATGTATGTATTAATGATTGAGCTTCTGGAGCAAACTCTCTTGGTCTCATTGGTATACAATAAATAATAATAAATATAAATAAATATATTTCACGACATTCTACACAACGCTATCTAGACCCATGGTAAGCATACTAGCTTGTGTTATGGGATCTAGAATGCGGATAAACATACTTAGATACTATTTTTTTTTTGTAAATACATACATATTATACATAGAAACACCCAGACCAATGCAAATATACATATTCATGCATACAAATATTTGCACTGAGCGGGAATCGAACCCGCGCCCCCTGCATAGCAGTCGAATGCTCTACCGCTACGCCACAGAGGTCGTCATCTTATCTTATCTCTTCTCAGGATCGATTGACAGTGAGCCCTTAAAAGTCATGCTAAACGAAATATGAAAAGGAGAAGAAAGAGTAGCTGACTAGAACTCGGGCTCCTAAGTGCGAACTTTGAATTTAACCGTGACTCCGGCCTGGGGGTGACAGGTGGAGCCGCCTGTCACCCTGGCAGAAGCAGGCCGCGGCGGTGGCGCATCTGGCGCGCCTCCCCGTTTCCGGGGACGAGTTGGGGACTCTGTAGTCCCCACACCCGAGAAGAGGGCCAGATCGTGAGAGATGGCCCTGCGTCGGCCGGGGTGCGAGGGATATGTCTGTTAACCTCACCTTCGGCAACCAAAACGACCCACAGGCGGCGTGCGTTTTGGTCGGTTCGAGTCCGACATAACCTCCTCCACCGGCTCCGGTGAGGAGATATCCGTGGGGATTTTAGGCAAGTAAAAAAAATAAAATCCGTGACTTGCACTCAAGTGATGATGATGATGATAATCTGATAAATAATACTGTTTGCAGCCTGGACGACATTCTCGTGCTGTCTCCACTCTTCGGGTTTGGAGATTGATTGGGGTTGACTAATCTCATTAGTTACTTTTTGCGAAACGTCCAAGAGGAAATTTGAATGAAATAAATTATTGTGTCGTCATAATATTTACAATCTAATCATTTACTACTATAGGTTGGGTGGATTATTTAAAACAAATAAAAACGATAAAATAAGAACAGAAGTAACTTATAGCACTCTTTTACCATTCTTAATTGAATAAGCTCAGTTAAATAATTTATTTTAACTACAGGGAAATACTCACGGAGGACAGAAAATGAATAGGTAAAATAGCGCGAGTGTGACACCCCTGGTGTTGCATACGTCCATAGGCCACGGTAACCGCTTCCCATCAGGTGGGCCGTGTGCTTGTCTGTCAACTAAGTGGTATAAAAAAATTTCAAAAAACCCAATTGACAGCCGCTCTTATAAAATTGGTAGAAGTCAAACCAAAAGCAGAAAAAGTAGTAAGTGGATGCTAAGATAATCATGACTTCCAGGTTACGTCATGTCAATTTACGTCATGTTAGGACACGTCAATTAGACTTCGCCTTGCCTGATGGTAAGCTGAAGGCAACGTCTCAAAAAAGAGGGTCACCATTACGCACATATACTATGTGACAATGGTGACACACAACTTGACGGCTTCGTCATATGTTTTTCACGTCCCTCTTAAAGGACCCGGTACTGAAGGAAGAATAAACACGTGAGCTGGTAATGAATTCCAGGCCTTAATGGTATGACAAAGGAAAGAGTCACCGAACCGCTTGGTTCTTGATATGAATTTCCTTTTCATTACCATTTCTAATCTTTATATAAACGCCGCGTGGTTCTCGGCAGAGTAGAATTTGAGCCACTCCATCTCTTCCCATGCGGTGTTGTACAAGACTACGAGATAGGGCTGTTAAACATCAGACAGATATATACAGCGCAGACTCAGCCTCAGATGCATGGCTCGAGTCAACAATAGTGCCCGGAATACGGTAATAGCCTCACCCCCTATTACGTGGGACCGAATTCAATAATTGGTAAAATATGGATGTTAATTCACCTCTGCCTAACCCTCCGGGGATAAAGGCGTGATTATATGTATGTATGTATATAAACTTCAACAAACATTACACTCACTGAATGTTACGTTTTAACTTCTTAATTATAATTATTATGGTCTCGTTCCCCGTCATCTGATACACATACGGTAATTACCATGGAAAGTAACTGTCCAAATATTTTGTGTAACAGTGTAACGCTCCGTCACTGAACCAATACGGTGCAAAAGTGAAATTACCGCATGCTTAGTACTGTTTTGTCAGCTCTTTAGTTGAGTGGACGTTATGCATAATTGTGTGGGTGGTAGGACTGTTAGGAACAACGTACACTGGTCCATCAAGTTTAGGTGAAAAACTGAATATCTAGTTACTAAACAGTATACAGGTACAGTCAACAAAGAAAATCAACAAAAAAAACTACAGAATACCGCGGCTATAATAACTTCGTGTTGTGTTCCCAGCGGTGAGTAGGGTAGCCAGAGCTCACTGGAGAATTTGTGCTGTCAGTGGGAAGACTAAAGGCTTGTCCTGCTTTGTCTTCTACTGACGGCACAGAAACTCTGTACTTACAGGGTTGGCAGCGCGACTGTGACTCCTCTGGTGTTACAGACGTCCATAGGTCACGGTAACCACTTTCCATCAGGTGGGCCGTGTGCTTGTCTGCCAACTAAGTGGTATAAAAAAAAGGTACAGTTGCACGTTTAGGGTACTTACATAGAGAAGTAGGTGACCAGTATTGGCGAGATCAAGAGGAAATGCCCGCAGCTATCGACTCGATACCAGAATGCAGTCAAGATTTGTTAAACACATCTGACCCCAAGATTGGCTAGTAATCAATATTTTTTTATACCACATAGGTGGCAGACTGGCACACGGACCACCTGACGGAAAGTGGTTACCGTGGCCTATGAACATGTGTAACACCAGAGGAGTCACACTCGCGCTGCCGACCCTGTAAGCACAGAGAGTTTCTGTGCCGTCATTATAGAAGACAAAGCAAAAAGACATGCCTTTAGTCTTCCCACTGGTAGTACAAACTCTTCAGTGAACTCTGGCTATCCTACTCACCGCTGGGAACACGAAGTTATTACTGTATTCTGTAGGGTGGAGGTACTTCCCCATTCGGATTGCTCAATTGGGCGGAAATACCGTCGTATCCTACCTACTACAAACAAGAGTAGCTGACTAAAACTCGGGCTCCTAAGTGCGAACTTTGAATTTAACCGTGACTCCGGCCTGGGGGTGACAGGTGGAGCCGCCTGTCACCCTGGCAGAAGCAGGCCGCGGCGGTGGCGCATCTGGCGCGCCTCCCCGTTTCCGGGGACGAGTTGAGTACTCTGTAGTCCCCACACCCGAGAAGAGGGCCAGATCGTGAGAGATGGCCCTGCGTCGGCCGGGGTGCGAGGGATATGCCTGTCAACCTCACCTTCGGCAACCAAAACGACCCACAGGCGGCGTGCGTTTTAGTCGGTTCGATTCCGACATAACCTCCTCCACCGGCTCCGGTGGGGAGGTATCCGTGGGGATTTTGCGCAAGTAAAAAAAAAATCCGTGACTTGCACTCAAGTGATGATGATGATAATCTGATAATTAATACTGTTTGCAGTATGGACGAGATTCTCGCGCTGTCTCCACTCTACAGGTTTGGAGATTGATTGGGTTTAACTAGTCTCATTAGTTACTTTTTGCGAAACGTCCAAAAGGAAATTTGAATCAAAAGAAAATGCCTACAGCTATTGACTTGATACCAGAATGCAGTCAAGATTTGTTAAACACATCTGACCCCAAGATTGGCTAGTAATCAATATTTTTTTATACCACATAGGTGGCAGACTGGCACACGGACCACCTGACGGAATGTGGTTACCGTGGCCTATGAACATGTGTAACACCAGAGGAGTCACTCGCACTGCCGACCCTGTAAGCACAGAGAGCTTCTGTGCCGTCATTGTAGAAGACAAAGCAAAAAGACATACCTTTAGTCTTCCCACTGACAGTACAAACTCTTCAGTGAACTCTGGCTATCCTACTCACCGCTGGGAACACGAAGTTATTACTGTATTCTGTAGGGTGGAGGTACTTCCCCATTCGGATTGCTCAATTGGGCGGAAATACCGTCGTATCCTACCTACTACAGTACGCATGCATGCTACGACTCATCAGACAGAAAAGAAGACGTACAGAAGTCGAACAATCACAATGAATAAAATCAGTATCTATCGGATATAAACGGATGCGGATCTTAAAAATCACCGTGTGCGTTGAACCTTAGACATTAGTCCAAAATAACATAATATAAATTTATCTAATATTCGCAACACAAGAATTCCTAAACCACTTCAGTGAATGGTGTTTTTACATAATCGAGAGCCTACTTCAAATATAACTTTTTGTAAGCACTTTTGGTAGGAATGACCCGGAAATAATCAATTTATTATGCAGGGCAAATACATATGTCAATGTTTATCGCATATAACTTCCTTACGAGGATATTAACACACATTACTTAATAGAATATTACCGGTATTCTGCATAAAATAGAGATCACTCATATTTTGGTCAATGTGTAATTACCGCGGTAGCCTAGTGGTATGGGTAATAGACTGCTGAGATGAGGTCTCGGGTTCTATCCCAGGTTTTACCATGACACACACCAATGACTTTTCGATGCTTTTCGAAGTTATGTGTGTATTTCCCTCCCCACTCTTCAGAGCACGCCACTGCCACTGCAGGACAATCTCAATATCCTAGGTATGGATGTTCGCTGCAACCTGAATAACAAAAACTACATCGAAAGTATCATCAAAACAGCCTCACGAAAACTCGGAGTCCTGAACAGAGTGAGACGATTTTTCACGCCGGAGCAGCGGTGTCTTCTATACAAGACACAAATTCGCTCCTGTGTGGAGTACTGCTCGCATCTCTGGGATGGTTCAGCAAAGTACTTACTAGATGCTCTCGACAGGTTGCAGCGACGTGCGGTCCGCATCATTGGGAATCCCGAGATCACGAACACCCTAGACCTTTACAGCTGCGTAGAGATGTTGCGTCCATGGCTGTATTTTACCGTTTGTACCATGGGGAGTGTTCTGATGAGCTCTTCC
Organism: Eilema griseolum; assembly: GCA_963662185.1. Lineage (NCBI taxonomy): Eukaryota > Metazoa > Arthropoda > Insecta > Lepidoptera > Erebidae > Eilema > Eilema griseolum. The sequence goes on along the minus strand of OY759242.1, from coordinate 24,602,633 downwards.
AATTAGTCCCACCCTCCCCTTTCCTACACAGGACAACGCGTGCAGGTCTTAGATGTCATCCGCACACGGTGCAAAACATCCGATCAAGAACCAAGCGGTTCGGAGACTCTTTCCTCTGTCGCACCATTAAGGCCTGGAATTCATTACCAGCTCACGTGTTTCCTTCTTCCTACAGTCCCGGGTCCTTTAAGCGGGGCGTGAAAAAGCATATGATGAGGCCGTCAAGCTGAGTGTCACCATTGTCACACGGTATGTGTAAGTAATGGTGACCCTCTTTTCTGGGACTTTGCCTTCAGTTTACCATCAGGCAAGGCGAAGTCCAATTGACGTGTCCTATATAAAAAAAAAAAAAAAATATCGCAGGTTCATAAGTGCCCGGTTAATGGCAATAGACTCGCCACCTATTACATTGGGACCTAAACATAAACTAGCGAAATGTGGGTGCTAGCACCTCTGCCTACCCCTTCGGGGATATAGGCGTGAGTTTATGTTATGTATTATGTTATGTGTAATTATTCAAATCGATTAAGTTAGGAAAAAATTTGAATCAGTTCAGGTGGGATATAAAAAAAAAAAAATAAAATAAAATAAATTTAATTCAGGTAAATTTCACCCATATACGTAGCGATGTAGGACATGAAAACTGATAAATTTGGTTTTATAAAAATTTAGATTCAGTAATTTAATTAATTGAGTAAAAATATGGAATTAAATTGACACTAATAGATAATTAATACAATAATGATAAACAATACGCAATAATAAATCAATTAATACATTATGACATGATCAAAAATATATATATAACAGTCAGTCATTCAATCAAATAATAATGTCAAATTATTACATAGCCTTTACATCCGGCATTGCGGGACGTGTCTCTGACAGCAATGCCTAATGTAAGGGCAGTCCAACCTGTCAGCAATCATTGCCAGGACGATGTTGGAGCTGTCTCGCACCCTGCGCATCAGGGAGGCTCCTCTTTTGCGCATACTTGTGTGAAAACAGTCTGTGTTTGCCGCTGCAAACATGCCTGATGCGCTGCAGGTACGAGGCAGCCCCATCATTACCCTAAAAGCATTGTTAAATTGGACACGGAGGGTACTGTAGACTTTTTTTGAGTACTTAGCCCAAAGACTACATGTGTACAAAGAGGTGCAGTATGCTCGGAACAGAGTAATCTTTACTTCGGCAGAACACCGCGCGAACCTACGTGACAACATGTTTGCCCTCCTGGACAATGCCCTCCGTTCCCGCTCCATATCAGCATGATCCCTGAGGTCCACCGTAAGTATATGCCCCAAATAGGTGAATTGGTTCACTCTCTCCAGAGGAATCCCATTGAGTTGAACAGGTGGTAGGTTCTGTGGACATCTAGCTCCGTCGACCTCAAAGACCATGTATTGGCTCTTCGTAACATTATATTTTAACCCGTGTGCACCAGCATATTCCTCACAGGTCCTAATCAACTTTCTTAAGCCACAGATAGACGCACTGAGCAGCACCATATCATCTGCGTAACTTAAATTGTTTACACACACTCCATCTATATGGCATCCTATATACTGGCTGCTGAGCGCGGCAATCAGGGCATCCATATATAAATTAAACAAAGTGGGTGAGGTTAACCCACCCTGCCTAACCCCGCATTCTAGCTTGTAAGGCTCCGACATTGCCCCAGCCCACTTGACGCTATTGACCTGATTCGCATACCAATACTTGAGGATGGACACAAGTTCAGGTGGTAAATTAGTGTTCTCAAGCTTCTTCCACAGGATGTCATACGAAACCAGGTCAAAAGCCCTCGACAGGTCGAGGAAGCACGCATAGACGGGTGTTCTTCGTTTCGTATAGTAACTGACGGTGTGTTTCAAACAATGTATTGCACTTTCAGTAGATAGTTTGGGTCTGAACCCAAACTGATTGTCATGCAGAGTCATACATTTGTCCAATTCTAAGTTGATTAAGCCGTCAAAAACTTTTGCTATAACAGTAGCCAGTGAAATAGGCCTATAGTTACTTTTATCGCCAACGTTCCCTGTTCTGTTTTTCACTATGGGCACAACTACAGTTCTCATAAAGTCTAGAGGTAAGTAGGAGTGGGTCATGCATAACGAGTAAAACATCGCCAATACTCTGGGCGCATGTGACCCTGCATACTGCAGGTGCTCAATGCTTAACCCATCGTGGCCCGGGGACTTGCCCCTCGTCATTCCTTTAATAACCTTTCGTACATCTTTGGCAGAAAATCGTACTGCGACCTTTCCTATTGGTTTCCTAGTACTACATTCGCTCCTATCCCGTCTCAAGAGCGATCCAACAGAAAAATGACTCCTAAAATTATCAGCAATTTCCTTATGATCGCTCACGCCATCGACGCTCATAGGAAGACCAGGCCCCTGGTTGGATTTCTTAGTATCTCGCCAGAAACCACGAAAATCACCCCGAGCATGTCTCTCAGCCAAGTCATCCATCCTAACTTGATCCTGGTGATCCTGACACCACTTAAGCCTCGACTTGAATATCCTCCTGTATTTACACATTTCCTCATACATGAACCCGGTTCTAGGCCTACCACTCGCAACCCATTCAACAAAGGACCTCCTAGCCTCCCCATGCGCATCGCTGACGTGTTTATTCCAGCCCGAGATACGCGCACCCCTCCCACTCACCCCCGCCCTCCCCCGACCCACCAGCGCTGCGTCACTGAGGGCTGCCACAATGTCGGAATACAGCCTATCAAGAACACACCGGTGCCCAGGATCATCACAGTAATAATCAGAATTAGCACACTTAACAAACTCTTTCGGGAAATCAATACATTTTAGCCGCTTATGACATTCCGCGCTAAATATTGCAATCTGTTTGTCATTACGTGTCCCCCACATAACGTTCCTAGCACTATGACTAACAGAGTTAACATTAGAAAGTATCGGTGTTAAAAGATTTAGCTCACATACTATTATGAGTGGGAAATGGTCAGACCATTTGGTATCATATTGGACATAAGCATTAACAATAGCTCGCTTTGCCGATTGGGTCACCACACAATGATCCAACCAGCTACACGTCCCGGTACTGTCACTCACAAATGTAAACGTATTTGAGTCACCGCCCAGTAGATCCACATCTATACATGACCAAGATTGCTCCCCACAATAATTCAAAAGTTCACGATAAAACAGACTCGACGGGTTAGCATTAAAGTCACCTAGGATCAAAACGGATTCAATACCATATTCATCAATAAGAGCACTCACCGCACCCAGGCAGTCTATAAAGTCCGGTAGGTTGTCACTGGTGTTCGTAGGCATATACACATTCACCACAATAAATGGGCGGTCACTTGTGGTTATTCTTATGGCACACATACGGGTATTGTCACATCGTAACACTGACACCTGCTGAAATACACTGCTTCTCCACAACAAGGCCACTCCACCATATGGTCTACCCACGAGTATACCGCTTGATGTATCGACAGCTGATGTACCCACATATCCAAATCCCTTGTCAATCGAGCATAGGTATGGTATATCATCCGGCAGTAACCATGTTTCCTGCAGAGCCACCAGGTCACAGGTTCGACACAGGTCCCTGACACCATCCACGCACCTCTTAACACTCTTACAATTGAATGTTGCAAGCCGACATTTATCCATTTGTTTTCGTTGTCTGGCCGTCTACACATATACCTCCGTACGCATTTCTGTATTTAAAACTGTTGAAACGTCTAAACACAATGCCTTGAGGCCATAAGTTTTCGTCCAAATATGATTCTAATTTAGACTTCGATACAAAGAATTTATAGGCCTTGTGATCCCTTTCTATCTTCATATTTATTCTTTCTAAGGACACCAGTTCATTTGTCTTACTTTGTATGTATCGAATTATATCATCCTCCATCGTATCCTTATGTATGTTTGTGATAAACATTGGAACCTTTGCATTAGCCGCTTTGAAATTAAATTCAGAATCTCGCGCTTTGCCCGACTTTCCCGTATAGCGATACTTATGTTGTTTTTTACGATAGGTTACAGTTTGCCATTGCTCATCTTGTTTGTTTACATTTAGCGTATGCACTTTAGGTTTAATCGGCCTTGCCAACGGGTTCGAGCGAGATGGCAATACCGCTGAACTATTCACTTTCCTACTGTCGTGCATATTCGGCTCGCGACTCGGTATTATCTCGGTTCGTGTTACTTTGTCAGCTGACCGTTGTTGCGGGTTTGAAATTTGATTTAGTTTTTCTTGTTCTACCTGCACAATTTCCCGATATTGAGGTGATTTATTATTTGAGTCACATTCGTGTGTATTTTTGGACTCATCTAAGGATGAATTATGCAGATGTGAAATACCCATGGGGCCGCTGTCCAATAACCAAGCACCTCTCTTTGCATTTACTTTGAACGCAGATGTGGGTGGTAACGAATCATGGCGCAATTGTAAGAACTCGGTTCTTAGTTCTTGAATATGATCTACCGTAATATATGAGGATTTGATCTCTTCAACCGCAGCATTCAGCTTCGATAGATCCTTCATAAGTTTCGCGCAATCTAGATGTTCAAAGTCCAGAGGCGGCAGCCGATCAAGTTGTCTAGCCACAAAAGTCGGTATTTCATCAGGTTCCGCACTCTTAAAAAGGTGTATGATATCAGCCAGGTCCCTTTCCTCTTTACCCTTATTTTTCCTGGTAATTTTTCGCAAATCTGTTGATACCGATTCAAACAGTAACGATTTTGAGGTCTTTATTTCTTCACTTGTATACGACGCAGTACAAATTCTCACTAACGTCATTTCATCGCATATCGACACTTTGTTTTGCACGTATGACAACATTTCGTCAATCACAATATTACAACTCGTACACTTAATTGTATTCGACATTTTTTTTTTTTTTTTGCTAATAATTTAGCGCCGTCATTAATGCACGTCACTACCGTGGCAGCGCGCGCGCGTCACTGAGATATGAACCCGCGGTCTTTCTCTTACAGGAGGAATGTTCTGACCACTAAGCCACCGAACCCTGCTTGAAATCATCCAAATCTTCCTATACCTATCCGTCTCACAGCGACGTTATCTTAATCAATCCTATCTTAAACGATTTGAATAGTTACCATACTAAATGCTTTAAAATTTCATTCAACGGGTAATTAATTCAATACAATGCACTTATTTTGTGAATATAGACCTATGTTAATATCTAAAGAGAAAGAAGAAAAAGAGATAGCCTCCGTGGTGAGCCGGTAGTGAACGCAGCCGCTACGCAGGAGGCGCGGGTTCGATCCCCGCTCAGTGCAAATATTTGTATGAATGAATTATAATTACAGGTAATTGGAGCCCTAAAAAGTCCAACTACTGATCTAGCTGCAATACTTCGATATCACCTTTGGGGGGGGGGGGGGGGGGATTTAACCAAATCCGCAGTTAGACTGGTAAAGCGGACCCCAGACACCGAGGTGATAGCTTCAGATGCGACTGGGATTAACGCTAAGAGAAAGAAGAAGAAAAAAGAACAAGATAAAATACATAACAAAGAATGAAAAAGAACTAAACAGCTACAAATCAAACTAACTGGCAAGGCAATAGACCTGAACGACCTCCGCCCCCAATGAGCGCAGGCCTGGGGGTGACAGGTGGAGCCGCTTGTCACGCTGGCAGAAGCAGGACGCGATGGCGGTGCGCCTCGCGCGCCTCCCCGTTTCTGGGGACAAGTTGGGGACTCTGCAATCCCCACACCCGAGAAGAGGGCCAGATCGTAAGAGATGGCCCTGGGTCGGCCGGGGTGCGAGGTGTATGCCTGTCAACCTCACCTTCGGCAACCAAAGCGACCCACAGACGGCGTGCGTTTTAGTCGGCTCAAGTCCGACATAACCTCTTCCACCGGCTCCGGTGGGGGGGGACTGTGCACGCGTAAAAAAAAAAGGTATTTTCCTGTAGTTAAAAGCATTTAATTTAAGTATTATAATTCATGAATTGTACAAATCGTATTTATAAGGTTCAGTTAAATTAAGATCTAATCCATACTATGTAACTAACTACTTTAGATATACCATATCTAATTTAATCTATTATAATGAATACATTATAATTAAATACATAATAATTAAATAAAACAAAAGTTATAATGCGTCGTGGAATTCCTCCGCATCGTATGCCTCTTGTGGTAGCGTTCCCAGAAGACTAGCAGCATTGCCACGTTATATGGCAATGCTTATTCTCTTACTTAAGAAAAGGCCAGTCCTCTGGTCACGAGAAGCGTCGACCATACATACTTCGCAATCTCCCTGAAGAGATTGCGGGCGGTCCGGCCCACGGCCCAAACTTTATTTAACAGAGCTTATTAAATTAAGAATGGTAAAAGAGCGAAAAAATTAGCGTTGGTTATTTAATTTTTTTTTAATCATCCGCCCAACTTATATTTGTAAATTATTTGACTATTAAATATTATGACGTCACAATAAATTTTTAGTACAAGTTTCCATATAACTTACCGTTTTGACGTTTAGTAAAAAGTAACTAATTTCAATAGACAGTCAACGCCAAGATGATGATGATGGGTCATACTCGGTTCACTTCTGACGTTTCCGATATATTTTTTTTTTTTTATTTATTTGAACTTTTTGCACAAACAGACAAGGATTGTACAAAGGCGGACTTAATGCCACAAGCATTTCCTACCAGTCAACCTTAGGGTGATGCAGAGATATTTATATCAAAGGTAGGTGCACGAAGTGTTGTGGTGATAGTTCTCTACATTTGGTACACAAATAATAATTATATATAATAAAAATTAATGGAAAATAAATAAATAATAATATATCCAAATATAAATATATACAAACATCATAAACTACATACACATATAGACCAATATATACATAGATATATGCATAAAAAATAAATCTAAAAATTAAAAAGAACATATATATATATATATATATATATATATATATAAATTATATATATAAAATAATTAATTGTTTGCCAACTATGGGTTGCTGTAAAGCTGGTGTACTCTGGTCTTAAATATAAAACGGCTTGTAGACATTCTGATTTCCAGAGGAAGCGCGTTCCATAAAAGAATAGACTGGACTAAGAAAGAAGAGTGGACAAGGCTTGTCGTGTGAGTGGGACAGTGTAGGAGTAAGTTATTCGACGAGCGTAAATTTTTATTATGGTTAGAGCCGAGTAAGTGGAGCTGACACTTTAAATAAGCTGGGGCATTGGGAGAGTTTAGTTTTAACTCCAGTGACAACCTCCCTGGAGCTAAAATGGCTTTATCCCAGGTGACCTGGTTAGGACAACCTGACTGGGCTATCAGGCGTGAAGTGTTTTTGAACTCAAGTCCTACTATTGGCCGACGGAGTCAATAATCCAAAGACTTATGTCGAGATAGACATTGTTGGCAAAGTATAAAATATAATTGTAGTATCTATATGTTTTTAAAATGCTGAGTTAGGCAGCATTTCGCAAACTACGTCGAGTCTTCTCTTCACGCCTACCGCAATGCCTTAAAACAAAGGTCTTTGAACAGTGCCTCCTACCTGTTATGACTTACGGTGCCAAAACGTGGACACTTACAGTGGCGCTGGTCCATAGCTTAACAGCTTGCACAGTGGGCTATGGAACGAGCTATGCTTGGAGTTTCTCTGGAGAGAATTCGGAATGAGGTTATCCGACAGAGAACTAAAGTTACCTATATAAATCACAGAATAAGCAAACTGAAGTGGCAGTGGGCTGGCAACGTTTATCGAAAGACTGATGGCCGTTGGAGCAAACGAGTCCTAGAGTGGAGACCACGAGAATGTAAATGAAAGGTAGGACGCACCCTAGCCAGATGGACGGACGACCTGAAAAAGGTGGCTGGGACTGACTGGATGCGGAAGGCACAGATCGGAAAAAATGGCGCACATTGGGAGAGGCCTATGTCCAGCAGTGAACTGTGGTGGGCTAATTGATTGATTGATGCTCTTTACCTTTAAGTAAAAGATAAGCTTTTTATAGCCGGTATAACCGGTAACATCTCCCCCGCTCCCTTCTTACAGCGCAAGCGATAAGCGAGTTAAGCGGACTGCCTCTATCACTGTGTATCTATCAGTTTTATTACAGACTCGAAAGTTTACAAAGTTAATAATAAATATAAAGCTTAATTTTTAATATCTTACATCACATCATGTCTACACTCAGATATGGAGAAATCTTTGTATGGTGACGTTAAACGCACATAGAATTATAGCAATGGTCATTATTATTTGATCGCTAATCCCGGTTGCATCCAAAATTATATATAGTCTGGAGCCTGGGATCCGTTCCCCTACAGACCATCGGAGCCAACCATGAAAAGAAACCCTGCACTAAAGCCTTATCTCTCAATCATATACTGGATAGTAGGTAGAAGGTGAGGTTGCTTCAGTGTTGAGAGTCCATATAACCTATTCTGGAACCCTACCTTTTACAGATACACACACACACTTTGGTTTTTTGTTTTTAGGGTTCCGTACCTCAAAAGGAAAAAAACGGAACCCTTATAGGATCACTTCGTTGTCCGTCTGTCTGTCTGTCCGTCTGTCCATCTGTTAAAATATTTTGCTCAGAATTGCGTGGAGATATCAAATTGAAATTCATGTCACATACTTACGTCTTTAACGTCTTGCAATTGTACAAAAATCAAACTTCTAACTCAACGCATTCAAAATATATTACGGTTTAAGTAGCTTAAGTTACGGAACCCTCGGTGAGCGAGTCCGACTCGCAATTGACCGGCTTTTTATTTCTTATTATTGCTTTATTCGGGATAATAATTTTGTTATTAAACGCACCTACTAAGTTAGATAAATCTCATAAGTGGAGGCGCTTTATGCTGAAACAAGCTATATACCTAGCTCAGCAGCAGATGCTACACTAATAGTTAGCAAAATATTAATTAATACCTATAAAAAGATTTTTTAATTTTACAAAGTATATCGAGAAAATAAATTATTAATAGAAATAGGCAGACATATTCATGCATACAAATACTTGCACTGAGCCGGAATCGTACCCGTGCCCCCTTCGTAGCACTGCACACACCGACGCTAAATGATATATATAGATATAGATAGGTAATTAAAAGCTAGCATAAGAACCTAGTATGATTACCATAAATACCTGGTTATATGCAGTCGCCCTGTCAGCGACCCCATCAACATAGCACCAGTCTAATGATGTACTTTCACTGCGCGTACGCATACTGCGGCAATATGGCGATCGATTGTGTAAGCGATTATGTCAAGCGTGCTTTGTTACCTTTGAAGGGCTTTTAAGTCATGGTGTAACCGCTTTCGGCGTAATTGATAGGTTATTTATAGAAAATCTTTTTTTTACTATGGCAATTATTGAATGGTAATGGCCGTGTGACTATACGACACAATTGGAAATGACAATCGTTCTTCCGGTCGTTAATAATGAAAAGTGATTTTAAATTTGATGGTCATAAATCAATCATCCGATTATCATCATTAGCCCTATGATGATGATCAGATGATTATGAGCATGGGGTATTCGCGAAGCCCAAACCAAGCTAAAATCAATAAAAGGCTCATTTACTGTTTTTAGGACTCCGTACCTCAAAAGAAAAAAATGTAACCCTAATAGGATCACTTTGTTGTCCGTCTGTCTGTCTGTCTGTCAAGACCTTTTCCTCAGGAATGCGTGAAGGTATCAAGTTGATATTCATACCACATACTCTCAAGTCTGTAACGTCACCCGAGGGCCATATCGAGAGAGATGGCCCTGGGTCAGCCGGTGTGCGAGGGATATGCCTGTCAACCTCACCTTCGCAACCAACAATGACCCACAGTCATCGTGCGTTTTAGTCGGCTCGAGTCCGTCATAACCTCTCCCACCAGCTCCGGCGGAGAGGTATTCGCGGGGATTTTTTTGTATGTAAAAAAGCTTTGAAAGTTTAAAATATATTACGTTTGTGTAGATTAAGTTACGGAACCCTCGGTGCGTAAGTCTGATTCGCACTTAACCGGTTTTTATTAAAACCTTCTCAGGCAAACTGTTACCTACTGATTGACTGACGAAGAACGCGTGCGGTCATTCCTCTCGAGTTTCTCGCAAACCCGTCAGACGGCAGTCACTACCGTAAAAGGAGTCTCCTCCTTTAAGGAGTAAATGAAGGATACTTCATCGCATACACACTCAAGCTGTGGAATGAACTCACTCCTGCGGTTTTAACAAGCGCCTACAATATGGATTTTTTCAAGAAGGGCATTAGAAGGTTTCTTCAGGGTCAGGAACGCGAGCGTGACGCTCCCGGTGTTGCATACGTCTATGGGCCACAGTAACCACTTCCTACCAGGTGGGCTGGGTCTGCCACCTAAGTGGGAAAAAAAATCTTTAAGATAAATTTATAAAAATTATTACCAGAACATGTTTTTCACATTTACATAGATTTTCCCGTTGGCCCCACACTAGGCAGGCCTGTCCTGTGGATACCGTGACGTTTTCCTTATTTAATTTCAGTGCTCGGTCATAAGTTTAGAATAAGTAAAGTTTGCACCAAAGCTTTATCTTAATCAGCAGGTGAAGTTGAACTTATCACGAAAATTCTTGGTAGTGTACCTTACACCCGGATTCAACATGAATATTAAACATTAGGAGGTAGGACACGGCGGTATTTCCGCCCAAATGAGCAGTCCGACTGGGGAAGTACCTCCGCTCTACAGAATAACGCGGCTATATTAACTTCGTGTTGTGTTCCCAGCGGTGAGTAGGGTAGCCAGAGCCCACTGGAGAATTTGTGCTGTCAGTGGGAAGACCAAAGGCTTAACTAACGGCACAGAAACTCTGTACTTACAAGGTTGGCAGCGCGACTATGCCTCCTCTGGTGTTACAAACGTCCATAGGCCACGGTAACCACTTTCCATCAGGTGGGCCGTATTCTTATCTGCCACCTTAGTGGTATAAAAAAAACAAACTAATTCAATTAAACAAACTCAGCTCTTGTGACCCATAATTTCTAGGAAATGAAATAAACCCGGTTATCAAGCAGGCCATCGGTAGACAGTGAGGAACGAATGGTAGCGGCTAATTGTTCAGATGCTGGAGATAAGAGTGACGCTGCTCTCGGTATGACGGGTTAATTTTTGATGCCTGATAAATCAGATATTCTCGTTGAGTTCATTTGAACACTATAATAGAAAGTTATTTATAAAAACGGTAGCAAACAGGGTAACAATTACTGGCTACCAGAGTTAGGTACTCATGGTCTATGAAGTACTGTATGAACAGAGATATAATTGAGCGTTATCACATGTTTATTATAAAACAAAGGTCTTTGAAGAGTGCCTCCTAACTGTTATGACTTACAGTGCCGAAACGTGGAACTAACAGTGGGGCTGGTCTGGATAGCATAAAAGTCGCGCAGCGGGCTATGGAGCGAGCTATGCTTAGAGTCTCTCTGAAGGATAGAATTCGGAACGAGGTAATCCGATAGAGAAATAAAGTAACCGATATAGGTCACAGAATAAACGAGCTGAAGTGGCAGTGGGCTGGCCACGTTTGTCGAAGGACCGATGGCCGTTGGAGCAAACGAGTCCTAGAGTGGAGACCGCGAGAAGGTAAAGGAAAAGCAGGACGCCCTTTAGCCATATGGACGGACGACCTGATATAGGTGGGAGAGGATCGGAAAAAATGCCGCTCATTGGGAGAGGCCTATGTCCAACAGTGGACTGCGCTAATTAATATGTTTATTATATTTATAGGAGTACTAGCTGCCCGCGGCTCAGTCTGCGTGAATCTCGACTAACGTGACCAAATATAGCCTATGTCCTTTCTCAAAGTCTAATGTACACCGATACCAAGTTTCATCAAAATCGGTTCTGTAGTTTAGACGTTACACAGAGTTACTTTCGTATATATTAGTATGGCTATTTCTCAAATACGGTACTGAAAGGAGGTAGGGGACGACGGTATTTTCGTCCAATTGAGCAGTCCGACTGGGGAAGTACCTCCGCCCTACAGAATACCGCGGCCATAATAACCTCGTGTTATGTTCCCGGCGGTTAGTAGGGTGTCCAGAGCTCACTGGAGAGTTTTTGTGCTGTCAGTGGGAAGACCAAAAGTTTGTCCTGCTTTGTCTTTTACACGGATGATAAAGAAACTCTCTGTGCTTACAGGGTTGGCAGCGCGAGTATGAATCCCTTGGTTTTGTACACGTCCATAGGCCACTGTAACCACTTTCCATCAGGTGGACCGTGTGCTTATCTGTGGTGTGGTATATAAAAACGGTAAGGAAATGACAGAAATGCGAGAATTTTTGAGTCCCTCCAGTGAGGTCTGGCTACCCTACTCACCGCCACCGGGAACACAATACGAGGTTATTACGGCTGCGGTATTCTGTAGGGCGGTACTTCCCCAGTCGGACTACTCTATTAGACGGAAATACCGTCGTGTCCTACCTAATTCATAACATCGAGTGGGGAGGATTTATCTTCTATGGCATGGATAACACAATGCAGGGCGTAAACCACTGAACCAGTCAACCTGTGACCACGGTCAGTGCAAACTGCTTGAAACGACAGACAAAACCTTTGTATATAGATTACCTATTATCGCGTTAATTCCCGTTAACATTATGAATTAGATATAAGCTTCAAAAGTTAGTAAGAACCTCTTCTTCGAACATGGAACTTTCAGATTTCTGCCACGGTGTAAATGAGAAAAAAAAAACATAAGCAACCCAATATAACATCTGACAGTACATTTTCGTAGAAATACTCTACCATAATATCTACCTTCACTTGCTCTTGATATCTTTAAGCCCATAACCAGTCGCGTGGTTCCCGGCAGAGTAGAATTTGGACCACCCCATCTCTACCCATGCGGTGTCGTACAAGGCGACTAAGGGATGGGGCTGTTTAACATCAGACATATATATATACAGCCTACATTCAACTTCAGATGCATGGTTTGAGTCAACAATAGTGCCCGGAAGACAGCTGTAGGTTCACCCCACTGCTGTTACGTGGGACCAAAGTCAATTATCGGTGAAATGTGTGTCTGCCTAACGTTTGTTTTTATACCACTTAGTTGGCCGACAAGCATACGGCCCACCTGATGGAAAGCGGTTACCGTGGCCTATGGACGTCACCAGGGGTGTCACACTCGCGCTGCCGACCATGAAGAAACCTTCTGATGCCCTTCTTAAAAACCCCCATATTGTAGGCGCTCCGGAGATAAAGACAAGATTACATATTTGACTTCACCACACTCGAATATAAATGCATAAACAGATATTTAAGTTTACTTTATTATAAAAAAAATGTCTAACATAATTCTCCGCTCACGTTAGTCAAGCCTCACCTTTACGTTGATGCCGAAACAACGCTCTCCGAATTCTGATCAAATTCTCCGCGGCAATTAATAGGTATTTGGAGACGGAAGTTACAAATGTCACTGGCAGTCCATCGATCATCGCAGGTCATCAGTGACGATCTGGCGATCTGCTTTCACTATACGCTGATGGTTTTTTTTTGTTTTTTTAGTAGTACTAGGCCTGGTTTTGTGTGGGAAAATTTGGTTTTTATTCCTTTAGAGGTGGAATACTCGATTGTAACTGCTTCTTATTAAATGCTTACAATGGATCTCTGCTTTTTCGCCAAAAATCGTTTGCCCGATTATCACTTGCCAACTAACGTTTCCCAGAATTATATTTCGCAGAATAATCATTTGCCAACTTGTGATTTCATTTTGTTTTTATTACCCAACTTCTCAGTTGCCAATTTTACGTTTGGTCAACCTTTTAGAATGACACTTTTCAAAATGCCAACTTTCAAGTAGCGAATGTTTTAGTTGGCATAAGATTTCAATCCGATCCTGAAGAAAAAAAGCTGCAATACTGAGATTACGGCCGCGGCACGCTCGCTCCGCTCGCTCGGCTCGTGCATTGTTTATCATAATACTAACCTAACCTAACCTAACCGATTCTTTTCGATTTCACCTGAACTTCGCTCCACACTTTGCTTTGCAAATTTAACCTTTTTTTTTTAACATTATATCCATGTACGAAAGGGAACTGTTACACAGACAAAACGTTATTCGTCTAAAAGTTGTCTGGCCTAATAAATAAATTGGCAAAAGATAAATGCCCCAAACGTATTTTGTCATTACAATAATCAGCTTAACAATAATTCTACCAAATGAAACGTTGTCATACAAACATTTGACAATCGTTAGTCGTCAAAGTGAAAAATTGGCGTAACGTTGGTTGGCAAGTGATAATCGGGTAAACGATTTATGGCGAAAAGGCAGGACCCCGCTTACAATATAAAAGATATGAAAGAGTTTTTACAGGGATACTTTGAGGGTGAAACAGACAAAATTTTCAGCCATTAATTACTTCAATTAAATAATTTAATAAGCCATTTAGGTAAGTACTTTTGCGCCGGCAACGATCAGAGGCGAGTTATTTGACCAATTTAGCAACTAAAATGTTGAATGACTCAATGTATATTTTTATTTCAATATTTCCTATGTAAAAATGGTCACAATAGTACTCATATTAAAAATTTATTTATTCAGTTTAGGAACATAAAGAGCATATATTGATTATTGCAAAATTTTACAATTATGCCAAGGTATATTATAAAAATAATAAGTAATTTATATAAACCATTGGAAAATGATTCTTTCGCTGAAAATCTAAGTAAAGAAAAATAAACCAGTAAATTAACATTAAAAATGTGAAGTTTTATCATTTTATTTGGTCGACATTCATTGCCGCAACAAAATGTTTTCTTTTTAATTAAAAGTCACTAGTAGTGTATTATTGGTAATGTTTGTACTTAGTTCATCTTTTTCTGATCAGTTTCAGAGTGGTTATAACGCATCAAACATTGAATACCTACAGTTGTTTGTTTAGAATAGATTTATTTTTCTATACGCTTGTCTGTCTGTTTGTTTATACGTATGGTGATGGTAAAACAATACAAGTATCACCATCCCATCTTGGGGAGGGCGGAGGTACTTCCCCAGTCGGACTGCTCAATTGGACGGAAATACCGACATGTCCTACCTCCTACCAAGGTGGTATTAGGTACTTAGCCAAAGGTAAACAATTTTGTGACTACTTTTCATACAAAAACATATTAAACAAGTAAATTAGGATAACTAACCGAATAACTAGCGGTTAAATATTGATTAGTAAAAAACCTGGGACGGTGCGCACTGTGCGGTATGAATGAAACTTCATCCCACGCACACTGTGGAATGACCTCCCTGCTGCGGTTTTCCCAAGCGCCTACAATATGGGGTTCTTCAAAAGGGGCATCAGAAGGTTTCTTCTTGGTCGGCAGTGCGAGTGTGACACCCCTGGTGTTGCATACGTACGTATAGGCCACGGTAACCGCTTCCCATCAGGTGGGCCGTGTGCTTGTCTGCCAACTTAGTGGTATAAAAAAAAATGAGTGAGAGTGAAAATGAGTTTCTAAATAAAAAAATAATAATAAACTGAGTTTTTAAATAAAACATTAAAAAGACACATCAAAATTGTCTATGTTTAGTTAAATACCTATCCGAATAAATTATTTATGGACTCAAAGATACAAAAAATTTGGTATCACAAAAGATCGCAACCCAACCACAAACTTTTTACAGCTGTCATTCAGACACTAAAATAACCCTACCTGGTAAAAAGTCTGGTAGTCTGGTAAAAAGGCGCTCTATTCTTATGCAGATAGATGTTGAAATTCATAAACTCAATTATCAAATTGGAAATTCAAAATTCATTTTTTTTTATATAGAACACGTCAATTAGACATCGCCTTGCCTGATGGTAAGCTGAAGGCAAAGTCTCAAAAAAGAGGGTCACCATTACTTAAACATACCGTGTGACAATGGTGACACTCAGCTTGACGGCCTCATCATATGCTTTTTCACGCCCCGCTTAAAGGACCCGGGATTGTAGGAAGAAGTAAACACGTGAGCTGGTAATGAATTCCAGGCCTTAATGGTGCGACAGAGGAAAGAGTCACCGAACCGCTTGGTTCTTGATCGGATGTTCTGCACCGTGTGCGGGTGACATCTAAGACCTGCACTTGTTGTCCTGTGTAGGAAAGGGGAGGGTGGGACTAATTGAAAGAGCTCATCAGAACACTCACCATGGTACAGACGGTAAAATACAGCCATGGACGCAACATCTCTACGCATCTGTAATTTCCCACCGCACTCAGAAACAGTGACATAATTTTAGTTCTATACAGCTATCTATACTAATATTATACAGGTGTAGTTTGTTTGCTTGTTTGTTTGTACGCGCTAATTCTTTTTGTGTTGAATATTCCGTTTATCGATGAAGGTTTTAGGCTATATATCATCACGGTACTACTTAAGAGAGCGGAGCAGTGATCAGAAATGTCAACAAATCTGGCAGATTTCCATACATTATTTGAAAATTATACAACGGTTCGGGATTTTCGCGATCACGGACCACGTGACCACGGGTGCTGCAACACATCCGAAACGTCGGCAGTAATAGTAAATTCCATAAATAATTTCTTATAACAATAAGTTTTCACACATGGTTACCTCACAAACATAATTACAAAATTCATTACTTAACCAGTGTTCAGCCGCCAAAAAAAAGACAGTTTACCAACAAACGCACCCGCCATTGTTCAAAACAAAGGCATAATTTGACAGATCACCTGTCATTGTGACAGCTGTCAAACCGATCACCTGTTTAGCCAAAATACAAAAGAATATTGAAGACAGCGGTGAAATCTAAAAAAAAAAAGAGAAATGAGTCGAACAAAAAGGAGTAGTGATGTTTTTCTGTAAAAGTGATTACCGAAATTACTGCGATGTCGTAACTGGAGGCGTTACGTGAGAATCGACGTTATAGAACAAGAGCCCGTCAACCCTAGACCTGTCTATTTACTATTAATAAAGCAGAAGAGATTGTTTATTTGACAGTGTTCATCTCTGGTACTGTGTGATTGCAATAAATATATTTACGTTTAATAACCTAGTTCACTGGAGTAGATTATATACTATACGAGTATAACATCGAGGTACCACCATCAGGAGCCAAGCAATAAGAAAAAAAGTTGTAAAGATGAAGGCAGGCGTGTAACGCAGTGAAATAAACGAAGGAAACCGTGAGGCACAGCTAGTCATGATATACACCGTAATACAGATATAATAATATCTTACTTTTGATGATTTGATACATTGAACTGAAGAGGGAGCAATTAAGATCGAGCTTGTCTTTGTTTTGTAGCATGTTCTATCTACTGCGTTCTAGGACATAGGACATAGGTATGTTAACTGTTATATGAAATATTTTGACATTAGTTAAAATGAAGACATACGTTTCATATATAAATATATTACACCTATTTTCTTTTCTCCTTATAAACAAACTTACACAAAAAATCGACCTTTAAACTATGACGTATTTCTAGCCTTGACAAGCTCTTAGACTATTATTGAACAGTCTGTGCCGGATGTCGGCAGCAGTAAACTGTGAACTTCGGTTCAATGGTCATGATCGTAATAATAAAATCATTTCATCTTAATAAATTGGGTGCTTTTGTGTGAATATTAGCGTAATTGATAAATATAATAAGCTCAATTTGAAATATCGTGCAGTTAAATTCTTCAAAAAGTGTGTGTACGCAGAAAGCTAGCTACAATATTATAATACTATAGAGATTTGCTTCGTGGGTTAAATTTTTCGTGCGTTTGCTTTCGAAATAATTCGAATGTTGTTTGAAATTAGAGACACAGTTGCCCAGAGAACTGAGCAATATGTTAAGAGTATAAAAAAGTTATAAAATAAACAATTTAAAAGAAAAGATTCAAAAACTAGCTATAACAGTGATATGGTTTTGTTTATTTGCCGTAGACCTTTCGGCACTGTTAAATATGTCGACACATACTTTAAAAAATTAAATTAAAAATTTTAAATACCCCTCATCACAGAAAATCATTCTCCAAAAAATTCAAAATTAAATATTTTGGTTAGACCTGTAACTTTGATAGACCTAGTAATATGTTGATTCAAGGGTTGTCATGTCGGGGGTGTCTAACTGTTAAAGTACTCCGTCATATTATGGGAACGATCCAAGGCCCCCATTATTTTCAATTTCTTGGAGAGTGCTTTTTTGTGATGGGGTTTTAGAAATTTTTATTTCGATTTTTATTTTACACTTTTTAAATTGCTGTAATAGCCCTTTCATTTGATACCCATATTGAGGGAGTTGTGAATAAATATATATTCCGTTATTTTGTGGCGGCAGCCATCTTGAACCGATTTTTTTAAACATCGCTAAGAACACTCCCGTACTTTGAAAGATATATGACATCTTTCAAACAAAAGAAACTAAATCAGAATCGGTTCATCCGTTCAAGAGCTACGATACTAACCACTTCCCATCAGGTGGCTTGTCTGCCCCCTAAGTGATACAAAAAAAAACACAGACAGACAGACAGACACATCAAACTGCTAACAGCCCGTCGTTTTTACTTCGGGGATTAAAAACTAATCAACATTATAAAAAAAATTGCTGTACTGAATTATTTAAGAAACAACAAAAAAAAAATTCAAATTCAAATTCATTTATTTGCTAGAACATGGTGTATAGAGGTGGTATAATAACATAGTGTAGTTCGCTCATATTCTGCCATGTGATGGCGTGCAAATTTAGTACATTTGTCAATTTCTTAAGAATCTATATGTATTATTTAAGCGGGACATGAAAAGGCGTATTGACATCTTCTGAAATATTGACTGCATCCTCGCTTCTTACTTTACTTTTCGGGATAGTCAATTGGATATTTTTAAAATACACTGAAAACTACTTTTTAGAACTGCCAATTAAAAACCAACTAGTTTAAATATCGGACAAAATTGCACACGTTGAGAGAGGCCTATGTCCAGCAGTGGATTGCGGTTGCCCACCATATTTATTGATTGATTGAGCATAAATAAAAGAAACCTTATCTAAATTGATTTACGTTTTCAATAACGTCAAAGTAATTATTCAAAAGAATATTTCATTCAATCAATTTCGACTCACGAGACCACTCATTTCAAATCATCAATCACCAATCACATCTATTACGAAACAGAATTATAATCATCCAATGACAATTCAATGAAAGTTTCAATTATATCAAAAGTCCGCAGTCACCGTGGTTACAGCACGACTGTGGTTAGAACAATATTTTGGTGGTTTTAACGTAATTACGCGGGGTTGCGTAATAAATAAAATTACGTGTGATCGCGTAATTTTATTACATTGTTGTTTGTAAGTACGTGATTTACTTGTGTCCGGTTACGTTTAATTATTTATTTGCATTTTCATTGTTGTGTTGTAATTTTGTTGTTTGCGGTTTGGAATAGAGTAATCAATAGCGAGAGGTACTTTCTGTTAATGCTGTCGTTATAGATTGGGATTGTTATCTTTTCTCTGTGAGTTTGAATGATTGATCACTAACAGAGCCTTAGCGGCTTTTTATGGTGGCTTCTTCTAACATACATTCACGTCTGTAAATCCCAGGAGGGGTAGGCAAAGGCGTATTAACACACCCATATTTCTTTTAAAATTCCTATAATTAATAAATTTCTCGCTATACTACAATTTTTAAACTGACGGAAGTTCCATAATGGTAACCATACTGATAACCGTCTCACCTAATTACAACTAATAAGGTACAACGCACACTTGCCTTTTTTTTAATGTGTGCAAAATCCCCACGGATACCCTCACCACCGGGGCCGGTGGGGGAGGTTATGTCGGACTTGAACCGATTAAAACGCACGCCGACTGTGTGAGCCACAGGTTGCCAGTTATCTGAGACATATCCCTCGCACCCCGGCCGGCCAGGACCGTCTCTTATGAGACGACCCTCTTCTGGTGTGGGGACCACGGAGTCCCCGTCTCATTTCCGGGTATGGGGAGGCGCGCATCGCGTACCACCACCGCGGCCTTCTGTTAGGATGACCTCTGGTCATTTTACGCCCGAGCCGCCTCAATCACCACTTGTCTAATGGCGTTTGTAAATTGGCAAGTACACTGCCTTATAATCACTTAAACAACTAGAAAAACAGTTACAAAACGATTGAAATAACTCAAATGTTTCACGTATTGAGAACTGGAGAGTTTTTGTGCTGTCAGTGGGAAGACCAAAGGCTTGTCCTGATTTTGTGTTCTGCACTGAAGGCACAGAAAATTTCTGTTCTTAAAGGGTCGGCAGCACGGATGTGACTTCACTGGTGTAACACACGTTCAGAGGTCACGGTAAACACTTTCCATCAAGTGGACCGAGTGCACGTCTTCCATCTAAGTTGTATAAAAAAAAACACTTGTACTTATCCACATTATTTTTATTTGTTATTAGACCTGACCGGTTTCGCCTTACGACATCCTCAAAGGTGGCATCTTCATAAGTGAGTTTTCAATATGTGTCACAACAAATTCCACAAAGTGCCATCAATCAACAATATAAATAACTCAAATGTTTTATTCTTAGAACAAAAAATGATCAACAAACATACTTTGTGCGCCGGCACCGCTGCCGCCACAAATCGAATCGTGCGCGTGATCGGAAAACCTCGTTCAGTGCGCTTTCCATCTCGCTAGCATACCTTCCTTTTACTTTCTGTCGCTGTAATACATCTGGCGGGATTAGATTACCTGAGGTCGACAGACCAGGAAGGAAGCATTGACTTATTATTATATAGACACCGCATGCAGGAATATGGCGGCTTTCAAATACGGCGCAAACACTGAGTATAAAAAAATATTATACTCGCTTCAAGAAATAATACGTCATTATTATTAATTTATATGAATTAAAGTCAAATTTATATAATTACATATTAATGTCACATAATTATTTGCATTCACAAATATCAGGTTACGTCTCGTTAAATAACACGCCCCGTATCATTCCCGGAGTAAAGGTGCTCATGACGCTGGCGGTGTGTGTTGAATCGCTATGGCCATCCTTTAACCCAGAAAAGAGCCGGAGCAGGAGTCATCACCTTTTCATGGTTATGGCGACCAATTTCAGCAATTAAGCCCTTCGTCTCGGACCCTCAGCAATGAAGCCCAAAGTCTCCCCCGCAATAGGCACAAAATAATATTGTGGTTCCATTGCGGTGTACTTTAGCTTTTTTCTTAATTAAATTTAAATAAACACATTATATGAGTTATATTATTATTGTTTCTCGGTTCCATGACTCTCAGGACTATGGAGTCCCGGTCCTTTGGAAGGCGTGCGTCGGGCCGAAGCCAAGACGTAGAGGCCCTTTTATGAGAATTTAATATGCTAGGAATACACACACTATTATTACGAATTTATTACTCAAAATAAACGTCATTAATAACATTTTTTTGGGTATTAAGACACTTTTCCTCATTTTTAGGGCCCCGTACCTCAAAAGGAAAATGAAAACCCTTATAGGATTATTTCGTTGTCCGTATGTCTATCTGCCTGTCTGTCTATCAACACTTTTTTTCTCAGTAAGAATCAAGTGAAATTCATACCACATATTCAAATCTATAACCTCTTGAACTGTAAATTTAACTTTTAAGTCAACGCAATCAAAATATATTACGGTTTATGTAGCTTTAAATAAAATAAAAATACTTTATTTCGTAAAAGCTTAATACAATGTGTTCGTCTCTGAACCAAATTATAATACCATTCTATTATCACATATAATGTAAACTTATAAGATAAAGAGTGAACGTCAGTGTCTGTGCTAGTATTAAACTATGTTACAGGCACTGGCGCCTTCCCCTTGCAGGTTAGAACCAATTTGATAGATGCTATTTCGGGTACTGTTATCTGTATTAAATAGAGACTTTACTTACAGAACCCTCGGTGCGCGAGTCCGACTCGCACTTGACCGACTTTTTTGTAAACATATTAGAGTGCGGAAAACGTTTCTATAGATTATAATACATCATAATAAGGAAATACCGCGGTAGCCTAGTGGTATGGGTAATGGACTGCTGAGATGAGGTATCGGGCTCGATCCCAGGCTTTACCATGGCACGCACCAATGACTTTTCGATGCTTTTCGAAGTTATGTGTGTATTTATCGCAGGTTTATAAGTGCCCGGTTAATGGCAATAGGCTCGCCACCTATTACATTGGGACCTAAACATAAACTGGCGAAATTTGGGTGCTAGCACCTCTGCCTACCCCTTCGGGGATATAGGCGTGAGTTTATGTTATAATAAGGAAATACTGCCTTCCAGCAAAACAGCATCAACCGATGCTGTAGACATGATAATGTAATCATAAATCGATAATCGTTAGTTGAGACTTGGATCTTCAAATGTCCGTTGTATTATTTGGTTTTAAATGAAAGAATGTGAGCCTCTAACGTCCAAACTTCGTGGGCCTTAAAATGTTATTATGGGTTCAAGATCCACCAAGCATGTGTTGGGTAAACATTTTGAACATTTCTAGAACTCGGTTACTCGGTTCATCAACCAAAGACAACAACATAACCTATAAAATTATTGATCAACGGCAGACGCAAGTTTTTATAATATACTTAATAATAATTCATTTATTCACTAGATAATTAAAATCCATTTTTTGTTAGTAATATTTTTCACTTAAATTTGATCTTTTTGAGCTAATTGATTTAATCTAATCTAAGATTTCTTGTAGGTACCTACTGTCAAAAGAAAACTTTTTCTGTGAAGCAGTACACCGTCAAAGAGTTTACCTGTGATTATACACTTTTCTTTATTTAAAGGTAAAGTATTTATTCATTTTTTTGTATATGTACATGACATACATACACTCATACACATATTGTTAGTAGGTACATTAATATTTCCTTTTAAAAGTTAGTAATGAACGGTGTAGATTGCAGCAATGTTTTATTTATTTTATTTTATTCTTTTAAAAAAAACTTACTGCTAATACTATGAAATTTAAACAAAAAAAAAATAGATACACGAAGGTCAATTACAATATGATTATACGGACAGTCTACCAATTTATACAAATAAGTGAAATATTATACTTAACTCAAGGTTTTTTTTTTTTTTATATAGGACACGTCAATTGGACTTCGCCTTGCCTGATGGTAAGCTGAAGGCAAAGTCCCAGAAAAGAGGGTCACCATTACTTACACATACCGTGTGACAATGGTGACACTCAGCTTGACGGCCTCATCATATGCTTTTTCACGCCCCGCTTAAAGGTTGAGTTCTCTTCCAGCAAACCCGGGAATGCACAGAGGAATTGCAACCCAATGAGAGGCAGTCTTGTGTACATTAACGTCAAGAATCTTTTCCCCAATATGTGATCGAAATCTCAGAGCAACCTGAGTTCTATTGCTGCTAAACACAAATATTTGTATGTGGTTGCGCCGAAGTAGAAACTGTATTTTTGACACGGAAACACACTCCTTTTATACCCGTCTCCTCTTCCGCACTAACCATAGATGTAGCTTCCGTCCGCCATTTGTGAAATATAGACACTCAGTCTCGCTTTGAACTAGCCAGCGTAAAGACGGACGGACCGCGCTCGCGTCTCTCAGAAATGTATAATATTTGTTACATTTTTACCGCTTCATAGACCTTTACCGATCGGATTGTGCCTCTCGTGTGTTCCTCAAGCGATCTAGTGATGCTGACGGCAGCTCCTGAGCAAGGAAGAGAAGATCCGTGTACCGGCTGCGATGAAAACACGTGTGTCGTGAAGGTTAGTGCATCCTCTCCTAATTTCTCGGGCTGCATTCACTGCCTGGATCGAATCCGCGGCAGCCCGGCCACCTGTCTTGTTTTGTGTGTAAAGCGTCAATAGAACAGTTAGCTACTTCCCGCAATACAGTCCATTACCGCACGCTGCCAAGCGCCACCATTTTTGGTCCGGATCGAGCCGGATTCTTAGCCGTAGTTCGTATTTTGTTATTATTCTAATGGGAATGAGCGCACCGCACCTAAGTGCCTGGTTATTTTAGTAGAAAACCCCGCATCCAGACACTTAGGATTAGATTTGTTGTCCGTTCGCCGCTGGCTCGCATTGTACCTACCTAATACATAAATAGGTTAGGTATCATATCAACACTTAATCGTAGTTCGCAATTTTCGCATCGCACCTAAGTGCCTGGTTATTTTAGTAGAAAACCCCGCATCCAGACATTTAGGCTTAGATCTTAGGTATACTCAGACACCCTAGTGCATAGGCACAGTGTAATACCTAACGCATTTGGCTTTGTTTTGTTTTTTTCAATTACGTTGTTCTCGGCTCGCGTCGTATTTGCCTAGTACCTGCGTGGGTGGACACGTGGCTGTACCTACCTCGCTCGCATCTCATCCCAATTCATACGAAAGTCGCATCGCGTAGGTGCGACCTTGTTGCTATGCGCGTTAGTTCAAGCTTGCACTGGCAGTCATAAGTACCTACCTACCTACGGTTATCGCTCGCGCCGCCTCGCTGCTCTGTACCGCTAAGATTAAGTCATTTCATATTTGTTATTTACCGCACTTTAGTTTGAGATTTAATTGTAAACATGTCCCCAAAGGTTGATAAGACCGGTAAGGTTCAATTGAAACTTTTATACGCTAAAAAAGAAATGATTTACTCTCGCGTACAATCGATCTATGATAATGCACTTAAAACCTCTGATTTGGTCATCAGAGATTCGTTCTTGTGTTCTATAGAAAACTTAGATAGTCTACGCGCGGATTTCGAAACCTTAGTACATGACATCAATGTTTTAGAGTTGAATTTGGATCCCGATTACTCAGTGAGTTATCAAGCCTTGTCGTCGTTTGACGATTTGTATTGTCGTATCAAACGCGTCGCTAGGAGTTTGGAGAAACCGGCTGACCTACCCAACCCCACTCGCGACCGACCTAAGTTGCCACCAATTCAAATACCCGAATTTGATGGTAACATTCGCAATTGGTGTCTATTTATAGATAGTTTTGAGAATACGATAGATAAGAACGATTCGTTGACAGATCACGAAAAATTGCATTATCTCGTTGAAAAATTGACTGGTAAAGCTATAACCGCTTGCGCTGGAATTACGTTTAGTGCCGGGAATTATAATTTAATTTTAAATACTTTGAAAGCTAAGTATGAGGATAAAAGATCGGTAGCTAACGCCTATTTAGATCAGATGTCTGATTTGAAATCTATTACGGCATGTAACGATCAAAACTTAGAGAAATTTCTAGATACTTTCGCGTCAGCTGTTCGCGCCGTAAAGAACTTGAAGATCGATGACCTCTGCGACTTCGTATTTTTGTATATGGGTTTAAAGAAATTAGATTCCGAAACCATTCGTTTGTTTGAGTCGGATCATCGCGGCAGTAAAATTCCTAAGTTCGAAGACTTAGAAAGTTTTGTTCGCGAGCATATAAAGGTATTGCAACGCTCTTCATCGAAACATGAAGGCGCGAAGAAGGTTGTTACTTCTGAACGCAAAATAGATGCCTCATCGAGGTCACCGAGGTCAACCCATACTTATGTTAATACCGCACCAGCACGTGTACAATCATCTGTTTGCTCTTTGTGTAGTACTCATCATTCGCAACTGTACAAGTGTCCTGGTTTCCTAAAATTGTCGCCTAGTGATCGTTATAAATTTGTTCGCGCTAATAATTTTTGTTTTAATTGTCTCGGTACTAAACACCGCGTTGTTTTATGTAATAGTGGAAATGGTTGTCGCAAATGTCAAGCGAGACACCACACTTTGCTTCATTTTGAGAATAGTAATGCCGCATCCAATGTGAGTACAGTTGGCCCGTCGAGCGGTGACACACGGCAGCCTGCGCCGCAGCCGCACCCCGCGCCCGCGCGCGCTCCGGCCCGCCCGGTGACCGCTGCGGATGACGTCACCTTGTGTTCGTTCTCCGCTAGTGCTGCACTCACCACTGTGTGTCTCGCGACCGCTCGCGTTGTTATTGTTGATACATTAGGTAAACCGCACCTTGTTCGAGCGCTATTAGATGGCGCTTCGCAAAGTAATTTTATTACTCAAGATTGTTGTCAACGTCTTGGTTTCAATGTTGATAAGCGTTCAACCCATTCAGTGGTGAAAGGGTTTGGGGGTTTGCAGTCAGCTGTTCATGGCACCATTAAAACAAGGTTTGGATCTCGTTTTAATAATAATATTTGGTTTGACATGGATTCGCTCGTTACAGATAAAATAACTGAACAGTTGCCTACCGTCCCAGTTGACACGTCTTTATTAACGAAATTTAAAGACTTGCCTTTAGCTGATGAGACTTACGCTGTTCCTGGAGTCGTCGATATATTGATCGGCGCTTCGATTCTCCCGCACCTCCAGTTATCACGTAAGGTCAAAGGGGGACCGACGTACCCCGCTCCGCACGCACTGGAAACAGTTCTTGGTTTTGTTATAATTGGTTCCGCACCCGCTTCTATGGATAGTTTTAGTCACTCGACTGCTTCGTTCTGTTGCACCGTCGAGCCGCCACTGGAGTCTACCATCCGCAAGTTTTCGCTCGGTGGCTCCCGTGTATCCGCTGAAAAACGCTTTCTTTGTTTGGAACGAAAGATGCAGGCGTCCCCAAAGTCGAAGCGGGCCTATGATGAGGTTGTTAACGAATATTTAGATAAAGGTTACATCTCACCTGCGCCTGCGGACACTGGCGGGACCCAGCCTTCGTACATTATCCCGCACCGCGGAGTTATTAGAGAAGATAAGCTTACTACTAAAACTCCGTGTAGTTTTGGATGGCAGTGCTAAGACTAGCACTTCCGTGTCGCTTAATGACATAATTGTAAATTTTCGCATTAATATTAGTAATTTTTAGCTTTTAGGACTCAACAGTCGCTTTGTGTTGGGCCCACTCTTCGCCCCATCGTTGGGACACATTCGTCGCTAATAGAGTGGCAAAAATTCAATCTGAATTGGCGCCACATAATCTCTTTCACGTTGCTGGCACCGACAACCCAGCCGGGTGTCTCTCTCGTGGATTGCTTCCTTCGCAAATTTTGGATCACCCGTTGTGGTTTGGTGGACCGTCCTGGATTCATGCCGCGTTGGATGGGTGGCCAGTTATTCAATTCAATCCCACTACGGTTTCCGAACCACCCGAGGAAAAGAAGCACTCGCTTGTTGTATCGGTCCCGCGTGAAGAGTCCCTTATTTTGTTGTTGGCTAGTCGCGTCTCGTCTTGGTCGAGACTGTTGCGTTGTGTTGTTTATGTGGGCCGATTTTTGAGAATTCTATCTACACGCGGTCATATAACCGCCGCTGATTTAGATAAGGCTGAATTGGTCATACTTCGCGAGTTGCAGAAAGGTTATTTTGCTTCTGAATTTAAAAATTTAGAATTTAACAAACCTTGTAGTCGTTCTTTCCGACACTTGAAACCATTTTTGGAGGATGGACTCATTCGAGTAGGTGGTCGTTTGAGAAATTCAAGTTTAGGATTTGAACAAAGGCATCCAGTAGTTCTCCCGCGTAAGGACCACGTATTAGATTTGTTAGTAGATTATCATCATAAGGTGAATTGTCACGCTGGTCCCGATTTGTTGATGTCTATTTTGAGACAGAAATACTGGATAATTTCCGCTCGTAATTTGGTTCGCGCTAGAGTACACAGATGTGTACCTTGTTTTAAGCTCCGCCCGCGTTTTATCGCGCCTGAAATGGCCGATCATCGCTCTTGTCGTGTTGTTCAATCCGCAAAACCTTTCGTACACACCGGCACAGACTTTGCTGGGCCTTTCAAAGTCACCATTGCTCGTGGTCGTGGCATTCGCTCCACG
Organism: Eilema griseolum; assembly: GCA_963662185.1. NCBI lineage: Eukaryota > Metazoa > Arthropoda > Insecta > Lepidoptera > Erebidae > Eilema > Eilema griseolum. The sequence continues at coordinate 24,574,853 of OY759242.1, read as the reverse complement.
AAAGCTTACGTTTGTTTGTTCATTTGTATGACAACTCGCGCGGTTCATATAGAGTTGACCGGTGATTTAAGTACGCAAAATTTTATGTCCGCTTTTAAACGTTTTTTGTCGCGTCGGGGTCCGGTTAAGCGCATGTATTCGGACAACGGTACAAACTATGTAGGGGCCCGACGTAGTATCTCGGAATTGCACACATTCTTACGGTCTAAGTACTACCAAAGTGAATTCGCTCACATCTTAGCCGAAAATCGCATTGAATGGTACTTTAACACGCCTGCCGCTAGTCATTTTGGTGGTAATTGGGAAGCGAATATTAAAAGCCTTAAGTCGCATCTGTTTCGCGTCATAGGCGAGCAGATTCTCTCGTTCGAGGAGTTGAGTACCGTACTCGCTCAAGTAGAGGCAGTGATGAACACGCGTCCGCTGTGTCGGACTCTATCTAGCGATCCGTCAGAGCCATTAGCTCTGACGCCAGCTCACTTCTTGAATACGACTCCTCTAAAATATTTGCCCGCAATAGATGTTGATGACGATAGAATGCACCTTCTAACTCGTCACGCTCTTTTAGATAAGTTGGTCCAATCGTTTTGGAATCGTTGGAGAACCGATTATTTGCACACGCTGCAGTCACGTCAAAAATGGAATACTCCATCCAACCCAATTACTGTAGGTACGGTGGTAGTCCTTATGACTGAGAATGCTCCTCCTTTACATTGGCCTCTGGGAGTAGTAGAGGAAATTTTTCCCGATGCCCGCGGGATAACTCGTGTTGTACGGGTTAAAACTGCAACCGGATCGTATCTGCGCCCGGTTGTTCGCCTCTGCCCTCTGCCTAGCCAGCAGTAGGCACGAGTTCCAATCTATGTTTATATTTTAGTTGTTATTTCACAAACCTAGATTTAGATTAGACATTAGATTTGTTCCACATTTTCGTTTCGAAGGTAACCCTTCAAGCCGGGGGGAATGGTTGCGCCGAAGTAGAAACTGTATTTTTGACACGGAAACACACTCCTTTTATACCCGTCTCCTCTTCCGCACTAACCATAGATGTAGCTTCCGTCCGCCATTTGTGAAATATAGACACTCAGTCTCGCTTTGAACTAGCCAGCGTAAAGACGGACGGACCGCGCTCGCGTCTCTCAGAAATGTATAATATTTGTTACATTTTTACCGCTTCATAGACCTTTACCGATCGGATTGTGCCTCTCGTGTGTTCCTCAAGCGATCTAGTGATGCTGACGGCAGCTCCTGAGCAAGGAAGAGAAGATCCGTGTACCGGCTGCGATGAAAACACGTGTGTCGTGAAGGTTAGTGCATCCTCTCCTAATTTCTCGGGCTGCATTCACTGCCTGGATCGAATCCGCGGCAGCCCGGCCACCTGTCTTGTTTTGTGTGTAAAGCGTCAATAGAACAGTTAGCTACTTCCCGCAATACAGTCCATTACCGCACGCTGCCAAGCGCCACCAGTATGCATTGATCTGTTGAAGTATTTACAAAAAATACGATCATACACGTGACGTGAACCTACTCCTAACACAAAAAATTACCTAAACTTAACTAGAGGGGTTAGTTAGAGGGAATATTACTAAGTTCGGTCACTAATATTCTTTTATCAATACTGAAGAGGCTTTTCAAATTATATACTACCTATAAACCTAGATATTTTTTTATACCTCTTAGGTGGGCAGACAAGCACACGGCCCACCTGATGGGAAGTGGTTACCGTGGCCTATGGACGTATGCAACACCAGGGGTGTTACACTCGCGCTGCCGACCACGAAGAAACCTTCTGATGCTCCTCTTGAAGAACCCCATATTGTAGGTGCTTGGGATGTCATGGCACAGCTTGAGTATGCTTGGGATGAAGTGTCTTTCATACCGCACAGTGCGCACCGTCTCAGTTCGCAATGTGTGAGGATGAATTCCTTGCCTATGGCGAGAGGTGCGATGATAGAATGTAGCTGTGGGCATCATGTCAAACAATTCATCTGAGCACAAACCATTGTATAGGCGGTAGAACACACATAGCGAGGCAAAGTCCCTCCTAAGACTAAGAGGTTCCACACTACCTGCAAGTATAGGATTGTCAACCAGCTTCAACGCCCATCTTTGCACCGAGTCGAAGGGGTCTATTTGCGTTAGTTTGGGTCTGGCTATAAGGCCGATAGGTTTAGGTATGGGTAGACAGGTGCAAGGGTTAAAACAGATTCCTATTTCTGTCTGTCTGTGACCAGGATATATTTCTTATGAACTTACATACCTAGATAGTTGAATTTATTACAGCTGATGAATTTCTGTTGCCGCTATAACAACAAATACTCCAAACAGAAATATAGTTATGGTACGGAACTCTTCGAGCGTGAGATCAATTCACACTTAGCCGGTTTTTTTAATAAACTAATTTTTAACTCTCGTTATAAATTTTACACGTGTCATGTTCAAAATATTTATTAATCATTCGTGGTCATTGCGCTTCAGTGGATGGTGACGTAACGTGATCTCATGGCGTATGCACCATGACAGTTGCATGCACGTGTTCGGGACTATGGCGCAATGGGAAGTTTATTACAAGTCAGGAGCGGAGGCGGATAGATGTTTTTATAGCACTCAGTAACAAACACAACCATGGTTTATGGCTAATAATAAGCGATAACTTTTATATAAGTTTTGCAACAACAGGGATTTCGCGCTTTGCCATCTGGGTATAGACAGAGAGGACTAAAACAAAGAGGAGAATCGAAATGAAATTTCACCATCAAACTTGTAATAGATAGTCATTTTTCATCTACTGAATATCGACTTTAAAATAACATTATGCTATACTTTATTATTCACAGAAGATAATACATAATCACACACACATAATCACGCCCTTACCCCCGGAGGGAAAGGTAGAGGCGAACTAACATCCACATTTCACTAATAATTATATTCAGTTCCATGTAATAAGGAGTAAGCCTATTGCCGTATTCCGGGCACTATTGTTGACTCGAGCCTGGGGCTGAGTCTGGGCTGTATATGTCTATCTGATGCTAAACAACCCTATCCCTTAGTCGCCTTGTACGACACCGCACGGGAAGAGATGACGTGGTCCAAATTCTACTTTGCCGGTAATAGACTACATGAAACGACCTTTTGTAGTCAAAACGATAAGTTAAACATAGTCTAATAATTACGTAAAATTAGCCTACTGATAAAATAACTAAAACGAAACTAAGAATAAGAATAAGAATCATTATTTCCTAGAATATGGTTGGTTACAGGTGTTGGGGTGATTTAGGATATACAGAATATTCTGCCATTTGTGGCGTGCAAATATTATATTTCTATGCCCTACCAGATTTTTTCATTTCCAGATTGATTTTTGGTAAAGTAGACTTGTGTCTGAGCCTTTTTAACCAATGAAATTAGCCGTTCTTGTCTCGAGATCGATTTTTTTTTTATATATCAATGGTCGCAGAAACTAGAAATTTCATTTCAACCATGGTAAGACTGCATGTCGTAATAACCCACTCAACTAAATCGAAACCGCTACCGCTTATAACACGTACCAATTAATAAACTCGAGTCACGATGCTCAGTGAAAATGAGTTCCATTGCGCACCGGGTACGTGCCGTGCATGCAGCCAGCGGTGCAAACCCTTCATTAGATTACGTAACATAGGAAGTGGAGAGGAGCCATGGTGCTTGCATTATTTAAAGGTTACGACATACCAGTCATTGGTATTTTATTACGCGATAGTAAAATAACCCAACAATGGTAGTTAATCCTATAATGTAAATGTGAAAGTTTACGAGGAATAAGGTATTTTACACAGTAGGTACAATTTAGACTTAAACTAAGCATTGGGCTGAATGTAATAAGTATTTTTTATACAACGTCGTCAAACACACATTCCACTTGATGGAAAGGGGTTACCGTGGCCTATGGGCGTGTGCAATACCAGGAGAGTCACACTCGCGCCGCCGACCCTCTAAGCACAGAGAGTTTTAGAGGTCTTCCCACTGACAGCACAAAATCTCTCCAGTGAGCTCTGGCTACCCTACTCACCGCCGGGAACACAACACGAGGTTATTATAGCCGCGGTATTCTTTAGGGCGGAGGTACTTCCCCAGACCGACTGTTCAATTGGACGGAAATACCGGCGTATCCTACATCCTCGTAAAATCTCGTTAAATCTCAATTTATTAACTGGCACTTAATCATACGCTATTCTATGGTGTGAACTGTACATGCCTCTAATTGGTGTACATATCAAAACTAGTTATGCTTTATATTCTACGATATCAATGATTTTTTTTTACGTGCGCAAAATCCCCGCGGATACCCCCACCGAAGCCGGTGGAAGAGGTTATGTCGGACTCGAACCGACTAAAACACACGCCGCCTATGGGTCCCTTTGGTAGCCGAAGGTGAGGTTGACAGGCATATCCCTCGCACCCCGGCCGACCCACGGCCATCTCTTACGGTCTGGCCCACTACGATGTCAACGATTTATATATATACAGTTGGTGTGTCTATTAGATAGATAGATAGATAGATAATTCTTTATTGTACACCAACAGATTTACAGTAGGACAAGTAGGTAGCATGTATACAGTTCAATGTACAATGGGCGGCCTTATCGCTAAAGCGATTTCTTCCAGGCAACCTTGGGATGGACAGTAATGTTATAACAACAAAAGATATAGTGTAGTTACCGACTAAACTTAAATAGATAGTGTATTAAAACAAAAGAAAGAGAGAAAAGTAAGTAAAATAAAATTAATATACGGCTTTACACAAAAAATATCAACATAAATACTGACATGCAAATACATATACATGTATTAAATAAATATATACATAAAGTAGGTAGTTCATACTAATACGAAGGGAAAATAGTGAGTTAGCACATAATTGTGAGCTATTACCTACTGTGCACAACATGATAGGTAGTGGTTCTTGACCATTAATTTAAATACATTTAGGGATTTTGCCCGTCTGATGTTCAAAGGCAACGCGTTCCATAAGCGCACCGCCCTGACAGTAATCGACTTGTCAGCAAAGTCAGTTAATAATAATTAATAAATAGTTAATAAATAGATATAATATAGGCTACTTTTATCCCGGGTGCTTATTCCCATTTTCCCTGCTTACACGGAACCAATACTCAAATTAATATTGGAAGCTCAACATTAGTATTAAAGCTATATAAGTGATATTTGCCATGTTTTATTATTCTGATATATCAAGGTGCTTGCAACAGCGTCGAAATATCGGCAACTCAGAGCAATACAACATGGTAAATATCCCGATAGTTCTAATACTGATATTGGAAGACTATGAATTGACTGCCTAAACTCAGTGAGCTTTTGCATATGTTTGCGGTTTGCATACTATCGTAAAACTCTGAGTTTGATAATCGGTTTGGTCAATTACATTTTTGCCACTGAGGTAGTTTTGATTTTAAACGCTGGAGGCAGCAGAATATTATGTACAACCAACTCTGTAACAACTTTTAAACAATATTCTTACAAATAAATGAAACGTATCTTATCTTATTTTATCTTAAAGATGTAATTCTATCTTATTTGAACATTATCTTACTAACTTTAATTCGAAACTATAACAATATAATAACAATGTTGTGTAACCTGTGCTACGGTAGAGCTGCGCGGGCGCAGTGTCATCGGGCAGGCGTCGAACCCACGACCTTCAGGAGAAAGTCGAGAAACTGACATCTAGAATTACTTGAGGGCAGATTGCTTAGATTGCGTTATTCGTTTGTTGGGTTTGAAGTTGTAATTCGATGCTATTTATAGAGATGTTTTGTTTCATGTTTAATGTGCGACTGCAATTTCTTAGATCACGGGTTCGATTCCTGTTCAATGTGCTAAATGCCAAGTATGCATGAATAATATTACGTCAATTTTTCATTGGCTTTGATATTTATTTCTTCTTTATCCAAGCATCTGCTCTAGTTGGATTCATACATACATACATACATACATAGAATCACGCCTTTGTCCCTGGACGATTAGGCACAGGTGAATTAACACCCACATTTCACCAATAATTGTATTCGGTCCTTATTGTATTCCGTATTGGGTCCGTATTGTTGGTTGGAGCCATGTATCTGGGGCTGAGTCTGGGCTCTATATATCAGTCTGATATTAAACAGTCCTATCCCTTAGTCGCCTTGTACGACACCGCATGGGAAGAGATGGGGTGGCCCTAATTCTACTCTGCCGGAAACCACGCGGCAATCGCGGCCACGCGGTTGGATTCAACATGCATTTTGGAGCCCAGGATCCGCTCACCTGCTTCTTCTTTTATTGTTTTTTTAGCTTTTAAGGGACTTACATGGGACCGATTTACAGCTGTTTATTACAAATTGCGGTTATATACAGTGCAAATAGTTAGTACTCACGTTCGTGGAGGTTTTAATGTGAGCTAAGTTTGTTAACACAAGTGCCACCTGCCAGCAAATTTCACAAAATCACTTAAATAATAATCCATCACTATATCGCATCTTGCTGCCATCGAAAGTGCTCAAAACCACTTGGAGAAGAGTTAACAAAGAGGAGAGCTGAAAGCGCAGGTACATACAGGAGGATCTACTAAAGACACAGTCTCCAAGTTGGCAAAATAGTTTTACTTTTACAGAAATAATATTTTCCATGCTCGGCTTGCCTAAAACGCAGATTCTGATCTCTTGAGTGCTCCAGAGCAGTGGACGCACTTGAAACATGACACCGGAGAAAAGCTCTTATTGCCAATGGAGTAGCAGACGTGGACAATGAGGATTGTACTGCTGCCATTCTAGATGTGGTCCATAGGAAACTGATAACTATCACTACAGGTAACATTATAAATTGTTGTAGGATCGAAGCCCCCAGAAAGGGTCCCATTTTGGTAAAGTTCTCTCAATTAAATGTTACATCTGACGTTTGGTGTTCCAAAAGCAACGAAGTCTCGACAGACCCCGAGGAGAGGGCCAGATCGAGAGAGATGGCCCTGGGTCGACCGGGGTGCGAGGGATATTAATTAACCTCACCTCACCTTCGGCAACCAAAAACTACCAAAAGGCGTCGTGCGTTTTGGTCGGATCGAGTCCGGCATAACCTCTCTCACCGGCTCCTGTGGTGGGGGTATCCCTGGGAAATTTTCTCATGTAAAAAAAAAGTTTCGACAGGCAGTCTTTATTTATCTGCATTCTAGGTCCCATATAACAAGCTGGAACTACTTTATATCTAGACAAAATAACGCTGTGTATAATCTTAGACTAATATTATTATAACAATAGCTTATTAGCTGCAGTATCTAATAATTATGACATGTTATGCCACACTCATGTCATAGCTTTTGCGGTCAAGGCTGTTCTGCTCGGTACTTTTACTTTCTCACGCATTGAGCATGGTTGGCGGTAAAATTATAAGCTTTCATGTAATATACGAGTATGTAATACAAATGTCGGAAGCGTGATCAGGGATCTATGAAGATCTATCAGGATAAAGGGTTTAGACAGGTGTGGAAAAATCGCGATAGCCTAGTGGTATGGGTTATGGACTGCTGAGACGAGGTCTCGGGTTCGATCTCAGGTTTTACCATGGCACACACCAATGACTTTTCGATGTTTTTCGAAGTTATGTGTCTATTTATTGCAGTAAGTGCCCGGTTAATGGCAATAGGCTCGCCACCTATTACATTGGGACCTAAACATAAACTGGCGAAATGTGGGTGCTAGCACCTATGCTTGTCCCTTCGGGGATATGTTATGGGAAAATGAATGGTGACCCTAATGGAGGTCAGATGTTGCTGAAAAAGTAAAAAGAATAAAGTAGGATGGGCTTTCTGAGCCCACGTCCAATCAAGATGAATCATTCTTCGTTGGATAGCTCTTCTCAAGGGGATAAAAAATTCTAAAGCAACAAACCCGAAAATTTGTCCATTTTGAAATATTGTAATCTGAACATATTGGAGTTTTGGATTTAAAAGTCATAATTATCTTGGTTCAGCTTGATCATTTTTGATGGAGATGAGGATGAGATGGTACGGTGCATATTGAAAGACACTAGGGTCCCGTAATGGGGACTCTGTAGTCCCCACACACCCGAGAAGAGGGCCAGATCGTGAGAGATGGCCCTGGGTCGGTCGGGGTGCGAGGGATATGCCTGTCAACCTTACCTTCGGCAACCAAAGCGACCCACAGGCGGCGTGCGTTTTAGTCGGTTCGAGTCCGACATAACCTCCTCCACCGGCTCCGGTGGGGAGGTATCCATGGGTATTTTGCGCACGTAATAAAAAAAAAAGGGCCTTTTTTTTTATCATCAATATTTATATATATAATATTTTTTATCATCAATATCATCCTACCTACTGATATTGATGATTGCAGTGCTCGATGATTAAGTATTATAACAACTATTGTATCTACCATATTCTAGTAAATAAAAATTTCTTACAGATTACATTAGTTTGTGCTTATATTGTGTTTTATAGGGCTGACTGCGAACCGCCAACATGGCTTGCGCCTGTCTTGTCAGAGGCTTATTCTTTCAATGTGTGTGTATACCGATTTGCAGATACAGTTGGTTCAGGCCCTGTAAATCCCCATAGATACTACGACGGTATCTTTACATAATACAATCACTTGTGCCTACTGACAGTTTCATCAACGTAGAACTTATACCACTGGACCAACAAACTGAGTTCCCAGCGGTGAGTAGGGTAGCCAGAGCTCACTGGAGAGTCTGAGCTATCAGTCGGAAGACTAAAGACTTGCCCTGCTTTGTCTTCTACACTGACGGTAGGTACAGAAACTGAGAGTTTGACTCCTCTGATGTGGCACACGTTCATAAGCCACGGTAACCAACTTCCATCAAACACCAAAAAAAATCTAGTAGGCAGGTGATGTCTTTTAGAAATTTCACTTCTAAGAGGGTAAAATAGGTGAAGAATGGTTGTATTGAAAGTTTTTGTAGGATTCCTTCACAAATTTGTTCCCGGGCAAAACTTTAGCGAACCGAATTTCTGCATCGCTCAGGAATAAACAATCTACACGACGGTATTCCCGTCTCAATTGAGCAGTCTGACTGGGAAAGTACAGAAACTCTGTACATTCAGGGTTGGCAGCGTGACTGTGACTCCTCAGATATTACAAACGTCCATAGGCCACGGTAACCACTTTCCATCAGGTGGGCAGTGTGCTTGTCTGCCACCTAGTCGTATAAAAAAAAGTACCTTCGCCCAACAGAATACCATGGCTATAATAACCTCGTGTTGTGTTCTCGGTGGTGAGTGGGGTAACCAGAGCTCACTGGAGAGTTTTTGTGCTGTCAGTGGGAGGACCAAAGGCTTGTCCTGATTTTGTGTTCTGCACTGACGGCACAGAAAATCTCTGTTCTTACAGGGCCGGCAGCACAGGTGTGACTGTCCTAGTGTTACACACGTTCATAAGTCACGGTAACCACTTTTCATCAGGTGGGCTGTGTGCTTGTTTGCCACATAAGTTGTATAAAAAATATAAACAAATAACATGCTCTAAGAAGCTGTAATAAGCATAATTGTCTTAATACTCAATAATACATCTCACGATTGCTGTACAGATAAAGTTATTACTTTCGTAACCCCAGGCGAGTAATAAATGAATGATAATTACTATTAAATAACATATGATACACGACACGCAGCCATTACGTATAGTTATGTTATTATGTATAGAATAGCACGTTAATAGAAATGGCGTGCGTTTTCCATTAAACATTTAAGTGTGAATAAAAGTTCTGACATAATTGAAATAAAACTGATCTAATGTTAATGGATTCTTTAGTAATTTATTGTGATTGATAGTGACAATAAGTTTCGAACAAGAATGCTAGTTAGATGTCGTTGTTTGACGTTAAATAAAATTTAAATAAATATAGTTTAATTCAGATTTTTTTTCACTCATATACATATTGTTAGTAGGTACATTAATATTTCCTTTTAAAAGTTAGTATTGGACGGTGTAGATTGCAGCAATGGTTTATGTACGGACAATCTACCCGGTCAGCAATCATCTTCAGGAGGGAGTTGGAACTCGCCCTGACCCTGCGCACGAGTGAGGCGGCGCGCTTACGCAGCGTAGTATAGAGGCAGTCTACTCGCGCCTGCGCAAACATGCCTGATGCGCTGCAGCGCCAGGGCAGTCCCATCAACCTCCTGAATGAGTTATTGTAATGGAGACGTAGGGCCCCGCACGCCTTTTGAGTGTATCCCACAGACTACGCGTGTAAAAAGACATACAGATATGCAACATGCAAATCAGTGAGCTATCATATTAGCTCGGACAGACAGAGTGTTAGTAACAAAGAGCTTGAGAACGATGTTAGTAAAACTGTAATTATAAAAACATATGAACTTTAATCACACAAATGGACATAATTAATGTGTGTGTCTTTGACAAGGTGAAGCTGTGTCCACTTCTGAATAAGAGCACTGTTCACATGAAGCCTTGCCACAACACACTGCAGGAGGCTGTTGGAGCAGCCCCGCACTCGATTGATTAGGGACGCAATGCGGTATCTTATAATGTCTGCTAAGCTACCAACACCAGCCTCTGCGAACATCCTTGAAGCGCTATAATAACGGCACAGTCCCATCAGCATCCTGAACGCGTAGATTTTAAAACACACTAGTATTTTGATTGCAGAAACTTATTTAGACCGGGTTTTTTATTTGTTCCTGAACCTCATTCGTTAATCAGCTTGTGTGCAGTGTAGCGCATAAGTAACCTCCCTCCTGTGGTTTTTCCAAGCGACTTCAATATGAGGTTCTTCAAAAACTGCCTGCTAGGTTCCTACAGGGTCGGCAGCACAAGTATGACGCCGCTGGTGATGCACACGTCCATAGGCTACAGTAACCACTTTCTATCAGGTGGTTCGTGTACTTGTGTACCACCTCAGTGGTATGTTACTAATGAAAGACTTCACGGAGAGCTTGGCGTACCGTAAAAGATGAAATAAAGGAGAGTTACAACATACAAATATACATAGGTTACACTAAAAGTTTCCGGAATTGGCCACTTACATAAACAATATTTAAAAATTTATTACAACATTTGAAAATAGAACTCTTTGGCTGTAGAATACAGTTTGTTTCATCTGACTGTCTTTTGTTTTTACCTTGTGGTGCCATTTAAAAAATTGTGTGTCTGCATCAACATGGATTTAACTCGGGAAAATTTTCGTAGTATGATTTTCTACGATTTTAAGTGTAATTTGACGGCTCAACAGATCATCGCTCGGCTTGAAACAGCTTTTGGCGATGAAGCTCCATGCAAGACGACTGTTTATAGCTGGTTTGCAGAATTCAAGCATGGTCGTATCAATCTCAGTGACGAATCTCGCGATGGTCGGCCGTCCACCGCTGTGACCAACAAAAACATCGATGCTGTGCGCCGTATGATTGAAACAGACAGGCATGTGACCTACCATGAAATTCGCGCATCCTTAGAAATAGGAATGAGTCAAATACAATCAATCCTACACAAACATTTGGGTGTGAGAAAGCTGTGCTCGCGGTGGATCCCACATAACTTGACCGAGGATCAAAAAACGGACCGCGTCACTTGGTGCAGTGCCATGCTTACCAGATTCAACGAAGGTGCGCCAAATTTGGTGTCGGACATAGTAACAGGTGACGAAACATGGATTTATTGCTACGATCCCAAAACAAAGCAGCAATCGAGCTTATGGGTCTTTCAAGATGAGCCGAAACCAACCAAAGTGGCGCTCGTGAAAAGTGCATCTAAGCGGATGATTGCTTCTTTTTTTAATAAAACTGGTCACGTGGCTACTGTTGCTTTAGAAAATCGTCGTACTGTGAATAGTGACTGGTACACGACCATTTGTTTGCCGGAAGTTATTGACGAACTCCGTAAAAATAACCGTAAACGCCGTATCATCCTGCACCACGACAATGCTAGTTCTCACACGGCCAGACAGACAAATGACTTTTTGAAGGCGAAAAATGTAGAACTCATGAGTCATCCTGCATACAGTCCCGACCTGGCACCTTGTGACTTTTATCTGTTCCCAAAAATTAAGAACCAATTACGCGGCCAACGATTTTCGTCACCAGAAGAGGCTGTCGAGGAGTATGAAAAACACGTTTCAGAGGTCACCACAGAGGAGTGGCACAAAAGTTTTCAAAACTGGTTTGATCGAATGAAAAAGTGCATAGACGCCAAGGGAGATTATTTTGAAAAACAATAAATTAATTTTGTACCTTTAATAGTATTTTTTCATATTCATTCCGGAAACTTATAGTGCGCCCCACGTAGACTGCAGCTGTACCCTTTTTTTTTAATATACGCAAAATCCCCACGGATTCCCCCACCACCGGGGCTGATGGGGGAGGTTATGTCGGACTTGAACCGACGTATGCCGACTGTGTGAGCCGCAGATTGCGGGAAGAGAGGTTATCTGAGACGTATCCCTCGCACTCCGGCCGGCCCAGGACCGTCTCCTATGAGACGGTCATATATTGACACACCACCATGAAAGAAATGTTTCCAAAAGTGAGGATACTAAAGAAAAGAGTCCTTTAAGACCTACTATAAAATATTTTATAAGAGGATATGTTACCGAATTTATACCTCACAGACCATTTATCACCATTTGAATGTTGCCTAGACAGATTGCAACAACAAGAAAGAAATAATTCAGTACCGATTTTATAAATGTTGATGATATAAATTCTAAAGTTTATTAAAAATAGCGACTTCAAAACCAAGCCAATATCTGTGTGGTTCCCGGCAGAGTAGAATTTGGACCACCCCATCTCTTCACATGCGGTGTCGTACAAGGCGACTAAGGGATAGGGCTGTTTACCATCAGACAGATATATACAGACCAGACTCCGCCTCAGATGCATGGCTCGACTCAACAATAGTAGGTACCCGGAAAACCTCTCACCCCCTATTACAAAATACAATGATTGGTGAAATGTGGGTGTTAATTCACCTCTGCCTCGTGATTATATGTGTGTATGTATGTCTCAAAGCCAAGGTTCACTGACCCCAGTGTTACCTATGAGGGTTTCTGAGTACTGTCATTAAAATTTCAACGACATACACAAACAAACAGTTCTATCAAGGAAAACAAAGACAATAGTTATTCACAAGCGTCTCGCATGTCGTAATATGCAAGAAACGCCGGGCGAAAAACCTTGTCTTTGTTCATAGGTAATGATATTTATTGTTAGTATCAAGTGTACGGGTGTTTTTGTGCTGGACAAGTGTGAAAGGACTAGTCTACAATTGATAGTTTTTGTCAAAATGTGTAATGAAAGCTATTATATAATGAATTGAGAAGAAAAAGCGTATAATGGACTGTTTATTGATTTTCAGTACGCCTAACAATGTAAGTTCAACTCGCGGGCAAATATTTTGCACATTGCTTTTAATAGTTAGAAATATTTACTATTCCTACATTCATAAATAAGTAAGTACTTATATATTTTTAGACATATACATACATAGAGTAGTAGGACACGCCGGTATCCTCGTCTTATTTGAGCAGTCCGAGTCTACAGAATACCGCGGCCAGTGAGTAGGATAGTCAGAGCTTACTGAAGAGTTTTCGTGCTGTCAGTCAAAACCAGAAGGCTTGTCCTGCTTTGTCTTCTACACTCACGGCACAAAAACTTTCTATTCTTACAGGGTCGGTAGCACGGGTGTAACTCCCCTGGTGTTGCAAAATTTCATAGGTCACTTTCCATCAGGTGGGCCGTAGGCTTGTTTACCAAATAACTTGTTTAAAATAAGGAAGCTTACAAAAAACAACGAAAAGTGACCGATTCCTTGAAACATAACATAACATAAACTCACACCTATATCCCCGAAGGGGTAGGTAGAGGTGCGCTAGCACCCACACTTCGCCAGTTTATGTTTAGGTCCCAATGTAATAGGTGGCGAGCCTATTGCCATTAACCGGGCACTTATTAACCTGCTATAAATACACATATAACTTCGAAAAGCATCGAAAAGTCATTGGTTTGTGCCATGGCAAAACCTGGGATCGAACCCGAGACCTCGTCTCAGCAGTCCATTACCCATACCACTAGGACACCCAGGTGGCAGAGAAGCACATGGCTCACCTGATGAAAGATGGTTACCGTGGCCGACCCTGCAAGCACAGACCCTCTGTGCCGTCAGTGTGGAAGACAAAGCAGGACAAGCCTTAAGTCTTCACACTGACAGCACAAATTCTCCAGTGAGCTCGGCTACTCATCGCTGGGAACACAAAACACAACACGAAGTTATTATGGCCGCGGTATTCTGTAGGGCGGAGGTACTTCCCCAGTCGGACTGCTCAATTGGGCGGAAATACCGTCGTGTCCTACCTTCAGATATTATATAACATAACATAAACTCACGCCTATATCCCCGAAGGGCACCCACATTTCGCCAGTTTATGTTTAGGTCCCAATGTAATAGGTGGCGAGCCTATTGCCATTAACGGACACTTATAAACCTGCGATAAATACACACATAACTTCGAAAAGCATCGAAAAGTCATTGGTGTGTGCCTTGGTTAAACTAAAAAAAAGGAAAACAAAAATTATCTAAGCTAAAGTACCCGAACAATATTGAAATATTGATGTTATTATTTACTCTCAATAACTCTCAATAAAACGCACGAATCCAGTTAAACTTGAACGCAATTATTTTCTCTGGTGAAATCCAATCTTAAAGTAGACAACATACTAAAAGCCGTCTGTCACAGCAAGTCACCAAACTCGTACCTACTCTGTCTCCAATGGTGACCAAGCCAGTGGCTACAGCTCACACTGTCACAGCTGGACAAGTATGGGTGATATCATCACTGATAACAGTGGGGATTTGTTTTCCCATTTACCATCAGTGTTGGTAAAGGGGTCACTAATAGGAGTGGACGTTTTATGTTAGGTACATATTATCACGCCTTTATTCCCGGTGTTAGGCAGAGGTGAAATAATACCCACATTCCACCAATCATTAAATTCGGTTCCACCGGTTCCACGTAATAGGGGGTGAGCCTATTGCCGTCTTCCGGGTACTATTGTTGACTCGAGACATGCATCTGTGGCTGAGTCTGGGCTGCATATATCTGTCTGATGTTAAACAGCCCTATCCCTTGGTCGCCTTGTACGACACTGCATGGGAAGAGATGGGGTGGTCCAAATTCTACTCTGCCGGGAACCACGCGGCTTATATTGCCCGTCGCTAATCAACATAAAATGCAATATTTTGCCGCCTGACTGTTCTGTGATTTTTTATACCACTTAGGTGGCAGACTAGCACACGGCCCGCCTGATAAGTAGTGGATACCCTGGCCTATGAGCGTATGTAACACCAGAGGCGTTACAGTCGTGCTGACGACCCCGAAGAAACCTTTTCCTCGTGAATAGAAGGACACGACGGTATTTCCGACCAAATTGAGCAGTCCGACAGGGGAAATACCTCCACCCTACTGAATACCTCGTGTTGTGTCCCCGGCGGTGAGTAGAGCTCACTGGAATTTTTTTGTGCTGTCTGTGGGAAGACCAAAGGCTTGTCCTGATTTTGTGTTCTACACTTTTACTGTTACCTACGATCATAGATCACGGTGACCACTTTCCATCCGGTGAGCCGTGTGCTTGTCTGCCACATAACTTGCATAAAAAATAAATCTTATAATACCCTTCTAGAAGAACCTTGACTCGGGAAGAAAGGATCCACCTGAGACTCGTGGACTAACGCAAGAGTACCTCAAGCAGGGAAGTTTTGGCTTGTGTCCCATGCACCCAGGATTATGTAGACACCAATAGCCACTTAACATCCAGTATCATCGTGTCAGCCACACATAGTCCACTGCTGAACATATGCCTCTCCCACAGACTTCCAGAATGACCGATCTAAAGCAGCCCACATCCAGTGCTTCCCGGCGACCTTCATGAGGTCGTCCTTCCACCTGGCCGTTGGGCATCCTACGCTACGTTTGCCCGTACGCAGGCTACTAACATCCAGTATACCTAAGCTTATTTACTGACAAAGTAATACAAAAGAAATACAAAAATACAAGCTTTTAGAGAGTTAACAACAAAAATGAAAAACTTTTAGTCAAGTGGTTTCACTTCCAAGATTCAATTATTAGGAATTACTTTTTTCTCTCTCACCAATCACGCCTGCAGCACAGCAGACACATTTATAAGTATTATAACTATCGACTATTTTGTCTCGATTGTCCTAATGTACTTTTAGTAATTTAATTAACTAGCCCGGTAATCGAATGGATTGCACTTTACTTCCTACGTGTGAAAGTGCGTCTAATTCATCAACTAAATCGGATATTTCGCAGAAACAAATAAATCTGATTGACTTGAAGATCGAAGGTGTAATCCTCTTAGAACCGGCGCCAGCGGTGACAGATAAATCTACCAATTCAGGATAACGGTACGGTGAATTAATTAATCATTTTTTTTACGTGCGGAAGATCCCCTCGGATACGCTCACCACCGGAGCTGGTGGGAGAGGTTATGTCAGATTCGAACCGTCGAAAACGCACGACGCCTGTGGGTCGTTTTTGGTTGCCGAAGGTGAGGTTAACAGGCATATCGCTCGCACCCCGGCCGACCCAGAGTGAATCATATTGTAGTACGGTTCCGTCTTGAGTGCATGCAAGCCATGTCGGGCCACCATCTTCAAGCCATCATCCTAATTCAAAGCAATTAGGTGATCATTGCAAATTTTCGCAAATATACACATACGCACACTAGCGCGATGTGATGTCGCGATTCAAATTTTTGTTTAGACGTGGTATGGTCTTATGAGACGGTTGTATCTCTGAGTAACGCTGTGACCGTGTGTAATTAATTTATTGATATGTATTATGACCTAATTTACTTACTTACTACACTGACGGACTCATAAACTGCATCAAAGTTCAGGTTTACTCTAAAAGGATTTTTTATAATAAGTATGCAAACTTTTTAGATTAAATTATGTAAATATGGAAAGACTGGCTCTTAATCTTAAAAAAAAATTAAATTTAAAAATAGAACTGCAGTAAAACAAATGAATATAGCCGGGAAAGAAAATTTACTTGTAGTATCAGATTTGCGTGCTATTTATAGCAAAGTTTTAAATTGATTCTCATTGATTTTTTTTGTTTTGTCAATTGAATTATTGTTACCAGCATAATTGTTGGGTTAGTTTTTTAACACATCGAGAGTTTTTGAACCATAATATGGATACTTCGTCCGAACAAGCGGCACAAATTGTAGCATTGGTGCGGGAGGGCTTGGATCAACGAACGATTGGTAGAAATTTAAATTTAAACCAGTCTACGGTTTCTAGAATATACAGAAGGTTTGTAGAGACAGGTTCTTACAGGAGGAGACGTGGTACAGGCAGAACTCGAGCAACCACAGGTCGTGATGACCGATTTATTGTTATAACTTCCCTGCGAAATCGTTTCCTCACGTCAGTTAACATCAAAACCGAGCTTAATGAAGTGCGTGGAGTAAACGTGTGTGCACGAACAATAAGAAGAAGGTTAAAGGAAGCGGATATCACCCCTTTTAGACCAGCAAATGGTCCAAAGTTGTCTACAGCTCACAGACAAGCTCGCTTAAGATTTGCGCGTCATCACCTGAATTGGACAGAAGAGCAGTGGGCCTCTGTATTGTTCACGGACGAGTGTAGGACATGTTTATATGGTGCAGATGGTCGCAGAAGAGTCTATCGTCGACGTGGGGAGCGATATGCTCAAAGTTGCATTGAGGAGCGTGTTCCTTTTGGAGGCGGTTCATGTATGGTCTGGGGTGGCATATCGATGAACGGGCGAACCGAACTTGTGTTCATAGACATGGTCCGTCAAAACGGTAATAGAGGGGGTTTGACAGCACATCGCTACATAACAGAGATATTAGAAGATCACGTGGTGCCTTACATGGGATTCATAGGCGAAAATTTTACTTTAATGCAGGATAATGCCCGGCCGCATGCAGCTGCACAAGTTCAACATTATTGCGAAGAGGTTAGGATACGTACAATGAATTGGCCAGCACGCAGCCCGGATCTTAATCCCATCGAGCATGTTTGGGACAATTTAAAAAGAGCTGTATATGCGAGAAACCCTTCGCCCACGACAGTGGCAGCACTAAGAACAGCACTTTCAGAAGAATGGGACAATATTCCGCAAGATCTTTTAAAAACCCTTATAAAATCTATGCGGAACCGATTAGAATCCGTAATAAGGGCACGTGGGGGTAATACACCTTATTAAAACACAAATAAACCCTTGCATAAAGTTTGTGTCTATTGTTAAAACCAATTTTTTAATTAAACCAATTTTTCTTAAATTTCTGTTTTTTCTTCAATAATAGTCTTAAGGTCCTTTCCAGTACATAAACTTAAACTTAAAGATATGACCCTACGCTGTTTTAAAGTTCACGAACCAATCTAGAGGTTTCAATTTAAATCTGCATAGAAAGTATGCATACTTGGTTAAAATATTTATTTCAAAGTCGTCTATTACTTTGATGCAGTTTATGAGTCCGTCAGTGTATGTTTGAATCAAAAATATTACTATTAGTAACCACTTCCCATCAAGTGGGCCGTGTGCTTATCTGCCACCTAAGTGGTATAAAAAAAAGAAAAAAAAAGTCAAAAGCAGACGCTTTTTATACTATTTTATCCTCAACCTATGGATCTTTATTATTTAAGGATTAATGATGAGCATTATCGTCTATCTTAAAAAATTGACAGGTACTAACAATAGGTATTTAAAGTTTAATGCCGATGCTACCGTATTTATATCAAAAAACATAAAACGAAGCAAGACCCATATAACAATCATATAATCAATTAAAAACTACAACTACCAATTTTGCACAGCCACCAGTTTCTAAAACCCAAATCATGAAAAACAATAAAAATTATTATTATTGATCACGAAAACGGTACGAATCGCCGCCGGCCCGAAGTGGAACGATGCAAATCGAGAAATTGATCTATTGTGACATCACGGAGCCCAATGCGCGGGCGCTGTTTTTGCACCGCAGCTTTCCTAGCAAACATTTCGTGTTTCGTAATAAATGTAACAGTGACAATGAATTTGGTAATTCGGCGTACAATAATGGTGGACGGTAAACAAAGTGCTGTTGAGTTTTTGTCGGACTTCTTCAATAGCAATTTTGTTATCCAATAACGAGTTCGTGCGGTGCCATAATTGAGTGGCAAGAGTTAACAGGTATTGGAAACAACGGGGGTCAATCACGTGTATTGTGATTAAAATTAGGTAATTGCCGTGGTGAAGGACTTACAGGGTTGGCAGCGCGACTGTGACACCTCTGGTGTTGCAAACCATAGACCACGGTAACCACTTTCCATCTGGTGGGCCGTGTGTTTGTCTGCCACCTAAGTGGTGTAAAAAAAAAACCTCCAAAACCACCAAAAAGAGTTATGTACTTTAAAAGGAAAAAAAAACTGAACCCTTATAAGGATCACTTCGTTGTCTGTCTGTCTGTCATAAACTTTTTCTCAAGAATGCGTAGAGGTATCAAGTTGAAATTCATATCACATGCTCAGGTCTATAACGTCTTGAAACTGTGCAAAAATTAAACATTCTAAGCCAATGCATTCAAAATATATTACGGTTTATGTAGCTTAAGTTGCGGACAGCCGCGTGGTTCCCGGTAAAGTAGATAGATAGATAGATAGATAGATAATTCTTTATTGTACACCAATAGATTACAGAAAAACTTGTAGTTAGCATGCATACAGTTTAATGTACAATGGGCGGCCTTACCGCTGGAAGCGATTTCTTCCAGGCAATCTTGGGATGGACAGTAATGTAATAAAGCAAAAGATTTGGTGTAGTTAGCAAATAAACTAGAAACAAATAAATAAATAAATATTCCACGACATTCTACACTACGCTATCTAGACCCATGGTAAGCATAGCTTAACTAGCTTGTGTTATGGGATCTAGAATGCGGATAAACATACTTAGATACTTTTTTTTTTTTTGTAAATACATACATATTATACATAGAAACACCCAGACCAATGCAAATATACATATTCATACATACATACATACATAAAATCACGCCTGTCTCCCATAGGGGTAGGCAGAGATCACGGATCTCCATTTGCTACGATCCTGACATACTACTCTCATACTACTACATACATACTACATACTACTCATACATATTCATGCATACAAATATTTGCACTGAGCGGGAATCGAACCCGCGCGCCCTGCATAGCAGTCGAATGCTCTACCGCTACGCCACGGGGGTCGTCAAAAAGGTGTACAAGGTGTATGAAAAAAAAAAGTAGAATTTGGGCATCTCTTCCCATGCGGTGTCGTACAAGGCGACTAAGGGTGAGGGCTGTTTAACATCAGACAGATACACCGGCCATTTAATAACCACGTGGCCTGGTGGTGACCAAACAGACGAAAAGATGATGGTACCACCTCTGTGGCGTAACGGCAGAAAGTTCGACTGCTACGCAGTAGGCGGTTTCCATTCCTACTCGGTGCAAATATTTGTATGCACGAATATGTATGTTTGCATTGGTCTGGGTGTTTCTATGTATAACATGTATGTATTTACAAAAAAAAGCATCTAAATATGTTTATCCGCATTCTAGATTCCATAACACAAGCCAGTTAAGCTATGCTTACCATGGGTCTAGTAGACCATTATACAGCTTCACAAATGTACCAACCAGTCTGGCCAGTGTGGGAGCAGTAGGCCAAAGCCTCCCAACAATGGAAGAGGACTATGTCCTGCAATGGACTGCGATGGGCTAGTTGATATGATTTGAAATGTAGTTCTTTTGTCTCTGAGGAAATCTACAAACTCTCGTCTGGTGTTGTTGACTAGGATAAGTAAGTACGAAAACTATTTTGATTGCTAATTTACGATAGAATCATGGAGATAGGATACGACGGTATTCCGTCCAATTGAGCAGTCTGACTGGGATAGTACCTCCGCCCTACAGAATACCACAGCGGTGAGTAAGGCAGCCAGAGCTCACTGGAGAGTTTTTGTTCTGTCAGTGGAAAAACCAAAGACTTATCCTGCTTTGTCTTCTACACTGACGGCACAGAAACTCTCCGTTCTTTCAAGGTCGGAAGCACGGGTGTGACTCCCCTGGTGATACACACGCTCATAGGCCACGGTAATCACTTTCTATCTGGTGGGCCGGGTGATTTTCTGCCACCTAAGTACTTTAACAAAATTGCGAATTTTATTTTTATAAAGTTAGATATAAATTGCGACTGTAGCTCTGTATCCTTCCTTTTTAATGGCTATGTCTATTTTCAAAAATACTAACTGTCATAGTACTACTTTCTTTGTAACCTCCAAGGCCTGTAATCTTTGGCAGTTTTGCCCGATACTCTGCGTAAATATTATTCTTTACTAACTCAATACAAATGTAAATTTACTATTTTTAACGCAATGTTGCGGTGTAAAAGCTAACCGAATAGGATGTCCATGGCTTTTCATTTTATACGACTATGGGAACCAATGAGAAACTTGGTCAGTCACAGAATGCGTAAAAAGATAATGAAAATGAAACCAGGGTGAGCTATTGAGGTATACTCCTTCTACTAAAATTATAGGTAAATGTGATAGCTTGTTTCGATGTTTGTTATTCAATCACGCTCTTAGAGCTGTACAGATCTGTGTGAAATTCGGTACAAGGATAGAATAACGATGGGAGCTACGACTTGGGCGACCAAGCGCAGGGCGCGCCGTCATGCAGGTTGTGTGGCGCCTTCTTCTGCGAGCAAGTTATGCTCGTGAAGGAGGAGGCGGGGCGGGAGCGGCAGCGGTAGCGACGAAGGATCGCAAGACAAGCTGCCCGCGTACGAAGGCAACTCGGACGTCGGAGGTCGGTGAACGACCTCCGCCCCCCATGAGCGCCGGCCTGGGGGTGACAAGAGGAGCCGCCTGTCACCCTGGCAGAAGCAGACCGCGGCGGTGGCGCACCTGGCGCGCCTCCCCGTTTCCGGGGACGAGTTGGGGACTCTGTAGTCCCCACACCCGAGAAGAGGGCAAGATCGTTAGAGATGGCCCTGGGTCGGCCGGGGTGCGAGGGATATGCCTGTCAACCTCACCTTCGGCAACCAAAACGACCCACAGGCGGCGTGCGTTTTGGTCGGTTCGAGTCCGACATAACCTCCTCCACCGGCTCCGGTGGGGAGATATCCGTGGGGATTTAGCGCAAGTAAAAAAAAAAAAAAAAAGCATGCAGGTTGTGTTGCCACTGGAACCTACAGCTTTGTTTTGTAGAGACAATAACCGCGGTAGCCTAGTGGTATGGGTAATGGACTGCTGAGACGAGGTCTCGGGTTCGATCCCAGGTTTTACCATGGCACACACCAATGACTTTTCGATGCTTTTCGAAGTTGTCTGTGTATTTATCGCAGGTTTATAAGTTCCCGGTTAATGGCAATAGGCTCGCCACCTATTACATTGGGACCTAAACATAAACTGGCGAAATGTGGGTGCTAGCACCTCTGCCTACCCCTTCGGGGATAGTAAGTATATGTTATGTTTTAATACTGTATTATATATATGTTGCAGGACACGATGGTATTCCCGTCCCAATTGAGCATTCTGACTGGGGAAACACCATATAGCCATATATAAGGCTATAATAACCTCAAGTTGTGTTCCCGGCGGTGAGTAGGGTAGCCAGAGCTCACTGGAGAGTTTTTGTGCTGTCAGTGGGAAGACTAAAGACTAGTTCTGATTGTGTCTTCTGCACTAACGGCACAGGAACTCTCTGTCCTTACAGGGTCGACAACACGTGTGTGACTACCCTGGTGTTGCACATGTTCATAGGTCACGGTATCCATTTGCCATCAGGTGGCCCGTGTGCTTGTCTGCTACCTAAGTTGTATTAAAAACACTCATAAAAACCATAGGTTCGATTCCGCCATAGGCGTTTCGCTATTAATTCTGATGAGTTGATACTTACGCCATAAAAAGATAAAAACAATGAGAAAAGGTCCACAAAAGTCGTGGTCACTCTATTTCAATTGCTATTAATTACAGTATTTCAAATTATAACTTACAACAGAGAGTGAGTACCTGCCACCATTACAACACTTTTAAGTACCTATAAGATTAAATTTAATTACATCTTTATGTAGTCAACTCTAATAATGTTTATTGACTTTTGTACTTTCAATGTAGTAAACAAATATACCTTTTGATGTGAGAGAGATGGCTCTTTGTCGGCCGGGGTGCGAGGGATATGCCTGTTAACCTCACCTTCGGCAACCAAAAACGATCCACAGCCGTCGTGCGTTTTGGTCGGTAAGAGTCGAACATAATCTCTCCCACCGGCTCCGGTGGCGGGTATATGCGTGGGGATTTTTCGCACATAAAGAGATCGGGTTTGACTGGTAGATTTATTAAAAAGTATAAAACACAAATTATAGGTATCGTAAGTTATTAAAAACGTTATTATACCAAGCTTGGCAATAAATAACTTTATGCAACTGATGGCAGTGCTTGACAAGTTGGCTGCCAGATCAGCATATAGTTATTACGCGATTGTCCGCCACCATTGGAAGGGAAAACCGCTAGTTTGGCGGCAACAGGCGATATAAATATTGAGATTGGCGAAGTGAAACTTTGGATTCGTATAGTTTCCTATTGCACTGTTATTAGTTTACGAGTGTACTATGTTTATGTTGTTTGTCTATTGTATTTATTGTTGATTTACAGCTTCATTATCCGAGTGGTGACGGAGAAAGAATACAAGTATCACTACCCCATAGCATCCGACAGGTTTCTTAAGGGGCGACTAACGGAAAAAAATATTGAGTTCAAAACTAAAACCCGACTACTGAAAAATCATGCTTTAAAAAGTATGAAACAAGAAAATATTAAGGATAGCCGTGGTCGTTTGCCACTTTTCCTTAGAATGTATTGTTTTGTTACGTACGTGTTGTTCTTTAAAAGAAAGGAGAGGGAGTAAGCTATAATTATACGAATTGGGACAAAGGTAATCCCCAACCTTGTGTAAAGGCCTGCACAGCCATGTGATAAGTGCTGCGTGTCATGGAGATAAAAATACTGCAGTGGTCACGCAGATCCGTGAGGAACTCTCTCATCGGTGGAAGCTTTTTTTTTTTACGTGCGCAAAATCCCCACTGATACCTCCCCACCGGAGCCGGTGGAGGAGGTTATGTCGGACTCGAACCGACTAAAACGCACGCCGCCTGTGGGTCGTTTTGGTTGCCGAAGGTGAGGTTGTCAGGCATATCCCTCGCACCCCGGCCGACCCAGGGCCATCTCTCACGATCTGGCCCTCTTCTCGAGTGTGGGAACTCGCCCCCGGAAACGGGGAGGCGCGCTAGGCGCGCCACTGCCGCGGCCTGCTTCTGCCAGGGTGACAGGCGGCTCCACCTGTCACCCCCAGGCCTGCGCTCATGGAGGGCGGAGCCTCCGACGCCCGATTTGCCTTCGTACGCGGGCAGCTTGGCTTGCGATCTGCTTGCGCTGCCGCTCCCGCCCCGCCTCCTCCTTCACGAGCATTATTTGCTCGCAGAAGGAGGCGCCGGCCGCCCACGCATCCGCGCAGCCGACCATCGCCGCGAGCAAGGTGGAGAGCGTGAGAACTCTCACTCCCAGGGCCGCCACAAGCTCCCGTCTCGGCGTCTCCCACGCCGGACACTCGGTGCGTGTGCGGCCCTGAGTCCTCGCTCGCGTCGCAGTGATGGCACTCAGACGTTGGCTCTTTCTCCATCCGACGCAGATACTTCCCGAAGCACCCGTGCTCGGTGATCATCTGCGTCAGACGGTACGAGAGGCTGCCGTGTGGCCTCTCTAGCCACTCCCCCATGCATCGGCGGAAGTTTGTACATCCGTGGCATCCGTCTCCTTCGGTGGTGAGGTCATGGAAGTTGTCCTCCGAGTTCGCAGTATCGCAGTAATATACAAGTTCAGGATATTAATGTAACATTTTAGCAGCTGTCATCGATATTATTTTGTTTTTATTTTTCAATGTTTTAAATTCCAAAGAATTTAGACGGTATTCCTAACCCTTCGTTTTCACCACGAAACAAGTTGTAAACTTGTATGATACAAGACTTGTAGAAGACTTATCAAAACGCAAATTTGTTTTATACATGTATCTCAGATACTTTTTCGTTCACATAGGATGTATAGCCAACAAGTTGAAGTTGTAAACAAGTATAAAACACATTTACGTTCACACTGAAGCCTGTGACATATTGCAACTTGTTAAATACATGTTTAATACTTTTTTTTATACCACTTAGGTGGCAGACAACCGCACGGCCCACCTGATGGAAAGTGGTTACCGTGGTCTATGGACGTCTGTAACACCAGAGAAGCCACACTCGCGCTGCCGACCCTGTAAGCACAGAGTTTCTGTGCCGTCAGTGTAGAGGACAAGCCTTTAATCATCCCACTGACAGCACAATTTCTCCAGTGAGCTCTGGCTACCCTACTCACCGCTAGGAACACAACACGAAGTTATTATAACCGCGGTATTCTGTAGGGCGGAGGTACTTCCCCAGTCGGACTGCTCAATTGGGCGGATATACCACCGTGTCCTACCTCCTTAGGTGAAAACGAGGGGTAATATTACATTGATTGAGATCGATGTCATATAGATAATC
Organism: Eilema griseolum; assembly: GCA_963662185.1. Lineage (NCBI taxonomy): Eukaryota > Metazoa > Arthropoda > Insecta > Lepidoptera > Erebidae > Eilema > Eilema griseolum. Next base: position 24,549,179 of record OY759242.1, on the reverse strand, counting down.
GAGAGATGATATAGAGATCAGAACTCACTATAACATGAGAGGCTCATATTTCCTCATGCGTAATCTTCTCATGCTTACTGGGAAGCCTCTTCCCAGTAAGCATGAGAAGATTACGCAAGGGACGCCTGTGTGGAAAGTAATCTCAAATTTTTAAAAAAAAGCAAAGCTTTTTTTATGTGACTACGAACACCTTGGATAGATAATAGACCATTACATTATTACCTATATTAATCTCATTAACTAGATTAAAAATTGTTCTGCTATTTTTACTACCGTGTGGGATTCGAGCCCGCTCCCTGACGACCGCAACGTGACGTTACAAGACCGCAGAAAGTTCTTCATCACCAAAATTGACAACGGAGAAAGTGCTTTGCCAATTTTGATTACGTGACTTATATGTGGCAGGTGTGACTGGGCCGGGAATCGAACTTGAATGGCCTTCATAACAATATAACGGTTCGGTGAGTTTACTATTTTTGGCGACATTTCGAATTCACACCGAGATAATTCAAAATAATATTTGAATGGCCTTGAATGCTAATAGTTAACTATTTAGGTAACAGCTATGGCATAGAGGTAGAGCTTCAACTGCTAAGTCAGAGGTCGCGGGTTCGATCCGTTCTTTAAAAATAATGTATGTTTACATTAGCCTTGAGGTTTCTATATGTCATATCATAGTATCAGTAGGACAGCCTCCCAACCCAACATTGAGAGAGGCCTATGCCCAGCTGTGGACAGCGATATTAATACTAATTTATTAAATGATGGATACAGTGTTTGAATAAAAATATTAATAGACATCTATCTAAAAGGGCTAACAACACGATTAATTTTTACCTGACTACCAAGAAGGGATGTTTTTCGCGCGTATCTTGTATGTAAGTGTGTAATATTCTTTATTACCTCATATCTTCTGAACCACTTTGCAAATTTCAATGATTGACATCTCAAATTATAGGTATGCATTGCCCAAGTATTCTTGGGAACATATATAAAAATAAAATAAAAGCTATTTTGACTTTTGAACTTTTGACGCCAAAATGCATGTTATCAAAAAATATTATCACTAAAATTTTTCGACTAGGAAATTAGAAGGTATTTTATTTTATTCTTTTTGTTCAGGTAAAAACTAAAAAGTATTAAATACAATACATTATTAAAAATAAAATAAGGCGGTACCTGTATAACCCATTTGTAAATCATAAACCGGATGAAAATTCACCGGCTATCATACTTGTTGTAATCTTTTCAATATCAGTCTGGTTATCTTATTTTTAATAAGTAATGTATTTTATTTACTTCTTAGATATATTTTGGTTATTTAGTTTTTTAAATTACTAGCTCTACATCATTTTAAATTTATTATTATTAAATTAAGTTAAATTCGATCCCAGGTCTCACCATGGCACACGCCAATGACTTTTCAATGCTTTTCGAAGTTATGTGTGTATCTATCGCAGGTTTATAAGTGCTCGGTTAATGGCAATAGGCTCGCCACCTATTACATTGGGACCTAAACATAAACTGGCGAAATGTGGGTGCTAGCACCTCTGCCTACCTCTTCGGGGATATAGGCGTGAGTGTATGTTATTTTATGTTATGTTAAGTTAAACTAAAATTTCATGTTTTATTTATGTTCTAAAAATTAACAGAGTGTCACTCTTCTCTGTTAAGTTATATGTAGGGAACTATTTTAAACAAAAAAATATTTTCGTACGCTTCACATGTATATTCATCTTCTCATTTTATACCCCTAAACATTTCGGCACTAAAAATCCACAAAATCGGTCGAAATCAAAACCGCGATGAATATTTATGTAACATTATTTGAAGACTTACTCTGCTCCCCGCCCGGAAACAGTTTCCCGGAAAACTCAGTAGGTACAAGTTGTAAGGTCATGACCCTAACTTGACCGGTTTAGGCTAACCCGACCATAAAATAGACGGAATATAAAATCAAGAAGAAGTAGCTGTTATCTTGTGTTATTGAACTCTGACATAATAGAGCGTCATTAGTATAGTGATTCCAGGTTCCAGGTTCGAATCGTGGTCATAACAATTCCAAAGTTAATGCACTCTTAACACAAGTAATTTACTTACCTACTTATAGAAGTTAGTGAGAATACTAAATACTTACTAATTTCGATTAGTAATATATTTAAAAAAATGTTTGATTATAATGTCAACGGAGAACAATACATGTAAAATAAAATGTCATTTTGTAGATAAACATCTTATCAGAATTGGAATGCACAATTCATTGCTGGGACTTAGGTACCCTTCATTCTCTGTGGAATAAATACAAGATTGTTATTCTTACCTCTAGGGCTGTAACCGTCACAATTGTCCATAAACATCGCCAACAATACAATCAATACACAGCAGATAACACGCGTCATCATCATTATTCTACACGACATCATTACACTCCATCCACGCACAAAACAAGATATTAAGCTCAAATTACGCGACGGTACGTATCGACATATAACGATTCATAAACATCACTATTAATCATCGTAACGGCCAATAAAAACGCGGTAAAAGTGCTGCGGTTCGATTTTTAAATTTGAAAAAGGAATGAAAAATTTTTGAAACACGTGCGCTCGTGACGGTGTTAGAATTAGAAATGGTCGGAAAAAAGTGCGCTCTGCGCTTGCGTTGTTATTAATGACTAACGATACTATGTTTTTACTTTTTTCCGCGGTGCGCCGGCGCCTGCCTATTGCCAATGCCCCCACCGGAAAAATAGTGGGGAGTTGTCAACATTTTGTAAGGTTACTTTACTTACTTTTATAGGAAGGAAATTGCTTTGACAATAGTTAATTTATGCGTTATGTGGAAATTGTATAGTATTGGAATTGTTCGCGTGATTTGATTGTTGTATAAGTATGAAGTCCGAGAAAGTTTCCTTTATGTAAAACCGCACAGCAAGTGCGGCCTACGAGGTTATAACTTCGATTATACTCGTAAGTTAGGTAACAACAAATAAATTATATTCTAAGATATATTTCACAGCTGTATCTAGGTAAAGAAAAAAATGTATTCATGTGAATTAGACATATGTATTTTATCTTCTGGAGGATCCTTGCAAATGCCTAGAAATATCTAACCGGAATCTAAAAGTCGCATACGAAGCTTCCGTTTCCGCTTTACCAGTGTAACTGCGGATATGGCTGAACGTTTCGTGAAGCGATTGCCACCACCACCTAACCTCCACAACTCAAAGGTGAAGCAATGCAGTTAAACTGCCATAGATGTTCGTAGACACAATCACACTAATGCAAATACCCATGTTCATGCCTACAAATAGTTGTATTGAGCGGGGATCGAACCCGTGCCTCTTGCATAGCGGCTGCGTTCACCACCACCGCGCCACGGAGGCTGTTTTTTTTTTTTTTTACCACTTGGCAGACAAGCACACGGCCCACCTGATGGAAAGTGGTTACCGTGACCTATGGACGTCTGTAACACCATAGGAGTCACAGTCGCGCTGCCAACCCTGTAAGTACAGAGTTTCTGTGCCGTCAGTAGAAGACAAAGCATTCTCCAGTGAGCTCTGGCTACCCTACTCACCGCTGGGAACACAACACGAAGTTATTATAGCCGTGGTATTCTGTAGGGCGGAGGTACTACCCCAGTCGGACTGCTCAATCGGGCGGAAATACCGCCGTGTCCTACCTCCTCCTTTTATATTAGGTACAATTTATATTAGGTAAATATCATACCTACCTAAAAAGCTATTCATATTTTCAGACTCTTCAGAGAAAATATAAGGATTCCACTTTCTTTCAGTGTCCCCCCCTAGCATGAAAATCTATCCTAATCGTGTTGTAAACGTATCGAGAGAGCGAAGCATTGCGATTGGCCCCCTGCCTACTGTGAACCGGTGTGCGTGTGAAGCCGGCCAATCACAATGCTCCGTTCTCTCGATACGTTTACGTTACGACTTTGCCTTCAGCTTAGGCAAGGCGAAGTCAAATTGACGTGTCCTATATAAAAAAAAAGACTACGATAGTTTTTCATGCTAGGGGTACTGGACTCTGAAACTTCTCTTCTGAAATATAACGTAAGCGTCGGTAGCTTAGTGGTTTAGGAGTTAGCCTTACGATCGACAGGTCTCGGGCTCGAATCCAGGACATTACACTACCGACGTTAACCCACTCCTAACACAAGCAATTTAGCTGAGTTGGAGGGGTTAGAGGGAATATTAGTAATTTCGATTCTAATATACTTTAAAAATAAATAACAAACAAATAATTACTTGCTTACATTATTGTTCAGTTAGAAGCGAAATGTTGTTAACCAATGTCTATAGAGAGTGAAATGATCGACGCGTGCGCAGCTATCAGCTCCAATCCCAGCCTCAGTCGCAGGTCGCAGTCGATGAACGGCCGCTGAAACATCAACACGTGTTTTTATAAAACTTTATTTTACAGAATATGGTCATATTATCAGGTATTATAAAAGTACAGCCCAATCTTTCGAGTGGCGTTGAAATAATAATATTGCGGAATCATTAGAATCAATGAATCAATTTCATTTATTCAGTTTAGGCACATAAAGAGCACATATGAACGTCAAAATTTTACAATTATGTATGTCAAGGAATAATATAAAAATATTAAATAATGTAAAAATAAACCATTGGAAAATGATTCTTTCGCTGGTTCGGTAGATTAGTTCTACTGAGAAGATACCAGCAAGAAACTCAGCGAACTACATTAGAACTAGGTTATTTTTCTTTTTTAAATTTGTTTTGGTTTGCAATTTATTTTGTGCGAGCATGCAAGAGACTTATGGGTAAAAATCATTTAAAATTACCATTTTGATTGCAAAATTTGTCCACACCCGATATTTGATGATAACATTATTTTTACTATGTAAGAAGTACCTATTAGTACTCTGATATATATTATCTAGCTATAATACACAGATTTATATAACTTTTGTCTAAAATAAACACAATATATTCTTCTTTTTTCATTGAACTCGGATAATCTTCATACAAAATAATTTGTCCTCTTCACGGGCTGCGTAACAAAAATTATCTAAATAAATCTAATCTACGGTATTTAATTATATTGATGAACTTTTTGCCAAAACGTTGTTAATACCCATTGATTAAGGTAAAACATATTTTATTTTAATTATTTAAAATATTAAAATTTTGGGTACAAAGTAATGTCCATTATTTTGTTCATTTTTGTTATTCGATTTTGTAACACCAAAATTTGGTATATTATTTACAATTTGTAAAATGGCAACCCTCAAACTATAACGAGCCAATCACATACCAGTCTAATATGAGTCGGCCATTTTGTCTCCGAGTAGAAGTAGGTGAATGACGCGTGTTTCGTAGTTGCGAGCAAAATTCCAATTTTAAAACATCAGTTTTGTTTTGTTCGAAACAACACAGGTAAGTGAGCACTTACATTATTTAATTAACCAATTAAGCATGTTATTGCTGACATTTATTGAAATGAAAGGTGGTTGGAACTAATTGAGATTTTTGTTTGGCTTATCATACTTGAAGTTACTTTCAAAGCATAACGGTTATTCATTTTTGTTATGATTTTAGTTACGTTACAAAAATGAAATAACAAAAATACAAAAATGAAATAACAAAAATGAACTAAAGTCGCAATCACATTGCTGGTAAAATGTTATTATTAGAGATTATAATGTTATAATTATATTTCAGTGTATTTTTTTATAAAATATGGGTATGGACCTTTTTTGTCTTTCTGTTCGCTTTCTGTTTTCATCAAATTCTTTTGTCTGTCTGACTATCTTTTATCCTTCGATTAATCTTTCACTATATGCTCGCCATCAATCATCACCTTAGTTTGTCTAGCTTCTTATTCGTTTGTTAATTTATGCATATTACTAGCCGGCTTCGCCTGCGTGGTATGCGTGGAATTTTGATTCAGTTCCTGCAAACTATTAGAACCTTTTTCCGGGATAAAAAGTATGTGTTAGCCCGATCGGACCACCCAGCCGCTAGAGCATGATTGAATAATAAACATACAAACAAACAAACATACAAACATCTTCACAAACTTTCACATTTATAATATTAGTACGATATTTTAAATCCCTGTTAACCTTCCTATATTCCTTAAACATCTTTCTTTTTTAATAACTACCTTGTTATCATACTACTACACATATATGTATAAAGTATTTATTTTGATATATTCATAGGTTGGTTCAGTGTAGACTACAAAAGTTAACTATGTAGCTTACGATTAATCTGAGAATAATGTCTGATAAGATAACTATATTACGTTGATCTCCTTTAATTGTCTCCAAAAAAAAATTTTTTTTTATGTGAGTTAGGTATTATAAAGGTACGGAGGCTTGTATCTCCAATAGTTAATTAATAAAACAAATGGTAAAAAAAAGTGTTTTTATTGCGGAACACCTTATACGAAATCAATAAAATAAATAACTGTCAGACTATAATGTGCATTGTAAACGAGCCCTAATATTTCATTTTTGTTATTTTTTGTTACGCCGTTCATTTTTGTTACATTTTCATTTTTGTTACATTTTCATTTTTGTTTCATATTTGTCACAATGGTCATTTTAAATGATTTTCACCCTTATGTTGACCACGCATTAACATCATTAAGGTACTCATCCACTTTATAGTAACCTTTACTCATTATAGTCTTTTTCACTTCTATTTTAAATTTATTTATTGGCATATTAATCAAGTCCTGAGGAATTTTATTAAATATTTTTATGCAGCTGCCTACAAATGAATCACCAACCTTGTGAAGCCTAAGTTTTGGTACAACCAGTTTATTTTTATTTCTCGTATTAAAATGGTGTACATCAGATAGTTTTTCGAAATATTTTATTTATTATATTTTCATAAATGTATTGAGAAGCAACTATTAAAATATTAATTTATTTGAAAAGTTCTTTCAGCGAGTCACGGGGTCTGAGGCTATAGATCGCTCGTATCGCTCGTTTCTGTAGTACAAATATAGTTTCAATATCGGCAGCTGAGCCCCACAGCAGCAGACTCCAGCCAGTCATAATAGAACAAAATTATACTATACTATACGGGGGAACGGGTTCGGAGGAGACTTAGGTCCCTTCGGTCTCGCATTGCCTACAATGCACGTTGGCGACTCTGGCATCGGAGGTCATTAAATGACCTCCGTCCTCCATGAGCGCAGGCCTGGGGATGACAGGTGAAGCCGCATGTCACTCTAGCAGAGGCAGGCCGAGGCGGCGCCAGCGGCGCGATTAATGCCCCTCCGCCTTTTTCTGGGGAAAAATGGGGACGACGTAGTCCCACACCCGATGGGGCCTTCTATAGCCCTGGGTCAGACGGGGTGCGCGAGGGATATACCAGAAGCTACCTCATCCTCACCAACAGATGACCAAAGATGGCCGTGCAGTTTTAGTCGGTTCGAACCCGACATATCCACCTCGCTGGCCTCGGCGGGGGGTACCCGAGTGGATTTCCGCACGTTATAAAAAAGAGTACAGTTTCATAATCCTTATAATATCTTTTAAAATATTATTATAATTTTGTTCTGTAAAATATTTTTACCGTAAAGGTCTTTATTTTTACTAAAGTTTCTAATGAACAAGCGCATGTGTCCATTCCTAGCTGAAAGGAAAAAGAAAAGGGAAAAGGAAATTATTTTATTTATAATTATTTGTAGTGCTATGTTATGTATCCTACATAACATAGCACTACAAATAATTATAAATAAAATAATTGAAAAAAAAATAATAAAATAATTCGACGTGAATAATTATTTGGGAATCAATTATGCAGTCTATTCTAATGTCTCGCTCCCAGTCATGTAAGATTAGATTTTTGGTTTTCTCCACTACTTTCTTCCAGTCATCGCCAGTGACATTTTTGCATCCCTCTTTCAATAACCCCATCATTTTTGAGGCTGTAATAGGCGGAGCTGTATTTTTTCGTGCAGCGTATCATGAAACAAGATAAAAAACAAATTGAGTCATAGAATTCAAGTAATAAACATAATCATATTTTTGTCAGTGTGTAAATAGACTATGGTTAAACAAGTTACCTTTGATTTGGGCCCAAATTAATTCAATGGCATTGTACTGACAGTGGTACGGTGGAAGCCTCAGGACTTCGTGACCATATTCGTTTGCCATCATATCTAATTTGTATGTCGTTTGGGGCTTGTGCATTTTTACGAGCTTCACTAGCTCCACCTTTAATTTCGTCTCATCGGCTTCCACATTATTGGCTTGGAGCCACTCGATCAACTCGCTCTTCTTATTGGAAGAAGTCGGCGGTTTGTTCAATTGCAAGGAGTGATATGGGGCATTGTCCATAATAATTGTGCTGGGTTCTTCTAAATTGCCAAGCATATTTTGAAACCACTCCGTGAATACTTCCGCATTCATATCTTCGTGATATTCTCCCGTCTTTTTCGATTTAAAAGCAAGTAGCCCATTTTCTACAAATCCTTTCGATGTGCCTGCGTGACAAATAATCAATCTCTCCCCTTTTCCTTCTGGCACTTTGGTCGAGGCATGAGGTGTATCGTCAGTCCACATTTTACCGACCGTATGATTGGCTTGGAGCCACTCGATCAACTCGCTCTTCTTATTGGAAGAAGTCGGCGGTTTGTTCAATTGCACGGAGTGATATGGGGCATTGTCCATAATAATTGTGCTGGGTTCTTCTAAATTGCTAAGCATATTTTGAAACCACTCCGTGAATACTTCCGCATTCATATCTTCGTGATATTCTCCCGTCTTTTTCGATTTAAAAGCAAGTAGCCCATTTTCTACAAATCCTTTCGATGTGCCTGCGTGACAAATAATCAATCTCTCCCCTTTTCCTTCTGGCACTTTGGTCGAGGCATGAGGTGTATCGTCAGTCCACATTTTACCGACCGTATGATTGGCATTCAGCCAAGTTTCATCCAGGAAGACGACATTGCTCCAATCGGTAATCGCTTTAGCCTTTTTCAAAAAGGTAACCCGCGCAAGTGCTATATCGCCCCTCTCCATGACAATTTTTCTTTTGTTTACTTTTTTGAATTGGAAACCAATGTCCTTCAATACGCGCCACAAGGATGTAGGACTTCCAGTAAACAAATCAGCATCTTTTAAAGACTTGACCAGCTTTAGAAGCGTCGGTAATTCTTTATTCTGGTAATAGTTATAAATGTGGCTCCGTATAGCATCGGCCGCAAAACTGTCTACATCTGTTACAGATGCCTTTTTGGTTCGCTTTTTATTAGGGGTGGACAACTTATTTTCTTCTGTATCGTGAGCACCATATTTTTCTCGAGTGATTCGAGAAACCGTGTTCCGCCCAATGTCTAACGCATCTGCCACTCGATCCAAAACGTTGGACACAGGCAATAGCGTTCCGCCATTCTCACGTTCCCGCTCAAAGTAATCCCGCAATCGAACTACAAATTCACGGGCTTGACTACCAAGCACAGTCTTTTTCGTTCTTTTTGGCATTTTGCCAAAAAAAACAACAAAACAAAAGTCAATAACAAAAAACGGTAACGAAAACAACAAAGCACAACGATAGTCAATAACAAAAACAAGTAACAAAAACACCACGCAAGCTCAAAACAAAGAAAACAGACCGCATACAAGGCAGACGCACTCGTACTGAGTTGATATAACAAGATGGCTGCCAGCTCATGCTTAAGCAGTGTTGCTATATTATAATAAAGCTCCACAAAGACAAAAATGCTTTGTTTAAAGTTTATTATTACATAATTATATTTTATAATCGTATTTTAGTTAAAAATACAACTAACGATTTATGATACTTTATTCGACAATTTATCGATTATAACGATTTTACTATGTCAATCTCTAACGCAACCTGTTCCGATTCACGCATCAAGAATTATGTATTTGGAATGTTTATATTTAAAGTTTAAATAATTACGGAGAAATAAAAATAGTTTTAAGTTAAAAATGCAAAATAAAACAGTTTTCTTTTTATCTTCGTATTAAGTGTTGTTTCCTGTATTCTGCGTTAGGTAAATTGTTTCGAAATGTATCATGCATGAAATGGAATTAGTCAAATGTCACCGTACCCATGCTACGTGAAAAATATTATAGTAACTTTATATTGTTACGACAGCCGTCGATATCTCGAAAACTATACTTTGTAAAATGTAGCTTGGGTCCTATGACAGATGTTGAAAAGACATCACTAGTGATGTGAAAGTGTAATAGTCTAAGTCGAGAATAAGTATAGGTACAATGAAAATGCATGTATGTATATTATCAAAAGCTATTTATTTAATCTGAATCAGACAATGGAGTACATCCTAAATCATCATCATCATCGTCGTCGTCTTCTATATCCGACTCGCTGGAACAGTCTTGGAGATTTATAATAATTTCATTTTCTCTAAGGTTGTCAAAACGAACGTCACGTTCCCAGTCTTTAATAATGAGACGTTTGGTCCTTTCCACAACACTTTCCCAGTTCTCCGGTGTTACTTTGGTGCAAGCTTCTTTTAATAACCCCATCATTTTATTTGCAATAAACGGCGGAGTGGTATTGTTGCGTGCCGCGTAGCCTAAAAACAATTAAATATTCATTATTATATTAATAGTAAAATATGTATTACATGGGTCTTTGTTACTGAACTTTAAATAGGTAACATATTTTTTGTAATTAGCTTTACCCTGGCACTCAGTCTGCATTATTTTTTTTAGATAAAAAGTAGGATATGGTCCTTCCAGCCTTTGTTGCTACATTGCAACGAAAAAAAAAATTACAAACAAACACTTTTCAAATTTATAAAATGTATCATATGACAGGATTTTATTAAAAAATACGAACCTTTAATTTGAGCCCATATCATTTCTATACTGTTGTATTGGCAATGATATGGAGGGAGACGGAGAACAGTGTGGCCAAAGGATTTTGCCAGCTCGTCGAATATATATTTTAGACCGCCGGGTGGCTTATTTAAGTTAACGAGCCTTAGTAGCTCCACCTTCAACATTGAGACATCCGCCTCAACACCTTGATTTTGGAGCCATTCCAAAATTTCGCTCTTTCGGTTAACTTTGGTTGGCGGTTTATCCATTTGCACGGAATGGTACGAGGCGTTGTCCATAACAATAACATGGGGCTTATTTAAATTGGCTAATAACGTCATGAACCACTCTTTGAATTTTTCATAATTCATTTCTTCGTGGTATTCAACCGTTTTAACTGACTTAAAAGCCAATAAACAATAACGAACTACATAATATTTACATTCATTAAGGATACCTAACGTAAATCTATTAACTTTACATAATTTTATAAATTCACAACAGTTATATAATGTGTATCGATTATGCCTCATACAGTCGACTGAGTCGACCCAGTCGACCGATTGTGTCCCATCTCTAGTAATTTCTGCCGACGGACGGAACCTTGATAGAACGGCAAGATATTTTTTGTAGCGCATTTATTTTATTTATTGATGCTTGTTTTTCCAAATTATTATGTTGTTATTGTGTTATATTATTGTATGATAAATTTTATTTGTGAACTATGGTGGTAACTACGAAAAATAAAAATCTAGAAATGAATGATCAAAGAGAGACGCCGTTACAATGTAAAGTCGTCCTGAAAATGTTCAAATGTCATAGGACCCAAGCTACATTTTACAAAGTATAATAATCAAATCTTCAAGAAATAAAACGCATTGTTAGTGACGAGGTACTCTACCGAATGGCATAGAAAAATCTAGAATCGTCAACAAAAAGTCACAACCTACCTATGAGTACCTACACACTCTTTTTGAATAAAAACAAACAATAGGTAAATATCGAGAATGTACTCGAAGGTCAGCGACGGCGGCAAGATCAAAAGAATAGGTATTTATCGCTCGCGAACTTTCTAGATAATTCGATCTTCCTAATTGAGAGGTATAAAAACATGCTCCCATAGCGACACGATTGATTCAGTCTTTGAGATCGATAACGAACACAGCGAACTTAAGCGACCGAAGAAGATTCTACCTGCGACCTGAGCAACGACTGTGGACCACTGTGAACTACTGAGCGAATGGAACTGTTGAAGAGTACTGTGTGTATGTGATAAAATTGTCTAGTTAGTGGTGAGCTAATAAATCTCTTCGTTGAGTAAACGGCATTTAATTGTACCCCGTGCACGTAACAATATGAAAGCAGTGTGTATGTCTCTCATGGTGTATTAATAAAGGAGTCAGTTCAATCTAATGACAGGTACTATGCCTGGAACTAGAAAATATCTCATAAAAAACCACATAATACGATTTTGATGAACTTTGGTAGAGGTAGACTAGACCTTGGTAAAGGTCATAGGCTATCTTTGGTCGCGATCACGATAACCGGCATCTTCATAACATACATATGTATATATCACGCCTTTATCCCCGGAGGGTTAGGCAGAGGTGACTTAACACACACATTTCGCCAATTGGGGTGAGCCTATTGCCGTCTTCCAGGCACTATTGTTGACTCAAGCCATGAATCTGAGGCTGAGTCTAGTCTGTATATAACTTCATAACAGCTAGGTAAAGGTAACCTTATTCCGATCGTGTTGACCGATTAAAATTTATATTATACTCGATTAGCCCTTTCTAGGGGTATGCGGGCTAGAAAACCTCCACGCGGTGCACGCTGGGCAACAGAAGCGGCAACTCCTCCCCTAAATTTAGGGGAGGAGTTGCGGCTCTTGGCCAATATTCTGCCGAGGTCAGAAAGACCTGAGAGAAGGAAAACTCGAGAACAAACCCGTTGCCAACCCGTCTGGCCAGCGTGGCAATAGTAGGCTAAACCCTCCCAAAATGAATAGACGTCACAACAAAAGGCCCCCAGTTCCCGGCGGTCCCGCTATTCCCAGCCAAGGTAGCGGTTCGGGTAACGGCGGGACGGGGGGTGCGAAGAATCTCCGGGCTACGGGAGGCTACCGAAAACGGCGACTACTACTGGCAACGTACAATTGCAGTACACTTCGTCTGGACAGGCACCTCGCGGAACTAGAGGTAGAACTAGGTCGCATAAATTGGCATATATTAGGGTTGTCCGAGATCCGAAGACAGGGGGAGGACACGACAACCACTGAGTCAGGCGACCTGTTCTACTTCAGAGAAGGTGAACAGCTCTCCCAGGGAGGTGTCGGTTTTCTGGTAAAAAAGGATCTCATTAGCAGCGTTGTTGAAATCGGTAGTGTGTCGAACAGGGTAGCGTACCTTATCGTAAAAATCACAAACAGTCGTTCGCTGAAGGTGATACAGGTATATGCGCCGACCTCGCTTCACCCCGACGAAAGTGCCGAGGCCGTATATGAAGATATTGCTAAGGCAATGAATCACACCGCCAAGGCCACTTACAACGTTGTTATGGGGGACTTCAATGCTAAAGTGGGAATACAAAAACGCGGTGAGACGAAAATCGGACCTTATGGAGTGGGGCGCAGAAATCACAGGGGAAAAATGCTAGTCAACTTCCTCGAGGCGCAGGGGCTCTTCTTAATGAATAGTTTCTTTAAGAAAAAGCCCCACAGGAAGTGGACTTGGCAACGTCGGGACTCTGTGATAAGAAACGAGATAGACTTTTTGATAACGGACAGTAAGCACATATTTAGAGACGTCTCTGTGATCAACAAGTTTAAAACCGGAAGCGATCACAGACTTGTCCGAGGCTCTCTAAATATTAACATCAAGGCTGAAAGATTCCGAATGATACGGTCTACTCTCCGACCTACGCCACTCCAAGTCACTCTAGGGTCCGAAAAGTTCCAATTGGAACTTCAAAATCGTTTCGCAACACTGGAAACCACAAACGGCATTGACGAGAAAACCGACACAGTGGTCAAAACATTGCAGGAAGTGTCTCGAAAGTTCTTTCCCGGGAAACGCAAACAGCGAGAGTCCAAGCTCTCTCCTGAGACTCTCGAACTTATGAGAAAGAGACGTGAGAAGTCATCCACACCGTCGTCTTCGTCAGATGAGAGAGCCTTAAACCAACAAATTAAAAAGCTGATTAGACGCGACCTCCGACGCTACAACACCCATATCGTCCAGGAGGCGATTGAGCGAAATAGGGGGTCGAAAGTGTTCGCTCAGCAGTTGGGGAGGCCCCATCTGACGAAACTTAAAACTGCGGATGGTAAAATGACTGCCTCAAGGTTCGAGATTCTCGATGAGATCGAAAAGTTCTATGGACAGCTATATGCATCACGGACGAGTAAACCTACGGGACACAGCGATGAAGACCACAGAGCCCCACTCACGCGCCATTACACCGAGGAGATACCCGATATCGAGCAGTGCGAGTTGGAGGCGGCTCTCAGACAACTGAAAAACAACAGGTGCCCAGGTGATGACGGTATTACTACTGAGCTCCTGAAAGCAGGCGGAACTCCAATCCTGAAAGAGCTAGCAAGCCTCTTTAATTCCGTCATCCTACAAGGTCTAACACCTAAGGCATGGAGCGGGAGTGCGGTGATACTGTTCTTCAAAAAAGGAGATAAGACCTTGCTGAAGAACTACAGGCCCATCTCACTCCTGAGTCATGTCTACAAGCTGTTCTCGAGAGTCGTCACAAATCGTCTTGCGGGTAAGCTCGACGAGTTCCAACCACCGGAGCAAGCCGGGTTTCGAAAAGGTTATAGCACCGTGGACCACATCCATACTGTTCGGCAGATTGTAGAAAAGGCCCAAGAATACAATCAGCCGCTGTGTATGGCGTTTGTGGACTACGAAAAAGCCTTCGACTCCATCGAATCCTGGGCAGCTCTGGATGCCCTACAGCGGTGTCGTGTCGATTGGCGATACATCGAGGTGCTGAGATGCTTGTATGACACTGCCACAATGTCCGTCCAGCTCCAAGACCAGAAGACGAAACCTATTAGCCTCCAACGTGGAGTGAGACAGGGAGATGTTATATCCCCCAAACTATTCACCAACGCGTTGGAGGACGTCTTCAAAACTCTGGATTGGACTGGGCAGGGTATAAACATTAACGGTGAGTACATCTCACATCTTCGGTTCGCCGACGACATCGTCATAGTAGCGGAATCGTTGGAACAACTGGGCGAAATGCTGCATAGCCTAGATGGAGCTTCTCGACGCGTCGGCCTTGGTGTAAACTTGGATAAAACCAAAATTATGTTCAACGAACATGTTGCACCGAGACCGATTGCCATCGAAGGGGCGACACTCGAAGTTGTTCAAAAATATGTCTACCTGGGGCAGGTTATCCAGCTCGGTAAAAACAACTTCGAGAAAGAACTAGCCAAAAGAATCCAGCTGGGTTGGGCAGCATTTCGCAAACTACGTCGAGTTTTCTCTTCACCCCTACCGCAATGCCTCAAAACAAAGGTCTTTGAACAGTGCGTCCTACCTGTTATGACTTACGGTGCCGAAACGTGGACACTTACAGTGGGGCTGGTCCATAGCTTAAAAGTCGCGCAGCGGGCTATGGAGCGAGCTATGCTTGGAGTTTCTCTGAAGGATAAAATTCGGAACGAGGTTATTCGACAGAGAACCAAAGTTACCGACATAGGCCACAAAATAAGCAAGTTAAAATGGCAGTGGGCTGGCCACGTTTGCCGAAGGACCGATGGCCGTTGGAGCAAACGAGTCCTAGAGTGGAGACCGCGAGAAGGTAAACGAAAGGTAGGACGCCCCCTAGCCAGATGGACTGACGACCTGAAAAAGGTGGCTGGGACAGACTGGATGCGGAAGGCGGAGGATCGGAGAAAATGGCGCACATTGGGAGAGGCCTATGTCCAGCAGTGGACTGCAGTGGGCTGATTGATTGATTGATTGAGGGGAATACCCAGGCCAACTGACCTACCTGGGCAAGCCGAGGAAGTTTGAAAATTAAAAAAAAAACAAATTGAAAAGCGTTTTCTTTTATAAAATGTACCTGATAGCTAATAGTAAAATGATAATAAACTATTGGTGTGTATAGGGCCCACGAAAGACCAACGGAATTCAGGAGTTCGGAAATTAAACGGCGGTCGTATCTGTAAAACCCAAAAAAAGCCGATCAACAGACAAAAAAAATCCTGGCATCGAGCCTCAGATTATGTAACTATTGTCTGATGAAATAATAAATCTGAAGTTATTATTTACTTATGTATCATAAAATAAATTAAATATTTTTAAGTAGCCTAATTTCAACCCTACTTGCGATTTATTTTAATACGTTTATTTTGTCATTATTTATTGGACACTTCTTGCTACGCCCGCCATCTATCAACCAAGGCAAGAACTAAATTCTTGTGACTTGCTTCTAAGATGCGCGCTATCTATTGAGAGGTTGACGTATCAAGTGACTTGTCAAATAAATCGAAGCCTATTCACTTGATAGTTAGAATTTGTCTCGATAGAGGCGCTGCAGTTGCATTCAATTATTGCATTACGGTTTATTTATACCTCTCTCTTTCTTTCATAAACAAACACCTGTAGTCAGAAAGAGGTAGAATTAAGCATGTCAATGGAAGAATGGAACATAACGTAAACACAAGTTGTCAGTTGTTGAGCTAAATTCCACGGTGACGGGTCACAAAGACCTGTTTAGTTTTTAATTATAAGAACGTGAATTAATACATCACAATATTACATAAAAAATATTATGTAGATCTGTGTTTGTTGGTGCAGTGTAGTTCAGTGTTTCTTTGTGTAGCTATACCCTATATTCTGTGATATCAATCTGTTAGGAGTTAACGGTATTGTGTTGTGCTGTGAACCACTGGTTTTGTCTGATTTTGAACACACCTCTTGTGGCCACAATACAAGATACAAGATCGTTTTTGTGAACAAAAGTTACAGGATGCAACGATACATGTAATTTTTGAATGATCTTATTAATGTGAGTAACCTACATAAATAAACATAATAGCTATACATACTTTATTTACATAAATAAACTTATATACGTAGGTACTGTTACGAAGTGTTCCGTCATTCTCTATCAAGTAAATAAGAATATTATTTTTTTCTTTTTTTAATGTCTACCCGTCTTCCTAAGACCACAGACTGAGCCATGAATATTTAAATTTCGTCCGAAAAATATTTTTAAATTGGAATTTGTCTTATTAGTTTATAAGTATTCTTATTGATTTTAGAGAAGTTCTTTACTTTCCAACAGGATATTAGGGTCAATATTTCTCACCTATGATTCATGAACATATAAATTACCTAGCAGACTTGAGAGTTAAGCAAGCTGTGACCTTGTTGCAAAACTTGCAAAGGTCCCCATTTGCCATTCTCCGCTGGTTTGTCACGCACATTATTTTATAATATTATTACCATAGAGAATAAATGTGAAAATCACGAAATGTTTGACGATTATATTAATTATTAATGACGAGTTTGACCGTATGAGGTCATTGATTGGTTCTGTTTTCAATAGACAGGTATGCAAAACGTATAAGAATCACAAATAATTATGATATAAAAGCAAGGTCTAATAAAATAATATATTACCGGTAGTTTTAAGTAAGTCATTCAGCCGACACGCTCTCCTCTCCTACACAGGACAACGCGTGCAGGGCTTAAATGTCACCCGCATACGGTGCAAAATATCCGTTCAAGAACCAAGTGATTCGGAGACTTTCCTTTGTCGCACCATTAAGGCCTGGAATTCATTACAAGCTCACATGTTTTCTTCTTCCTACAATCCCGGCTCCTTTAAGCGGGGTGCGAAAAAGGATAATATGATGAGGCCGTCAAGCTGCGTGTCACCATATAACATGGTATATGTATGTAATGGTGACCCTCTTTTCTGAGACTCCGCCTTCGGCTTACCATCAGGCGAGGCGAAGTCTAATTGACGTGTCCTATATTTAAAAAAGTTGACCCACGGTATAGAGAAACACATAGAAACACAAGCAAATATAATATACAAATGTTAATAGGGGTGTAAGAGCGGAAATCGAACCCACGACCTACGACTACTGTGGGTAATCTCGTTCTATGTCGTGCCGTTACGTTACGCCACTACTGGGGCGTAGTACTATTATCTAATCTGTGGTTACTGTGAATGTTCGCGTATTTCCAAGTAAAACGAAGTAAGGAGAGTTAGGGTCTACCATTCCTATCAGCTCCATTTGCCTTACGTTGAACGATTTTAGTCATACCATAATCACTCTTATATAGGGAGCTACATCAGCCGCTTACGGCACTGTAAGATTGCGAAAAGCCGTCCAACTGTGTCCTTTAAGCGGGGCGTGAAAAAGCATATGATGAGGCCGTCAAGCTGAGTGTCACCATTGTCACATGGTATGTGTAAGTAATGGTGACCCTCTTTTCTGAGACTTTGCTTTCAGCTTACCATCAGGCAAAGCGAAGCCTAATTGACGTGTTCCATATATAAAAAATAAATATCTCCGCTGATCGACGTTGTTCAAGGAGTTGGTACCTTTTTATTTGCACGTGAGAAAAATCCCCACGGATTCCCCCCCACCGGAGCCGGTGGGAGAGGTTATATAATACTCGAACTGACTAAAACGCACGGCGTCTGTGGTTCGTTTTTGGTTGCTGAAGGTGAGCTTGACAGGCATATGCCTCGCACCCCGGCCGACCCAGGGCCATCTCTCTCAATCTGGCCTTCCTTGGGTGTGGGGATCGCAGAGTCCCAAGGAGTTGGTACCTCCTTGGAAAGTTGCGAGGTTGCTACCACTTACTGCTTGTATCAGAGGCAGAACAGGGCCCCGATTCTGCTAGTTTTATGTCATGTCAAAGCCACTGAAGTATCTGAGACTTCAGAAAATGACATTTAATTTTAGACGTAGCGCAAATTTTGTTAAAATCGAAAATTAAATGGCGCCTTTCATTTAATTTTGAACTTTAGTCGTATGAAAATAAAGTCTAAAATTTAATGACATATTTTGCAGTGTTAGTGGTATCACAGACATTTTATTTTAATATAAACTTAGTAGATTTGGGACCCGGGGCTCGATTCTTTTCTTATTCTAAAAAAATCTATTTAATTCTAGGCTTTAAGGCAATGTTGTTAAAGTTCAAAATTAATAGGCTTTTTTCAGAGAGAATGAAAAAATGTAATAAAGTTTTTTTTATTTAATTTTGCACTTTATGGGTAGGTATAGAAATAAAGTCTAAAATGTAATATAATTTATTGCAATGTCTTTGGTATGAAAGTGGTTTTGCTTTAGTAGAAGCGACAACCAACGCCTTTGTGGTCAGTTAACCTCACCTGCTAGACGGCAGGTGCAACAATGAACGAAGATCTGGAACAGGCCTTCCTCCAAAGGTTGCGAGGTCAGACCAATCAAAACAGGTATAAAATGACGCCAAATGAGGTTTCATCGGCGACTAATAACCTAGATGCTTTGAGGTGACGGGTGGAGCTGCCACCCTAGCAGGAGCAGGCAGGCGGTGCACGATACGCGCCTCCCTATACCCGGGGATGAGATGGGAACTCCGTGGTCCCACATCCGAAGAGGGCGTCTCATAGGAGACGGTCCTGGGCTGTCCGGGTGCAAGGGATATGTCTCAATTAATCTCACCTCCGTCAAATTGGGGTCCACACAGTCGGCCTGCGTTTTAGTCTGTTCAAGTTCGTCATAACCCGACCCCGGTGGTGGAGGTGTCCGAGGGGATTTTGCACACATCTTAAACCTGACCCAGCCAGTGTAAAAAGAAAATTTCTATTCGGGAGCCTCAGCCATGGGGGCGTCGACCACCGGGGGCCTAAGCCTCCGTGGCTTGTCTCCTTCGTGTTTCCTTCTTCCGGGTCCCGGGTCCTTTAAGCGGGATGTGAAAAAGCATCTGATGAGGCTGTCAAGCTGAGAGCCACCATTGTAAGTCCTTTTTAACGAAGGTCCCCATTACAGCTTTCCACCATCCGAAGTGACGCCGTATTGACGTGTCCTATTATGAAAAGACTAGCTGACCTGCACTAGCTTCGCCCGTGGTTTATTTAGAAATCTGATATCACTCTTTTAAGCCCTGGAAATCTGCCGAATTTGATTCCATTTATGATAACTGCTCTGTTCCTTTAAATAGTAACGTGATGATATATTGCCTAAAACATATGTCGGACGGACTATTCATTACAAAAAGAATTTTTCAATTTAAATCAGCAGTTCCTGAGATTAGCGCGTTCAAACAAACAAACTTTTTCAGTATATTAATAGACTTTTTTTTTATATATATAATGAATATTAGCAACCGCAATTACTAATATTCCCTTTAACCCCTCCAACTAAGCTAAATTGCTTGTGCTAGGAGTGGGTTCACATCGGTAGTGTAATGTCCAGAATTCGAACTCGGGACTTCGCGATCGTAAGGCCGACTCCTTAACCACTAAACTACTGACGCAAAAGAGATGAGATGAGTCTTGACATCGCCTAATCAGAAGACGGACTCGCACGGCACCTTGCGGGTCAGCGCTTGGGCGGGCCGTCGACAAGTGCGTAGTATTTCCAACTGTCCACTCACTAAGTCGCGGCGTATGGCACACGACAGGTTGTTTTAGTGTGGTGAGATCCCCACATACCCGCGCGGTTTCCCCGAACCCGCGTAATGCGAAAGGTACATTTTTTCCTGCCTAAACAAAAAAAAGGCCTATAGCTTTAGGTATTGGTAGGAGCTTCACTGTAATCACAATAAATAATAATGTTTGATGAGCTCTTCCAATTAGTCCCACCCTCCCCTTTCCTACACAGGACAACGCGTGCAGGTCTTAGATGTCATCCGCACATGGTGCAAAACATCCGATCAAGAACCAAGCGGTTCGGAGACTCTTTCCTCTGTCGCACAATTAAGGCCTGGAATTCATTACCAGCTCACGTGTTTCCTTCTTCCTACAGTCCCGGGTCCTTTAAGCGGGGCGTGAAAAAGCATATGATGAGGCCGTCAAGCTAAGTGTCACCATTGTCACACGGTATGTGTAAGTAATGGTGACCCTCTTTTCTGGGACTTTGCCTTCAGCTTACCATCAGGCAAGGCGAAGTGCAATTGACGTGTCCCATATAAAAAAAAAGAAAAATGCTGCACAATATAAGTATGTCTTTACGACTAGCTTCTACTGGCGATTTAAATACCTCTGGATACGTATCTTGGACCAAGCTTGACCCCTTCGACTCGGCAATCGGCAATGACAATCGCATACTCGCAGGCAGTGTGAAACCTCTTAGCCTTAGGAGGGACTTTGCCTCGCTGTGTGTGTTCTACCGCCTATACAATGGTTTGTGCTCAGATGCGCACACACAAGCTGTGGAATGACCTCCCTGCAGCGGTTTTCTCAAGTACCTACAATATGGGATTTTTCAAGAGGAGTATGAGAAGCTTTCTTCATGGTCGGCAGTGCAAGTGTAACCTCTGCTGTTGCATACGTCACCACTTCCCATCAGGTGGGTGGTGTGCTTGTCTGCCACCTAAGTGGTATAAAAAAGAAAAAAGCTATTTGCTTAACACCTATTCTTTATATCTCTCCTTATTCAATTCAGAAAGCCAACCCCATGCTTCAACTGGACTCCAAGACAGATAATATTGATATTATAATTTTAGCTACTTCAGTATTGACTCAAAGAGTGACCGTTTAGATTTGAATAATTATTTCATTTTTCTTTCTAAAAACACACATATAATCAGGCTTTGTTAGCAGAGGTGAATTAAAATTCACATATCACCAATTATGTATTCTGTCCCACGTAATAGGGGGTGAGCTTATTGCCGTATTCCGGGCTCTATTGTTGACTAGAGCCATGCATCTGAGGCTGTTAAACAACCCTATCCCTTAGTCACCTTGTACGACACCGCATGAGGCGGCCCAAATTCTACTCTACCGGGAACCACACGGCTTTTTTTTACTTTCTAAATAATTGAAATTTTGCGTTTTCAAAACGAGGTAACTAAATCATGTTCCAGTTGAAATAATTAATGATGTGGTCGACGACACAAAACGCTTGCCTAGTAGCCTAAAATCAATCTATTCACTATCAACTTGCTATAATCAGCTTGAAATTCAGCACAACCCAGATACAGACAAGAATGTACCTACATCTACTTTCTTCAGGCGACCCGCCAAACTGGTTGAACTTCCATTCTAAACTAACAATACAGCCTATTGATGTTCCAAGTTCTAGGTACATGGCTACACTTGTGGAGATTAATTCCAACTTTCCCTGTTAACTAGTACAAATAGTATTAAAATACTACACTGTTTTAATAACATGGACAATACAATATTTTTTATTGTACACCATAAACAATTTATTACAAAAACATTACTTTTACAAATTATGAGGTAGCACAAACGGCGGTGTTATCACTAAGCGCGATTTCTTACAGACATCCTGTGGCAATCGAGTCTGTGCATTGGAGTCATGCATTATGCAGTCTATTAAGTAAATCGATTAAGATTCCTAGGAGGTAGGACACGGCGGTATTTCCGCCCAATTGAGCAGTCCGACTGGGAAAGTACCTCCGCCCTACAGAATACCGCGGCTATAATAACTTCGTGTTGTGTTCCCAGCGGTGAGTAGGGTAGCCAGAGCTCACTGGAGAATTTGTGCTGTCAGTGGAAGACTAAAGGCTTGTCCTGCTTTGTCTTCTACTGACGGCACAGAAACTCTGTACTTACAGGGTTGGCAGCGCGACTGTGACTCCTCTGGTGTTACAAACGTCCATAGGCCACGGTAACCACTTTCCATCGGGTGGGCCGTGTGCTTGTCTGCCAACTAAGTGGTATAAAAAAATAAAAAAAAAGATATAGAAAAAAAAATTGAATTGGTTCAGGCGGGATTCGAACTCGCGATCTTTCCCTTACAGCAGGGGAACGCTCCGACCACTAAGTCACAGAACCTTCGCCCGAAACCATCCAAATTCTTGGTTTAGTCTAGGAATGACTGATTCGCGAAATGACTACGTGGTCTATAATTTACCAATTCTTGAAATGAACAATTCTATAAATGACTGATTCTACAAATGACTGATTCTATAAAAAACTGATTCTTCAAAATACCGATTCTATAAATGACTGATTCTACAAATTTTTTCAATTCTATGAGCAGTAAGCGAGCAGTAAGCAGATTGAACAGGAATATCGTAAATAAAATGCTGTGTAAGGGTTGGCAAATCATATATATCTTCTAAACATGTATCCCTCTTAAGGCTATTTCTATTTCTTAATCGATTTCAATAGTTAGCATACTAAATGCTTTAAAATTTCATTCATTATGTAGTTTGTTATATAATAAAAATTTGTGTTTGTTTGTCTTATCGTGCAGTCGCCATTCCTACCACTGTAGCTCTTAAACTTTACTAACCACTTGCCAGATAGACTGACGTCTGACGTCGACGTTGGGACAGACTGGAGGCGGAAGGTGGTGGTGATAGCACAAATTAGGAGAGGCCTTTAGTTTCCCCTCAAGGTTATTCCACCTTGAGAGGGAGTTTAATATATTAAAGTGCTACTTGATGCAGGAAATTTGAGTGTATTGTTTTAGTGTACCAACACACAACACACACTCATAAGAGTGCCTTTTGTGTGTTGGTATTTTGGTTTGACTTATTGTGTAGTTGAATTATGAATGTTATGTGTTATTGAATTAGGAGAGGCCTATTGGGCCTACAACGGCTACAACGCACATAAGCTTCTCTACAGTTGAACCCTGGAACACCGTGAGTGTGGTTGGTAAAACTGATACAGTTACGCATGGTGTTTCACTTACAAATCTTTCCTTTTCCTTTGAGGATTGGAATTCATTACCAGCTCCCGTGTTTCCTTCTTCCTACACTACAGTCACGGATCCTTTAAGCGGGGCGTGAAAAAGCATAATATGATGAGGCCGTCACGGCGCCAAGCTAAGTGTCACCATTGTCACATGGTATATGTAAGTAATGGTGCCCCTTTTTCTAAGACTTTGCCTTCAGCTTACCATCAGGCAAGGCGAAGTCTAATTGACATGTCCTACATAAAAAATAACTTTTGTCATTTACCTGCGAAAAGTCCCCACGGATGCCAAATTGTCAATGCCGGAGCCGGTGGGAAAGGTTATGTCGGTCTCGAACCGACTAAAACGCACGCCGCCTGTGAGTCGTTGTTGGTTGTCGAAGGTGAGGTTGACAGGCATATTCCTCGCACCCTGGCCGACCCAAGACCATCTCTCGGTCCGACCCTCCACAGAGTCCCCAACTCGTCCATGGAAACGGGGAGGCCGTTACAACTGGCATACTCATTACGAACAGGCAAAGCTGTAGAGATGCTTGTGCGAGGGGTAGACCCATTAGTCCTCTAGTGAATTACAATTTGCTAATTGATATTGTCGCAATCGGCATATAAGATCGACTCGAAGCCAATTTAATAAAATTCCTAAATGATGTATTACTATTTTTAACTTTAAAAACAAATGTAATAATGTATTCAAATATAAAATGTAATACATTGATTAATTTTTAGTTTATTTCACGTTTTATTTCTTGTTTCACTTTCAAATGTTAATGAATTTCCGACAGTGAATCAGGCAGAAGTAATTATTTTCTAGCTTAAAATTACGTTGTTACGATATTATTGAATTGATAACATTCCTATCGTGGTTTCCGGTAAAGTAGAATTTGAACCACCCGATCTCTTCCCATGCGGTGACGTACAAGGCCACTAAGGGATAGGGCTGTTTAACAGACAGATATATTCGTATACAGCCCAGTCTCAGCCTCAGATGCATGGCTCGAGTCAACTATAGTGCCTGGAAAACGGTAATAGACTCATCCCCCTATTACCTACGTGGGACCGAATATAATGATTGGTGAATTGTGGGTGTTAATTCACCTCTGCCTAACCCTCCGGGGATAAAGGCGTCACTGTATGTATGTGTTTGAAACTAGTTTGCAAATCCTTGTCCACTGAAGCGGAGCGCAGATTGGATTGGTTAATATTGGCACAGCTCCGCTCCTCTCCAGGATAGGCAGCTTTAAAACCCTGTGGTGTGCCATACTCTGCTTGAACAGGCTCTAGTGTGGAAGAGCCACACATAAAGCGCCGTCTTCCCATCGTCGCGCAGTAGGACTTTTGTTAAAGAATATTAGTAACCAAAATTACCAGTATTCCTTCTAACCCCTCTTAAGTTAAATTGCTTGTGTTAGGTTACGTAGGTAGTGTAATGCCCAGGATTCGAACACGAATCCTCTTTTTTTTTTTTTAAAGAATATTAGCAACCGCAGTTACTAATATTCGCTCTAACCCCTCCAACTAAGCTAAATTGCTTGTGCTAGGAATGGGTTCACGTCGGTAGTGTAATGGCCAGGATTCGATCCCGGGACCTCTCGATCGTTACACCGACTCCTTAACTTTGTCAACCCTATAAGCTATTTCAATTTGTACTTACAAGATGGGTGCTGGGCATGTGCGCTTATCTATACTAATATTATACAGCTGCAGAGTTTGTTTGTTTGTTTGAACGCGCTAATCTCTGGAACTACTGGTCCGATTTGAATGATTCTTTCAGTGTTGGTTAGTCCATTTATCGAGAAAGGTTTTAGGCTATATAACATCACGCTACTACTTAAGGGAGCGGAGCATTGATAATAAATGTTAACAAATCCGGCAATTTTTCATACATATTTTGAAGACTAAAACATACGGGCTCAAAGGGATATGAAGCTTCAAAATATACCCCGGGTGAAGCTGGGGTGGGTCAGCTAGTCATCTATAACCGTGTACAATTACGTTTCATAAGTGTGGTTGTGGGCATGCGAACTCAGTATTTTTGCACTCATTTTGTGGGTACTGGGCACTGAATGTGTTAACCAATAAGCTAGAATATATATAATAACCAAAAGTAGGATTAATGTAATGTGTATCGTGCTTCTACAACTGCTACTTGAGAAAACCAAATAGCTTGTCGTACGATATTGACTTGACCCCACTTGTATCCGAAAGTTCAACAAGCCTCTGTGTGCTATGATGTCTGTCTGTTTGCACAAAAGGACGGAGAACCTGTTTGGAGCGGTCGTGAATCACTGTGGGAGTGTATGTAGTATTTTATCTACGTTGTGCTGTGAACTGTCTGCAACAGCGAGCTGTGGGCTTATCTTAAAACAGGTCAATAATTGAACGGCTGTCATTTGTGTCAATGTATAAATAACTTTGTCAATCCCATATAAATGTATAGGATTACAAAGTTACATTCGCAGTTGGTAGTATGACGGGACTGTATGACGGCAGAAGCAGGCCGCGGCGGTGGCACGAGTTGTACGCCTCCCTATGCCCGGGGATTGGATGAGGACTCCGTGGTCGCCAAACCCGTAGAGGGCCAACTTAAAAGAGATGGGTCTGGTTCGGCCGGGGTGCGTAGGTTGTCGGAGGTGAGAGTGCTGGAGGCATACCAGCACTCTCACCTCCGGCAACCTACGACCCTTTTTTTAATGTGCGTAAAATCCCCACGGATACCCCACCACCGATACTGGTGCGGGAGGTTATGTCGGACTTGAACCGACTAAAACGCACGCCGTCTGAGTGTGCCCCAGGTTGCCGGAGGTTAGATTATCTGAGGCATATACCTCGAACTCGATCGGCCCAGGACCGTCTCCATGATTGAGCAGCTTATTATTGAGCAGTTCAATTATTGACCTGTTTAAAGCATTCATGGTACAGGCCCTGATATAACAATACCTACCTATGTAGCGTAACAGTCGACTGCTAAGTCAGAGGTCGCAGGTTTGATTCCCACTTAATACAAATATATGTACATACATATAATCATGCCCTTATCCCCAGAAAGTTAAACAGAGGTGAAATAACACCAACATTTAATCATCAGTCATTTAATTCCGTCCCACGTAATAGGGGTACACTATTGCCGTCTTCCGGGCACTATTGTTGACTCAAGCCATTCATCTGAGGATGAGTCTGGGCTGTATATATCTGTCTGATGTTAAACAGCCCTATCCCTTAGTCGCCTTGTACGACACCGCATGAGAAGAGAAATTCTACTCTGCCGGGTACCACGCAGCTTGTGTGTGAATACTAAGTAAATACGTATATTTGTGATGGTCTGAGTATTCCTAGAATATTCATGTATTGCTAACTTGCTTATTTGGGATTAATTACATTGATAAAGGGGTATCCATGCAATACGCAACATGACGACTTTCGTGGCGTAGCGGTAGAGCATTCGACTGCTATGCAGGAGGTGCGGGTTTGATTCCCGCTCAGTGCAAATATTTGTTGGCATGATTAAGTATATTTGCATTGGTCTGGGTGTTTCTATATATACATTTACAAAAAAAAGTATCTAAGTATGTTTATAGGAAGCCCAGGTTCGATCCCCGCGCAGTACAAATATTTGTATGCATGAATATGGGTATTCGCATTGGTTGCAGAGTACGTTAAGCCGTCAGTCCCGGTTGCCATACGAACATCTATGGCAGTCATTACGCATATACACACACACACACACACGCACGCACACACGCACGCACACACACAAGTGCACACAGATACACACGTTCACATACACACACGCATGTATGTAAAATGTTCAAGATAATTTTATAAGAGTAATAATGTCGACCAAGCAAATGTAACTTGTGTAATCGTAAGACATATCCACAGAACAGGCTTGCCTAGTGTGGGGCCAACGGACACTTTGGTAAAAAACTGTACTCTTATTGACAATATAATATTTTTCATTTTGATTACGGGTTGTTGGAGCGTTAAATGTTCAACAACTGTTCAAACTACAATCCTTCGATATCGCCTTTGGGTTTTGGAGCTCAGATGGCAGTCGCTATACGGAAAATGTCGAACTTCAACCAAATCAGCAGTAACTGGTAAACCGGACCCCAGACTCCGAGGTTAAACCTTCGAATGCGACTGGGATTAACGCTAACATGAAGAAGAGTATCATTTTGTTTTGTTTTTACGTACGCAAATTCCTCACGGATACCTCCCCACCGGAGCCGGTGGAAGAGGTTATGTCGGACTCGAACCGACTACAACGCACGCCGCCTGTGGGGCGTTTTGGTTGCTGAAGGTGAGGTTGACAGGCATATCCCTCGCACCCCGGCCGACACAGTGTCATCTCTCACGATGTGGCCCTCTCTTCGGGTGTGTGGGACTACAGAGTCCCCAACTCGTCCCCGGAAAAAGAAGAACATCACCTAGTTGTCAATCTCATACGAAAACTGTAGTCCATTATCTCATCACCATCACACTATCTTACGAATAAATGTTGGTCATCATCCTACGTTGCAGTTTCAATATGTAATCATAACCTTATTAACAAATATATAAAGTTTATGACAAAAGTTTGTCATTATGTCAGACATACGTGCTTCTTTGCGAGATTTATAGTGGCGTACCTGATATATTATAATGGGATGAAGTAATAAAATGAGTAATAGGTATTTTATTATCTACTTGTGAGAAAGTGGGGTTATAAAAATATTACACAGCATTCGTTAGAAGCAATAAAATGTTTTCCATTAATTTATAGAAGGCTGTTTTTTTGATAAGGTGATTTAGAAAAAAGATTTGACGTCTTCTTTTTCTCTTTTATACCACTTAGGTGGCAGACATTCGAATGTTCGAAGTTCGACATTTGAATTTGAATAAAGCACTAAACCTAAGACAGTATGGATATCAAAAGAATGTTGGCACCCAAGACGCTATAGACACCTTGATAAAAGATATCATCAGTCGTTTAAATGAAAAGAAAAAAGTAGCGGGACTTTTTCTTGATCTGAGTTCCGCTTTTGATACCATAAACCACGAGCTACTGTTAATAAAGTTGGAACATTATGGAATAAGAGGAAAGGCCAATAACATCTTTCAGTCATATTTAAAGAATCGCAAGATGTACGTAGAATTAAAAGCCACTGATACCGATGATACCCATGGGAAAAACAAGTGCGAAGAGTCATATAGGTCAAAGATGATACAAATTAGAACAGGTGTTCCACAAGGGTCGATTTTGGGGCCTGTTCTCTTCATTACGTTCATAAACGACCTTATAAACTACGTAACTCAAATAGCATCTGGTGAAATCCAATTAGTTATGTTCGCTGATGACACAAACGCTGTGATATCTGCAGATAATCTAGATGCTCTCAAATCAGCAATAGATCAAGCTTTAGAAATATTTTATAATTGGTTCTCAGCAAACAGCCTTCAGCTTAACCCTAATAAGACTCAGGTTATTTTATTTAGATCAACTGCTCAAAACGGAAGTACTATTGATTGCACTTTAAATGGTACAAAGGTAAGCCCAGTAAGTACTGTTAAGTTTCTGGGTGTATATGTTGACGAGCTGCTAAATTGGAAAGATGAACTTGCCAACCTGGAGAAAGCAATAAGTTCAGCCTGCTATGTTCTAAGAAGCCTGCGCAACGATGTTGAATTGCAACATTTAAAAATGGTCTACCATGCGCTAGTAGAGTCTAGGCTTAGATACAGCATTCTTTTCTGGGGAGGTAGCTATGACTACAATATAACAGGAGCTTTCATCTTGCAGAAGAGAGCTATACGAACAATGGTGCGTATAAGACAGGATGAGTCATGCAAAGAGCACTTCAATGATCTGGGTATCTTGACCGTTCCAAGCTTGTATGTTCTGGTATTGATGACACATTTTGCAAAACACGTGCATGAATATGAAACCGAAGAAGAAAGAAAGATCAGAGAGAGCACGCGCAGGATGGATTTCCAAAGTATAGTTCGTCCTCATTTGAACATCGTCAAACATAGCACGATGTACAATTCTACCAGGTTGTTTAATAAGCTACCATTAGATTTGAAAGGTCTTCTATATGAAAAAGAGTTCCATAGGGAGTTAAAAGTGTTCCTATTGAAAGGGTGCTACTATTCAATCGAGGAATTGTAGGTAATTTTTAATTTTTTGACAATTTTATTATATTTGACATTTTGTTTTATTTTATTTTGATTTAATTTTGGTATATTATTTGGTATTTGGACTTGGCTTCTGAAATTATATTATTGACATGAGTAATTTATGATTTGACATGAATAAAAATTGACATGTACCTACTGTATAAATCTGACTTTGTGTACTAATTTATTTTTATAATTACTTACCAAGTTAATTGATTTTGTCATTTTTATAGTTCCTTATTGTTTAATTATTGTAAATTTTTGATAGACTTGAAATGAATTATTGTAATAATATTATGTATGTTCAAACACAGTGTAAATTGTTACTGAATAAATAAATAAGAAATAAGAATAAGACAAGCACACGGCTCACCTGATGGAAAGTGGTTACCGTGGCCTATGGACGTGTGCAAAACCAAGGGAGTCACACTCGCGCTGCCAACCCTGTAAGCACAGAGAGTTTCGGTGCCGTCAGTGTAAAAGACTAAGCAGGGCAAGCTTTTGGTCTTCTCATTGTCTTTCTAAATCTGTCTAATTCCAACCATTAACTATCCCACATAATAGGGGGTGAGCCTATTGCCGTCTTCCAAGCAGTATTATTGACTCGAGCCATGTATCTGTGCCCGAATCTAAGCTGTATATAATCTGTCTGATGTTAAACAGCCCTATCCCTTAGTCACCTTATACGACACCGCATGGGAAGAGATGGGGTGGTCCAAATTCACCTAGAAATTTCTTCTCCTTACCTGATAGAAAGCTGAACAATTCTCAGGGAAGAGGGTCACCATTACAGACTCCGAGGTTATAGCAAAGCAATGTTACAATACCCTCAGGTTGACGTGTCATCAGATGCTTTTTCACGCCTCGCTCAAAGGACCAGGCCTATATGAAGGAGGAAACACGTGTGCTGGTAAGTAATTCAAAACTCTCTCTTTGGGGTAGGCAGAGAGAACAACCCGCTCCTGTCCATATATTTCATCAGTGTCGGCAGCGCGATTGTAACGCCCCAGATGCTGCACACGTGCATAGGCCACGGTAACCACTTCCCATCAGGTGGGCCGTATGCTCGTTTGCCATCTGCGTGGTATAAAAAAAACTTTACTAGCTTCCTCTACCATCAATAAATGTATCTCTTGGTGTTGCACACGTCCATAGGCCACGGTAACCATAAGGTGGGCGGTGTGCTAGTCTGCCACCTAAGTGGTATAAAAGAAGAAAAAGAAGACGTCAAATCTTTTTTTCTAAATCACCTTAAAGGTTAAAAAGACCACACAAACCTATCAGTTTAAGTTCAGTACTGATGTACTAACAACTAAAGTACAAGTTTAATTTCCCGTACCTGCAACTGCAGGTATGCCGTTACGTCAGCGATTGCCTCGTTATTTTTTTTTTTTAAGGCAGCTTTCCACGATGTGGTAATTACGACACAGACGCGCCGTGGAAGGATTGCCGTCATTACAAGCACAGACTACTCTGTAGCGACTATAAGAGCACTATGTAAGAACCGCGGCTTAAAAACGAGTCAAACCGTGGAAAGGTATTGATTCGCGGTGCATGTCTGCAAACTAAAGTAATGAACTTTGAATATTTTTTCTGTGCGAAATTGGGACGGGCGACTAGTTTGAAATAAAATTGACCTAGTGTCCACTAGGGAGATAGGACACGACAGTATTTCCGTCCAATTGAGCAGTCCGACTGGGTAGGTACCTCCGCCCTATATACCGCGGCCATAATAACCTCGTGTTCTGTTCCCGGCGGTGAGTAGGGTAGTCAGAGCTCACTAGAGAGTTTTTGTGCTGTCAGTGGTAAGACCAAAAGCTTGTCGCACTTTGGCTTTTACACTGACGTGACGGTACAAAAACTCTCTGTTTACAGGGTTGGCAGCGCGAGTGTGATTCCCTTGGTTTTGCACACGCCTATAGCCCACGGTAACCACTTTCCATCAGGTGGGGCGTGTGCCTGTCTGCCACCTAAGTGGTATAAAAAAGGGAATATAATCGCGCGCCATTTTGTACAACATTGTTGTACAACCTAAATGAATAAAGGTTACTATAAAGTAGAAGAGTATCTTGATGATTTAAATGCGTGGTCAAGATAAGTTTCTTGCTGGTATCTTCTCAGTAAAACTAGCCTACCGAACCAGAGAAAGAATAATTTTACAATGGTTTATTTTTAAATTTTTTTTAATACTATTTCTTGACATAATTGTAAATTTTTGTCGTTCATATGTGCTCTTTACGTGCCTAAACTGAATATATAAAATTGATTCTTTGATACTTTGAACCAGTGTGTAGTGTAATGATTGTAGAAGCAGGAAGCCTATCTATTACCACTTGAGACCCGAGACTGCTAAGTACTAGAAACTTATAACTTGAAAGTATTAATTCTAATTACATGTAATACCTGTTGCTTACTGCAGGCAACAGAAATAGAAACGTTTAGAAATGTCCCTTTCGTAGTTTGCCTTGGAAGAATTATGGGGCAAGTTTTTATGTGGCAATTGGAAATACGTTGAGGTTATTGTGGGTTTGTTCAGAAATTATCAAGTAGGTACCTATGATTTTACGGTAATTTTACAGTGAAGTTAATGTAGCTATTACTGGTTAATAATCTTGGAAAAGGAAGCCTATTGAAGCTGCATGCGATTGCGATAAAACTTAGTTTTGCCTAGTTATAACACAACATAACATAAACTCACGCCTATATCCCCGAAGGGGTAGGCAGAGATGCACCCACATTTCGGCAGTTTATGTTTAGGTCCCAATGTGGTTCATAAGGTGCGATAAATACACACATAACTTCGAAAAGCATCGAAAAGTCATTGGTGTGTGTCATGGTAAAACCTGAGTACGAACCAAGACCTCGTCTCAGCAGTCCATTACCCATACCACTAGGCGGCCTAGTTATAGACATTGTACTATTATTAGATTGGTAGTCAATGACTTTTATGTCATAGGCACTAATAGAAAGAGTTGTAATAGACTGTGTGTAATGATTTCATTCAAGGTGCAGGACCTGGATGGATGGCATGGAATAAATTTAAAAATGTAGTAAAGAGTAAATTGTGCCAGAAAGTCTATTATAAAATCCAAGAATACTTAGATAATAAGCTTGGAAATGAGCTGTTCGCTCAACTATGCTACTCAAGTAAATTATTGTATTTAGAATAAGTAGACTTAGTAAACGTTTGTAAATAGACAAATAAAAAATACCCGCTGAGTTTCTTATTAAGGCCTTCACAGGTCGGGGCCGCGTTTCGAACCGGTGTGGTCCATTTGCTAAACTAGTCTTTCATATTTCTTTTTATATTGACATTTTGTAAGTTCCGATTTAATGGTCTATGCAGAATAAATGATTTTTGACTTTGACGTGGCCTGTGGCACCGTGACGAGTGCAACACCAGGGGTGTCATACCCGAACAATGAACCGAGTGAAGCATAAAGTCAAACATCGCTACGAACATTTCCATTATCAGCATACAGTTCTTTCGAGAGAATGCTCGCCAGAACGATAAATAGGAAGCTCGGTAAAATCCTGTTGTATATTTTTACCCGACTGCGCCAGTAGTAATGTGTTACGCGCGTATGTATGTATGAGTAGTTTTCTGTTTCCCTCTACAGGGCTAACGGCTGGACGGGGCGGACTTTGAAAATTTACATTTACTTAAATTTATCAAGTGGGCTTTTTTTTTTTATACCACTTAGTTGGCACTTGGCAGACAAGCACACGGCCCACCTGATGGGAAGCGGTTACCGTGGCCTTTGGACGTATGCAACACCAGGGGTGTCACACTCGCGCTGCCGACCATGAAGAAACCTTCTGATGCCCCTCTTGAAGAACCCCATATTGTAGGCGCTTGGGAAAACCGCAGCAGGGAGGTCATTCTACAGCTGGGCTATCAAAATGAAGGGATTTTGAAGGAGATTACAAAAATATATACATGTCATATCACAACTAAAATTAATTATTGAAAGATAAAAAACCCGACTGCTGTCTAAAAGTTCGAAACTAGTTTGATAGCAAGCGGTGACCAATAATTTCCGTTCAGCTTATGATTGGTAAATGTATACCGCCTGCTATCAACCCCTGTTTCGAACTTTTAAAAAGCAGTCGGGTTTTTTATTTATCATTCTAAAATGTAACCGTTTAAAAAAATTCTGCATGTTCCGGCAGAGTAGAATTTGTACCACCCCATCTCCTCCCATGCGATGTCGTACAAGGCGACTAAGGGATAGGGCTGTTTAACATCAGACAGATATATACAGCTCAGATACAGACACAGATACAAGGCTCGAGTTAACAATTGTGTCCGGCAGATGGCAATAGGCTCACTTTCTATTACGTGGGACCGAATACCATTATTGGTGAAATGTGGGTGTTAATTCACCTCTGCCTAACCCTTTAGGGATAAAGGCGTGATTATATGTATTATGAATACTCATTACAAGTTATTCTTGCTCAAGTTTATCAGCATCTTGATAGGATTTTTTTCACACGTGGCTCGGACCCACTATTTTAATTATTTTAATTAGGTACTATAAAAATTACCACGAATGTCAAATTCCTACAGATTTCGAGCAGAGTAAATTGTTAACATATCAAACAGTAATGTTATGTCTTAATAGACTTTATTATGAAAACAGGGGTATATTATAGTCGTGTTTATATACGCCACAATGGTGGGAAGCAGGTGACCTGGATGTAAGCAAACGTGCGAATCCGATAGTGCATGTATTTGTATAAAATTAACAATTCATTATCGCCAGTGAAGAAATGCTTGTTAGTGTATTGTTAATCTTAATTTTATCATACACTAGCTGATCCCCAGCTTCGTTTAAGCATATTTTGAAACCTCGTATCACCTCCGTAATTTTTAGTCTTCAAATTAATGTATGGAATTCTGTCAGATCTGTTGACGTTTATGATCACTGCTCCGCTCTCTTAAGAAGTAGCATGGTGATATATAGCCTAAAACCTTTGTTGATAAAAGGTCTATTCAATAGAAAAATATTTTTTCAATTTGTACAACTAGTTCCTGAGATTAGCGCATTCAAACAAACAGACACTCTTCAGCGTTATAATACATTAGCCAGATTTCAAGATTTTTTTTCTAGATCTCGACAACAGTAGCTACCTCCTATTGTGATCCTGAGGTTTCCTTTCGGGAGTTCACGCGTTTCATCTGCATCACGATTCGAATCGCCCAAAAACATTTTTTGCATGGTGTATCCGAGGGGATTTTTCGCATGTAAAGAAGTTGCTCAGTTGGTCAAAACATTCCTCTTGTAGGAAACTGGTTTAGGTCTTGGATGTTTACTTTTACCGATATAAAGGTATAATTCCAAAGACGACAGTATACGACAACTGCAGACGCGGAGCGTAACGCAAATTGACTTGGAAATGATAATTTTGTTTACTGTTTGTATCCATTGCGGCTTCTCAATGGTGCCGTTTATGAGTTTCGAAGTTTAAGAAGTAATGTATGTGAAAATATGTAAATGTATAGACAAATGCGCGGATAGCTGGAACGATTTTCTTTTATTTCTATGGAATATTTTTGTGCAGTCGAATGACATATCGTCTCTCCACATACATTGCTTGTTAAACTTGGATACGGATAAACGGCATCATTGAGTGGCCGCAATGAATTGAAATGAAACCCATAAACAAAATAATCATATTATATAAGTCTATTTCACGATACGCTTCGCGTCTGCAGTTGTCGTATGCGGTCGCCTTCAGAATAATTTTTTTTTATACCACTTAGGTGGCAGACAAGCACACGGCCACCTGATGTAAAATGGCCACCGTGGCCTATGGACGCGAGCAAAACCAAGAGAGTCACACTCGCGCTGCCAACCCTGCACGTATTGAGTTGCCGTCAGTGTAAAAGACAAAGCAGGGCGGACAAGTTTTCGGTTTTTCCACTGACAGCACAAATACCCTCCAGTAAGCTCTGACTACCCTACTCACGAGGTTATTATGGCCGCGGTATTCTACAGGGCGAAGGTACTACCCCAGTCGAACTGCTCCGTCGTGTCCTATCTCCGTCTAAATCATACCTATCATCATAACCGATATATAGGTACCGATGATTCTGTCAACTTAAAGGTGGAGAGTAGGTTTAATAGTTTATAGGGGTCTCTAGGTGTTTGAGGGGCCTTGGTAATTTGGGCTTATCCTTGTCGTTCACTCATAAATGACAGCACAAGTGAGTAAATATAATGGTAGTACGATATACCATAGAGAAACGGACGATAATACTTTCTTGCAGATGCCACATTATTACTAAAAACCGAAACATGTATGTTTAACACACTCAGCCCTTTCGTTTTTGTTTCAAAACTCCACTTTTACACATACACTTAAGAATTCGTGAAAAACAATTTGAAACTCATAAAATTTCACTTTATTGTGCAATTGGTTTCGACGCTTCATTCTAGTTGTCACGGACCATAGACAAGTATTGTTTGTTTCATAATAGGCAGAGGAAGCAAAGAAAGTGCTCGGACAAAGCCTCTGTTGTCCAGTTTTGGTTTCATGGTTTATCTAGGTCATGTTGAGTACTTGTTAAATGATGACAGAGAGTTTAACCATGTTGTCTTTCTGATAGTTTTTTTATATTGTAGGAAACGTGAATTAGACTTCGCCTTACCCGATGGTAAGCTGAAGGCGAAGTCTCAGAAAAGAGGGTCACCATTACTTACACATAACATATGTGACAATGGTGACACTCAGCTTGACGGCCTCATCATTTGCTTCTTCAAGCACGGCTTAAAGGAGAGCCAAAGTTTACTGGAGAGAGGTGCTGTCAGTGGGAAGACAAGGCTTGTCCAGGCATATCCCTCGCACTCCGGCCGACCCAGGGCCATTTCTCTCGATTTGGCCCTCACCTCAGGTGTGGGGATTCTCTCACTCCCAGGGCCGCCACCAGCTCCCGTCTCGGCGTCTCCCAAGCCAGACACTCGGCGAGCGTGTTCAGCCCCGAGTCCTCGCTCGCATCGCAGTGATGGCACTCGGACGTTGGCTCTTTCTCCATCCGACGCATATACTGCCCGAAGCACCCGTGATCGGTGAACATCTGCGTCAGATTGTACGAGAGGCTGCCGTGTGGCCTCTCTAGCCACTCCCTCATCATCACCTACATTTGACACTGACTGTACCAATTGCTTTAATATATTAATACGACTCACGTACATGTATTGCTTTATAAGGATACTAAGGCAAAACGTGTCTCAAATTGATCCGGCAGGAAGTATTCACTAAAGCCATAAATAGATAACTTGTCGAATTCATAACAATATTACGTTTTACGAAACATATAAGTAACTTTATGTTTGTGTCTTTAAATTCATAACTAAAATATACGTCAGCTAAACAAGACATGACAATATGAACATGCATGCATGCATGCACAGATGAATGGGTATTAATTTAGTTTTCAGTTGCGTGGTATTTAAAAAAGAATAGATAGATATTTGAGACTCTATTAATATCTTAGTAACTCTACTTCTTCGAGACAACGGCTAGGTCCTTTCTCGAATCGACTAAAACGCGCTACGCCTGCTGGTCGCTTTTGGTTGCAGAAGGTGAGGTTAACAGGCATATCCATAAAGCATAAACTATATTAAGACCGATACAGTATCTGAGCGACCCAACTCATCATTATTACTACCATAATACGAAACAAAACTACCAAATCGAACGTAATTTACCTAACACGTCATTCTTTAGAAAGGTGTTGTCACATCACACAGAACTAATTTCTATCAACTTTTTGCTTGTCACTACAAATAGTACAAATCGACATTAAACAAATTGTATGAACATTTCATGAATAAAACATAAATCACTTGTTACACGGTAATTACGCGAATTCTATGAAGTAATTGTTTCGTAAAATTGTAACTGCTTAACTAAAACGTTGCTCTTTCACGACAGTTGGTTTTTTAATGACGTCATTGTGTGCGTTATATAATTTGACGCCATGGTTTATTACAATGCGGAACCATTTAAGGGCACTCTCTGCTGCTGTTAGTGTGTAACGGCTTAATGTTTGCACGAATTAAAAAAAAAAAGTGTACACGCATTACATTGCTATGTTAGACACCGTTTGTTGTCGTGAATAAAAATCTACGGAATATTTGCCGTATTTGGTAATGAAGTTAGAATAAAGATATTTTCAGACTATAATTGAGGGTTCTAATTCTTATGTTTAATTACCCAAAGTGTTATGTTCTCGGCGGTGAGTAGGGTAGCCAGAGCTCACTGGAGAGTTTTTGTACTGTCAGTGGGAAGACCAAAAGCTTGTCCTGCTTTGTCTTTTACACTGACGGCACAGAAACTCTTGCGCTGACAGGGTAGGCAGCGCGATTGTGACTCCCTTGGTGTTGCCACGTCCATAGGCCACGGTAACCACTTTCCATCAGGTGGGCTGTGTGCTTGTCCGCCAACCAAGTGGTATAAAAAAGGCTCTGACTGGAGTGACTGCGAAAGGACTTCCAAAGAGTGTCTTACACAGAAAAGATACGTAACATTATGCCTTAGGTACGTCTTATGCCTTTTCTGTATAATTTACACCCAACTTTTACATTCCATAATAATAAATATTCTACAACATTCTACACAACGCTATCTAGACCCATGGTAAGCATTGCTTAACTAGCTTGCGTTATGGAATCTAGAATGCGGATAAACATACATAGATATTTTTTTTGTAAATACATACATATTGTATATTGAAGCACCGAGACCAATGCAAATATACATATTCGTGCATACAAATATTGGCACTGATCGGGAATCGAACCCGCGCCTCCTGAGTAACAGTCTCGTTCACTACCGCTACGCCACAGAGGCTGTCTAACCCATTTCAGCTATACAAGTATCGACGTGTGATTGCAGACTCAACATGGCGACATAGTGTTTTCGAAAATTAAAAATTTACTTTATGTCAACGTCATGACACTTTGGTCACGTGACACCATTTTCAAGCGATATCATTGGTCGAAGAGACACGAACAGACTTACCTATGTCGCCATCTTAAAGTCTCTGACGCCTACACTAAGATCACATACTGTGGTTTATCTATCTATTTATCGGACAGCATTAAACTGAGAGGCTGCCTTTATTTTTACTTGGCTATTGTCATATATTGCTGTACTGTGTATATTTATTTTAATGCTAAGTAAAATAAAAAATGTTTTCTTTCTTTCTTTCTAGTAAAGCACTTAAACAGTAGAAAAATACTGTTCAGTTATTCAGTGAGTTAACACAATGGAACACCGCGTTAATAATAACATTGAACTGTATTAATCATTATTATGTAATAGCAATAACATTAACGGCCATTATTGTAAATAATTACGTCATTAATGAGTGCAACACTATATAACGTTACGGATATCATACTGAACACTTAAGTAGTATTATAATTTATAACTTCACGCTTCACGCCTTTCGGGGTGAATAGAATGAGTAGAATGCGAGAATTTGCATTTGGTATGAATTTGTGTCTTCTTCTTCCTCTTAGCGTTCAAGCGATCACCTCGGAGTCTGGGGTCCACTTTACCAGTCTAACTGCAGATTAGGCTAAACTTATACATTTTTTTCGATATTAGTATGAATTTGTATTTTGCTGTACAGTTCCAAATGTGGCACAGTGTAGTAACTTAGCGCCCCTGATGAAAACTGGTTACTGTGGCCTATAGGCTCGTGCAATAACAGGAGTCACAGTCGCGCTTTCGACCCTGTAAGAATAGAGAGTTTCTGTGCCGTCAGTGCGGAAGACAAAGCAGAGTTTTTAGGATTTCTATTAGGATCTCACTTCATTCCTGGTTAGGACATCTATAGTTATGGCATTTTCTCTTTTTTGGTGGGTGAAATTTTTTTTTTCGGTGCCTGTCTCGCCATATTTTTCTTTAGTTATTCGTCTTACACTTCGTTGTCCAATATAAGGCGCACCAAAATAGAGAAAACGAGCATAACCAGTTGTGTCAAAACGGCCATCATAGCGTGCCGCAACTATAGTAGGTAAAATTGTCGTTTACCAATCGCATTAAGTGGGCAAGGAGTCTGGCATTTATTAAAAAAAAAAAAAGTCGAGTGTCATTATTTTCATCATATCGTTATTTCCAAGCCTTTCCTCGCTGATCCGGGGTATGCCGTCTTTTCTTCTTCTTTTAAAGGAGGAGAGGACAGAACATACCACTAACTGTAAGTTTCCCTAAAATTGTAAAATAAAATAAAATAAGCTCTTAAGTGTAAGCTCTGGATGCTGTTCTGGGGGTCGGTTGATGATCATATGATATAATGACTTATCTCATTAATATGTATGAACATGCAGTTTATAATGTTGTAATAGTAAATACTTGTAACATGCAAAAATCAATTAGCCTATCGCAGTTCACTGCTGGACATAGACCTCTGACAATGTTGGAAGGCCTTGGCCTAATGTTTCCACCCTGGCCGGACAGCTTTTTCCGTTCAGTTTTCCTTCTGTCGCAGTGATATCGTCAAATGTTATAAGTTCTGGTAATTCACATATTTCATTAAATAATCCACAGACAGATACAATTTAGTGTAAT
This sequence comes from Eilema griseolum, assembly GCA_963662185.1. Taxonomy (NCBI): domain Eukaryota; kingdom Metazoa; phylum Arthropoda; class Insecta; order Lepidoptera; family Erebidae; genus Eilema; species Eilema griseolum. The sequence goes on along the minus strand of OY759242.1, from coordinate 24,508,748 downwards.
ATCTATTGAACAGTAAGAATCTCGGCGACCTTGCGAGAGCAGGTATTCAATGATCGGACGCGCCATTTTGAAAGTGGTTGGATTATACATGCATTTAAAATATAAATAGGGATAATTTATGTTGGATCTCTCTCAGAACGAGGCTTCGGCACATGCTTTCTTCACAGGTTCAGACAGCAGTCGCTCCTGTACAAGCTAAGCTAAATCAAGAAGAGAAGTAGGAAATACGTACCCCGGGATCCAAGGTACAGAGTTTGGATATAACCGAGAATAACACTGTAATGATGACAATTTCTGTTTTTAGATGGCACAATCTAGTGTTACCTTTTCAGGGAAGAGTCGGTACAGGTTTGACGTATAGACTGTACGATATCAAAGTGTACAGAGACTGGGTCGGCCGGGGTGCGAGGGATATGCCTGTCAACCTCACCTTCGGCAACCAAAACGACCCACAGGCGGCGTGCGTTTTAGTCGGTTCGAGTCCGACATAACCTCCTCCACCGGCTCCGGTGGGGAGGTATCCGTGGGGATTTTGCGCACGTAAAAAAAAAAAAAAAGTGTACAGAGAAGATTACCCTCTACTGCGTGAAACCGAAGGCGAAAGGTGAATCATAATAGGCCTCTGCTTTTTTTTTAAACCACTTAGGTGGCAGACAAGCCCACCTAAGTGGTTACCGTGCCCTATGGACGTGTGCAAAACCAAGGGAATCACACTCGCACTGCCAGCACTGTAAGCACAGAGAGTTTCTGTGCCGTCAGTGTAAAAGACGAAGCAGGACAAGCTCTTGGTCTTCCCACTGACAGCACAAAAACTCTTCAGTGAGCTCTGGCTACCCTACTCACCGCCGGGAACACAACACGAGGTTATTATAGCCGCGGTATACTATAGGGCGGAGGTACTTCCCCTGTCGGACTGCTCGATTGGACGGACATACCGTCGTGTCCTACCTCCTCACGTCGTCTAGTATCCACATCTGTATATCTCCGAAGGGGTAGAGGTTTTCAGTTTTTCATGCTGTTTCATAGGATTTTCTAGTCCCTCTTTATACGAGGTGGAGACCTGCCATTCAGTCATTGATGGTTCGCTATTGTACTTGTACTCACGTCTGCCAAGGCAGATTTAAAGGGGGGGTGACAGGTGGAGCCGCCTGTCACCCTGGCAGAAGCAGACCGCGGCGGTGGCGCGCCTCCCCGTTTCCGGGGACGAGTTGGGGACTCTGTAGTCCCCACACCCGAGAAGAGGGCCAGATCGTGAGAGATGGCCCTGGGTTGGCCGGGGTGCGAGGGATATGCCTGTCAACCTCACCTTCGGCAACCAAAGCGACCCACAGGCGGCGTGCGTTTTAGTCGGTTCGAGTACGACATAACCTCCTCCACCGGCTCCGGTGGGGAGGTATCCGTGGGGAATTTGCGCACGTAAAAAAAAAAGAAAGGAAGATTTAAAGCGAAACCAGCCAAGTGCGAGTCAAATTCTATTGAGTCTCTTAAAATCACATTTCTTAATATCTATTTTACTATTTGTTGTTATAGCGGCAACAGAAATTCATCACCTGCGAAAATATCAATTGTCTTGCTTTACAACTACTTACATGAGTTATATGTATATAGCTTGGAGACTTTTTTAACCTGCGGAAATCCCCTTGGATACCACCTCACCGGAGCCAGCAGGGGTTTTTTTTTTTTTTTTTACGTGCGCAAAATCCCCACGGATACCTCCCCACCAGAGCCGGTAGAGGAGGTTATGTCGGACTCGAACCGACTAAAACGCACGCCGCCTGTGGGTCGTTTTGGTTGCCGAAGGTGAGGTTGACAAGCATATCCCTCGCACCCCGGCCGACCCAGGGCCATCTCTCACGATCTGGCCCTCGTCTCGGGTGTGGGGACTACAGAGTCCCCGGAGCCAGCAGGGGTGGTTATGTTGGACTCGGACCGACTAAAATCGCACGGCCACCTCAGGCCACCAGTTCCCGGGGGTGATGTAGCTTTGGCATATCCCTCGCACACTCCGATTGACCCAGGGCCGTAGAAGGCCCCATCGGGTGTGGGACTACGGCTTCCCCATCTTTCCCTAGCCTCTATGACGGCCTCCCTGGCGTAGCGGTAGAGCATTCGACTGCTATGCAGGGTGCGCGGGTTAAATTCCCGCTCAGTGCAAATATTTGTATGCATGAATATGTGTATTTGCATTGGTCTGGATGTTTCTATGTTTAATATGTATATATTTGATTCTTCTTTGATTGCTTCTGCTAAGCAGTCCTTTGTTCCGCTTTTACCTTTTGGGTAGGGAATCCTAAAAAGGGACGGCGGCAAGAATAGTGTTACTAGTTTATGTATATAATCAGGAAGAGAGAAGTAGGTTAGGTAACGGAGATTTACAGAAAGTTGTCTGTACGTACAAATTAGTTGATCAATTACGTAAAGTGCTGGGTAAGCCCACCGCTGTTATTAGATGTTTTTGTTGACATAAATAACTATACGTTTCTGTCTCTCCGGATGGGTACAATCTTATAATGAAGGCTTTTGATACTAGATGAGTTTCTTGACAGGAGAGGAGGGCCTTTCCAAAAAGACGTACTGAGTATGGCATGAAAGACTCTCTGGTTCTATGATGAGAGAACCAGAGAGTTCTTGACTTTCTCATCATCATCATTATCGTTATTTATTTCATTCATTTCATTTCATTACATTCATTTCATTACATTCAGTGCAATAGTGCAGCGATATAAACAAAATAATAAAATAAAAAAGTATTCTAAATATATGAACATTTTATCTTCATCATGTCAGCCACACATAGTCCACTGCTGAACATAGGCCTCTCCCACAGACTTTCAGAATGACCAATCTAAAGCAGCCCGCATCCAGCGCTTCCCGGCGACCTTGATGAGGTCGTCCTTCCACCTGGCCGTTATGTCCACTTCCTCGGCTACCAGGTCGCTGCATTCGTTCACGACAGAGCTAATCAAACTATATATCGGCAATATGGTCACCTCCTATTACATGGGACCAAAAATCTCATTTAGTGAAATGTGGGTGATATGATAATACACCACAGTCTACCCTTTCGGGGATTTACTGGTGTGAGAATGACAACATGTAATCTTCATGTAATATTACATTATATTCCACAATGAAAAGTCGCCTATAATCTGTGAATAAACCTTTGAACTAGAATAGGGAAATGTGGGTTGTGATTCGCAATAAACAAGGTTTCTTCCTTTGAATTTGGAAAGTTATTTAACAAAACATAACATAACATAAACATAACATAAACTCACGCCTATATCCCCGAAGGGGTAGGCAGAGGTGCTAAGCACCCACATTTCGCCAGTTTATGTTTAGGTCCCAATGTAATAGGTGGCGAGCCTATTGCCATTAACCGGGCACTTATAAACCTGCGATAAATACACACATAACTTCGAAAAGCATCTAAAAGTCATTGGTGTGTGCCATGGTAAAACCTGGGATCGAACCCGAGACCTCGTCTCAGCAGTCCATTACCCATACCACTAGGCTACAGCGGTAACTTAACAAAACTTTACCCTAAAGCAGCTAATTTAAACATTCCATAGCAACCACAGCCTTGGCAATAACAACCTTAAGTGCTGTAACCGTACGAATCAGTAAGTATTCATTATTTGATGGCAAAAACCCGTTTCTCGGACAATTTCAATCGAGATGTTCGTGATAGCATCACTACTAACCAAATAGCTGGGACGTGAGGTCACTCGGAAACGTGTCATACTGCCGTTTTGAATCTGCTTACCCCTTGTTTTTATTGCGTTCCGGTTGAGGATGCGCTTTCGTAAGTACACAGTAAGTTATCTGAATGTTTGTAGATCTCATATATAGTATTTTTTCCTAAAAATAAGTTTAATACTATAACCCGACTACTTAAAAATTAAGCTCTGAACCGATTCAATTTTTTCTAAAATCTTGATCGATTTGAATAATAAGCATACTAAATGCTTTAAAATTTCATTCAACAACCAATTTCAATCAAACATACGGTGGTTTTTAAGTCTAATCAAGAGCTATCTAATAAAAATACCGCATCAAAATCAATTCAGCAGTTTTTGCGTCAATCGTGAAAAAACAGACAAGAACTCTAAAAATGGACAGATTCGTTAAATTGACATACTCAACCCAAGATGTTTTTCAAATTCAACAACATTTATTTATAAAACAATTAAGTAATATCCAGTAATATTAGTAGGTACTAGCAGTTACCCGTGGTTCCGCCCGCGTGCATTTCGATTATCGTGATCAAACATATCCTTTCCTGTATCAAATTCCATCAAGATCGGTTCAGCAGTTTAGATGTGAAAGCGTAACAGACAAACAAAGTTACATTCACATTTATAATATTAATATTCCGATATGATATTCCGGTAAACACGCTAATGACTCAAACCCACTCCAAGATATTCTTTCGTAAGAAAATTAATACAGTATAACGAGCTTCTTAACAGCAGGCAGATACCGGTTTGAGTGCTACCTTGCTAATTATGCAGGCATCTACTTCAGTTGGAACTCGTTCATTGCGATATACCTACCACTTTTGGTTTGTCGTTCAAAACATGACCGTTATAATCAAAATGATTGGATCACGATCAACATTTTGTGATCACTGTGTTATTCGTTATTCGCCTTATTCGGCCGTATGCGAGGAAGTATGGAGGACTATTTTACTTTTTTATATAGGACACGTCGATTAGACTTTGCGTCGACTGATGGTAAGCTGAAGTCAAAGTCTCAGAAAAGAGGGTCACCATTACTTACATATACAATCTTACGATGGTAACACTTAGCTTGGCGGCCTCATCATATGCTTGAGGTGGTAATGAATTCCTTGCCATAATGGCGCGACAAAGGAAAGAGTCTCCTAACCGCATGGTTCTTGATCGGATATTCTGCACCGTGTGCGGGGTGACATTTAAACCCTGCACGTGTTGTCCTGTTTAGGAAAGGGGAGGGTGGGACTAATTGAGAGAGCTCATCAGAATATTCGCCATAGTACAGGCGGTGTCAGACAAGAAAATGGCACTCCTGATAGCAAGTTGTTACCTAGGCTTATGGAGGTGGTGTGCAATACCATTCGTCAATATTTGCTTGTAAGTCATGACTAATGGTAATGGTAATAACCCCGAAATGCAAAGAAAATTAATGAGCATAAACAATCTATAATTTTTTTGTTATATCTATGTTATTGCAAAAGCATAAGCGCGAATATGAAATCCAGTCAAGTTGTCCACTGTCCATTTATTTTTTAATACCAATAAGCCACTTGAGGATCAATTTTATTACTCTCGTTTTAAAAATCTTTGCAATATTCAGTCTCGATTTAATCTCAATCTCCTCGAGATTGAACGAGACTTAATTTTGAATACTTTTATTACGAGTTTTGGCTTTGGATAAGATTTAGTAACACAAATATATGACAAAGTTGGCATGTATAACAAATGTTAACTCACATGACAAATATTCGCGCGTATACAGCCTAGGCTATACGCATAACTAAAAACGAAACGTGGTTCCGCCTTAACACATTAATTGCTTCATTGCATGAAACATTTCAGGTTATTAGGTTGTAATCAGACGTTGAATGCATCGCAAAAGCGTAGAAAGAACCCCCCCCCTGATGATAAATAGTGTCAGTCACGAAAAATAACTTCTTTTTATTAATTTATCTCACATTCACAATAACACAATGTGTTTGAAATGTACATTAAATAGCTATTTTAAATGTAGTTCACTGTGCAAGTGTCAATAAAAACCGGTTAAGTGCAAATCGGAGTCGCACACGATGGGTGCCGCTCCATTATCTAGCACCCCTTAAATATTTATTCTATTCTGTGTTTTGTTCTTGTAGATAGCGGTAACAGGAATACAATTATCATTTGTGAAAATTTCCTGTTTTTAGTATTTGTTCTTGTAGATAGCGGTAACAGGAGTACAATTAACATTTGTGAAAATTTACTGTTTTTAGTATTTGTTCTTATAGATAGCGGTAACAGTAATACAATTATCATTTGTGAAAATTTACTGTTTTTAGTATTTGTTCTTATAGATAGCGGTAACAGGAGTACAATTATCATTTGTGAAAATTTACTGTTTTTAGTATTTGTTCTTGTAGATAGCGGTAACAGTAATACAATGATCATTTGTGAAAATTTCCTGTTTTTAGTATTTGTTCTTGTAGATAGCGGTAACAGGAGTACAATTATCATTTGTGAAAATTTCCTGTTTTTAGTATTTGTTCTTGTAGATAGCGGTAACAGTAATACAATTATCATTTGTGAAAATACATCTGTCTAGTTAACACGGTTCATGAGATACAGTCTGGCGATGGTGACACACAGAAGGACAATGAAGTCTTAGTAGGTATTAGGTTTCCAATTTAACCCTTAAGTACGAAACCCTAAAAAAGGAATAGGCAAAGGTGTATTAATTAAATTTGTGCGATGAACTTTAGCTTGTGTGTTGAGCTTGTGGGCCTTAGTCGAAAAGTGTTTTAACTTGACTGTGAATGTTTTTCAGATATAATATAAGTATATACCTATATATTATTGTATGCTAAGGTATTATATTCTATCATTAGGAGCCAAACCGCGATACCCTAGTGGTATGGGTAATGGACTGCTGAGACGAGGTCTCGGGTTCGATCCCAGGTTTTGTCATGGCACACATCAATGACTTTTCGATGCTTTTCGAAGTTGTGTGTATTTATCGCAGGTTTATAAGTGCCCGGTTAATGGCAATAGGCTCGCCTTTATTACATTGGGACCTAAACATAAATTGGCGAAATGTGGGTGCTAACACCTTTGCCTACCCCTTCGGGGATAAAGGCGTGAGTTTATGTTATGTTATTTATTAGGAGCCATCCATTAACAATGTAAGGTTATGGGAACGAATGGTGAACGTAACTTTTTTTACATAAAAAATCTGTAAATATACGGGAAAACGAGGTTAAATTACCTAAGTAAATTTCTCGGCTAAAGTATGACACAATAATTATATATTTATTGCGGTTATACGAACGCCAAGAAGCCTTAAATAAAAATAATTAATAAAAATTATGCATTCTTAAGTAAATTCGACGTATTTTTCTACGCTAAAAATACATATGATTTAGAAAAAATTCACATATGATTAAACGAGAGATTAATGGAGAATAAGGGGTCAAAAAATATAAATAATAAATATTCCCCGACTTTCTACACAACTCTATCTAGACCCATGTTTAGCATAGCTTAACTAGCTTGTGTCATGGGATCTAGAATGCCTGCATAGCGGCGGCGTTCACTAGAATCTGGAATCAAATATAACTCACTTAGGACCGTATCCGTAGTTAATCTCTTTTATAAGTAGCTAATTAGCCTATTCGCTTCTCTCTGAAGCAAAGACCGTTCTGCCTCCCTCCCTAGGTACGGTTGCCATGCCTAGCCATGCTCTATACTACTGATAGTACGTATCAGAGGAGCTAGCTTAGGCAGTTAATCAAACAGTGAGCGGATCTAACCATGAGCACTTCACTCATACTTTTTTTTTTTTATACCACTTAATTGGCAGACAAGCACACGGCCCACCTGATGGAAAGTGGTTACCGTGGCCTATGGACGTTTGTAACACCAGAGGAGTCACAGTCGCGCTGCCAACCCTGTAAGTACAGAGTTTCTGTGCCGTCAGTAGAAGACAAAGCAGGACAAGCCTTTAGTCTTCCCACAGACAGCACAAATTCTCCGGTGAGCTCTGGCTAATATATAATATAATACTTATACCCTCCTCTGCCATTAAACAAGTTCTCTGAGTACCTAGTGCGGGTATTTCCTCACATTCACCGTTAACGAGTACCTAAACGGTCTTTTTAATCAATCAATCAACCTATAGCAGTCTACTGCTGGACATAGACCTCTCCCAATGTTGGTAAGCTCTGGTCTACTGTTTCCACGTTGACCAGATGGGTTGGCACGAGTTTTTATTTCGAGATTTCCTTCTCTTGCAGTGATGCGTATGTTTTCGTTAGCCGTCTCTTACGACACCCTTCGGATGAGATGGGGTGGTGATACTTGTATTCTGTCTCCGTCACTCGGTGATTTATATGCGCAAAAAATTAAGTTCACTGTCATGTTTACTCGTCACCGGTGAACGTGAGAAAAAACACGCACTAGGTTTTTGTTTATATACCACTTAGGTGGCAGACAAGCACACGGTCCACCTGACGGAAAGTGGCTACCGTGGGCTATTGACGTGTGTAACACCAGAGGAGTCACACTTGCGCTGCCGACCCTGTAAGCACATAGTTTCTGTGCCGTTAGTATAGAAGCCAAAGCAGGGCAAGCCTTTAGTCTTCGCACTGACAGCACAAACTCTCCAGTGAGCTCTGACTTCCCTGCTCACCGCTGGGAACACAACACGAAGCTATTATAACCGCGGTATTCTATAGGGCGGAGGTACTTTCCAAATCGGACTGCTCAATTGGACGGAAATACAGCCGTGTCCTACCTCCTTAGGTTGATTAAACTTCGAACATCCATTATAATAGTTTTTACAATTTGCCCAGACTGAAACTAGTCACAATAAATCTACAAACGAAAACCCAGATAGATTACCCAGTCGTGCAGTATTGCGGTTGACCTGCTCCGTTGTCCGTTAGGCCATCGCGGTTACCTACAGTTAGCTATAGATTAACCGGGGACTACGGTTGTGAGCGACTCTCGACACGGAAGAACTCAATCATAATAGGTACATGTTTTATTATAAAGATGAATTTTGAAGCCGCGTGGTTCCCGGCAGAGTAGAATTTGGATCTCCCCATCTCTTCCAATGCGGTGTCGTACAAGGCGACTAAAGGGATAGTGTTGTTTAACTTCAAATAGATATATACAGCCCAGCCTCAGATGGATAGCTCGAGTCGACAATAGTGTCCAGAAGACGACAATAGGCTCACCCCCTATTACATGGGACCGAATTCAATGATTGGTAAAATGTGGGTGTTAAATCACCTCTGTCTAACCCTCTAGGGACAAAGGTGTGATTATATGTATGTATGAATTTTAATGTAGCGTGACTCCGTGACCTCGTGTTTCACGGAGTTTTGGGTACAGTAGTTTTGAAGGGTAGTAGGTGTGTGTCCCAGGGTAAAGTCAACCTCACCTACTAACAGCTACGTTCATATAATCACACTTCTAAATCCCCGAAGGAGTAGTCAGAAATGTATTAACATTCATAATTAGCTAAATATGATTAAACAGAGTCGACTCACTGTTGCACTTCTGTACGGCATGGAAACCACTTTCAATCAGGTAGGCCGTGTGCTTGTCACCTCTTGTGGTATTAAAAAAGGTCGCTCCCATGTAATATGGGACGAGCCTATTGCCGTTCGGTGGGCACTTTGTCGTAGGCTGTATGTTTACTGTCGAATGTAGGACACGACGGTATTTCTGTCCAATTGAACAGTATGACTGGGGAAATACTCCTACGCCCTACAGAATATCGCTTCCATAACCTAGTGTTGTGTTCCCGGCGGTGGGTCCTGTAGGATAGTGGGAAGACAAAGACAAAGGCTTGTATTGCTTTGTTTTCTACACTGACGGCACAGAAAATCTCTGTGCTTACAGAGTCGGCAGCGCGAGTGTGACTCCCCTAGTGTTGCATAGGCCACGGTAACCACTTGCCATTAGGTGAGCCGCGTGCTTGACTGCCGCCTGAATGGTTTAACATATTTAAAAAAGAACTATTTGTGTACATAGACTCCGAATCATTCGGACATTTAGAGGCATCAAAGCCCAGGTCATGGAGGCAGGTAGGAGATTACAGTCCAAAATTCTTCCCCTGGTGTGTCACACGTCCATAAGTGGTATAAAAATATAATAGAATCCGGTACATCTGCTGATTAATGGATGACGATCTGGCTATCAATTATTAATTAATCTGTACTCTTGTGCTTTTTTTTTATATAGGACACGCCAACATGACCTCACCTCGCCTGATGGTAAGCTAAAGGCAAAGTCTCAGGAAAGAGGGTCACCATTACAGACACTAAGTGTTACAATGGTGGCACTCAGCTTGGCGGCCTCATCAGATGCTTTTTCACGCCCCGCTTAAAGGCCCCTGCTGGCTTCAGAAGAAGAGATAATATTGAAGCATTTAGAAATTTTAAAGTCTTACATTATGGATAGAGGAGATCAGGTTTGATAGTGTATGTCGCCGTTACAATTATTCTTTATTACTAATTTTAGTTTCATATTATAAGTTGAAGTACTTAAGTATATTGTAATGAACAGTTTTTATGTGCTGCAGTTATGCCAAAATAAACGCATTTTTCTTTCTTTCTTTCTTTATCTGTTAAAACGTGTATTTAATGTTGCATCGTGCAGTTTATGGTTCGGTTATCTAAATACTACCATGATGCATTTTTAGGGGACCGTTGCCCTAAAACTTAGATTGACATGGGATATTCAGGTAACATTTTTTTTTCTTAACCGCCGTAGCCTAGTGGTATGGGTAATGGACTGCTGAGACTAGGTCTCCAGTTCGATCCCAGGTTTAACCATGGCACACACCAATGACTAGATGCTTTTTGAAGTTTAAGTATTTATCGCAGGTTTATACGTGCCCGGTTAATGGCAATAGGCTCGCCACTTGTTACATTAGGACCTAAACATAAACTGGCGAAATGTGGGTGCTAGCACCTCTGCCTACCCCTTCGGGGAGTTTATGTTATATTATGTTTGTTTTTTTTTCTATATACCAATGTAATTGAGTAGTAATTGGTGAGGTTGCTAAATATTTCGAGCCTGACAGTGAATATTGCGATTTTCGATGATGATATAGTGAAATCCATTGACGGTCAATGTTCTTTATTACCTTAGTTACGATTGGTTGGACGTTAAAAAACCGAATCTATTGTTTTATCGATATAAATAAACTGAAAAAGCAATTATAGATGATCAAGATTAGTTATACCACTTCAATTGTGTATCGGTTGTATTAGATTTTTATCTAGGTTGTCAGATTTGTTAGAGAAGGCTATTGTGCTATATTAATTGAATGCTCAAGATGAGTCTTGAACCTGCGACCTGTCCCTTCCACGTGAAATTCTCTGACCAAGTGAGCCACATGAACACATCTTTAAGCGGGGCGTGAAAAAGCATCTGATGAGGCCGCCAAGCTGAGTGCCACCATTGTAACATTACTTAGTGTCTGTAATGGGGATTGAGACTTTGCCTTTAGCTTACCATCAGGCGCGGTGAAATCAAGTTAGTGTGTCCTTTATGGAATCTAGAATGCAGACAAACTTGGATACAATTTTTTTTGTAAAAATACATACACATACATCATACATAGAAACACCCAGACCAAATATACATATTCATGCATACAAATATTTGAACTGACCGGGAATCGAACCCGCGCCTCCTGCGCAGCAGTCGGTTCGTTTGACTGCTACGCCACAGAGGCCGTCAGTTAATGGAATGCGACTATGGCGTCAAACTGGTAACCATAAATTCGGTATTGACTGTCAGTATTCAGCTTCACTTGATAAAGAAATACATACAGTGCAGTGATCTCATCTCAATTGCGTTAATTCTTCTCTCATGTTTTTATCTACTATACTCAATTTATTTGTTTTTTATAAGTTTCACGACTGTTGAATGCGAATTAATAATTGATTTTATGTCTGCACGCGATCGAGAGGCCTGGTAAGATAGTCAATTAAATTATCTTTTTTTGGCATTGGCATGACTATTGACCATTTATAAGTGGAATCTGACAAGACCTAATCGCAGTAATGTAACTGTGATGACTATTTAATGTGTAGGTCAGCATAATCATCGCCCTTAGAGCGCCTTCATCCATTGCGCAACTGACAAACATCACTAGAATTTACTGAAGCATTAGGTGTAATTCCCAAGAGACTATTCAGGTGGCGGTCAAGCACGCAGCCCACCTGATTGAAAGTGAGGACAACACGTGCAACACTTGGATGTCATCCGCACACGGTGCAGAACATCCGATCAAGAACCAAGCGGTTCGGTGACTCTTTCCTCTGTCGCACCATTAAGGCCTGGAATTCATTACCAGCTCACGTGTTTCCTTCTTCCTACAGCCCCGGGTCCTTTAAGCGGTGCGTGAAAAAGCATATGATGAGGCCGTCAAGCTGAGTGTCACACGGTATGTGTGAGTTATGGTGACCCTCTTTTCTGAGACTTTGCCTTCAGCTTACCATCAGGCAAGGCGAAGTCTAATTGACATGTTATATATATAAAAAAGAATTAAAAAATGTGGTTACCGTGGCCTATGCACGCGTGCTAGGGAAGTCACATTCGTGCTGCCGACCCTGTAAGAACAGAGAGTTTCTGTGCCGTCAGTGGAGAAGACACAGCAGTACAACTTACAGCTTCTCTTATAAATTTGATTTGCATTAGGGATCTTGGTTTTGTAAGTTCGTCTGATTATTTCATGACGCGACCAATCGTCTAATACAACTATCGGTCGGTCCGCTTGACCGGATTTTTCGGCACACAACCGCCACTGGCTATCGAAGTGGCGCGGAATGAATTCGTTCGCCACGGTGAAACACACAACAATTTGCAACTTATACAGTTTTATTCTTGGTGGAATTTATAATAAAGACTCAAAACTTTTAAAGAAAAAACTATTAGGGCTAAAAATATAAGTTTAAAACTAAAACCAGACTAGAGAAAATTCACGCTCCAAAAAGTGTTAAACAAGAAAATATCAAGGATTTAACATTGTCGTTTTTTCAGTAGTCGGGTTTTAGTTTTAAACTTAATTTTTTATTTATATTATTTACACAGTACTTTATGACCGCTAGAAGGCGCCACTATAGATTCAGTGACACATATAGCCTATAACCAGCGGATGTCTAAAACGCTTCTGACGATACCTCATTTGTCCAGTTTTAATAAGTGGCTGAGGAGCTATGAGGGAACAGATGAACCTACATACATAGCATAGCCTGTCAAATCATAACCGTCCTTTTGCTTCGCCGTTGTCGGATAAAAAGCCGTTCCGGATTATCGTAATAGTCGAAAAGTTACCCAAATTACCTTAGTTGTAATTCACATCTTGTCTCTGTTTATCTTTGTGATTGGTCAATTTCTGCACCTTTTTTTATATCACTTAGGTGGCAGACAAGCGCACGGCTCACCTGATGGAAAGTGGTTACCGTGGCCTATGAACGTGTGTAACACCAGAGAAGCCACAGTCGCGCTGCCGACCCTGTAAGCATAGAGTTTCTGTGCCGTCAGTGTAGAGGACAAAACAGGACAAGCCTTTAGTCATCCCACTGACAGCACAAATTCTCCAGTGAGCTCTGGCTACCCTACTCACCGCTGGCTCAGCACCGCTCACTTATGCTCGTCTTTATTCGTCTGTTATAGAAAATGCAATCTAACATTTGAACCACTTATTATATGCGAATATCCCCACGGAAACCGCCCACCGGGCGAAGCGGGGACGTTCATGTCAGACTCTAAGTGACCCAACTAACATTGGAAGTTTGAACCTACTCAATAAATAGAAGTAATAAGTAAGGTGTTAGTTAGTTTCGTATTTACGTGAGCTGTGTGTGAGCTGTGTGCTTCTTTCCTACTTTAGTAGTACAAAAAGCGCCATTCATGCTCAATCTGTTTGTGAAACCGGTGCGTCATTGAAAACTAGAACTGTCTCTATTTATTACAAGTTTTATTTAGTGTTTGTATTTTAGTTTGACATTATAATCTTCTTAGCAAGGTCTTCGAAGTAAAAGCCTCGGATGACCAGGAACATTGCTAAGAAAATAATGATGAATATATAAATTTGTCATCCTCCTTGCGTTAATCCCGGTCGCACCTGACGCCTTACCTCGGATTTCGGGAACCATCTCTTCCAGGTCCTCGATTTTACTAAAGCAAAACGACTGTCATACCACAGACACTGCAAAAAATGGCATTTTAGACTTTATTTCTATACAGTTAAAGTTCAAAATTGAATACCATTTTTCATTCACTGTGCATAAAGCTTTTTAATATTGGACTTTAAGAGAATTGCTTGAAAGTATAAAATTAAATGTATTTTTAGCAAAAAAAACACCGCGGTAGCCTAGTGGTATGAGTAATGGACTGCTGAGATGAGGTCTCGGGTTCGATCTCAGGTTTTACCATGGAGCACACCAATGCCTTTTCGATGCTTTTCGAAGTTATGTGTGTATTTATCGCAGGTTTATAAGTGCCCGGTTAATAGCAATAGGCGCGCCACCTATTACATTGGGACCTAAACATAAACTGGCTAAATGTGGGTGCTAGCACCTTTGCCTACCCCTTCGGGGATATAGGCGTGAGTTTATGTTATGTTTAGCAGTGTCCAAGGTATGACAGTGGTTTTGCTTCAACTGAATCGATGTCCTGGCCAACCGTGATGTGGCTGTACTTCGATTATCCCTGAAGCGACTGCCTCCACAACTCAGTACTACCCCTATTCATTTATGGTACACCCATGATTAATATAGATAACTTAAAACTTAAATTACTTAATCAACGATAAAGCAATTTAGCATGTAGAAGACGGTGTGAACTTTAATTTTATTATATATTCGACTTAATGTATGCATTTCTTGAACAATAATAACGCTTGAGAACAAAATTAATTACCTTATTAACTATATTATGACGTCACTATACATAATTTTGGTCCATATTCCACACGCCAAGGCCATAGAACAATATGAAACTACAGAAAAACATTTAAAGTTACCCTTGAAATTAAAAAAAAAAACAATGGATTAGGCAGAGAATTAAGTTCTGATGTGTGATCACAAGATCGTAAGTTTAGAATTATTGTTACTGCTGCTTAATAACATAACACAGTAACTGCTTGTTTTTATATATTAATTTATTATTAAACCACTGTTGTATGTCATTATCAAAGTAATTTAAGGAGGTAGGACACGGCGGTATTTCCCCCCAATTGAGCAGTCCGACTGGGGAAGCACAGAATACCACGGCTATAATAACATCGTGTTGTGTTCCCAGCGGTGAGTAGGGTAGCCAGAGCTCACTGGAGAATTTGTGCTGTCAGTGGAAGACTAAAGGCTTGTCCTGCTTTGTCTTATACTGACGGCACAGAAACTCTGTAGGTACTTACAGGGTTGGCAGCGCGACTGTGATTCCTCTGGTGTTACAAACGTCCATGGGCCACGGTAACCACTTTCTATCAGGTGGGCCGTGTGCTTGTCTGCCACCTAAATGGTATTAAAAAAGAAAAAAAAAACCATGTTGTATTGTTTTGAGTTTCCGATATTTTAAAAAAAAAGTGTAAAAATAAATATATATATACCCATATACCTATATATATTTTTTTCAACAACACAACATGGTACCTAAATATCCCAATTACTTTGATACTCATGTGAGTGAATGGTCACTCAGATGAGTATAAAAGTAATCATGGGATAGTTT
This sequence comes from Eilema griseolum, assembly GCA_963662185.1. NCBI lineage: Eukaryota > Metazoa > Arthropoda > Insecta > Lepidoptera > Erebidae > Eilema > Eilema griseolum. The sequence continues at coordinate 24,493,284 of OY759242.1, read as the reverse complement.
AATTACCTACACTGTTATATGTGTTTCTCGCCTCGCCTCGCTTCGGCGCCGGTCCCAGTCCTGTTTGCCTTACCAGCTCCTATGGCAGTCGTTACATTGACAGCCTCCGTGGCGTGGCGGTAGTGAACGCGGCTGCTACGCAAGAGACGCGGGTTCGATCTCTGCTTAGTACAAATATTCGTATGCATGAATATAGGTATTTGCATTGGTCTGGTCGTGCCTTGGAGGGCACGTTAAGCTCCGTTGTCATACTAACATCTGCTTATGGCAGTCGTTACGAGTAGTTGGAGCACTAAAAAGTTCAACAACTAGTCTAGCTGCAATGCTTCGATATCGCCTTTGGATTGTGGAGCTCAGATGGCAGTCGCTTCACGGAAAATATCGAAGTTTGGCCAATTTCACAGTTAGACTGGTAATGTGGACCCCAGACTTTAGGTGAAAGCTTCGGATGCGACTAGGATTAACGCTAAGAGGAAGAGATTAATTGGAGCCCTAAAATTTGACTAATCCAACTACAGAACTTCGATGTCACCAATTTGTTGCGAACGTCAGATGATAGTCGCTTCAAGGAAAATATCGAAATTCAGGCTGTAAATCCGACCCGAACTGAATTGGGAAAAGGCTCAGATAATGTTAGTATGTGCTCATCTTCCGAAGGACCGATGGCCTCAAATGAGTCAATCCGAAAGTGGAGACCAAAGAACTTTATATGGATATAAAATTATGTGGTGATGATGACAAATAGCATAATGGAATGGGGGTGAAGGAATTCTATAGAGCTTTTGTGAGCAAACATTTTACACGGCTTACATACGTAACTCTTGCTTAAAACAATAAATTTCTACGCTTTTTAAAGCCGTAACTATATTGCTTAAGCATTTGTGTTGTAAGTACTAGAAAGCTTTCACTAGCAAGTTAGGTACGAACTGTAGTGAAGAAGAGTGAAGAAAAAAGAAGGGATAGCAAGCAATTCAAGAGGTTGGACACAACGGTATTTCCGTCCAATTGAGCCGTCCAACTGGGGAAGTACCTCGGCCCTACAGAATACCGCGCCCATAATAGCTTCGTGTGTGGGTAGCCAGAGCTCACTGGACAGTTTGTGCTGTCAGTGGAAAGACTAAAGACTTATCCTGCTTTGTCTTCTACACTGACGGCACAAAACTCTATGCTTACCGGGTCGGCAGCACGAGTGTGACTCCTCTGGTGTTACTCACGTCCATAGACCACGGTAACTACTTTCCATCAGGTGGGCCATGTGCTTGTCTTCCACCTAAGTGGTATAAAAAAAGAAAAGAATTCGCTATTTGCGAGGATGCCGAAGGCCGAAAGTCTTCTTTATCTGAACACCAATTCCAGTTGATTTCTAAGCCTGCGCTATGGAGCCCGGAGTCCGCTATCCTACTTCTCTTTTCCTTATTTTGGTTTGGTTTACTTTTATGGCAACAGCAATCACCTCCCTCCACAAACCAGAGAGGAATGCCTGCACCAGAGCCTCACTTGCTGGCTATTTTATAATATATGACTTCATCCGTGGTTTCCGGCAGAGTAGAATAGCGGCTTAGTTTCCGGCAGAGTAGAATTTTGGACCACCCCATCTCTTCCCATGCGGTGTCGTACAAGTACTAGGGGATGAGGCTGTTTAAAATCAGGCAGATATACACAACCCAGAACTGGAGTCAACAATAGTGTCTGGAAAACGGCAATAAGCCCGCTATTACATGGGACCGAATACAATGATGGTGAAATATGGGTGTAAATTCACCTCTGCCTCCCTCCGGGTATGGAGGTGTGATTATATGTATACTCGTATATGACTTCACCTCACTTCGCTGTCTCAGGAAAGTGGTGAAGTTAGTTTGCATCCCGAAGGTAAATGGGGAGACAAACACCCAACGCATACTTCTACTATTAAGCTGGTCATTCCCCGGTCAAACCTTTATAGATGGAAAGTTTCTTAATCGCTTCAAAGTCATTCTGTATATCACGCTCACACGGGGTCTCATAGCCAACGAAACAAAAGCAATCTGTATCGTGCAGTGACGTAATTGTGCGAAACAGTTATTGTGCAATTCATTGTTCTAAGATCTGGTTCGGTTTTTGTCAGTTACCGCGTGCTGATTTATTAGGAAAGGTGTTTTTAAGGTAGTTATTAAGTTTGTTGGTAATTGCGAATGGTCTGTTAGCTGGATATTGAGTAATTGGATCTGTGCAATGGCAATTAGCACGTTTAGAGAAAGCTATTACGAAATGTAATATCTTTATGCTATTCTGATCAATGTAAAGTTGAGATAAAATGCCCGCCAATACGTTCGCTTTACTATCAGGTGGGACCGTAGAGCATAGTTGGCGAAATTGCCATTACTGTACAATTAAACTGTTGGCAAAAAATGGTAGTTAATCGTTGACGTCGGCTTGGCCCATACAATCGTAACTTCGTACGTATTATAAATAAAAGTAATGCATCATTATATAACATACAACATTATTTACATCAGACAGACATATACAGCCCAGACTCAGCCTCAGATGCATGGCTCGAGTCAACAATAGTGCTTGGAATACGGCAATAGGCTCACCCCCTATTACGTGTGAATTCAATTCAAAAAAAAAGGCAAAAAGGCCAGCATGGAAAGAGTAGGTCAGAACTTCCCAAGATTGGTAGAGGCTTATGTCCAGCAGTGGACTGGATTAATTGATACGAGTAGTGCCGCGTAGTTCCCGGCAGAGTAGAATTTGGACCACTCCATCTCTTCCCATGCGGTGTCGTACAAGGCGACTAAGGGATAGGGCTGTTTAACATCAGACATATATTATATATACAGCTCAGACTCAGGCACAGATATAAGGCTCGAGTCGACAATAGTGCCCGGAAGACGGTAATAGGGTAGCTGTTGAAGTGTCAACACCTTTTAAAAAAAGCTCTTGAATATTTTAAATTTAAATAATAAAATTACTTACCATTTAATGCAATATAATATTTAAAAACCTTTGGTATCCTCTATTGCACCCTCTCACATATTAGTATATATAATACATCACCGCTCGACTGCACTAAAGCATGGCAAACGAAATGGATCTGTACACAAACTTGTTTAACTGCATGGAGGAGCTGTCTACCACTTTTACAAGGCGTATGGCACAGTACGAAGAGGACTTGAAGAGTGCTGGAGGTGAGTCTACAATACATAAGACTATAGCAAGTATCTCTCGCGATTTCACTGAATTTAAGGGTCTTGTATGGAAGACCTTGGGCGCCCTGAAATCCCAAATGGAGTTACTGGTGAAGGGCTTAGATCGGCATGAGATGGCATCAAGAGCCAAGGTTCTTCTTCTGCATGGCCTTTCTGAGAAAAATACAGCGGATCTCACGGGCAGCGTCATTAATGTGTTCTCTGACAAAATAAAGACCATGAATATCACTACAAAAGACATAGCAGTCTGCCATCGTCTGGGGAGTGATACTAGCAGACCTCGCCCCCTGTTAGTGAGGTTTGAAAGTCGTGCAACCCGTAGTGAGATATGGCGTAACAAATCCAAACTCAAAGGCACTGGTATAACGTTGTCAGAGTTTCTCACAAAACCCAGACACGACCTATTTGTGTCCGCACGGAAGCATTATGGTGTGAGACAGTGCTGGACCTCGGATGGGAAGATTGTAGTTCAGGTCACGGATAACACGCGGCATAAGATCGAGTCGGCGGGTGAACTGCAACAACTTTTGAACAAATATCCTGTGGCCGAAACAACATCTGCCAGTGTGGGTACAGCTTCACAGAGAAAACCGCGCAAGTAGCCTTCATAATTGTTGCATAGATTTTATTTTTGTTTTGTTTTTCTTTCATTTTGAGATTTAATTTGTATAAGCGGTCAGTTGCATTTTGTTATTGTTATAGTAATTTGACTTTGACGTAACTGACGTAACAACTTTAACTTGTCAAAACTGTCATATTATGTTGTGCGTTCGGAAACGTTTATCTATAAATTATGTTTGCAACTGGCGAGTGCATAGAGGATACGTTACAAGTAAAACTTTAGACTACTTATTATTTAGTTTTATATAATCTATAATTAATTTATATATCTTTTTTTTTTTTTATTTATTTATTATTTTTATTTTTATATGTCTGAAGATTCAGACGTTGCTTTTTCAGACTCAGATGATAGTTTTGCTTCTTGTGCTTCTTCGATTGCGTCTAGTGACAGCTTGGCCAGTACATCTGGGAACAACAATGCTGTTCAGCTCTGTAACGAACTGTCCTCTATTTATTCAGTACTTCCTTATTATTTTAATGTTGTCCACATAAATGCTCAAAGCATTCCTGCACACTATTCCGATCTTCTTGCTTCTTTTAATTCTGACTACATACATGCTGTTCTTGTCTCCGAATCTTTTCTTAAGCCTCCACTCCCTTCCACCCAGTACTCTCTACCTGGTTATAAGCTTGTGCGTGTTGACAGAACTGGTAAGGGTTGCGGTGGGGTTGCTATGTATCTTCGTGGGGATATTTCTCATAAAGTTGTTGATCAGTCTCCAGGTGTTTATTCAAATTTTACTGAATATCTTTTTATTGAGATTGATTTTAAGCACACCAAAACACTACTAGGGGTATACTACAGTCCTGTCAACAACATTGATTATTTCTCTGCCTTTGAATTACAACTTGAACATTTCTCGTCAATATATGAGCACAGAATTATCCTCGGGGACTTCAATACTTGTCTCCTAAAGAATGATCATCGCAGCCGTAAACTCTGTTCCCTTGTCTCTTCTGTGGACATGCACATTCTTCCTCTACAAGCCACACATAAGGTTCCCAATACTCAGCCCTCGCTACTGGATCTCATTCTAGTCTCTGATCCTCACAAAGTAGCCTCACACGGACAGTTATCTGCTCCCTTTTCATATCATGATCTCGTATACCTATCCTATAAACTTCGTCCTCCGAAACGCAAGAGTAAATTTCTATATCTTCGTAATTTTAAAGACATTGATCTGGAGCGCTTGAGGGTTGATGTGAATGGTACTGACTGGTCGTCTGTTTATGACTGCAATGACCTGGATGGGAAAGTGACTTTCTTTACCAGCAAATTGTTGACCATCTATGAGGTACATGCCCCCATTAGAAAGGTAAGAGTTAGACATCTCCCTGCGCCATGGCTTTCTCCAACAATCAAAAACATGATGTCGAAGCGAGATAAGGCCAAGCGTAAATATATAAAATGTCCATCTGTAGAGGGCCTCAATTTGTATAAAAAGCTGCGTAACCGATGCAATCGTCTGTGTAGGGATGCGAGACGGGACCATATTCACAGGTCAATTGAAAATCTCAACACCTCTCAACAATGGCAGTTCCTGAAATCTCTGGGTATTGGTAAGGTCGTCCATGACAACCTTACTGATATGGACCTCAATGCATTAAATGCACACTTCTCAGCGCCTCCAACTACTATACCTAGTGATGTTAAATCTTCTACCCTAAATTTTCTCACTTCTCTTCCACTTCCATTAAATACTTCCTTCCAATTTCATCCTGTATCAGAGGTAGAAGTTAAGAAACATCTAAAATCCATATCCAGTAGGGCGGTTGGTGATGATGGCCTTCAACTCCAAATGCTTCTCCCCATAGTAAATATGATTCTTCCTGTCCTCACCCATATTATAAACTACTCCTTGTATTCCAACTGTTTTCCTTCATCATGGAAGAAAGCTTCTGTTATACCCCTGCCAAAAGTATCCAATCCTACAACACACTCCCAATTCCGCCCTATTTCAATTCTTCCCATCTTATCCAAGGTACTCGAGAGTGTTGTGCATGATCAACTGAGCTATTACCTCTCCTCTAATGGTCTGCTAAGTCCTTTCCAATCTGGCTTTCGCCGTGGCCATAGTACTGTAACAACATTAGTTAAAGTAACTGATGACATAAGAATGGCAATGGAGAACAAACAACTGACAGTTTTGGTCTTATTGGATTTCAGCAGTGCCTTCAACTCAGTTGATTTTGACATCCTCCTGGGTATTCTATCCTCCATCAATGTTTCTACCTCTGCAACTACATGGTTTAAATCCTATCTCCAGGGACGCTCACAGTCTGTTAGAGTGAATGACGCTTCCTCTGATTGTTGCGACTTGGTAGCAGGCGTTCCACAGGGTGGCGTTCTTTCTCCTCTCCTTTTCTCTATTTTCATAAACGCCGTAACTCGGGTTCTAACCTCGCATTACCACCTCTATGCAGATGACTTGCAAATATATCGACATTTTAAAGCTGATGAACTGACTGGGGCTGTGGCTGCCATCAACAATGATCTTGACAACATCCATACTTGGGCCCAATCCTTTGGACTGCTGGTCAACCCAAAAAAATCTCAAGCACTTATTGTTGGTGGTAGATACATGCTCCGCCTCTTGGATCATGATTCTCTTCCTCCAGTAATGTTTGATTCAGTGGCCATTGATTACTCAAAAAGTGCAAAAAATTGAGGCGTGCACATCGACTCCATGCTTGCCTGGGATGTTCACATCGCGGAGGTAAGCAAGAGGGTATACTGTTCATTTCAATCCCTCAAGCGTCTCCAGAAACTCCTACCTCTTCAGACTAAAATTACTCTTGCACAATCTCTTCTACTCTCGGTTTTAGACTATGCTGATGTCTGCTCTCTAGATGCATCGGAGGAACTGCTGAACAAACTTGAGCGCCTGCAAAATTTAGGAATTCGCTTTGTGTTTGGCCTTCGCAAATACGACCATATCACGCAATATCGCAAAAAACTGAACTGGCTCCCTATTCGACAGCGCCGTAACCTTCACATCCTAACTCTTCTCTATACCATACTTCATAATCCTAATGCTCCAACTTATTTGCGGGAACGCTTTGAGTATCTTGTACCCAGGGGCAAACCCTGTCGTCTTTCTTCCTCTCTTCTGCTTCGCACACCTGCACACACTTCTTGCTGCTACGATGGATCGTTCACGGTGCAGGCTGTGCGTCTTTGGAACGCACTACCTCATACCATTCGCGGTAGTAATACCCTGGACGTCTTTAGGAGAAGAACAAGGGAACATTTCCTATCACAGTAATGTAGTTTGAATATATTTATGTGTCTATATGTATGTATTGTGTTTATGTATGTGTGTTTATTTGTATGTATGTAATATATTATTTGTATGTATGTAGGTGTAATATGTATGCTGTGTATGTATGTTTATGTGTATATATATGTACCTGTTTAGGTACCCTTCTTTTATCTGAAAATTAATGTACACTTCACGTCCCTTTATTAGTTTAACTGCTTCTCTGCTACTCAAAGGTTTGCTGGTAGAGAACTCATACTGAGTTAAGCTCGCCTTTGTACATATTTCTGATATATTTATTTTGTGTTTGACCTCTGTACTGTTTGTGTGCAATAAAGAATTAAGAATTAAGAATTAAGAATTAATAGGCTCACTCCCTATTACGTGGGCCCGAAAACAATGATTGCTGAAATGTGGGTGTAAATTCACCTCTGCCTAACCCTCCGGGGATAAATGCGTGATTATATGTATTAATTGACAGTTCGGGAGTTTTCGCGATTACCTCATCGATTTTCCTTTTTTTTTCTATTAAAAATAGTAAGTTCCATAATTTCACACCGCGATAGTTTAAAAATAAACGTAATGCAGTATCGTGATACTTAGCATTGACATTAGAAATCTTAGAAGATATTACCTGTTTGTTTATTGGATTTCTATAGTAGCTATTAACTTATTCATTCATGATTATGAGAACTTACCAACTTTACTACTCGCTGTTTAAACGTTTGGTTAGGTACCACGTGCAGAGATGGCCCTGGGTCAGCCGAGGTGCGAGGGATATGCCTGTTAACCTCACCTTCGTCAACCAAAAACGACCCCAGGCATCGTGTGTATTAGGCGGTTCGAGTCCGACATAACCTCTCCCACAGGCGGGGTGAGGATTTTTGCACACGGAAAAAAAAAGAGACTACGCGCTGTTCAAGGTTATTCATATGGTTTTATAAGTATAAAGATTTCTGTGGGTAAACAGAATCAAACTAGGACAAGTTGTACAATAATTTTAACGGGAATTAACGCGATTATGGTATAAGTACATACCTTTGGTTTGCCTGACGTTTCGACCAGGGTACACCGGCCGGGGTCACAGGCCGACGCGATCATGGTATAGGTAAGTACTGGTCCCACTCTTGGTGTAACCTAAATGTGCCCAATACAAGCACTAAATAATATAATAAATAACACTGTTTAGTTTTAAGTATGTTTGTGTTGCACCAATAATAAAATGTATTTTCTTTTCTTTTCTTTCTTTATACCTATACCATGATCACTTTAATTCCCGTAAAAAATGATACGGTAGCCTAGTGGTATGGGTAATGGACTGCTGAGACGAGGTCTCGGGGTCGATCCCAGGTTTTACCATGGCACACACCAATGACTTCTCGATGCTTTTCGAAGTTATGTGTGTATTTATCGCAGGTTTATAAGTGCCCAGTTAATGGCAATAGGCTCGCCACTTATTACATTGGGACCTAAACATAAACTGGCGAAACGTGGGTGCTTCCACCTCTGCCTACTTCTTCGGGGATATAGGCGTGAGTTTATGTTATGTTAAAAAATGGTATATCATGGAACGCGATAGTCTAAAAGTTATTAAGACAAGTTGATCAAAGATTTACGTTCTCTGCAGAATTGTGAATCCAAACTAAAACGAAATTGATCTCAATAAAATTGCGTGCGTTTGATTGTGCAATAAAACAATTTGTTAACTATTAAAATGGTTGACTTTGTAATCAACTAATAACAAATCATTTAATATGACAATTCTGAATGAAATCAATTAACTAACATTGACCTAAATGAATATTTTAGTCATTCACGCTATTCGCAAAGAACCCTGACAGGGATTCGTTACGAAATCTGGTTATCCCACGACACACTTTGGTTAAAAGTACCGTGGTTATCTCACTATAGTTAATAGTGAGGTATTTAGTTAGTGTAGTTAAGTGTGAACTAAAGAATAAATGGCTCATTAAAAATCATGGGAAAAGTTGGAAGGTATTCGAATGTGTTTTTCTCTTTGTTCCACAATGTGACAAGACTGCTCGATATGGGTGTCCTTGGCAGAGTTTCTTGTATGTTTTATGCTGTTACTGGTAGTTATAAACTTTTGCAACATTATAGAGGTCTTTCACTATCTTTTTTTTTACGTGCGCAATATCCCCACGGATACCTCCCCACCGGAGCCGGTGGGAGAGGTTATGTCGGACTCGAACCGACTAAAACGCACGCCGCCTGTGGGTCGTTTTGGTTGCCGAAGGTGAGGTTGACAGGCATATCCCTCGCACCCCGGCCGACCCAGGGCCATGGTCTTTCACCATGTTGAACGTACTTGTAATAGGGAGAAAGGAAGACGGGAAGAATTATTGTTGTTTCTTCTTTACTTTCGTGAATCGTATGAACTGCCAGAGTAGCTCTACTCAACTTAAGGTCGATTATAAACTCAAGGTAGACAAGTATTTGTTTCTAACACATGTTATCCTTTTATTTTTCTTAATGTGAGCAAATTACGGATACCCCCACCACCGGGGCCGGTGGGGGAGGTTATGTCGGACTTGAACCGACTAAAACGCACGCCCTCTGTGTGGGCCGCAGGTTGCCGGAGGTCAGATTATCTGAGGCATACCCCTCGCACCTCGACCGAACACATATTACCTAGTTTATATGTATATTAGAGCAGAGTAGAATTTGGGTCACCCACAGAGGACATATCATTTCCTTCTCCATATCGCACCCCATATTACGTGGAACCAAATACAATTATAGGTACAATGTGGGTGTTAATTTATTTCTCCTTACTCTCCGGGGATAAAGGCCTGATTGCATGTTTGTATGCATGATATGTATATATGTATATTTTAAGTGTTTGAAAGCAGAAACATTTATGAAAAGTATCCGAACAAATGATAAAGATCACAATTTTAAGGGGTACAGCATCTAGAATGGTGGCCAGTACTTTGTAGTGCCCAATACCCTAGACCCTAGCATTTAAACTTTTAACGACGCAGCCAATTGACGGATCTCAAACATAAATGTATTTAGAAGGATTAAAACTTAAAAATATTTTTGAAATTCAAATTAAATTTCGTTGTTTATGTGCTTTTAGCCGCGTGGTTCCCGACAGAGTAGAATTTGGATCACCCATCTCTTCCCATGCAGTGTCGTACAAGGCGACTAAGGGATAGGACTGTTTAACATCAGACATATACATATTATGCAGTCCAGACACAGCATCAGGCAAGGCTTGAGTCAACAATAGTGCCCGGAAGACGGCAATAGGCTGACCCTTATTACATGAGACCTAATTCACTGATTGATGAAATGTCGATGTTAATTCTCCTCTGCCTATCCCTACGGGGATAAAGACGTGATTATATGTATGTATGTGCTTTTACACGCACAGTAAAACTTGCAATGCGATATAGCCAATGAGAAAATAATCTGTAAAAAGAAACTGTCAGGTATCTTTTTCAATCACTAGTAGACACTTTTTTTTATATGTATATATACAGCTTAGGTGGCAGGCAAGCACACGGCCCACCTGATGGAAAGTGGTTACTATGACCTATGAACGTGTGTAAAATCAGTGAAGTTACATCCGTGCTGCCGACCCTGTAAGAACAGAGATTTTGTGCCGTCAGTGTAGAGGACAAAGCAGGACAAGCCTTTGGTCATCCCACTGACAGCACAAAAACTCTCCAGTGAGCTCTGGCTACCCTACTCACCGCCGGGAACACGACATGAAGTTATAACCGCAGTATTCTGTAGGGCGGAGGTACTTCCCCAGTCGGACTGCTCAATTGGGCGGAAATACCGCCGTGTCCTACCTCCTCAAAGACACTGATTGAAGACGCAACACAATGAATACATGCAACATGATTGATAATATCGATGATTAGCCAGCAGTATTGTTTCCGACATGTACTTAACCAAGCATGCATATGCGTGATGCACACTATCCATCGATGCACCTTTCTTGCATTAATTTTGTCAATTACTTTGTTTTTGTCAACGTCGCACATCTAATTTGTAGTTACCAGTGCAGGCATTTTATTCACATGTTCCTGATACCACTGGAAGGGTAGGGAAAGCCTCTGCGTGGACACCATCTTCAGTGGACAATTTGGAAGTCATTAAATTTCCTGCGGACACATATTGGCCAATGCAAGGCGAATATGGTAAAATGCGGCTATATCTTAGGGCAATTCGCATTTGCTCTCCTGCTCGCTGTGCTTCTCCACATGTACTTCTAGTCTACTACCAGATCTAGTCACTATATACCAGATCTAGCCACAATATACCAGATCTAGCCACAATATACCAGATCTAGCCACAATATACTAGATCTAGCCAGCAACTTGAAAAAGAAGAGTACTACTACCTTGATAACAAAACGACTGTTATGTACACACTACCGTAAAGAAACAATTGGACGTATTAATTATATAATCGGCACCATTTAACGGCACTGGGCTGAGGTGGACTGGAACGGTCATGGCGCCTGACCCCCAATTAACCTAGCGGGCTAATTAATTGCTCGCTTAGTCTTGAGTAGGCAGGTATGCCCAGTAATGACTTTGGTGTTTACCTTACTACCTTACTCTAATATCAACGGGGTCACCCACATAAGAAGGAATAACTAGCTAAATAAACTATCAGTATTATTATTAAAGTTATCGGGATATTTACCATGTTTTATTGTTCTGAGTTTCCGATATTTCGGCGCAATAAAACATGGTAAATATCCCAATAACTTTAATACTAATGTCAGTGACCAAGATATTTTAAAAACCATCAGTAGGTCACTGGTTAAGGAGTCAGACTTGCGAACGATAGGTCCCGGCTTCGAATTCTGCCAATGACAATATGTATATCGATATTTGACCGATATAAACCCAAGAAAATTGGACTCAGCTGATATGTTGGTATCATATGACACATACTCCTTTATTATATGCAGGTGTATTTGAAAAAGCTATTCACAGATCCTTTTGCACCTAGCCACTAGTACATTGAGAGGTCCAGAGTTCATGGTTGCTCAAGTCACCTTTTATTGGAGCAAGGACTGTGGGACACCACAATTGTACCTACACAGGGTTGCCAACCGTGTTCTTGCTAAAAATAAACTTTTGGTAAAATAATACAGTGGAGGAACTATCCTGTCCTCCAGACTCTGGACAGTAGAGAGACTAATACTACTGGTATTAGTAGTCGTAGTAGTAGATTATTTATTCTGTGGTAGTAGGCCTTTGCATCTTAAATAAATGGTTCCCATCTGAGTAGAATTTGGACATCATGGTGTCGTACAAGGCGACTAAGGAGGGCTCTTTAACATCAGATGAATATAATACAGCCTAGACTCAGCCTCAGGTGCATGAGTCGAGTCAACAATAGCACCCGAAATACGGAGCTCACTCCCTTTTTTTTTACGTGCGCAAAATCTCCACGGATACCCCCCCACCGGAGCCGATGTGCCACCTGTGGGTCGTTTTTGGTTGTCGTGTTTTGTTGAAGGTGCGGTTGACAGGCATATCCCTCGCACCCCGGCCGACCGGTGTGGGGACCACAGAGTCCCCAACTTGTCCCCGGAAACGGGGAGGCGCGCCGCCGTCGCGGCTACCATATAACTAAAGTGCGATACAGAAGTGACAGTGGCGTCCACAAGGTTGCCAGTATTGGCAGTAAGACTGTGGGTCCTTTGGATATATGTGATGAGGTGACCCTCCAACTCAGGCCACTTTTATCACGATTTCCCGACGGGAGATACGTAGGGTTATGCTATTTTTTATGAAAAACAATCAAAAAAATCAAAAATGAAGAATACAAAATTCAGGCAAAGAAATATTGACAACCCTACCTTCAGGTCTGATTGACTGAGTACTAACGTTTAATCAAATTGATCTAACTGATGTTTAGTTAGACGTTTGATGTTATAAGGTAGACCTATATCAGTTTAGCCCACTAAGCCGGGTTTTTTTTTACCATCTGGGTGGCAGACAAGCACACGGCCCACCTGAGGGAAAATAGTTACCGTGGCCCATTGGTGTGTAACACCAGAGGAGTTACACTCGCGCAGCCGACCCTGTAACCACAGAGAGTTTTTGTGCCGTCAATGTAGAAGACAAAGTAGGTCTTTGGTCTTCGCACTGACAGCACAGCACACTGACATCACGTGGTTATTGTGGCCGCCGTATTCTGTAGGGTACTTCCCTAGTCGGACTGCTCAATTGGACGGAAAAACCGTCGTGTCTTACCGCCTCCGATTATTATTATACATTATTATTATTCAAAATTAACAAAAAAAAAGTATCTAAGTGCGTTTATCCGCATTCTAGATTCCATAACACAAGCTAGTTAAGCTAATGCTTACCATGGGTCTAGATAGCGTTATGTGGAATATTGTGGAATATTTATTTATATATGTATTTAAAACATTCGCGTGATGTAACTATAAATAATTTACTTACCGTAACATAAACTTTCGTTGGTTGATCTCTTCGTATATATTATTTAATGACGTCACGCGCAGAACGCCACGTGACCGACTGCTTTTCGCGCGTGCTTTTTAAGCTAATAATTTGAATTTTTTTTTTCTAATTAATAACATTTTACGAAAAAATGATGAATTGTAACAGGTATAAATAAATTTCTACATCTTTTAAAATTGGTTTCTGAAATCTTTCAAATACCTAATTCCAAGATATTCAATTTATGGTGCGACAAAGAAAAGAGGCGCGTGTTTTTTGAAAATTTAAGCCCTGCACATGTAAATTTGTATTCACGAAGAGCACCTATCAATAGTTTTAATATGTGTTCTTCGTGGATAAGTCTAGGTGCTTTTCTTTCAGGTGCTATTCAACTGGGTGTTCTAAGTGGACTACACCGTTGTTTTGTATAGGAAAGGAGGGTCTGGTAAATTTAACCAGATGACAGTGACATATTCCAATAGGCTATTTGACAAGGTCGTCTGATTCTTACCAATACTGCTTAATATATTAGTTTGTTATCATAACGCCTTGCAAAATAGATATTGCCTAACTAAACTGCAACTATGACTTCATTATTTTTAATTCCCAAAGTACTTAAGTTAAAATATAAACCATCAAATTCAGTCCCAAATTATAACTTTTTAGATTCCTCATTAAATTACAAATTACTTTTATTAAGAACTATATATGTGTATACGCAACGCAGACCGAGATAAATGCAAAATGTATTTGCACTACTCGCGACTGGCGTGTGACGTCACTCGCAAGTACGATTTTGTATGGGGCGTTTTCAAATCAAATATCTTTAAAACTATTTTTCGTATTAATATTTCACTTTAGCATTTCATTCTATTATTATAGAGTTGATCATGTTTCGATAATAATAAAAAAATAAAGGCTATTTGACTATTTTTTTTTATTATTTTCATTCATTCATTTTACTAATGTTATGATAATATGTATTGTTACAGATAACTAAACATGGAAACGAGATGGCACTGCGTCGTCATGTTGGCGGCTCTCGGCTTCACAATAGGTAATGTAGCAATTCTTTAACTGAAAGCAAGAAAAAGCATTTATTCAAGAACACACAACGAACAGAGAATCAGACAAATATATAAACATAATAAATAAATATAAATATATTTCACAACGTTCCACACAACGCTATCTAGACCCATGGTAAGCATAGCCTAACTAGCTTGTGTTATGGGATCTAGAATGCGGATAAACATACTTAGATACTTTTTTTTTTGTAAATACATACATATTATACATAGAATTCAATTCAATTCAATTCATTTATTTCTTAACAAACATAATTCGTGTAGAAATTATAACAGTATAAATACATGGCACAACACCCAGACCAATGCAAATATACATATTCATGCATACAAATATTTGCACTGAGCGGGATTCGAACCCGCCCCCCCTGCATAGCAGAATGCTCTAGGTACCGCTACGCCACTGAGGTCGTCGAATAAGGTAACATAATAAGGATACACTCACTGCACATTGTGCGCACCCAAAAAAATAAATTGTAGAGTTTATTCCTGTCCCAAATTAAAAGGCCTTTTGCAGAGTGAACGAAAAATGTAATGAAACTCTTTTCATTTAATTTTGGAGTTTAACCTGATAGAAATAAAGTCTAAAATTTTATGTCTTTTATGCAGTGTCTGTTGTATGACAGTGGTTTTGCTTTAATAGAGTCGAGGGCCTGATCAACTATTGGCCTGCAAAGTCCATAGTCTGCGAGACCTCTAATACAATAACTGGTGAATATTATGATATACCAGAACCGGTTATTAGCATATCTATCGAGCATAGCATATCACTAGATAGTAACACTATGCTAGCCTAGTGGTATGGGTAATCGACTGCTGAGACGAGGTCTCGGGTTCGATCCCAGGTTTTACCATGGCACACACCAATGACTTTTCGATGCTTTTCGAAGTTATGTGTGTATTTATCGCAGGTTTATAAGTGCCCGGTTAATAGCAATAGGCTCGCTACTTATTACATTGGGACCTAAACATGAACTGACGAAATGTGGGAGCACCTCTGCCTACCCCATCGGGGATATAGGCGTGAGTTTATGTTATGTTTAATGTGTGGTTTCTTCATACAGGTATTGTGTAATCTAGGTTTTGGGGCCGAAAGTTTTCGACTTGCCTTCGGTTTGGTACGAACCGAAATTATTGGTTTGGTGAAATGTTTCTTTTGTATGTTAATTTTTTGATTCGTTACGCTTTTTTGAACGTAGATAGATTTCGATTTTTGATTTCTAGCAATCTAACAACAAGTAAACGGATACATCTATTAGAAGTAATTATTTGTAGTTATTTTTTTATATAAGATACGTCAGTTAGACTTCGACTTGTCTGATGGCAAAGGCAAAGTCCCAGAAAAGAGGGTCACCACTACTTACACATACCATGTGACAATGGTGACACTCAGCTTGACGGCCTCATCATATGCTTTTTCACGCCCCGTTTAAAGGACACGGGACTGTAAGAAGAAGGAAACACGTGAGCTGGTAACGAATTCCAGGCCTTAATAGTGCGACAAAGGAAAGAGAAAAACCGCTTGGTTCTTGATAATGGTGTATATCCCACCAAGTGAGCCTGAAAACCTGCACATATATTTATTGATAGTCGGAGGCACTGGCGCAGGCTTTCCTCTCAGGGTCTCTCCTAACCTGTTTCAGTTTCCCGTCAGAATTAAAATCTTATATGTATTTGATCGCCATTGGTTGAATAGAACCGGGGATATGACCAAATATCGCGATAACCAACATTCACAACAAACATAACATAACATAAACTCACGCATAATATCCCCGAAGTGTATATATTATGTATATATATATGTATGTATATTTGTATGTATGTACGTAGGTTAAATGTGTATACTATGTATATGTGTATATATATTATGTAGGTACCTGTTTAGGTACCCATCTTTTATTTGAAATTTATTGTACACATCCCCTTCTTACTTTAACTGCTTCTCTGCTACTCAAAGGTTTGCTGTGAGAGGACTCATATTGAGTTAAGCTCGCCTTTGTACATATTTCTGATATATATATTTTTTGTGTATGACCTCTGTACTGATTTTATGCAAGAAAGAATTAAATTAAAGGGGTAGGCAGAGGTGCTAACACCCTTATTTCGCCAGTTTATGTTTACGTCCTAATGTAATAGGTAGCGAGCCTATTGCCATTAACCGGGCGCTTATAAACCTGCGATAAATACACGTATAACTTCGAAAAGCATCGTAAAGTCATTGATGTGTGCCATGGTAAAACCTGGGATCGAACCCGAGACTTCGTCACACAAATTACTACACTACCGCGGATCTGTGTCATTTACACAAAATATGTGTGTAATTTCCACAAAAACGACTTAAATATATTATATATTAGTGATGTTAAAGAAAAAATCTTAAATTCACCAAAATTGCGTAGAGATATTGCTTCCTTGGCTGTATTTTACCGTCTCTACCACGGTGAGTGTTCTGACGAGCTCTTCCAACTAATCCCACCATCTCCTTTCCTACATAGGACAACACGTGCAGGCCTTAGATGTCACCCTCACACTGTGCAGAATATACGAGCAAGAACCAAGCGGTTCGGAGACTCTTTTCTTTGCCGCACCACTAAGACCTGGAATTCATTACCAGCACACGTGTTTCCTTCTTCCTACAGTCCCGGGGCCTTTAAGCGGGGCGTGAAAAAGCATCTGATGAGGCCGCCAAGCTGAGTGCCACCATTGTAGCACTTAGTGTCTGTAATGGTGACCCTCTTTCCTGAGACTTTGCCTTTAGCTTACCATCAGGCGAGGTGAGGTCAAGTTGGCGTGTCCTATATAAAAAAAAAAAATGTTCGGGATTTAGGGTTTTGTCCAACGGCTGTTATTTAGGTGATGGCAAATAAATAGAAGAATGGTTGAGTGGTTTGGTAAGTATTATATAAGTAAAGAAAGGCATCCGATTCTCTCACAACCATAAAAAAGCATACTGCTATGTGAAGTCGTAAAAGTGTACGGTTATTCCATGGCGAGTAAACTGGTAGAGTAAACAATTAACTTTAATTTTATGTATTTGAGTTTTTTTTAGAGATGTTATGAACGTATTATGTGACGATTTCAACACCCGTTTTGAATTTTAACTCTATCTTAATAATATAACTGAATGAAAAAGAGATATCGCAGGTTTATAAGTGCCCGGTTAATGGCAATAGGCTCGCCACCTATATTACATTGGGACCTAAACATAAACTGGCGAAATGTGCTCCGGAGATATAGGCGTGAGTTTATGTTATGTTATGAAAAAGAGATAAAAAATGCGTGGAATACTGCTCGCATCTCTGAGATGGTTCTGCAAAGTACTTACTGGATGTTCTCGACAAGGTGCAGCGATTCGTATTATTGGGAATCCTGCACCCTAGTAAAGCCTTTGCAGATGCGTAAAGATGTTGCGTCTTTGGCAGTATTGTATTAGCTCTTCCAATTAGTCCCTCCCTCTCCTTTCCTACACAGAACAACACCCACTCTTCACGAACCAAGCGGTTCGGAAACTCTTTCCTTTGCCGCACCGTTAAGGCCTGGAATTCATTACCAGTTCACGTGTTTCGTTCTTCCTACAGTCTCGGGTCCTTTATGCGGGGTGTGAAAAAGCATCTAATGAGGCTGCCAAAAGCTGAGTGCCACCATTGTAACATGCTACGTGTCTATAATGGTGACCCTCTTAACTGAAACTTTGCCTTTAGCTTACCATCATCATATATAGCTCAGACTCAGGCACAGATACAAGGCTCGAGTCGACAATAGTGCCCGGAAGACGGCAATAGGCACCGCCTATTACGTGGGGCCGAAAACAATGATTGGTGAAATATGTGTGATAATTCATCTCTGCCTAGCCCTTCGGGGATAAAGGCGTGATTATATATATGTATATAAAAAAATTATATTAATTAGGTATTCTGTTTCTTGATTCCAGGGTCCACGAACATGTTGCCAGTGTTCACTCAAGATATGAACAATCTGGCACTATCAGAGAGCACACCAGTCGGCACCGTGGTCTACCGGTTACAAGGAGTAGACCCTGAAGGTCTGCCGGTCAGTATAGCAACATTATTTATTAATATAGTCTAATATCCACTTTTACGGGGGTATGTAAGACTGCATTTAGTCGGATACACCCCACCCCATTGGGATATCTGGGCCCAAAACCACACCTACGGGTACTCCTGCCGATGTTGGAGGTTCAGTGGCAGTAGCTCCCGTAATAATTAAAGCGAAACAAATTATGGAAAGGAGGTTTAGGAGAGCATACCCTGGGCTGTACGTTTTCACATTTAGTGATGAAATCTTAGTTAACTAAGCTCACTTGTATTACGAACGTATAAAATCGCCGAAACACGAGTAATAATATAT
Organism: Eilema griseolum; assembly: GCA_963662185.1. Classification (NCBI taxonomy): domain Eukaryota; kingdom Metazoa; phylum Arthropoda; class Insecta; order Lepidoptera; family Erebidae; genus Eilema; species Eilema griseolum. Next base: position 24,474,289 of record OY759242.1, on the reverse strand, counting down.
TTTCAATTTCACACCGTATTGCCACAAGGCTGCAGCCAAAAAGAAATTGCAAATTTAAAAAAAGTTACTAACCTTGCGTTTTGTTTACATGTATTGCACATGTAGTGTAAAGTAAAACATTTTATTGCATTATCAATTAAAATTAAAAAGTAGCACCTGAGGTTAATGGTTTTTGTACTCTATTTCCTTCTCCTCCTTCCTAGATAGGTAACCTAGTATGGAAACGAATTAAAAAAACTGCATTGAGAAGTCTGACTGGGGAAGTACCTCCACCCTACAGAATACCACGGCTATAATAACCTCGTGTTGTGTTCCCGGTGGTGAGTAGGGTAGCCAGAGCTCACTGGAGAGTTTTTTATGCTGTCAGTAGGAGGCTTTGTCTTCTACACTGACGGCACAGAAACACTCTATGCTTAAAGGGTTGGCAGCACAACTGTGACTCGCCTAATGTTGCACATGCCCATAGGCCAGGGTTGTTGTTGGCCACTTTGCGCTTCAGGTGGGCCGTGTGCTTGTCTGCCACCTAAGTTATCCTTCAAGATGGGCATTTGAAGGCTTTTTCAGGGTCGGTAGCATAAGTGTAACTCCTCTGGTGTTGCATACGTCCAAAGCCCATTGTAACCACTTCTCATCAGGTGGGCCGTGTGCTTGCCACCTAAGTAGTATAAAAAACAATTGTGTACCTAGAATTATTTGTATGATACGAAATTATAATATTACTTAATGAATTACAATATTAACTTTCGTTATTTTTGTTGTAAATAAAGATGAATTCGCTTGTACGCATAATTAGCATTGGATTAACATTAATACATATTTATGAATAATTACTATAACGTAACAATATTTATAAATATGTAATCTGTACTAATGTTATAAAACTGAAGAGTTTGTTTGTTTGACCGCGCTTATCTCAGGAACTGCTGGTTCGAATTGAAAAATAACAGGTTATAGGCCACGGTAACCACTTCCCATCAGGTGGGCTATGTGTTTTTCTGCCACCTAAGTGGTATTAAAAAAAATGTACCTATATAGGTATGCATATCCTCATTTTAGAACCCATAACACAAGCTAGTTAAGTTGTTTCCTTTGGGTCTAGATAAATGTGAACAGGAAATTTGAGGCTTTTTATTTTATTTTATACCACTTAGGTGGCAGGACAAGCATACGTTCCACCTGATGGGAAGTGGTTACCGTAGCCTATGGACGTATGCAACACCAGGGGTGTCACACTCGCGCTGCCGACCATGAAGAAACCTTCTGATGCCCCTCTTGAAGAACCCCATATTGTAGGTGCTTGGGAGAACCGCAGCAGGCTTAGTTTACTGACCTTACCTTCACCTCAGTATTGTTTGTAGATTCTGTTCACCACCAAGAATACAACATTGAGCAAATGGCATAGTTCGTCAGTAGTTTTTTGTAGATATCGTTTTCTCAGGTACTGGCGCAAGACTGCACAATCTTTTTCTTAGTCCCTGAACGCGTAACGATACTCTTTTCTTATCATGTTTTTTGAGCTTGCAACATCAGAGATGCCACTTGTAGATAAACATTACATAACATAAACTCACGTCTATATCCCCGAATGGGTAGGCAGAGGTGCTAGCACCCACATTTCGCCAATTTATGTGTAGTAGATGCTTTTCGAAGTTATGTGTGTATTTATCGCAGGTTTATAAGTGCCCGGTTAATGACAATAGGCTCGCCGCCTATTACATTGGGGACTTGTAGATGGCAAGGGACAAAAAAACTTGAGGGAATACTCTGATTAACTAATCTATTTAAACACATCCTGTGGGCTTACTATGAAGTCTTAAAACAGGTCAATAATTGAACATCTGTCATTTATTACATGCATAAATAACTTTGTAATCCCATATAAATATAAAGGATTACAATTTACAATTCGCAGAGCTCGCTGGAGGGTTTTTGTGCAGTCAGTGGTAAGACCAAAAGCTTGTCCTGCTTTGTCTTTTACACTGACGGCACAGAAACTCACAATGCTTGCAGTGTTGGCAGCGCGAGTGTGACTTTCTTGATTTTGCACACGTTCATAGACCACGGTGACCACTTTCCATCAGGTGGGCCGTGTGCTTATCTGCCACCTAAGTCATATTTTTTTTTTCAAAGTTGGTAGTGTAACATCAATTCCATTATTGACCTTTTAAGCGTTCATGGCAGGGCCCTGGATATTAAAAATTCTACTTTACTTTTTCTATCTGAATCTTTTGTTAACCATTTTCAACATTGTCTTAATGGAAGAAGGTTCATATTTAATTATCACTTACAAACTCCTGATTTTACCCCTCTAAGTTTTCCTTTTTTAAATTATTTATTTATTGCAACTAAACATATAATTATATAACTAAACATATAAGCTATGTATAACCTAACAATGTGTTAGGTTATACATAGCTCCACAAAACCTTGTAATCAGTTTGTCCTGCTAGATCTAGTCTCCAGTCATTTTACTGATTGTGCTCCGTACAACTGACACTCTATCATAACTATATAGATGAATTTGTGTTTAGTGTAGACACTAAACACAAATTCATATATACCTACATACACATAAAACACACATAAACTAGGTGGCACCAGACATGTTCCCGGCGGTGAGTAGGGTAGCCAGAGCTCACTGGAGAGTTTTTGTGCTGTCAGTGGGAAGACCAAAGGCTTGTCCTCATTTTGTGTTCTGCATTGAGGGCACAGAAAATATCTGTTCTTACAGGGTCGGCAGCAGGGATGTGACTCCACTGGTGTTACACACGTTCATAGGTCACGCTAACCACTTTCCATCTGGTGGGCCGTGTGCTTGTCTGCCACCTAAGTTGTATAAAAAAACACCACTCTATCACCACAATGGTAAACTATTGAGATAGTTATTTAAACTTTCATGGTCACTCACATCAGCATCAAAATAATCGGGATATTTACCATTTTACCATCGGGGTATTTTGATACTGATATTGAGATAGTATTTTATTAACCTGCTTTTGAACAATTAATTAACCTAACAACATAAACATAACATAAATTCACGCCTATATCCCCGAAGGGGTAGGCAGAGGTGCTAAGCACCCACATAACAAAATAACTTTCACGTAATGTGTAAGTTCTTTAATTTTATATTTACAGATCACTTACAGCTTGGCAGGCACAGACAAGTTTACAGTAAATCCTGAAACTGGTGACGTCACTTTAAACCGACCGTTGGACAGAGAGGTTTGTATGTTCTAACATAAGTAACAAATTAGTAGCAGACTTCATACTTCTATTCAAATTGAGCAGTTTATTAATACATATTATGAACTATTTCAGGTGGAAGATACGATAAAATTCTTAGTCTCCATAAGAGATGAGGAAAATAACTTGGAGCAGACGCAGCCAGTGACTGTAATCGTGCTAGATGAGAACGACAATCCACCGATATTTAAAAATGTAAGTTCAACACGAAATTGAGTACGACGGACATGTCAAGAGTACCCGAAACCGGCGAGCATGTATGAAAACAATTATGAAATTAGAAGAACCGAAAGAGGTATGCCAGGATCTTGGCAAGTGGAAGACAGTCATCTCTGACTACCCCACTGGTAAAAAGGCGTGACTGTATGTATGTATGTATTTAAGCAGGTAGGACACGGCGGTATTTCCCGCCCAGTTGAGCAGTCCGACTGGGGAAGTACCTCCGCCCTACAGAATACCGCGGCGATAATAACTTCGTGTTTTGTTTCCAGCGGTGAGTAGGGTAGCCAGAGCTCACTGGAGAATTTGTGCTGTCAGTGGGAAGAATAAAGGATTGTCCTGCTTTGTCTTCTACCCTGACGGCCAGAAACTCTGTACTTACAGGGTTGACAGCGCGAGTGTGACTTCTCTGGTGTTACAAACATCCATAAGTCACGGTAACCACTTTCCATCAGGTGGGCCGTATGGTTGTCTGCAACCTAAGTGGTATAAAAAAAAAATATGTTTGCGAAAACATATCTATAGTGAATTGATTAATACTATCGTATTGAACCCAACAAACCATAAAGACTCCATTGTTCGTTTGTCTGCCTGTCGGTCTGTGTCACTAGACCGTATCTCATGATACGTCATAGCTAGCCATTTTCACAAATGATGTTAGTATTTCTATTGCAGCTATAACAACAAATAATAAAAACAGAAAAATGTTATGATATGGTTGGTACCTTTAGTGCGCGAGGTCAACTTTCATTTGTTTTTTTAATAATTATACTATACATATATATTAATTAGCACCGCGGTAGCCTAGTGGTATGGGTAATGGACTGCTGAGACGAGGTCTCGGGTTCGATCCCACGTTTTACCATGGCACACAAACACCAATGACTTTTCGATGCTTTTCGAAGTTATGTGTGTAGTTATCGCAGGTTTATAAGTGCCCGGTTAATGGCAATAGGCTCGCCACCTATTACATTGGGACCTAAACATAAACTGGCGAAATGTGGGTGCTAGCACCTCTGCCTACCCCTTCGGGGGATATAGGCGTGAGTTTATATTATGTCATGTTTTTAATTAGCCGCGTGATTACCGGCAGATTGGAATTTAGGTCACCCCCATCTCTTCCCATTCGGTATCGTACAAGGCGACTAAGGGATAGGGCTGTTTAACATCAGACAGATAATATACAGCCCAGACTCAGCCTCAGATGCATGGCTTGAGTCAACTATAGTGATCGGAAGACGACAAAAAGCTCACCTCCTATTACGTGGGACCGAATTTAATTATTGGTGAAATGTGAGTGTTAATTCACCTCTGCCTAATCCTCCGAGTATAAAGACGTGATTATTTGTATGTATGTATATATTAACGCCTGTACATCTTTGAAGGATAGGCAGAGATTTATTAACTAAATCTATTCCTTAATGATTTCAGAGTCCCTACGAGGTAAGCGTGCCGGAAGACGAGCTAGTTGGCACAACAGTCTTGAGGAACATAGAAGTTGAAGACAAAGACTTTGTCGGAGACAACCTGGAAGTTGGCTGTGTGCCCAGTGAACAGGTATGTTGAATGAATTCACTCAGTTTTCGAACTCAGCGACTGAACATCATCTTTCAGTTAGTTTCTAAAATGTGGCCGCACCAGCGAAGGCGACTCTCTTGCATTTTATCTGCAATGTGCAATATGGGGTTCTTCAAGAGGGACATCAGAAGTTTTCTTTATGGTCGGCAGCGCGATTGTGACACCCCTGGCGTTGCATACGTCCATAGGCCACGGTAACCGCTTCCCATCAGGTGGGCCGTGTGCTAGTCTGCCAACTAATTGGTATAAAATAAAATGTCATGGATAATAAGGCTGCCGTGGATGCCAGAGTTTCTCACACGATCTTTACGCGTAAAACAGCACATCCGTCTACTGATCCAAAGGCTACTCACACCTTCCCCATTAAATTTTCTTGTATTCTACCTTCTACATTTAGTCTATAAGTATAAATCAATCCATTCCAGTGGCCAGAAGACTGCGAGACGTTCGAAGTAGTAACCATCAGCTCTTCAGCTCACGAGTACACAGGAGCGTTGGTGCTCCGGAAGCCATTGAACTATAATGAGAGACAGTTCTATCAGTACCAGCTATATGCTAATGTGAGTATGGTCTCCTTTATACTACTAAGGCCCCTAGTAGGGCCTGATCACCCCGAGGAAGGTCAGATCGAGAGAGATGGCCCTGGGTCGGCCGGGGTGCGAGGGATATGTCTGTAAAACACACCTTCGGGAACCAAAAACAATCATACCCTCTACATAACCCCTCCCACCGTCTCCATGGGGATTTTTCGCACGTATAAAAAACTATTAAGGCAGCAAATAGGTGATACTCTGATGGTAAGCTGTCACCGCAGCCTATGAATGCTTATACCAAAGCTGATGTATTCCAAATCATCATCGAATGACCGGGTTAGATGTATATGGAATCCGGGATCATTTTTAACCGACTTCCAAAAAGGAGGAGATTCTCAATTCGATTGGTATTTTTATATTGCTAGAATGCGGATAAGCAAGCCGATTTACTTATGTTTTCTAAAAAATACATGTAAACACTTACATACAATTTCTTTTTTGAATAAATGGAAATCGAACCTGCGATCTTTGATGCCATCACGCATTTAAAAATTTAAATTTTTAAATTCATATTCACCTACAGGATGGAAGCCTCAACTCAACAACCCACATCGAGATCAAAGTGGTAGATGTCCAGAATTCTCCCCCGGTGTTCAGTGGCTCTCTCACTGCAGCTCTGGCCGAGGATGCTCCAGTTGGAACCCTGGCTCTGACGGTGAAGGCCAGGGACGCTGACAGGGCTCAGCCCAGGAGTGTGGTGTTGGAGCTTGTGAACAGTTCGTATTTTCTTACAAGCTATAATTTGACTTGAACCGTATTGTAACTATTTATTTGTGTATCATTTAAACGATTACAAGCAAACATGTATTATTGTGCCCGGAAAACGGCAATAGGCTCACTCCCTATTATGTGGGACCGAATACAATGGTTGGTGAAATGTGGGTGGTAATTCACCTCAGCCTAACCTTCCGGGGATGAAGGCGTGATTATATGTATGTAGGTATGTATGTAAGGAGCCCCATTCAGTAAGGTACGAAATCTTATAAAAATTCAATTAAAATGTAATTAAAAATAAATCTCTTATAAACACATGTACTCAACGCCATCTATCGACAATAAGCTGAACTACTATGATACAACTACGTCACTTTCAACCCTGCATCGCGCAAGTGAAGTTCTCGCACTGGTACACCACTCGCCAGGCGTGATCACCTTTCCTGGCCTTCGATTCTATTAAAGCAAAAGCACTGTGATACCACAGACATTGACAAGAATGGCATTAAACTTTAGACTTTATTTTCATATGATAAAGTCCAAAATTAAATCAAAAGAGAAAAGAGACAATTTGACACATAACAACAAACTGTATAACAGTTTGGCAGAAGAAAAATTATTGTAACAATGCTTGTTTTCCGTAAATAAATTTTATTTCATTTCTTATTTCGTATTTCATTTCATTTCGTTTCATTCATTTCATTTCACATTCACTGTGCGAAAAGCCTTTTAATTTTGAACTTTACCAGCATGGCTTTAAAGTTTAAAATTAAATGACTTTTTTAGCTGTGACCGAGGTATGACAGTTTTGCTTTAGCAGAATCAAAGTTTTGGTGGGAAGATCCTCCCTTTGTATCGGAGGAACATCACACCTCGTTCCTCCACAAATACTTCAAACTCAAGATGTATTACTTTAGAGGAGAAATTAAATAGATTTGAAAAAAAAAATCTGATAGTACGACTAGCAGCCTAGCAACTATAATTAATTTACCAGTAAATGGAATGTTTCCAGATCCCTTAGACTTCTTCCTACTGGACAGCACTACTGGTGAACTCAGGACCGCCAAGCCGTTGGACAGAGAAGCTCTTGCTGATCCATCGTCGCCACTCAACCTTACAGTTAGAGTAAGTACTTTCTCTTAAACGTGATTAAGTCCTGGTTCGTGACGAAGGCAGGAGTGAGGGGAGCAGAGAAGTTCATAGGGACGCAGAGACTAAATTAATATACTGATTGATTTTGTTTCCGCTTAGAGTTAATCCCAGTCGCATCCGGAGTTGCCGAAACTGCGGTTAACAGCGGAATAACAGTTGCTTCTCAATACATTTATGAAAATATCTTATATGTACGAAAAAACCTAAATATTTTCGAAAAACTATCTGATGTACACAATTTTAATACGAGAAATAAAGATAAACTAGTTGTACCAAAACTTAGGCTTCATGAGGTTGGTGATTCATTTGTAGGCAACTGCATAAAAATATTTAATAAAATTCCTCAGAACTTGATTAATATGCCAATAAATAAATTTAAAATAGAAGTGAAAAAAACTTTAATGAGTAAAGGTTACTATAAAGTGGATGAGTACCTTAATGATGTTAATGCGTGGTCAACATAAGTCTCTTGCTTGCTCGCACAAGATAAATTGTAAACTAAAGCAAATTTAAAAAAGAAAATAATCTAGTTCTAATATAGTTCGCTAAGTTTCTTGCTGGTATCTTCTCAGTAGAACTAATCTACCGAACCAGCGAAAGAATCATTTTCCAATGGTTTATTTTTACATTATTTAATATTTTTATATTATTTCTTGACATACTCAATTGTAAAATTTTGACGTTCATATGTGCTCTTTGTGTGCCTAAACTGAATAAATGAAATTGATTCTTTGATTCTTTGAAGCGCTCACCTCGGAGTCCGAGGTCCGCTTTACCGGTCTAACTGCGGATTTGTCTGAACTTCAATATTTTCCGAAATTCAGCCGCGTGGTTTCCGGCAGAGTAGTTCTCTTCTACTAAGGCATAGCGCTGTTTAACATCAGACAGATATATACAGCCCAGACTCAACCTCAGATGAATGACTCGAGTCAACAATAGTGCCCGGAATACGGCAAAAGGCTCACCCCCTATTACGTGGAACCGAATACAATGATGGTAAAATGTGACTGTTAATCCACCTCTGTCTAACTCTTCGGAGATAAAGGCGTGATTATATGTATGTATATTTATTTCCCTAGAAAATATGACCTCCCCAACCCAAAGGCGATGTCGTAGCATTACAGCTTGACCAATTGAAATCTTCAACTGTACTGCTATTAAATGTCAATAAAAATAATACTCTAGGAGTTATCCACTCTCTAATACTTACTTTTTCGATCTATCTCTCCAGGCAACAGAGCTAGTAAACGGCTACCCAGTAATCTCCCCGCTGACGTCAACCCTGGCCACAGTGACGGTCACCATTAAGGATGTGAACGACGAACCGCCGCGGTTCAACCGCCGCGAGTACAGCGTCGAAATACCCGAGAGCCTGCCCCTCGGGACCCCCCTGCCGAATTTAGACATGGTGGTCACCGACACAGATGTTGTAAGTACCCTAAAGTTCATCATCAACCTAGTTTTACCCTCTGATGTCGGTTGTCGCCACGGTGACGTCACGATAAAGGATGTGAACGACGAACCGCCGCGGTTCAACCGTCGCAAGTACAGCGTCTACATCCCCGGGAGCCTGCCCCTCGAGACTCCTCTACGTTAGACTTGATGGTGACCGACACTGACGTGGTAAGTACCTACTAAACCTATTTCATCAAGAACCAGAGCTCGTGATCTGCTACCTTATAATCTCCTCTCCGACTTCGAAGCTTGGTTTCTTTTTGTTTTTATTTACGACATGTCAGTATGATTAGCTGAAAGGGTCTTTTTTTTTTTGTTCTAGCACCTTTCATAGTGTGAAAGCCTACTGTACGCTATCAGGTAGATCACTTGGCTAATCTAGTCTGACTATCTTTCTAAAATAACCCACTCAGGGTTCATTACTCACATATTTTTAACTTAAGTTATTTCTATATTTAAATCTCGCTCTCATTCTTATCCTCTAGTACCATTCCAGTTCTCGCAATTATTCCTCTCGCACTTTCATGCAATGCCTTTCATACTATGGGGGAAGGGAATAGGGGATTAAACTTATCTGGTGCTTAACTTTTGATGTATTGCACTTGAAGATTGGTCAAGAAAAACCCACTTAAACGAATTTTTAACTGCGGAGCGAGGTTAAAAAGCTGCCGGTCGTCGCGGAGAGTGACTGGCTGAAAGGGTCTTAAGAAAGGGGTCGTTCAAGTATTACTTAAGCAGATTTAATACAATTATTTAATCCCCCTCCCCCTTGCTTACGTAAACATTGGAACCTATATGCATATTTCTTTCATTTATTTGTACGGTAATGTATGGGTAATGCATGCTAGATTATGTGTGGAAAAGTAAATAACTAATAGTAATCATTATCTAGACCCCTCTAACTACTTGTCAGAAAAAAAAAGCAATGTAAAGACCCCACACGACCCCGTACGGCCCCAAAGACGGTTATTATTACATACAAATATCATGTGACAGTGGTGGCACTCAGTTTGACGGCCTCATCAAATGTTTTTTCACGTCCCGCTTGGTGAGCTGGTGAAGAATTCCAAGTGTGAAGAAGAACGGTGGATCGAGGCTGCAGTTTGCAGACATTGGTTCAATCAACGATTTGCAATATTATAACAATCTAACGTCATTCGTCTCCTGTAGAAAACAAATTCATATAACCTAATACAATCTTTATCTTTCCAGGGTCTAAACTCGGTGTTCACCCTCCGCCTGTCAGACAATCTAGGTGCGTTCATAGTGGAACCCGCGACAGCCACTGGCAGCGCCTCAGTCACGTTAAGGCTTAATTCCACCCTGGACTACGAGGATCCTAATCAAAGGAAGTTCATTTTGGAAGTAAGCATTACCTTAAAAATATGTCTTACGAATATTTGTTTTGTCAAAAACTTTAAAATACGTTTTCGAGTAAGGATTACAAATGCTGTTGAAAATTATTTTTTTAACTAGGACACGACAGTTTAACTTCATCTCGCCTGATGGTAAGCTAAAAGCAAAATCTTAAAAATGAGGGTCACCATTACAGACACTAAATAATGTTACAATGGTGGCACTCACGGTGGTCTTATTTGATGCTTTTGCGAGGAAAACATGGAACTTTTATATTTTCCCGACGCTTAGGATGTGTTAGTTTTGAGTCAAGTCGTGACCACAGGCGACACTGCAACGCATCCGAAACGTCGGCAAAAATAGTAGGTTCCATAATTTTATCGCGAAAATTCCCGAACCGTTATATAATTATGAATGTACCCCGCGATGTTTGTAAATAACTTTTAAAACGTTTTTTCGTATTGGTTCCCGTTGGAGCACAGGGACATCCCATCTTATCAAATGGGTGTCGTAGAAAGCGTCTAAGGCATGGGGCTGTTTTTCATCCGACAAATACAGTCTATGACAACGTGCTCGCTTGACGGCAATAGTCTCGCCACCTATCACGTGGGATAGTTAGCGAAATGTGGGTGTCAATACACCTAAAACTAGACAGAACAAGTCTAAGAACAATTATGGGGACAATTACGGGCCACTGTCCCCTCCACAAGCACCTACACACAAAAACTCTTGTGTTGACAGCGCGAGTGTGACTCCCTTGGCGTTGCACACGTCCAGAGGCCACGGTAACCGCTTTTCATCAGGTGGGCCGTGTGTCTGTCTGCCAACGAAGTGGTATAAAAAATAAGGTTCATCAGAAGGGGATAATCCTAAAAGACTAAAGAACCTATTACGATTCGCAGGTTATAGCCGAGGAGCTGCACACGTCCCCGCGCCTGTCGTCCAAGGCGAGCGTGACGGTCTCGCTGACGGACGTGAACGACAACGCGCCGCAGTTCGCGGACGAGCCCTACTCCGCCAGTGTGGCCGAAGGAGCCGCCGCCGGGGCGCGAGTCGCCGCCCTCCGCGCCACGGACCGCGACACGGGACGGTAACTAGCAATAACTACTTGTAGCCGAGGAGCTGCACACGTAGTCTCCTAGACTATCATCCGAGGCAATCGCTTCTATATAATAGGGTTGTGTCCTATTTTTTTTCACTATCGTAAACTGTACATTTTACAATAATATAACGAACTGTAAAAGTGAAACTTTCTTATGACAAATAGTTTTAAAGATATTTGATTTTAAAAATTCGATTTCTCGAGTCACTCGAAAACGCTCCATACAAAATTGTGACACGTGGTGACGTCACAGCGCTCTGGCGAGTAGTGAAAATGTATGGAGTGTAAGAGAATATTGCATTTTTCGCAATCTACGTTGCGTTTACACGTATACAGTGCATAATAAGATTGATTTGAAATTTAATAAGGAATCTAAAAGTTATAAATTTTGCTTTATTTCGATTGTTTATATTGTGACGTATTTTGGGCATTAAAAATAATGATAAGTCATAGTTTCAGTTTAGTTAGGCAATATCTTAGTTTACTATGCATATTATTAGATAAAATACTAAGACATTAAGTAGTATTGGTAAGAATTCTGTGACTCATTAAACTACCCTATTATACACATGTTGCGCCGACCCCAAATAAACTTGAAATAAGGGCAGGAGGTTGTTGATGATGATGTCGCACAGATGCTGTACATATAAGCACGCCTTTATCCCCGAAGGGTTAGGCAGAAGTGAATTAACATTCACATTTCATAAATTTGAATCTTGAGTCGGGTACCAATCACTGGATTGAGCTTCATCAACCCAAAGTCCTCTCGTATACTGTAAGGAAATTTGAAGTTTGACCACGAAACCAGGAATAGTACCTCGTAAACAGCAATAGACACTTGTTGCTTGCGGCCAAAAATATAATTAAATCGAAATTTTCAATCACTTAGATAAAGTCACACTCTTCTGCCTATGCTTTTACAGTATAAGCATTCACAGGTTCCTATAATCCTAAAATGTTTTATTCTGTTCCAGGTTCGGTACCGAAGGCATAGTGTACCAGCTGTCCGGTAACGGCGCGGAACTGTTCCATGTGGACGAGCGCTCCGGCGTGATCACTGTGGCCGCCTGCCGCCCCGCGGGCCTGCCGCCGTGCCTGGACTACGAGACCAGGAAGGACTATTTCTTGCAGTACAAGGTACACGGAGAAAAAATTAATATATAAATAAATATATATGATAAGCCATGATAAACATAGCTTAATTAGCTAGTGTTATGGAATCTAGAATACGGATAAACATACTTAGATACTTTTTTTTGTAAATACCCAGGCCAATGCAAATATACATATTCATGCATGCAAATATTTGCACTGAGCAGTAATCGCACCCGAGCCTCCTGCGTAGCAGTCGCGTTGACTATCGCTACGCCACAGAGTCAGTCAATAAAATTTGTATAATACATAAATTATATTAAAGTAATCTTACTTTCTACTAATATAAATATGGGGCATAGAAGCAAAGAAACTTTTTTTTTAAACAACTTAGGTGGCATACAAGCACACGGCCCACCTGATGGAAAGTGGTTACCGTGACCTATGACCGTGTGTAACACCAGTGGAGTCACATCCGTGCTGCCGACCCTGTAAGAACAGAGATTTTGTGCCGTCAGTGTAGAGGACAAGCCTTTGGTCATCCCACTGACAGCATAAAAACTCTCCAGTGAGCTCTGGCTACCCTACTCACCGACGGGAACACAACACGAAGTTATTATAATCGCGGTATTCTGTAGGGCGGAGGTACTTCCTCAGTCGGACTGCTCAATTGTGCTCGCTCCGCTCCAGCTTGGTGGAAATACAGCCAGTGTTCTAGGCTTCTTTGCACCAGACACGATCCGAGGCGGGTTATTTACATAATAAAAGCTTGACCGGCAATTTGACATTTATGTAACAATGAAATATATGTAAAGATTAACTATTAATAAAAAAAATATGAATTTATATGTATATATAAAATGATGACATTCAGAAATTTCGCTGTTTGGATGTTTGATACTGAATCACGGTCAAACAGCTGAACGCGATGGGAATGCTTTTATTCCTGGTATAAATTTGTTCCCATTCCCATAATCCCCATAGGGTTGGGTTGCGGGAACGGGTTTAGAACTGTACAAACTCTTATACAAATAAAGTTGCGGTACGCTTTGATGGCCGTTCTGACACGACTGGGTTTGTTCATTTTCTTTTTTATGGTGTGTGAAGTTTATTTTCATCTGTGCCAGTCTCGCTTAATTTTATTTAGTTATTTGTCTAATAGTTCTTTGTCTAATATTAAGCGCACCAAAAAACAGAAAACGAGCATAACCAGTCGTGTCAAAACGGCCATCATAGCGTGCCGCATATATAGTAATAATATTGTTAGCAACTGGGACGTGTGTAAAATGCAATTCTTCCCACAGGCCACGGACGACAACGGCTCTGGTCAGATGACAGTGGTTTCGCTCCAGATATCTCTAACCGACTCTAACGACAACCCCCCAGTGTTCCTCACGCCGGTCTACAAGGCTTCCATTGATGAAGATGCCATCAAGTTCGAGCCGGAATTACAGGTAGGTTTCTTACCACTTGCTACGAAAAATTGGGTAGAGGTGCTTGATGATGAATGCTGTGAGCACTCTATGTTGCGTTTTGACAGTAAAATAACAGACAAAGCTATTAAAAAAATGTATTTTTTTACTTATTTAATTTTCATATTTCAGTAAATAGTGTATTTCGTACATAACATAACATAAACTCACGCCTATATCCCCGAAGAGGTAGGCAGAGGTGCTAGCACCCACATTTCGCCAGATTATGTTTAGGTCCCAATGTAATAGATGGCGAGTCTATTGCCATTAACCGGGCACTTATAAATACACACATACCTTCGAAAAGCATCGAAAAGTCATTGGTGTGTGATATGGTAAAATCTGGGATCGAACCCGAGACCTTGTCTCAGCAGTCCATTACCCATACTACTAGGCTACCGCGGATTTCGTACCTGTTTAGATTATAATTTTAGTTCAGAATTGGGTATTTGACGAAGTAATCAAATAAGTTACTTTTTACTAAACGTCAAAACGGTAAGTTACAAGGCAACTTGTATGAAATAATTTATTGTGACGTCATAATATTTAATAGTCAAATCATTTACTATTATAGGTTGGGTTGATGATCAAAAATAAATAAAGGCGGTAAAATAAGAACCGATACAACATTTACCGCTCTTTTACCATTCTTAATTTAATAAGTTTAGTAAAATTATTTATTTTAACTACAGGAAAATACCCAATTATGCAATGGCTGGGAAAGAAATGGTGGTCAGTGTTGCCACCAAAAATAAAAATTATAATTAGTTGTATGTTTTGTTGTATATTTATGTGTGAGTCAAATGTTGTGTGTTTGCAGTAAGTCGAAATAAACGTTTCTTACTTTTCTTTTCTATTTTTAGTTTTTTTTTAACCCTGACGAAAAACGACGGGTGTTATAACTGCTATAACTTTGAACTGTTGCCGTGTTGGTTCCCGGTGGGGTGGAATAGGGCCACCCCATCCCTTCTTGTCAGTATCGCTAAAGCCGGCTAAGGAATAGGGCTGTTAACCATCCGATAGTAAACATACAGCCTTTGACAAAGTGTCCGCTAGACGGCAATAGACTCATCCCATATTACGTGGTACCAAAAATCATAGTTAGCGAAATTTGAGTGTTAATACACCTCTGCTTACCCCTTTGGAGATTTACAGCCGTGAGTATATGTATGTAAGTTAGATTTTTTTTTTTTCGGAAAACTTACAGCTAATATACAGATATACAAAAGTAATAAAGGCAACTTAGAAGTTTTCACATATTATTATAAACAAGATAATTAGTATTAGATTAGTAAACAGCAATAGCAAATAAGAACATATTATAGCGAAAGATACATTTTTTTTTTATGTATGACACGTCAATTGGACTTCGCCTTGCCTGATGGTAAGCTGAAGGTAAAGTCCCAGAAAAGAGGGTCACCATTACTTACACATACCGGGTGACAATGGTGACACTCAGCTTGACGGCCATACATACATAAATACATTAATAATAATTCGACACAAATAAAGACACAATAACATGGAAAATTAAGTTCCCATGTAACTGAACACCTCCGCATCTACACTGAAGCATCTCCAAAAAATTAAATACATGAGTTTTTTTTAAATTTAGAAACACTGGTATTAAAAATATCGATGTCAACACACCGGCATGCTTCGTTGTACGTATGACCAGCTCTGATCACATATGAGTTCTGGCGATATGTAGTCCTTGCTATGGGAGTATGCAGCAGGTTAGGCCTACGTCAGTATGCAGATGGAACCCCCAGGCCAAATTTGCTCACCAACTCCGGCGTATATTATATAGCATTATAGTTTCGATTCGGATTGACCAATTTAGAAACCGTTTTATTGTTTTAAAGCTGAGGTCATCGAGATGATTCGTTAGCTATAAGATATACTATAAATGGCTGTAAGGCTATTGAACATGTTTTATTAGTTACTTTTTGGAGAATTTTTTCTGAGGTTTATTATTAATTTCAATTTAATTTAATTTCCTACAAAAGTCCCACCTGGTGGAAAGTGGTTACCGTGACCTATGAACATGTGCAACACCAGGGGAGTCACACCCATGCTACCGATCCTGTAAGAACGGAGAGTTTCTATGCCGTCAGTGCAAAAAAAACAATCAGGACAAGCCTTTGGTCTTTCCACTGACTGCACAAAAACTGTCCAGTGAGCTCTGGCTACCTTACTCACCGCCGGGAACACAACACGAGGTTATTATAGCCGTGATATTCTGTAGGGCGGAGGTACTTCCCCAGTCGGTCTGCTCAATTCAGACGGGAATACCGTCGTGTCCTACCTCCAAAATACCTCCAGGTGTGATTGAAACCAAACGTGAACCTATAATTAATTTAAAAACACCATTATTCAAATTATTTTCAACCGCGGTAGCCGAGTGGTATGGGTAATGGACTGCTACGACGAGGTCTCGGGTTCGATCCCTGGTTTTACCATGGCACATACCAATGACTTTTCGATGCTTTTCGAAGTTATGTGTGTATTTATCGCAGGTTTATAATTTCCCGGTTAATGGCAATAGGTTCGCCACCTTTCACATTGGGACTTAAACATCGGACATATCGGACAGATATATACAGCCCAGACTCAGCCTCAGATGCATGGCTCGAGTCAACAATAGTGCCCGAAATACGACCATTAATGGTGAAATGTGGGTGATAATTCACCTCTGCCTAACCCCCCGGAGATAAAGGCGCGATGATTATATGTATTAAACATAAACTGGCGAGCTGCTAGCACCTCTGCCTACCCCTTCGGGTATGTTATGTTATGTTTATTTTTATCCCTCAGGTCCAAGCCCGCGACGTGGACGTCACTTCCGACATCCGCTACTCGATCGTGGACCCCGCGGATAATCCGTTTTGGATCGACGCGACCACCGGCAGAATATCCGTCCGGCCCGACACCGGCGGAGTGGAGGCACCCGAGAACTCCAACAAGATCATTTTAACCGTACTTGTGAGTACCTCATTCTCTCAACCATAGACAGGGAATACATCCTCACACATTGCAACGATCCTTTAAGCGGGTCGTGAAAACGCATATGATGACATGCATATGTGACATGCATACGGCCCCTGAGCTGAAGGCCGTATATGCATTATACTGCCTTCAGCTCAGGGGCCGTTCAAGTATTACGTAAGCATATTTATTACAATTATTTAACCCTCCCTCCCTCTTGTCAACAAAAGTAAGCAAAACTTAACCCCCCCCCTTTTTTTCAATTTTTGTTTTTTTAAGCTAATGTATGGGTCTATGTAGGTAGGCTATGTTATGTGTGAAAAAGTAAATAACTACTGCTTACGTAACCATTGTCTAGATCCTCCCCCACCCCCATATCATCATAAATAAACAACGCAAAGACCCCTTCTCCATAATAATGTATTTAATGACATTTGTTTCCATATAAATGTGTCAGTTTGTAAAGATATTTTTGAACACATATTGAGAAACTCACTTGTACCAAACCAAACCAAACCGGTCTGGTCTAATAAATATTAAAAATAATGTGGTAAAGTACAAGTGAGTTTCTCAATATGTGTAACAACAAATTCCACCAAGTGCCATCAATCTACAGTATAAATATTTTTGAACACTGCTCGCTTAGATACCATTGAGCGAACCGCTTGTACATATCAATATGAACTCTGTTATCTTACATTATTATGGATAATAGATTGCTAAAATGTTTTGACCACTCTGGATGCTTACAACTATTTAAGCTTTGTGATAGCTAATATAAAATTACAATTTTGGTATTAATTACTTTAAGTACTTTTTTTTTTACATGCGCAAAATCCCCACGTATACCTCCCCACCGGAGCCGGTGGAGGAGGTTATGTCGGACTCGAACCGACTAAAACGCACGCCGCCTGTGGGTCGTTTTGGTTGCCGAAGGTGAGGTTGACAGGCATATCCCTCGCACCCCGGCCGACCCAGGGCCATCTCTCACGATCTGGCCCTCTTCTCGGGTGTGGGGACTACAGAGTCCCCAACTCGTCCCTGGAAACGGGGAGGCGCGCCAGGCGTGCCACCGCCGCGGCCTGTTTCTGCCAGGGTGACAAGAGGCTCCACCTGTCACTTTGAGTACTTTGCTAGTCAACATAGATTTGATGCTGATTGTACATACCTTTGATTTGCCTTACGTTTGATCTTCGAAGTTTAAAAAAAACCTACATTTATATGTTTTCGTACATAGGCGACAGATGGCGTCCACAATGCAACCTGTAAGGTCGAGATCACGGTCCGTGACGTCAATAATCACGCGCCTGTTTTCGACAATGACAAGTATGACGCTGCTATATCTGAAGATGCGCCTATTGGTAAGAGACATCATGATGAGTGACTACTACTTAATCTCCCTGGTTAAGATTGAGGTGTAGAGAAAATTTGACTTAACTAACAATAAAAAAAATCACGCTTTAAAAAGTATTAAACAAGAAAATATCAATAATAGCCGTGGTCGTATGCCACTTTTCCATAGAATGTATTGTTTTGTTAGACTAAGAGGCATACGACCTCGGCTATTCTTGATATTTTCTTGTTTAATAAACACCTCAACAAAGTCTAGGGAACAAGATGACCTCAATTATTTTTTTTCGTGTAAATGTTGTTTTGCAAATAACTGGCAGCAAATAAATAAAAATAGAATAAAGTAGATTACACAGTTGTTCGAAATTTAAAAATAAATTTAAATAAGTAATGATTTTCGAATATGGAGGGAAAACTTTTAAAAGTGTTTGATTGTGCAGTTTCTCTGAGGAAAAATAAAAATTATTTTTTTTTTATTGTAAATAACGTTTATTATCAATAATACGTCTTTTACGTATGGTTTGTGCATTTTTGTGACTGTAGTCATCATGTCACGTCGTCATTTAAGTCGCGAAGAGATGTTAAGGGCTGTTGGTATGCTGCAAGCTGGACGAACTCAACGCGACGTAGCGGATGCTGTCAACACCCAACCAAGCGTAATTTGCAGATTATGGGCACGCTACAGGTCTACAGGGGATGTTGCCGAACGTCACAGGGGACGAAATAGGGTTACTACCCCGCGACAAGATCGTTTCTTGCAAAATTCCGCAAGGCGGCAACCCACGATTACTGCTCGTCAGTTGGTCGCAGGCCTCCAGTCTCAGCATCAAGTGGTTATTAGCGATCAAACTGTCAGAACAAGACTACACGAAGCCAATCTTTATGCTCGCAGACTGCTTAGGGTTCCAGCTCTTTGACGTGGAAATCGAGGTCGTCGCTTATTGTGGGCTAACGCACATTTACAGTGGACCGACCATCAATGGGCACGGGTTCTGTTTTCCGACGAATCTTGCTTCGGTTTTCATCCTGATTCGAGAAGAGTGCGTATATGGCGAATTCCTGGACGTCGGAGTCGTCTCCAGAATCCGCAAGAAGTTCATCCTTACCAAGGTGGAACAATCATGGTATGGGCTGGAATTCGCCTTGGTGGAAGGACCGACCTCGTTTGGATACGGGGCAATTTGAATGCAAACCAATACATTCAGGAGGTTATACACCCCATGGTAATCCCTCATCGACAGCAGTTCGGTCAAGATTTTATGTTCATGCAAGATAATGCACGGTCACACACCGCGAGGGTAGTGGTCAATGCGTTAAGCGAGCACAATATGACGACGTTGGAATGGCCTGCTCAGTCTGCCGACCTCAATCCCATAGAGCATGCCTGGGATTTGCTTGAGAGAAGAGCTTTCAGTGATCCTTTGGAAAATCTGAACACTGAAGAACAACTTTTTTTACACCTTCGCAGTGTATGGAGCCATATTCCACAGACGATGATTGACAATCTCATACTAAGTATGCCACGCCGTTGTCGAGCTGTTGCTAATGCTTTAGGAGGTCCTACAGATTATTAAAAACGTTTAAAGTACGGTTAATTACTGTATTTCTTACTACCTCGTTATTTTTATGCCTAATCATAGAAGGTTGTAATACTCAATATTGGCACTATTCAATTCTTTCTTAAAAAAAAAAAATTGGTATGAAAATGTTTTTATTAAAATTAAAATTAAAAACGGTATAAAAATACCCTTCTATTGATATAAAACACTCACTATTACAAGAAAGGGTTTTTAAATAAAAACTAGAAATGTCCTTGTTCCCTAGACTTTGTTGATGTGTGTACTTTTTAAAGCGTGATTTTTCAGTTGTCGGGTTTTAGTTTTAAACTTAATTTTTTACTTATATTATTTGGGGCAAGCAACAACTGTAATTTACATATATATTTAAAATGTGTCAATTAAGTCCTTTCATTTGATACCACACACGGCATATTTAGTACACATATACCGTAGTCGAGTAATGAAGCTAAAAGAATTATAATGTATCTGAGTATGTTAATTGAGCTGCCTTCGGATCTAGATAAAGCTTCTTCGAGCCCCCCCACCACGTCATCAATACTTCATTTTCTTCCTCTGTGGTGTAGCGGTAGAACGTTCGATTGTTACGCCGGAGGCGCGGGTTCGATTCCCGCTCAATGCAAATATTTGTATGCATGAATATGTATATTTGCATTGGTCTGGATGTTTCTATGTATAATATGCATATACTTACACAAAATAAAAGTTACTAAGAATGTTTATCCGCATTCTAGATTCTATAACAAAAGCTAGTTAAGCTACGCTTATCATGGGTCTAGATAGCGTTGTGAAATATTTAGATAGATAGATAAATAATACTTTATTGTACATCAATACATTTACAGCTAAGACAAGTAGGTAACATGCATATACAGTTGAATGTACAATGGGCGGCCTTATCGCTGAAGCAATTTCTTCCAGACAACCTTGGGATGGACAGTAATGTGACAAGACAAAAGATATATGGTGTAGTTATATATTTATTATTATTTCTTTATTCTTCCAGGTACGGAGGTAGCGGCAGTCCGCGCCACAGACCTGGACTCGGGCCTGAATGCCGAGATAAAGTACTCCGTACAGAAGGGTGCCCTCGACGCCTTCACTATCGACAATAGCACGGGGATCGTCACTGTCGCCTCCAAGCTAGATTACGACAAGAGGAACACTTATAGGATACAGATTGTTGCTACCGATTTTGGTGAGTTGCTTTCTTGATTGCCATAGATAATAATAATTCATTTTTAAACGATTTCCAAAAAGGTGGAGGTTTTCTATTCGATTTGTATTTTTAGATCTATCTATTTGGTCCCATAAAAATTTTACATAGTTTGGACCAGTATTTTTAATTTATGTGTGTTTTGAAATATGTATATTTTAGCCGTCTTCTAATTATTTATTTATTCATTTATTAATTTGCATAATACAGTCATACAGTTGTAATACAGTCTTCTCTATGTGAAGGAGGTAGGACACGGCGGTATTTCCGCCCAATTGAGCAGTCGGACTGGGGAAGTATCTCCGCCCTACAGAATACCGCGGCTATAATAACTTCGTGTTGTTTTCCCAGCGGTGAGTAGGGTAGCCAGAGCTCACTGGAGAATTTGTGCTGTCAATGGGAAGACTAAAGGCTTGTCCTGCTTTTTCTTCTACACTGACGGCACAGAAACTCTGCACTTACAGGGTTGGCAGCGCGACTGTGACTCCTCTGGTGTTACAAACGTCCATAGGCCACAGTAACCGCTTGTCTGCCCACCAAGTGGTATAAAACAAAAAGATATTTCCGTCGTTTATAAACCGATTTAAAAAATTGTTGTACTGCAACCGGGACAGACGACGGCTTAACCTGATCTCCGCAGTACGACCAGACCAATGCAAGTACCCATACTCGGGGCGGCCGGCGCCTCCTTCTGCGAGCAAGTGATGCTCGTGAAGGAGGAGGCGGGGCGGGAGCGGCAGCGGGAGCGACGAAGGATCGCAAGCCAAGCTGCCCGCGTACGAAGGCAACTCGGGGGTCCGCGCGCCTCCCCATTTCCAAGGACG
This sequence comes from Eilema griseolum, assembly GCA_963662185.1. Taxonomy (NCBI): domain Eukaryota; kingdom Metazoa; phylum Arthropoda; class Insecta; order Lepidoptera; family Erebidae; genus Eilema; species Eilema griseolum. Next base: position 24,452,355 of record OY759242.1, on the reverse strand, counting down.
AATTGGTTAGTCTGTGGTCCCCACACCCGAGGAGAGGGCCAGATCGAGAGAGATGGCCCTGGGTCGGCCGGCGAGGGATATGCCTGTTAACCTCACGTTCGGTAATCAAACACGAGCCACAGGTGTCGTGCGTTTTGATCGGTTCGAGTCCGAGATAACCTCTCCCACCGGCTCCGTAAGGGTGGGTATCTATGCGCAAGTACCCATATTTGTGCATACAAATATTTACACTGAGCGAGGATCGAGCTCGCGCCCTGCGTAGCAGCCTTGTTTGTTACCATTTCCCCTAGAATATTACTAAGTAATTAATATTCCTATCTTCTCTCCAGGTACGCCGCACCTCACCGGCACTACAGAACTGACAGTCCACGTACTGAACGTCAACGACAAGCCTCCCCGCTTCACGCCACCCATCCAACGCGCGGCCTTGTTCGCTGACGCACCTCTTGGAACGAAGATCCACCAGCTGGTGGCTGCTGACCCTGATGTACAGAACCCCAGTAGCCTTAGATATGATATGGCTAGCGATCTGATACGTGCGGTCGATATTAACGGAAAGGAGGTGAGTTTAATTACATTACTAGCATCGCCTCGCGGTTTTACCCAGATAAGTACTGATCCCGTAAGAATATCGGGATAAAAAGTTCCTTATGTCACACAGGGATAATGTAGCATTCTAATGGTGTAAGAATTTTTGCAATCGGTCCAGTAGTTTCAGTGTTTATCGATCACAAACAAACAAACAAATCTTTCCTCATTACAATATTAGTATAGATTGTATTTTTTTAACGACTTCGTCTGATGCTAAAGATCAGGAATGAAGGTCATCTCTGCAGATACAGTTATACAGTTTGGACCACCCGACCTCTTCCCATGCGGTGTCGTACAAGGCGACTAAGGGATAGGGCTATTTAACATCTGACAGATATATACAGTTCAGACTCAGGCACAGTTACAAAGCTCGAGTCAATAATAGTGCCCAGAAGACGGCAATAGGCTCACCCACTATTACGTGGGGCCGAAAACAATGGTGAAATGTGGGTGTTCGGGGATAAAGGCGTGATTATATGTGTGTATGTTCAAGCTGGATTAGAACCCGCGATTTTTTTTATCTTAATCAATTTGAATAAAGCTTGATCCCCAATTTCTCCCCACAGGTATCAGACGAAGGTATCTTCGGTTCGTGGTTCACCGTCCAACCGAACGGCAGCGTCGTAGTGTCGCAGCAGTTGGACCGCAGTCGCGCCGCAGTGCTGACGCTGCCGGTCAGCGTCGTTGACTCGGAAGCGCCGTTTTTGCAGCAGGCTGAAGGTATGTACAGATATGAATATTCACCTAGGTAGGACACGATGGTATTTCCGTCCAATTGAGCAGTCCAACTGGGGAAGTACCTCCGCCATGATAACTTCGTGTTGTGTCCTGCTTTGTCTTTTACACTGAAGGCACAGAAACTCTCTGTGCTTACAGGGTTAGCAGCGCGAGTGTGATTCACTTGTTGTTGCACACGTCCATAGGCCACGGTAACCACTTTCCATCAGGTGAGCCGTGTGCTTGTCTGCCACCTAAGTGGTATAAAAAAAACGTTTTCATACATGGAACCGAAATTCGTAGTTTATTTTTTAAGTGTCAGTAGCTTAGTAGTTCAGGAATCTGTCTTACGATCGAGAGGACCCGGGTTGAAATCCTGGTTATTACTCTACCGATGTGAACCCACTCCTAACACAAGCAATTTAGCTTAGCTGTAGGGCTTAGAGGGAATATTAGTAATTTCGGTTTTAATATTCTTTAAAAAACAACCCTCGAAGCGTCGAAAATAAGTTGTGTTAGTTAGCCCTATAACTTTGATATACCTAGTAATGTTTTGATTCAAGGGTTGTCATGTCGGGGGGACCATTTTTTTTTAATATAGAATACGTCAATTAGACTTCGCCTTGCCTGATGGTAAGCTGAAGGCAAAGTCTCAGAAAAGAGGGTCACCATTACTTACACATACCGTGTGACAATGGTGACACTCAGCTTGACGGCCTTTGCTTTTTTGACGGCCTTTGCTTTGCTTTGCTTTTTCACGCCCCGCTTAAAGGACCCGGGACTGTAAGAAGAAGGAAACACGTGAGCTGGTAATGAATTCCAGGCCTTAATGGTGTGACAGAGGAAAGAGTCACCGAACCGCTTGGTTCTTGATCGGATGTTCTGCACCGTGTGCGGGTGACATCTAAGACCTGCACGTGTTGTCCTGTGTAGGAATGGGGAGGGTGGGACTAATTGGAAGAGCCGTAACTGGTAGAGCACTTTGTTATATTTATCGGAACGATCCAAGGTCCCTCCAAACTAAATGTAGGCGTTAATACGCTTCTGACTAGCCCCCTGGCATTTAAATGCGTGAATATGTACGTATATACAACTAAATATGAAAAAGTATATATTTATATACTTTGTTGAATGCACATAATTACAGGCCATATAAACCAGACAAAATAAAGATTTGAGCTTGCATTAATTCTCATACAACTGAAAAGAAACCCACCAGGTGGGCTGTGTGCTTGTTTGCCACCTAAGTGGTATAAATTTTTTCAGCCCAATGCGAATTTATAAGCTTATCATTTTATTTCTTCTTTCTTGACTGGAATAAAAGCTGGAAGTTCATTCCACAGCTTGAGTGTGCGCGGGATGAAATACCTTTCATACCGCACTCAACTTAATTCCTTTTTATTATTTTTTTACATAGGAACGCTAACTTGACCTCACCTCGCCTGATGGTAAGCTAAAGGCAAAGTCTCAGGAAAGAGGGTCACCATTACAGACACTAAGTGCTACAATGGTGGCACTCAGCTTGGCGCCCTCATCAGAAGCTTTTTCACGCCCTGCTACAAATATTGTACTCCGAATAAGTTATAGAAAAAAATTAAACGGTCCAGGCGGGATTCGAACCCATGATCTTTACCTTACAGGGGGAACGCTCTGACCACTATGCCACCGAACCTTTTTTATTTTTATTTTTTTATACCACTTAGGTGGCAGACAAGCACACGGCCCAGCTGATGGAAAGTGGTAACCGTGGCCTATGGACGTATGCAACACCAGGGATGTTACACCCGCGCTGCCGACCATGAAGAAACCTTCTGATGCCCCTCTTGAAGAACCCCATATTGAACCTTCGCCGGAAACCATCCAAATTATTCTATACAAATATCCGTCTTACGGCGACGGTTGAGAGCCATCTGCCGATACTCGTATGAATTATCAGAACTAAGAAACGATGAAGACGTATATATGTATAGAAGAGTTTGGATGGTTTCAGGCGGAGGTGCGGTGGCATAGTGTTCAGAGCGTTCCCACTGTAAGAGAAAGGTCGCGGGTTCTTCGAATTCCGACTGGATCGTTTCAGTTAAGCGATTTGAATAGTTGGTGTAGCGGCGTTGCGTCACAGACGCGATGTTAGTGAATTCCTTCCCGGGCAGCGACGGAGCGCCTGCTCTCTGTGAAGCCAGTTCATACGGAAGGCTTTCCGCAGTCAGCCACATATAAACTCGCTATCTTATAGATATTCTAAGTTAATATCAAGTGTTATAATTACTTACCGTGTGGTTTCCGGCAGAGTAGAATTAGGGCCACCCCATCTCTTCCCATGCGGTGTCGTACAATCCGACTAAGGGATAGGGCTGTTTAACATCAGACTGATATATATTTTACAGCCCAGACTAAGCCTCTGATGCATGGCTCGAGTCAACAATAGTGCCCGGAATATGGCAATAGGCTCACCCCTTATTACGTGGGACCGAATACAATTATTGGTGAAATGTGGGTGTTAATTCACTTCTGCCTAACCCTGATTATATGTATGTATGTATGTTATAATTACTCGATTGTAAGTCCTACATATAATAATAATAATAATAATAAATCATTTATTTCAGGCAATAATAGAAAAGTTACAGGATGTTAAAAAACTTATTCTAAGGCCCATAAATATATACCTTAAAACTAAAAATACATATAATATATCTTAACCTAAAGCACACGTAATGACGTCGACGTGTCACGGGGCGGGGTGTCGCGTGTCGGCAGGCGTCCTCGGAAGCGCCGAAACTTCACCCCCGTCGGCCAAAAGTCAGGACGCAGGATGGTAGCGGTGTGGCTGTTTGGAACTCGCACCACAAAAGAATTGAAGCTCACGTTGTGACGAGAGTCCAGCTTCTCCACCCTTAAGCCCATCCCGGTTTTCTTTTGGAGATAGTTCGCGACGTCTACGATCTTCACGCTGTGATGTACACGAGATACGTAGACCATCGTCGAAGGTACCTCTGCGCGGAACTGCTGCTCAATGCTCCTCGCTGCAGTACCACACTGGTTCTTGCGGGAGGACTTCTTCTTCTTCTCAACAACTTTGAAGTCCTCCACATTACAAGGCTCCTTCCCCGGCGCCTTGACGGATGCAGTGTTGCACTGAGTGACACTACACTGTCGTCTCTTTGTTGGTACGGCTGTAGGGGTGCTGGCCGTAACAGCTGCGTAGTCACGTGGATGAGGAACTTGCAACGTGATATTCGGCCTCTTCACGGGTGAAGAAGGGGCAGCGGGGGCGGCGGGGCGCGCGATAGTGTTCGCGGCACGCTCCTCGGCCATCGGCGACTCAGGCGAATCAAATTTTGCTGACTCGAAACTGTAAAATGACGCATTCTGCGCGCCTCGTCGTACGTTGACATTATTAGAGGCTACATTATGTGACGTACTAGTTGTACTACTGTTACGGAGTAGCAATAATTCCGCCTGTAGTCCACTGATAGTTTTATCAGAAGCCTCTAATTTTGCCAACACATCAGCAAGGCTGGACTTCAAGAACGTGATGTCCTTGAGAAGTCTTGTGACATCTACGTGGTCGAATCCCACCGGCGGAAGCTTGTGCAGCTCCCTTGCGACGAAATCTGGCACGTCATCCGGGTCGGTTTGCTTCAGCAGGGTGATGATGTCCTGCACACTTCGTTCCCCTCCATCCCTTCTGCGAGATGGCATCTGGGCAGTTTTGCCAACCGATTGGTATAGCAGCGCCTTCCCGCTGCAGACCTCCTCTTCCTTGAAATTGGACTTGCAGATCTGCAGGATGCTGATCTCGTCCATAGTGTCGACTGCATTCTGGATGAACGCCAGTAACTCGTTCACTATGATCGCCTTGTTGGTAGCCATCGTGGCGATGTAGGGCAGCGGCGCCCGAGCGGCGCGTTTCGCGAATTAATTATTTTTATTAATTAATTACGAAGCTATACATTAGTGAGACGCGACCGTCGCCGACCGCGCATCACAAGCAACGAGAGTCATTTGTGTGATCGCTAATAAACGTTATAAGTGTACGCCATCTTTCATTGAAATACTCCTACGTGAACATATAGGCATAACCTCCAAAGTTAGCATACTAAATGCTTTAAAATTTCATTCAAAAACATTGTACTTGTTATCTGTTCCAGGTGAACTGATAATAACTATAGTGGACGTGAACCGCTACGCGCCCGTGTTCTCCGAGCCCTCGTACCTCGAGAGTATGGTGGAGGAGCAGCCGCTGGGCACGCCCCTCGCCACCTACAGCGCCACGGACCGGGAGACCCCTATATCCGCCATCATCATACACCCGCCGAGCCCATACTTCGAAATTGATAATGTTACCGGTAAGTCTGCTTACAATAGCGTTTGTAACGAGATTTATATTTTTAGCTCATCTGTATGCTCGCTGAAGCACTATTTAAACCAGTGGTGGGCAAACTTTCTTAATGGGGGAGTGGGGGAGGGAGTCAAGCCGGCAATTTTTTTACGTACATCAAATCTCCACCTGAGAGGTTTTGTCGGACCCGAACCGACTAAAACGCACGGCGTCTGGGTGTCGTTTTTGGTTGCCGAAGGTAAGGTTGACTTGCATATCCCTCGTTCTCCGGCCGACCCAGGACCATCTCTCTCGATCTGGTCCTCCTCAGTTGTGGGGACCGCAGAGTCCCGGGAAAAGCCTGAGTGTGACAGGCGGCTCCACCTATCAGTGTCGGAGGTCATTTATCTACCTCTGACGCTCGAGTTGCCTCAGTACGCGGGCAACTTGGCTTGCAATCCTCCTTCGCTCCCGCTGATGCATTCTCACTGGCTTCTTTACCTACCCGTCTATTATTCTAATAAGTAGAATTTATTTAGACTTCTGAACTGTCATAATATAATTATAAAATAAACTATTCAAAATATATCATATACTATTCATATCTGGTATAAAAACATAGATTTTAAAATTTTATAAGTTTTGATTGAGTCAATTCTGTATGATCATCAAGAGTAGATATGCTCGAGAAATCGGGTTTTCTTCTAAACACTCCTAACATTATTTTCCTTCCAGGTCTAGTAAAAACCGCCCAACGCATAGACTACGAGAAAATCCACACAATAAACTTCACGCTCGTGGCATTTGACTCGGGGGTTCCCCAACTCAATACTTCTGCAGGCGTCACGGTACACATCATCAATGCGAATGATGAAGAGCCCACCTTCTCAGCGCCAGGGTACGAGGCGGCTGTACAGGAACACGTGGAGCCTGGAACCAGTGTGCTAACTGTCAGTGCCACTGATGAGGATGAAGGTATTCTATAAATACATTTTTTTGTATAAATAGTACACGCCAATTTGTCTTCACCTCGTCTGATGGTAAGCTAAAGACAAAGTCTCGGGAAAAAAGGTCCCTTTACATTGTACCGGCTTTTTTTATATGCGAAAAATCCGCACGGATACCCCCTTTACTGGTGTGTGACGTATGACCTCCCCAAGTTCCAAAAGCAAACCTGAAATGTATCGGCAGGTCAATTATATAATTTACAAAAAAAAATTCTTTATTAACAGGTGACCCTAAGTTTTGCTTCGAAGAACTTTACACATTTGAGAATCTCCTTTTACAGGAGAATTTGGTGAGATTCGATACAGCTTGTCGGGAGATTCGTCTCTGTTCACCATCGACCCCGACACCGGGGAGATCGCCGTGGCGCCGGGCGCCGCGCTCGACCGCGAGGGCGGCGCCGACGTGTACCTGCGCGCGGTGGCCAGCGACAATGCGCACGCGCATATGAAGAGGAACAGCATCGTGCCGGTGAGGACTAGCATTTAAATGCATTCTTAAATCTATAATAATATAAATGACTTCCTGTTTTCCTCAGAATCACTTTATAAATTTCATTCATGCTAGCACCTCTGCCTACCCCTTCGGGGATATAGGCGTGAGTTTATGTTATGTTATGTTATCTTCGTAAGACTTAGTAGAATGTTGTTAAGAAAAGAAAATTGCGCATAAAATGGTAAATAGCTGACAGTTTAAGTTGAAACCAGTTAACAAATTGAAATTAGGAATAAAATTAATTCATCCTGACAAAATTATAAAAAAAATTGTATGACAGTTCTTGACATACATACATACATACATGCATCGGTTTCGGTTTAAAGAACTTTATTTCTCATAAGAACAACAATAGTTCGCTTAAAATGAGATACATAGTGATGATATTACTTAAAAATTGTATTAATATTTGCATCTGGCGAGCTGGGATATCAACACAACACACGTTTGTTGCACAGTATGTACTTACACACGTGCATTCGAAAGTAAACCTAAAGGGCATGTACATACGCCTTAAGTTTACCTTTGAATGCATTGCACACATAATCACACTTTTATCCCTGGAGGGTTAGGCAAAGGTTGAATTAACACTCACATTACACCTAGCATCGAATTCGGTCCCACGTAATAGGCGGTAAGCATAATGCCGTCTTCCAGGCACTATTGTTGACTCGAGCCATACATCTGAGGCAAATTTGGGCTGTATATACCTGTCTAATGTTAAATAGCCCTATCCCTTAGTCGAGTCGTACGACACCGCATATGAAAAGAATGAGAAGAAATTCTACTCTGTCGGAAACCACACGGCTCACTACGGCACACTCAATCAATTAATCAATCAACTAGCCCATCGCAATCCACTGCTGGACTTTTTTTTATATAGAACACATCAATTAGACTTCGCCTTGCCTGATGGTAAGCTGAAGGCAAAGTCCCAGAAAAGAGGGTCACCATTACTTACACATACCGTGTGACAATGGTGACACTCAGCTTGACGGCCTCATCATATGCTTTTTCACGCCCCGCTTAAAGGACCCGGGACTGTAGGAAGAAGGAAACACGTGAGCTGGTAATTAATTGCAGGCCTTAATGGTGCGACAAAGGAACTTGTTGGGAGGCTTTGCCTTACTGTTACCACCCTGGCCAGACGGGTTGGTTTCGGGTTTTATTTCGAGTTTTCCTTCTCTCGCGTATGTTTCCATTAGTCGCCTCTTACGACACCCTTTGTATGAGATGGGGTGATGATTGTATTTTTCACCGTCACAACACGGACACTGCCTGTCTATAATTCAATTTATTATTTCTCCTCTAATAAAAACATAAAACTCATATGTTCCAAACAATAAATTTACAGGTACACATAAAAATTCTGGACATCAACGACCACGCTCCAGTGTTCACCCAGAAAGTGTACAAATCCACCATCGCAGAAAACCTTCAGCTCAATCCTCCAGCTGCTATACTGCAGGTCCTGGCCGAGGATAAGGATGAGGGGATTAACGCTAAAGTGCAGTACAGGATCGTGGAACAAACTGAGCCAGGTAAATATACTATAACTTGAGAGACAGTACATATTGCAATAGAAAATGGCGTACACAGTGAGGTATTAATAATGATATTATTATAAACTGTAGATGCGTTACCTGTACTCTAAAATGGTGACAAAAATATGATGACGTTCGTCAACATTTTATACACCAATCAGAGACGCGACAGTGCGATCTGGATAAGAGTATGTATTTAATAATTACATAACATAAACTCACGCCTATATCCCCCAAAGGGGTAGACAGAGGTGCTAGCACCCACATTTCACCAGTTTATGTTTAGGTCCCAATGTAATAGGTGGCGAGCCTATTCACACTAACCGGGCATTTATAAACCACACACATAACTTCACACACAACTTCGAAAAGTCATTGGTGTATGCCATGGTAAATCTGGGATCGAACCCGAGTAGTCTATTACCCATACCACTAGGCTACCGCGGTAATATTAAATTCGTAATAATAACAGTATTAGTGATATAAATAAAACCAGATATAACATAAAAGCTGAAAAAACCACATATTTAATTGATATTTAAATTCCTAACTCTGAAAACAAAGAAAAAATACATACCCCTTGCTGTTGAATACGTCAAATGTGGCATCAACACACGGTTAAAATCATACCTATCATTCTCTCATCCACAGGTCTCATTCCAAAATCATTACACACAGAATTAGGTCTACATAAAAAAGTATATATTTCATTACACAGATCAGTTGTTATAGATACATGTTCCATAGTTAGGCGATTCCTCACATCCACTACACAAATACCCACCACAATTCTAAATGAACCGACTCACTTGGCTTAAGCCCGTGATAAGTTCACACATACCAGCCGCAAAAGCTGAGAAGTTTAATTCTAAATAATAATATAATGGGCGTCAAAAAGCATATGATGAGGCCGTCAAGCTGAGTGTCACCATTGTCACATGGTATGTGTAAGTAATGGTGACCCTTTTTTCTGAGACTTTGCCTTCAGCTTACCATCAGGCAAGGCGAAGTCTAATCGACGTGTTCTATATATAAAAAAAAAAAAATTACAGAAGCATTATTAGCAAGTAGCTATAATTTTTAATACTTAGTGTTTGCACCATTTTTGAAAGCTGTTATATTGCTAAATTACGTATCTATGAATAATATATTATTGGGTATGATAAGAACTTCATTCCGCGCACGCTTAAGCTGAGGAATGAACTCCCTGTTGAAATGTATCAAGCGATCACAATATTTGGTTCTTTAAAAAAGGCATTAGAACTTTCTTACACGTTTGGCAGCACGAGTGTGACGCCTCTGGTGTTACACACGTCCATACGCCACGGTAACCGTGCACCATGGGGTAGACCATGTGCTTGTCTGCGGGTTACATATCAAAATCCCAAAGTTAATATTACCGATGTACGAAAGACCATAACACTACAATTACGGGTTCTTTAAGTGGTACGTAAAAAAGCCTCTATCGGGGCTGTCAAGGACCACCATTTTCTTTTATACCATTTAGGTGGAACACAAACACATGGTCAACATGATGGAAAGTGGTTACCGTGATCTATAAACGTGTGCAACACCATGGATCTGTAAGCACGTAGATTCTGTGCCGTCAGTGTAGAAGACAAAGCAGGAAAAACTTTATGTCTTCCCACTGACAGCACAAAAACTCTCAGTGAGCTCTGGCTACCCTACTCACCGCTGGGAACACTACACGAGGTTATTATGTCCGCGGCTGCTCAATCATTTTAGCCTAACCCACTCTTAAATGCATAGAATCGATATTCATAACAAAATCTGCAATAGCTAAACAGTTTAACTGCCTAACCACATTCGTAGACATATTCCTTTCAGGTGTCTTCTCCGTGGACCCGTCAAACGGCATCATATACCCCTCTAAGCCGGTAATGGGCAACACCACATACCATCTAACGGTGATAGCCACTGACGAGGGAGGCGAGGGGCCCAACTCCGACGTCGCAAGAGTTGATATCACCGTGCTGAGTGTGAATAGGCACAAACCGGTGTTTGTGCACCCGTCTGCGGAGCAAAAGCAGTTGGAGATACCCGAGGTAAAGTTATTTGACTAGTGGAATCACTCCGCTCTCCCGGCATTCTAATCCCATTCTCTCAGCCTATAGGAACCTATGTGATATTCCAAACGTCTATCCCTGTACCAGATATCACCCAGATCCTTTTATTCGTTGAGCTTGATTGAGTTGCAAATGTCCACACATCTTGAACCATTAAAACATCACTCTCCACTTGGGTAGGCGTGTTAAAAAAAGTTTTCTATAAACATACATACATATAATCACGCCTTTATCCCTGGAGGATTAGGCAGAGGTGAATTAACACCCACATTTCATTAATAATCCCCAGAACGCAGCCCAAACCGACTATCTAATCACCACGATAAAGGCGACAGATGAGGATTCGGGCGAGAACGGCCGCGTCTCCTATTATCTGAAGGAGAACAACCAGAATGTGGGCGAGACGGCCGAGTTCAGTCTCGACAAGGACTCCGGCGAGTTAAGGACGAAGACCTTCTTAGATAGGGAACACAAGTCTGAGTATCAGGTTAGTCTCTCTTGTTCTTATCACCACGATCAAATCAACAGACAAGGCATCAGGTGAGAATGGCTGAGTCTCCTACCTGAAGGAGAACAACCAGGAAGTGGGCGATACGGTGGAATTCAGTCTTGACAGGGACTCCGGCGATTTGCGCTTGAAGAGAATTGAAAAGACCTACCTAATTAAAAAAAAATATTTTTTGAGAAACGCTTAAAACTTTTTATATTAGGTATCTTCTGGTAAATGGGTTATCTTCTAGTATTGAAATAAGTTCCCGCTATGATCACTAGGTGTCGCTGTATTGATGACGTCACTTTCTGCACTGCGGTGTTAAGATTCTCCGCAACTGAATGACCTCCCCCTGTGTCGCACAGTCCGGTATCGCTTCTCGGCCTTTTGGCTAAGATCAAAGTGTAGTATCTGTTCTTTTCAGCTTAATATCTGAAAGTTCCCTCACTGAGGGACCAGTATATTAAACTGATTTTTGTAAACTGACGGGATGTTCGGGGCTCGCTCCACTCCCGTCGCGGGTCGGCCCGGCATTGCAGTGCCGCCGGGATCGGCCCACATAATCTCAATAATACGTCCGATTTGTAAATCCCTTCAGGTTTCCACGATTCCAGTTCGGGGTTGAAGTCGTAGGAATGAGATTTTTATTCCCTTCAAATAGAGGGGTTAGTAGCTTTATGCCAATATCTCGATAACTAGGTATCAATATTGACTAGATCGCTTTATGACTAAATCTCAATTCTCAATATTCTTCACGGAACTATAAGGTCTTACAATACACGTAGAAGTAGAAGGCATTTGTTCCAGCGTATCTTCGTAAATATTTTGCACTGAAAATATGTCATCTTTGGTAACTTTTTGTTTGGCGGTATCCAGTAAAAGGTCTTCTTCTATTTTATTGAAGTCTTGCTCACATTTATGTAGGCTCTCCCTTACTATACTCGTCTTTTCTCTGTTTAAGGTAAGAGAAGCACTACACTCTTGTCTTTTATAGCAACGCCAGAAAGACGTACCGCTTATATTATTAGCCACAAAATTAAATCTGTAGCCATTGTAAAATAGAGCTATTTTTCTAGGGGTTCAGGAACTACTTGGTAAGTGGTCAGCGCGCTTAACAAAGAGTTCCTTATCAATGAAGTATGGTGAAGTGTGAGATTGAAGAGCCCTGAAGAGCCACTTTTCGATGCCATTGTACGTCATATTGATATTAAGTCAATCTGATAACAATACATATAGATACATGGTCGTATAGCTATCTAGACCAAACGCGAACTAGTCATATTGAGATTTAGTCATAAAGCGATCTAGTCATAATGATACCTAGTCTTATCGAGATATTGGCATAAAGCTACTAACCCAAATAGAGATATATTATATTTAGGATACAATTTTGATAAGCATTGATGTCATTGAATATACCCCTCAGGAGTGGTAGGTCTTATTCCCTGAACGTACACTCGGTTTACTTCGTAAAGTTTACAACTTGTTTCGTGGTGTAAACGAGGGGTTAGCGTTAGATGATATTATGTTACCGTCCTATGTTACCCAGTAACAACGAAACTAAATAACAAGCAAGCGGAATGCTTATTGCTTGCTATTGATATAGCATATATACATCTAGTTACTGCAAATGTGTGGTAACAAGATAACACTGAGTGTTTCTGCTATTCCTTTCTTTTTACCTAATATAATATACTCTCAATGCGAGAGCGTTATCTTGTTATTGCTTATCACTAATAAAAATATAATAGACTTGGATATTCTTGGAATAAAATGTTATCAGTAACTAGCAAGAAATTATAATCTCTATTTTCTAGATATAGTTATGTTTGCAGTATCTTCTAGAAAATTTAGGAAGTTTGTGATAGAAATACTAATATAACATAATACTAAATACTTTATGTTAAAACATTATGTGGAAAATGTTGTTGGTCTCACAGAGATTTTTCTCTATTTTAAGTCATGATTTGTAATCATTTGTGTGACTTTTTTTTTTACGTGCGCAAAATCCCCACGGATACCTCCCCACCGGAGCCTGTGGAGGAGGTTATGTCGGACTCGAACCAACTAAAACGCTCGCCGCCTGTGGGTCGCTTTGGTTGCCGAAGGTGAGGTTGACAGGCATATCCCTCGCGCCCCGGCCGACCCAGGGCCAACTCTCACGATCTGGCCCTTTTCTCGGGTGTGGGGACTACAGAGTCCTCAACTTGTCCCCGGTTCATTTGTGTGACTGTTTACTTTCCCAAAAATATAATAAAATAAAAAAAAAATAGATGTTCATGACTCGTATCAAAACAGAAAAAATAGTCAAATCGGGCGGGTATAGCTGACTAGGGCTTTCGTTGTTATTCAGTTTATTCCTCTGTAATTTTATGCCTCAGTAGTAATATAATTTTAACTTAATAACAAAAAATAAGAATGTCAATACCATTACAACCGATAACGAATCGTATTACGAATTATCGTCACCTCACTGGCAAAGTTGAAAATCTGTGTTATATATAGTTTAAACCCTATCTCAAACTCTAAACCTGTTACTTGTCGTTTCTGCTAGAAACTAGCCATCAGACATAATAATTCATATATGTATATGACAACTAGCCAAGTCAGACCTTAGACTACAATATATTATTATTATCTTAAGTAAGAAGAAATAATCTTATGTTGTTATAATTAAATTTCAGGACTCACCATTGAACTTTTTCCTCTATAGTGAGAGCAAAATATCTCTTATCCGTTAAGACTTTTTTACCAGGCGGAAATGAGATTTAAAGAAACATTATATCATTCAATATAATTTCACCTCCCCTGTATGTTTAAGACAGTTTCAGAAAAGAGGGTCTCTAATGGTGTCACCAACAATTTTACAATTGAGGCCCACAGTTTGATGGCCTCATCAGATAGTCCGCGTCTACTAGCAGTGCCCAGTGCTAGAACTAATTTACTAGGCAAAGCTGTGATAACGCGCACCGTACACATACTCAATGAAGTAGCGGACGGCACAGATCTTTTTACATGTGACTTGAGTGAATTCTCAAAAATTGCACTATATGTTATAATATTTAAGGACCACACTATTGTATTAAGTCAGCCTGTAAAGATAGTGATATAGTGAAAATAAAAAAATTTGTACCCAGGACTGCTGTACAATTCTCTATGCATACAGCGTTGAACACAGCTTTAATAGAGATTTTTATTAGTCGATCTTCAGTGACGTCACCTAGTTCGACCAATGGCAATCTTTAACAATGCTATCACAGCGTTATGCTGTATTCTTAGATAATGTCACAGTTGTAGGAAGAGGAAACTGTGCTCAAATATAATTTCTAAACATTCCAGCTGGTCATCGTAGCGGTAGACAACGGCACTCCGGCGCAGTTTGAGACACTTCAGCTGTTGACAGTGGTGCTGGCTGATGCCAACGACAATATGCCGCGATTCTCGACCTCTCAACATCAATTCACTATCAAAGAGAATCTCTCGCCAGGAGTTATTATTGGTAAGGTAACCCATGCCGGGTCGGGTTGGATCCCATCTCTACCCTTGGGTGTGCTGTTGAAGGCGATTAAAGGATAGGGTTTATAAACTATAGCTACGTGGCGCAAAAAGAATCTATTAAAATAAATATAGCTGCTTGCACGCGTGGAAAAATAATACGTTCTTATTATTAATCTATTAGAATTATATTATTAAAAGGTGGCAGGGACAGACTGGATGCGTAAGGCAGAGGTTCGGTAAAAATGGCGCACATTGGGAGAGGCCTATGTCCAGCAGTGGACTGCTGTGGGCTAATTGATTGATATTATTATTTAGATTGAACTTCTCAAATCTTAGGGCTGGTATATGTCAACCTATCACGGGCTTAAGCCAAGTGAGTCGGTTCATTTAGAATCAATTATATTATTATTATTAAGAATTTATTATTAATGACGTTTTATTGCGTAACGCACTGTCGCGTCTCCGATTGGTGCGTAAAGTGACGACATTCATCATCATTTTTTGTCACCATTTTAGGGCACGTTCAATATGTACAAGGTAAATTTTAGCTTCACTATCGTATGGTGCTTTTTTTTTTCAAAATCAATGAGTTCGATTCCCAGCTAGGATTATCGGATTTTCAAATATCTAATGATGAGGTTTTAAGTTTCATCAAAAGCGGGCTAATGACTTCTTTGAGCATTTTTTGCTAATCCTTATTGTTCCGGATTTGGCCATCCAAACAATTTTGAATAATTCATTCTGTATATAGTTTATAATACATCATTGGCTTTTCTCCATTCGACAGTAAATTTATACATCCTGTATCAAATGCTCGCTTGATGATAGTAAACTCGCCCCTTTTTACATGAGACCGAACACCATTCTTGCCGAAACATATATTTTAATACACCTCCTACCCCTTCGAGGATTCACAGGCATGAATATAATTTGTAGTAAGGTTCAAAATGAAGTCAACAGATTTTTGAAATAGGACAGTCTTGAGATACACAACAGAATAGACATCAAAATCCCACTTTTTTTTAATACCACTTAGGTGGCAGACAAGCACACGGCCCACCTGATGGAAAGTGGTTACGGTGGCCTATGGACGTTTGTTACACCAGAGGAGTCACAGTCGGGCTGCCAACCCTGTAAAAGCGATCGACAAAGACTCCGGCGACAACGGCAGTCTTGTGATACTCAACAGAATAGACATAAAAGTCCCGCTATTTTTATTACAGGGACAGTAAAAGCGATCGACAAAGACTCCGGAGACAACGGCAAGGTGTACTACCACATCCTGGAAGGCAATCAGGAAGGGGCTTTCACAATGGACAGGACTTCTGGTATCATCAGAGCAAACATCAGCTTCGACAGGTATTTTAGTTGTTACTGTTTTATTGACTGACTTATCGAATTCCTCCTGGTTACGCGCGGGTGAAAATTCCGGATCTGTGAATTCCGGATCCGGAATTAGTGTTATTGCAATCGAATAAACGTTATGGCTGCAGTATGGTTATATTATATACAACGTATAAGAATTATTTTTTATATTTTAAATTTTGTAATGTGCTGATATGGGTATCCGCAGATATACGAGCGAGAAAATAGATCCGTATCTGTTGCTTTTTATCGTATATTTAACTTTACTAAATCTCATTACATAGAATATCCGTATTCGGATTTGTATCCATGTTATAATTGATTAAATAGATCCTACTAAAAAAAGTTAAGATCCGTATCCGCAGATTTTGAAACCAAATATCCGTATTCGAATCTATATACGCATTAAATTTGACTATATTAAAACACACCGGGCCTAATTTATGAATACATTAAATACTTAGGGGTAGTTCGGGTTAATAAAATACTTTTTTTACATACATCTCCAACTACCTTTGCACTACGCAACACTAGGTGGCGCTGCGTTGATGACGTCACTTTCTGCACTGCGGTGTTAAGATTCTCCGCAACTGAATGACCTCCCCCTGTGTCGGATAGTTCGGCATCGCTTCTCGGCCTTTTGGCTAAGATCAAAGTGTAGTATCTGTTCTTTTCAGCTTAATATCTGAAAGTTCCCTCACTGAGGGACCAGTATATTAAACTGATTTTTGTAAACTGACGGGATGTTCGGGGCTCGCTCCACTCCCGTCGCGGGTCGGCCCGGCATTGCAGTGCCGCCGGGATCGGCCCACATAAACTTGGCAATACATTACGAGGATCAGCTCCCATTGTAGGGGGTAAAACTGGTAAATTTCTCGCACACACATACACAATGCGCAATTGACCAAAAAAACCACATTTCATTAACTCAAAACGACCGACCGACCAACTTCAATGAACACATCAAAACAAACACAAACTATAAAATTAAAATATTACTCTTGTTGTACTTACGCCATCCTTGTATTACCCTAACGCAAGCTTAATTTCAACTGTACTTCTCAAAAAGAATACATCTCAAAATTAGCTCTCCGTAAAAGTCCCACATATTTTTTTTAAATGAGTTGAAATGAAAGTACTATTTGATACGTTATATAACTATTATTAACCTTGTATTAATTACGCAAACCTCATGGTATTTCATTGATTCAACTGTACTTCTCAAAACTAAAGAAAGTCGTTTTGAAAATGACTTCAAAATTAAGTCATTACTCTGTTTGTTAACTATTAATATATAAAAAAATAGAGAGTAAATAAGACACACAAGGAACCTAATAGTTTTTGTTTTGAGAAGAAAATACATGATTAAGTACGTGGTTTCCATAATGGAGCAAAATTATTACTTTACGATACCAAAAATATTTGGTGTAGTGCACAGCACTTACAAAAAAGTATTTATTTATTTATTTATCAGGTCTACCAACAGTTGTTTACATTAATACACGACATACTTACATAAAATTATCAGAAAAAATATTTCAGACAATGTAACAACTACTTAAAGGTAAACACATCATGCAACAAATTAATGGAGGATACTTAAGTACTAAATATATTTAATAAAACCATTACATAAACAATTTAGACATTATTAAAACTAAAAAATAAAAATAAGGAATGTTAAGAACTAAAATATCACAAAGAAAGAGAAAATAATAAACACAGGAAGACTCTAATATTCATGTTTAAGTGCCTAGGCAATCCAAAGTTTTTCTTTTTTGAATAGCCACTGAGTCAACATGCAGGTCACTTGTAATGTTGTCATTATGTCACTGATACTGTTGACAATCTTAGATAGTCTTACATATGGGGAATTAGCCCCTAAAACAGTCCTTCTCAAAGGTGGACAGAAGTAAAAAATAATAACTACCATCCGGACTCATAAAGTAAAAAAAATTTATGACGTTTGTACAGCGCCCCTATCGTCCGTAAAAATAACTAAATTTGAACGTGAACCGTCTGACAAGATTTACTTTTTTTATAAGCTTGACCGGGCGTCCATTTTTGTCAGTTGTCACTTGTTTTGTTTATAGTCGAACCAACAATTCCGTGAACTGAAGAATGGCGCCACTGTCCCTTCAATATTGTCAAACGGTCCTAAATTAACGATGATGTGCAGTAAAACAATATACATTTTGACAGTGACAACCGTAGTTCCGATTTTAACCATTTCACGGACTTGTTGATACATCTTTACAACGTCCGCATACCATACTAACAGATCCAGGTCCTATTTGTATATGCACCATATTATACCTATTGAGTAGTGCAGAAAAGAATCCATAGATGGCGCAATGACACAAATTGTAAACCACGTCTACACAGCTGGCGCTAGGTGGCACTGTGTTGATGACGTCATTTTCTGCACTGCGGTGTTAAGACTCTCCGCAACCCAATGACTAGCCTGGCCGGCGTTTGCCAAATCATACTTACCTGGCATAGGGGATACCGTGATCATGAAGGCGGTTCCCCCAGGGCGAGACCCTTCCATTGCACTGCGGTCGGGTTGACCCTTGCGATTATCCCTAATGTGGATAACTCGGATGCGTAATTTTTGGTAGTGGGGACTGCGTACGCGCCGTCCCCCTGTATAACATAATTAGTCCTCCCTGGTACAAGATGATTAGAAATAGTCAATTTGTAAAAGAAAAAAAACAAATCTCTAATCACTTATTAAAATAACTACATATCGAGGTTATATTATTTCATCCTGTGGTCGACGTGTTAGCAAATATTTTTTTATTTATTTAACAAATGCTAGATTATGTAGGTATATATATATATATATATAAATAAAGTTTGTATATGTATTCATAGGAATATTCCTTTCGGACCGTTAGGTAAAATTTTCTAAAATGTTGATTTCTCTGTTAGTTGAATCTCAGAATGTTGAATTCTTGTGTTGTTGAATATTTTTGGTGCTATTCTATATGTGCCAATAATATAATGAGGAATTATATTTATATAGTATGTTAAAAAGCGAAGAGTTCATAGCACTCCACCACGCTTTCAAGCATCCCACGCTTGGTTCGACAATGAAAATTAAAGGGTCTTGACGCAGAACGTCACTTTCGCAAAATGTCATCGTGAAAATTTTGGTCACTTTAGCACAATGTCACTTTCGCAAAATTGTCACTTTCTTAGAATGTCACTTTCTTAATATGTCACTTTCTCAAAAATGACACTTTCTTAGAATGTCACTTTTGCAAAAAAGATACACCTTACAAAATCTGGTAAGTAATTATTATTATCTTGTTTCTCATTTCCTTATCCCGGGTTTATGTGAGACCCGCACTTTTGGAAGGCATGCATTATAACTTACTAAATACGTATAAGTTCATAAATGTTTAAAAGGTTCGTAATAAATTAGACGCCTTGTGTAATTTTTTCTACGAGTATAATTTAATAAAATTCCTCAGGACTTGATTTATTTATTTATCCTCCAAATGCTTAATAATAATGAATTGTGATTTATGGTGATATGTATTTTATATGAAAGCAGCAATAATAAAAAAATATCACAATAATTACACAAGGCGTCTAATTTATTACGAACCTTATAAACAGTTATGAACTTATCTACTAGATCCAGATCCTATTTGTACTTGAACCATATTATACCTACTGAGTAGTACAGTAAAAATCCACAGATGGCGCGGTGATATAATTTGTAAACCATGCCTACACAGCCGGCGCTAGGTGGCACTGTGTTGATGACATCACTTTCTGTACTGCGGTGTTAAGACTCTCCGCAACGGAATTACTAGCGGGGCCGGCGTGTGCCAAATCATACTTACCTGGCATAGGGGATACCGTGATCATGAAGGCGGTTCCCCCAGGGCGAGACCCTTCCATTGCACTGCGGTCGGGTTGACCCTTGCGATTATCCCTAATGTGGATAACTCGGATGCGTAATTTTTGGTAGTGGGGACTGCGTACGCGCCGTCCCCCTGTATAACAATATAATTATTCATCCCTGGCAAAAGGTGATTAAACAATTTGTAAAAGAAAGAAAACTCAAAGCACTTCTTTAGATAACCACATATCGATGTTATATTATTTCATCCTGTGGTTTACGTATTAGCAAATAATTGTTATTTATTTACCTAAAGCTAGGTTATATAGGTATATATAAATAAATAAAGTATGTATGATGACTATGTATTTATAGGAATATTCCTTTCGGAACGTTAGGTTGAATTTTCAAAATGTTGAATTCTCTGTTAGTTGAATCTCAGAATGTTGAATTCACGTATTGTTGAATGTTTTTGGTGCTATTCTAGATAATGACACAAATATAGTGAGAAATTATATGTATATATTATGTTATGCTTTATAGTTTATAGCACTGTACGCCTTCAAGCACCCCACGCTTGGTTTGATAGTGAAAATTAAAGGAAGATTTTCTGATTCACTTAATTTTCTACTTCTCAAACTCATCAACAATTCCTGTGAATTTTTAGTTAGTCTTCTTTAAACCCCGCTTCTTAGCATTTTTGAACTGTTATTCGCTTTTTAATTATTATACTTTATTGTCATCCAACTTTGTTAAGCTTGCAATATTTTAAATTAAACCGACTTTTTGAAGTGCTCAAAAAAGGAATTCACCAACGGAAACGTTACAAACAAATGTACATAATTATGATACTATGATATTAAGTGTTTTAAAAAGTGAGAGAAAAAATCCAAATTGATTTGAATGGTTAGCATATTGCAATAAACTTTCATGAATTTGATATAGTTTCCGACAGTGGAAAAACTGGTTATTTAAATATATTTTTATTCCGTTAAATTTTAAATGTCATTAAACAATTTTGCTCAATTACGAATTCAAGAAGAGCTTCAAAGACTATCACAGGATACAAAGAATATTCTAAAGAGGTGATGTTGATGTCAAACGTCTCTAAGGGGTACTATTTGTACTTACACTATATTGTACTAACTGAGTAGTACCCTAAAGTACTCGTAGAATTTTATAATAAATATCTACACTACTTGTGTTAGGTGGCGCTGTATTGATGACGTCAGTTTCTGCACTGCGGTGTTAAGATTCTCCGCAACTGAATGACCTCCCCTTATGTCGCATAGTCAGGTATCGCTTCTCGGCCTTTTGGCTAAGATCAAAGTGTAGTATCTGTTCTTTTCAGCTTAATATCTGAAAGTTCCCTCACTGAGGGACCAGTATATTAAACTGATTTTTGTAAGCTGACGGGATGTTCGGGGCTCGCTCCACTCCCGTCGCGGGTCGGCCCGGCATTGCAGTGCCGCCGGGATCGGCCCACTTAAACTTTGCAATATTTTACAAGTATGAGCTTCCATTGAAGGGACTTCTATGTCTGACATTGATGTATAAATGGTGAATTTTGAATTTATTTAAAACTGGTTAATTTCTCGTACACACGTCATACACCTTTGCACGACTTATGTCCAATTATGTAAAATTACAATTAGTCTAAAATTGTCCAATTATAGAAATTAACCAAGACTAAATTATTCAAGACTAAAGAATGGCGCTCATAGTTTTAAAAGGATTCGAAATTGAAATCATTAATGGTTACCAAATAGAGTGTTTGGTAACCATTAATTTATAAATAAATAGAGAGTAAATGAGACACGAAAGTCAAGTGACCGAATGGTTTTATTTTGTTTTGAAGAAAGCATAAAATAAATGATTACGTGATTTTCATAATCATGGAGCTAAATAATTATTTTAAGATACCAAAATTCTATAAAATGTAGATTATATGCCTTCAGTTAGTATACCTGCTAGCTTGACCGGGCGCCCATTTGTCAGTTATCACTTGTTTTGTTTATAGTGAACAAGAATTCCGTGAACTGAAGGAGGCGCAACTGTCCACTTAATATTGTTCATTCGTTTATTATCTAGGACACGCCAATTTGGCTTTACCTCGCCTGATGGTAAGCTAAAGACAAAGTCTCAGGAAAGAGGGTCACCTTTACAGACACTAAATAATGTTACAATGGTGCTAAATTGTCATTGATGTGCAGTAAAACACTATACATTTTGACAATGGCAGCCGTAGTTCCTATTTCAGCCATTTCACGGACTTGTTGATACATCTTTAGGTCTATACAGGGTGTATTTTTGAAACGGGGCAGTAAGGGCAAGTACCTTAACCGTTGCAGTTACAGCAAAACGTTCTTAAAAGACCTTCCCTAACTTTTTGGGACATTTTTAACTGCATTCACAGATTTTGTAAAAAACTTAGTTAGCAAAAAAAAATGCAAAAAGTTCAAAATTTTTTTTTTATGCCAATCGATTCTATTTCATGTGGGGATAAAAAAACTCTATTGGACCATTTTAGCTTTCAGTACTAGAAAAGACAGAAATCGCTAAAAACGTTTCCCATACATTTCGTACGGAAATATGATAAATCAACTCGAAACTCATAGGTCAGGTAAAATTTTGAACTTTTTTAAATAAAAAAAATCATTTAAACATTTAAGAAATTGGTTTATGAAATAAATTGCTCAAAATGATTTGCATTTTCACGAATACATAAGTCTATCCTTTTTTGCACTGAACGAATGGCGGCTAATAATGTTCTGGGATGAATATTGCGTAAAATGGTCATTAATGCATCCTTGAGCTCTTGAACACTGGCGTACGTCGTCTTATACAACTCGTTTTTCACGAAGCCCCATAAAAAAAATCAAGTGGTGTTAGATCGGGGCTACGAGGTGGCCACTGTGTTGGACCATGTGTACCTATCCACTGTGTACCGAATAGGCGGCTCAAATTGGAACGTGAAAGGTGACTGTTATGTGGCGGAGCACCATCTTGTTGAAAATGAACTTTTCGCAATTCCGACAGGGGCCATTCGTCCATCTCGTTTTCAAGATGGTGTAAAATGGCTTCATTATACATGGCAGAATTCAGTTTCCCTTCATAAAATTCCACCATTATGACTCGATTGGACATTATACCACACCAACAGTTGAATGAGAAGCGAACCTGATTATGACTTGCCGTAACTCTTAGTGGATTTTCTTTGGACCAATAGTGGTGATTTTTTCTGTTGTACATACCGTTATTAGAAAAATTCGTTTCGTCTGACCACAGTATGTAATTTAAAAATTCATGATCTCTGCTTATTTTTCCTCTTAGCCATCTGCAAAAAGTAAGCCTTCGAACATCATCACCCGGATGTAACACTTGAACTATGCGCCCATATCGATAGCACTTGTAGCCGTATTTCTTCCATATCTTTATCACAAGGGAGTGGGATACACCTACTTCAAGGGCGACTTGCCTGGACGATACCTCTGGATATGCTTCGACATAAGTCAGAACCGCAATCTCCGTGTCCATGTCCACACGAGGCTGCCGCTTTCTTTTGAAAGAACCCTGCAATTCCAGGTTATTCAAAAGATTTGTAATAACCTTTCTTGTTGGCACATGCCGCAACGGATACTTATTGCGGTACCACACTAATGCAGCTCCCGCATTTCGATTATTGACAAAATATGCTTCTAAGAAGTCAATTTTTTCACGATTAGAAGACATTTTAGCGAAAATCCTTAATTAATAACTCATACGAAGTTTCTCAGCTGAAACTAAGTATAACACACAGATTTTCGAATCAAATTCGAAATTTGAGGGTAAAAATTATTTTTATTTACTTTACAGTCAATTCTACCCACGTCCTGGCCATAACAAAAAGTTAGACCATCGTAGAAATTTGTTTCTGTTGCCGAAATGTATGGGAAACGTTTTTGGCGATTTCTGTCTTTCCTAGTACTGAAAGCTAAAATGGTCTCATAGAGTTTTTTGATCCCCACATGAAATAGAATCGATTGGCATAAAAAAAATTTTGGGACTTTTTGCATTTTTTTGCCAACTGTAAGTTTTTTACAAAATCTGTGAATGCAGTTCAAAATATGTCAAAAAGTTAGGGAAGGTCTTCTAAGAACGTTTTGCTGTAACTGCAACGGTTAAGGTACTTGCCCTTACTGCCCCGTTTCAAAAATACACCCTGTATATCGTCCGCATGCCATACCAACAGTTTCCTATTTGTACTTGCACCTTATTATACCAACTGTGTAGTACAGTAAAGAATCCTGAAGAAGTCTGCCAACCAAGTGGTATAAAAAAACCATAGATGGGTGCAATGGTACAATTTGTAAAACTACGTCTACACTACTGGCGCTAGGTGGCACTGTGTTGATGACGTCACGTTCTTTACTGCGGTGTTAAGACTCTCCGCAACGGCATGACTAACCGGGCCGGCGTGTGCCAAATCATACTTACCTGGCATAGGGGATACCGTGATCATGAAGGCGGTTCCCCCAGGGCGAGACCCTTCCATTGCACTGCGGTCGGGTTGACCCTTGCGATTATCCCTAATGTGGATAACTCGGATGCGTAATTTTTGGTAGTGGGGACTGCGTACGCGCCGTCCCCCTGTATAATATAATTATTCATCCCTGGCAAAAGGTGATTAAACAATTTGTAAAAGAAAGAAAACTCAAAGCACTTCTTTAGATAACCACATATCGATGTTATATTATTTCATCCTGTGGTTTACGTATTAGCAAATAATTGTTATTTATTTACCTAAAGCTAGGTCATATAGGTATATATAAATAAATAAAGTACCTATGTATGATGACTATGTATTTATAGGAATATTCCTTTCGGAACGTTAGGTTGAATTTTCAAAATGTTGAATTCTCTGTTAGTTGAATCTCAGAATGTTGAATTCTTGTGTTGTTGAATGTTTTTGGTGCTATTCTAGATAATGACAAAAATATAGTAAGAAATTATATTTATATATTATGTTATGCTTTATAGTTTATAGCACTCTACGCCTTCAAGCACCCCACGCTTGGTTTGATAGTGAAAATTAAAGGAAGATTTTCTGATTCACTTAATTTTCTACTTCTCAAACTCATCAACAATTCCTGTGAATTTTTAGTTAGTCTTCTTTAAACCCCGCTTCTTAGCATTTTTGAACTGTTATTCGCTTTTTAATTATTATACTTTATTGTCATTTAACTTTGTTAAGCTTGCAATATTTTAAATTAAACCGACTTTTTGAAGTGCTCAAAAAAGGAATTCACCAACGGAAACGTTACAAACAAATGTACATAATTATGATACTATGATATTAAGTGTTTTAAAATGTAATGTAAAAAGTGAGAGAAAAAATCCAAATTGATTTGAATGGTTAGCATATTGCAATAAACTTTCATGAATTTGATATAGTTTCCGATAATGGAAAAACTGGTTATTTAAATATATTTTTATTCCGTTAAATGTTAAATGTCATTAAACAATTTTGCTCAATTACGAATTCAAGAAGAGCTTCAAAGACTATCACAGGATACAAAGAATGATTTACAGAGGTGATGTAGATGTCAAACGTCCATAAGGGGTACCATTTGTACTTACACTATATTGTACTGAGTAGTACCCTAAAGTACCCGTAGACGGCGCAATGTTAAGCTTTTAATAAACCATTTCTACACTACTGGTGTTAGGTGGCGCTGTATTGATGACGTCACTTTCTGCAATGCGGTGTTAAGATTCTCCGCAACTGAATGACCTCCCCCTGTGTAGAACAGTTCGGCATCGCTTCTCGGCCTTTTGGCTAAGATCAAAGTGTAGTATCTGTTCTTTTCAGCTTAATATCTGAAAGTTCCCTCACTGAGGGACCAGTATATTAAACTGATTTTTGTAAACTGACGGGATGTTCGGGGCTCGCTCCACTCCCGTCGCGGGTCGGCCCGGCATTGCAGTGCCGCCGGGATCGGCCCACATAAACTTTGCAATATTTTACAAGTATGAGCTTCTATTGAAGGGGCTACTATGTCTGACATTGATGTATAAATGGTGAATTTTGAATTTAATTAAAACTGGTTAATTTCTCGTACACACATCACACACCTTTGCACGACTTATGTCCAATTATGTAAGATGACAATTAATCTTAAATTGTCCAATTATAGAAATTAACCAATCATAAAGCTGTCCAATCATACAAGTTGACCAAACATGCGCAATTGACCAAAAAACCACGTTTCATTATCTCAAAACGACTGACCGACAAACTTCAGTATGACCACATCTCAAAATGTTCACTGCATAAAATAAACACAAGCTATAAAATTAAAATATTACCTTGTATTACTAACGCAAGCCTAATTTTAATCAATTTGTTCAACTATACTTCTCAAAATGAAAACATCAAAATTATCTCTCGTAAAAGAAACACTTTTTTTTGAATGAGTTGAAATTAAAGTACTCTTTTTGATACGTTATGTAACTATTAATAGCCTTATTTTAATTTCGTAAACCTACTGTTTTTTGATCGATCCAACTGTACTATTCAAAACTAAAGAAAGGGGCTCATAGTTTTAAAATAACTTGAAATTGAAATCATTAATGGTTACCAAATAGAGTGTTTGGTAACCATTAATTTATAAATAAATAGAGAGTATATGAGACACGAAAGTCAAGTGACCGAATGGTTTTATTTTGTTTTGGAGAAAGCATAAAATAAATGATTACGTGATTTTCATAATGATGTAACTAAAATATTATTTTACGATACCAAAATTTAATAAAATGTAGATTAAGTGCCTTCAGTGAGTATACCTGCTAGCTTGACCGGGCGCCCATTTGTCAGTTATCACTTGTTTTGTTTATAGTGAACAACAATTCCGTGAACTGAAGGAGGCGCAACTGTCCACTTAATATTGTCCATTCGTTTATTATCTAGGACGCGCCAATTTGGCTTTACCTCGCCTGATGGTGAGCTAAAGACAAAGTCTCAGGAAAGAGGGTCACCTTTACAGACACTAAATAATGTTACAATGGTACTAAATTGTCATAGATGTGCAGTAAAACAATATACATTTTGACAATGGCAGCCGTAGTTCCTATTTCAGCCATTTCATGGACTTATTGATACATCTTTAGGTCTATATATCGTCCGCATGCCATACCAACAGGGTCTTATTTGTACTTGCACCTTATTATACCTACTGTGTAGTACAGTAAAGAATCCTGAAGAAGTCAACTGTCTGTCAACCAAGTAGTATAAAAAAAACCATAGATGGTGCAATGGTACAATTTGTAAAACCACGTCTACACTACTGGCGCTAGGTGGCACTGTGTTGATGATGTCATTTTCTGTACTGCGGTGTTAAGACTCTCCGCAACGGAATGAGTAGCCGGGCTGGCGTGTGTCAAATCATACTTACCTGGCATAGGGGATACCGTGATCACGAAGGCGGTTCCCCCAGGGCGAGACCCTTCCATTGCACTGCGGTCGGGTTGACCCTTGCGATTATCCCTAATGTGGATAACTCGGATGCGTAATTTTTGGTAGTGGGGACTGCGTACGCGCCGTCCCCCTGTATAATATAATTATTCATCCCTGGCAAAAGGTGATTAAACAATTTGTAAAAGAAAGATAACTCAAAGCACTTCTTTAAATAACCACACATCGATGTTATATTATTTCATCCTGTGGTTTACGTATTAGCAAATAATTGTTATTTATTTACCTAAAGCTAGGTTATATAGGTATATATAAATAAATAAAGTGTGTATGATGACTATGTATTTATAGGAATATTCCTTTCGGAACGTTAGGTTGAATTTTCAAAATGTTGAATTCTCTGTTAGTTGAATCTCAGAATGTTGAATTCTTGTGTTGTTGAATGTTTTTGGTGCTATTGTAGATAATGACAAAAATATAGTAAGAAATTATATTTACATATTATGTTATGCTTTATAGTTTATAGCACTCTACGCCTTCAAGCACCCCACGCTTGGTTTGATAGTGAAAATTAAAGGAAGATTTTCTGATTCACTTAATTTTCTACTTCTCAAACTCATCAACAATTCCTGTGAATTTTTAGTTAGTCTTCTTTAAACCCCGCTTCTTAGCATTTTTGAACTGTTATTCGCTTTTTAATTATTATACTTTATTGTCATCCAACTTTGTTAAGCTTGCAATATTTTAAATTAAATTGACTTTTTGAAGTGCTCAAAAAAGGAATTCACCAACGGAAACGTTACAAACAAATGTACATAATTATGATACTATGATATTAAGTGTTTTAAAATGTAATGTAAAAAGTGAGAGAAAAAATCCAAATTGATTTGAATGGTTAGCATATTGCAATAAACTTTCATGAATTTGATATAGTTTCCGATAATGGAAAAACTGGTTATTTAAATATATTTTTATTCCGTTAAATGTTAAATGTCATTAAACGATTTTGCTCAATTACGAATTCAAGAAGAGCTTCAAAGACTATCACAGGATACAAAGAATAATTTACAGAGGTGATGTTGATGTCAAACGTCCATAAGGGGTACTATTTGTACTTACACTATATTGTACTAACTGAGTAGTACCCTAAAGTACCCGTAGACGGCGCAATGTTAAGCTTTTAATAAACCATTTCTACACTACTGGTGTTAGGTGGCGCTGTATTGATGACGTCACTTTCTGCAATGCGGTGTTAAGATTCTCCGCAACTGAATGACATCCCCCTGTGTCGAACAGTTCGGTATCGCTTCTCGGCCTTTTGGCTAAGATCAAAGTGTAGTATCTGTTCTTTTCAGCTTAATATCTGAAAGTTCCCTCACTGAGGGACCAGTATATTAAACTGATTTTTGTAAACTGACGGGATGTTCGGGGCTCGCTCCACTCCCGTCGCGGGTCGGCCCGGCATTGCAGTGCCGCCGGGATCGGCCCACAAAAAATATAATATAATAGACGAAGAAGAAGTACGTTTGTATGTTCGATGTGAGGTATATGCTTGTTGGACATTGCCCGACGGCTGTTACATTTTCATATATTCATATATATTATTTCTTTCCGTTAATATGGTTAAAATTCAGAAAACGGAAATTGCTAGTTGATTCAGTTTTTAATTAGACGTGCGATTATCACAAAAGCGCCACGAGTTTATGTAAGATACTTTCGGAAGTTATGCGAAGTGAAAAAAATACTGAATTTTATTTTGTGCAAAATAATATGAAAGTTACGTTGTCATTGTGGCACTACAGCGCAATAATAGTAGTAAAAAGGTAACATCGATTGTTTTGGTGGTTATTTGAACAGTATATTATTATTGACCTCCGGACCCTGACTTCGCCGGACAGATATGACTACAACCATGTAAGTCCGATATTATTGTGCTGATAACGTTACAGCGCTGACTGACTTAATACATGCTCCCCACAAAATTTATTTGAAGAAAGCTTCATAATAATAGGAAGTGTTTTTTTTAAATTTAGTTATACAAAAACAATAATAAAACACAAAATAACAGCAAAGACTGTTCGTGGCCATTACCGCCCACCTCCAAGAGATAACTGATGGTAGTGTTAGTACATATTTTATATTAGTTAAACATATATATGGAATTCAAAAGAAACAAAGCCTTTAAAACCAAATAAGAAGAACGAAATTGTTGAAAATGGATAAGCACTTCATATTTTATTCCATTTTGGATGCCTACAATAATTTCCGTAGAAAGTCTGAATATGTTACTACATAAGTCGAAAAAGCAACACTATTCAGGGCAACCATTTTTAAGTGCTTTAGTAAATCTGAATCCACATTCTGTTGTTTATTATTGAAGTAAGAAATTTCATTTGAGTTTTCCGAGAATGCGAGAACAATATTTGTATCAATTACAAACTACTTTCTATGCAAGTTTTACATAATTCAAAATTTTGTGCAAGTTGAGTTATCAATTTATACATATGTATGCCATATTGATTGCGAAAATCATTCAGATTGCTTACTTCAATGTATGACGGTGATTGGCACACTGCTCCGCATCACGCAGCGTAATGCGGGATTTCATGGCTTTGTCATTGTACCTACTCAGTAGTATACTGAAGAATCCACAGATTGCGCTGTGGTACAATTTGTCCCCTATTCGCAGTAGTTCGGTGATTTGTCCGGTATACCGAACTAATGCTACTTTTTAGTCGCAGTAGTCCGGTAAGCACAACGCACCGTACTATTGCTACATTTTTAGTAGCAATAGTTCGCGAAGTAACATAGGCAAAGAAAATACAATAACAATTTAATTACTTTAAAATGAAGACGTAAAGAGAGCCACTTTATATAAAAATAACTGGGTAGAAATGTCGCCACAAGTTAACTGTAGTTGAGCATCCCTTATGAAATCATCTGTTTCAATGCATTTCTTACTCCTTTTTAATAATGTCTCCTTTCCAAATCTCGTGTACTAATCGACTTTTAAATTCGCAAGAGTATTGTCATCATGTAGCACATGCAAAATTTGAATCATGGTTGGGTTTTTTTTAATGAGCCCATTTATTTTGTAATTCCAACCTTCCACAATATTGTTTGTCCGATGACGATTAGCGAAAACTGACCATATATGAATAAAATCAGGCCTCATCCAAAAATTTTCGAAATACTTCTGAAACTTTATTAGATTTTCATCACCAGAGACTATTTCATTACTTTTTATGTATTGCCAACCCGCATTAATTTCATGATCAGGCAGCAAAGCTAACGTGGAACATAAATTAACAATATATTTATGTTTTTTTGACGTTAGGTTATATTCAGTCGCTTTACGCTGTAAACAATTACGGTAATGAAAATAACAACCGATTATTGTGGCATTTTCAAATACACATTTTATGGCTTTTATAGTGGCTATTTCATAATCAACATGTATCTCTTTAGGATCCCACTCAGGAATTTGTGACTTACATAATTCAAAAACAATTCTATATGCCTTTTCGCTCTTATGAGACATAAAGGCAAATGCCAGCGGTACCACAATATTTGTCTCATTGGTGCTACCTAAGTCTCCATGAATGCTAAATAACTGAGCAAATGGACTGGGGCTGGCCTTAAAGGTACCATCCATGAAGTATACTTTAATAGTTTTCATTTGAGCCCGAGCAAAACTGTTACAAAATATAAGTATTCTGACGTCGTCATCACAATAATCCGCCAGTAAATAATCTAAAAATAACTTTGGAACTTGTACTTCGGAATGGGATGATGAACGTAATTTATGCACTCCAGCATATTTACGAATCTTGCGATAAATAGTATCTTTTTTTTGTGAGAATGTAGGGATTGGATTAGAAGATGCTAAATCTAGGCCTTTATTTCGTAATTCCACTAGAAATTTTCGATAGATTCTGGGTGCAGGTTCTCTGCCCTTTTCAGCCTCCGTTATGCATTTACTGATACTTTCATCAATCGTATTTTGCGATTCATCAGAACTACAATTGTGATCGCCTGTTTTGACAATTGTGTCTTCTTCCTAAAAAAATTAATATGAATTAGAATTACGAACTTTCCTATAACAAAGTACAGAACAGCACAAAATTATATTACTACCTACGAATAATGTATCCTATAGAAGTGTAATTCGGCTCAAAAAATGGCACCACGTAATGGGTACCGCGGAAGGCGGGGCTTAAAAAGTGTACCGCGCGACACAGCCAATCCGCGCGGTCACGCGTATCGTACGGTTGTGTCGCTGGAACCATTCGGTCAGTGATTTTAATTGCGTTTTCGCCTTAATTATATTTCAAATATGCCTTCGAGTGTTGCGAAGTGGTGCAGAAATCATACGGATATGAAAAACTCTGGAATCATCTTCCAAATTATTTTGCATCAAAATTGTTCGATTAAATAAAATTATGCCAAACCTAGGTAACCCACATATGCCAAATGAATTTCGGAGCAGCAAGTTTCTGCCAGATGCCAACTCTGTCACGCCAGTATAAGAAAACTCACTTTCTGGCATCTTTACATAATCCTGATCAGGGAAAAACTGACTATCAATTGAAGTTAGAATAGGTCTTCACCTACAGATTGAAAAAAGTGAGTGCAAACAATTTTCGACCTTATTAACATGACTAAGTACCGCCTTTTTTTCGCATATTCGTGATCAGCATCATCGATAACGCGAAAAAACATGTAATCAGGAAAATATTATTAAGGTCGAAAGTAGTATCTGTGTGAATGTTATGTAAATTTTCACATATTTTTGGAACATAATGTATTACAACAAAATAACATGAACACGTAAACTCAAAAATACGCTAAGATCTACATTATATGAAAGTTCACCGACTTTTGTAACATAAGTATTTTAAGTAGTTTACTAAAAATACCATTAACACGTTAAGTTGAAAGCCCGCGCACACTATCTTAAAGTCTACTTTATAATAATAATGTTTACCGACTTTTGTAATTTACCTATAATTAACAATGCAACAAAATAACCTATACACGTGAAGTAAACAAAAGTCCGTACCGTACACATAATGCCACATGCCACAATCTATATTTTATGCAAGTTTACCGCATTTTGTAATAGTATCGCGATTTCATTGCGTTCACCGACATTTGTAATTTTACGATGATCACCACGTTATGTGGCCGGCAGCGTATATCCACTTTTGACGAGTACAGTGGAAACGAATTCTGAAAGTTTATACACGTTCATTGACTTTTGGCGCTGACTGTACATAATTGTGAAAAAAAAAACGTATTTTAATTTGTATGCGAATGTAGTTTTTTTTTGCAAGAATATTGAACTTATTCTATAAAATTAAACACATAAACAAGCTATCTTATTATTGTATATTGGCGCCGAGCCGACACGACCTTTTTGTTTTATTGCTGTTTTAGTATGCGTAAGTTACTCCAAGATTTCAGCGGTAACTCTATAGTAGTTACATTTCTATAGGATACATTATTCGTAGATTACTACCTACTGGTAAGTAAGTATACATAGTAGGTCTTACCTTTGTTATTGTAACATAGCCTTTACAACGTATATGTTTATTCTTGTAGTTTTTACAACGCCAGTAGCTGTTTTGCCCACTAATGACAGAATTTCTATAAAACTGATACCCATGAAACAATAAAACCCTCCCTCGTCCACGTTCAATGATTTTAAAATCATTTATATCATTCATTTTTGATGTTACGGTAACACTTTAAATTAATTATGAATTACTAAAGAGCAATAAATACATTAAATACCAATTCGCATTGAGAAGGAAAAATTGTTTAGTAAACAATTTGAAATTAGACATTGTCATTATGATTTATACCTATCTTGCAACTGAAGAGTCTGTATACCTATATCTTAGAGTTTGCTTAGCTAATTTGTGGCGACATTTCTACCCAGTTATTTTTATATAAAGTGGCTCTCTTTACGTCTTCATTTTAAAGTAATTAAATTGTTATTGTATTTTCTTTGCCTATGTTACTTCGCGAACTATTGCTACTAAAAATGTAGCAATAGTACGGTGCGTTGTGCTTACCGGACTACTGCGACTAAAAAGTAGCATTAGTTCGGTATACCGGACAAATCACCGAACTACTGCGAATAGGGGCAATTTGCTTAACCACGTCTACACAGCTGGCGCTAGATGACACTGTGTTGATGACGTCATTTTCTTTACTGCGGTGTTAAGACTCTCCGCAATGGCATGACTAGCCGGGCCGGCGTGTGCCAAATCATACTTACCTGGCATAGGGGATACCGTGATCACGAAGGCGGTTCCCCCAGGGCGAGACCCTTCCATTGCACTGCGGTCGGGTTGACCCTTGCGATTATCCCTAATGTGGATAACTCGGATGCGTAATTTTTGGTAGTGGGGACTGCGTACGCGCCGTCCCCCTTTGAAATCTAATCTATTCTCCCGGCACAAGATGATTAAACAATTTTTAAAACAAAATTACAATGCACTTTTAAAAATAACCACATCTCAATGGCACTTATATTATTTCATCCTGTGGTTTACGTGTAAACAAATATTTTGTTATTTATTTAACTTAAGTTAGATTATATAGGTATTATGTATATAATGAGTATGTATTTATAATATTTTTGGTGCTATTCTTGTAATGTGAAAAATATAGTGAAAAATTATATTTATAAATTATGTTAAAAAGCGAAGAGAGCTCGATAACTATAACAACAATGCTTTATAGTTAATAGCTCTCCACGCTTTCAAGCACCCCACACTTGGTTTGACAATGAAAATTCTTTTAAAAAAAAAGTAATTTTCAATAGGAAAAAGTGAAAGAGAAAATCTAAATTCATTTCAATACGCTAACGTTAAATTTTAAATATCATTAACCATTTTTGTTCAATTACTAATTCAAGTACAGCTTCAAATCAAATACTATCGCTCTGTTCAACACTGCAAAACTACAGCTGTTCAACCGTAATGAATACAAAGAATGTTTTACAGAGGCGATGTTGATGTCAAACGTCCTTAAGGGGTACTATTTGTACTTACACTATAATATGGTACTGATTAGTACCCCAAAGTACCCGTAGACGGCGCAATGCTAAGTTTTTATAATTAACCATATCTACACTATTGGTGCTGTTAGGTGGCGCTGTGTTGATGACGTCACTTTCTACACTGCAGTGTTGAGACTCTCCGCAACTGAATGACCTCCCCCTGTGTCGGACAGTTCGGCATCGCTTCTCGGCCTTTTGGCTAAGATCAAAGTGTAGTATCTGTTCTTTTCAGCTTAATATCTGAAAGTTCCCTCACTGAGGGACCAGTATATTAAACTGATTTTTGTAAGCTGACGGGATGTTCGGGGCTCGCTCCACTCCCGTCGCGGGTCGGCCCGGCATTGCAGTGCCGCTGGGATCGGCCTACATAAACTGTGGAATTCATTTCAACATGTTAGACGTAGAAGAAATATGGTTGTATTTTCGATGGAAGGGTATATGCTTGATGGACATTGTGCGACGGCTGGATTATTACAAAGTATATGCTCTTTAAGCTCTAACATTACACTTTCATTTATATTATTTCTAATTAATATATAATTATATAATTTTTATTCCTATGAGTTATTTGTTTATTTAAAATGTAAAAAATGGAATGAAAAACAGGATTACCTAGTTGAGGCACAATCTATGTAGCACAGCTTAATAATTATAACGTAAGATGTACAATAGGAAATTTAAATTATAAGTAAACTAATGTAATAAGATATAAACTAATATTTACAAGAATATAAAATAGGATACAAAAGGATCAAATTAAGCATCGAAGAATTCCTCCCCATCGATGTCGACTGGTAATGTGCCCAAAAGGCTGGCGGCATTGCCCCGTTGGATGGCAATGCCAATCCGTTGAGCGAAAAAGAGGCCAGCCCTTTGGTCACGCGAAGCATCGACCAGTCGTTTTGCTATTTCTTTGTATAGCGACCGTGCGCTCGGACCCCACGAACCCAGCGTTTCAACCCCAAACGGCTTGTTTGTAATGTTATCATATTTTCGCCGTTTGAGGGTCTCAGCAGATGCCGCAGCAGCACAAGCACAATCCGTCGTACTTGGAAGATGGGAAGGGGCAAGGGTGTCGACGCATGTTGCGTCCCACACCAAAGGCCTACCCATCTTCCAAGGCACCAAAGACATACCGTCCGGTCTCTTGCCATCGTTGCGCACCAAGCCAACTGGTTCAAGTATAGCTGGAACACCAGCGGTGACAAGAGCCCGGCGGATAATGTCATTTAAATGTGCATGACGTGACATGCGGCCTGCGCTCCTGCCGCATGATAGGCCGTGATGCCCAAGGCTGTCGACTGCCTCACCACAGTGACATCGATGAGGAGAAACACAGGGAGCACCCAAACGAAGACAGGCTGCAATTCTAAACGTCGTGTCGTCTAACATGGTGCCAATGTTGGACGACGGAAGGGCCTGAAGCCATACATCAGATTCCCACTCTCCCACAGCCAGAAGGCGAGCACGCTCTGCAACATTAGAGGACGTATTCAGTAATTGTTGTCGTAATATGCTGCAAAGTGGCTCATCCCAATGTCTCTCGGAGCCTAGGTCGGTGGGCAAAACAGTGTTTGGGCAAAACATTTTCCAAGCATTTATAGCTTCGGCTTTGCCTGGCACTTCGGAATAAACCAGTGTGGGTATCAAGATTTTCCTGATTGATTCCTCTGTGCCATGAATCGAAGCTAAAAAAGCTGGTAAACTTACATCGGAAATTTTACGAACACCGAGCCCACCCCAGCGCACCGGGAGTGATGCTTGGAGCCAGACTCGGTCGTTCAAATCTACATTCAAAATTATATAATTTGAACCATGTTATTTCTTTCCTTTAATATGGTTAAAATTCAGAAAACTGATTTTTTTAGTTAATTCAGTATTTAAATAGACGTGCAATTACAAAATCGCCACAAGTTTATGTTAGATACTTTCGGAAATTATGCGAAGTAAAAAAAAAATACAGAATTTTATTATGTGCAAAATAATATAGAAGTTACATTGTCATTGGGGCACTACTGTAGTGCTACAATGGTAGTAAATAAGTACCATAGATTCTTAGTGGTTAATTGAACAGTATATTGTTACTGACCACCAGACCTTAACCTCGCCGGACGGATATGACTACAACCATATAAGTCCGATATTATTGTCCAGGCAACGTTACAGCGTTGACTGACTTAATACTTGTTCCCTACAAAATTTGATTGAAGATGGCTGCATAAGAATAAGAAGTGTTTTTTTTATTTATTTAAAAAGAAACAATAAAAAAAGCACACAAAGTTTGAATATGTTACGAAGTCGAAATAGCACATTTAGGGCAACCACTTTTATGGGTTATGATCTGAATCCACATTCTTTTAAGTTGTTAATTATTGAAGTAAGAAATTTCATGTGAGTTTTTAGAGAGCGCAAGCACAATATTAGTATCAATTATAAAGTAGTTTCTATGCAAGTTTTACGTAACTCAAAAATTCGTTCAATTTGACTGGTCGACTGACATAATATGTAATATTGTGCAATATTGATTGCTTAAATCATTCAGTTTGCTTACTTCAATGTATGACGGCGATTGGCAAACTGCTCCGCATCACACTGCGGAATGCGGAAGTGAGTGGTCTTTATCAGTGTACCTACTGAGAGTACACTGAAGAATCCACAGATTGCGCCGTAGTATAATTTGTTAACCACGTCTACACAGCTGGCGCTAGGTGGCACTGTGTTGATGACGTCATTTTCTGTACTGTGGTGTTAAGACTCTCCGCAACGGAATGAGTAGCCGGGCCGGCGTGTGTCAAATCATACTTACCTGGCATAGGGGATACCGTGATCATGAAGGCGGTTCCCCCAGGGCGAGACCCTTCCATTGCACTGCGGTCGGGTTGACCCTTGCGATTATCCCTAATGTGGATAACTCGGATGCGTAATTTTTGGTAGTGGGGACTGCGTACGCGCTGTCCCCCTGTAAAATGTAATTAATCCTTTAGGCATATGGTAGTTTAGTAAAACAAAACTAATCTCAATGCACTTCATCCCTTTAATCGATGTTTATCATATTCTCAAAAGACAACATTAGTAAAACATCACATTCGATATACACGAAATTCGCAAAACATGAGAATATCATAATATTAAATTCTGAATATTATTATTATGTAGGTATATATATGATGAGTATGTCTTTATAATATTTTTGGTACTACGGTGAAAAAAATAATATCATTACTCGACAAAGGGTTCGCTTTCTTCAAAAAGTTAATAAAATACTCTTTGTTTGACTGAGTGAATAAAAAAAATGGATTTGGAACATGTGAGAAAACAAAACAAACAAACAATAGTAAGAAAAATGGAAATCCTGCAAAGACGTACTTTTTTTTTTTTTTTTTTTTTTTTTTACGTGCGCAAAATCCCCACGGATACCTCCCCACCGGAGCCGGTGGAGGAGGTTATGTCGGACTCGAACCGACTAAAACGCACGCCGCCTGTGGGTCGTTTCGGTTGCCGAAGGTGAGGTTGACAGGCATATCCCTCGCACCCCGGCCGACCCAGGGCCATCTCTCACGATCTGGCCCTCTTCTCGGGTGTGGGGACCACAGAGTCCCCAACTCGTCCCCGGAAACGGGGAGGCGCGCCACGCGCGCCACTGCCGCGGCCTGCTTCTGCAAGGGTGACAGGCGGCTTCACCTGTCACCCCCAGGCCGGCGCTCATGGGGGGCGGAGGTCGTTCATCGACCTCCGACGCCCGAGTTGCCTTCGTGCGCGGGCAGCTTGTCTGGCGATCCTTCGTCGCTCCCGCTGCCGCTCCCGCCCCGCCTCCTCCTTCACGAGCATTACTTGCTCGCAGGAGGCGCCGGCCGCCCACGCATCCGCGCAGCGAACCATCGCCGCGAGCAAGGTGGAGAGCGTGAGAACCCTCACTCCCAGGGCCGCCACAAGCTCCCGCCTCGGCGTCTCCCACGCCGGACACTCGGTGAGCGTGTGCGGACCTGAGTCCTCGCTCGCGTCGCAGTGATGGCACTCGGACGTTGGCTCTTTCTGCATCCGACGCAGATACTTTCCGAAGCATCCGTGCTCGGTGATCATCTGCGTCAGACGGTACGAGAGGCTGCCGTGTGGCCTCTCTAGCCACTCCCCCATGATGGGTCTTACCGCCGTTACTACGGCGTGCCCTCTGCAAAGACGTACTAAAAACCACCAAAATGTTAAAACTGGCTGTATGGAATAATTTCTTGTTCTTTTGTTTTCTATTATTCTTTTATGTATTTACCTTTAATTATTTTCTCGTAGTTAATGATAAAAAAGTAGAGTACCTAACACGTGCCATTAAATGCAAACGTTAAAACATTGGACTCATTGTAAATAATACTGAATTAATCGTAAAAATAATCCGTTAAAAATCATTTTATTCCTATTTTCTTAAGTGAAGGGTGCTGGATTGTAGCAAAAATGCTTTAAGCAGGTTTAGCAATGAAATTAAGGTCTAAGTATTGAGGTTTTTCTAATTTAAATGCTTGGATATATATACAATAGTCAAAGTCTAAATGTTTGGTCTAGGCCTCTCCCAATATTGGGAAGCTTTGGCCTACTGTTCCCACGCTGGCCAAACGGGTTGGCACAGGATTCTATTTCAAGTTTTCCTTCTCTTGCAGTGATATCGTCTGCGTATTCTTCCGTTAGTCGCCTCTTACGATACCCTTCGGACGAGATGGGGTAGTGATACTTGTATTTTTTCTACGTCACCACGCGGATAACACCACATCGATCCCTGTTAAGTGTGCAATATTGCAAATTATTCCAACGTTTTGAAGTATTCAGATTCCTTTACAAACAAACACATAAAAGTAACATATTAAGCGTATTAAAAGGTAATGTTCAATAGTGAGAGAAAATAATTTATGGAGCTATAGACATTCTGAGATATATTATTTCAGTTGTCTAAAATTTAGGAAAGTGCAATTATTGTGGTAATATTACTTTTTGAATAGAGTTGCAATTATATCAAAAGTGACACAAGTTGAAATTCCTTTTTTGAAAAAAATTATGTTTCATAAATTTCTTTCATGCATAATAAATTCTTTCTATTGGAAGTTTACGCGAATATTACGTAT
Source organism: Eilema griseolum (assembly GCA_963662185.1). Lineage (NCBI taxonomy): Eukaryota > Metazoa > Arthropoda > Insecta > Lepidoptera > Erebidae > Eilema > Eilema griseolum. Next base: position 24,412,756 of record OY759242.1, on the reverse strand, counting down.
ATTTTTTCAAATGTTTTATGAGCACAATGAGATATAAGCTATGTCGTCATTGTAACTCCACTGCAGAGCTGTAATGGGGATCGTAAACAGGGATTCTCAATTCTGCCAAAGGAATCCCACTGTCATACCACGAACAAATTAATTTATAGACTAAAATTGAAATCCATTTAATTTTAGTCTATAAGATAATGCTTTTAAAGTCCAAAATTGTAAGGCTTTTTGCAGAGTGAGTGAAAGAGTGTAATGAAACTATTCAATTATTTTAGACTTTATGCGTATAGAAATAAAGTCTTAAATGTAATGCCACTTTTTGCAGTGTCTGTGGTGTGACAGTGGTTTTGCATTTGTAGAATCGAGGGCCAGTAACATTAACCAATATTTTAGGTGGTTTATTCCGCTGATTATAACATCAGATACATTTCACTGATCATCACTGCCCATCAAACCCTGGACATCCGTACAGATATGAATACAGCTATAAAGTCAGATATTATTGTCTAGACTTAAACGTTGTATAAACGTATATTTTTGAGAACCCAAGCCTTTAGAACCGAACAGAACTAAGTACAATGTTTTATTTGATAACAATATATATTATTCCATTGTGGATGCTTGCAATTATTGCGGTATAAAGTGTGAATAAGTTGCTTAGTCCAAAAAGCACACTATTCAGAGCAACCATTATTAAGTTTGAATCCACATTCTTTTATGTTTGCGTTTCATTATTTTGTTTAAGTGGTTTATTATTGAAATTATATAATATTATTTCCTGTGAATTATCAGATAGTGCGAGAACAAGTTGTATAAGTTATTAAATTAATCTAAGTTTTACATAATCCAAAATTTCGTGCTAGATCAATTATCAACTTATATGCCTGGCATGTATAATCGCTAAAGTGAATGACTTCAGCGATTAAACATGGCGGATTTCTTGCTGCTATGGTATCACGCAGCGGGATGCAGGTGTGCATGGCCTTCATCTTTGTACCTACTGAGTAATACACTAAACTACGCACAGATGGCGCTGTGATATAATTTGTAAACCATGTCTACACAACCGGCGCTAGGTGGCACTGTGTTGATGACGTCATTTTCTGTACAGCGGTGTTAAGACTCTCCGCTACGGAATGACTAACCCGGCCGGCGTGTGCCAAATCATACTTACCTGGCATAGGGGATACCGTGATCATGAAGGCGGTTCCCCCAGGGCGAGACCCTTCCATTGCACTGCGGTCGGGTTGACCCTTGCGATTATCCCTAATGTGGATAACTCGGATGCGTAATTTTTGGTAGTGGGGACTGCGTACGCGCCGTCCCCCTGTAAAATCTAGACTATAGAGTATTGCCTCGGAAGGCTTCGGCGGAGTTGACGTCAGTTGCGAGAGTTGCCTACGGGGATTATAATTTTTTTTGTGCCCTCTAGACTTACTACGTATCTAAGGCGTCATGCTCAATTTCAATTTTGATTAACATTTTGCATTAAGAAATTCTTACTAAGTAAAGCGTACATCAAAAATTTAGCAATGAAATAATTGGTCTGTATTGAGGCTTGAGGCTTCTCTAATGTTGATGCTTGGATATATATAAGTATACAACAGTCAGTCTCAATGTCTTACATTAATTAACAATTACTTTGTATTCATAACTGCTTTTAAAGCCTGTTTTTGACTAGTATTTGTTTTTTTTTTAAATTATTTTACTCATATTGTCATCAGTCCCTATTAAGTGTGCAATATTGCAAATTATTCCAACCTTTTGAAATACTCAGATTCCGTTTCAAACAAACATTATAATAACATATTAAGCGTATTAAAAGGTAATTTAACGTCAACTGAGTCAATTAATTCAATATTTTATTCTTTCTCGATTTACCGGTAGAGAATGCCTGTGGCATTAAGTCCGCCTAAGTAGAGAGAAGAGTCAACATCACCTGGAAAAAAATTTGGAGTCTAAAAGAAATTCTAAAAAGCGACATGACCATCAAGTTGAAAAGCAAAGTCATGAATACCTGTCTACTCCCCTCACTAACATATGCTTGCCAAACCTGGAAATTTACTAGGAAAGTGAAAAACAAGATTATAACATGTCAAAGGGGCATGAAAAGAAGCATTTTGAAGATTAGAAAGATCGAAAAAGTCCGCCATACCGACATAAGACAAAAAACTAAAGTCATTGACGCTCTCAGCTATTCACAAAAACTAAAATGGCGGTGGGCAGGACATGTGGCCTGACTTAGAGACAATCGCTGGACAAGGAAAAGGAGACAAGGTAGACCAAATGCACGATGGACAGACGACATTATAAAAATAGCCGGCGACCACTGGATACGAGTAGCAGAAGATAGAACAAATTGGCTATCTCTGGAGGAGGCCTTTAACTGAGTGGGGTTCTTACAATAGAAATAAATATACTAAATAATTTACAACTACACATTTAATTTACAATTTACAATATTTTTGTAAACCTAATTATGAAACCAGTAAGAAATAAAAGGCTTATTTATTTTTATTTATTTATTTATTTTATGTACTTGTGCATAAAGTTTAAAATAAATAAATAAATAAATAATAGTAATCATCGTTAAGTATAAGAATTGGGGGCATAACTTGAGCAAACTTGCCTACCCGTATTTGACTCTGGGAACATCATAAACATTGGTCCTACAGGTCTAAGGATTTAAAGTTTCATATAAGCCATTTTCAATGCTCCTTATTCTGCATCATTATTTTAAATTTATAAAATATCATTTGTATTATTTAAAGAGTTTTATTTTTCATTCATTTACTGACAAAAACTGGTATAAAATGATATGAACAAAAATCTATTGCAAAGAAATACACCCCAAGTTTTTTTGCTGAAAGTAGGTATTGTATACCAATTTTAATAATACATATTATTATTATATTTAAAGCTAAAAAAATCAAAAGAATCACTGTATGAAAAACATTTTTCTTTTTCGTCGCCTTGGATAAATGTGTGACGAAACATCATAATATGTTACCTATAAATTTTATTGTATTATATTATGTAAATGTAACTACGTCTACGGTGTTGACACTAGGTGGCGCTATATTGATAATGTCACTCTCTGCACTGCGGTGTTAAGATTCTCCGCAACTGAATGACCTCCCCCTGTGTCGGATAGTTCAGCATCGCTTCTCGGCCTTTTGGCTAAGATCAAAGTGTAGTATCTGTTCTTTTCAGCTTAATATCTGAAAGTTCCCTCACTGAGGGACCAGTATATTAAACTGATTTTTGTAAACTGACGGGATGTTCGGGGCTCGCTCCACTCCCGTCGCGGGTCGGCCCGGCATTGCAGTGCCGCCGGGATCGGCCCACATAAACTATGGGAAACAAATTAATGCTCCAAAGTAACACCGCCAAGTTGGTAAAATTTGCACGAGGTTGTCACTTTGCGAACTTGGCATTCTGAGATGATACAATATATCTACAATGAATTATTTCTTCGCTCGTGTTTAAAATTCGTTCACATTGTTTATAATTCTTGTTTTCTTATTATAGAACAATGCGGTCCGATCCCTGGCTTCATCCAGGAATATACACGTTACAAAGCCCGATTTGCTAGATTGCTTCTTCACTTAACAAATTGAATTAACCTTAGTTAACGTCAACTGAGTCAATAGTTTCTGGTTAATTGCGAGAAACTATTTTTTTGTGTGAAAATGTACACAATATCTTTTTTTACAGTTTTTAACTAGATTGGCGCTGCTCCATTTTGTTTTTAGCTATCGTTTACTTTTTGAAAAGCTTATAACTAGAAAGGCTATCGTTTTGTCGTTCTGATTTACTAACGTGTAGTTTGTTATGAACCGAACAAACTATCGTACTTTTTGTACGTTTGAAGTGTCTCGTATTGAGACAATTTCACTTTAAACGGAAATAATTTGCGGATGCTGAAGAGAATGAAGAGAGAGTTTATCTTTTTGAATAGGTTGATCGCAAAGCACTAATCGCTGGTTTTGATATAATATTATATTGAATATATGGAAGAGGGCTACATAGGTTATTCCCTTACCTATTTACTTAATATATAGTTAAATGAGTGACACCAGGCTCCGAAGTATGCCACGGCCGAAACCGGGGAGGACCGGCTAATTGATAATCCTAGATAGGAATTATATAATCGACAAATACTAAATTATTGCAATCCAGTATTGGGATTAATTTAAAAAAACAACCATGAATGTCTTATTGACCCAACAAGATTATTAAATATAAATAGGATCACGTTATTTATAAATAATATCATTTATTTATTGACTGTCTATACCGGCACTTATAGTGTTTTCAGGCACAAAACGCCCTTTTTGTGTTAGAGAGATGTAAAGCGTGAGTTCCTTAGTGGTTATGGAGTCGGCCTTACGATCGAAAGGTCCCAGGTTTGAACACTACAGACGTGAACACACTCCTAACACAAGCAATTTGGCTTAGCTGGAGGGGTTAGAGGGTATATTAGTAATTTCGGTTGCTAATATTCTTTAAAAAAAACCACCAATATTAAGCTCAGGGTCTGGTAGCAACTTGGTAAAACAAGTCAGATATTACTTCATACATCACGAAGGCGGTTCCCCCAGGGCGAGACCCTTCCATTGCACTGAGGTCGGGTTGACCCTTGCGATTATCCCTAATGTGGATAACTCGGATGCGTAATTTTTGGTAGTGGGGACTGCGTACGCGCCGTCCCCCTGTAAAATCTAGACTATAGAGTATTGCCTCAGAAGGCTTCGGAGTTGCCGTCAGTTGAGACTTTGAGAGAGTTGCCTACGGGGATTATAAAAATTTTTCGTGCCCTCTAAACTTACTACGTATCCAAGGCGTCATGCTTAGACAATTTTGATTAACATTTTGCATAAGAAATACTTTACTAAGTAAAGCGTACATCAAAAATTTAGCAATGAAATTGGTCTAAGTATTGAGGCTTGAGGCTTTTCTAATGTCGATGCTTGGATATATAAGTATACAACAGTCAGTCTCAATGTCTTACATTAATTCACAATTACTTTGTATTCATAACTGCTTTTAAAGCCTGTTTTTGACTAGTATTTGTTTTTTTTTTAATTATTTTACTCATATTGTCATCAGTCCCTATTAAGTGTGCAATATTGCAAATTATTCCAACCTTTGGAAATAATCAGATTCCGTTTCAAACATACATATAATAACATATTAAGCGTATTAAAAGGTAATTTAACGTCAACTGAGTCAATTGATTCAATACTGTGTTTTTCTCGGTTGACCGGTAGTGAATGCCTGTGGCATTAAGTCCGCCTATGTACTTGTGCATAAAGTTTAAAATAAATAATAGTAATCATCGTTAAGTATAAGAAATGGGGGCATAACATCATAAATATTGGTCCTACAGGTCTAAGGATTTAAAGTTTCATTTAAGCCATTTTCAATGTTCCTTATTCTGCATCATTTTTTAAAATTTATAAAATATCAATTTTATTATTTAGAATTTGTAAAATCCAAACCGAGTTTATTTTTCATTCATTTACTGACAAAAACTGGTATAAAATGATATGAACAAAAATCTATTGCAAAGAAATACACCCCAAGTTTTTTTTGCTGAAAGTAGGTATTGTATACCAATTTTAATAATACAAATTGTTATTATATTTAAAGCTAAAAAATCAAAGAAATCACTGTATGAAAAACATTTTTCTTTTTCGTCGCCTTGGATAAATGCCTGACGAAACGTCATATGTTACCTATAAATTTTATTGTATTATATTATGTAAATGTAACTACGTCTACGCTGTTGACACTAGGTGGCGCTATATTGATAACGTCACTTTCTGCACTGCGGTGTTAAGATTCTCCGCAACTGAATGACCTCCCCCTGTGTCGGATAGTTCGGCATCGCTTCTCGGCCTTTTGGCTAAGATCAAAGTGTAGTATCTGTTCTTTTCAGCTTAATATCTGAAAGTTCCCTCACTGAGGGACCAGTATATTAAACTGATTTTTGTAAACTGACGGGATGTTCGGGGCTCGCTCCACTCCCGTCGCGGGTCGGCCCGGCATTGCAGTGCCGCCGGGATCGGCCCACATAAACTTTGGGAAATAAATTAATGCTCCAAAGTAACACCGCCAAGTTGGTAAAATTTGCGCGAGGTTTTCATTTTGCGAACTTGGCATTCTGAATTCTGAGATGATACAATATATAATGTATGATTTCTTCGTTCGCGTTTAAAATTCATTCATATTGTTTAAAATTCTTGTTTTCTTATTATACAACAATGCGGTCCGATGCCTGGCTTCATCCATGAATATACACGTTATAAAGCCCGATTTGCTAGATTGCTTCTTCACTTAACAAATTGAATTAACCTTAGTTAACGTCAACTGAGTCAATAGTTTCTGGTTAATTGCGAGAAACTATTTTTTTGTGTGAAAATGTACACAATATCTTTTTTTACAGTTTTTAACTAGATTGGCGCTGCTCCATTTTGTTTTTAGCTATCGTTTACTTTTTGAAAAGCTTATAACTAGAAAGGCTATCGTTTTGTCGTTCTGATTTACTAACGTGTAGTTTGTTATGAACCGAACAAACTATCGTACTTTTTGTACGCTTGAAGTGTCTCGTATTGAGACAATTTCACATCAAACGGAAATAATTTGCGGATGCTGAAGAGAATGAAGAGAGAGTTTATCTTTTTGAATAGGTTGATCGCAAAGCACTATTCGCTGGTTTTGATATAATATTATATTGAATATATGGAAGAGGGCTACATAGGTTATTCCCTTACCTATTTACTTAATATATAGTTAAATGAGTGACACCAGGCTCCGAAGTATGCCACGGCCGAAACCGGGGAGGACCGGCTAATTGATAATCGTAGATAGGAATTATATAGTCGACAAATACTAAATTATTGCAATCCAGTATTGGCATTAATTAAACAAAACAACCATGAATGTCTTGTTTGCCCAACAAGATTACTAAATATAAATAGGATCACGTTATTTATAAATTATATAATTTATTTATTAACTGTCTATACCGGCCCTTATGGTGTTTTTAGGCACAAAACGCCCTTTTTGTGTTAGAGAGATGTAAAGCATGAGTTCCTTAGTGGTTATGGAGTCCACGAGAACCCACTCCTAACACAAGCCATTTAGCTTAGCTGGAGGGGTTAGAGGGTATATTAGTAATTTCGGTTGCTAATATTCTTTAAAAAAAAACCACCAATATTAAGCTCAGGGTCTGGTAGCAACTTGGTAAAACAAGTCAGATATTATTTGCTAGATGGCGCTACTACGCTCCTAAGAAAATGTATAAGTCGGTGTTAAGACTCTCCGCTACGGAATGACTAGCCGGGCCGACGCGTGCCAAATCATACTTACCTGGCATAGGGGATACCGTGATCATGAAGGCGGTTCCCCCAGGGCGAGACCCTTCCATTGCACTGCGGTCGGGTTGACCCTTGCGATTATCCCTAATGTGGATAACTCGGATGCGTAATTTTTGGTAGTGGGGACTGCGTACGCGCTGTCCCCCTTATAATAATTATAATTCAACGCCTCAAGATCACAAGAATGATATCATCTGAGATGATGAATTACAGTTACATTTTGCAAAATTGGCATCCTGAGATGAATCATCTTAACTTGGAAAATAGTTTTTGAAATATCACCATGTGGGTAAACTACCCACGTGGTGATTTATTTTTAACGTCAAACAAACATCTTATCTTGTGTTGTTGAATTGCACAGTTTGCACACCAGTATACAGTACATTCTTGTAAACTTTTCTTTTTCTTAATGTATAATTTCTTGCATCTAAAGTGCTGTGCCATATAGCTGCTGTATAATAGCAATGTCTTGCATTTAAATGGTAATTGTGTTGCCGTCTACGATAATAATGTAATGTGCTAGAAAGGCCTTCTGAAAACACTTTGCGTTGGACTTCCTCTTGTACTAACGTCAATAGTTAAAATCAATATAATTAATACGTGAACTTAACTCACATTGGCTGGACACATACACTTAGTTGTTTAACTAGTGTAACACTATATACTTATATATTTATAACTATGTATATACCAAAATTAGCTGAGTTCAAAAGCGTCATCTGTTACAAATTAAACCTTTATACTTGCACTCTGTAATGTTTAATAAACTAGGTGGCGTTGTGTTAATGACGTCACTCTATGTACTGCGGTATTAAGATTATTTGCAAATAAATGACGTCAAGCGATTACTAGCGATTTGGTATTATCCAGCAACTCGTCCATTATCAGACTGGATTATTCCCACAAATACTATGGAGGAAGAGAATCCAACACCGTCTTCTGACAGTTACGTAGCCAATTTAATAAGAATTCGTAGCGAACTTGAAGGAAAGTGGCGTATAATGCCCCTGCCGCCACGTATCAAAAACATGATAGCCGACAAAAGGCGCCTCAGAAGGGAATGGCAGCGGACGCGCTGTCCTACTCTCAAGAAACGTCTAAATCGCCTGACCCAGAAGGTGAAGACTGAGTTACACAAATACACCGCTGACTGCTGGGACAGATGGATAGCAGCCGCAGCCGCTGAAGAGTTAGAAAACTAGCGATAGCGGTGTAAACTATGGGCCCCACCAAAATCTTCGGAGCCCAAGCCATGTCACTTGCAAGCCTTTCGCGCAGGCTTTCCTATCGGGGTTGGGAGTCAGACATCAGTCGCTCCTGTAAAAACTGACAAAAACCAATTACATCAAAGAATGGTTAGGAGACTGGGTACACATACAAAGTGACTGACCGCATGGGGTCATGTCATATTACTGAACAACTCAAGCTCAGTTCAGTCCAAACCCTACCCTACCAAATACCTTTTACCGATCGGATTGTGCCTCTCGTGTGTTCCTCAAGTGATCTAGTGATGTGGACGGCCGCTCCTGAGCAGGGAAGAGAAGATCCGTGTACCGGCTGCGATGAAAACACGTGGTGTCGTGAAGGTTAGTGTATCCTCTCCTAATTTCTCGGGTTGCATTCATTGCCTGGATCACGTCCGCGGCAACTCGATCACCTGTCTTGTTTGTGTGTAAAGCGTCAATGGAACAGTTAGCTGCTATACAGTCCACTAGCGCACGTGGCCAAATCGCGCCACCATTTTTTGGTATATCACAAGGATCTAACTGTACCTGTATATTAATTTTAAAACTAATGTGTAAACCTACCTGTGATAAACAATAAAGAATCATCAAAAATATTCTCCATTGAACTGAGAAATATTTCCCAGTACCTGAAAAATTCTGACGAAGACTGCAGTTAATTCAAACGGTAGTAATGTGTTTCTTCAAAACTTAGGTAAATGGGAGTATTTAAAAACCTTTTTAAATTATAAAGTCATGTCCGATACATGACCTTTTTAAACCACTGTGCAATAATACATCCCTTAATGGAAATCATAATAATTGTGTGCTGCTCAGTACTTACGTTCTAATTACAATTTAATAACGCAATATAGGTTTAGAAACTGTGTGAAAATAGACTATGATTACTGAAATAAAAAATAACTGTTAAATTATGTTATTATAATGAGTCGGTGGTCAACCGTTATTTATATCACGCTTAATAGTTGAAAGCATTCATTCCATTATAGGAATTTAAAATAATAAGTATCATATACTGGTTCACCCACAGAATGTTTTAGGATTTTATGGGATTGAGGCGTTTTATACTAAATATTTAAATACACATATTGATAACTCACGGTCAGGTGTAATAAGCAATAAAGTAATGTGGAAAAGTACAAGTGAGTTATCAGTATGTGTAACAACAAATTCCACCAAGTGACATCAATCTACAGTATAAATATTTATATAGTTTGGCAAAAAAAAGTTAAACATAATGGAGGCGGCCACCGTGCTGTTATAATCAGCTCGGCGAACCTTGATCCCTATGACAGTTCATATTAGTGACGGGTCGTGTCGATATATCGCAACTTTTTATAGGCAAAGGCGTGACTTGCATTCAGCCACATCGATAAACATGTTTTTAAAATATAATCTACATTACTATAATTATAATGCTTGTTATATTTACAAGTATCCGTGTATTTGTATATGGGGTTGCCAATATTCCGATGCAGAGGTAACATGGTCGGACTGTATAATTTTAATGTGAATTAAAATTTTAGTTATAGCAACACTATCTGATCTGTCACTACGCTAGTACTGTCAGTTCGCTACGCCAGTACGAGTGCTAACGCCTTGTATGCGCCACGTGTTTTCTTGTGTCAACGGAATCCTTTGTTTGTTACTATTGTTGTTTTCTGTTTTTGTTATTGTTGCTGTTTTGTGTTTGTTGGTGTTTCAAAATGCCGAAAAGACTGAGAAAAACTGTACTCAACAGTGAAACGCGGGAGTTTGTTGTACGCTTGCGTGACTATTTTGCTCGCGAACTACAAAATGGCGGACCTTTGTTGCCACTTGACAACGTACGCGACCGTGTTGCTGATGCTTTGGGAATTGGCAAAGCTACCGTTTCCCGAATTACAAAGGAGAAGTTCGGCGAATCGTCGATGGAGGAGAACAAATTATCAACTCCAAAGAAGAAAAAACATAATAGGGCACGACCCGTAACTAACCCCGATGATTTCGACATGGCAGCGATACGAAACCATATTTACGGCTATTATTTTCGAGGTGAACTGCCGACTTGCACAAAATTATTAGCGTCGCTGAAATCGGCTGATTTATTTAAAGGTGGATTCACTTCTCTCAGACAAGTTATAAAAAAATGTGGATTTCGTTATGGGAAGTGTGACAAAAGAAAAGTGATAATGGAGCGGAAGGACATTGGATTGATGAGGTGTGATTTTCTACGACAAATAAAAAACATCGAGAACTGGGACAAGGTGGTTTATCTGGACGAAACGTGGCTCAACGCCAATCACTCAGTCTCCAAAACATGGACAGACGACACAGAGAAATCCTGTACCAAAGCACCAGAAGGCAAGGGCCAGCGTTTGATTATCTGCCACGCTGGCACAGCCAAAGGTTTTGTACCTAACTGCTTGTGGGCCTTCAAATCCGTGAAAACAAGTGATTATCACGAAGAGATGAATTTTGAGAATTTCAAGAAATGGTTCACAAAACTATTAGACAATTTAAACGAGCCCCACTACATTTTAATGGACAACGCCCCATACCACTCTGTGCAAATTAATAAAGCGCCTACCGCGAACAACAATAAAGGCGAAATAATAGAGTGGCTGCAAAACAATGGTGTGGCAGCTAATACTCAAATGCTGAAAAAGGAATTAGTTAGATTGTTGAACCTTCATAAACAGCAAACAAAGAAGAAATATTTCTTGGATGAGATGGCAAAATCAAAAGGGCACACCGTGATTCGGCTACCGCCCTACCACTGCCAATATAATGCAATCGAAATGATATGGGCGCAGATCAAAGGTGGGTTGATTTGTATTTATTTTAACATGTTTTTATTTAGGTCACTGGTGACTGTCTAGTCGGCTAGTACTATTTAAAGCTATTTTATTTCACTAGCAAATTGCATTTTTATTTTTATCCATGTGCTTATATCAATTACACACTTTTAACGTACAAAATTATGTACTTATAATGTACTTACCCCGATCTCGCTCTTTGACTTTGCATCATTTTCAATCTAAACCATTATTGTTTCAGGTTGTGCAGCCAGGCTTAACACCACTCCACCATTCACAGCTAATAAAATGCTTACGTTGCTACAAGAGGCATGTAGTCAAGTGACTCCGGACAATTGGAGGAAAGTGGTTGAAAAGACGAAAAAGCTATGCTTAGATGATTGGAATCGAGACGTGCGATACGACAATATAGTAGACCAGCCGTTTATCATAAACATAGGAGAAAGCAGCTGCAGTTCGGATTCCGAGTCTGAGACGCAATCGGTGACACCATTGTCAGATTCAGATTAATGTATATTAAAAAATCATAAATAAACCGCTTTTGTTTTATTTGAGTAGGTATATACAATAAATTTGTTAAATCTCCTTTATTTTATTATCGCAAACAACTTAAATGATTATAAATCTGACACTAAGAGCGTAGGTGCTCTATTGATGTATTTTGTACACTCGTTTCCATTTTCGATATTTGTTTATCGATACTTTTCCGCACTAGTCGATATCTTCCAAACGGAGTAACTTTTGCAGGACGTCAACGTAAAGTCTGATTGAGATAATTTCTTGTAAGTGTTAATAATTATTATAATTCCAACGGGATATTATTGTAATTGCATATATCTGCCTAAAATTAATAAATATCATTTTTAGACACCGCCAATTCGATTATAATATAACGGTGACGCTACTACAAGGTTGTGTCGTGGGAATAACTGTCAGTGTCATAGGGATCAAGGTTCGCCGAGCTGATTATAGAAAGAACCATGTTTGTTTTACAGTAAAATGTATTACACAAATTGTAGTACTTCATTTTGAACTGTCAAAAGTGAAGTTTTTGACAGCATTTTGACAATGTAGCCAACATGCTAAAAATTTGTCAATTTTGTTGTCAGACTGTACCTGCAGTACAGTACTGCGGGTACTTTACTTTTACAGTACATTACTTTTACTGTAGATTCTTTACCTACTTGCTTTATATTGTACTATTAGTACACTAAAGTACCAATAGATGGCGTTATAATTTGTGGAGTATCGACGAGTAGGTATTAAACTACGTCTACGTTACGGACACTAGATGGCGTTGTGATGATGACGTCAATTTCTATATTACGGTGTTAAGATTCTCCGCAACGGAATCACTAGCGTGGCCGGCGTGTGCCAAATCATACTTACCTGGCATAGGGGATACCGTGATCATGAAGGCGGTTCCCCCAGGGCGAGACCCTTCCATTGCACTGCGGTCGGGTTGACCCTTGCGATTATCCCTAATGTGGATAACTCGGATGCGTAATTTTTGGTAGTGGGGACTGCGTACGCGCCGTCCCCCTTGTTAATTAACACAATGATTGCCTTGCCTAGTACTGTACTCTTAGTACAGCTATGAGCTTCTATAGCACTTTTCAGCCTGGCTTGAAATGATAACATATAGTAAGTGTTGTTGGCTGTTCAACAGGTTCAACTTCAAATCCATTAACATATTAAAATGCTTTACAATGTCATTCAATCGTTGTTGAATGCTGATTCTAAAACTCCTATGCTGAGTGTACTGATGTCATGGACCTTTTATTTTAGTACATTAGATTAGACGTAAAGAATAAATAATCAATTTGATACTGTGGACTTGTGGACATTAGATTACCTTAGACCATTGATATACAAAAAACCCAAGATACACAGTCTCAAACTAAAGTAACACTTGAATCTGTCGCCAATCACACATAAGTAGTTATAGTTATGTTATAAACATATTTTTTGCAACTCGCAGTGCACAAAAAGCAATAAAATTTTACGACCGAAGTCTGCCGGTTAGACAAGACACGGAATGGAGACTTCACATGTTTATACTTTTTATTTTTATACTATGTGCGTTCACTTAGTATTTTAGTAATTTATAAAAATATGTTCTCGACATTTTTTTTTATACAACTTAGGTGGCAGACAAGCACACGGCCCACCTGATGGAAACTGGTTTTGTGGTGATGGGGTTTTGGTGGTGAAGGAAATTATACTTTTAGCTCAGTGTATATATATTTATGGGTGGAACGTGTATTATCAATGAAACAATTTGTTAACCGTTAAAAAATATTTATATGAATATTTAGTTGAAAAGGTGCTGACTGACGATTGATTTCCACTCTTCACATCGTAATAGGTCACGAGGAAAACTAAAATATTAAAATTAGAAAGCATATAAGAGGTATATAGTTGGTACCTACAAAAATCAAAAACAACATTCTCCGAAAACAGAAAATGTTTCATTAAAAACAGTGACAATCAATGATGTTTAATAGATTATGACATACACGGAGTTGGCGGCTTTCAAACACAAAATATTAGCTTACTTATAATATAATATTTGCTATTACTATTTTATTACGTATTTTTTTGTTTTTGGGTGGCGTACTGTCGCGATTCTGATTGGTGCATAAAGTGATGACCAAAAGCTATCATTTTTTTCGCCATTTTAGAGAGTGGACAACATATCTATAGTTTATAATATATCATTGGTGATAATACTGATAATCATGAGGACTACCGATAGAAGTGTTAAGTTATCACCACGAGCATTAGCACTACTATCATTAGCATGTCGCATGTCCTAAGTAATCGAAATTTACAGAAAATTAAAAAAAAAATAGTCAACTTGTCATCCTCTTCAACTTTTGAAAGTCGATTCAAAACTATGTTATATTGTATGATATATGAACATTAGTTACAAATTAAACTCAAATAAAGTCAAAATGTGAACAAACTTATTATTCTTATTAAAAAAAAAAAACAATATTAAAAAATCGACTCCATTGAAAACGAACAGGGTCATTTGTATTATGCGACTAATTTAAAGGACGTTGTAATGCGTTGTTCTTACACTGATACGCACCTATTGAAATGTGCTGTACTATATTGGAAAGTTATGTGAAGATTTTAGATAAAATAAATCATAATCACATAATACTTCCTATATTTAGTCATGAAAACCAGAAAAGCAAATCAATAAACTATTTTATTTACCGAAAATAAGATATTCCATCCTTTTTTAAAGCTCTTTACGTACTATTTTTGCAATTATTCACAGAACACTTCGGCATTTTTGTCGTGCGTGCATAAACACGGGCGATGCGAGACTATTTGAAAGGTGTGCTTGATTTGGAATTTAGCACTCTTTTTATGCGGACGGTTTTGATGTCCGAACTGTGTATCTTGGGTTTTTTGTATATCAATGCCTTAGACCTTATGAACCTTGAAGATTTTGTTTGTATTAGTGGCACCAGTTTTGGTATTATTATTTTTAGACAGTAGTAGTGTATATTTCTATTTTCTTGACATGATTATACCAGCCCCTATAAACACATACCTACTTCGCATTTAAAGCGCTACAACCCTTTAATCTACATACATTCTACATAACATGCTACTAAACCATGTAATACATCAAATGTAATACCTGAAAAATACTAATTAAACACATAGCTTGTTTTATAATGTTCCAAGTGTACTGGTGACTTGTTTCTTGTAAATAATTTTATAAGAAGCTTCTATATGAGTGTAAACAATAACTACAAACATTGCAAATACATCTAGAATACAATGAAACAAAAAATAATACCTTTTTGTAAATGAGGATTAATCTGCTTTGCTCCATATTTTTTTAAGAGTTTTGTATTCAATCAAGTACAATAAAACAAGAAAACAATACTAAACTAAATTAATAACTGCAAACGATTGCCAAAACAAAGTAAAATAGCTAAATAAAATTCTACATTGATAGATTAAAAAAAATAGAACACCATTGAACGCTCGACCCCGTTACCGACACCACTTGTGACAGATTGTGACAATGCACATTGTGACAACTCTGGCCTAGTAGAATGGACTGCTTGCTAAGGCAAAGACACTGCAATACAAGTATTATATTTAAGACTTTATTTCTATGACATAAAGTCCATAATTTAATGAATAAGAGTTTCATTATACTTTGTCATTCACTCTGAAAATAAGCTATTTAATTTTGAACTTTAACTGCATTGCTTTAAAATCTAAAATTAAAGGATTTTTTTTGCAGTGTCAGTGCTATAATTTTTGTTTTAGCCATAACTTTAGGTCTTTTGTTTAATTCTATATAAACTCTGTAAGTATATGTGCTAACTGCTGGTTGTTTATCAGTAACTATGTACAGGAAATTCATTTTTAATATTATATATTTTAGTACTTTATAATTAATTTGATTTTAATCTTGTGTATTACACATATGCCAAATTAATAATTATTTGAAACAAGTCCAGGTCAGAAATACCCCAAACCGGCGAAGCTTGCATGACAGTAGGGGAGGCTCGTGAAGTGTGTAAGGATAGTCTAAGGGCGGGCAGTAGTCTCTGCCTACCCCGAAGGGAAGTAAGCTTGAGCGTATGTATTTATGATAATCCTGTGGAGGTAGGACACTGCGGTATATCTGCCCAATTGAGCAGCCCGACTGGGGAAGTGCCTCCGCCCTACAGAATATCGCGGTTATAATAACTTCGTGTTGTGTTCCCAGCGGTGAGTAGGGTAGCCAGAGCTCACTGGAGAATTTGTGCTATCAGTGGGATGGCTAAAGGCTTGTCCTACTTTGTCCTCTACACTGACGGCACAGAAACTCTGTACTTACAGGGTCGGCAGCGCGAGTGTGGCTTCTCTGGTGTTACAAACGTCCATAGGCCACGGTAACCACTTTTCATCAAGTGGGCTGTGCGCTTGTCTGCCACCTAAGTGGTATATAAAATAAAATTCTTGTAAGCAACCGTGCAAGTCTGTTTTGTTCTCAAGCCCAATCTGTTGCCAGTACTACAAACGTACTTATCACGTACTATTTGTACTTGCAAAGTTTTGTACCTACTGAGTAATACATTGAAGTACCCATAGATTATGTTCAAATTATGTAGTAGGTATTAAACTTTGTCTATATTTCCGTCACTAGGTGGCGCTGTATTGATGACGTCACTTTCTGCACAGCGGTGTTAAGATTCTCCGCAACTGAATGACCTCCCCTTGTGTTTGACATGACGGTATCGCTTCTCGGCCTTTTGGCTAAGATCAAAGTGTAGTATCTGTTCTTTTCAGCTTAATATCTGAAAGTTCCCTCACTAAGGGACCAGTATATTAAACTGATTTTTGTAAACTGACGGGATGTTCGGGGCTCGCTCCACTCCCGTCGCGGGTCGGCCCGGCATTGCAGTGCCGCCGGGATCGGCCCATATAAACTATGGAATTCATGTGTCATACACATTTAATATAAGTGTGTTACACATTGTGTAACACACTTATATTAAATGGTATGACAATTATGTTGCCACTAGTGTTGTTAGAAAAAAAAATTGCTAGGTATTGCTCCAAAGTCCTTTTACCCCTCTAGCTAGGCTAAATTACCCATATTCGAACCAATGACCTCTCAATCATAAAGCGAACTCCTTAACTCAGCTACTTACGCATAAATTGTATCTCTAAGAATATTACATTTATTGTTTCAGGGAGAAACAATATGACTACTCGTTCACAGTATATGCAAGCAACAATCCAATACTGGAGCATGCGGCGGCCATCTTGAATTCAATAGACAACACTACGGAAGGGTTGGACCCCAGCGTCACGGTGGTCAAAATTAAAGTGCTGGATGAAAATGATAACGAACCGAAGTTTCAGCAGAGCATTTACTACGCAGGTGAGGGAAGCAGACTATTAAGCGTTAACAACCACCATTGCGCCAAACTTGTAATATCTTAAAAACTTGTAAAACTTTTAGAATGTGGATAAAACTTGACGCAAGCTTTTTTAACAGCTGAGTCTAGAAACATACTTTCGTTTTGAAAATAATATTTTTGGCAGTTTCGATAGTAAAATCGTCTAAAGGGTAATAAGTTGAAAATAAAAATTGTAAGAGAATAATGTACAAGTAAAAAAAAAAGATTCATTCAAATGTTAAACTGAGTTTTTACCGGTAAGCTGGGGTGCAGTTCGAAGAACAGCAGCTGCCATTACAGATGCTGTCCGTACAATGGCGGTCCCTACCTTGACGGTCTCAACAGTTATGTTTTTTCACGTCCCGCTTAAAGAACCCGGGACGGCAGAACTGTAACTAATATTCTGTTTTCTTTACAGGAATCAAGCACACAGCCCGCATCAACGAGCCAATTCTGTCTGTGGTAGCCGAAGACCCTGACTTGGACGAGAACGGAACCTTGATCTACCTGGTGGCTGCCTCTAACCTGTACAAGTTCGGCGCTGAAGTCTCCAGTGGAAGCGTCGTGCCGTCTCCTTTCAATATCACTCAGGATGGTGAGTCTTTATTAAAAGTGCAGAAATCATCGATAGAATCTCCCCCCTCCCCCATTCGTCGGAGTCAGCGTGGGTGGTTATTTCGGACTCGAACCGATTAAAACAGCCTTCCATGTCGAGTCATTAGTTCCTGAGGGTGATGTGGCCTCTGCAATATCTAGCACTACCCGGCTGACCCTGGGCCATCGAAGGCCCCCGGGTGTAGGACTACGGTGTACTGAACCCAGGTCCGCTTAGAAAAGCTGACATAGTTTTTCTGGGAGTGACTGGCATCTGTCTTCCCATCCCTGAGAGTAAGTCTGCTCCAGAGAAATATTCCCTATATGTGTTCCTACTGTCTGATAAATTGAATTGGAGGCGAATAAGAACACAATCGCCGAACAAAATAGCGTGGATACATTAAGTTAATACTTTAATAGCCTTACATCTTATGTCTCTTGCCTTTTCTGTATAATTTAAGTCTTATAGCCTTTATGCTGTTTTTGAGGAGTTTTGGCCCACATGGGCACGTCAACTCTATTGTAACTTAAATTAAAATAACAGCATAAATTATGGAGTTTAAACAGCTTATACTACCACTTACTACTACTACTTATATAATATAATATACTATAATATTATACATATATATAATATTATACATCCCGGTACTATGACAGAGAGAGTTATTAGGAGCAACTAGACTATAGAATTTTTGGGCAATACCAGATTTTGGGTTTGACAAAATACTGTTGTTAAGTCCAACATCTAATCTATTTAGATTAAATTCTTCTAGGATTGATTCTCGTTCAGTTGTATTTTGCACACATTCCATCAGCAAATATTGCACATCCTCTAGCCGATTGCATATGACACAATTCACAGAATATCACGGCTATAATAACCTCGTGTTGTGTTCCCAGTGGCGAGTAGGGTAGCCAGAGCTCACTGGAGAGTTTTTGTGCTGTCAGTGGGAAGACCAAAGGCTTGTCCTGATTTTGTATTCTGGACTGAGGGCACATAAAATCTCTGTTCTTACAGGGTCGGTTGCACGGATGTGATCCACTGTACTGTAACACACACACGTTCATTGGTCACGGTGGCCACTTTCCTTCAGGTGGCCGTGTGCTTGTCTGCCATCTAAGTTCTATAAAAAAAAAATCGGTGAACCAGCCTTTCCCATAAGGAATGTAAATTTTGTTGATGGAAAGTGTCCGGGGTGGAGTCTTACAGCAATTTTCACATACTTTTATTTTAAATTGGTTTTTTTATTATTCAATTATCGGAATACATATTTAACAAAAAAAATAGACTAATGTACCGCTGAAGCTACTGGAGCTTGTGTGCGACACATGCGATTCTCTCTTCAGAACAAAATATTACAAATGTTATAAATACAAAAAAGGAAAAATAATAATCATCGTAAACTCTTTTCTGGGACTTTGCCTTCAGCTTACCATCAGGCAAGGCGAAGTCTAATTGACGTGTCCTATATATAAAAAAAGAAAACAAAACACCTACACAGTTTACAATTCTGCAGTCAAAGTCGTACCTACAATTCTGCCAAAAGATACCACTTTCCATTTCCACTTTCTACTGCTATGGTTTTGTCATCAAACCAGAGGGAACGATAGGGTTCGTTCTGTATTGTCTTATACCATATTCCTTTTTCTTTTGATTACCTCGTACATTTATGCATTAAATATGCCTCACACCTTATGCGTCTTGCCTGTTCTGTACAAACCACGAGATTATAGCGTCATCTAATGTACTTACAGGTGTGTTAATGACAGCCCACTACATGTCGGAATACAACCAGGACCGGTTCGTGCTTGACATTATCGCGCAGGAGGTGGCGCCACCACACAGACAGGCGAAGGCACAGGTTTATGTAAGTACTAATTAATACATTTCTGGCTGATTTATAATTACTTTTATATACTCTTATACTGAAATGTCGTAATTTAAAAACGGTCTTTACGCACAGAATATCAAAATAGATTTAAAAAAATACATTATGATACAGCTCTTCTATGGTCAACTGTATCATTATGTAACTGTATTTAATTACGATACATCTTCAGCTATATTTTTTCTACATAGTCTGTGGACGCGGCGCAACACGCAAGTAAATGAAAAATAAAAATGAATTTAGACGCTCAATGTCTCTTGTCATTTTAAGCAAATAAAATTAATTATCTTTTAAGATCAGATAAAATATATGTTTCACATGTGTTGTAATAAAATTTCACTTTTGCAGTTAATACACATACAATTAAATAAACATTTACCGAGAGTAAAAAAAAGTCTTCATCCCTACTGGGACAAGGGCAGGCAAATGACTACGTGATTCTCTAATCCTAATATGATACTTCCAGCTGTGGATTATCGACCGCTCGTCCCTGATCCGCATGGTGGTGTCCCGCGGCTGCGGGGCGAGGGCGGGGGGTGCGGGGGGTGCTGGCGTGCAGCGGCGCCTGGGGGCGTCTGCGCACGCGCTGCTGGTGGCGGGCTCGCGCCTGCCGCTCGTGCACGCCGACCGGAGATACAGCGACTGGTAGCTAGCCTCCTACTACACTACACATTACAAGGTTCTTACAGAGTCGGCAGCGCGACTCCTGAACCAGCTTGGGTGCGAGGGATATGTCTCAGAAAATCTCACCACCAGTTGGCGTGCGTTTTAGTCGGTTCAAGTCCGACATAACCTTCACCACCGACTCAGGTGGTGGGAGTATCCGTGGGGATTTTACGGATATAAAAAGGGGTTGGCAGCGGGACTGTGACGCGCCTGGTTTTGCATATCTTCATAGATCACGGTAACCACGCACATTAGAGTGGAAGTGTGCTTGTTTGACACCTAAGTGGTATAAAAAAAAGACTAGCTATAGTAGTCGGCAAACTTCTTGACTATATTATATTATCAATTATTATTATACTATCTCGGCTCTTCGGATGCCGGCTTGTACCCCGGCTGACCCAAAGGCATTATCTCTGGTTTCCAAATGACCGCCTCGGTTAGGCTCATTACACTACGACTCAAGTTAATTTCACCATCAACATTCAAAAAGTTTTATAAGCCTTCCCAATAAGTAACATTATGGCAGTAACGTTACTTACACACAGAAAATTCAACCTTAACGACAAAATACACATATAAAAAAAAACAAAAGTGGTACACCACATTTATGACTTACTGTACCCTTCTCACATGCACTAACATTTCAATAATAGTGACATTGACATGGTCGTTGACCGTCGCTACAAACGCGTGACGTCACCTGCTTGTAAAGATCTTGTATGGAGCAGATTCTGACGGTTTTTAAGATTCAAAATCATAAAACATAAACATAAACTCACCCCTATATTCCCGAAGGGGTAGGCAGAGGTGCTTGCACCCACATTTCGCCAGTTTAATAGGTGGCGAGCCTATTGCCATTAACCGGGCACTTATAAACCTACGATATTCAAAATCAAATATCTTTAAAACCATTTGTCACAGGAATATTTGCGGTTCATAGTAGACTGATATAGACTAATTGATTGATAGTAATTATTATAAAGTGCTCATATTTTGAGTGCAAAAAATAGTCAATATCCTTATTCTGTATATCATTATCATGCAAATAGCCTCACACTGATCTGATACTTCTGAAATAACACAGTATTGCTTCAACCAATCTTCTAACTCCTCATTCCAGGTGTGAGATCCACTTACACGCGGTGGACCCTACCACATACCAGGTGTTACCAGTAGAGAAGGTGCTGGAGACGATAGACTCCAAATACGATGAACTAAAGGACCTGTACCAGGAGTATGGCGTCGAGACACTCATAGCAGCCAGCGCTTCCTCTAAAAGTAAGAGCATCTATTATTTCTAGACTAGAAATCTCAGACTAAAAGAATATAAACGGCACGCATAGACCTAGCATGGGAATCAGCCGAAAGATTTTTTTTATACAGGACATGTTAATTTGACTTTGCCTCGCCTGATGGAAAGCTGAAGGCAAAGTCACAGAAAAGAGAGTCACCATTACATACATATACCATATTACAATGGTGACACTAAGCTTGGCGGCCTCACCAGATGTTTTTCACGCCCCGCTTAAAGGACCCGGGACTGTAGGAAGAAGGAAACACGTGAGCTGGTAATGAATTCCAGGTCTTAATGGTGCGCTAGAGGAAAGTCTCGGAACCGCTTGATTCTCATTCACTCGTGCAGGACTTAGATATCAATCTAAGCCCTGCACGAGTTGTCCTCAAGTAATACTAAAATAGTACTATTTCGCTAGCACTCGCTAGCACACGAGTGCGAGCGAATTAATACTACTTTTGTATTATTTAGGGTCGAGAGGTCCTCGCCATTGCATTTGGCAACATCTTAACTCCTAACTAGAGAATTGTAGCCTAGAGAAAACTTGCCTGTAAGAGATCGCTTGAAGCGATAAGGCCGCCATTTGTACATTTTTCATAATGTTTTCCGTACATGCACTGTAATTTATAGGTTTACAATAAAGATTTATCTCATCGTATCTTTTCTCATCTCATCTCGTCTCATCGCATCTCATCTTATTGTATCTCATTGCATCTCATCTTATTGTATCTAATTGCATCTCATCTAATTGTACCTCATCTCATTGTATCTCATCTCATCTCATTGTATCTCATCTCATT
The DNA here is from genome assembly GCA_963662185.1 of Eilema griseolum. Taxonomy (NCBI): domain Eukaryota; kingdom Metazoa; phylum Arthropoda; class Insecta; order Lepidoptera; family Erebidae; genus Eilema; species Eilema griseolum. The sequence goes on along the minus strand of OY759242.1, from coordinate 24,390,162 downwards.
GTATATCATCTCATTGTATATCATCTCATTGTATCTCATCTCATCTCATTGTATCTCATCTCATTGTATCTAATCTCATTGTATCTCATCTCATTGTATCTCATCTCATTGTATCTCATCTCATTGTATCTCATCTCATTGTATATCATCTCATCTTAATGTATCTCATCTCATCTTAATGTATCTCATCTCATCTCATTGTCTTTCATCTCATCTTAATGTATCTCATCTCATTGTATCTCATCTCATTGTATCTCATCTCATTGTATATCATCTCATTGTATCTCATCTTATTGTATCTCATCTTATTGTATCTCATCAGTTTTTCAATTTAAATCTTTTTCAGCTCCAGACAGCTTCGACCCAGCCTTAGCTGCGTTGATAGCACTACTTATAGTGCTATTCACAGGCATTGTGACCTTTATAGTGGTGTGCGCTTGCCTTAAACACTGGTGAGTTTGGTGTAGTTCATCTATACATATAAATAAAATTGAAGTGTCTGTTTGTAATATTGAAATAACCGCTTTTTACTACATGCATATGAATATAATATATAAATAAACAAAAATATTTTTTTTACAATTTTTGTCCGTCTGTCTGTCTGTTTTTTTTAGATTTCAAATAATATATGGATATCTCCCAACATTGGGAGAGATCTATGTCCAGCAGTGGACTGCAATGGGATAGTTGTTTGTTTGTTTATATGGATATCTGCCAGATTTGTTGACATTTATAAGGGAACGGAGCAGTGACCTGCTCAGCTCTCTTGAATAGTAGCGTAATGAAATATGGCCTATAACTTTCATCAATAAACAGACTAGACTATTCAACACGAAATTTTTTTTCAATTCAAACCACTTTGATTATCGCAACAAACAAACAAACAAACTCTTCAGCTTTATAATATTTTTATAGATAAATCTTTTTTACTATATGTCGTTCAATGTATGAAAATGTATTATAATTTTCCAGGGTAATCCCCCCGCCGTCGCTGCAGTCGAGCAAGGGCGACAGTTTAGCCAGGCGGCGGATCCTCGAAGAGCTCTCTACGACAGAGAACCCTCTGTGGCTGGAGACCAAGCTGAGACCCTACGAGGAACAGGAGCTGACCATGAACGTGTTCGGTGACCAGGAGCAGCAGATCATCGAACCTGGAGCCGTGAGTACACTATCTGTTAATTATTCGTTACCCAGTTTGGGGTCGGTTTTAAAACGCACGGCGCCTGTGGGTCGTTGTTCGTTGCCGAAGGTGAGGTTGACAGGTATACCCTCGCACCCCAGCCGACCCAGAGCCATCTCTCTCGATCTGGCCCTCTCCTCGGGTGTGGGGACCACAGAGTCCCCCAACTCATCCCGAAACGGCCTGCTTCTGCTGCGGCTGACAGGCGGCTCCACCCGTCACCCCCAGATTCATTTTACTGTTTAAGCGTGATTGAGTAAGAAACATCTAAACATCTTCCCAAAGTTTCACATATAAATCATTAGTAGAGCTTAGATACAAGAATGTTTAAAAATATGGAATGTTCTAACGAAGTAGGTTCTCAATCCCAATATCTTAGGAACCAGTGAACCAATTATTTAAGAAATAAATCGACGTATTTATAATTCTGTCTATCCCCTTCCAGACGGACAATACTTATGCCACGATCCAGGGTAGTAGGACCACGGAGAGGTTCGGAGACTACGCTACGCTGGCCGGGGAGTCCCCCACGCCGGCTGAGGCTGCTCTCGGCTTTCAGGTAATATCCTTAATCCGGCCGCAGTACCGTGGTATGTATGCGGCGAGACATGGATTCTATACGTCTGATGACCATCCATCACATTTGGTCAGTTTACCGCCAACTCTCACGGCGTTATCTCGCTCGCTTCATCTCATGCTCTTTTTTTTATACCACTAAAGTGGCAGACAGGCACACGGCCCACCTGATGGGAAGCAGTTACCGTGGCCTATGGACGTATGCAACACCGTGGGTGTTACACTCGCGCTGTCGACCATGAAGAAACCTTCTGATGCCCCTCTTGAAGAACCCCATATTGTAGGTGCTTGGGAAAATCGCAGCAGGGAGGTCATTCCATAGCTTGAGTGTGCGTGGGATGAAGTTTCTTTCGTACCGCACAGTACGAACGTCTCAGGTCGCAATATATGAGGATGAATTCCCTGCCTATGGCGAGTGGTGCGATGACAGAATGTAGCTGTGGGCATCATGTCAAACAATTCATCTGAGCACAAACCATTGTATAGGCGGTAGAACTCACACAGCATAGTCCTTCCTAAGGCTAAGAGGTTCTCTTTCTTTACCTCGTCGTCCACCACCATGGGCTTTCCGGGTATGGGTGGTTGCGGTCATACTATTAGGTGGGTATGGCATTGAAACTGACTGGGAGATAACACCAGCTAAAAGAAAATGAACGAAACTATGATTCAAATTGTATGTAGTTTTTGGATTTCAAATTTCATTTTTATTTTCCCTTCATCGTTCATTTCGCCTTGATGAAGGCAGATTCAAGGTTTTTATTTTGCTTCTTTTTATTTCCAGGGTAGCACGTTTAAGCCTCCATCAGCAGACACACCAGAACCTCCTCCAAGACCTTCAGGGTTAGGAGTACTTTGATGGTGAGATATTTAAAATTTACATCTAGTCAATCTTGTAGATTCTTAAATTTAATTACGCTATAAAATGTAAGATAAATTGTTATACTATCGCTGCAATTTTTGTGAGTTAACGCTTTAGTTCGTCGTTCAAAAGATACACCATGCTATCGTCATGTATCGTTTCGTCGACCAAAAGTTCCATCGCGTTGTCATTCGTAGATCAAAAGTTCTGTCGCGCTATCGTTCATCCATCAAAAGTCCCATCGCACTATCGTTTGTCGATCAAAAGTTCCATCTGACTATTGTTAGTAGATCAAAATTTCCGTCGCGCTATCGTTTGTAGATCAAAAGCTACGTCGCGCTATCATTCGTCGATCAAAAGTTCTGTCGCGCTATCGTTCATCCATCAAAAGTCCCATCGCACTATCGTTTATCGATCAAAAGTTCCATCCGACTATCGTTAGTAGATCAAAATTTCCGTCGCGCTATCGTTTGTAGATCAAAAGCTACGTCGCGCTATCATTCGTCGATCAAAAGTTCCGTCGCGCTATCGTTCGGTGATCAAAAGTTCCATAACGCTATTCATTCGCCAAGAAAAATGTTCCATCAGACTATCGTTAGTAGATCAAAAGTTTCCGTCGCGCTATCGTTTGTAGATCAAAAGCTACGTCGCGCTATCATTCGTCGATCAAAAGTTCCATAACGCTATTCATTGGCCAAGAAAACACTGTCTGACGCTCTGGCACTTGTGTATTCACAATTATCTCTGATCCCTCGCTGAAATTACTTTGATCAAATTCTCTTTCCATGCAAAAAAGACGCATAATATTAACCACATATTCAATTCTATTCCAGACGGTGTCACCCAAAACTATGGACCTATAAATATAAGACTAACTGTAAATAATTATTGGAATAAGTGCCTTAGGTAATGCATGTTGGCAATGTATTATGATATATAATATTGTTATAACTCAACTAAGACTGTCCGATTACTACTTATAGTTTTGTTACCATTTATATGCAATCGGACCACGATACAATTAATTGTCCACCACCACTGTCATACCATTAAGACTGCAAAAATGCCATTAAATTTTAATCTTTATAAGACATGAAAAAGAGTTCATATTTTTATTTATTTATTCAACAGGATGCCAGTTAATTTTATACTTTATCAGCATAACAGTAAATTCTAATATTAAATTAAATACCATTTTTTTCCATTGTCTGTGGTATGACAGTGGGTGACAATATGTAATATGACAGCAGTATCGGGGTCCAGCTCATAATTTGTGATACATTGACAACGTCCATAATATGGTGGATTTTGATTACAAATTTTCTGTATGTGTTTTTTTTATAATATTTTCTTTTTTTTATTTTGTGAGAAGGGTTAAGTTCTTGCTGTTTACAAGTCCTTTTTTATAGTGTAGAAACCTCCTCTGATATTCCCTTGTCGGAGCGAGCGGGGGTGGTTATGTCGGACTCGAACCGACTTAAACCGATTGCCGTCTTGGGTCATCAATTGCTGATGACTCCCTCTGGCATATTATAACTGTCTACAAGTCCTAACTAATATTATAAATGAAGAGAAGCGTACACAAATCATAAAATTAATTACGCATTATTTGATTAAAAATAAAATAATAATTTTGGGTGTTTCGATTAAGATATAGAAAAATTTAATCGTTTCGGGCGGGATTCGAACCCGCTATCTTTCACTTACAGGGGGAACGCTCTGACCACTACTGTTTGTTACCCAATTACGCTGTTCCTAAACCTGTTCCAATTTTTAACTACATCCAGTTAAAAATTGGAATAGATTTAGACCATAGTCCAAAATTACACAGGCGTGAAAAAGCATGTGATGAGGCCGTCAAGCTGAGTGTCACCATTGTCACACGGTATGTGTAAGTAATGGTGACCCTCTTTTCTGGGACTTTGCCTTCAGCTTACCATCAGGCAAGGCGAAGTCCAATAGACGTGTCCTATATAAAAAAAAAAGTAAATAGCAAGAACTTTACCAAAAAATTCCTAGAGTGCATAATTAATTTCCTTTCTATACGTTGGCAATACAGTAAATATGTTTATATATTTAGCTAAATATTTGTAGAATCTCATTAAATCTTAGCCAATTATTATAATAACTAGATAAGTGATCTAAATGATTTTATTTCTGTCCTTTCGAATTAATTACTGCCATATGAATATATTGTAAATTACAATTATTGTACAAAATACAATATTATTTAAGCTATATATTTTATTGTTAAAATAGTAGGTGATTGTTTAGGCGTAACTATGTTTCGGGCTATTTTGGATACCGTGTGAGTATAGATAAATTACCTACTTTTAAATACTCACAAATAAATGTACGTGTGAGAGTCAAGGTATCTCCTGTATTTATAATAAATACTCTAAGATAAACACTCCGACCAAATTGTTTTAATAATTCTCAAATAATTGTTACAATTATTATTTTTGGAATTTGGCTATGAGAATTTAAAGATTGTTTTATTACATACATAAGTGCCCGGTTAATGGCAATAGGCTCGCCACCTATTACATTGGGACCTAAACATAAACTGGCGAAATGTGGGTGCTAGCACCTCTGCCTACCCCTTCGGGGATATAGGCGTGAGTTTATGTTATGTTATGTTTATTACATACACACATTTAATCACGCCTTTATCCCAGAAGGGTTAAGCAGAAGTGAATTAACGGGTGAGCATATTGCCGTCTTCCGGGCAATATTGTTAACTCAAACCATTCATCTGAGGTTGAGTCTGGGCTGTATATATCTGTCTGATGTTAAACAGACCTATACCTTAGTCGCCTTGTACGACACCGCATGAGAAGAGATGGGGTGGTTCAAATTCTACTCTGCCGGGAACCACGCGGCGAGATTGTTTTAAGTGTTTACTGTAGGGTGGTGTATTATGTTTAATTTCATATTTTCATAATTCATGATTATTGAAATTTCCTAATACATGCGAATTATGCGGTTATAAATTAAAATAAATTACATTGTTTTCAATTCTATTTCAAATTATAAAAAGGTATTTTACATGTACTATGATTAAACTGTGACTCTTACATCAACACCCTTTGCCGGAGTTGTACAAATATGCAGTTTAGGTACAGTCAGCGTCAAAATGATTAATTCATCACACTTACGGCCGCTTTCTAAATGCTATCTCAATCCATATTTCGTAATCCAAAATTGATAACTTAAACCGTTTCTTGATTTTACTATTTCAATAAACACTCTTTAGATCAGTATCAAAATAAACGGGATGTTTCATTGTTTTGGGTTTCCGATATTTGGGCGCTGTTGCAAGCACCATGATCACGGAGGAACTGGAGTAGTGGCGGTGAACAGAGAAAAGTTTTTTAGGAGTAATTATATTGATCTACCCTCTTTCGAATTCTTTTACTACGCGTATCTGCACTACTACTGGTTACACTCTCACTAAAAACTCGCACCCGATGCTTACTGTATCCACTCGCGATTTTGTTTTGGCTTGTTCCCGGTTGTTTTTGCAAAAAATGAAACATGGTAAATATCCCTTTTATTTTGATACTGATGTGAGTGACCATGATAGTTTAAATACCTACACTCTTTAGATCGATATGCCGTTCCTTTCTAATCGATCTTAAGGAGGACGGATGGACACTTTTAGATCGCAGTTTGTAACAAAGAGACAGCTTTTTTAGTTAGGGTGTTGGTGACAAGATAGACATATTTAAAATACCGATTCTGCGTCGATCGTTCGTTTGTCAAAAATCAAACAAATCCAAAAAAAACACTTTTCTATCCCCGAAGGGTTAGGCAGAGGTGAATTAACACCCGCATTTTACCAATTAATAAATTCGGTCCCACGTAATAGGGGGTGAGACTATTGCCGTCATTCGGGCACTATTGTTGACTCGAGCCATGCGTCTGAGGTTGAGTCCGGGTTGTATATAACTGTCTGATTTTAAACAGCCCTATCCCTAAGTCGCCTTGTACGACACCGCATGGGAAGAGATGAGCTGGTCCAAATACTACACTGCCGGGAACCACACTTACATCTTATCTTTTGTCAAAAATCGAGATGGAAAATAATCTTAGATTGACTAATAATTGATTGGCTAATATTGGAAGCAGCCGTTTGTGGTCTCGATTAGAATATTTAATTTTTTATTTTGATTACAATTATAATTAAAGAATGGATTTTAGATTTTTAAATTTGAAGTTTGCACAATCAATTTGCACTTTTGACGCTGACTTTACAATGTGCATAACTTTCTTTATTTTCAAAATACGAAAATATTCGTAAAGCGAGATTTTAAACGTAACAGGTACGTATGATATTAGATTTTAATAAAATGTAACCTAAACATAGTTTCAATTCCATATTTTTGTATATTTTGGTGTGTCCAATGCATTTCGGTTCCATATTTTTTTTATTTTTTTTGTTGAATCAAGCTTTAGAGAATGTGTCGTTTTATAAACATGTACTAGGGGTATAGAATAAATAAAACTCAGTTACAAAATAGTCATAAGTTAAGGAACGAGATGTAAATATATATTTTTATACCTTCAAGTATTATTTAACAACGAAAAATAAAGATTGTGTATAAAAAACATTTTGCTTTTATTTTTTTATTAATACTCAGAAATACTCATACCTTTGGAGGTGTACACGCCTCACCTGGATCTTCGAAGTATCCCAAGATCTGCTGATTATTCATCTACATTATATGTTATACTATGAAGGGCAAAATTTATAAGAGCATGATCCGGCCTGCAGTCCTGTATGGATCGGAGAGTTGGCCCGTAAAGGTGACGGATGAAAGACGGTTGCATGCTACGAGGAAATCGTTTGTCCTGGTTCGGGCATGTAATGCGTAGGGATGAAAGTAATGTCGTAAGGAAGGCACTAACTATGGAAGTGGATGGCTACAAGGGGAGAGGGAGGCCTAAAATGAGGTGGATGGATTATGTGAAAGACGACATGGTTAAGAAGGGAGTGAATGTTGAAATGACTGCAACTAGAGATGAATGGAAAAAGAACACATGTTGCGCCGACTCCAAATAATCTTGGGACAAGGGCAGGAGGATGATGATTATATGTTATGAGTACATGCACATGCTTACGCGTCACGTCACGTCAAATAATCACCTTTGTACTTAATCGTACAGACTATGTATGTAATCAATGAAATCATACATCCATTAAATTCCAATTACATGGTGGTATACTTGATTCGCTGTGGGCTTGCAAAATACACCGTCATTCGCAAAAAAACCTGCATCACTACTACGCAAAATACGGGATAGTGACAACAGCATCCTACAAACACTGGCTGAGAGTATCGATTCTCCAAATTATTAAATTACTTTTTTTTTTTTACGTGCGCAAAATCCCCTCGGATACCTCCCCACCGGAGCCGGTGGAGGAGGTTATGTCGGACTCGAACCGACTAAAACGCACGCCGCCTGTGGGTCGTTTTGGTTGCCGAAGGTGAGGTTGACAGGCATATCCCTCGCACCCCGGCCGACCCAGGGCCATCTCTCACGATCTGGCCCTCTTCTCGGGTGTGGGGACTACAGAGTCCCCAACTCGTCCCCGGAAACGGGGAGGCGCGCCACGCGCGCCGCCGCCTCGGCCTGCTTCTGCCAGGGTGACAGGCGGCTCCACCTGTCACCCCCAGGCCGGCGCTCATGGGGGGCGGAGGTCGTTCATCGACCTCCGACGCCCGAGTTGCCTTCGTACGCGGGCAGCTTGTCTTGCGATCCTTCGTCGCTCCCGCTGCCGCTCCCGCCCCGCCTCCTCCTTCACGAGCATTACTTGCTCGCAGAAGGAGGCGCCGGCCGCCCACGCATCCGCGCAGCGAACCATCGCCGCGAGCAAGGTGGAGAGCGTGAGAACCCTCACTCCCAGGGCCGCCACAAGCTCCCGCCTCGGCGTCTCCCACGCCGGACAATCGGTGAGCGTGTGCGGACCTGAGTCCTCGCCCGCGTCGCAGTGATGGCACTCGGACGTTGGCTCTTTCTGCATCCGACGCAGATACTTTCCGAAGCAATTATTAAATTACTTGTGAGAAGGGCGATCAGTTAGGTGCACAGTACTGCCTGTGGTACCCTTGTAAAATGTAATTGCGATTATTGCTAAATTAAAAATATATCTAATAAATAAATAAAATCATAATAATGTACACTAACCCCAATGAAGGTCGTTATTAACAATACCAACAATGAATCCATGTAATCTGAGACATAAATGAATTGTTGTTATTAAATATAAAAAAATATTTAAAACTGAAAATGATTGAGAACAATAAAGACTTGGGCTTATCTGTCACCTAAGGAGAAAAAAGACAACATTACTGTTAAAATATTTATTACAAAAATAAATTTTCAAATACAATTTTACAAAAAAATTAACAAAATAACTAATAGTGTTCTTTTTACTTTTATTTGCAAGATAAAATGGTACTTTTATTACGTATTAATTCATATTTGATCATCTCTGTCTTTTTTTGAAATTTTGTTCTTTAATTCAAATAAAATTGTTCTAGAATCGTATTATATCGGTAACAATTAAAATATTGATACTATTTTCTTATATTTATATCAATAACAACGGTAACTTCATTTTAAAAATTGAAAAAATGTATTTTTTGACGTCAGGCGAACAAAGGCACAAGTGCAACGGTCATATTATGCAGATGCGTCTTTATTCGCTTGCTCAATCGTTTAATATCAAATCATAATAAGTATAATAACAAAAAACAAATATGACAATCATAATATATTTTGTTAAACATACAACAAAATTACATAACAATTATATCAAAATTAAATCAAAAGTCACATTTATATTAACTTCATATTAAAATATTTATATTATAAACTATCACAGTGCGTCTGTACACCAATAATAAAACTATTATTTAATGCAGTAATGTCCTAGGCTACATTATAAAGGTAATAAATTGCACAATATGACATTTTATTTGTTCATTACTGGGGAAGGTTATAATGAATTAACTACAATTATGAAGGCACTATTTAATTGCCGATAGACACCAGGAAAATACCAATAGATACCAGTTCTGTTGATACCAAGCATGCTTAGCACATAAATTTGTACAATATCTTAAATGAAATTAGTGTCGTAAAATAATAGGACACTTCAATTAGACTTCGCCACGCGTGATGGTAAGCTGAAGGTAAAGTCTCAGAAAAGAGGGTCACCATTACAACATATACCATGTTATAATGGTGACACTCAGCTTGGCGGCCTCATCAGATGCACTTCCCCGCTTGAAGGAGCCGGGACTGTAGGAAGAAGGAAAAAGGTGAGCTGGTAATGAATTCTAGGCCTTAAAGGTGCGACAAAGGAAAGAGTCTCCGAATTGCACCGTATGCGGGTGGGACTTATTGGAAGAGCACATCAGTTTAATAAACCTATAAATATATAAATCTGTTCCACTTGTCTGTTTCAATTCAGTACCGAATTCATAGTAATTCAAATTGTCAAAAACTCATGATTTTGATTGATTATAATTAATATTGATTTATTTTGTGTCGTTTTACTATTTATTTAATTGAAGTCATGGTAAAATAAAACATCCAGACAAATCTGATAGTTATTAATAATTATGCAAAATAGGACATTACTGCAAATCAAAACATATTAAAACACAATTTCAAATCACATAACCCAATTTCGTTACTTAACCAAAATAAATTACAATTTTCCATTTAAACCTAATTAATTTTGAGTCATGATTTTGAATGCAGAAATAAATAGTGCGAACTACATAATATATGAGATGGTAACACTGAGTAACACATGACAGTGAAAAAACAATAAACTTAAAAAAAGACAATGAGAAACCAAAAACCTTAAAAAAAAGACTGATTTTTTTTTGTGTTGTCGATATATTACAACAACTATCTATTTTAATAATAATGAAATAAATGAAAAGTTCGAATTAAATAACAAATTAAATCTAATTTGCATGGTATTATTTAAATACGTGGTTTACATCACATAACTAATATCTACATATAATATTATTTATTATGTTTATATTAATAGTAAATTATAGTCGTTATGTGTTCGTTTTACTCACTATATTTAGTCAATGCAAACTTAGCATTAATTAACTACAAAAATAATTAATAATTAAATTAATTATTTAGTCACAAACTACAGTCGCCAACTAATAAATATCAATCTCATTAATTTTCACTCGCTGTTAATGAAAATTAACCATTCAATAACTATTTTTCTATTTTTTATTTATTTAACTAATATGACACGTATGATTAAATAAGAATTCTACAAGTTGATAGTTGATTTAAATCCTTTTGCTTTGCAGGGAAGACATGCACACAGATATAACAGAATTGAGGCTTTCTTACCTACATATATTTTTAATAGCAGGGGTTTTTTTTTACACAACATAGGTGGCAGACAAGCTCACGGCCCACCTGATGGAAAGTGGTTACCGTGACCTATGCACGTGTGTAACACCAGGGGAGTCACACCCGTGCTGCCGACCCTGTAAGAACAGAGATTTGTAGTGCCGTCAGGACAAGCCAGGAAAAACTCTCCAGAGTTTTTGTGCTGCCGTGGGAAGACCAAAGGCTTGAGCTCTGGCTACCCTACTCGCCGTCGGAAACACAACACGAGGTTATTATAGCCGTGGTATTATGTAGGGTACTTCCCCAGTCGGACTGCTCAATTGGGACGGAAACACCGTCGTGTACACAACACCTCTAAAATATGTGTATGTACATATAATAGCATTTATGGAAATGTTGCTATTCAAGGAAATTGGATCGACGCCTATAAACGCCTGCAGCACTTGGTGAAAGAATGGAGAAAGAGACTCAACTCAAATAAGGGAGAAAATGTCTCTGCAGCACTACAGCAATTTGAAATTTTCTTAAACGTGTATAAAAGCCAAAAAAAATTAGTAATATTTTCGAGAATATAATTTAAAATCATATATCAACCTTCCAAAGTAATAACGGCACAATTACAATTTTTATTTGTGTCGTTATGCGTTTGTAAACATTGACATAATGTATCAACTATCAACTTAAAATTCCTCGAAGATTTTTAACTATCTTCTTAGTGCGTTATACAGTGGTTGTATTCATCCACAGCGTCTTTCCCCTTAGCCGCAGCCTGCTTCCTCAGATGGTTGAGTTTTCTCCTGGCGTGTGACACCAGGTCGCGATACGATTTCCTCGAATGCTGAATGTCCTCTCGCACTCGATGGATCTCTTCCATTGCGAGGCGACGCCAGCGCTTCACTCGGCTTGATGTCTGAAATTTTGATTTTAATTTTTTATTTTTTATGTTTGTTTTGTGATCTACAAAATAATCCTGAGGTAGCGGTTTAATTATCAAAAGGGACATTACTTAAAATCCGACAAGTTGTTTTTTTTTTTCTACTTTTATAAATACCATAAAACCGAAAATAGTGATGGTTTTAAATTTTTTCTAAAAAAGCAACTAGTAAAACATCATAATCAGAATTGTAACACTTTATAACATCCTGCGAATAATCGCAGATAGAACACTGTAATGTTTTGGTTAAAAGAGTCGGCCTTACGATTGAGAAATATCGAGTTCGAACCCTGGTTGTTACACTGACGAGAACCCCTTCTTAACACAAGCAACGGGAATATTAGTAAGTTCGGATACTAATACTATTTAAAAACAAGATAACTCACCTCACATGGTGGTCCGCAGTCTCGAAGCAACTTGTCGCATTTCTTCAAATAATCTTCGCTCTGCAAATATTCCAGGATGTTATTATTTGTGGCTCTCGTGTCAGTACGTGGAATAAGAGTAATAAGACTGTAATTATAACTGTGACTCTTGATTAAAAGTTGAGGAATTTTTGGAAGGCAGATATTATGATTTCCACTTATAATTAATAATTAAAAAAAAACCGAAAAAAACCATAAAACGCACGCCGTCTGCGGGTCGCTTTGGTTGCCGAAGGTGAGGTTGACAGGCATATCCCTCGCACCCCGGCCGACCTAGGGCCATCTCTCACGATCTGGCCCTCTTCTCTCGGGTTTGTGGGGACTACAGAGTCCCCAACTCGTTCCCGGTAAACGGGGAGGCGCGCCAGGCGGCCTTGTACGACCCGGCATGGGAAGAGAAGGGGTGGTCCAAATTCTACTCTGCCGGGAACAATGGTGTCTGGAATACGGCAATAGGCTCACCCCCTATTACGTGGGACTGAATTCAATGATTGGTGAAATGTGAGTATTAAATCACCTCTGCTAACCCCAGACTACTAGATGTTTACTAGACGGTATCATTTTCTGGTCAAAAATATGGCTCTTACAATAAATGGTCTGGCCGTGTCTCGTAGAGGACGTTAAGCCGTCGGCCCCGGTTGCCATGCGAACATCTATGGCTGTCGTTACTACTGGTGAGAGCCCTAAAAGAAGCCCAAAGGTCTGGTCTATCTGTAATGCTTCGATGTCGTCTTTGGGTTGTGGAGTTCAAATGGCAATCACTTCACGGATAATATCGAAGTTTTAGCCAAATCAGCAGTTAGACTGGTAAACCGGACCCCAGACTCAGAGGCGAAAGCATCTGATGCCGCTGGGATTAACGCTAAGAGGAAGAAGAATAGATATTCTTGTTTCATATGACTGTACTGTATGAAGAGTGAGGAGGTAGGACACGGCGGTTTTTCCGCCCAATTGAGCAGTCCGACTGTATAAGTACCTCCGCCCTTCAGAATACCGCGGCTATAATAACTTCATGTTGTGTTCCCAGCGGTGAGTAGGGTAGCCAGAGCTCACTGGAAAATTTGTGCTGTCAATGGGAAGAGTAAAGGCTTGTCCTGCTTTGTCTTCAACACTGACGGCACTCTGTATTTACAGGGTTGGGAGCGCGACTGTGACTCCTCTGATGTTACAAACGTCCATAGGCCACGGTAACCACTTTCCATCAGGTGGGCCGTGTGCTTGTCTGCCACCTAAGTGGTATAAAAAAAAAGAGTAAATACCTTGTTTATATGCATGCGGAAGACGATCATATGTCCCAGCAGGTACTTGTGGTGACTGTCTCCGCAGTAGCTGGCAGCGCGGTGCGTGTCATGTTCGATCTTCTTCAGATGGTATAAGAGTTTTGTCTTGCATTCGTCGGACTAGAAACGGAGAAAGCTTTTTTTAATAAAGCGATTTTTTGAGATAAAAAAAGATCCTGTACCTACGTAGACTAGAAGGTAACTTAAATTACATAAGACTCTACGATCTTCGGGTTCAAGGCAACCAAGACATATTGCAGAGTGAATGAAAAATTGTAATGAAACTTTCCATTTAATCTTGATCTTTAACAGATTTTTATACAACTTAGGTGGCAGAAAAGCACACGGATCACCTTATGATAAGTGGTTACCGCGACCTATGAACGTGAGTTACACCAGGGGAGTCACACCCGTGCTGCCGACCCTGTAAGAACAGATATTTTCAGTGCCGTCAGTGCAGAACACAAAATCAGGACAAGCCTTTGGTCTTCCCACTGACCGCACAGAAACTCTCCAGTGAGCTCTGGCTACCCTCTTTACCACCGGGAACACAACAAGAGGTTATTATAGCCGTGGTATTCTTAAGGGTGGAGGTACTTTCTCAGTGGAACTGCTCAATTGGAATGGGAATACCGTCGTGTCCTATAGGACAGCCATAGCAACAAAGTATTTTTTGCGCTGTCAGTAGTGTGACTTTAGTAGAATCGATTGCCTGTTGATTGACGGAAGAGGATCTGGTATAGGCTTTTCTCTACTAGAAGTTGGAAGGTGAGACGGCAATTGCTCCCATAAAAGCTGTACCCATAAGCTAAGTCAAGAGGAGGAGACAGAGTAGGTAGACCCTGATATACGAGGTGAAAGTTGAATGCAAACGGTAACAAAGTTAAGATGATGATGATGATTGAATAGAATCAAATATCGACATAAATATATTAACTACTCGTATCATATATACATATAATCACGCCTTTATCCCCGAAGGATTAGGCAAAGGTGAATTAACACCCACATTTCAGCAATCATTGTTTTCGGTCCCACGTAATAGGGAGTGAGCCTATTACCGTCTTCCGGGCACTATTGTCAACTTGAGCCTTATATCTGTGCCTGAGTCTGAGCTGTATATATATGTCTGATGTTAAACAGCCATATTCCTTAGTCGACTTGTACAACATCGCAAGGGAAGAGATGGAGTGGTCCAAATTCTACTCTGCCGGGAACTACGCGGCACTACTCGTATCAATTAATCCAGTCCACTGCTGGACATAAGCCTCTCCCAATCTTGGGAAGTTCTGACCTACTCTTTCCATGCAGGCCAGACGTGTTGGTGCAGAGTCTTATTTCGAGTTTTCCTTCTCTCGCAGTGATATCGTCTGCGTATTTTTCCGTTAGCTGCCTCTTACGACACCCTTCAGATGAGATGGGGCAGTGATACTTGTATTCTTTCCCCGTCACCACACGAATCTTATACTACCAGTCTTTTACCATCCTTAATTTAACAAGCTCAGTTAAATAATTTATTTTAACTAGGTACAGGAAAATATCCAACTAGCCTATCACAGTTCACTGCTAAACAGGGAGGGAGGTAGGACACGGCGGTAGGTATATCCGCCCGATTGAGCAGTCCGACTGGGGAAGTACCTCCGCCCTACAGAATACCGCGGTAATAATAACTTCGTGTTGTGTTCCCAGCGGTGAGTAGGGTAGCCAGAGCTCACTGGAGAATTTGTGCCGTCAGTGGGAAGACTAAAGGCTTGTCCTGATTTGTCTTCTACTGACGGCACAGAAACTCTGTACTTACAGGGTTGGCAGCGCGACTGTGACTCATCTGGTGTTACAGACGTCCATAGGCCACGGTAACTACTTTCCATCAGGTGGGCCGTGTGCTTGTCTGCCAACTAAGTGGTATAAAAAAAAAAGTCTCTTCCAATATTGATTCTATCTTATCCTACTGTCTCCACGCTGGCCAGACGAGTTGGAATAGGATTTATTTTGAGTTTTACTTCTCTCGCAGTGATATCGTCTGCATATTTTTCCGCTAGCCAACTGTTACGACACCTGTCCTTTTGATGAGATGGAGAGGTGATAGGTAGACTTGGATTCTTTCTGCACTCTCTGTGTGGTGGCGGAGAAACAATACAAGTATCTATAAATGACAACTCGTATAATTCAATTTAATAGAAGTGCATTCATACACATTCATCCGAAACCAATATCATAATCATAATGTATCACTCTAAACATAAATCATTGCTAAGTACAGTTACATTACGTGTAACTGTATGCATTTATGATAATAATAAATGTAAAATTGATTTATTTACAGGAATATCGTAATAATTTTGCAACAGAAGGGAATTATATGTTTTTATTTTTAGGTAGCCATTATATTATTGCCAAAATATGAAGTGCATTACTTAACAAATATTTGTAAAGCTTTACACTAAATAAATTAGGAGTGTATGCGCGATGTATAGATATCAAAACAACTGTCTGTCTATTTGTCTGTTTGTTCCGTGTAACCTTAGAAAGGGATGGGCTGGTTTTATTTTAAACATTATTTAGGTTCTTTTTTAGATATAAGTTCATGGAGACAAGTCGTGAACATAGTAAAAAAGATTTTTTTTTATATAGAACACTTCAATTAGACATCGCCTTGCCTGATGGTAAGCTGAAGGCAAAGTCTCAGAAAAGAGGGTTTGTTAGTTGTTGCAAGTTGATTTGTTATGTGAATATGTGCAATACATTAATTTTTTTTCAAAGCAACATAAATTATATAAAAAACTATACTTTTTCAGAGTAAACATATAAATAGGACTTAGGTAATTCCTATATTTGAATGCAACAAGACTAAAAAGTGTGTTAATTATCTTCCAACACATAATTCTCATATTAATTTTTGCCGATGCAAATATCACGATATCTTTTTGTATTTTTATCGCTTATATCACACAATAAACAATAGTACTACTAAGAATTATATTATATTATCTGTGGCACTACATGGTACCCACCCATATATACTCAATAATGCTTTTTAAATCGTCATGTGAAATAATCATTTCTCTCGAAGATAAAGAAAAAGTTACGGCAAGTATAGACACACTATTAAATCGTTGTCATGTAATGTAGAGATTTTGTAGATGTGTCCTTTTACACGGAGAGATCGAACTACTCTATAAAATTACTAATTAAACAGGACATAGGTAAACCTTTATACACATCTATAGAGATGTCCTTAACCGCTTACGTTCACTCAAACCACAAATAAGTTAGCCCTCGGTGGACATCACACATCACAGGGCTATAAATAGCGCAAGGTTTAGCGTCCCTTATTGGAACCAGGTTGATACGGATGAACTAGAGCTAAATAATTTGTGCGATCATATTCACACAGTGACGTGATCTCATTGGTGGGGCCGCTGAACTAGCGAGCTTTATTAATAATTCATCATTTTATTTTGTCTGATATTTTTTCGAATCTCTTGTTATCGTAACCGAAATTACTAATATTACCTCTAACCTCTCCAGCTAAGCTAAATTGTTTGTGAGAGAGGGTTCACGTCAATAGTGTAACGGTCAGGGATCTTGGTCGTGCTTCCTTTACTACTAAACTACCAACGTGATATTTTATATAATTTCTAACTCCTCCTTTTGATTAATTACGAAGCGTGTTCTTAGACAGTTTAACTTGACATTCTGATCTGGGACCTGGGAATTTCTGGGTGTTGCAATAATCTATTATGGCACGAGTGTGTAAAGTTGGTGATTACCGCTGAGGCGCCATTGATCCTCTAAATGGATTTTTTATCTAAGTAGGTAATATATAATAGAAGTTTATGAAACTGTTGCATAATAAGGGTTCTTAATCCAAATTATGTTCAGTTTCATACACTAATTTATCTAATCTCATGAAATAGTTAATAGGTTTATAAAATGCGACATTCACAGACTATGTAGAAAAAATGCATTGATACCTCCCCACCGGAGCCGGTGGAAGAGGTTATGTCGGACTCGAACCGACTAAAACGCAGGTGAGGTTGACAGGCATATCCCTCGCAACTCGGCCGACCCAGGGCCATCTTTCACGATCTGGCCCTCTTCTCGGGTGTGGGGACTACAGAGTCCCCCACTCGTCCCCGGAAACGGGGAGGCCGGTCGGGTCGGGCCGGTCAGGTCGTTCATCGACCTCCGACGCCCGCATTGATACCTCTTGAGTTCAGTTGAAGTTGTATCGAAATGGAAAAAAGTAATTATATATTTTTTTAAATTTATTTTGATACTCTGTGCGTAAATAATGTCTGAGAGTAGATTAAATGATTTTCAGTTTACTTCAGTATGAGAGTAGATTATTTGTGTGTTGAAAAACGTCGTATAATACACGTGTGTATTGATGATTACCGTCTTCGGTACCTATTATTCCTTCTCATTTTACATACATGCAAAATCAAATGAAACTTTTTTATATTTCTATGAAAGAAAAAATGGAGAATAAAATATCATGATTATACCCTGTCCATTATATTAATTGTCTTTTGACAGCTCGACTATTGACAAAGTTAGTGATGTACAAAAGCATCTCAAATGTGATACCATTCCGATTGTACTGGGTGGCGCAAAAGTAAAGACCCTATTTGGTTCGGCTATAACATTTTTTCTAAATTAGAAAACTAGATTTAGGTTTTTTTAAATGTATATTTGTACCATTAAATTTCGTACCATTAGGATTTAAAGATGATGTCTTTTAAATGGTGACCTCCAGAGTTGATACACATTTGAGCCCTATTTATGACATTTTGCATAACTTGCCGTGACACTTCCTGCGATATGTTCGTTATTTCTTGACGAATGTTTTCTTTTAGAGCTGCGAGAGTCTGTGGCTTGTTCACATACACCCGAGATTTCAAAAAACCCCAAAGAAAGAAGTCTGGACTGGTCAGATCGGGTGATCTTGCAGGCCAAGGCAAATCGCCAAAACGAGAGATAACTCGGCCTGGAAAAGCGTCCACTAAGAACATTGACACAATTATTCCACGTTCTTGGGGAGTAAAACGGTCCATGTTTATTTTCAGTGTATTTTACATTTGTTCACTACACAATTTTCAACAACAGAAGTACAGAAAATGTCATATAAAAAAAATAAAGGTATTTTCTTTAGTGCCAGTACTTTTGCGCCACCCAGTACTAAGATCATTATTCAAATTAGATACGTAAACAAAATAAGCGATTTCGATAAACGTGCGTTTCGATTTAATATTCTCTTAGATTTCTTGTAAACAAATATAAGTCCATGAATTTGCGTCTTTATTTATTAAAATAAAAATGAATATTAGAAACTGTTAAAATTGCATCGTAAAATCGTAAAGTTACATAAGTCAACTTGCAACATTAACCGGTCGCCATTTTGACGTGGACTGTCACTCGCAACAATACGCCCAAAAATAAATGATAGGATGTATTATAATTTTCATTATAATGAATGACTCAAGTATCATTCTCTTCAAAATTTGAAAGTGCCGGTCAAAGCAAAAAAATACAATATTCTGTTAGAGCATGTCCTCACTAGCAATTTTATTACGTGTTAAAGTTGAGGGACCTCGGTGTTATTTGAGTTCATAAATCTTGGAAATATACATTTTCAATTAAACGAGTTATCGAAAAAATAGTTAATACCAGCAATAAAAATAAATCTTGTACAGCTTACGTAGGGAAAGTCACATCTGGGGAAAATAAACACTAAAAGCAGAAATAGCAAAAAAATGCATAGACGTGCATCAAACCGCTAGTTTTGCGTCCACACAGAGCGCTCTCGTCACTGCCAAGGTTTAGAGTTGATTGACGCAAGAATACCGACACGCTGTAATTATTTATTGAAAATAACTTCGTACGTCGCCATGAAATAATATTATTATGTAGGTGTTATGAGAGGATTACGTTATAAAACTATATAACATATGATAAGGTTGGGATACAGTCACTTCACAGAAAATTTTGAAGTTCAGCCAAATTCGCAGTTAGACTGGTTAAAGCGGACCCCAGACTCCGAAGTGATAGCTTCAGATGCGACTGGGATTAACGCTAAGAAGAAGAAGAAGATATATTGGACATAACCGCGATAGCCTAGTGGTATGGGTAATGAACTGCTGAGACGAGGTCTTGGTTTCGATCCCAGCAGGTTTTACTATGGCCCACACCAATGACTATTCGATGCTTTTCGAAGTTATGTGTGTATTTATCGCAGGTTTATAACTGCGCGGTACATTGCTAAACATAAACTGGCGAAATGTGGGTACGGACTGTATATTATGTTGTGTTATGTCATCATCGATCTATAGCCATTTTCCACGTGTACCCGAAGTTGGCGTTTATTGTTTGGAGTCTAAACTTGTTTTTTTTTGATAAGTGCAGACCCAATCCGAGTGTCAACCTCGGTTTAATTGTTTTCAACAAAATAATGAACTGAGAATAGGGCGATTTTTTACATAGGACACGTCAATTAGACTTCGCCTCATCTGATAGTAAGCTGACAGCGAAGTCTCAGAAAAGAGGCTCACTATTACATACATATACCATGTTACAATGGTG
Source organism: Eilema griseolum (assembly GCA_963662185.1). NCBI lineage: Eukaryota > Metazoa > Arthropoda > Insecta > Lepidoptera > Erebidae > Eilema > Eilema griseolum. The sequence continues at coordinate 24,369,920 of OY759242.1, read as the reverse complement.
ACACTCAGCTTGACGGCCTCATCGTATGCATTTTCACGCCCCTCTTAAAGGACCCTCCTACATATCCAAAGCTAGTTAAGATCCCTCTGGACTACTTCTGGGTGGTTCTTGCATTCTATATACATATATTTACGCCTGTATCCACAAAGGGGTAGGTAGAAGTGTACATCAAAATTTCACCAACTATGATTTTTGCTCCCAAGCCCCACACACATTTGGGGTGAGTGAGCCTAGTCAATCAGGCACTTTGTCATGGGCTGCATTTACCATCGGAGAGAGAAAATATTACCCAGCATGGCCCTAACAATCAACATATTGATTAAATAGGTATTTGATTCATCTCAATAATCAACAATAGTACAATGTCGGCAATTAGGTATGAGGATGTTTATCGTATGCAGCAAATTAGTAACATATCGCGGCCTCGAGACGTGCATTTTTATGTTTAAACATATTATGTTTTATTGAAGAATGCAAGCGAGGAATGTGTTCTTGCATGTTATAAAGGCGTGGTGATAAAACTAATATTCTGAAATAGTTTGCTAATATCCGCGTGACGTGTTGCTGCAATCGAATGTGCCAGACGGAACTAATTTTGGATCCTTTCTTAATTTCTGATGTCAATTAACGACGAGACAGACAGACTGAGGCTATACTTTCACAGGTCTTGTGATGTCATTTGTAAATTTGAGTTCACGAGATTGAGAGTTCAGTATACTTCGGATTTTACCCGAAAGGATTAAAATGTACCGTATTTTTTTAGCGACATCAAAGCATTGCAGTTAGACTAGTTCCCGGTCTTTTTTATGGCTTCTACCACCCGTAACGACTGCCATAGACGTTCGTATGGCAACCGGGACCGACGGTTTACCATGCTCTCCGTGCACGGCCTGATCATCTATACTAGGAGACAAGTGCCCCGCATAACTGAAGATAGAGACCAGACAAAAGTACGGAGTCTGCCAAAAATATTTGATACCGTTGGGTAGAACCGTAGTAATGACCAAAAGTCTCGATTACAAACATCCTCGCACGCGTAGCGGTGGGCATCACCTAGTATTATCTAATTACCCACATATACAGGGTGTATTTTTGAAACGGGGCAGTAAGGGCAAGTACCTTAACCGATGCAGTTACAGCAAAACGTTCTTAGAAGACCTTCCCTAATTTTTTTGACATATTTTGAACTGCATTCACAGATTTTGTAAAAAACTTACAGTTGGCAAAAAAATGCAAAAAGTCCAAAAATTTTTTTTTTATGGAAATCGATTCTCTTTCATGTGGGGATCAAAAAACTCTACGAGACCATTTTAGCTTTCAGTAATAGGAAAGACAGAAATCGCCAAAATCGTTTCCCATACATTTCGGCAACAGAAACAAATTTCTACGATGGTCTAACTTTTTGTTATGGCCAGGAAGTGGCTAGAATTGACTGTAAAGTAAATAAAAAGAATTTTTACCCTCAAATTTCGAATTTGATTCGAAAATCTGTGTGTTATACTTAGTTTCAACTGAGAAACTTCGTATGAGTTATTAATTAAGGATTTTTGCTAAAATGTCTTCTAATCGTGAAAAAATTGACTTATTAGAAGCGTATTTTGTCAACAATCGAAATGCGGGAGCTGCATTAGTGTGGTACCGCAATAAGTATCCGTTGCGGCATGTGCCAACAAGAAAGGTTATTACAAATCTTTTGAAAAACCTGGAATTGCAGGGTTCTTTCAAAAGAAAGCGGCAGCCTCGTGTGGACATGGACACGGAGATTGCGGTTCTGACTTGTGTCGAAGCATACCCAGAGGTATCGTCCAGGCAAGTCGCCCTTGAAGTAGGTGTATCCCACTCCCTTGTGATAAAGATATGGAAGAAATACGGCTACAAGTGCTATCGATATGGGCGCATAGTTCAAGTGTTACATCCGGGTGATGATGTTCGAAGGCTTACTTTTTGCAGATGGCTAAGAGGAAAAATAAGCAGAGATCATGAATTTTTAAATTACATACTGTGGTCAGACGAAACGAATTTTTCCAAAACGGTATGTACAACAGAAAATATCACCACTATTGGTCCAAAGAAAATCCACTAAGAGTTACGGCAAGTCATAATCAGGTTCGCTTCTCATTCAACTGTTGGTGTGGTATAATGTCCAATCGAGTCATAATGGTGGAATTTTATGAAGGGAAACTGAATTCTGCCATGTATAATGAAGTCATTTTACACCATCTTGAAAACGAGATGGACGAATGGCCCCTGTCGGAATTGCGAAAAGTTCATTTTCAACAAGATGGTGCTCCGCCACATAACAGTCACCTTTCACGTTCCAATTTGAGCCGCCTATTCGGTACACAGTGGATAGGTACACATGGTCCAACACAGTGGCCACCTCGTAGCCCCGATCTAACACCACTTGATTTTTTTTATGGGGCTTCGTGAAAAACGAGGTGTATAAGACGACGTACGCCAGTGTTCAAGAGGATGCATTAATGACCATTTTACGTAATATTCATCCCAGAACATTATTAGCCGCCATTCGTTCAGTGCAAAAAAGGATAGACTTATGTATTCGTGAAAATGGAAATCATTTTGAGCAATTTATTTCATAAACCAATTTCTTAAATGTTTAAATGATTTTTTTTATTTAAAAAAGTTCAAAATTTTACCTGACCTATGAGTTTCGAGTTGATTTATCATATTTCCGTACGAAATACTGTATGGGAAACGTTTTTGGCGATTTCCGTCTTTTCTAGTACTGAAAGCTAAAATGGTCCCATAGAGTTTTTTGATCCCCACATGAAATATAATCGATTGGCATTAAAAAAAATTGAACTTTTTGCATTTTTTTTTGCTAACTGTAAGTTTTTTACAAAATCTGTGAATGCTGTTCAAAATGTCCCAAAAAGTTAGGGAAGGTCTTTTAAGAACGTTTTGCTGTAACTACAACGGTTAAGGTACTTGCCCTTACTGCCCCGTTTAAAAAATACACCCTGTATATACATATAATCACGCTTTGTCCCCGGAAGATTAGACAGAGGTGAATTAACACCCACATTTCACCAATAATTGTATTCGGTCACACATAATAGGGGGTGTCTATTCCCGTATTTCGAGCACTATTGTTGACTCGAGCCATGCATCTGAGGCTGAGTCTGGGCTATATATATCTGTCTGATGTTAAACAGCCCTATCCCTTAGTCGCTTGGTACGACACCGCATGGGAAGAGATGGGGTGGCCTAAATTCTACTCTGCCGGAAACCACGCTTACATGCATCATGCCTTCATATAAACCAATTTTTACGTCTTCTACGAGTATGCAAAATTTAGTAACGACGGTATTCTAAAATACACCTGCAAATATCGCTAATGATGATGACCATACGTATGTAAAATCAGGAGATTGTTATTTCCGTAAACAAACAGTGGTACCCTACCCACCAGGCTGACATAATGCACTAGAGCTGCGGCCTTGATCCTGTGCGCCACTCAAGGGACTAGTGTGGTGCATTATTGCATAACGCACTCCGCGTGCCAACTAATGAAATATGAGGACATGTACTACCAATATTAATTTCGGCCATTTGTTATTCATAGGGTACATAAAATGGTAGGTACAGATGCAATTTTCGTCATCGCCATCTCAGTCTCAGTACAGAAAGATCTTCTTTTTCTACCATGTAAAGATTGTTAAGTGGAGTTCCTGGTTCCCTCCGAGGCTTTAGGCGTCGGTGGTTAAGGAGTAGGTCTTTACACTACCGATGTGAACCTCCTAGCACAAGTTATTTAGCTTAGTTGGAGCGGTTAGAGCGAATATTAGTAATTGCGGTTGCTAATATTCTTTACTCCCTTTCATCCCATAAGCGTCGTATAGAAAGAAAGAAAGAACCATTTATTATACACACACACACACACACTTACACTACACATAAAAAAAATTCACTATCGGAAGGAACGTGACTAAGAAAGAGAGTTGTTCACTCCAAGTTTTCACTCTCAAATCCAATCAAGAAATGCCTGCACCAGTCTCATCCGGTATTGACCTACCAACTGATGAGACTCTGGTGCACGCATCTCTCTTTATTTCGGTGTATTAGACAGTAGATGCTTCCGTGAACGCCATATAAGTCGAACCAAAAAGAAAAGGAGTATGGGAATCTAAGACACCCAGTGGAATAACGCTACGATGGCGAAGATGGGAGCGACTGCCTTCGAACCTTCAACGTCGGAAGGAAAGCCTGCTCCAGAGCCACTTAGCCTTTTGTTCGGTAAGTGTTCCGTCTTGCAAGAGAGGTTGGCCTGGGCCTCGAGGGTTAGGACCCCGTACGCCCGAATTACCTACTTTTTTGTGCGGTAATCCTCGGGTATCCCACCGCCTAACAGATGCAGTTATTTTGTCCCCGAACGAACTAAGAGATACCTCTCCTATAACAAATATATCTACTTACAGTCTATGAAATAATATTGTTCTTCCACATACCTACTTGTCATAAAGAATTACATCATTTAGTGCGAGTGTTAAAGTTTACAACCGTTGGAAGCCCCATTAAATGTACAGCTGTTTTCTAGTATTACGCGGACAAACAAATAAATTATTGTATCGAAATTATGAACACTACGTGGACAGGTATCTTGGGTTTTATTAATAGGATTTTATTAGCTTTAACTGTACCTAACGAACTACATATGTGTCAGGGTTCTCAGATGTCGAAGGTCGGTCAATAATGTCCGTCCTCCGTTAGCACTAAGAGTGACAGGTGGAACAGCCTGTCTTAGTATCTTCTAATATATAAAAATCTCGTGACACGGTGATTGTCCTTATATTAATTCTTGCTTAGCTTGAATGATTCTCATGTCTGAAAATCGGACAATATCTATTTTTCATCCCCCTAAATGTTAGCACACCCCTAATTTTTTTTAATTTCTGATATTTTTTTAATGATACAGCATTACACATAACCCTGAATTTCCAACCCTCTACGATCAACCCCTATTTATCCATCGCGACTTTTTTTCTTTTCTTATTTCCTTCAATTATGTTTTTTTTCTTAATTCAATTTGATCTTCCGCCTTCGCCGGTCGATAATCGATCCACTGTGGCAAAACAACGTTTGCTGTGTTAGCTAGTATACGATTAAAATTACTGAATACTGAATTTGAATCCAATATTTGGCAGATTTAAAATCTTTTTTAAAGCGACTACAATATTGGTTCTTCAAGAAGGGTGGGTTTGTATAGAAGACGCAATATTCACTTCTTTACAAAGAAAGAGTAAAGCGACTGGTCGATGCTCCGCGTGACCAAAGGGCTGGCCTCTTTCTCGCACAACGGATTGGCATTGCCATCCAACGGGGCAATGCCGCCAGCCTTTTGGGCACATTACCAGTCGACATCGATGGGGAGGAATTATTCGATGCTTGACTTGAACCTATTGTATCCTATTTTATATTCTTGTAAATATTAGTTTATATCTTTCTACAATAACAAAAAAACATAAATGTAAACTATTCTAATTCCTTCTGACTAAATGTTACTATTCCACGAAAGACTTACTAAGCGAATGTTTTGAGTCTAGAATTGACTTATTCTGTGATCTTGACTTGTTTAACCTATGATTTGACATTTTGTAATTACATAACTTCTATTATAACCATATCATTTAAACAAGGAATTATAATTAATTGTATGCTGACATTATTTAAATTTGTGTTACAACCTTTCAATATTTGTACGTTGGAGACGCATTTATACAATATTCTTACAAATAAATGAATATTATCTTATCTTATTTTAATTATTTTCTATTACGATATTTAAATCCTATCCTGTCTTACTTCCTACTAATAAATGTGAAAGTGTGTGAAGATGTTTTGATGTTTGTTTTTCAATCACGCTTTAAATACTAAACGGATCATCAGAATGAAATTTTAAAGCATTTAGTAGCTAACTATTCAAATTGATTAAGATAGGAAATTTTTTGAATCAGTTCAGGCGGTATTAGAAACGTATGACGAACGTCACCGTAAGACGGATATGTATACAAAGATTTGGATGACTTCAGGCGAGGTTGGTGTCTCAGTGGTCAGAGCGGGGAATCCCTGTGTGTGTAATGCAGCTCCCGCATTTCGATTATTGACAAAATACGCTTCTAATAAGTCAATTTTTTCACGATTAGAAGACATTTTACCGAAAATCCTTAATTAATAACTCATACGAAGTTTCTCAGCTGAAACTAAGTATAACACACAGATTTTCGAATCAAATTCGAAATTTGAGGGTAAAAATTCTTTTTATTTACTTTACAGTCAATTCTACTCACTTCCTGGCCATAACAAAAAGTTAGACCATCGTAGAAATTTGTTTCTGTTGCCGAAATGTATAGGAAACGTTTTTGGCGGTTTCTGTCTTTTCTAGTACTGAAAGCTAAAATGGTTCCATAGAGTTTTTTGATCCCCACATGAAATAGAATCGATTGGCATAAAAAAAAAAATTTTGAACTTTTTGCATTTTTTTTTGCTAACTGTAAGTTTTTTACAAAATCTGTGAATGCAGTTCAAAATGTCCCAAAAAGTTAGGGAAGGTCTTTTAAGAACGTTTTGCTGTAACTGCAACGGTTAAGGTACTTGCCCTTACTGCCCCGTTTCAAAAATATACCCTGTATTGTGGTATACTGGAAATAGAAATATGCCCTATGAGTGGTGGTTACGGGATCAATATTTTACACGGATGGCACCGCGGGCATGAGCTAACTAGTGTATTGATTAAATCCAACTGTACATTATCTAGAGTGTACATTGATGAGCTAAAGAACTTAGACGGTGCATCTTCAAATGAAGTACTTTTGATAACTTGTGAATAGATTTATGTACTCTTCGAAGTGGTACTTGTACTTAACTTAATAATGAATAAATATAATATAATAACTAATAATAATAAACAACAAGTCCTAATAATAGTAATAAATATATAAAGAGAAAACTCGAAATAAATCCCTGTACCAACCCGTCTGGCTAGTATGGAAACAGAAGGTCAAAGCCTCCCAACATTGGTAGATCTAGAGCTTATGTCCGGCAGACTGCAGTGGGCTAATTGATTAATTGAATAATAACCATTATAAATTTGTAAGTTTGTATGTTTATTACTCAATTTCGCACAAAACAGGTTTAAAGAACACGCAAGAGAAGAAGCGACTACACTTAGTTTTCATATAGGTAATTTACCTGTATAGTTTCTAAATACTTGAAACTACTGTGCATTCACCGCAGTGATTAACTAAAGTATCCTCTTTCCTCGAGGGCTCATCTTCAAATTAAGTATGTACATAGATTGGAAGACTACTGAATAATATGCAATGGAAAGTCACAGGCGAAGAATGTGTCACGTCATAGATAGTGTATCTTTGGCACATAATGAACATAAACTGATTTTAAGTCTGACCAACCCCCAGCCAAGTGGCAATAAGTTGGCATATTGTAATTTAGTATTCAAGTTATAGGAATATTTACCATGTTGTATTGTTCTGAGTTTCCGATATTTCGGTGCTGTTGCAAGCACTATGATCACGGAGGAACTGGAGTAGTGGCGGTGAACAGTGAAAAAAGTTTTTTAGGAGTAAATATTTCGATCTACCCTCTTTAGAGTTCTTTTACTACGCGTATCTGCACTACCACTGGTTTCACCTCACTACAAACTCGATTACTTTAATACTAATGTGAGTGACCATTATAGTTTAAATACCTATATTGTAATTTTTTTTTTATATTAGAACCGCGGTAGCCTAGTGGTATGGGTAATGGACTGCTGAGACGAGGTCTCGGGTTCGATCCCAGGTTTTACCATGGCACACACCAATGACTTTTCGATGCTTTTCTAAGTAATGTGTGTATTTATCGCAAGTTTATAAGTGCCTGGTTAATGGATATAGGCTCGCCACCTATTACATTGGGACCTAAACATAAACTGGCGAAATGTGGGTGCTAGCACCTCTGCCTACCCCTTTGGGGATATAGGCGTGAGTTTATGTTATGTTATGTTATGATGTTATTAGAACCGAAATAACTAATATTCTCTCTAACCAGCTAAGCGTAATTACTTGTGTTAGGAGTGGGTTCACGTCGGTAATGTATTGGTCAAGATTCGAATCCGGGACCCATCGATCGCAAGACCGACTCCTTAACCACTGAGCTACCGAAGAAAATTATTGACAATTTTAAATTGATAAGTATGTTGTTTGACGTTTATGACAGTTGTATTGCATGTTGATCCAATATTGTAAATTATTTTACAATATCTTGTATTACCTCTTGTCTAATGTCTAGGGAGGCAAGTTTCAGTAGGGCACGCATTTCCTAAGATTCATAGGATAGGGTCATGACAATGAGGTGGAAATATGGTGACCATTAGACCTACAACAACAAAAGGAAACTGCATCAAACTCCGTCGTATTTTTTGCGTTTATCGCGCGCAAACACACAATCAGAAAGGAATTCCAAAAAAAGAAGTGTTCGGTATCACACCCGAGGAGAGGGCCAGATCGTGAGAGATGGCCCTGGGTCGGCCGGGGTGCGAGGGATATGCCTGTCAACCTCACCTTCGGCAACCAAAATCGACCCACAGGAGGCGTGCGTATTAGTCGGTTCGAGTCTGACATAACCTCTTCCATCCGCTCCGGTAGGGGGGTATCCGTGGGGATTTTGCGCACGTAAAACAAAAACAATAGTGTCCGATAATACGGCTATAGACTCACCCCTTTTACGTGGGACCGAATACAATTATTATTATTATTGGTGAAATGTGGGTGTTAATTCACCTCTGCCCAACCCTACGGGTATGAAGGTGTGATTATATGTATGTATGTATATATGTATATACATGTCTTATAAACGGAGGTAAGAGGTGTGGCCATGTTACATGCACGACTCGTAGTGAATATCAAATTGAAACTGCATTCTTTTGTGATTGCTAGACTTTGTGGAACCTTTACGAAGCTTATAATTTCGCATATACATATGTATATTCACCACGACTATAAGTCTCCAACAGGATAGGCAGTTGTTTGTTTTGTTTTCAGTTTCACGTAGGTATAGTTGAGTTATGACAAGAAAGCAAAAATACAAAAAAAAGATATATATAATAAGATGATCAATTTATCTAATAAGATGATCAATTTTAAAGTTTTTTTAAATATATAGATACTACTTATGTGGCAGACAAGCACACGGCTCACCTGATGGAAAACGGTTACTGTGGCCTATGGACGTTTCCAAAACCAAGGGAGTCACACTCGCGCTGCTAACCCTGTAAACACAGAGAGTTTCTGTGCCGTCAGTGTAAAAGACGAAGCAGGACAAGCTTTTGGTCTTCCCACTGACAGTACAAAAACTCTCTAGTACTCTCACTGACTCCTACAGTAGTGAATCAGGATTCGACCCCTTTTTTTTTACGTGCGCAAAATCCCCATGGATACCTCCCCACCGGAGCCGGTGGGAGAGGTTATGACGGACTCGAACCGACTAAAACGCACGCCGCCTGTGGGTCGCTTTGGTTGCCGAAGGTGAGGTTGACAGGCTCTCGCACCCCGGCCGACCCAGGGCCATCTCTCACGATTTGGCCCTCTTCTCGGATTGTTAGTTTGGAATTGGATAGTGATTACTTGGTGAAATTAGGGCTAAGTAGGTAGGGGTATATAAACAACTGGGTACCTATATGGATATCCCTCAAGAATATTGTATAGACAGCGATGACTGAAGTTAAGAAAACAATCACATATGGACACAGTGTGTAGTGACGTCTGTTTGGCAATAGATCAACATCTCGTGCCAAAGCATACGGCCAGATTGACGATCCCTCTCCTCGTGCATGCTGACCATATGCATTTGTATGCGTTTGATGTTTATTGATAAGATGAAAATGTCTAAGCACACGATGAGTAATCTTATAATCTATCTGTCAGTAGAATTAAATTTGTTTGTTTATATTCGCGCTAGTTCTACCCTTGGAAAGGTCGAAACATTGAGCCTTCTAGACCTATTTTTGAAAACTGTTTTTCTTTACGACATACTAATTTTGCTATGTGTAATATTGGCGAAACTCATTCTCCCTAATAACGTGCCTAGCCCCGGAATGGAATCCAATACAGTTATAAATTAATGAACCTCTGGAAAGATGCAAATCTAAATCGAAATATTGTTTGACTAAGTATTTTAAGTCGTGGATTTAATTCCCTTTCATTGCTTAAATTTACTTGAATGATTATGCATCCAAAGTATATTTACTTTGATCTCGGTTTTATTTACATAGTTTTGAATAGAATAAGTACGTCAATATGACTTAACTTTGCCTGATGCTAAGCTGAAAGTCTCAGGAAAGAGGGCCACCATTTCAGTTACCCTCAGCATAACGGCCTCAGTTACTTTTTCACGCCCCAATTTTTTTAGGGGCAGACGAGCACAAGGCTCATCTGATAGAAAGCCACACCAGAGGCGTTACCTCGCGCTGCCGACTCTTAAGAAACCTTCTCATGCCCCTCCTGTCCATGTGGTGACAGAAAAAGAATAAAAGTATCACCACCCCATCTCATTCGACGAGTGTCGTAAGAGACGAATAACGGAAAAATACGCAGACGATGTCACTGCGAGAGCAGAAAAACTCGAAATAAAATCCTGTACCAACCCAACTGGCCAGCGTGGAAACAGTGGACCCAAGCCTTCCAACATTGGGAGAGGCCTATGTCCGGCAGTGGATTGCGATGGGCTAGTTGATAATGAAGATCCCCATATTGTAGGCGCTTAAGAAAACTGCAGCAGCTAGATCATTCTAGACTTAAAGGACCTGTAACTGTAGCAAGAAGACAAAACGCGTGCGGGCGAAGAATTCCGAATTGTACATTGTTCATCATTAAACTAAACTAATGCACCAGCTTTGCTCACATTTATAAAGGCATTGATTCAATTTATAGCTAATGGCTATTACACAGAGTGATATCCAGCCATCCATCAGATTCGACCTATATCCCAGTTTCCTGGCAGCCCCACAAACGGCAGATGGACAAGCTATCGGAGCATATGATGCGTTTCGAATGCTTACACATAAGAGATTTATCGGTACCTATATCCTATTTGCAAATAAACTGCATGATGACTTGGTTTAAATAAATTCACTCCTGTACGTTTAAGGGAGAAAATGAGGTAGTGAGATTTATTTTTCATAGTATTATCGTATGTTTTCTACGGGGTTCTCTTTATATATTTAAATTACATAAACTTAACTCACGCCTATATCACCGAAGGGGTTATTCCCCAGTTTATGTTTAGGTCCCAATGTAACAGGTAGCGAGCCTATTGCCATTACCCGGGCACTTATAAACCTGCGAAAAATACACACATAACTTCGAAAAGCATCGAAAAGTCATTGGTGTGTGCCATGGTAAAACCTGGGATCGAACCGAGGCCTCGTCTCAGCAGTCCATTACCCATACCACTAGACTACCGCAATTATTTGTTTATTATATTTGTAATAAAACATCTACGTTCGAACTGCGCCATAATATCACGAGTCATCACCAAAAAATAACTCATCCAATGTAAAACTTTTGAGTTTTCGAAGCTAGAAGACAGATAGGGCCTTAGATGAGTAAAATTATAGACATATAAAAATTAGAAGACAATTTTCGAAGCTAGAAGACAGATAGGGCCTTAGATGAATAAAATTATAGACATATAAAAATTAGAAGACAAACTTTTAAAACTTTTGAGTTTTCGAAGCTAGAAGACAGATAGGGCCTTAGATGAGTAAAATTATAGACATATAAAAATTAGAAGACAATTTTCGAAGCTAGAAGACAGATAGGGCCTTAGATGAATAAAATTATAGACATATAAAAATTAGAAGACAAACTTTTAAAACTTTTGAGTTTTCGAAGCTAGAAGACAGATAGGGCCTTAGATGAGTAAAATTATAGACATATAAAAATTAGAAGACAATTTTCGAAGCTAGAAGACAGATAGGGCCTTAGATGAATAAAATTATAGACATATAAAATTTAGAAGACAAACATTTAAAACTTTTGAGTTTTCGAAGCTAGAAGACAGATAGGGCATTAGATGAATAAAATTATAGACATATAAAAATTAGAAGACAAACTTTATAGTTCCTGAAAAGTATGTAAACCTTAATAACATAACATAAACTCACGCCTATATCCCAGAAGGGGTAGGCAGAGGTGCTAGCATCGCCAGTTTATGTTTAGGTCCCAATGTAATAGGAAAATCATAATATATATTTCTTTAAATTCTTTTGCATCTTGGTGTTAGTCCTGGAACAGAATAGATAATATCGAATCCATCAAATCAGAAGCTTTCACTTCAGAGTCCAGAGTCCGTATTTTCCTGTCGATTAATTTTTTTAATTCCCTTGGTTTAGACTATTAGGTACGTTTTTGTTTTTTTTTTTTAATAATAAATATATTTCATGACATTCTACACAACGACCCTTCTAGACTCATGGTAAGCACACTAGCTTGTGTTATGGGATCTAGAATGCGGATAAACATACTTAGATACTTCTTTTTTGTAAATACATACATACATATTATACATAGAAACACCCAGCCCAATGCAAATATACATATTCATGCATACAAATATTTGCACTGAGCGGGAACCGAACCCGCGCCCCCTGCATAGCAGTCGAATGCTCTACCGCTACGCCATTGAGGTTGTCGAACGTTTAGGTTATCTGTGCTACTCCTGTAGATACCTAAAAAGAAAAACTAGTTTGCCAGTGCGAAAAGTACAGACGTTAGCATTTTATTATCAATCAGTCAATTAAACATTTAACCCACCGCAGTTCACTGCTGAACATAGGTCTCTATTAATGTGCGCCATTTTATCCGATCCTCTGCCTTCCGCACCCAGTCTGTTCCAGCCACCTTTTTCAGGTAGCCCGTCCATCTGTCTAGGGGGCGTCCCATTTCTTTTTACATGTGAAATATCCCCACGGAAACCCCCACCACCGGAGCCGGTGGGAGAGGTTATGTCAGACTTGAACCGACTAAAACGCATGACGCCTGTGAGTCGTTTTTGGTAGCTGATGGTGAGGTTAAGAGGCATATCCCTCGCAACCCGGCCGACACAGGGCCATCTCTGTCGATCTAGCATTAGCAGCACTAGACAACAATATTTCTTTTTCTATTTTGTTTTGTTTTTAGTGCCAATCGTAACACACTGCTTCGTTTGCAACTATGCATCATTTCCAATTCTAACATCGTTTTGCAACTATGCATCATATCTTGGTATTCTGTATGATCACGTATTTCTCTAGTGTTTTGATAAACAACCAAATTTCTCCAGCACAACATCATCACGCGAGACGTATTCTGACTTATCACGGAGTATTTCTAGACTTTCGTTGTAATAACACGAATATTTGTGCTATTTGTTATTCATCGACTGTTTCGATGGTGAATTTAGCTAGCGAGACTGCTATTGACGTCAGCCACATTATGTTAAGTGCTTATTTGGAAATTTTGGATTACATCCGATTGGTTCGAGTTATTTTAGTCTTTTTTAATCAATCAATAAGCCTATCGCAGTGCACCGCTGGACATAGGCCTCTCCCAATGTTGGGAGGCTTTGGCCTACTGTTTCCACGCTGGCCAGACGGGTTGGTACAGGGTTTTATTTCGAGTTTTCCTTCTCTCGCAGTGTTATTGTTTGAGTATTTTGCCGTTAGTCGCCTCTTACGACACCTTTCGGATGAGACGGGGTAGTGATTCTTGTATTCTTTCTCCGTCTCTACACGGATCATTAATCGTTTTAGTCCTTTTACTATGCTTGATAGGCACACTTTTGACCACTATCTCAGCTTTTGGTAAGTGACGGTGTGGCCAACAGTGAAGCACGCTAGTCGAGAAGTTTATCCATTCATTGTCTTGAAGAATGAAGACACCTAAGTTATAAGCTACCGGCAACGACCATACCGGGAAACAATTTGGGGTCAAGGCAGTACGCATGAAGAATGTATCGCCGAATCGTTTTATCCGATTCAGTTTAAATTCTAGAATAAAATTTATCGTATTTGATTGTGGGGTTCATTCATCGAGTAATTGATTGGTTATTTTGTGGATTTTATGATCTGTTGGTATAGTAAATTATTGATAAAGTGATCAGTCGATCTATTGATCTTGTAAGTTCCCGATAAATTAAACTGTTGGTCTTTTAAACTACAGTTTGAACTGTTGACCTAACGGCGTTGATATACTGATTGTTGAAGTAATTGATTGCTGATTTCTCGTATGTATTCCTAGCTAGCATAACGGTAATTGGCGTGACACGTGGTCGCTGGTTCAAGTCCCGTCTTGGATTTTCACCTTTTTTCGATCTTAAACCTATTTTTAACGTGCGGAAATCCACTCGGATGTTCCTGCCGAGGCTAGCGGGGTGGTTATGTCGAACTCGAATCAACCAAAACCGCACGGCCGGGCCGTCTTGGGTCATCAGTTGCCAGGAGTGAGGTACGCACTGGCATATACCACGCACACCCTGACTGACCCGGGGCTAAAGAAGGCAAGATCGGATGTGGACTACAGCGTCTCCGTCTTTCCCCAGAAAAAGGGCGCAAATCGCACCACCACTGTCACGGCCTGCTTCTGCTAGAGTGACAGGCGATTCCACCTGTCACCTCCAGGCCTGCGCTCATGGAGGACGGAGGTCATTTAATAACCTCCGACGCCAGAGTCACCTACGCGCATTCCGGGCTATCCGGGGAGGAAAGGACCTAATTCCCCCGCCTTCTTCACTAGACGGAGCCGGCGGCAGTCCAAGAGCTGGCGCTCTGCACCATCACTGCGACCAACGTGCTGAGTGGGAGAACTCCCATTCTCAGGGTCGCCAAAAGGACACGCCTCGGCGTTTCCCACTCCGGGCATTCGGTTAATGTGTGCAGCCCTGGATCCTCGTTTGGGTCACAGTGATAACACTCAGGCTTTGGGTCCTTCCTGATCTGATGCAGGTAACTCTAAAAACATCCGTGTCAGGTGATCACCTGCGGCAGTCGGTACGATGGGCTCCTGTATGATGGGTCTTACCACTGCTATCACAGCGTGCACTTCCGATCTTAATCTTGAAGGAAAATTAGCATACCTAATGCCACAGAATAAATTATAGTCCCACAGGCGGCGTGCGTTTTGATCGGTTCGAGTCCGACATAACCTCCTCCACCGGCTATGAAAGGAAGATTTAAGTATGGTGTATTGAAGTTATTCAGTTTTTGGGTGATGATGACTGAAGCGTGTAGAAATTTTTCATTTCGTTAGCGAACTTCAATAGCAGGTTCGTATTAAATTTTAGACTATTTATAGGTACTGTTGATTGATGGGACTTGGTGGAAACTTGTACTTTTACCACAGTATTTATTATTAAACCTGACCGGTTTTGCCTTACGGCATCTTCACAGGATTACAATGATAGTTAAGAACATTTTTCTTAAACACTACGACACTCAATGTGGAAAAAGTACAGATATGTTCTCAATATGTGTAATAATTTTTAGTGCGATTTTATTTTATGTAGAAATAATTTATTCTTTATCGATTAATAATATTATATTTCAAAGGTTTAAGGCGGAACTACTGTATATTACTTAATCGTACTTGTATTACGCTGACTGCTGTGAAACGCGAAATCAGGGGAAGTCCCACTTTGTGAGCACGTTACAACGATTGATTTATTCGATAGGCGACCCTAATCATAACACAAATAGAGTTGTAAATATATTGCCACTGTTATGTCTATTTCAGCATATATTTTTGGTGTCGTATTCGTTGCTTCGTGCATGCTATGTTATTTGAAGCATCTAAGTATAGCTTTGTGAGATTCCTAATGCCGAAAGATTGAAAAAGCTGAGAATACTAGTGGCTAGCAGAAAACTGATTGAAATTCAAATAATCTATGCGGTCCCACCTAAATTTCCGGGGCCCAAGTTTGCCTTAAGCTGAATAACAAACCATGATTAGAACTAATGCAAGATTTCTTGATGCGTTTAGGCAGTAGTGTAGTTCACTAAGCTAAGCCAATTTCCGACATCCAAAACTAAAGCTCCTAAAGCCACTGCTCCTGTCTGACGTCCATAGCCTGGAAAGACAGCCAATACCATAGCTTCATCTATCAACCAGGGCCTTGATTCTGCTGTAGCAAAACCACTGTTATACCACGAAAACTGCTAAAGTTAAAGTTCAAAATTAAAATGGTTTTTACAGAGTGAACATAAAATTGTAATGAAACTCTTTGGATTTCATTTTGGACTTCAGCATATAGAAATAAAGTCTATAATTTAATACCATTTTTTGCAGTGTCTGTGGTATGACAATGGTTTTGCTTTCGTAGAAAGAGCCAGTTGCATCGACAAATCGGTGCAGTTAGCTCAGACGCCGATGTACAAGGTACACATCTATAGACTCCAAATCCACAGTCTTATTACTCTCTAGTAGCTATTAATACTGTGCCAACCTCCTTTTTTTATACCACTTGATTGACAGACAAGCACACGGCCCACCTGATGGAAAGTGGTTACCGTGGCCTATGGACGTGTGCAACGCAAAGGGAGTCACACTCGCGCTGCCAACCCTGTAAACACAAGCGTTTCTGTGCCGTCAGTGTAAAAGATAAAGCAGGTCAAGCTTTTGGTCTTCCCACTGACAGTACAAAATCTCTTCAATGAGCTCTGGCTACCCTACTCACCGCCGGAAACACAACACGAGGTTATTATAACATGTATAAATGTAAAAAACTTACAAAATTATCAGCAGCTTCCACCCCTGCACTCCTAATCACCGCGCTGGCGAATCCGGTAATATTGTTCGAGAAGTTCTTCACCTCCTTGCCAGCTCTGGAGGCGAAGTCGGTGTACAGATGTAGGGCATCTGCCTTCACAGCGTGGAGCTGAGCCAGGATGCCGTCTTGAGGGCTGGCGACTATATTCTGGTGAGTTTCGTTCGCTACATTCACGTAGATGACTGCGTTCTGGAAAAGAGATATGGGGGTAGATTTAATCAATAGTGATAAATGTCTAGCGATGCTACCGCCATCCATCTGGCTATGCGAGAATTTGAGGTTGAGAATTCCAATGCATTCCACTGACTTCGCTGACAAGTCTTTCACTGTCAAGGCGGTGCGCTAACGGAACGTATTGCCATTGAACATCAGACGGGCAAAATCCCTAAACGTTTTTTAAATTAATGGTTAAGGACTACTACCTATCATGTTGTACACAGTAGGTAATAGTTCACAATTATGTGCTCACTCACTATTTTCCCTTCGTATTAGTATGAACTATTTACTTTATATATCTATTTGTGTGTATAGTATATGACGATAATGCTTTATGTAAAGTCGTATATTGATTTTATAAAACTTATACGCCTCTCTCTCTCTTTCTTCTTTTTAATACAAATTCTATTTAGTTTTGCTGGTAACTACACCATTTCTTTTGTTTTTATAACATTACTGTCCATCTTAAAGTTGCCTGGAAGAAATTACTTCAGCGATAAGGCCGCCCATTGTACATTGAACTGTGTACATGCTACTTACTTGTCCTACTGTAAATCTGTTGGTGTACAATAAACAATTATCTATCTATCTATCTATGCTGCCAGGGGCAGATACAAGAAGTAACTTGTCTCAATGGACTTTTTTAAATATTTAGACTGTTAAATTAATTGCACCTCGCCTGATTGTAAACTGAGGCTCAGTCTAAAGAAAGTTTTTACTTATGCTGCCCTTAAAATGGCCGTCCCTGATTTGACGACCTCGACAGATGTTTTCCACAGCTCGCTTAAAGAAACTGGGACTGTAAGACCCCAAACTGTGCAAAGCGTTCGTACACAGAACAACACAAGGGCTTAGATGTCACCCTCACACTGTGCAGAATATACGAGCAAGAACCAAGCGGTTCGGAGACTCTTTTCTTTGCCGCACCACCAAGACCTGGAATTCATTACCAGTTCATGCGTTTCCTTCTTCCTACAGTCCCGGGTCCTTTAAGCGGGGCGGGGAAAAAGCATCTGGCGTGTCCTAGATTTTTTTTTTTTTTATCGAAGCGTGGTCATGTTTTAAACATAGCTAAGAACACTCCCGACTAATATACCTTTCAAACAAAAATAACTAAATCCAGATCGGTGTATCCGTATCTTTTTATGAGGAGGTAGGACACGACGGAATTCCCGTCCGAATTGAGCAGTCCGACTGAGGAAGTACCTCCACCCTACAGAATACCACGGTTATAATAACCTCGTGTTGTGTTCCCGGTGGTGAGTAGGATAGCCAGAGCTCAGTGGAGAGTTTTTGTGCTGTCAGTGGGAAGACCAAAGGCTTGTCCTGATTTTATGTTCTGCAATGAGGACACATAATATTTCTGTTCTTACAGGGTCGGCAGCACCGATGTGACTCCACTGGTGCTACACACGTTCACTCAGGTCACGGTAACCACTTTGCATCAGGTGGGCAATGTGCCTGTCTGCCACCTAAGTTGTATAAAATGTTTTTTTTTAAATCCGTTCAAGATCTACGATGTCACAGACAGACACATACACACACGCACACACATACATACGTCAAACTTATAACACCCCGTCGTTTTGCGTCGGGGGTTAGCAATTGAATAAAATAAATATTTAAGGGGGACTTCCTTTCTCATACAACAAACAAATGATGCAGATTAAATAAGAGTACTACCTAATGATATGGTAATGGTACGAAAACCTTCGTGCTCAAGTCCGACTCGCACTTGACCGGTTTATTAACACATTAAAATCCCTCCGTCCATACATGAATGCAATTTTTAATGAAATTACTAAGATAGTTATTGAGATATATTCTCGTTTTAGATTTGGCAAATCTTGACTATTATTTTTATTTTAATTGGCCATTATCTATTTAAAGTTTCTAGACTGAAATCGTAACCTTGTTTCAGAACTTATGTTACGAAATTACAAACATTTAGTAACATAATTATATTAGAATTTGTAAACATTGTACTCGTAAACTCGAAAATAGTACCTGACAACAATTCAAACGCTCACTTGTGTAGACTTTGCACATTCCCATTGCGATAATTGTTCTATCATCAACATTATCGTCTAGCGTTATTCCTGGTTGCAGGTTCCCTGTCCTCAAGTCTGCTTGCAGACTTTTCCTCCTCTTGGTTTGGTTTATACGGCTTTTATATAAGGACCTTGATGCGGTTTTTTAAATAGATAGAGTGATTGAAGAGCAAGGTTTATATGTATAATAACATGCATTAAATGGTGGAAAAATACTGTTATTTCTGAGGTTTCTAATGTGATGTCGTAAATAATTAATTTTTTTCCGCTTACATTGCAAACGCCGGCTGAACCCTATGACATTTATTAAAATAATGTACTAAGTATGGTACACATTGAAAAAGTCTACACAAATCTCCGTGATGGTATATGTTTATCTCTTATGGATATCCTACAATAACAATTTTGTCATTTACTTTTTACGACAAATAATGGCTGATTTTCGAAGCAATTTTAACCAATACAGCATTAATACTTATCCAATTAAATTCCATAAATACATTGTTAATTTAATATAGATCTATATGGCTCTATACGGCATATGTTTTAAATGAATATTTACAGATTTAAAAAATGCGAAAAGTAACGTTTGTGCGTTACTGTACTGTAGTGTGCTCTTAGTATCAATCAGCATTGCACGCGTGCGAAGCTGGGGCGGGTTGCTAGTATGAAAATATATCATTTCAATTCCAATTAGTGGGGATGTAGTGAGTCCACCTATTATGTTGGGTATCCCAGGTACGGGGGTCCATAAAATATTTCTATGCTCGATTTTTTAAAAAAATAGCGAAAGTCATTCCTATCCACAAAAAGGGTTCTACAAAAGACCCTAAAATGTATAGACCCATTTCCTTGTTGCCTACCTTGTCGAAGATTTTTGAAAAATTAATAAAGTCTAGACTCATAACACATTTGAATCGAAACAAAGTCTTAAATCTTAGACAATTTGGGTTTCAAACTGGCGTAGGCACGCAAGATGCAGTTGAAACTCTAGTGAGGGATGTTAGAAGCGGACGAAACTCTAGGAAAAAGGTAGCCGGCCTCTTCCTGGACTTAAGCTCTGCCTTTGACACAATTAACCACAATCTACTATTATGTAAGTTAGAACATTATGGTGTGAGAGGCAAAGCTTTACAACTTCTCACATCATATTTTAATAATAGAAAAATGTTCGTCGAAGTGAAACAAGTCATGAATGGACAAAATGACAATGACAATAAGCAAAATATGACGAGTAATAAAGCTTGTGAAAAGGTTTTTAGATCTAAGTTTGAGAGTAACAGCATAGGAGTTCCTCAAGGATCAATACTTGGTCCAATATTTTTTATAGTATTTATGAATGACCTGATAAAACATATAGAAAAAAGCTTAGAAGGACACACACGGCTAGTAGTCTTTGCAGATGACACAAACGCCGTCATATCGGCAGATTCTAATGACTTGCTTAATATGTGCGTGAATGAAGCTCTGGAAGCATTTCACAAATGGTTCACTATGAACGGACTCAAGGTGAATGCAACTAAAACCAATTTAATATTATTTTGTACAACATCTAAAAATAGTGATCGTCTAAATTGTACCTTAGACGGTGTGAACGTTGACATGGTAGAGGTAGTTAAGTTCTTGGGTGTACGTGTCGACTGTCACCTTAACTGGAAACCTGAACTTGGAAGCTTGGAACTTGCCATTAGCTCTGCATGCTATGTTTTAAGAAGCCTAAGAAATGTAATTGACATACCACAGCTCAGGAGGGTGTATTTCGCACTAATAGAGTCCAGGTTGAGATACAGTATCCTGTGTTGGGGGGCAGTTATGAATATAACTTAAATAAGGCTTTTGTATTGCAAAAAAGGGCAATCCGCACCATAGTCTGTATTCGCCAGCAAGAATCATGTAGGGAATATTTCAGAGATCTAAATATCCTCACCGTGCCATCGTTGTATGTGCTTGTGCTAATGAAATACTTTGTTAAATATGTACATGAGTTCGAAACAGAAGAGGAAAGAAAATTTAGGGAAAGTACTAGAAGGAAAGACTTCCAAACTAATTGTATTCCACACCTTGACATTGTTAGACATGGCACTAGACACATGTCAGTAAAATCTTTAATAAGCTTCCCGATGACTTAAAATTGTTATTATACAAACGGGATTTTATTACCAAATTAAGGCAGTTTTTGCTAGAAGGCTGTTATTATTCTTTAGATGACATTATGAACTGTACCTAATTGACTGAAATTGTAATGTATATGCTGTTTATGTAGGTAGGTAGGTATATAAGATAATATTGATACTATGATATTTAACTTTATTTTCACATTGACATTTATGATTGACATTGATAATGGTTTATTTTTTGTATAATTTTTGCATGACATGCCTCATTAATTACTATTCTTCCTATAATTTAATACAATGTAATTCAAAATTCAACACAATGTAAAAGTTGTTATGAATGAATAAATAAATAAAAATAAAAATATAACGTGACTGCGAAAACATTCCATGTTCGTAGCTGGTTATCAAGAATCAGTTACGAAAATGGACGAATCCGTCTGTCGTATAATTAGAACTAGTCTGGTTTATTAAATATTTACTGTTATTCAATGTTCGTCATTTGTAATTTCCCAGATATCATGTTATCAGCAATATTAGGTGTCAGTGTCAGCAGATTTCACTCACGTTTTTCACTGACCTCTAGGGTCATTGGCAGTCATCATTATCTCTCTATCCTTTACAATGAAATTGCTGATTCGGTTGTTCTAAGTGAGTTATTAGAATATAGGTTATCGGAGTAGAACTGGCATATGGTTTGAGAGTATGAGGGCATCCTAAGGACTTTTTGGTGCCGGCCTGGGGGTGACAGTTGGAGCCGCCTGTCACCCTGGCAGAAGCAGGCCGCGGCGGTGGCGCGCCTGGTGCGCCTCCCCGTTTCCGGGGACGAGTTGGGGACTCTGTAGTCCCCACACCCGAGAAGAGGGCCAGATCGTGAGAGATGGCCCTGGGTCGGTCGGGGTGCGAGGGATATGCCTGTCGACCTCACCTTCGGCAACCAAAGCGACCCACAGGCGGCGTGCGTTTTACGGTTTTTTTCGGTTCGAGTCCGACATAACCTCTTTGACCGGCTCCGGAGGGGAGGTATCCGTGGGGATTTTGCGCACGTAAAAAAGAAAAAAAAAGGACTTTTTGGTTTAGATCGGAAAAAGGGGATTCCTTAGACGGAATTCTCCCTGATCTGACTCATATTAGTCAGATCATGGAGTTGTCCCTGGACTATATTGTTTTGTTAGACTAACATATGACCACGGCTATCGTTGGTATTTTCTTGTTTAATACTTTTTCAGTAGTCGGGTTTTAGTTTTACACTTATTTTTTTATTTATATTATTTTGGGACAAGCAATAGGTATAATTTATACATATTTGAAATATGCTAATTAAGCTCTTTCAGTTGATACCAAACACGACATATTTATCTCAAATTTATTTTTTTACGCTGTACTTTATGACCGCTAGAGGGCGTCACATTAAATTCAGAGACACATTATATAGGTTATAACCAGCGGACGACTAAGATGCTTCTGACGATACCTCATTTTTCCATTCCTAATAAGTGGTTGAGGAGCTATAAGGGAACAGATGAATCTACATGCATACATACATACATAGCCTGTCAAATCATAACCCTTCTTTTGCTACGCCGCAGTCGAGTAAAGACACAAATGCGTATCTTTAGTTCAATGGAAATTTGTTACTCGTTCATGCCAAAATGGCTGATTGTATCTGGATAAGATTTATAAAAGAGATAGATTATCTGCAGTCTGGAATGGCAACTATAAACCTAGTAACACATAAAGTATATAGCTTAATACTACATTTATGTCTGACCTTGTACTTCAAACAATGCCATAGGCCCACGTGTAAGCTATTCTCATAAATGCAGTCCAGGCGTTGCGCTAGCTGTCCTTGGCACTGAGTCAGATATAAAATATTATGGCGAAATTAATACCGTGATGTCACAAAGGAAACTATAAAATGTGACTGCTACAGTTAAATTTTATGTGCAGGCGTTCATGCTTCAGTTTTCCATGCCAATTTTTAGGACTATATAACGAATACATTAAAATTAAATTCGGTTTTGGTGAAAGGTTAGAGCTTTACGTGTGTTGTTACTTGAATGGGAACTAAGGTGTAGGTATATAACATTTTAGAGATGGTATGCGATTTTAGTCGGTTCGAGTCCGATATCCGCGGGGATTTTCGCATTACAAAAGAAGTTCACTGGAGAGTTTTTGTGTTGTCAGTGTGAAAACCAAAGGCTTGTCCTGATTTTGTATTCTGCACTGACAGCACAGAAAATATCTGTTCTTACAGGGTCGGCAGCACGGGTGTGACATCCCTAGTGTTACGTCACGTTTATAGGTCACGGTAACCATCGTGTGCTTATCTGCCACCTGAGTTGTATAAAAAAAGGGAAGATTGACTGATCGGACTCTGGTGCAAGATTTATTTTCGGTGTTGAATTTTTTTACAAACAAATGAGTTCCTGCTGATTGAATGAGACACCAGTATTTACTTAAGGAACATGTGAGTCCATTTTAGCACCATTACAGAACGATTAAAACAGGGTATAATTACAACAAGTGCAGAGCTTAGATATCACCCGCATACGGTTCAGAATATTTCACCAAAATTCAAATGATTATTTTCTTTACCGCGCCATCAAATCTCGGAATTAATTACCAGCTCACGTGTATCCTTCTTCCTACAGTCCCGGCTCCTTTAAGCGGGGCGTAAAAAGGCATTCGATGAGGGCCAACATTACCACATAGGTACTAGGTGTTTGTAATTGTGACCCTCTTACCTAAGACTTTGCTTTCAGCTTGCCATCAGGTAAAGTCAAATTTACGTGTCCAGTATAAAAATTCCGTCCAATTGAACAGTCCCACTGGAGAAGTACCTCCGCCTTACAGAATACCGCCGCCATAATAACCTCGTGTTGTATTCCCGGCGGTGAGTAAGGTAGCCAGAGCTCACTGGAGAGTTTTTGTGCTGTCTGTGGGAAGTCCAAAAGCTTGTCCTGCTTTGTCTTTAACACTGACGGCACAGAACCTCTCTGTGTTACAGGGTCAGCAGCGCGAGTGTGACTCCCTTGCTGTTGCACACGTCCATAAGCCACGATAACCACTTTTATATCTTCCACCCAAGTGGTATTTAAAAACTATAACTTTAATACAAATTTGTAAGGTGGACTTTCTCTGCCTACCACAGACGGAGAAAGGCATTTTATCAATGTATGTACAATAAATAATAGTGATATCTTCACGACTACAGCACAGATTTCGTGCCTTACCACTTTAAAAGGACACGATTCGTTCCAATTGTATGCCACACCGTGAAATGTGAACCAAGTATTTTAACTACCTATGTCTTGCCATTCTTGCTAATCTAGATGGTATGTTATGCAAGGAATGTGCATGAATGAGCTTATCAATAGACAACACTGATTCCATACCTAAAAATAGAACGTGTTATATGTTTATAATCCTAATGTACTATTATGTATGAATGATTTCGTTATGAACATTTGTGAGTGGATTTTTAGGGTTGCCAGCTACCGTCTGACTCTCCTTTTTCGGGGTTCGATGGGGACACCGTGCTTCTCACACCCAAAGGGACCTTCCCACACACTGGCTCTGAGACTCTTTTCTTTGTCGCACCATTAACGCCTGGAATTCATTACCAGCTCACGTGTTTCCTTCTTCCTACAGTCCCGGGTCCTTTAAGCGAGGCGTGAAACGGTATGTGATGAGGCCGTCAAGCTGAATGTCATGGTATGTGTTAGTAATGGTAACGCTCTTTTCTGAGAATTTGTCTTCAGCTTACCAACAGGCGAGGCGAAGACTAATGGACGTGTCCTATATAAAAAAAAAATCCGTTGACAGCCCAGGGTCAGCCGGGATGTGAGGATAATATAGGATAAAATTAAACTCCGGGAATTCAGACCCGAGACGACGGTGTTCGTTTTGAATTGATCCGAGTCTGACATAATCCCGATAGTGGACGGGTGTGGTATCGGTGGCGCGGGGATTCTCACAAGAAAATAGGTCTGCTAGTTGCCTATATGTGTGTAAGCGTAACTAATATGTCGCTTTCTAAGGCATTGTCCCACGTAGGCGATTCAAAGCGAACAGAATTGCGAAGCGATTCTACGCAATTTCACGCGTATACAATGCGATGCGGCGCGATAAGGTGGGCTGTCCTGCATGCGCGTGAAGAGCCCCCCTCACCACACACCACTGTCAAATAAAATGACATTACAACAATCGCCACCGCGTCAATTCGCGCGAAAATATCAAACCAATTGATCGCGTTCGCTTCAAATCCCTACAGAATACCGCGGTTATAATAACTTCGTGTTGTGTTCCCAGCGAAAAGAAATATGAAATCCAAAAACTCAGTACTGAATTTGAATCACAGTTTCGTTCATTTTCTGTTAGCTGGTGTAATCTCCCAGTCAGTTTCAATGTCCTATTATCTAGCTACAGAATACCGCGGCCATAATAACCTCGTGTTGTGCTCCCAGCGGTGAGTAGGGTAGCCAGAGCTCACTGGAGAATTTGTGCCGTCAGTGGGAAGACTATAGCTTGTCCTGCTTTGTCCTCTACACTGACGGCACAGAATATGTTTATGATAGGATTACAACAGTTTTTCGTGCTGGGGGCACTGCAGGTGTTGTCACGCCGCGTGCCGGCCTCTTTAATACGTATAGACTGTTTGTTGTTTCCGCGGAGCATCGCCTCGCTTCGCGTTCGCTTAAAAATCGCTCACGTAGGACACCGCATAATCATTAGGGCACGCCGTAGTAACGGCGGTAAGACCCATCATGGGGGAGTGGCTAGAGAGGCCACACGGCAGCCTCTCGTACCGTCTGACGCAGATGATCACCGAGCACGGATGCTTCGGAAAGTATCTGCGTCGGATGCAGAAAGAGCCAACGTCCGAGTGCCATCACTGCGACGCGAGCGAGGACTCAGGTCCGCACACGCTCACCGAGTGTCCGGCGTGGGAGACGCCGAGGCGGGAGCTTGTGGCGGCCCTGGGAGTGAGGGTTCTCACGCTCTCCACCTTGCTCGCGGCGATGGTTCGCTGCGCGGATGCGTGGGCGGCCGGCGCCTCCTTTTGCGAGCAAGTAATGCTCGTGAAGGAGGAGGCGGGGCGGGAGCGGTACGAAGGCAACTCGGGCGTCGGAGGTCGATGAACGACCTCCGCCCCCCATGAGCGCCGGCCTGGGGGTGACAGGTGAAGCCGCCTGTCACCCTGGCAGAAGCAGGCCACGGCGGTGGCGCGCGTGGCGCGCCTCCCCGTTTCCGGGGTCGAGTTGGGGACTCTGTAGTCCCCACACCCGAGAAGAGGGCCATATCGTGAGAGATGGCCCTGGGTCGGCCGGGGTGCGAGGGATATGCCTGTCAACCTCACCTTCGGCAACCAAAACGACCCACAGGCGGCGTGCGTTTTAGTCGGTTCGAGTCCGACATAACCTCCTCCACTGGCTCCGGTGGGGAGGTATCCGTGGGGATTTTGCGCACGTAAAAAAAAAAAAAAAAAAAAAAAAAAAAAAAAAGGGCCACAGTTGCCTGTGAGGGATATGCCTGTCAACCTCACCTTCGGCAAAACGACCCACAGGCGGCGTGCGTTTTAGTCGGTTCGTATCCGACATAACCTCACTCACCGGCTCCGGTGGAGAGGTATCCGTGGGGATTTTGCGCACGTAAAAAAAAAAGGGCTACAGTTGCCTGAATGTAATTTCATGAGTTTTTATTTTTTTTATACCACTAAGGTGGCAGACAAGCACACGGCCCACCTGATGGAAAGTGGTTTTGGCCTATGGACGTTTGTAACACCAGAGGAGTCACACTCGCGCAGCCAACCCTGTAAGTACAGAGTTTCTGTGCCGTCAGTGTAGAAGACAAAGCACGACAAGCCTTTATTCATCCCACTGACAGCACAAACTCTCCAATGAGTTCACTAAAGTTGGGTTTAAATCGATGAGTTTTTTTAAGTTGGCGGCACACTGACTCCAAACTTGTGAATGTGGTGTGTGTAAGTATAGTTCACTTAAAACGGATCATTACAAATGAACTTTTTGTTTGAAACAACCATTGGTTTTAAAATACAATTTCTAAATGATATTACTTAGTTTGGTCTGCTTGTTGATGGATCGTAATTTACTTTATAACATAACATAAACTCACGCCTATATCCCCGAAGGGGTAGGCAGAGGTGCTAGCACCCACATTTCGCCAGTTTATGTTTAGGTAATAGGTGGGCGACCCAGCGATAAATACACACATAACTTCGAAAAGCATCGAAGAGTCATTGGTGTGTGCCATGGTAAAACCTGGGATCGAACCGGAGACCTCGTCTCAGCAGTCTATTACCCATATCACTAGGCTACCGCGGTTTTTATAATAATATATATTATATGTATATAATAATTTACTTTATACCTTTTTTTATACAACTTAGGTAGCAGACAAGCACACGGCCCTCCTGATGGAATATGGTTACCGTTGCCTACGGACGTGTGCAACATCAGGGGAGTCACACTCGTGCTGTCGACCCTGTAGGAACAGAGAGTTTCTGTACCAACAGTGCAGAAAACACAATCAGGACAAGTTTTTGGTCTTTTCACTGATGGCACAAAAACTCTCAAGTTGAGCATTGGCTACTCTACTCACCACCGGGAACACAAACGAGGTTATATATATATTCTGTAGGGTGGAGGTACTTCCCCAGTTGAACAGCTCAATTAGGTAAGAAATACCGTCGTGTCCTACCTCCTCTGGTACCAAATTGACTTTACCCCCCTCTTGATGACGAATTTATCAGATATATGGCAGTTCGGATGACTATACAATATCAATTGATAACGTATTATTTTTAAACTTGTTTATCAATGCCGCGTGGTTCCCGGCAGAGTAGAATTTGGACCACCCCATCTCATCCCATGCGGTGTCGTACAAGGCGTCTAAGTGATAGGGCTGTTTAACATCGGACAGATATATACAGCCCAGACTCAGCCTCAGATGCATGGCTCGAGTCAACAATAGTGCCCAAAGTACTTCAACTATTCGTAGGTTAATAATTATATCCTATTACGTAGGACCGAATACAATTGGTGAAATGTGGGTGATAATTCACTTCTGCCTAACCCTCCGAGGAGAAAGGCGTGATTATATGTATATATATATATGGAGGGACCACGGACAAAAAAGGATATATTGTTACATATGTTTATCAATGAAAATGTATTTGTATGGTAATATAATATATTTGTTTAAAATTCAGAGGACTAGTGTAGGTACATACTATGTACTTAAGGATGACACAGAGATAGTATACATTGTACCTAGACGTGAAGGACTCGAGCTACGTGCAGGTATGTACCAGCTTACTCCAAATACCTCGTATCTACTTTATGGTTCAATCAATGAAATCATCACAATCAAATATATTCAAGTGTTTGACTGCAATTCTACCCACTGATGCATACACAATAATAATAAAAAATAAAAAAAAATCATTTCATCATTTTTGAACAAGTAATTTCTGCAAGAATTTCCATATAAGCTATTTAGATGCTTGTGTTTGGAAACTCCACTCCTCCAGTAGTCTTTCCTAGTTTTGGTTTTACAAAGGCAAGGTTTAACTTCTATTTTCTGTTTTATTATTAGGTATATATCTTAGAATTAAGAGTTGATTAACCTACTTCTATCAAATACATGCACATTTAATATGATAGAGAAAAATAAAAAATACGAAAGTGAGCAAAGTTTTAGAAAGTGTGTGTGTGTGTGTGTGTGTGAAATACAATAGGAAGGTCTAATCTCAGATGGTGTCACCTTTGCTAGTGCTTGTCTTTCCCCTCGTTTTCACAACGAAACAAGTTACTTATTACTTGTGGAAGACTAATCAAAAACACATTACTCGTTTTATACATGTATCTCAGATACTTTTTCATTGTCATAGGATGTATAGCTAACAAGTTGTAAACTTAATTCATTTGCGTTCACACTGTTTGTCAAATACATGTTTTATACTTACTGAAGCATAAACATGTATTTGACAGGTTCAAGACAAACATGTGTTTGACAAGTCACACGCGTGCTGCCAAACCACTGAGAAGTGAGAACAGAGAGTTTATGTGCCGTCAGTGCAGAAGACACAATCAGGACAAGCCTTTGGTCTTAACATTGACAGATGATGATTCTAAGAAATGAAAATTGTTTTTTTTTTCAAGCACACGGCTCACCTGATGGGAAGTGGTTACCGTGGCCTATGGAAGTGTGCAACACTAGGGGCGTTACACACGCGCTGCCGACATTGAAAAGTTAAGTTAAAGACTTGACTTAAGGCCTACTTTTACAGTTGTGTAGTAACCTAGATTCGCACCAAATCAATATGTAGGGAAGCTTTTCGTTAGAATAAAATTACAGTTTTATTAAAATTCATAGTCCAGGATTTCCTGTCTCGTTACCCATAGGATCCCGTTACACAGTTGCTATAATAAATTACAAACAAATAATACTCTGAACTGTGCTCGCAGAATAAATAAATACACTAAGACATGTTACACATTGCTGTTTAGGTTCCAAATAGCCTTAGTAGGCTAAAATACTGCATATAAACACACTTGGAATATAAAATAATTTTGTGGTTCCAGTATTACATTTCAATCTGTACCTCAGTATATTTTACTTTGTAGAACTTTGTATTGTAATAAGGTGATAATATTTACATACATACATAGAATCACGCCTTTATCCCTGGAGGCTTAGGCAGAGGTGATTAACACCCACATTTCACCAATCATTAAAATCGGTTCCACGTAATAGGGGGTGAGACTATTGTTGACTCAAGCCATTCATCTGAGGCTGAGTCTGGGCTGTATATATCTGTCTGATGTTAAAAAGCCCTATCCCTTAGTCGCCTTGTATGACACCGTATGGGAGGATTCAATGGGGTGGTCCAAATTCTACTCTGCCGTGAACCACGTAACATACATAGGAGCTACCCACATAATATGGTCCCACGGAATAGGGAATGTCGCACTTATTACGTGAGTTCCGTGCCCAGAGGGTAAAAACGGAACTATAACTCTGTGACCCGTCTTTTAATCTCGAAACTCGATTTATCATCTGAGTACAGATTGTATAGGCTGATAAACAAATTTTCTATACAATCTGTCCTCAGAAAAATCAAGATTTAAGATTAGAATACCGGTCACTGTGTCATAGTTCCGTTTTTACCCTTTGGGCACGGAACTCGCGTAATAGGTGGGACACTCCGAGTACCATTACTGAGAACAGAATACGGGTATAAGAGGTCACTGTTTATCTTTCACCATACTTCCTGTATACCATGAACTATGATAACTCAACAGTCGAAATTTTCAAAGATGATGTATTTCTGTTGCCGCTATAATAACAATTACTTACTTAAAAAACAATGGTATGTTTTAGTTTTCTTGCGCGGACTCGCACTTGATCGATTTTAGATAGATTGCATTATTGTAAGGTACAGGTACCTTTTCAATAACCTTCCCAACACTATATTTGTGAAGCCAGCCACTGTTTACGTGTTGTGCCCTTATCGCAAGGTCTTCAGACGTTGTGTGTGCGCTAGATAAGACGCGCAGACCCCACTGAAGGAATCTGGCAGGAGCGCACTATTCAGAGCAAGGTTGATAGCGAGATTACATTCTTGGCATAACTTCAGCGTGAATATTGAAATGATTAGGTAATGTTTTAATGATGTATGTAATGAATTGTAAATGATAGTGTGAAATGTATGTATTACCGTAGCATTAGGTCCGTGTACCTTCGGGGGGAAAATGGGGATACCATGTTTCTCACACCAACGAGGTGCTCTTTGAAAACTGGTGATGGCTCTGGGTCAGCCAGGGTTGCAAGAAATATGCCTTAGGCAATCTTACACGCCAGCATTTAACGACTCAACTGCGGTTATAATAATATGGACAATCATAAAATAATTTTCGGAGAAATATAATATTTTATAATTGTGTTGTCTCACAATGGGTTTTAATATATATTTGCTGTAAGTATTTAGGTTTAAATATTATGAAACCTAAAGTTTGATTTGATTTGAGGTTCTGGCGTAGGCATTTCTTGTGGAGTTGAGTTTTTTTTTTCTTGCACCTTCGACCCGAGTTCGAACATTTTTCGTCACTTCGGTTTCTTAGACTCGCGTATATTTTATTTGATTTAGTCACGGTTTAGTCACGTCAATATTTTTATTTGATAAGGACTGGACAAAGTCCGAATGCATAATTCAACTTTATTTTATTTTACCCCATATATAAATATTTCCGCGCCTCACGGCAGAATGTGCTGCTCAAAAACAATATTTCAACACCTGTAATGTAACCATGTTCTATGGAAATAAAGTTTAAGTTTGAGTTTTGAGTTTAGTTAAGGGAAATTTACTATTAAGTTTTTCATGCTTCTATTCTTATTCTCTTCATTTTATTTCTGCTTCTCACCCTTCTTTTTTATCGTATTTAGATCGGAGTCGAACCGACTGTTGTCGGAGACATCTCGATTCCCCGCCTTGGGTTACTTGGGTACCTATTATGTATATATGGTATCATTGCGCTATAAGAATTTATCAATGTGGTGACGGAGAAAGAATACAAGTATCACCACCCCCATCTTATCCGAAGGGCATCGTGTGAGGCAACTAACAGAAAAATTTGCAGATGATGTCACTGCGAGAGAAGGAACACTTGAAATAAAACCCTGTACCAATCCGTCTGCCAGTGTGGAAACAGTAGGCCAAAGCCTCCCAACATTGGGAGTGGTCTAGTTCAGCAGTGGACTGCGATGGGCTAGTTGATATAGATTGGAATGTTATTGAACATACATTAGGTACCTACAATTAGGTCTGATTGTAAGTCGTATTGTGTTTACAGCTGCACCGCGTCAAATTACAACTGCATCGACTGCCCGACCTTGCTTGTGTTTGTTTGTTTACGTTAATAAACACCACCCAACGTTATTGTACAGATAATTATTGTATTTCCAGATTTGGTGTTTGTGTGGAGGCTTCAACAAAGTCTACGGGTCCCCTCCAACCTCACCTTTATTTTTTATGAATATTTTTTCTTATTTTTATTCCACTTAGGTGGCAGACAAGCACAAGCCCACCAGATAGGAAGTGGTTACCGTGGCCTATGGACGTATGCAACACCAGGGGTGTTACACTTGCGCTGCCGACCATGAAGAAACCTTCTGATGCCCCTCTTGAAGAACCCCATATTGTAGGTGTTTGGGAAAACCGCAGCAGGTAGGTCATTCCACAGCTTGAGTGTGCGTGGGATGAAGTTTCTTTCATACCGCACAGTTCGCACCGTCTCAGTTCGCAATGTGTGAGGATTCCCTACGGCAGGGAATTCATTCAGAGGTGCGATGATTGAATGTAGCTGTGTCTTCTAGGCTATTTGACAATTTTATTTATTATCGAAAAATTACCACTCTATAAAAATAATTATAATGTACTGCTAAATTGAAATTTATATAAATATATTTATTTGATTTTTGCACAATCGTACTTGCGAGTGACGTCACACGCCAGTTGCGAGGAGTGCAAATGTATGGAGTACAAGAGAATTTCGCATTTATCTCGGTCTACGTTACATTTAAACATATTATATAGTTCGTAATAAAATAATTAGTAATTTAATGAGAAATCTAAAAAGTAATAATTTGGGACTGAATTCAATTGTTTATATTTTGACTTTCTTTGGGAATCAAAAAATAATGAAAAGTCATAGTAGCAGTTTAGTTAGGCAATATCTTATTTTGCTAAGCATATTTTATGATAACAAACCAACATATTAAGCAGTAGGTATGATAGAATCTTCATTCCACGTACGCTCAAGCTTGTCTATTTGTCGGTTTGTTTGCTTGTCTGCAACGCAAAAACTACTGAATGGATTTAGATGCGGTTTTTATTGTTAGAAAGTCTTATGCGCAAAATCCCCACGGATACCTATCCACCGGCGTCGGTAGAAGAGGTTATGTCGGACTCGAACCGACTAAAACGCACGCCGCCTGTGGGTCGTTTTGGTTGCCGAAGGTGTGGTTGACAGGCATATCCCTCGCACCCCGGCCGACCCAGGGCCATCTCTCACGATCTGGCCCTCTTCTCGGATGTGTGGACTACAGAGTCCCCAACTCGTCCCCGGAAACGGAGAGGGGGGCGGAGGTCGTTCATCGTCCTCCGACGCCCGAGTTGCCTTCGTACGCGGGCAGCTTGGCTTGCGATCCTTCGTCGCACCCGCTGCCGCTCCCGCCCCGCCTCCTCCTTCACGAGCATTACTTGCTCGCAGAAGGAGGCGGGTGAAATCGCACTAGCATGACACAGCAGCGGCGCGGCGCAATTCAAATACCTATGCCGCTATGGTGCTCTTTACTTCAGAAATAGTGGTTTTTGTAGGAGGTAGGAATAAATTATTTATGTAATGATACTGTCCACTCATTGAAATAAAATCACTGGATACTGATTTTATGAAATATGACTGGATGGCATTCACTTAATGAAACCTAAGAAGCTGCCTCAAGGAGGTAGGACACGACAGTATTCCCGTCCCAATTGAGCAATCCGACTAAGGAAGTACTTCCGCCCTACAGAATACCACGGCTATAATAACCTCGTGTTGTGTTCTCGGCGGTGAGTAGGGTAGCCAGAGCTCATTGGAGAGTTTTTGTGTTATCAGTGGGAAGACCAAAGGTTTGTCCTGCTTTTGTATTCTACACTGACGGCTCTCTGTTTTTACAGGGTTGGCAGCACGGGTGTGATTACCTTGATGTTACACACGTTCATAGGTCACGGTAACCACTTTCGATCAGGTGGGCCTTGTGCGTGTCTGCCACCTAAGTTTTTTTATTTATTTTACACTTTATTGTACACCAAGTAAGTGAAGAATACATGATACTTAAAAAATACGGAAAACAGTACAATGGACGGCCTTATCGCTTTAAATGAATTCTTCCAGGCAACCTTTGGATAGTGACTATAGCTGCAGGATTGAGGGTATAAAAATAAAAACAAGGGCAAGCACATTTTTACTGACGCGCCGCGCCTCTCGGCTGTCGCGCTAGTGCGTTTTCACCTTTAGTCAAACTTAAAATCTTATAAAAGATTGATTATTACGGTAGAGTATTCCTGAGATTTGATCAAAAGTTGCGATAACTGATATCCACGCGAACGAAGCCGCGGGTTTAACTAATATTTTAACGTAATTTACATACGAATATACAACCTATTTAAATCGTTCCCAACAATTGACAATAAACAGCACACGTGTGACGTCACGGCTGCATGAATTACGTGCATGCCGCCATTGTGAGTGCAACCTTGTCAGACTTTGCATTACCAATAATTGAGAGCAGATCAATATTACATATTGCTTCATTTAGCGTCTCAAGTCTCGATATTACTACCGAACCAACCATTATTACACGACTGCAGGATGCACCGAAAGCATCTATGTATCCACCAAAAAACAATTGCGACTTGAGACGGTGCGCACTGTGTGGTGTGAAAGAAACTTCATCCCACGCACGCTCAAGCTGTGGAATGACCTCCCTACTGCGGTGCTTCAAGAGGGGTATCAGAAGGATTCTTCACGGTCGGCAGCGCGAGTGTAACACCCCTGGTGTTACATACGTCCATATGCCACGGTAACCACTTCCCATCAGGTGGGCCGTGTGCTTATCTGCTACCTAAGTGGTATAAAAAAAAGAAAAACACACTCGCGCTGGGCACAGGGTTTCTATGCCTTCAGTGTAGAAGACAAAGTAGGACAAGCCTTTAGTTTTCCCACTGACAGCACAAACTCTCCAGTGAGCTCTGGCTACCCTACTCACCGCTGGGCACACAACACGAAGATTTCAATTTATTTACCCGATTACGGCGAAGCAAAAGGAGGGTTGTATGTATATGTGTAGGTTCATCTGTTCCCTCATAGCTCCTCAATCACTTATTAGATCTCGACAAATGAGGTATCGTTAAAAGCGTCTTAGTCGTATGCTGGTTATATACTTAGTCTGGCCATAAATACTGTTACAATTAAAATAAGAAAGATATTACATTTGAATTTGGAATCTGTCATTTTTATACGATTGTTCATTCAGTTCATTGTGTTTTCTAATTTTGGCGCTAATTCATTGTACAATATTTTGCTATATTAAAATGGAGTGGGGTGATAAAGAAAACCGAATCGCTGTGATTGCATTACACAAAGTTGGTATGGAGCCGAATGTAATTTTTAAAACTCTCCATACGCTTGGTATTAGTCAAATGTTTGTGTACCGGGCTATTAATAGGTACAATGAGACCTCCTCTGTTTGTGACAGAAAAAGATCTGGCCGTTCACGTAGTTTTCGTAAGAAAAAGGTGGTCAAAGCAGTAAGGGAAAGAATTCGAAGAAGTCCTGTCCGAAAGCAAAAGATTTTATCTCGGGAGATGAAGATAGCACCCAGAACCATGTCGCGCATTTTAAAAGATGACTTAGGACTTGCAGCCTATAAGAGACGCACTCGTCATTTTTTAACTGATAATTTATAAAAGAATAGGGTGGTAAAATCCAAGCAACTACTGAAGCGGTACGCAAAGGGAGGTCACAGAAAAATTTTGTTTACGGATGAGAAAATCTTTACAATTGAGCAACATTTTAACAAACAAAATGACCGTATTTATGCTCAAAGCTCTAAGGAAGCTTTCCAATTAGTCGACAGAGTGCAACGTGGGCATTATCCGACTTCAGTGATGGTTTGGTGGGGTGTTAGCTATGAAGGAGTGACTGAGCCATATTTTTGTGAAAAAGGTATCAAAACATCGGCACAAGTGTATCAAGATACTATTCTTGAGAAGGTAGTTAAACCCCTTAACAACACCATGTTCAATAACCAAGTATGGTCCTTCCAACAAGACTCAGCGCCGGGTCATAAAGGTCGGTCCACGCAGTCTTGGTTGGAAGTGAACGTTTCGGACTTCATCAGAGCTGAAGACTGGCCGTCGTCTAGTCCCGATCTTAATCCGCTGGATTATGATTTATGGTCAGTTTTAGAGAATATGGCTTGCTCTAAACGCCATGATAATTTGGAGTCCCTAAAACAATCCATACGATTGGCAGTTAAGAATTTTCCCATGGAAAGAGTGCGTGCTTCTATTGATAACTGGCCTCAACGTTTAAAGGACTGTGTTGCAGCCAATGGAGACCACTTCGAATAAGCTTTTTATATTTGAAATTGTTTTATATTTATGTATTAAACTAACACACTGTAAAAGTAATAAATATTATTTGCAATAAAAATAAATGTTTTTTCTTCGTAACAATATTTATGGCTAGACTAGGTATAATGTGTCACTGAATCTATTGTGGCGCCCTCCAGCGGCCATAAAGTACTGTGTTAAAAAATAAATTTGAGATAAATATGTCGAGTTTAATATCAAATGAAAGGGTTTAATTAGCACATTTCAAATATGTATAAATTATAGGTACCTATTGAAAGCCCTAAAAATAATATATATAGAAAAATAACTATTACACTAAAACCTAAGCTAAACTGAAAAGTCACGCTCTAAAAACTGTTAAACAAGAAAATATCAAGGATAGCCGTGGTCGTATGCCACTTACTCTAACAAAACAATACATTCTAGGGAAAAGTGGCATATGACCACGGCTATCCTTGATATTTTCTTGTTTAACACTTTTTAGGGCGTTATTTTTTAGTAGTCGGGTATTGAACTATCGATTTATTTTTAATAAGTGAATATCCAAGACAAATCTTGAACCTGGGACCCGACTGTTACATGGAGAATGCTCTGACTGACTGAGTTGCCTACATTCGAAATTCTCCTCTACCGTTGCACCAAGATGGTCGTGTAGAATTAATAATTGATTTCATTTGGAATAATTTCGATTATTCCTTGTATTCTGAGAACAATATAATTTCGATCGCTTTCTACTCGAGTTTTCCATCTTGTGAAAGGAAAGAGGTAGATCCAATTTCAAACAATGGCAACACCGATGATATATTAGCAGTCTATTATTGAATGTTACGTTCATGCCCATTGCTAACAGTGATTGAATATGAGGTAAGATTCGAATTGAGTGTAGATTTTAGGTTTAGTTCACAATGTATAATTTATCGCAACAAAAAATCTGTCTGTTTTAATTTGATCGATGAAATATTTGAAAAAAAAAAATTTTTTTTCTTCAGGTTTGGGCATAAAAATAAGTGATCCAATGAATTTTGGGTTTTGAAGAAGAAGTATGAAAGTAAATTGAATGCTGTGGAAATGAGAAGTCTGAGAGTAATAGCAAGGGTGAAGTTGATAGATCGAGTGAGGAACAGCGTGATACGGGAACGTTGTGGTGTATTTGAAGATGTAGTGACTAAGATAGGGAAAGGGATGCTTAGATGGTTCGGACATGTGGAGAGGATTGACGAAAGAAGATTGACCCGGTATGGGTCGATGTAGACATACGTATGTCAATCAAATCGAAGACATTTTGAAGAAAGGACATGTCAAGAGTACCCGAAACCGGCGAGCATGTATGAAAACAATTATGAAAGTAGAAGAAGCAAAAGAGGTATGCCAGGATCTTGGCAAGTGGTAAACAGTAGTCTCTGCCTACCCCACTGGGAAAAAGGCGTGACTGCATGTATGTATCCAATGCCTCTTATGGTAGCGTTCCCAGAAGACTTTATTTATTTCGGTTATTTTTTCTCAGTTTTTTTATTTTAAAATAGCATTTCTCTAGAATTGCATATTCTTGACTCAAACCAGGATTAGTCAGTTGTGAAACAATTACTATAACTGCTGTCGGAAGTCGTCCCAAGCGCACAAGAAAATATTTTCCCAATCACAGTACTTAGTATTACCAAGTATTATTCGTGACACATATGTGTGGGTGAGTGTTGTCTCATTGTGAGTACAGGTGTTCAAACCCAGGCCTTATCGAAGCCTGGTTCCCACGACCACCATTAACATATTGCGCAAGATTGGCTGTTTTTTTAGATCTTGGAAAAGTGAATATGATTGTGCGCCTGCGACAGTGCGACGTTTGTTGATTAGGATGTCAACAACCGATGTAGAACAGAAGGAAAGAAAGAAATAATTAAGCAATTACATCTTAGTTAGAATTTCTGCAGTCGCGGAGACGTTTTTTTTTACGTGCGTATTTTCCCCGCCCCCCTCCCTGCCAGGGCTGGTGGAAGGGGTTATGTCGGACTACAACTGACTGAAACGCACGGCGCCTATGGGTCGTTTTTGGTTGACGAAGGTGAGGTTGACAAGCATATCCCTCGCACCCCGGCTGACCTAGGACCATCTCTCTCGATCTGGCTCTCCTTGGGTGTACGGAACGCTGAGTCCCCAGCTCGTCCCCTGAAATGGGGATGTGCGCAAGACTCGCCCTAGCAGCAGGTCATTCATCGACCTACGACGACCTTTTTTTTATACCGCGCTATCTACCAGATAAGCACACGGTCCCCCTGATGGAAAGTGACCATGGCCTATGGACGTGAGCAAAACCAATAGAATCACACTCGCGCTGCCAACCCTGTAAGTATTGAGAGTTTCTGTGTCATCAGTGTAAAAGACAAAGCAGGATAAGCATTTGGTTTTCTCACTAACAGCACAAAAATTCTCCAGTGAGCTCTGGCTGCCCTACTCACCGCCGGGAACACAACACGAGGTTATTATGGCCGCGGTATTCTGTAGGGCGGAGGTACTTCCCCAGTCGGACTGCTCAATTGGAAGGAAATACCGTCGTGCACTAACTCGAGTCGAGTTGCCTCAGCACGCGGACAGCTTGGCTTGTGATCCTCCTTCACTCCCGCCTCGCTGCGTAGAGATGTTACCTCTTTGACTATATTTCACCGACTCTGCTACGGCGGTACTAAGGTCGCGGGTTCAATATGATTCAGACATGAAACTAAAACAGTCCAAAGTTTAACAGCTGCACCACATATGTAGATCATGTAGTTAACAAATGACAGCAATTTGTATCTTTCTACTCGTACCTCTACCGCAAGCTGTCTTGAAGGTACATAACCATGGATTTAACACTTCAAACTAACGAGCTACGTGTCAAGTAGCCTCACTTAACACGAGGTCTGCAATGGAACAGCTGACGCGACACGATTCGTGAGAAAGCTATCGATGCATATAGATTGTAGAACATTGACACAGAATCGAATAATACAGGGGTCCCTTTTAGTGTACATACATATAATCCCCAAAGAAGTAAGCAGAGAGAGGTATTTTAATCGCCACAATTCATACACTATGATTTTTGGTCACATATAGTAGGAGGTGAGCCTTTTTTTAATACCACTTTTTTTTTATACCACTTAGTTGGCAGACAAGCACACGGCCCACCTGATGGAAAGTGGTTACCGTGACCTATGGACGTCTGTAACACCAGAGGAGTCACAGTCGCGCTGCCAACCCTGTAAGTACAGAGTTTCTGTGCCTTCAGTAGAAGACAAAGCAGGACAAGCCTTTAGTCTTCCCACTGACAGCACAAATTCTCCAGTGAGCTCTGGCTACCCTACTCACCGCTGGGAACACAACACGAAGTTATTATAGCCACGGTATTCTGTAGGGCGGAGGTACTACCCCAGTCGGACTGCTCAATCGGGCGGGAATACCGCCGTGTCCTACCTCCTTAAAAACCACTTAGGTGTTTATCGTGGGCTATGGAAGAGTGTAACATCAGGGGAGTCATACTCGCTCTGCCAACCCTGTAAACAAGACGCCCTTTTGCCGTCAAGCAGCTATATTGTCATGGACTATATGTTTGCTGTCGAATGGTGAACAGAACTGCAGGTAGAGATGAGGTGGCTCTGTTCTACCACTGGAAACCAACACCACACTAAAAGGTTATGCATTTGTCCCTGCCTACTTTAAAAGGACGTGTAGGTATAGTAATACGAATAACTGTACCTACTAGGGGTAGATTACAGTTATAAGGTTACAAGTAATAAAACTACTAAAATAAAATGATACCATTAATGAATTTTTGGAGGATAACTCACTGTAATTAATAGGTATATACCTATAATGACAAAATGAAAATGAATGTGGTGCTGGTGCATGATAATTTATTGATGAATTTAATTTCTGTTACGATTGACTTTGTGCTATTTGTATTTTTTATTTAATTTTATGTGATAACTAAAGTGACAATTTAATTAATAATCTAATAATTTGATAGTATTAATAATCTACTTAATATTGTATACCCAGCAGGTCAGGAGTGCTCTAAACCGACGAGCATGCATGAAGAATGTAATGAGAGTGATTGAAGCGAGAGTAGTATGTCAGGATCGTAGCAAGTGGAGATCCGTGATCTCTGCCTACCCCTATGGGAGACAGGCGTGATTTTATGTAGGTATGTATGTATGTATGTATTGTATACCCAAATGGTGAAACATAGCTGAACCAATTATTATGAGAACATCTTCTGTACCTATGATTTACAATCAATATGATTTGATTTGATTTGAAAATTAATGCATACTTTAATTTATGGTGCCATATCAACAGCTCTCCCATAGATATGCCTATGACAACCGAGACCGTTTAAGATAGGAAAAAATTAAATCAGTTCAGGTGGGTTCGAACCCGCGATCTTTCCTCTACAGGGGGAATAATCTGACTACTCAGCCACCGAACCACGCCTGAGGGGAAGATCGCGGGTACAAATCCCACCTTAACTGATTTGTTTTTTTTATCATAAGCGGTTTGAATAGTTAGATAGTTAGCTTTGAAATTTCATTCAACCGGGACCATGGCTTGAAGTGCTCTCCGAGGTACAGACTAATGGAAATAGACATATTCATATATACAAATATTTGCACTGAGCGGGAATCGAAACCGCGCCTCCTTCGTAGCGATCACGTTCATTATCAGGTGCACTAACTAAGATATGGTAATATGCTCCATAGTTGGCATTATACATGTCACAGAGTAATAATAAGTGTCACAAGAAAAAATTGCCTAATGTGTATAACGCCTCAAATTAAAATATTAAAATAACCTCTGTATTCACAAAGGAGTACTTATATAGATAGAATATAGATTTTCACGTCACATAAATTAAAATCCAATAATATCGTTTATAAGATAAATTAAATAAAGAAAAACCTACCGCCATTTTAAAAAATATATCTCACTAATTTGTTAATATTTACACATTACCTTAAAAAAATCATTTCTGTAAAAAAACAAATCACAATAATATCAAAACAGAACAGACCTGCGCGCACGCAGACGTAGCCGCGACCGCGAGGAGCGCGAGAGACGCGAGGTGAGCGCGCGCGACCATACTGCACTGTGCGCATAGATACTGTGCGCTGTGTGCGCGAAATGCGCGCGCGCACCTGATCCGTGTTAGTACAGTACAGTCAGTGCAAATATACTATGTTGACATATAGTAGCGTGTAAATAATATTATTTCATATTTACTATAATAGGTATGGTGAACTGGTGACGGCGAAAGAATACAAATAACATCACCCCATCTCATCAATGGGGTGTCGTTGGAGGTGACTAACAGAAACATATGCAGACGATATCACTGCGAGAGAAGGAAAGCTCGAAATAAAACGCTGTACCAACCCGTCTGGCCAGCGTGGAAACAGTAGGCCAAAGCCTCCCAACATTAGGAGAGGCCTATGTCCAGTGGACGGCGATAGGCTAATTCATTGATTGATAATACTCATAAATAGACACACTTTTGCAGGGCCGAAAGGGTAGGCAGAGGCTTATAAACACTAACTACTATTACTAAGGTACACTTGCTGATTAAAGGAGGAGGATCTAATGCAGTCTTTCCTCTGAGGGTAGGTCAGACGGCAGTCACTCTTGTAAAAGTCATATAACTGAAAAGAAGGTGTAATCCTTTCGGATGCAACCGCGACCAATACTAGAATGATAATTACTGTATTACCTGAAAAAGCATATGATGAGGCCGTCAAGCTGAGTGTCACCATTGTCACATGGTATGTGTAAGTAATGTGACCCTATTTTCTGAGACTTTGCCTTCAACTTACCATCAGGTAAGGCGAAGTCTAATGTGGGGACTCTGTGGTCTCCACACCTGAGGAGAGGGCCAGATCGAGAGAGATGACCCTGGGTCGGCTGGGGTGCGATGGATATGTCTGTTAACCTCACCTTCGGCAACCAAAAACGACCCACAAGCGTCGTGCGTTTTAGTTGGTTCGTGTCCGACATAGCCTCTCCCACCGGCTCCGGTGGTGGGGATTTCCTGCACGTAAAAAACGTGTCCTATATAAAAAGAATGACCGATCTAAAGCAGCCCGCATCCAGCGCTTCCCGGCGACCTTCATGAGGTCGTCCTTCCACCTGGCCGTTGGGCGTCCTACGCTACGTTTGCCCGTATTCTGGAAGTCTGTGGGAGAGGCCTATGTTCAGCAGTGAACTATGTGTGGCTGAAATGATGCTGATATAAAAAGAAAACTCTGGTGTGTCATAGCTCACTTTGTAGTTAATACAACATTGCTTCGTCATCACACATTCCTGAACCATGACCTATTGGTCGAAAGTTTGTGCTGCTGACTGTACCACGAGTGCTGATAACGCGAGCTATAATAATACATTACATATTGCACTTCTCTATTTTGGCACACGAATACTGTGGACTTAGGACAATTGATTAATTATCATCATTTTAACGCACTTCCTTATAGCATCCGAGCCTACGGAGTATGGAGTTCGTTTACTCATTTAAAAAAAATATAGGACACGTCAATTCGCCTAGCCTGATGGTAAGCTGAAGGCAGAGTCTCAGAAAAGAGGGTCACCATTACATACATATACCATGTTACAATGGTAACACTCAGCTTGACGGCCTCATAATATGCTTTTTACGACCCTCTTAAAAGAAGGAAACACTTGAGCTGGTAATGAACTCCAGGCCTTAATGGTGCGACAAAGGAAAGAGTCTCCAAACCGCTTGGTTATTGATCGGATATTGTGCACCATGTGCGGGTGACATCTATGCCCTGCACGTGTTGTCCTGTGTGGGAAAGGAAAGGGTGGGACTAATTGGAATGCGTAAAAAATACCCGCTTGATGGAAATAGGCTCACGCTCTATTACGTGGGACCAATAATCATATTTGTGGAAGGCGGAGGATCGGAGAACATGGCGCACATTTTGAGAGACCTATGTCCAGCAGTGGACTGCAGTGGGCTACTTGATTGATTGATTGAATAATCATATTTACTTCTGCCTACCCCTTCAGGCATTTACAGATGTGAGTATAAGGAGGATGAAGGGATCGCTTACTACTTCTTCTTCATTTGGTTTGCGACTGCCGTCTGACCCTAACTCGAGAGGAAAACATGCGTCAAAGTCTCGTGCATTAATTTGTGGGTGCGCCAAGTACTGACTGGCATAAGTAGTTGGTTTAGTCTCAAATGTCTTAGCGGGTAACATATCCGCATTTGATTATAATATAATAAATATTAAAATAACATTTCATACGGTTGTTTTGACGACGAGCATGCATGAAGAATGTAATGAGAGTGAATGAAGCGAGAGTAGTATGTCAGGATCGTAACTAGTGGAGATCCGTGATCTCTGCCTACCCCTATGGGAGACAGGCGTGATTTTATGTATGTATGTATGTATGTATGTAGAGTTAGATTATTGACAGACAGTATTCCTACATGCCCGGGGCCTTTAAGCGGGGCGTGAAAAAGCATCTGATGAGGCCGCCAAGCTGAGTGCCACCATTGTAACACTTAGTGTCTGTAATGGTGACCCCCTTTCCTGAGACTTTGCCTTTAGCTTACCATCAGGCGAGGTGAGGTCAAGTTGGCGTGTCCTATATATAAAAAAAAAACAATAACAGAATTTAGATCGAGGAGGTACCTCTTTCACTTAATACCGTCTTTAAGCAAACTGTGAGTTTCACCTTCCGTCAAAGAATAGCATAAACAGATCGTATAGAACTTG
Source organism: Eilema griseolum (assembly GCA_963662185.1). Taxonomy (NCBI): domain Eukaryota; kingdom Metazoa; phylum Arthropoda; class Insecta; order Lepidoptera; family Erebidae; genus Eilema; species Eilema griseolum. The sequence goes on along the minus strand of OY759242.1, from coordinate 24,325,753 downwards.
AGAGATTTCTATACAGTTTTAATCTGAGCATATTGAATCTAAGAAAATAATTTGTTTATGAAAGGAGGTAGGACACCGTGGTATTTCCGCCCAATTGAGCAGTCCGACTAGGGAAGTACCTCCGTCGTACATAATACCGCGGCCATAATAACTTCATGTTGTGTTCCCAGCGGTGAGTAGGGAAGGCAGAGCTCACTGGAGAATTTGTACTGTCAGTGGGAAGACTAAAGGCTTGTCCTGCTTTGTCTTCTACACTGATGGCACAGAAACTCTGTGTTACAGGGTCGGCAGCGCGAGTGTGGCTTTTCTGGTATTATAAACGTCTATAGGCCATGGTAACCACTTTCCATCAGGTAGGCCGTGTTCTTGTCTCCCACCTAAGTGGTATAAAAAAATCTAAATCAAAATATTCCCAACTCCAAACTGTAAGTGCGGTTCCAAATTCATCGCTATAGCACAAATAATACATATATTATAATTCTTATAGCTATAGTGGTTTGGGTAATGGACTGTTGAGACGAGGTCTCGGGTTCGATCCTAGGTTTTACCATGGTAAACACCAATGACTTTTCGATGCTTTTCGAAGTTATGTGTGTATTTATCGCAGGTTTATAAGTGTCCGGTTAATAGCAATAGGCTCGCCACCTATTACATTGGGGCCTAAACATAAACTGGCGAAATGTGGGTGCTAGCACCTCTGCCTACCCCTTCGGGTATATGCGGCGTGAGTTTATGTTTATGTACGTTTATGATGCAATAACTACTTACGTAGTTGCGTTTGCCAAACTTACGACATAAGTCTAAGCCTACGATATTTAATACATATACTTATAATCACGCCTTCATCCCCGGAGGGTTAGGTAGAGCTGAATTAACACTTTAATTGTACTCAGTCTCAAGTAACAGGGGGTGAGCCTATTGCCGTATTCTGGGCACTATTGTTAACTCAAGTCATGACTGAGGCTGAGTCTGGTCTGTATATATCTGTTTGATGTTAAACAGCCCTATCCCTTAGTCGCCTTGTACGACACCGCATGGGAAGAGATGGGGTGGCCCAGGGGTGGCAATTCTACTCTGCCGGAAACCACGATTTTTAATAATACAAGTAATGTTAAGGCCATGGTGTCTCCTGTTACAAGGCAAGACAAATACGAGATATATTTTAAATGGTTAAACTTGGTGCAATGATTGTAATAAGAGAATTAATAATAGCTACAGGAGGCCAAAGCCTCCCGACATTGGGAGAGGCTTTTGTTCAGTAGTGGATTGCGAGAGGCTTATTGATTGATTGAATACCAGTGTATGTAAGAGCAGCCAGTTATATACAGCCCAGACTTAGCCTTAGATCCATTGGTTTGAGTCAACAATAGTGTCCGGAAGACGGCAGTAGGCTCACCCCCTATTACGTGGGACCGAATTCAATGATTGGTGATATGTGGGTGTTATTTCACCTCTGCCTAACCCTCCGGGTATAAAGGTGGGATTATATGTATGTATGTATCTGACTCACGTACCTGTGACCTACATATTCATACCCACCGTAGCCCGTAGCTACATTCTATCATCGCACCTCTCGCCATAGGCAGGGAATTCATCCCCACACATTGCGACCTGAGACGGTACGCACTGTGCGGTATGAAAGAAACTTCATCCCACGCACACTCAAGCTGTGGAATGACCTCCCTGCTGCGGTTTTCCCAAGCGCCTACAATATGGGGTTCTTCAAGAGGGGCATCAGAAGGTTTCTTCATGGTCGGCAGCGCGAGTGTGACACCCCTGGTGTTGCATACGTCCATAGGCCACGGTAACCGCTTCCCATCAGGTGGGCCGTGTGCTTGTCTGCCAACTAAGTGGTATAAAAAAAAAAAAAAAAAAAACCCACCCTGATTAAATGTCTGGTAGATTTTAGTTAGCGAATAATCCCCTCAGATAACTCCCGCCACGCGCCGCGCGGGCGGTTAGGCTAACCTAACCGTTAGTAAAGTAAAGTTAGTAAAGTTAATTTAGTCGAGCTCGAACCGACAAAAACCGAACGCACATCTTGAGTCTTCAAATGCCGGTGTGTAAAGTTGCCTATTTCCCTCGTACTCCGGCTATCTCCAGTTTTGAGTAAGCCCCCTCGGGTGGTGGAACCACAGTATCCCCATCGAACCCTGCAAAAGTAAACGCATATAACTAGACACTTATACGAAACACGCAAGCATACTTTTATCCAGTCAAAAAAAAAACAAATCGATTGCACACCACAATAATACCGAATACCGCGACCATAATAACCTCGTGTTGTGTTCCCGGCGGTTTGTGTTGTCAATGGGAAGACCAAAAGCTTGTCCTGCTTTGTCTTTTACACTGACGGTACAGAAACTCTCTGTGCTTACAGGGTTGGCAGCGCGACTGTCACTCCCTTGTTTTTTTTTTTTACGTGCACAAAATCCCCACGGATACCTCTCCACCGGAGCCGGTGGAAGAGGTTATGTCGGACTGTGGGTCGTTTTGGTTGCCGAAGGTGAGGTTGACAGGCATATCCCTCGCACCCCGGCCGACCCAGGGCCATCTCTCACGATCTGGCTCTCTCCTCGGGTGTGTGGGGACTACAGAGTCCCCAACTCGTCCCCGGAAAACGGGGAGGCGCGCCAGGCGCGCCGCCGCCGTGGGAGTGTGACTCCCTTGGTGTTGCACACATCCATAGATCACGGTAACCCCTTTCCACTTAGAAAAACCATCATCTCGCCTCGTCATCATACCTCTTTCCTTCAAAACATTCGATATTGAGTTTATCTTTTATCCACAGATATATGCGATTAGATTAATCTTTAATACCGTGGTAGCCTAGTGGTATGGGAATGGACTGCTGAGACGAGGTCTCGGGTTCCATCCCAGGTTTTACCATGACACACACCAATGACTTTTCGATGCTTTTCGAAACTATGTGTGTATTTATCGCAGGTTTATAAGTGCCCGGTAAACATAAACTGGCGAAATATGGGTGCTAGCATCTCTGCCTACCCCTTCGGGGATATAGGCGTGAGTTTATGTTATGTTATGTTTTTAATCTTTAGTTTACAATCTTGAAAAGGTTAAGGCGGTACTAACAATATCCTGATTTTAGGAGTTTCGGGGTGATTCTAACTTTCAGGTCCAAGCTTAAGTACCTCAAATGTTAACCAGTACACCTGGACAGGACGAGGCTCTAGTGCAGTCGCTTCCACAAAAGCCATTCAGCCGGGAACATTACCAAGTTAATAATAATAAGAGTCATCCCTCTTCCACGGTTTTTATTAAGGTTTGGCCATGACGACCCATTCCATTATATTGTCATTTAAAATCTTATAAAATATGCCATGAAAATTGTCATACGTATGACGAATCACTGAAGCTATGCCAAGAATAACACATGGGACCAATAATAATAAATTTAATGGAACACATTACACCTGAAACACCGTAATCATTGTGGAAGTAATGAATTAACATTTGTTCAAACATAATCCACGTTAATAGGGCTGACACAACATTTATAAAATATACTATCAAGATTATACGCAGTTTTAAGGAAAGGCCAGAAAACCAAGTCGCCCAATAAAAGGATGTTCAAACTTCAGTCTCGATCTAAATTCAATCTCCTAAATGTCTTAAACGACAGAAAAGCGGGTCTAAAAAGGTCACTTTTATGGAATCGTATTAGGATAATAATATGGGTCATATTGAAAACCGTAAAAAGGTCACACATTAATAAGAACTGCACTCTGAATTTCGCAATCCAAAAAGTTGACAGTTTTGTATGCAAAACCGTAAAATCGTTCACAAACTATAAATTGCTTTGATGTCAGTTAGTAGATTCGAAAGCAGCAACATCTTCAATTCCCTTTGCTTATTTCTAAGTATATACATAAGTCTCTTGCTTGCTCGCACACCATAAAATGTAAACTAAAGCAAATTAAAAAGAAAGAATCCTGTTCAAATATAGTTCTCTGAGTTTCTTGCTGGTATCCTGGTATGGTAGAACTAACCTACAGAACCAGCCAAAGAATTATTTTCCAATGGTTTATTTTAACATTATTTAATATTTTTAAATAATTTCTTGACAGATTTATAAAATTTTGACACTCGTATGTGCTATTTATGTGCCCAAACTGAATAAATAAAATTGATTCTTTGATTCTTTATTTTTACATTATTTAATATTTTAATATTATTTCTTGTCAGATTTTGTAAAATTTTCACGTTCATATGTGCTCTTTACGTGCCCAAACTGAATAAATGAAATCGATTCTTTGATTTTTTATTTTTACATTAATTAAAATTTTTATATAATTTCTTAACAGATTTGTAAAATTTTGATGCTCAAATGTGCTCTTTACGTGCCCAAACTGAATAAATGAAATGGAATCTTTGATTTATTGATCATTATTTTTCTATCTTAATCGGTTTCTGATTTCATGACAACCCTAAGCGAAGCCTTGTTATAACCTTGTTTGTTTAGTTACGAACACGCTTAGTAATGGCGAAAATATTTCAGCGGTGCACAAGTCGTGAAACTTACATTCAACATGCATTACTGACCTCGTTAACTGGATTCTTCAGCCATAACCGAGTCATACTAAAATATTTACGGTAGATAAGAGTTGGATGATACAACTCCCACGTGGCGTGGCAAGCGAGTTCGGATGCTTTTTTATACCACTTGGTTGGCAGACAAGCACACGGCCCACCTGATGGAAAGTGGTTACCGTAGCCTATGGACGTGTGCGACACCAAGGGAGTCACAATCGCGCTGCCAACCCTGTAAGCACAAGAGTTTCAGTCGATGAACGACCTCCGCCCCCCATGAGCGCGGCCTGGGTGTGACTGGTGGAGCCGCCTGTTACCCTGGCAGAAGCAGGCCGCGGCGGCGGCGCGCCTGACGTGCCTCCCCGTTTTCCGGGGACGAGTTGGGTACCCTGTAGGAGACACACGCGAGGAGAGGGCCAGATCGGTTGAGATGGCCCTGGGTCGGCCGGGGTGCGAGGGATATGCCTGTCAACCTCACCTTCGGCAACCAAAGCGACCCACAGGCGGCGTGCGTTTTAGTCGGTTCGAGTCCGACATAACCCCTTCCACCGGCTCCGGTTGGGGGTATCCGCGGGGATTTTGCGCACGTAAAAGAAACTCTCCAGTGAGCTCTGGCTACCCGTACTCACCGCCGGGAACACAACATGAGGTAATCTGACCCCTATACAATTGGGAACACAACATTGATGCTGAACCTGACACTTCATACACAACTAACAAGAGCCTTAGGACACGACGGTATTTCCGTCCAATTGAGCAGTTCGACTGGGGAAGTACCTCTGCCCTACAGAATACCACAGCCATAATAACTTCGCGTTGTGTTCTCAGCGGTGCGTAGGGTAGCCAGAGCTCACTGGAGAATTTGTGCTGTCAGTGGGAAGACTAAAACTGGTGCTGTCTTGTCCCCCTATTACCCGTGGTCCCACCGGAACGTCCCACTGGTGGGTCCACGGGGAATTTTTTTTACCCGTAGTCCCACCGCACTGAAGAAAATTCAAATTTATTATTCCAGTGGTACCACGGGTAATCGAATTCGGTAGACCCACTGAACTAGAGATGTGCCAAAAAGTGAAAGAAAAAATGAAATGAAAAAAATTAAAATTAATTAAAAAAAAATTGTCAATATCTTTATTTCATTTAATAATCGTAGTATGTTAGTATTTTTTTAAATTTAATTTCTTATTTATTTTGCTGTGCCAAGATTCACATACATTATTTGTGCGATGTCTTTTTCCGAAAACACTAAGAAATTTACATACACCCCTTGATAGCCATTGTTTCTTAACAAAACGTAAAAATTTATTAATTTTATCACCATTTGTGCTACTATATTCTTTCTGTATATATTCCCAGCCGCTTAAAAGATATTCATGGGGTAGCAAAGGTAGTGCCGAACACAATCCAATCAATCTGTTTTCAGATTTTGTTTTTCGACTCCAAATATACTTTTGCCATTTCTCCACATTGCACGGGACCAGTGTGGTAATAACAACCAATGACATCTATATCAGCAAACACATCTAAAATGGCATTCAACGCAGCAAGCTCATAATCACAATGCTAAATTTGCGGTTTCCAATCCGGAAATTGACTTTTTATTAACCTAAACAATATATTGTAAGTTTCATTGGTTTTATTACTGAGTAAAGCATACAGTAACGGCTTTACATGTGTGGTACTATTTGTACTACCAAAATCACCATGCATGATAAACACCTGAGCAAATGGATATGGAGTGCATTTAAAAGTCGAGTCACCAAAAACTTCCTTAATATCATTAATGAAGGCTCTGTCTTCTTCAATACAAAAAACTAGAATTTTGGTATGCCCATCATAGTAATCTGCTACTACATATTGCGAGTGCTGCATTGGTACCTGAACTTCGTCGAAATTTTTAAAATTAAGTTTAGTTACTCATACAGCTTTGTTGCGCGAGTCGTATAAACTATGCTTTGCATCTTCAAATTTTGGTAAAGGTGTAACTAAGTTGTATTCTTTCTGTTGCCAGTTATTTAAAGCCTCATCATATAATTGCGGTATTGGAACGTCCGTTCTTTGTGCATCATTTTTCAGTTCATTCATGACAATACTCATTTCATTTTGAAGCAACTTTTCAACACACGTGTGAGTACGTTGTGTTACTATCTGCATTTTCTGTAAAAAGAATTTAAAGTGTAGTCAATAAGTGCCGATGGTAAAAATATTGATTGCTAAAATGGAAAAAATATCAATAAAAATAAAGCGAATAGGCGACCCCAAGAAGTGAGAACTTTAGCATTATCTATATAATAAAAAAAAAAGACGTGTGGCACTCGGGGACTGCCGCGATAAAGCTATTGCATAGCATTTTTTATGAACTTATGCAATTATAATGAATAATAATTTGAATTTGAATTTCGGATTTCTGACTTCTGACTTCTGACTTCTGACTTCTGACTTCTGACTTCTGACTTCTGACTTCTGACTTCTGACTTCTGACTTCTGACTTCTGACTTCTGACTTCTGACTTCTGACTTCTGACTTCTGACTTCTGACTTCTGACTTCTGACTTCTGACTTCTGACTTCTGACTTCTGACTTCTGACTTCTGACTTCTGACTTCTGACTTCTGACTTCTGACTTCTGACTTCTGACTTCTGACTTCTGACTTCTGACTTCTGACTTCTGACTTCTGACTTCTGACTTCTGACTTCTGACTTCTGACTTCTGACTTCTGACTTCTGACTTCTGACTTCTGACTTCTGACTTCTGACTTCTGACTTCTGACTTCTGACTTCTGACTTCTGACTTCTGACTTCTGACTTCTGACTTCTGACTTCTGACTTCTGACTTCTGACTTCTGACTTCTGACTTCGAGTCCGAGTCTGAATTTGAATTTGAATTTGAAAACTAACAACTTATGCAATTATAATTACTTACGTTAAGCGAAGCTACTTCGGAGCAGCTCGGCTCTTTTCGTGCGAGCTCGGAGGTGTTACCATTTTTCGTTACGGAATTTCTGGATTCGGTCTCCACGCTCAAGGCCCGCGATAAGCTTAAAATCAATTTATGTCATAAATAGATAACTTACATCATTTATAGTAATTGAACCGCTACATTACTCACTGCGTTTCTTACTGCATGTCCAAATAGATGTAGGTGTTTTTTTATATTCTTTGTGTTTATAATATTGTTCACCATTATATAGCATTACGAAACCATTTTTTCTTTTAATGATATTAATTTCGTCACCCATATTATTTCTTTTTTAAAATCTACACTTTGGTGTAGATATTAAAAAAGAAAATGATGAAAATGATGAAAACATAATTAGAAATGAACCTACGAGTAAAAGTGACACAGAGGAAAATAACAACAGGAAAATGCAAAGAATGTTAATATTAAACTCTTTGCGGCACATCTCTACAGCAGTGGGACTATTTTTTTTTTTTTTTTTTGTTTATTTTGCATTTGTGGCGATCTGTCTACACAATAAGCCACTAGTTTGGTTGACACAACGCATCCTTTTGTCCTTGTTACATAGAGCTTCCTCGCTCTGAGCAGGTAAATCTTTCTACAAGACTTGGAACGTCATTTCTTTTCAGCCTTCTAAACTTGGTGCTGCCGTCACCACCGAGTTCCATGGCTAGTTGATTTTTGTGGTTTATCAGTCTCTTTTGATATTTTGCACTATGTTTAGTGATTTCTTGGCGAACAGTATCGAGCTTTGTATCGTTGTAGATATATTTATTAGCAATATATTGTGGGATGTTAAGTATAGCTCTCAGTGTCTTGGTTTGGAATCTCTCTAGTATGTCTATATTGCTATTGCTGGCTGTACCCCACAGTTGGATACCGTACGTCCATATTGGCTTCAGAATGGCCTTGTAAACGGTGATTTTGCTGTTTGCATTTAGCTGTGAATGTCTTCCAATAATCCAGTACATATTGCGCAATTTGGTATCCAATTGCTTTCTCTTCGTCCAAATATGTTTTTGCCATGTCAGCCTTCGATCAAGGTGCATGCCCAGGTATTTTGCGTGCTCTGCTTGGGGAATTATTTCTTTGTTCAGCATAACTGGTGGGCAGCTGTCCTTTTTTAGTGTGAAGGTTACATGTACCGATTTGGCCTGGTTAGCTTTTATCCTCCAAGTTTTAAGCCATACTTCAAGACTATCCAAGTGCAATTGTAACAGCCTTGATGCTGCACCAGGATTACGATGGGTAGCCAATAGGGCTGTGTCGTCAGCATAGGTTGCCACTTTGGTTTCGTTCATTATCGGGATATCAGATGTGTAGATAGTATAGAGGGTAGGTCCAAGTATGCTGCCCTGGGGTACTCCTGACTTTATTTCTTTTAGATTTGACACATCATCTCCAACTCTCACTTCAAAGCAGCGTTTGTCTAGATATGACTTTAGAATTAGAAAGAAGGAGTGCGGTAGCAACTTCTTGATTTTGTAAAGCAATCCTTCGTGCCATACCCTATCAAACGCCTGGCTGATGTCTAGGAACACTGCTGAGCAGAACTCCCCCCTCTCAAGCGATCCACTTATAACATCGGCAATTCTATGCACTTGTTCGATTGTGCCATGGTTTTCTCTGAAACCAAACTGATGACTCGGTATGATATCTACAAGGTGTTCTTTAATTCTGTTTAATATAACTTTTTCGAGGAGTTTTCCTGTTACTGCCAGGAGGCTAATGGGTCTATATGAGGAAACATCTTGGGGTACTTTGCCAGGTTTGAGAAACATTAGTATTTGAGCTGTCTTCCATTGTCCAGGGAAATAAGACATGCGCAGGCAGGCATTAAATATCTTGACGAGCGCCATAATACCCTTTTTCGGTAGTTTCTTCAGAAGGGTCGCATCTATGCAGTCGTAGCCTGGTGATTTTCCCTCTTGTAGACTCCTTACTTCTTTGACTATCTCAGCTGGATATGTGTTTTTAAGTGGTAGGCACATTTGAAGTGCACTCGATAAATTTTCTTTAATCATTGCGCTCTGTCCCGAGATTGCCTCAGGAAAAGGCGAAAAGACTATACCCAGATGATCTGAAAAGACAGCCGCTTTTTCTGAGTCTGATCTTGCCCATCTAGCATTAGAGTTTTTGATTGGAGGGATGTGATTATTTGGCCGTTTAATTTTACTTGTGGCTTTCCAGAGCGAATAGTTTGTATCTGCAGTCGGAGTCAGACCAGAGAGATACGACTGTACATTTGAATTAATAAATTCCTTGGTCATGCATTTAAGTTCTTCAGAGCATCTATTGAAAGCTGTTTTGTCTCTGGGGTATCTGGTATGTTGCCAGATTTTTCTGAGATTGCGCCGTTCCTTTATTTTGTCTTTAATTGATTTGGGGTATTCATTTTGTTCCGGGCCCACTCTTTTCCGTGGTTTAGTTGATTTACAAGCTGCAGTGTGTATAACTCTGTTAAAATTTTCTATCTCTCTATCTATATCACATGTTGTCACCACTGGGTTTTGTAGCTTTATCTCGAATGTGATAATATTCTGATATAATTCCCAATTTGTATGTTTGTTATACATCTTAGACGAAGGCTCACGTAGCACTATATGTGAATTTAGATCTAGTCTCACCGGTGTGTGGTCTGATGACAGATCGGTATAGGATTGAGTGGTCATATAGTTACGGCTAATATTTCTTACAATAAAGAAGTCTATCACATCGGGGATTTTATGTGGGTCAGTAGGCCAATGCGTTGGCTTTCCCTGTGACATGCATTCCATTTGACATTTTGTGATGGTTTTGTATAGTTGTCTGCCTCTAGGAGATATTATTCTTGAGCCCCAGTAAGTATGTTTTGCGTTCCAATCCCCGCCACATATGTATCGAGAGCCCAAGCGGGAGAAGTAGAAGTTAAAATCTTCTTCTGTTATTTTGTGTCGAGGTGGGCAGTAGACAGCAGATATCGTAGTCTCAGCATTGTTCTTCGATTGAATTCTAATTGATGTAGCCTGTATTTTGTCAGTGCGAAATTCCTCGAGAGTGTAGTGTTTTATATTTTCTTTTATGATTATAGCCGACCCTCCGTGACTATTACCCGACGGGTGGTTGGTTGTGTACATTTTGTAATTTCTAAAAGAGATGTGGGTCCTTTCGGTGAATCTTGTTTCCGATATCAGAGCTATGTCTATATTTTGCATTTGTAGGAATACAAGTAGTTCTTGACGACGTTCCGTCAAGCCGTTGGCGTTCCATATGATTATTCGCAAATTGGTCAGGCCTTTACAGCTAGACTTGCGATAAGCTGGAGCATGCGGTCCATCATTTTGTCTATCATGTCTGACATGAATTGTTGTAGTCTTTCAAACATTGTGTCTAAAGTATGTGTTAGTTCGTTGTCTTGGTTTGTTGTTTTGGGGATTGCTGCTATCTTTGCGTAGCTTTTTTGTTTAGGTTGAGTAATTGTCGATTGTTGCCTTATGACTGTTTTATTTTGCTGTGCTGGTTCTATATTTGTGTTGGTCTCCTTGGTCTTGGGTTTTATCTTAAGTATCTTTTCTCTGTACTCCTTATATTTTATGCAGCCTTTGTAGCTGGCAGGATGCTTTTCTTGGCAATTTGCACACGTAGCCTCAGTTTCGGGCGTCTTACTGCATGTGGAGGTGGGATGATCATTTCCACATTTCACACATCTGAAGGGACGGCAGCACTGATTTTTGGAGTGACCAAATCTCTGACACCTTTTACACTGCATGATTTCTTTCTTTTTGTGTGGGGCTTCTATAGTTACCTTCATTTGGTTGAGGTATTTGATATTAAAAATATCCTTATTATTTGGGTGTGGTTCAAGATCCACATAAAATAATGGTAGTGGATTTTTGGTGACTCTATGCTTCACGTTTACCACCTGTCTAACTTCATGACCCTGTGCATCAATTTGTTCCTTTATGTTTTGGGTATCTTCAGTGGAGTGCAAACCTCTCAGTATTACTCTGTAGGATCTCTCGCATTTAAGTTGGTATGTGTAATGCGCAATATTTTTGGCAGTGAAGTTTTCTCTTAATAATTTATATGTTGCTATATCACTTGGCATTAGTTTTACCACATGGCCTGATTTTAGTGTCTTTAGAGTGTACATTTGTTGATCCACCAGTGAATTGACAGTTTTTTTCAAGGCCGTTATGTCAATGACTCCAGTTATAAAAATCGGTTCTGGCTTTGGTACGTATTCTTTCACAGTTTTCTCTGTATTGTCGCATTGCAGGATATCAAACCTGTTTTGTGTAGGTATTCCAGTTATGTTCTTGGCTAGTTTAGGTTTATTGCTGTGTATTTGGCTCTCAGTCTTCCGTTTCTTGTTTCTTTGTGGCATTCTGTCATTTTGCCAATCATTTTGGTTTGCCATGGTATTTTCTGCAGCTGGAGTTGGGCTTAGCTCCATTACTTCACTTTGGTTTCGGCCTTTTATTTCATTTCCATAGTGAGCCAATGTTGGTAGGCTATTACTTCGCTCTTTGGTAAACATGCTTCTATATAAAGTTTGCTGTACCATATTTGACGTGTTGTTCAATTTTAGATTTTTATTTTTATTTTCTTCGCTCATATTATTCCCACGAGTAAGGTCGAAAATATAGCGTCGCTTGAAGGGTGACGCCTATTCCCTCAAGAAGGCACAATACAACAACGTTAGCCGGGTCCGTTGAGGTTGGCGCTAAGAACTTGCTACCTGCAAGCCATACATCTCTTCAGCGCGTTTCCCACTTTAAGATTAGGGTGAATTTTGAAGAGGCTTTCTACCTCTTGACACAGGCGGTGAAGCCAATGCCCCCGTTTCCATCTTGGAGTTACGGGTTTCGGAGGTCATTTCCTACCCCCAACAAGTCTGCTTGTTAGGCAGGCTGAGTCAGGTTATTTACTGCCGCCTGAGACTCGGCGTTGTCGCTCATTTTGCACCACCCAGGGGGGACGTGTAGGGTGGGTCTAGGAAAAGATGGTAAAATCCTACGGACGCGAGCGACTTTCCCCCCCTTAATGTGTGTCTATGTGTAAGTGGGACTATGGGTAATTATTTTTCCCCATAGTACCACCACAAGGCAGTGGGACTACGGGTAAAAAAAATTCCCCGTGGACCCACCAGTGGGACGTTCCGGTGGGACCACGGGTAATAGGGGGTCTTGTCCTCTACACTGACGGCACAGGGGATTACAGGGTCAGCAGCGCGAGTGTGACTCCTCTGGTGTTACAAACGTCCATAGGCCACGGTAACCATTTTATTTCAGATGGGCCGTGTGCTTGTCTGCCCTGCCACCTAAGTGGTACAAAAAAATCCTAACTTAGAGAAGAAACCCTGCACCAGAGCCTCATCCGTTAACCAGAAGGTGTACCAACGAGCAGGCCCTCGGTTCTGCTAAAGCAAAACCACTGTCATACCACGGACTAGGCAGAGGTGAATTAACACCCACATTTCACCTATCATTGTATTCGGTCCCACGTAATAGGGGGTGAGCCTATTGCCGTTTTCCGGGCACTATTGTTGACTCGAGCCGTGCATTTGAGGCAGAGTTTGGGCTGTATATATCTGTCTGATGTTAAACAGCCCTATCCCTTAGTCGCCTTGTACGACACTGCTTGGGAAGAAAAGGGGTGGTCCAAATTGTACTCTACCGGGAACCACGCGGCGATAAACTTTAATGCAATGTGGTAAAGTCCATAATGGAAAGTCATAAATGGTTTTAAGCAGAGTGAATTCAAATGTATAATGAAACATTTCATTTAAGTTTGGACGTTAGGCCTATAGAAATAAAGACTAGTTTACTAGACTAGTCTGTGGTATGACAAGTGGTTTTGCTAGTAGAATCAAGGGCCAGGTGAGGTGGTCCCTTTTTGACTTTACCATTTATTATCTGTGAGAATTATATTATATTATCTGTGTCTTTGCCTTTGGACAAAATAATAAATACAAAACAAAATCCTCATCTGCTATTACAAGAAGTTTAATAAAGTACCAAACGGAAAATTATAAATTACGAAACACAGTCTAATAGTTTTATAGACTTCACTTTCACTGGACTTAATTTAATCGAAGAAGCAGGCTTGATATAGGGACAGTATGAGAAACCCAATAGCATAGATTATGAGAACTATATCCATGATAGTGGCGAATAAATCTCTGGTAAGCTGCTCTTGAGCTACTCTTCGTATAGTATCTCTGACATCAGCGCAGAATCTTGAAACGTGAGTTATGAGAAGCTCTCCAGCATTCATCACCGTCCTGAAAATTTCGAAAAATGTTTTAGATTAAATTGAGTATAGCGACATCTAGTATCGAAATAAAGAATTGCATAGTTCTTAGTTTTGGTGCAAGATGTCGCTACACTGCTCCAATAACTGAGTCCTGTAATAGTTTGTACAACTGGGTTCATTGCTTGAAAAAAATTAAATTCATTGAATTAAATGTAATATCGCAGTTTAAATCGACAGCTTCAATGGTAAAATCTGTTTAAAATAAATATATGCACCTATTTTAACTTCCAGTGAATTTTCGGTTTATTAACAGCAACTAGTGGTACATTTATGAACTAACTACTAATTTATGTATTTTAGAAAAGCGCCATCTTTAAGACAAATTTTGAACTAAGGCGTCACTTGTTCTTTAGTGTTATTACTGTGACGACAATAGATGGCAGAATAAGTTTTGTTATGCAAAGTAAACTTCAAATAAATTACTCTCAATTTTTATCCGACTACGACGCGGCGAAGCGAAAGGAGGGTTATAATTCAACTTCTCAAGATTCTATTCCTGCTTAGTGCAAATATTTGACTGTATGATATTACATTTACATTAAATTATAATAAATAATGTGTATGTAACTATGTATTAATCTACACTATAGAATCCATATTGTAACTTGTTGAATTATACTTTTTTACGTCACGTTGATACGACTTCACCTCACCTTATGGTACGCTGAGAGTCTCAAACAAAAGAAAACAATATGTCGCTATATAATTATCTCAATAACACAAACAGCTTACTCCGGAGTACACCAGCCCCACTGCATGCCGTTGTTGATGCTGAAGAGCGGCAGGATCATGGCCATGATGTACCACAGGCCGACCGGGTCCAGTGTCGACGTGGGCGTTTCGTTGGGTCTCTGGGCAAATTGCATTCTGTGGTACAAAATAACGAAATTTAATAACTGGTTAGTGATTAGATTAGGTATTCTTGTGAATGCAAATCAATACTGTCTTTCTGTCGACAGTGTGCTTACAGCATAGGGACACTGTAAGTTCGCGGCGATGGTTCGCTGCGCGGATGCGTGGGCGGCCGGCGCCTCCTTCTGCGAGCAAGTAATGCTCGTGAAGGAGGAGGCGGGGCGGGAGCGGCAGCGGGAGCGACGAAGGATCGCAAGACAAGCTGCCCGCGTACGAAGGCAACTCGGGCGTCGGAGGTCGATGAACGACCTCCGCCCCCCATGAGCGCCGGCCTGGGGGTGACAGGTGAAGCCGCCTGTCACCCTGGCAGAAGCAGGCCGCGGCGGTGGCGCGCGTGGCGCGCCTCCCCGTTTCCGGGGACGAGTTGGGGACTCTGTAGTCCCCACACCCGAGAAGAGGGCTAGATCGTGAGAGATGGCCCTGGGTCGGCCGGGGTGCGAGGGATATGCCTGTCAACCTCACCTTCGGCAACCAAAACGACCCACAGGCGGCGTGCGTTTTAGTCGGTTCGAGTCCGACATAACCTCCTCCACCGGCTCCGGTGGGGAGGGATCCGTGGGGATTTTGCGCACGTAAAAAAAAAAAAAAAAAAAAGGGACACTGTAAGTGTGGTAGGTATGTAACGGTACATGGCGAAACGAAAATATTAAAAATATCGAGAACGTGAGGGTAAATGAAGAACCTATTACCTCACGGACTCGAAGACGGGCGTGCACCGCTGAGCCAGTCAGTAACCTGGTCGAAATGTCAGGCCAATCAAAGGTATGTTTTTTTTTTATACCACTTAGGTGGCAGACAAGCACACGGCCCACCTGATGGAAAGTGGTTACCGTGGCCTATGGACGTATGCAACACCAGGGGTATTACACTCGCGCTGCCGATCATGAAGAAACCTTCTGATGCCCCTCTTGAAGAACCCCATATTGTAGGTGATTGGGAAAACCGCAGCAGGGAGGTCATTCCACATCTTAAGTGTGTGTGGGATGAAGTTTCTTTCATACTGCACAGTGTGCCGTCTCAGTTCGCAGTGTGTGAGGATGAATTCCCTGACTATGGCGAGAGGTGCGATGATAGAATGCAGCCCATCATGTCAAACAATTCATCTGAGTACAAACCATTGTATAGGCGGTAGAACACACATAGCGAGGCAAAGTCCCTCCTAAGGCTAAGAGGTTCCACACTACCTGTGAGTATAGGTTTGTCAACCAGGCTCAACGCCCGTCTTTGCAACGAGTCGAAGGAGTCAAGCTAGTATGCAGGCGCTCCAGCAAAAAGGTGACAGCAGTACTCCATGTGGGGCCGGACCTGTGTCTTATAAAGAAGGAGTTGCTGCCCCGCAGTGAAGTACTGCTTCGCCCTGTTAAGTACTCCAGGTTTTTTTGATGCCAACTTAACCTTGTCCTCCAAATGACTACGGTACTGCACGTCGCTGGAGAGTATCGACACCAAGGACCACGATACTCGAGGAGATGGTAAGCGATGTATGTACCTCCATGATCGCGTTAATTCCCGTAAATCTTATTGTATGTTTTTACCATGTGTTCCGAGACTGACAGAAGCCTGCTCCTGGCATAAAAAGTGGCTAAGGTCCTTTTCTGGTCTACCAGAATGCAAGCATGAGAAAGAAAAATTTAATAAAATATTTTATCCCATAAATTTCTTTGTTTTTGTGAGGCTATTAAATCTTTAGAAAAACCTATAATTTGATGATATTTTGTACCGCCACAGATAATATAAAAAATTTTAAACCACTTACGTGGCAGACAAGCTTACGGCTCGCCTTATGGAAAGTGGTTACCATGGCCTATGGACGTGTGTAACACCAGAGTCGCACTCGTGCTGCCGACCCTGTAACACAGAGTTTCTGTGCCGTCAGTGTAGAAGACAAAGCAGGACAAGCCTTTAGTCTTCCCACTGACAGCACAAACTCTACAGTGAGCTCTGGCTACACTACACACTAATATAATTCTTGTACCGAGTAAGGTTAGAAAGGATACAAGGATCAGAGAGCTGACTTCTCTTTCCCTCTAAACAGCAGCTGTCGAATAGTATCATAAATATAAGTCGTTGTAAGCTCACAGGGCAATAGTCTAATGAACTGGTAGAAAAATAGATATCATCCAACCAACCTTGAGTGCTGGATTCTAGTGTTCTCTGCGGAGGCCACACCACCCCGGATCCAGGAGTCCACCTGGTGGCTGTACAGACTCTGGTCGCTTGCCAGGGTGTAAGAGGATGACGAGATGGGGCCCTAGTGGAAAGACATGCATTTTATGATCATTGATCGACTTGATTGTATGAGAGAAGAACAGACCAATTTATACGATAAATTGGTCGAGACTAGTCAGAGAATTTTTCATAAGAAATAATCTTTAGCCCTAAAAACTCCCACGGATTCCCCAGGATAGGATAAGTCGCGTGGTTTCTGGCAGAGTAGAATTTTCGCTACCTCATCTCTTCCCATGCGGTGTCGTACAAAAACTATGTACCACGCCGGGAATAGTTTAATTAGTGAGTGTTCTGATAGTAAGTAAATCATTTATTGCTCGATTGATGAGCTCTTCCAACTAATCCCACCCTCTCCTTTCCTACACAGGACAACACGTGCAGGGCTTAGATGTCACCCTCCCACTGTGCAGAATATACGAGCAAGAAGCAAGCGGTTCGGAGACTCTTTTCTTTACCGTACCACCAAGACCTGTAATTCATTAGCAACACACGTGTTTCCTGCTTCCTACAGTCCCGAGTGTTAAGTGAAGTGTAAAATGAGGCGCGAAAAAGCATCTGATGAAGCCGCCAAGCTGAGTGCCACCATTGTAACATTACTTAGTGTCTGTAATGGTGACCCTCTTTCCTGAGACTTTGCCGTTAGCTTACCATCAGGCGAGGTGAATTCAAATTGGCGAGTCCTTTATAAAAAAAAAATTGAAACTTTGTGGTTAAGTCTAGATCGTTCTGACGCTGCTGACTGTACCTATCTGTATGGTTACACAAAAAAATATAATAACACTAACCTCTTCTTTCCTAGTTTCATCTTGAGGTGCAACTGAACCAAGTCCCTCCCGAAGTTTGTCTGCGGCGAGGGGCCCGGGGGCACCCAGACAGATCGGTGCGTCGACATGTGTAGCTAATCCCCCAATCAACTGCTCCTTCAATTCTGGGGGTAACTCTGTCGCCATCTTCAGTAAGAGACATTCACTTTATGTATACCTCCTTTATACCACTCAGGTGGCAGACAAGCGCACGGCCCACATGATGAGGTGGTTACCGTGGCCTATGGACGTGTGTAACACCAGAGAAGCCACACTCGCGCTGCCGACCCTGTAAGCACAGAGTTTCTGTGCCGCCAGTGTAGAGGATAAAGCAGGACAAGCCTTTAGTAATCGCATTAACAGTACAAATTCTCCAGTGAGCTCTGGCTACCCTACTCACCGCTGGGAACACAACGCGAAGTTATTATAACCGCGGCATTCTGTAGGGCGGAGGTACCTCACCAGTCGGACTGCTCAATTGGGCGGATGATCTGAATACGCAGTACTCGTTTTTTGAGTATCTTTTGAGGATGGGATGCTACAGCGGTGGACAAGTTCACAACCAATCATAGATTAAATCAAAGCAATTCTCGTGTGGCAGGTTTACCTATTTTTAAATAATATTTTCTTGTGTAAAGAAATGGGGCAGGGTCGATGTATTCATACTTATGTCAGTCAAGAGTATCCGAAACCGAACCTAACCGAGCATGTATGAAAACAATTATGAAAGTAGAAGAACCGAAAGACGTATGTCAGGATCACGATAAAAACTGTACACTCTGCCTACCCCACTGGAGAAAAGGCGTGACTGTATGTACGTGAAGAAATTAAGAGATTTTGATAAGAGACTGGGCCTATTACCGCCAGCTAGACCTATCATTATCAACATTGTCATCATAATTGCAATGTTGATAATTATGTTATTTGTAATTTGAGCCTAGTGGTATGGGTAATGGACTGCTGAGACGAGGTCTCGCGTTCTATCCCAGGTTTTACCATGGCACACACCAATGACTTTTCGATGCTTTTCGAATTTATGTGTATATTTATCGCAGGTTTATAAGTGCCCGGTTAATGGCAATAGGCTCTCCACCTATACCCATTGGGACTTAAACATAAACTGGCGAAATGTGGGTGCTAGCACCTCTGCCTACCCCTTCGGGGATATAGGCGTGATTTAAAAAATATATATAATTTGAGCCATAATGGATTTTATTGGGAATAAAAAACAAACGTCTATACAAAAAGTGGACATGTCCTTTGTATACCAAATAATTTTTATTGCATTTTTGTATATATTGTATAGTTAGCATAGTTTTGTATAAATTTTATAAGTAATTGTATTTTTTTTTTCTGTATATTATAAAGGTATAGAGTGTAATAATTAAAAAATATGTGTCATATGACAATGAAAGAAGTAAGTGTGTAATCTCCTATTTAAAAGAAATATAAATAAAATTGGTTTGTAAGTACATTACCATAAAAGTTCGGGCGCCTTGGAGATACACATGCCTAAGATAATCAGCGGATATTGGAAACTTTTAATCTTCCGGAGGTGAGCTAAATGAAACCAAACTGTGAGGTTTAAGGTTTTATTGTCCACTCCAGTGTGCATTTAGAAATAGTGTTGCAAGGATACATTCCTAATGTATATCTAACCTTAAATTTAAAATTAGAGTTTTATAAGCTAGGTCAAAATGATCTTATGTCACCAATGCATTTTTAGGTTATTTTGAAGTTTAGATTTAAAATATAATTAAAGTAAGCTCACGGCATCCCTCGGCGAGTATATGTAAACACAGCAGCGGGAAAGCTCGTAGCAGGCGAAGTTTTCAGTTTAAGCCCATGCGGTACATCCATGTTTGAGGTGAAAAGCCCAAACCCTCCATAAGGAAATGCAGTTGACCGAAGACAAAGAAACGCCGAAAAAGGTCCAAAGAAAAGAGAAAAGGCAAAGACAAAGGCGGTTCCAATTGGAAACCTGTAACAAAATTGCATGTCATTAGAACAACTCCTATATGAACACGAGGTCCTAATTTTTTTATAAATTTGGGCGACTTACCGCCTTAATTTGCTGGAACAATGCCAATAGCAAAAGAAATCATAATATTCTCAGATTAAGAGCTGAAACAATAGAATTTTAACAATTATTTTTCAAATTAGGAGCGTGGCGAATTTCCAATAAAGTGAATCTTATTAAAAAATGACAACTCACCAGAAATAAACTATAATTCCACAAGAGGATAGTTGTGAGGACACAAACTATTATCCTTTAGGCCAAAATACTCTCATTTTTATGAGATTTATTGAAATTAAGTTACGAAGCCATGAATATCGATCATCCAGCCTCAACGCTAGGAAGAAAGGTGCCTTGACAGGTATACGTCAAAATGTCATTCACTCCGCGTTCCGAAACTTTTCGTTCAAAAATAGAATTAAAACCGGTGTGACGACGTTCGCAGAGCGCGTCGTTACATTACATCCCTCCCCAAAAAGAAAAAAGAAAGAAAGAAACTTCCTTTTCTAATGAAAATTATGAGAGTCCAGAACAAAATTCCAAAAAACCTCAAAAGACAAAATGTCATGCAACATTTTTCAATAAACAAAAAAAGGCAATGCGAAAGCATCTTGCATTGGGTATTGCAGAAACAATCATAAATTAAAGAATGGGAAAGCATTCCTAAAAATCAAAGAATGTGAAAACACTCGAAAAGTAAAGAATTAAGTTGAAAAAGAATTTCCAGTTTCAAATGGAAACAAAGGACACTATCCAACTTAATGGAATAACCGAAACCAAACTCAGAAAAGAGTAAAAACTTATTTCAACACAAAAGTGAAAATAAATCCTTCAATAAAACAAATTAAACAATCCCTACTCAATTCCATTCCAGATATCGATTAGGCAACCAACGCCGTCGAATCTAATCCTTGATCTTAACCAGCCTTCTAGCATCAATACAAAAGTGCGGTTGAGCTCCTACACCACCGACTCTATACCAGCTATTCCTGAAACAAAAATATGAAACTAACAAGATATCGGTTAAGCACCAACGCTGCCGAATCTGAAAGAAAATCGGTAAAAACAATGAAGTTTTCCCACTGTCGGTTAGGTTGAAAAGCCGCCGACTTCAAATTCCTATTCCAACATCCAAAACGTCAAAACAAAATCACAACAAAAGTGTCGTAATAATATATTTATAAGCATTGTGATCGGCATAACACCACCAACTTTCCGAGCACAAGCAAAATATAAAGAAAATATGACAATTGTGACCAGTACAACACCACTGACTTTCTGAGCACAATCGCATAAGAAAAGTATGACATTTGCGACCGGCACAACACCACCGACATCCCGTGCGCAAAGCATAAAAAATGTAACAATGTGTATAAAAACACAATCGTACAAAAAGAGAAAAACGACAATTACGACCGGCTCAACACCACCAGCTTCCCGTGCGCAAAGCGTAAGGTGTGACTATGTGTATGAAACACAATAGCACAAAAAATTGTAAAGTCCAGTAAGACACAAGTTTCCCAAAAAATGGTATAACAAGGTGTGTAAAAAATGCATAAAATGCGTCCAATCCGAGAATCTTAATACTAAGAAAATAACCCAGAACTGTACAAAAATAAAGTTCAAGAAACTTAATTTTCCATTCCCTAAGTGAGTGGAAATAAGTCAAGTGAATTTAATGTAGAAAATGAATATTAAATTTCACTCCTATATTAGAGTAGAAACTAAATTCCTAAATTTGTACAAAATATACAATATTAAATATACAAGTGTATAAAAATATATACAGGAAAATAATCCTATACAACAAAGATAAATAAAAATATAAGATCTTTCGATGTGGAACAATTTGTTAATATGGAGTAGAGTTACACAATAACAAGTCCTAAAATGACCTAAGTTATTTTTGAAGGAAACTAAAATTGAAATTAATAAATTGTTGTGAAGTTCCTAACATACATCTCCTTTCAACACCCCTCAACCTTTCAAACATCACCTCATAGTGGGGTCATACTTCAAACAAAGTACCAAAGACAAAGATAGACATTGTCAAAACAAGAATAATTTTAATATTTAATTATGTCTTTAATATGATAACGACCAGTATAGTTTTTATTAAGGTCTTTTAAAACATAAACATTAGAGGAAATTTTATCTATTATTTCACACTTAACAAACTTAGGTGCTAACTTAGCCGAAAAGAATGCAGGAGCATTAGACTGCACAAAACTTCTCCTCCACACTATATCTCCCACCTCAAAAGAAATGACCTTCCTTCCTATATTATAATAACGCGCATTACGCTTATAAGCTTTAAGCAATGAAGCTTGAACTTTTATAAAAATATCACTAAGTGATTTAAGTGAAAAAGCAAATGAAGACCCATCAACAACATCAAGTTGATTGAGGTTATCAAAAGAATTACTAAAACGGTGCAATGAAGCATCAAAAATAAGTTCTCTACCGAACATGAGAAAATTAGGAGTGAAATCTGTAGCTAGATTCACACTACTATTTAAAGCTAATTGAACATGAGGCAAATATTTTGACCAAGTTCTATGATCATCTTTAACAAAACAAGAAATACATGTTTCGACTGTTTTGTTATATCTCTCTACAGGATTATTTTGAGGTGTATATAAAGTATTATAAAATATTTTACCAATATTATAACTTTTCAGAAAATCTACATTTTGAGTTAAGTTATCACAAACAAAAACTTTAGGCGTTCCAAACCTAAGAAACATTTCTTTTTCCAGTATCCCACAAATTACTTTAGTGGTAGCACTAGTCATAGGAAATATCCAACAATATTTTGTAAAAACATCTATGATTGAAAGTATATACTTATGGCCAGAATAAGCTTTTGGAAGAGTTCCAATAATATCAATAGAAAGCACCAACATTGGCCTATCAACTTTCTTAGGATTAACCATAATTCCATGAGGTGGATTAGTAGAAGATTTATAAGCCTTACAAGTATCACAAGAAGAAATGTACCCCT
Source organism: Eilema griseolum (assembly GCA_963662185.1). Taxonomy (NCBI): domain Eukaryota; kingdom Metazoa; phylum Arthropoda; class Insecta; order Lepidoptera; family Erebidae; genus Eilema; species Eilema griseolum. The sequence continues at coordinate 24,302,986 of OY759242.1, read as the reverse complement.
GAACATCAATAAACATACCTTTCCAAAAATAATGTATTTTTAATTTATTTAAAGTTTTATGAATTCCTAAATGTCCTGAATTAACATCATCATGATTAGATTTAATAGTGTCTAAGATGTGTTCTTTAGGTATGACAATTTTCCAATTTAAACGATTATTAGGATTATATTTATCTTTACAAAATCTGGTAATGACTCAGTTATCCCTTGCTTACGAGTACGGAGCTCATGTTCCAAATGACAATCAAATTCAATTCTATCAAAACGTTTCAACAACGCAGCCTTCAAATCCTGCCAAGAAGCAATACGAATACGAACACTACGAAACCATTTAAGCGCAGTGCCTGACAAAAGATCAGAGAATGAACTAACCAAAAAATATTCATTAAAATTTTTAAACAAGAAATATTCTTCCACTTGAGCAATAAATTCCCTAACGCACGATTTACCATCACACAAAAGCTTACTTCGTTTTAAATCAGGCAACTTAGTAACAGAAGGCAAGTTTTTCTTCAAATTATCATTCAATAAAACATTCATCATATTAAATGAAGATGCGGCTCTCAGACTATGATCACCAGCTCCTCGACTATTCGAAAATGGATCAACAACTTCAGACAAATCAGCCATGACATGAGGCAACCCATGAGTAGAAGTACCAACTGGAACATCATTAACAATATTCTCAAACAAAGGCGGGACCTGTATTTCCTTATCCATGTTTGATTTATAAAAGGATGTGAAAATCTAATAAAAAGTTGTATTAAATACACTATAAGTTTCTAATTAAAGTATCAATTAAAGTTTCTAATTAAAGTTAATTAAATTATGAATGAAGTTAATTGCATTAATTTCAAAACGCTAAACTCAAAAGTCAAACAAACTCATAGAATGGAATGTTATTGTTGCAAAAATTATTTAGGTCAAATGCCTATAAAGATAAAAATGCATTAGTGATTCACAAAATAAATTATTTATGTCTACTTAAGGTAAACAGCAAATATTCAAATATTACTATGTTTTCACACATGTGAATAAAGGTTAAGAACTAGTAATTATATAATATTACTAAGTGGAAAATCTTACCTGTAATAAACAAAGGTTATACAAGATAAAACAATTATAACAATAACCATGTTATACAAATTGAAACATTCACCTGTAATTGAGAGATACAAACAATAGTACTAACTTGTAGTATGATTAGTTTTGCAAAGTAAACAATAACAAAGGTTTACTGTAATACACAGTTATGTAACAGTAAAATACATGAAGAAAACACTGTTCCTAACATGATAAAGTAAAAAATAATGCAAAGGTGACAAGGAATAAAGATATATGCACACTGTCATGTCCCTGTTCGCGAGTGCCAATTGTAATAATTAAATAATATGTGTCATATGACAATGAAAGAAGTAAGTGTGTAATCTCCTATTTAAAAGAAATATAAATAAAATTGGTTTGTAAGTACATTACCATAAAAGTTCGGGCGCCTTGGAGATACACATGCCTAAGATAATCAGCGGATATTGGAAACTTTTAATCTTCCGGAGGTGAGCTAAATGAAACCAAACTGTGAGGTTTAAGGTTTTATTGTCCACTCCAGTGTGCATTTAGAAATAGTTGCAAGGATACATTCCTAATGTATATCTAACCTTAAATTTAAAATTAGAGTTTTATAAGCTAGGTCAAAATGATCTTATGTCACCAATGCATTTTTAGGTTATTTTGAAGTTTAGATTTAAAATATAATTAAAGTAAGCTCACGGCATCCCTCGGCGAGTATATGTAAACACAGCAGCGGGAAAGCTCGTAGCAGGCGAAGTTTTCAGTTTAAGCCCATGCGGTACATCCATGTTTGAGGTGAAAAGCCCAAACCCTCCATAAGGAAATGCAGTTGACCGAAGACAAAGAAACGCCGAAAAAGGTCCAAAGAAAAGAGAAAAGGCAAAGACAAAGGCGGTTCCAATTGGAAACCTGTAACAAAATTGCATGTCATTAGAACAACTCCTATATGAACACGAGGTCCTAATTTTTTTATAAATTTGGGCGACTTACCGCCTTAATTTGCTGGAACAATGCCAATAGCAAAAGAAATCATAATATTCTCAGATTAAGAGCTGAAACAATAGAATTTTAACAATTATTTTTCAAATTAGGAGCGTGGCGAATTTCCAATAAAGTGAATCTTATTAAAAAATGACAACTCACCAGAAATAAACTATAATTCCACAAGAGGATAGTTGTGAGGACACAAACTATTATCCTTTAGGCCAAAATACTCTCATTTTTATGAGATTTATTGAAATTAAGTTACGAAGCCATGAATATCGATCATCCAGCCTCAACGCTAGGAAGAAAGGTGTCTTGACAGGTATACGTCAAAATGTCATTCACTCCGCGTTCCGAAACTTTTCGTTCAAAAATAGAATTAAAACCGGTGTGACGACGTTCGCAGAGCGCGTCGTTACAAGAGATAGATTGACTCCTGGGGAAAGACAGGCTATGTTTGGTCGATGTAACTGACTACCATGCGGAGTCGCTGGCTACTATTATGATAAAAAAATTAAATGTAAAAAAAAAACTTTTATTGATGCAAAATGTTACATGGGTACACAATTTCATAACAGAACAACTATAGTCATTTTGGGTAACTCTGACCAAGTTTTGTGTAATAAGTATGTTATGATCTAACGAGAAACATTCTGCAGAAAACCCACTTAACTTAACCTAGATCTATCTGTGGTTTCCTCACTAGGCAAGCCTGTAAAAGCTTCCATAGACATAATTAAACAATAATTCAAATTAGTACTTACACTTATTATTGTTTTTTTTTATACCCGAGACGTGTCTACTCACACGGCCGGGTATTTAAACTATATTCAATATTTATTTAACATTTTTTAACATTTTTAGATCGACCATTTTGACATATCGTTTTGCGGAATGTCAGATATTATGTTTTGCGACAAAAAGTTTTTAAAGATTCTAGTTTGATTGTCTATTGCTTTCAGAATAGGTTCTATACGTAGGGAAAAGATGTATATATGTATGTATTACTATATATTTTACCTAGTTAAAACAAAGATTTTTGAACAGTGCGTCCTATGATTATGACTTACGGTGCCGAAACGTGACACTTACAGTGGGGTCCATAGCTTAAAAGTCGCACAGCGGGCTATGGAGCGAGCTATGTTTGGAGTTTCTCTGAAGGATAGAATTCGGAACGAGGTTATCCGACAGAGAATTAAAGTTACCGACATAGGCCACAGAAAAAGCAAGTTGAAGTGGCAGTGGGCTGGCCACGTTTGTCGAAGGACCGATGGCCGTTGGAGCAAACGAGTCGTAGAGTGGAGACCGCGAGAAGGTAAACGAAAGGTAGGACGCCCCCTAGCCAGATGGACGGACGACCTGAAAAAGGTGGCTGGGACAGACTGGATGCGGAAGGCGGAGGATCGGAGAAAATGGCGCACATTGGGAGAGGCCTATGTCCAGCAGTTGGCTGCAGTGGGCTGAATGATTACCTAGTTACCTTTCATAATGCACCTACCTTGTTATTCTCTGCACCACCTATTGGGTTGACTGGTAGAGAATGCCTGTGGCATTAAGTCCGCGAGTGTACATGTGTGCATGAAGTTTAAGTAAAAAAAAAAAAAATAAGAGTGTAAGAGCGAGAGTTAAATGTAAATGGTTTCCTTCTTCCTACAGTCCCGGGTCCTGTAAGCGGGGCGTGAAAAAGCATATGATGAGGCCGTCAAGCTGAGTGTCATCATTGTCACATAGTATATGTAAGTAATGGTGACCCTCTTTTCTGAGACTTTGTCTTCAGTTTACCATCAGGCAAGGCGAAGTCTAATTGACGTGTCCTATGTATAAAAAATAATTAAATGACCCCGTCACAAAAATCAACCTCTAAAAAGTTAAAAATAAATTGTGCCCTTTAAGTTAGATGAACCTTTTTTTTTTTTTTTTTTTTACGTGCGCAAAATCCCCACGGATACCTCCCCACCGGAGCCGGTGGAGGAGGTTATGTCGGACTCGAACCGACTAAAACGCACGCCGCCTGTGGGTCGTTTTGGTTGCCGAAGGTGAGGTTGACAGGCATATCCCTCGCACCCCGGCCGACCCAGGGCCATCTCTCACGATATGGCCCTCTTCTCGGGTGTGGGGACTACAGAGTCCCCACTCGTCCCCGGAAACGGGGAGGCGCGCCACGCGCGCCACCGCCGCGGCCTGCTTCTGCCAGGGTGACAGGCGGCTTCACCTGTCACCCCCAGGCCGGCGCTCATGGGGGGCGGAGGTCGTTCATCGACCTCCGACGCCCGAGTTGCCTTCGTACGCGGGCAGCTTGTCTTGCGATCCTTCGTCGCTCCCGCTGCCGCTCCCGCCCCGCCTCCTCCTTCACGAGCATTACTTGCTCGCAGAAGGAGGCGCCGGCCGCCCACGCATCCGCGCAGCGAACCATCGCCGCGAGCAAGGTGGAGAGCGTGAGAACCCTCACTCCCAGGGCCGCCACAAGCTCCCGCCTCGGCGTCAGTTAGATGAACTTAGTAATATTTGTATTCAAGACATGGCTATGTCGGGGGGACCTTGTATCGTTCTGATAATATGACGGAGTGCTTTACCAGTTCCCGCTTACCAGGTCCCCCGACACGGCAACGCTTGAATAGTTAAAAAACCTCCATCACAAAAAACCTTCTTCAGAAATATAGGTATTTAAACTATCATGGTCACTCACATCAGTATCAAAATAAACGGGATATTTACCATGTTTCATTGTTTTGAGTTTTTGATATTGCGGCGCTGTTGATCATGGTGCTTGCAACAGCGCCGAAATATCGGAAACTCAAAACAATGAAACATGGTAAATATCCCGTTTATTTTGATACTTCTTCAGAAAGTTGATAATAAATTGTATTTTTTAACCATTTAACTTTAAAATACCTAGTAATATTTTGAATCAAGCGTTGTCATGTCGGGGGACCCTAACTAGTAAAGCACTTCGTCATATTATCGAAACGATCCAAGGTCCCTCCGACATGACCGCGTTTAAATGTTTTTTGTGACGGAGGTTCTTTAAATTTCAAATTTAATATTTATTTTACACTTTTTAAATTCATGAACTAGTCAAGGCCTTTAATTTGCGATGAACGACCTCCGCCCCCCATGAGCGCCGGCCTGGGGGTGACAGGTGGAGCCGCCTGTCACCCTAGCAGAAGCAGGCCGCGGCGGTGGCGCGCGTGGCGCGCCTCCCCGTTTCCGGGGACGAGTTGGGGACTCTGTAGTCCCCACACCCGAAAAGAGGGCCAGATCGTGAGAGATGGCCCTGGGTCGGCCGGGGTGCGAGGGATATGCCTGTCAACCTCACCTTCGGCAACCAAAGCGACCCACAGGCGGCGTGCGTTTTAGTCGGTTCGAGTCCGACATAACCTCCTCCACCGGCTCCGGTGGGGAGGTATCCGTGGGGATTTTGCGCACGTAAAAAAAAAAGAAAAGGCCTTTAATTTGATACCCATATTAACGGAGTTGTGAAAAAATATGTACTCCGTTATTTTGTGGCGGGGGCCATCTTAGACCGATTTATTTCAAACAAAAAAAATCAAATCGGTTCATCAGTTCAGGAGCTACAATGTCACAGACAGACACACACACACATATACATAGACACGTCTAGCTTATAACACCCCGTGGTTTTTGCGTCGGGGGTTAAAACAGAATAACTCAAAACCTTAGCTGAGTAAATCGTAATTACCTAATTATATATCATTTTATAAATTAACCTGTATTCTGAGTCTAGTGTAACACCAGAGAAGCCACACTCGCGATGCCGACCCTGTAAGCACAGAGTTTCTGTGCCGTCAGTGTAGAGGACAAAGCAGGACAAGTCTTTAGTCATCCCACTGACAGCACAAATTCTCCAGTGAGCTCTGGCTGTCCTACTCACCGCTGGGAACACAACACGAAGTTATTATAACCGCGGCATTCTGTACGGTGGAGGTACTTCCCCAGTCGGACTGCTCAATTGGGCGGAAATACCGCCATGTCCTACCTCCTATAACCTACCTCCTATAACCTAGCGAGCAGGATTTCGAGAATGACGAAAACAGGAGGTCGATATTGTCAAAGAGTAGCATTTGACTGCGGTTCAGTATGAAATGAATACAGCACGCTCTGGTGTATGAATCATTAATTTAAATTCTAACAAATTAAGTATTTTAATTGATCTGTATACCCAGTAGCCCATGTCAGAAATGATATAACCACAAAAGTATTTTTTTTAAAATTTCGTCTATTTTTCTTTAAATGTCATTCTTTGGGCGCGAACCACTGGATATCATTGTTCGAATTTCAAAAAGAACGCGGGCTTCCCGCTGCGGCATTATTCGCGGTCACCAATGTAAAAAGGTTTTTTAATCAAATTGATTAGAAACTTTTTTGTTCATTGATATTATATTTGCGTCGGCGTGTGTGAGATTAGTACCACCTACGAAGTTATTTATTTTGTAGGAAGAATTCTCTAATGGTGGATACGAATCTCAGCTTGTAAGATAGAGATTTAAAACTTAGTTGCTAAAGTTTTTTAACCTTATTCTATATTCAAGCTATCGAACTCACCGTCAAGTTAGTTTAGAAATTGTACACTGTACACTCAATTGAATTTAATCTGCTTTTCCCTAATGAATTGACAGTTAGGTGACCTACAGTATGAAAACAGCGTGAATAAATTCTTTAAAAAAACATTTACTTTTTGTGTATGAAACTGGTTCTCTTTATAAGTATGAAACACGAGTATAATGTATAAAACAGAATACCGCAGTTATATTAGCCTCGTGTTGCGTTCCCGGCGGTGAATAGGGTAGTCAGAGCTCACTGGAGAGTTTTTGTGCTGTCAGTGGGAATACGAAAGGCTTGTCCTGCATTGTCTTCTACATTGATACTGAGACTGAGACTTTGACGACCCTGTAAGCAAAGAAACTATCTGTGCTTACAGGTTCGGCAGCGCGAGTGTGACTCCTCTGGTGTTGCAGACGTCCATAGGCCACGGTAACCACTTTACACCTCTGCCTAACCCTCCGGGGATAAAGGCGTGATTAAATGATTATATGTTATTTAAGGTCCTCTCACTTCAAAAAATATCTTAATCTGCAAATGACAACACAAGCTCATGTTATCACAATCGCGCTTTTTAATATCAGTGTTTTGTCAGCAGTTCGCGCTTATTGTCGCTCGTAAACTTGATGACTAAATCAAGAATTTCCTGTGATTTGTGTACCTCGTTAGGTATCCTTTGACAATACTGTGGGTATTACTGACAATTGCTTCAATCACGTAAATGTAGCGAGAAAGAATCGTTGACGAAGTCGAGTATGTAATTACTACGTTTGTCTGTTTTTTAAGCGGTTGATTGACGCTACCCTTGACCAGAAGGCTGGTTATTATCTTGCACAGAGGATAAAGCATTGCCATTCAACGTGGCAATGCAGCCAGCCTTCTGGGTGCGTTACCGGTCGGTGATGTGATGATGCGGGAGAATTTTCATGACACATTATGTATGTAATTATTTAAATTTATTTTAGTGTATTTTAGTACCTATTATTTATGTATTGTACAAATTTATATTAAATCAATTAGCTAGGTTATTATTTAATTAATTTTACATGTTTAAATTCCTTAAGAAACTACTATAGTTCTCACTTCCATGATGCCATACGCAGGTCGGAAAGTTGTTAGAGAAAAGAGGGCAATGGGAGTAAATGTTAAAAAAGGAAATAGCTTAATACCGTATTGCTTTGTCTAGAGGCTTTTGGGCTGAGAAGAGAAAAGCTCTATAACTTAGCGATTTTCATTAAACTACTAATCAGAATTAATTGATTAGTAATTCTCTTGCTGAGCATTGATTGACTTACTCAACATTTTTTATATTGCCCTACACATACCACAGCATTTCAAATGTCAATTCATCAAAAAAAAACTGTTTCTGCCAAGGATATCACAGGACCGCTGAGTGGGCGTACAAAATCAAACGAAAGTGAAGACTCGCCATTTTTTTTCGCAAATCAATCGAAGTTTTTTTAACTGGCTACCCCGGTAGCATGCTGTCCACACCGCGGGATGTCGTGCTACCGCGGTAAGAATATTGATGGATTTCGCCGTTTCTTTAGGTAGGACACTTTGGATATAGGGTGTGGAAATGTTGTCTTATTCGGTGTAAACGTCAAAAATATGTATGATAAGGGTGTTGTTATAGATTTAATCGTAAATTATAAGCCGTGGCGTAAAAGTAAAAGAATAATAAAACATTAGAGTTAGAATTGCACGGCTTTCCAAACGTGAATTATGCAGAAAAGGCAAGAGACATAAAGCATTGTCAAAAAAAATTGATTTTGCACTGCGATCGCATCGATTCGTACAATCATCTCCTTTTTGCTGGAGCGCCTGCATACCAGCTTGACCCCTTCGACTCAGTGCAAAGACGGGGATTGAGGCTGGTTGACAATCCCATATCACAGGTAGTGTGGAACCTCTTAGCCTTGGGAGGGATTTTGCCTCACTGTGTGTGTTCTACCGCCTATACAATGGTTTATGCTCAGATGAATTGTTTGACATGATGCCCGCGTCTACATTCTATTATCGCACCTCTCGCCATAGACAGGGAACTCATCCTCACATATTGCGACCTGAGACGGGTGCGCACTGTGCGGTATTAAAGAAACTTCATCCCACGCACACTCAAGCTGTGGAATGACCTCCCTGCTGCGGTTTTCCCAAGCGCCTTCAATATGAGATTGTTCAAGAAGGGCATCAGAGGGTTTCTTCATGGTCGGCAGCGCAAGTGTAACACCCCTGGTGAAATGAAATATAAATAAGTGGTCACCCATCCAAATGGAAACCGGTCACGAGTGCTTCAACGATCACTATCATTATGCCTTATGCCTCCATGCTTCTAAAGTGAGGAAAATGCTATTTCAATTCTCAATTCTATCTTTTTTTGTGATATTTATTTACACAATCAAAAATGTATCTAACATAATATTGGGCTAAAAGCACCCATATGTTGGCCTAATAAATTGAGAGTCAACCCTTTATTTACCGTCGGCGGGTCGTTTAGGCCCCTATTATAATATTAATGCTAAACAAACATGGGATTTTTGCTTCTAAATGACTTCATCCACTTTTGAGGGCAATCATTTAACAAAGTTAACTTTGATTTTAATATTCGGGTTTACGTTTTTGTTTGGCTCCGAAGTTATGTTAGATAACATTTTTTATTCTTTTCAGAAATCGCTACTGCTAAAGCAGCATTCAGCAGTCTGATTATTTATGTGCATTGTGCATGCCCATGAAAAGCTAAGAAAATGGTTTAGTGAATTCAAAATTAAATTGTTTATAGCGTAATAAGAGTATAAAACGGCGAAATGTGCTAGATAAACATTTAATTGTAATATCTATGTACTTATTTCATTGTACATATTTCCGCAATAAATGAATAAATGAATTGAATAAATAAATGAATTATAGTACGATATTGGCTTCGGATGAAAATTACACGAGGTTAACAACAAAAATTATGAATTGAAATGAGCTTGTCCGTTCGAGGTTGTGTACTTACACTTAACTTTATTATATTATAAAGCATATCAGCAAAACTTCTCTCTCTTAGTTAGGTATTGATATCTGAGTTCAAATCAAATCAAAATTAATTTTATAATCGTTGTACTTACAGTATTTTACATGGGTTCTTAATCTATCGTGCGTTATTACATTGTGCATGGGTAGGTATATTAGGTATGTATAATATATATTTGTGCAGTTAATTGTCTTACAGAGGTCTTTACTTAGGGATATTTATCTAAACTGTGCCTGAACTAGGTGGTCCTGTGCTTCAGGCGTGAAGTGCAGTAACAATATTTCATAAATACTATTACAGATACAACTAACTTACTAAGAATATTACAATGCTAGGGTGGTTCACTACTACTAACTAAAGTTATGTCTTAATTATGCAACTTAACAGTAATTATCTATTTTAAAACAGACAATAACTCCTCTGTGTCATCGTAGGACAATCTTTGGAGGACAATCTTTATGACTCGTTTACAACACGCATAATTTAAAGAATAAATGCTTGTTATAGCGTATATATAACCTTTTGTACAGAAGTGGTCCTAAAAACAAGTAAAATTTGCCAGTGATTCGTGTTTTATCGCAATTCTTTCAGTGCAAACAATAAATGAAAAATGTCTAACTTAAAATTAATTAAAATTAGGTATGTTCTGATATTCGATAGTGAATATCAGAACATACCTAATTTTAAAAGTTATAGTTTAATTCCAATATCTAGGTACAGTAATTTATGAAAATACGGGCATAAAAGTAACGTTTATTATGCTAACGCAAACCTACTTCCTTAGTCGTTAGAGACTTGGTCGTTTACAGGGTTAAATGCTATTTAGTCAACTATACTTAGTTCGCGCTTCGATTTATAACGAGGCCCTATTTAGCCACATCGGCACTTTTGAACCCTTTGATCACCGAGGTTTTTTCTTTAATGATGCTTTATATTTAAATTTTTAGATCGCTTATATTAGTTTACGAAATTATAGACTCTCTTAATACTTTCTCTGTAGTTTATTATGTCGTTTGAAAGACGTTATCTTACCCTTTGATATTAAGTTATTTAAGTTAAACAAACAATTTAATCTGGGACTCATTTAAGTGTTTCTATTTAAAAAGTGTTTTACTAAACTTTTTTGGGTGTCCATTTTTTTTGTGTATAAAATATATTTTGGCTCCCATATTTTCATTTATTAAAATATGTATATTTTATTTATTCAACATATAAACAATAGAAATGTCAAATCGTTATTTGCAATCACAGATTTTGTCATATTATGTCAAGTCAAATAACTCGCCCCGGATCATTCCCGGAGCAAAGATGCCCATGACACTGGCAGCGTTACCTCGCTGAATATTTTCATAAATTAAATGGCAATAAGCTCGCCACCTATTTCATAGGGACCTTTTTTTTTTTTTATATAGGACACGTCAATTGGACTTCGCCTTGCCTGATGGTAAGCTGAAGGCAAAGTCCCAGAAAAGAGGGTCACCATTACTTACACATACCGTGTGACAATGGTGACACTCAGCTTGACGGCCTCATCATATGCTTTTTCACGCCCCGCTTAAAGGACCCGGGACTGTAGGAAGAAGGAAACACGTGAGCTGGTAATGAATTCCAGGCCTAAACATAAACTGGCGAAATGTGGGTGTTAGCACCTCTGCCTACCCCTTCGGGGATATCGACGTGAGTTTATGTTATGTTATAAAAAATTTATTAGTGCAACTGAGAATTTATATTAACTTTGTGCAACCTAAATATGAGTTGACTCAAATTTTAGGTTAGTCAGTCTTTGTCTATCCCTTTGATTAGCAGAGGACACTGTGAGTAACTATTAACAGGTTTAACGAGCTTTCCATGACTGTATAGATTCGGAGTAGATCATTTTTCTTTGACCACATTCGTCGAAGAGAAACGAAAAGCAATGTCAGTCTAAAATCCTCAATGTTTAGTTGCTATGTAAACTTTGACATATAAAAAATCTGTTATGTGACAAGTAAGACCTCCCATATAAAAATATAGTTATCCAAAAAGGAATATCTTGTAACGGCTAGGGTAAAAAAGCAATCCAGTAGCCAATTACGTCACCAAGACGATAAAACATCATAAATAATAATCAGTCCACAACAGTAAACAAAGTTTTTTTTTTAATAACTGTGTATTGACACGTGCGAGGGACTATCGATCCGTAACTATTCAAGGGTTAAAATATTTTTTGTTTTTGGGTCTATAATTATGTGTTATTGGTTACGAATCAATGGTATTGAATTGTTTTTAGAAATTATGTACACTACCCGTAACGGATTTGAACATGCCATTGAAAGCACCAATTTTAATAGCACAGAAATTATTAATTGGAATCATTTTGATGAGATAAAAATAGTGTGCCAGTGGCTAAATGGTTTAGGAATATAATGCAGTATTTTTTTCGAACAAAAGTTTACTCAAGCTTTTTTCTTTATCTTGGACACGCCAATTTAGCTTTACCTCACTCGATGGTAAGCTAAAGGCAAAGTCTCAGGTAAGAGGGTCACCATTACAGACACTAAGTAATGTTACAATGGTGGCACTCAGCTTGGCGGCCTCATCAGATGCTTTTTCACGCCCCGCTTAAAGGACCCGGGAGTGTAGGAAGAAGGAATCACGTGATCCCCACCAGGGCAATGAATTCCAGGTCTTGGTCTCACAGTCTCGCATTTACAAAACATCAGAAACGAAAACAAATTTAGACTAGGAGGTAGGACACGGCGGTATTTCCGCCCAATTGAGCAGTCCGACTGGGGAAGTACCTCCGCCCTACAGAATACCGCGGCTATAATAACTTCGTGTTGTGTTCCCAGTGGTGAGTAGGGTAGCCAGAGCTCACTGGAGAATTTGTCCTGCTTTGTCCTCTACTGACGGCACATAAACTCTGTACTTACAGGGTTGGCAGCGCGACTGTGGCTCCTCTGGTGTTACAAACGTCCATAGGCCACGGTAACCACTTTCTATCAGGTGGGCCGTGTGCTTGTCTGACAACTAAGTGGTATAAAAAAAAAGACAAATTTATTGACAGGGCTTAAATTATAAATATTTTCCAATACAAAGATACGGAAGTTCACCAAAGGCAAACTCATTAATAGTAAAATGATGTTTATAAGGTTCAGGGTGTTCTTCACACCATGTTCCATCACATAGATCTAACACCATTTTTATTATTATCTTAGCAATCTCTGATGCATCCAAGGCTTTTATTTCAAACGCTGGTGTCCGCTTTACTCTTCCATTCATTGTTATTTCGCTTATTAATTGACACCCGCGGCTCCACTCGCGTGGTTGTAGAAAATTTGGATTTTTGTTCATATCTCTTTATTTAACCAATTGCAATAAAAGACGTAAGATTTTGAGCTTGCTGTTGCCAAGGTCAAGGGTCTTTATTCCCGGAGCCCGTGGGAGAGGTTATGTGGAACTTTAACTGACTAAAATGTACGACGCCTGGTTGGTAGCCGAAGGTGAGGTTGATAGGCATACCCCTCGCACCAAGGCTGACCCAGGGCTTTCTCTCTCAATCTGACCCTCCTCGGATGTGACCTTGGAGTCCTCAACGCGTCCTCGGGGGTCTATGGCCAAGGGTAACCCTTTGTAATTGTTTATAATAATAATAAATTTTATAATCGCTTAAGAAAAATCTCTCAATTCACATAACTAGGAATTCAAACGTTTATCGAACTAATAAATAAATTAAAAGGAAGCTATATATTCCTCTCAAGACACTTTTTACAGCGTGTTCACAAAATTATCAACAATCTCGATTTAACCCCCAAACGCTCATGTCCATGTCTCACCCATAATCCATATGTTGTTTCCAAAACCGATTATAATCCCAATATCCTGTTTGTGTACCTATGTAGTCATTCGAATTTTCGTATTATGCTCAAATTCGCGCCAAAGCCTGCCCTACTTCCGGTCTTCGCACGTGTGCGCGGGCGCACCAAACAATACACTTTTTTTGCGACATTCAAATGATAGTACTACCGACTAATGAAGTTATTTTCATCTCTTTCGTTGTTATACTAAATGTTCTAAACATGAAAGGGAGAGGTGATATGACAGTTGGCTCCGAATGGCGTCTGCCGTCACCATATGTTGCTTGAGGTTTCGAAAATTACCCGCCATTCGTTTTTTGAAATGGTTGATATTATATGTCAGTTTTGTCTATTCATTACTCTGTGGTCGCTGATCGCACGCGAGCTTGGTAGACAACCTTGGGAAATACGAGAATCTCTGTATTATTTTGTTAAAATTATAGTCAAAATAAGTAAATTTTATCGATAAAGAACAGGTCAGAAGTATTCGGAACTGGCGCGCTTGCATGACAGGTTTAACACAGTAGCAGAGGAAGTTCTGTGTCGTGGATGTGGTGAATGCGGCCGCTACGCAGAAGACGCGGGTTCGATCCCCGCTCAGTGGAAATATTTGTATGCATGAATATGGGTATTTGCATTGATCTGGTCGTGCCTCGGAGAGCACGTTAAACCTTCGGTCCTGGTTGCCATACCAACATCTATGGCAGTCGTTACGGGTACTTGGAGCCCTAAAAATTCCAGCAACTGGTCTAGCTGCAATGCATCGATATCGTCTTTGGGTTGTGAAGTTCATATGGCAGTCGCTTCACGGAAAATATCGAATTTCAGCCAAATCTGCAATTAGACTGGTAAAGCGGACCCCAGACACCAAGGTGAAAGCCTCTTATGCGACTGGGATTAACGCCAAGAGGAAGAAGAAACGAAGGTCCTATTTTGCCATTTCACGGAATCTCTGGTTTTACTGTAGCCATATTATTTGATGGATTGCCGCACCACCAAGACCTGGAATTCATTACCAGCACACGTGTTTCCTTCTTCCTACAGTCCCGGGGCCTTTAAGCGGGGCGTGAAAAAGCATCTGATGAGGCCGCCAAGCCGAGTGCCACCATTGTAACACTTAGTGTCTGTAATGGTGACCCTCTTTCCTGAGACTTTGCCTTTAGCTTACCATCAGGCGAGGTGAGGTCAAGTTGGCGTGTCCTAAATAAAAAAAAAATGTATGAGGTTCAGGCTAAATAACTGAACGGGAATCAAACACAGATCATAAAAAAGAAAGTCCTACTCAACCATATAACCTTTAAGATCCATTACATAAAACCTTTTTGTTCGCTACTACCGAGAAGTTAAAAAAAAAATAAACAAGATTTTTCTAGAGGCACCCCTAACTAGGCACGCGACATATGGGCGACTCGTGCGCATCCCTTTGTGTCGCCGCCAGCCCCTCGTGAAGGGGTGCTTCAATTTATTTATTGTTACGCTCAAGTGTAAACTTATCACATACATAGTACAGTGGCAAGTACGGCTTCTGTGTATAAGGTCTCAGGTTTGAACCTACGTGAGGGAAATAGTAATTGGAATTTTTTGTTAGGAAATTCTCAGAAACTTATAGGGCGTGGATTTTTTGTGCCTTATAGGTAATATATATTTTTTATACCACTTAAGTGGCAGATAAGCACACGGCACACCTTATGGGAAGTGGTTACCGTGGCCGTGCGTTACACTTGCGCTGCCAACCCTGAAAAAATCTTCTTGCCTTAATGCCTCTCTTGAAGAACCCCATATTGTAGGCATTCATTTGGCTAATCTGCCCCTTACGACAAATTAGCCATACGTTTGTAGCATGGAATGATTCACATATGTTAAATATATACATACAATCACGTCTTATATATCCCTGGAAGGTTAGGCAGAGGTGAACTGACACCCACATTTCACCAATAATTGTATTCGATCCCACGTAATCAGGAGCGAGCCTATTGCCGCATTCCGGGAACCCTTGTTGACTCGCGCCATGCATTTGAGACTGAGTCTGGGTTGTATATATCTGTCTGATGTTAAACAGCCCTATCCCTTAGTCGCCTTGTACAACACCGCATGGGAGAGATGGGGTGGCCCAAATTCTACTCTGCCGGGAACCACGCGGCGGACACATATGTTGACTGTTATAAACGCCATGAACGTTAAAAAACATGTAAATTCCATACATCCATCATTTTATTCTACAATATGTTTTTTAACATAACATACATAAACTCACGCCTATATCCCGAAGGGGTAGGCAGAGGTACAAGCACCCACATTCCACCAGTTTATCTTTAGGTCCCAATGTAATAGGTGGCGAGCCTATTGCCATTAACGGGGCTCTTATAAACCTGCTATAAATACACACATAACTTCGAAAAGCATCGAAAAATCATTGGTGTGTGCCATGGTAAAATCTGTGATCGAACCCGAGACCTCGTCTCAGCAGTCCATTACCCATAGCACTAGGCTACTGCGGATGACCCAAACTAATATCTCCTAAAAGACTATCTATCAAATTTTCTTCAAAAGAAATATGTTAGAAGAGCAATACCGGTGGAGTATATCATTTATATTGGCGCCTCTGTGGGCCGAGCCCCAGGGCTCCGCCCCTCGATCTGAATGTTTTATGACTTCACTTGTGTGGGCGCAAACAATATCAAATACTTATAGCTTACTTTATTATTGTTCGGGAGCGAACCGAGTTCGTCAATAGCCATATTTTTACCCGACTACGCCGAAACAAAAGGAGGGTTATGATTTTGACAGGCTATGTATGTATGTAGGTTCATCTGTTCCCTCATAGCTCCTCAACCACTTATTAGAACTGGAAAAACGAGGTATTGTTAGAAGCATCTTAGTCGTCTGCTAGTTATAGGCTATGTAATGTGTCACTGAATCTATTGTGGCGCTCTCTAGCGGCCATAAAGTAATGTGTTAAAAATAAATTTTAGATAAATATATCGTGTTTGGTATCAATTAAAAGGGTTTAATTAGCACATTTCAAATATGTATAAATTATACTTATTACTTGCCCCAAAATAATGTAAATAAAAAATTAAGTGTAAAACTAAAACCCGACTACTGAAAAATCACGCTATAAAAAGTATTAAACAAGAAAATATCAAGGATAGCAGTGGTCGAATGCCAAAAAACAATACATTCTAGGGAAAAGTGCCATTCGACCACGGCTATCCTTGATATTTTCTTGTTTAATACTTTTTATAGCGTGATTTTTCAGTAGTCGGGTTTTAGATTTACACTTTTTTTTTGTAGATATACGTTCTGTATTAGGCACCCGCCCTAATTTCGTGTTGTGCTCCCAGCGGTGAGTAGGGTAGCCAGAGCTCACTGGAGAATTTGTGCTGTCAGTGGGAAGACTAAAGGCTTGTCCTGCTTTGTCTTCTACACTGACGGCACAGAAACTCTATATTTACAGGGTTGGCAGCGCGACTGTGACTCCTCTGGTGTTACAAACGTCCATAGGCCACGGTAACCACTTTCCATCAGGTGGGCCGTGTGCTTGTCTGCCACCTAAGTGGTATATAAAAAAAAATACAGAATATGGCTATTTTGTTCCAACAACCACCATTAGTGGGAGTTTTCTAACTCTGATACAATACTGGTAATGAAATAACTGTTGAAAATGACATCGCGGGTTTATTCACCAGGTCCAAAACAAGGGCAAATTTTCTAAAACATTCGCAATAAGTGCTAATTAATATCTAGTACAAAGTCTGCAAGGAGTACTCGTAAGAGATAATATACTTGATAAGTATATTATAGTATATACATACTTACATAAGAACATAAATTAATCTCATTAATTGTGTCTTTTTCTGTAGTTAAAATAAATAAATTAACTGAGTTTATTAAATTAAGAATGGTAAAAGAGTGGTAAAAGTTGCATCTGCTCTTATTTTATTGTTTTCATTTTTTATCAGCCATTCATCTTATAATAGTAAATAATTTAAGTATTAAATATTATGACGTCACAATAAATTATTTCATACAAGTTTCCTTACCATATTGACGTTTAGTAAAAAGTAACTAATTTGACTAGTCAGTCAAATTCCTTATTATTTTAATGTATGAATTTTGAAAATTGAAGATATCTCTTCATTTCTATGGAGGGCCGTGAACATACATCGCGAAATATGTATCTGCCTACCCCTTAAGAGGTATACACAAGCGTCATGATGCATGAAAGTAAGAAATGTGCAGAAACCTGCGACTTTTTCTGCGATTGTGCTCTTTAGCAATATCTTAACGACTTATCTGTACGGTAGTAAACAGTATTTCACTAACACCATTTAGATCTGGCGATAGTTAATTTTATTGTTTAGGAAACTAATAAATTTCTCCGACTTTTTCTATACAACTGTTGAACTAATTTGTTTTAATAACCAATAAAAGTTTTGGCGGGAAAAAAACTCAGTTGGTTCCGCTTTTTTTTAATGTCGCTAAAAAGGTTTTATAACTTTTTAGCTTCGGGGAATTTGGCAGCAGTTTTGATTCTATTTTTTAGTAAAAACTTTGTGTTTTATGACAATGTCCGTGTAATTACATAATGTAAGTGTGACATTTGATTAATTCCGTTGCACGCATTTTGCTAATGTATGCCTCCAGGACACGACTTCCCATGGCTGATATGGAGGTCTCTCAATCGTCTACGCACAGTCGGCCGGTCGAGACAAAATCTATATTGCAGGTGGAGAATGGGAGACCCGGGCTTAACCGCATGTGACTGCGGTGCCCCCGTGTAGTTCATGGCGCACTTGGTCTAGTGCCCCTTGTGTCCTACCTCCTGCACTAAACACGACTTGAATAAAGCCACTGATAGCACGGTTAAAATGGCACAATTTTATTCGGGAACCATTTAGCACGAACAGTGAATCATTGACCCGAGAAGAAGAAGAATGCTTCTGGTGAATTTCGGTATCTAGCGTGCTAAAGTCCTAACAAAAACATTTAATTAAAAAATTGTGCAACACAATATTTCAAATTTAGTGAAAATTGTGCAACACAATATTTAAAATTTAGTGAAAATTGTGCAACACAATATTTCAAATAGTAATTTAGTGAAAATACGTGTCAGTGAAAATATTTAAACAACTATTCGAGAGCTTCATAAATTATAATATTATGTGTAAATTGAAAATCGAAAAAAGAACTAGCACACGATAGTTGCTTTTGAAATAAGCACAAATATATTGCAGAAAAGGGCTATAAGAACAAAAGTTCGTATTACACAATGGAAATCTCGTAGGACGCATTTTAACCTTGCCTCTATATATTAATGGTTTTAAGTGATTTTGCAAAACACATAAGAGATTATGAAACGGAAGATGAAAGAGTAACACGTGAAAGCACCCGAAAGAACCATTTCAAAGTTACATTGAATCCGAGAATTAACGTCGGGATACATAGTGCGAAACATCAAGCAATAAAACTATTTAATAGTCAACCTAGTGACTTAAAACTTGGTGTCCATAAAACCAATTCCTTTAAGAAAAAGTTAAAGTCCTTGCTGTTGGAGAAGTGTTACTACACAGTGGAAGAATTTGTGAGACGTATTTCTGACTAAATGTGGAGTTGTAGGTTAATTGTACCTAGATTTTTGTTTTATTTTATCCTGACGTTATAGTGTATTTCATTGATTGTATGTATTTGTTACTTATAATTGACATGTTTGTTTGGAAATAAATAAATTGAATTTTAGAATAAAAGTTAGTTTTTAAAATTCGTTTTTTTTTAAAATTAATTATTCAGTGGCTTAAAGGAATTGTAAACTCCACACATATCAATCCTAACAAACGTGCCAGGTCGCGTGCAACACACGTGATTAAAAAAACAACTAATAGAAAAAAAAAACTAGCTCTGCTATCAGTTACTAAACGACTGATGTCTCCAATAAAGATGTCTCAATACAAACCTTTCGGCAATTCAAAGTCACTTAAAATCAATACTTAGATAGCTACTTCTCACCTTATGACAATCCTTAAAATACTATTAAGCCAGTCAAAAATATACCCTTTGAGCTTAGTATTAGAATCGATAATTGTGCGGTGGAATCCGACCTATTGTTACAGCATAAGGCCGGGTTGTCACGGTACTTTAAGTGGTTGGACACAATAAATCCACTTTTATTGGTACTTTTATAAAAAGTGAATGGTCAGTCTTTTAAGCGACACTTTTTTGTCACAAACCGTTTAATTTAGAGTTACTTTCGGTTTCGATAGAGCTGATGTTTGTTTCTTTTTGTTTGTAAGTATTGGTTGTAGATAACACTAGAAAAAAATGGTTGGAAATTCAGTACCTTTTTTTTTTTTATACCACTTAGTTGGCAGACAAGCACACGGCCCACCTGATGGGAAGCGGTTACCGTTGCCTATGGACATATGCAACACTACACTCGCGCTGCTGACCATGAAGAATATAACTATAAGCATACATAACATAAAGAAGTTAAGAGTTTTAAACCCACCATTTTGAAGTATGATTTTTTTTGTGTATAAAAAAATAAATAAAAAATGTATGCGTGTTACTCTCCATACACTCCTTTTTTAGACAATCGTACAAAAAGAATTCTCACAGTTTATATAATTTACATTAATGCGTGCACCTAATGACCGTGATTACTGACAATAATTGAAATTACCACGACTTGAATAAGAAGATTGATTGACAGACGATCATCAATACAGTTCTCATTCTAAATCACAACAACGTTGTTGGCGGCGGATGCTCGACAGAATACAATACAACTTTGAACAAACGAACAATAGGAGTAGGATCATCGATTATCAGGTCTATTGAACTTATACTTTATATTGCTCATATGATTTTACTCTAAATATACTTTTAATTATAGCTTAAAACGTAACTTATAATTACGCGGTGGCTAAACATCAAAATAAATGCGGTTTTTTTTCTCGTAGGCGTGTGTGCACCACCCCTTAGAATGGTGGATTTATTTCAATTTCTTACTAATGGTAGCGTTTTGTTTAATTATAGGTATTAAATCTTTTGTAATTAAGTTGAGCGAATATTTGACGTTTTGGAATTCTAGAATGTATTGATAAATAGGTGAGCGGCTTTTGACCTGCAATTTTATAAGATTGCAATTTTTCAAAAAAAAGTTCAAAAAAAATGTTACCCGAATACACTGCCTACCTATTTGATCCAATTGTGAATTGTAACCACCCCACATAGGGCAACCACCCAAGTATATGTGTTTGATATTGAAACTCGTGCTTCTTCCTTTAACGCGTCCTTGTGGGAAGAAAAATCATCTGAGGAGTCTGTCAAGTCGCCCGCCTTGAGTATTTCATCCTCCTTGGGTTAATCTAGGTCTCATTCGAGGCAGTCCTCTTTGAATATCATATTACATAACATAATATAACATAAATTCACGCCTATATCCCCGAAGGGTAGGCAGAGGTGCTAGCACCCACATTTCGCCAGTTTATGTTTAGGTCCCAATGGCGAGCCTATTGCCATTAACCGGGCACTTATAAACCTGCGATAAATACACACATAACTTCGAAAAGCATCGAAAAGTCATTGGTGTGTGCCATGGTAAAACCTGGGATCGAACCCGAGACATACCACTAGGCTACCGCGGCTTATCATATTAGCATAATTTAATTTTTAATTAATGTGACATGTACTTTGGCTTTCAAACCATTATTATTAGGGACAAAATATTTGAATTACAATACAAACTTTAGAATTACATTTGGTCAAAAGTAATTAAAAATATAAAATTCACATACTTACATTTCCAAGTTATTATAAAATCGGGTTCTTTTCTCACAAAGACATTTCAAAATCATCGTCTTTTAAAAAAAAAACCGTCAACCCTTAGCTTGCTCGCGAGGGTCTCTTGACCCATCGATTAAGTTTTTGCCGCACACTAAATAAAATCATAAATTGTACCATGGCGGTCAGTGGCAAAAAATCACACTATATCACATTTGCCCGCGGGCGTGCCCTGGTCAATTTATGACTAAATTTCGAGCGGTATTTTTGACCCGGGTGGCAGCGGTAGGTTAAGTTTACATTGTACCCACAATATTCACTATAGAAATATGTTTTATTAATATTTTTGTAGACTTGTCTACCTTACCCCTTGTTTTCACCAAGAAACTAGTTGTAGACTTGTTGAACACATAACTTGTGGAAGACACAACAAAGGCAATTATTTGTCTTAAAACATGTATTGAGACTTGTCTTAAATACTCTTCAAGACAAGACAAGACTCTTTAGACAAGTTTAAAACGCATTTGCGTTAACACTGAAGTCTGTGACATATTGCACTTTGTCTGATACATTGATAGCTTCCTCACCTACCAGACACAGTTGTGTTTTAAACAAGTCTTGTTTATTCTATTGCAATTTATGTCTTAAGATTTGTAACAAGCATGTCATAAAACTTGTCAAATACATGTTTTTTTAGACCTTGCTGTTAACCCCTCGTTTTCACTAAGAAATAAGTTGTATGCTTGTTTGATACAAAACTTGTTGAAGACTTGTACAAGACTAGTCAACACACAATATATATGTTTTATTGGGACAGTATCAGACACTTTTTCATTAACAAAGTATGTTTAGCGAACAAGTTGTCAACAAGTATGAAACACTATTGCGTTCACACTGAAGTCTGTGACATATTGCAACTTGTCAAATACATGTGATAAACTTAGGTGAAAAGAAGTGGTAATGAGGGGTTACATTATAAAACACAATTGTGTTCACACTGAAGCCTGTGGCATATTGCAACTTGTCAAATACATGTGATAAACTTAAGTGAAAAGAAGGGGTAATGAGGGGTTACATTATAAATCAACAATTGCGTTCACACTGAAGCCTGTGACATATTGCAACTTCTCAAATACATGTGTTAACTTAAGTGAAAAGAAGGGGTAACGAGGGGTTACATCATAAAACACAATTGCGTTCATACTGAAGCCTGTGACATATTGCAACTTGTCAAATACATGTAATAAACTTAGGTGGAAAGGAGGGGTTACATGTCCTTGCACATGAACTACCTACATGTGACCTAATAATGTATTTTGGAGATAAAACTTGCTGGATCAAGTTCGAAACTCACACTCACCCATGAGATTATCGCCTACCAATAATCACTCATTTGCGTCTTAGCCAGTTTTCATTTCAGAAAATATTATTATAAAAACTGTCTACACGGAACACATTATTCAATTCAATTTATTTACTATTTTATATATTTAGGGATTGAACCTGTGGTCCTCAACAGTCACATTAAAATCATGAGATAACCATGCAATAATTAATCCCTATTAAAGATAATTTCAAATACGACATCTTATATTAAATACCGGACGTTATAACGAATGAAACCGCAGTCGCAAATTGTATATCATCTCGCAAAATTACGTAAAATTAAATTCTATTAGTGGATTCAAAAGTTCGCAAAAAATGGCTAAACTTGTCATCAAATGGCTATCAAGTGGCTAACTAGGGACGGATAGGTGCTGTCGACAAATCACCTCAAATCATACCCTAGACCACAATGTCGAATATTTTGCTTTCTAAGGCCCGTTTTGATGAACGATGCTGTTCTGAATCCAGATTTGGAACTGGATCTCAGGACAGATTGTTTTCTAGATTCTAGATGACAGTTCGAATATCGTTTTGAGATTTGATTCACAACTAAGCATTGTTTAGGAATACGGGCCTGACTGTCACAATGGCAAGAGCTCACTGGAGAGATTTTGTGCTGTCGGTGGGATAACCTAAAGCTTGTTCTGCTTTGTCTTCTGCACTGACCCTGTAAGCGTCGTTTGGTATTGTACACGTCCATAAGCCACGATAACCACTTTCCATAAAGCCATGTGCTTGTCTGCCACCTAAATTGTATACAATAAAATTACTAGCATCCTTGTTAACTACTCCAGCTAAGCTAAATTGGTTATGTTACCTGTGTATTGGAGAGGGAGAGGGTTCACTTTGGTTGTGGAATGGCCTAGATCATTCTAAACTAGTAAGATTTTTTATTTCTTTTATTTTTAGTAGTGTCACCATATTTCACCTTAATAGGCATGCAATTCTTATAATACAACAAGACAACACTACCGTTCTGAATCCACTTGTAACAAGCAATTTTAGCTTAGTTGCAGAGGTGATATTAGTAATTTCCATTATCTAGAATTCCTTTAAATTCTTGACTTGTAAGTAACGGAAACATCACATAAGCGATAAGTGTAATAATTTTTTTTTTATTTTTTTTTTTTATTTTTTTTTATTTTTTTTTTTTTTTTTTTTATAAAGAATATTAGCAACCGCGATTACTAATATTCCCTTTAACCCCTCCAACTAAGCTAAATTGCTTGTGCTAGGAGTGGGTTCACGTCGGTAGTGTAAAGGTCAGGATTCGAACCCGGAACCTCTCGATCGTAAGGCCGACTCCTTAACCACTAAGCTACCGACGCTTCTTAGTTACTTAGTTGAACCACGGGGAAAAGAAAATGGAGTAATTATTACTGAAATTATTAATATACCTAGTTATATCCTCTTTGACTTTTCAGACTTTTCACATTAACTCTGATAAGATACCTTATGATTTTTGAGTAATTCGACAGGTTATTGCCACAGTTCGTATTCTCAGTCGTTAGTCAAAAAAACATTCCAAAATCAAAAAAACCCGCCAAACCTCAACCGTCTAATTGAATTAGAGTTTCGCAAGCATTAGAGGGAACCGTAAAGTTGAAAATTATAGCTTTAGTGCGGCTAAGTATAGCCGGCGCGGGTAACTATAGCCGTTGGAGCTAATTTGACAAAACTAGATGTCGCTGTTTTGTTTTTTAAGGTTGTTAGCTGACGAAAGGGACTGTTGATTCGGAAAAAAATTTGAAGGAATACGTTTTAGCCATTAGAGAGATCTTAGCAAGTTGTAGTGGATTAAAGTTTTTCTAAAATACATTTGAGCCATAGAGACTAATGGTATGGTATATTTAGTATCTTGACAAGTTCGGGAAGAAGAATAACACTGACTGAGATCGATTCGCTTCGGGAAGAAGAATAACACTGACTGAGATCGATTCGCTTCGATTTTGTAAAGCAGTGTAAAAATTCTGTCAAAATTAACCTAACCACTTCGGTGGTTAGTGGGGACAAACAGGGCTCTTCCAATTAGTCCCACCCTCCATTTCCCTATACAGGAAAACACATATAGGGCTTAGATGTCCTCCGCACACGGTGCAGAATATCCGATCAAGAACCAAGCGGTTCGGAAACTCTTTCCTTTGTCGCACCATTAAGACCTAGAATTCATTACTAGCTCACGTGTTTCTTTCTTCCTACAGTCCCGGGTTCTTTAAGCGGAGGGTGAAAAAGCATATGATGAGGCCGTCAAGCTGAGTGTCACCATTGTCTCATGGTATATGTAAGTGGTGACCCTCTTTTCTAAGACTTTGCCATTGCCTTCAGCTTATCATCAGGCATGGCGAAATCTAATTTACGTGTCCTATTTAAAAAAAAACATAGGCAATTTTTTTTGTAATAAATACCTACAAACACATGCATTTATTAAAAAGCTGTTATTTTAAAATTACAAACAGACCAATATTTTTTTTTCTTTGTACAAATCCAGTTTTCTAAATCATGTCACGACAAGAGTAACTCGTATACTCCGGTAGTTACATGATCTGCACATGTTAGGCGTACATGATCTGTACTACACAATATCAATGACATCAACTATTTAAATAGTCGCAAAATATACAAAATTAATACGCCATCGTGTTTTTGCGATGCTCGAATGTCCGGTTCAGTGGTGCATGCAAACTGCTCATAGCCGACCGTCCGGTGTCGAGATGTCCACAAGATATACTACTTCCGATTGACAAATCTTGAGCATTTTAGGGTTAAGCGTCCGAATTCACAACCAACAAAACAAAAATACAATTATAATTTTAAAAAAAATACTCAACACACAACGATTGATATTCGATAATATTATATTACTGCGACTTAACTAATATATAAGTATTATAAACGCATAGGTGGAGCCGCCTGTCACCCTGGCAGAAGCAGGCCGCGGCGGTGGCGCGCGTGGCGCGCCTCCCCGTTTCCGGGGACAAGTTGGGGACTCTGTAGTCCCCACACCAGAGAAGAGGGCCAGATCGTGAGAGATGGCCCTGGGTCGGCCGGGGTGCGAGGGATATGCCTGTCAACCTCACCTTCGGCAACCAAAGCGACCCACAGGCGGCGTGCGTTTTAGTCGGTTCGAGTCCGACATAACCTCCTCCACCGGCTCCGGTGGGGAGGTATCCGTGGGGATTTTGCGCACGTAAAAAAAAAAAAAGTATTATAAACGCGAAAGTACCTGTTTGTCTGTCTGTCTGTATGTTACGGTTTTAGGTCTAAACCACTGAACCGATTTTGATGAAATTTGGCATAGAGGTAGATTAGAACTTGAGAAAGGACATATGCTATGTTTTGTTACGATAACCGATATCCATGCGAGGTAGTACAGAATTGAACATATCATAGTTATTTCAGAGTTTAGACTATGATAATACATCATCATCATCACTGCGGCATACTCAGTTGCATCCAAAGCTTGCACGTTAGAGCCCAGGGTTTGTCAACTGCCATGTAAACCCCCAACTACGAGAGCCTGGACCAGAACCTGGACAACCAATCGGGTTTACTGGTTCATAAGTGTTACTTTGTGAAATTCATCCATAAACATATTTGACTGTTTCTAATTCCAATCTGCTTGTAAAATATTTGTGAAAATAAGTAAACTTTCAAATATCAAGTCCATTTCATCGTAGTATATATGCGACAGTAAAACGGGTACCCGGAAGTGCGATATCTTACAAATTCTGCTAACTTCCGCCCGTGAAACCTTGTTTAGGAAATTATGGGAAGTCTCCATTTGATACGCCCTTTTGAAACTTATACCTCAGTTAACGCGTGTTAAGCTTACATTAAAATAATATGAGATAGCGCGTCATGGTGTAGGGAAAGGAGATTGTATGGGAATATGGGAATTTAGGAAGTAATTATATTTGATTTTATAGAAACACAAAAAGGACATGTCAAGAGTACCTGAAACCGGCGAGCAGAACAATTATGAAAGTAGATGAAGCATAAGATGTATGCCAGGATTGTGGCAAGTGCGAAACTGTAGTCTCTGCTTACCGCACTGGGAAAAAGGCGTAACTATATGTAGGTATGTGGAAACATAAGTTATGGAAATTAAGTTTAAAACTAAAATCCGACTATTGAAAAATCACGCTCTAAAAAATATTGAACAAGAAAATATCAAGGATAGCCGTGGTCGTATGCCGCTTAGTCCAATAAAAAAATATATTCTAGGGTTTTAGTTTAATTTTAATTTTTTATTTATATTATTTTGGGGCAAGCAATAGCTATAATTTATACATATTTGAAATGTGCTAATTAAGCCCTTTCAGCTGATATCAAACACGATATATTTATCTTATATTTATTTTTAGACACAGTACTTTATGACCGCTAGAGGGCGCCACATTAGATTCAGCGACACGTAATGTAGCCTATAACTAGTGGACGACTAAGATACTTCTAACAATATCGCATTTGTCCAGTTCTAATAAGTGATTGAGGAGCTATAAGGGATCAGACGAACCTATATACATACATACATAGCCTGTCAAAATCATAACTTATATAAAAAATAATTCTATATAAAAAAAAATAACCTTCCTTTTGCATCGCAGTAGTCAAGCAAAATAATCAGTCTGTTTACATATTTGTAACCACTTACGTAAATTGATTTTTGATAACCAGCTACGAATGTGGCTTTTTTTCATGTTTTTTTTATACCAGGTGGCAGACAAGCACACGGCCCACCCGATGGAAAGTGGTTACCGTGGCCTATGGACGTTTGTAACACCAGAGGAGTCACAGTCGCGCTGCCAACCCTGTAAGTACAGAGCTTCTGTGCCGTCAGTGTAGAAGACAAAGCAGGACAAGCCTTTAGTCTTCACACTGACAGCACAAATTCTCCAGTGAGCTCTGGCTACCCTACTCACCGCTGGGAACACAACACGAAGTTATTATAGCCGCGGTATTCTGTAGGGCGGAGGTACTTCCCCAGTCGGACTGCTCAATTGGGCGGAAATACCACCGTGTCCTACCTCCTTTTTGACGAAGAAGAATTAAAGTGTCTTTTCATAGCGAACCAACACAATTGATATACGCACAGATATTCGAGACATATCTGTACATTTCGTCAACTGCTTTTGGAACTACGCAATAGGGTCGAGCCTATTGCCTTTAATTGAGCACTTATTTCTGATGTCTTTCTTTTTTTTGTTTTTAAATCCTTTGCGTGGTTCTCGGCAGAGTAGAATTTGGACCATCCGATATTTTCCCATGCGGTGTCGTACAAGTTGACTAAGGGATAGGGTTGTTTAACATCGGATAGATAAATACAGCTCAGACAGCCTCAGATGCATGGATGTAGTCAACAATAGTGCCCGGAAAACTGCAATGGTTCACCCCCTATTACGTGGGACTGAATACAATGATTGATGAAATGTGGGGTATGTGGCTGACATGATGATGATGATGACTTCATCAAAGTGTATTCTGTATAGCGCAACGCATTTTCAATAAGATTCCAATACATATCAGATATGTGAAGACAGTAAATATATTTAAAGACAAAATGCACAAGCTGCTGGTAGGGAAATGTTACTATAATATAGATGAATTTTTAGAGAACCAAACACTAGAATAAAACCTGATAAGAAAGACTTTATATAACATTATATGACATGACTTGACTGGTATAAATGAGAGAAGTGTAATTTAAATATATTGTATGATAATTTCTAATTAATTAATAATTTTCTCACAAAATATTGTATGCCGATATGGCTGAACATAGCTGATCAAATTATGTAAAAGACCACCTTTGTACCTATGTTTCACAATAAAGCATTTGAATTTGAATTTGAAATAGAAAGAAAGTCTCTCTAAAACTTGCGATAACCACAGTCAGGACCTAGTAGATTATATTGATATAGGATTGGTCCAATTTCTGAATTTCGAATCATTCCTAATTCGTTCTTAAAATTCGCCCAATTGACCGGCAGCTGCCCGCGCATGCGCTAGAAGCCTCCCAACTGCCACCATTGCGGTCGACTCGCAACTGTCATTTTCTCTCCCGCCCTTTCTTTACAAATGGTGGCCTACCAGATGTGATATTTTTTGCATAAATCTCAGCTGATCGGCTAATTAGATGTTCAATTAGCAGTGTAATTGTTTACAACAGGAATTTTAAGTATTTTTCGTGTGAACTTTGCAGCAGATGTGGGTCAATTTTGATAAACAATTGATTGAGTTATGTGTCAACTCGCCAATCTGTAATCTCGACCATTACAGCTTAAAATATCTTTGATTGTAATCTCGCCACATTTTTTTTACATTTTTCGGCGACATTAGATACCATGCCTCTTAGTGACAATAGTTATTTCGACCAACATAACGAAAATATTATCTACAGCTTTCATGTAATAAAACGTATATTAAATAATCACTTATACACTTTACTTCAACGTGCATTTTTGTCATTTAAGTCACTATTTGCAAATAATTTCGCTTGTAATGTTACAAGTTTAACCTACACCAAACTTGCAAAATTGTAAATTTTAACTTTTAAACTTCCATGTTCCATGATAAACAATAATGTTAAATAGTATAATAATAAGGCAGGCGTGATGTCAGGCTGTGATCACGGCCGGTGTAACCTGGTCGAAACGTATATAATATGTAATCAAAGGTATATATGTACTTACACCATAATCGCATTAATTCCCGTAAACATTATTTACATACATACATAAAATCACGCCTGTTTCCCATAGGAGCAGGCAGAGATCACGGATCTCCATTTACTACGATCCTGACATACTACTCTCGCTTCATTCACTCTCGTTACATTCTTCATGCATGCTCGTCGGTTTAGGGTACTCCTGACCTGCCCCTTTTCTAAAACTTTCCCAATTTGGTCCAGGTATGTGCGCCTAGGTCTTCTGCTTCCGACGGTACCATCCACACTCGCCTCATACACCCGTTTCGTTAGTCTTCTTTCATTCATTAATGTATTGTAAAATTACTAGAAATTATTTTCATGAAATGTTTCATCTTGACTTTTTGTTTCGTGACTCGTGACATTAGTTTCCACTCATGTATGCTGTCATGCGATATTCGGGCTTCGATTCCTATTTTTATTATTTTCATACCACTTAGTACATGCACACGGCCCACCTGATGGGATGTGGTTACCGTGGCTTATGGACGTATGCAATACCAGGGGTGTTACACTCGCGCTGCCGACCTTCTGATACCCCTCTTGAAGAACTATACTTATACATGCTTGTGGACAAAACACATGGTGAAATGTGGACCTACTAGCATCCTCTGATTACCCTAACACCTTCCTTAAATAAATATTCTCCCAATAGTTTGTATACGTAATAAAAGTATACACAACCAAACTAAAACCCTCCTTTTTTGAAGTTGGTTCACCCATCTTCGTCCCATTAAACGAAATCAACGCTTTCTTGTACAGTTCACCACTTAACACGTAAACCACACAGGTTAAAAGGAGCTACAATAAAAAGATGGCCGCTAATGAGGCGTGTGCGCACGCGCGTGTGGCCGAAGCCCTACGGTCACCGGTCACCCAGTGGCCTACTGTTCACGGTGGCGGTGGAGGGTTAGTGGGAAATTTATTTAGTTAGGTTCTATAGTAATTGTTTAATTATTTTACAAACGACGAAACTTAAAATTGAATCGCATTGAATGGAATTTTAAAGCATTTAGTATGCAAACTATTTTTTTATTTATTTTTATTTATTTATTTATTTCATACATACAATGTCATTACAGGCAGACCCAATGCGACAGAGTAGCAACATAATTTTAATAATTTCATTTACAATATATGTCATTTACATTATCATAATCACACATAATCATGCTTCAAAAACTAAACAATAATTCCACAACATATTATTAATTAAAGTAGATATAATTACCATTTCAAATATTATTCATGAACATGTCATATCAGAAATAATAATTATTCAGTTGATGATGTCAAAGTAATAATTCAAATAATAATGTCAAAGTAATAACTAAGTTAATAAAGTCAAAATAATACTTCAATTCATAGTGTTAAAATAATAATTCGATCAATAATGTCCTAATAGTAATTGAAATCAATTGTCAAAATTACATATTTAATGTCAAGTTCACAATAATTTAATGTCAGATGATGAAAATACAATTTAAATTATTAAAATATATTATTTAATACTAGCGATACATAGTCGATCTATTCTATTCAGATCGATTATTATGTGTAAGTACCTATATAGAAAAAAATGAATTGGTTCAGGCAGGATTCGAACCCGCAATCTTTCTTACAGGGAGAACGTTCTGACCAGTAAGCCACAACTGATAATTGTTTTTCTATATTTTAATCGATATTGAATCACAATTTTGCATTCTTCATTTTAACGGTATTTTAAAATATTTGGTAACTAAAATTACTTATAACATTCATACATATAATTACACCTTAATCCCCGGAGGGTTAGATAGCCTAGTGGTATGGGTAATGGACTGCTGAGACGAGGTTTCGAGTTCGATCCCAGGTTTTACCATGGCACACACCAATGACTTTTCGATGCTTTTCGAAGTTATGTGTGTATTTATCGCAGGTTTATTAAGTGACCGGTTAATGGAAATAGGCTCGCCACCTATTCACAAACACACATAACTTCGAAAAGTATCAAAATCTAGGCTTTCGCAGTAACTCTCAGCAGTCCATTACCCATACCACTAGGCTACAGTTGGAAAATCCCAGTCCATGTCACATTTCCAGTCCTACATGCTGTGCCCCATCACCTGTAATACCAATGACCTTAGCAGAGCATCAGAAAACGCTGTTGCTGTAGCCAAGTTTTGGGGCGACATAATTTACTATATGCCAGATCTAACCATTGACTCGAAGAAGAAGAAGATTGGTATTCATACCAACTAGCAGGATTGAGTTAGATAAAAGTGCTAAATTGACGGCAATAGGGTTAGTACTGATTAAAACATTAAGCACAGAGTCTCTCTGTGCTTATAGGGTAGGCAACGCGAGTGTGACTCCACTTGTGTTGCACACGTCCATAGGCCACGGTAACAACTTTCCATCTGGTGGACTGTGTGCTTCTCTGCCACTTAAGTGATATTAACAAAAACATGTTGGATGAAATGGGAGACATAGTGTCAATTAGTCCGCCTGTGAACATGTGTGTATGAAGTTTAAATAAATATATTTAATTAGACACTTGTACTTTTCCACTGTATGTTATTTTTCACCTAGCCGGTTTCGCCTCACGGCAAAGCCTCAAGTGTCTTATTCAATATGTGTAGCAGGTTTCACCAAGTACCATCAATCGACAGTATTAATATAACATAACATAAACATAAACTCACACCTATATCCCAGAAGGGATAGGGAGAGGTGCTAGCACCCACAATTCACCAGTTTATTTTTAGGTTCCAATATAATAGGTGGCGAACCTATTGCCATTAACCGGGCACTTATAAACCTGCGATAAATACACAGCATTAACAATTTAAATAAATAAATAATACATTTCTGCGTCCCCCTTCAGGGATATATAGGCGTGACTATACAAATAGAAATCATCACATACAGTTCGTGTGATCATCCTACAAAGAAAGTTAATCATAAAAACGGATGCTGGGATCGCCGAAACTCCTCTCTCTCACAGTGGCTGTGGGAAATCCGTTTTTTCTGTTCGTATTTTTTACCCAATCTTAAAAACTCGTGTAATCATTACCATATAAAGGGCAAGGAAGAGTTCCGAACGCATCCGGTTGTTAAAGGCTGCAGCACACCGGGATATGACGCTGATGGTGTGTATATTTTGGGAGGTTTTGGGATTATGACCAACAAAAAAAATTGAGTACCATTCAATAAAGAGATATTTGATTTGATTGAAATATAAATAAAAATTATTACTTATTATACTTATAAACTCACGCCTATATCCCCGAAGGGGTGGGCAGAGGTGCTATTAAAATAATAAAAGAAATATTATTTGATAAACTGTAATATTTCTTTTGCATAAAAATACATGTTTGGTAAATTATTTTGATTACAATTATCATAGAAATTAAATAACCACTTCAAGATATTGACCACCTCGCAGAAATCGTTTAAAGCGATAAGGACGTCCATTGTACTAGTTCCTTAGCTATATTTAGTTATCATGCATGATGTATTTAAATGGTGTACAATAAAGTGTATATAAATAAAAAATAAATAAAATAAATTATGAAGAATACTTCTAATACAACTAAACTATTACATTTTATCTACTCAGACTGTATATTACTTACTTAATTTAAAAATCACACTATTCCCAGTGTGTCCTTTGCTTTACAATATCAAAGTACCTGCACATAATGACATCCTGGGTCCACACCAACATACTTGTAGGAAACTATTACTTATTTTGTTAAATAAAATAACTATGGCCAGTCAATTTCATGCATCATATTTTGTACAGAAACATAATGTATTATATATACGTACCAAGTTTAAGCTGTTATTATGAATGGCCAGATAGACTGACAGCTTGGTGGCACTGAATGCGGAAGACGGAGGACTAGGAGAGATAGCGCACATTGGAAGAGGCCCATGTCTTTGTTTTTTTGAACTATCACGGTGTGAATTCATAATTATACATAGGTTTGGGACTTTTCGCGACTAAATCACGAAACTTACTGTTTCTACCGACGTTTCGGATGCGTTGCAGCACCCGTGGTTCCATGATTTAATCGCGTAAAGTCCCAAACCTATGTATAATTATGAATTCATGTCAAGTAGTGGACTGCAATAGACTAATTGTCAGAAGTCAGGTTCTTTTTTTAAAAGAGTTGCCTGTTACCTAGTCAAGAGATAGGTGTTGGGGACTCTGTGGTACCCACACCCGACGAGGGCCAGATCGAGAGAGATGGCCCGAACCGGCCTGGGTGCGAGGAATATGCAGTCAACCTCACCTCCGGCAACCAAAAACGATCCTCAGGGGCCGTGTGTTATAGTTGGTTCGAGACATAACCTCTCACACCGGCTCCGGCGGGGGGTATCTGTGGGGATTTTTCACACGTAAAAAAAGCCATAAGTGTAGACAAAATTAAAAATGACACCCTAATAGTTTTGAACTTCATAGGTGTTACTTTATGACCTAAATGAATAAGGATGTTGTTTATATGTTGGTTTGATATCATTGTCCAATATATATGGTCCATATTAACGGGTCGTTATATTCACACGTAAATTCATATATTTTAGTTATTACCATATCATATTATACATATATTTATCCCCGGAGGGTTAGACAGAGGTAAATTTACACACACATTTCACCAATCATTGAATTCGGTCCCACGTAATAGGGGGTGATCTTCCGGGCACTATTGTTGACTCAAGCCATGTATCTGAAGCTGAGTCTGGGATGTATGTATCTGTCAGATGTTAAACAGCCCTATCCCTAAGTCGCCTTGTACGACACCGCATGGGCAGAGATGGGGTGTCCATTGCCGTCTTCCAGGCACTATTGTTTACTCAAGCCTTGCATCTGAGGGTGAGTCTAGGCTGTATATAATATATCTGTCTGATATTAAACAGCCCTATCCCTTAGCCACCTCGTACGACACAGTATAGGAAGAGATAGGATGGCTCAAATTCTAATCTGCCGGGAACCACGCCGCTAATTACTATATTCCAAATACACAACAATAAAATAAATAAAAAAAAACTAGTGTCAAAATATAATAAAATAGTGCTCCACCAGCATAGGATACAGGGACCAAGCTAGCGGTGGCTAGGGCTCCTGAGAGAGGAACATCCCTACATTACATAATTATTTTAAATAAAGATACCATAATATTTTTATCTCGTGCGATTGCTAATATTTTTCGTTATTCACCACCCGTGAAAGTATCTAAAAACACCGCAAAAGACTTCTACCCCGATTAAGTAAAATAAAAAAAAAATGACCACCCGAAACTTAACCAAAAAATTAAAAAATCATATTACCGTATATCAAAATAAAAGATTAAGTACAACTTGGCAAAATGGCCGCCAAAAAAGGTTAATGTCCAATTTTTAGGCGCCAAATCGGCCACCCTTTTCGTCACACTCTATAAAAAGTAAAAAAAGCGCTATGAGAATCTGTGGTAGAAGTGATTATAACAAATTAAGTTATAACTCGAGGCAAAATATTGGTCACAGATTTTACAAACTTATCTGAAATCCTCAGGCGGTAAAAAGTGATTTGGTTGAGTTTCTTTTTGATTTGCAATGCATAATTAAGTAGATATCTATATGACATTGCATAATAATAATCACAAATGTGTTTATAATGAAATTAAATAAAATTATTTAATTACATACATACATACATACATAAAATCACGCCTGTTTCCCATAGGCGTAGGCAGAGATCACGGATCTCCACTTGCTACGATCCTGACATACTACTCTCGCTTCATTCACTCTCATTACATTCTTCATGCATGCTCGTCGGTTTAGAGCACTCCTGACCTGCTAATTATTTAATTAAGTGACACTAATAGGTTTACATTTTAATGTCTGGTTAGCAAAGCAACAGGCAGATCTGTAAGAAAAACAGCTAGGTCACAGAACTCATGCACTCTTTTTATATCACAAACTTACATTGTAAGGCTTTATAAATTAAAGAAAAGGAGCTTTTAATCAAGTAACTAATTTGACACATTTTTGTTCTATACAGCTTATCTTGTAAAAAAAAACTGTAAATAATCTTGATCCTTACTTATATTATTAGTTAGAGATTTTGCATTATATGTATTTTCAGTGTTGTAAAAGTATTAATATTCTTTATTTATCATAGAAGAATCTTCTTTCTAAAAACGAGAAGTTTTACCATGGCACACACCAATGACTTTTCGATGCTTTTCGAAGTTAGGTGTGTATTTATCGCAGGTTTATAAATGCCCGGTTAATGGTAATAGGCTCGCCACCTATTACATTGGGACCTAAACATAAACTGGCGGAATGTAGGTGCTAGCACCTCTGCCTACCCCTTCGGGGATATAGGCGTGAGTTTATGTTATGTTATGACTCTTCTTTGAGGTGTTACTGACTTCACCCCACATTATGAAATTCACGCCCTGTTTAATAAAACCACATATCTACATATTTATCGAACGTAAATAAACCCATCACAATATCGTTGAAAGCGTCAAAAATTTAATCCAAACATCACGAGTACTCGAAATTAAACATTCACAATTCACTTCTAAAAAAACATAGGAAGGAAAGAAAGGAAGCTCCTTTGGGGAGCCGACAGTGACTTGCCACTTTCGAGTGTTATAAAAACCCATAGGTGTTGGTGGTAAAAAACCCACCCAAGGTACCATGACTTGTGGAAATTTTTGCTAAAAAGTGTGAGCTTAACTCGAGAGGTGATGAATTAATTTGAACTTGGCAGGTCAGTTTTTCGAGTCTAAAGTATTTGAATTGCCATTAGATTTTTTTAAATCGCCTTGTTATTTTTTTTTACGTAGGAACGCGACTTCGCCTTGCCTGATGGTAAGCTGAAGGCAAAGTCTCAGCAAAGAGGGTCACCATTACTTATATATACTATGTGACAATGGTGACACTCAGCTTGACGGCCTCATCATACCTATGCCTTTTAACGCCCCGCTTAAAGGACTGTAGGAAGATGGAAACACGTGAGCTGGTAATGAATTCCAGGCCTTAATAATAAGAGTCATTTTTGATCTGTTGCAAGAATTTGATCAGTTTTAGTGCAGTTTAGGTCAATTTGATTACAATTACATTTATTTTAGAAATCCGCTCTTAGCCTGCAATAATAATTATGAAATAAACACCATAACTTTTGAAGTCTACATTTGGCGCCAAAATATACCGTTTTAAGTTTTATTATAAAAATATTTAATCAAATAGCTCACAAACTAACACATAAATGCCAAGATTAACAGTCCTTTTAGATTTTAAAAACATTTAATAATTTTAAAATAAGAATTGTCATACACAAAATACTAAACAACACAACATAGACAAAATAAAGACGAATTAAGCGAATTACGAAGGTGACAGCCGGAGGATTTAAAAAAAACCAATTTATAAAAATTAATTTAATTCAATAAAAGGTTTTACAATTAAAATATCTTATGTCTAGACTTGGACGATGCTAGTACCAAAGTGAAGTTTTAATTATTAGTAATTAGGTAAAACAGTTTTAAGCGTCAGCACTTTTAATGTGGCGTGATCGGCGACGACACGAGGCGCCGATTCTGCAATTCCAAGGTTCGATCTTGCGCAACTGTGTGGCACGAGGCAAACTTGCGGGCTTGCGGAATTGGTGTAGGCAGAGCACGTAACACCTCCCCCCTCAGACCAGCAGCTATTTGAGAACTTTCAGCGAAAATGATGCTGGTGGTTGCTCTTGGCTATTTGACATCTCTTCCTCTCCTGTGTGTCGGTTATCGGGCTGGTTCTCTCTCGATTTCCGATTCTTAAACAGCTTGCATGTAATACATCGTCTTCTTACAGCAATGGCCATAGCGAATGCAGTTGCACATATCGTAATGGTGTATACTGGTATGGTGGTGTGGAACAGCGAATAGTCAATCCTAGTCTGACTTGGGATCTGTACTGGATGCTGCGTTAATATTTTATCTTCGATCTCACGTAGGTTTTTCATATTGACTGACTTCAATTTCAGATGCGGGATAATTTTCTCGGTGGTATTTGGCTCTTTCGGAATCTCGGTGATTTTCAGTGGCTGACCCTTGATGCGATCATTAACGTTGGTAATAGTGAATTCCTTAGTGCGAAGCAGGCAGTTTTGTGGTATAGTAGCTAGGTAGCTCCCATGGAGTAGGGTGAATTCTTGTCTTTCGCATTGCAATTCTGTTCTAGTAGGATGCGGGAATATGAGTGTATATCGTCGGTCATCTAGTTGTTCCATGGTTTCTTGAGTTAGTGTGATTTTGACTGGAGCGCATGATTTATTAGAGGGTTGGTTAGAGATGATTCCCTGGATACAGTCTAGATGTTCTCCCAATGGATAATTCATATCTTCCTCGCAGAGATGACATTGGCTTAACTTCGGGCATTCTGCCTCTATGTACTTGAAAGCTTTACCATTTGTTGCTAGGAAGGGATAAGGAGGAATGAAAGTATATCCTAGTTTGTTAGGAACTATAGCTAATCTGTATAAGTCAAACTTAGTGGGAGATATTATGGGTATTTTGAATATAATAACTATTCTTTTTCCTGTGTAATAATAACCGGGTTTTATTGTAAAGTAGTACTCCCTCAAGTCTAGATCTAATATCTGTTCTGAGCTATAAATTAGTTTTAGCCTGTTAATCATTTTACCTAACGTATTTATATCTAACGAACTATGATGAGTGCTCGATGCACGTATAAAACCTAAGGTATTCTCTATTCTAATTATTTCTAAGAGCAAATCATCTACATTGTCGCTAATTATAGATAAAAGCTGCGACATCCTGGTGTATCGCACAAAGTCGGTTTGATAGGATAAATTTTCATCTAAGAGTGATTCTAGAGTCGTATTAATTTTCTCTTGATTTTTGATAATGGTTTTAAGTATGTTAGCATGTCGAGTCATCCAATCCTTATTAAGGCTAATGTGTTCATTCAACTCAGAGACTAATTTCTTATCGTTATTCTGTAGAAGCACAATCGCTTCATTATACAATTGGGCATCCGTATGATCTAAATTACCGGTTATGCTTTTAATTATGGATCCTAGTCCATCAATAATCCCTCTTTTAAACCGACTTGGTTCCAATGTCTTAAGCTGCGAATTAATCGTTAGTAATTTAGTGGATAGATGATTAATTTTAAATTCAAATAATGGCGTCGTATTGCTGTCTAATTTATTTTTAAAGTAATTAATTTGTGACTCTATTGAGGCTAGTCTATTTTCTACGTCTGTCAATTCAATGTATTGTAAGAAGGAATGGTAGTGTGTAATGAGTCTGGCTTGTCCAAGTTTAAAGGGTAAAATTCCAGGTCCTTTGTCTAAACTCTCAAGTCTTATCTCGTGTTCCATTGTCAGGTTGATTATCATGGCGAGTAGTATTCTGTAACAATTTAGAACTGTCAGGGGTACGCTTAAGTCGGGATTTAGCTACGGGGCCTTTCTTTTTCGATGTGTAAATGTGGATGGGAAGGTCAGCTAGGACAGTGTCGTGGGTGTAACGAGGCGCTAGCTTTTGTCTACTTGCTACGGGGTTCCTAACGAACACTTGTTGGTCTGGTTGATATTCTACCTCAGTCTCTCTGTCTTTATTTCGGTTTTGCATGATATTAGTACGGTTAGTCTGTGTAAAGTCGTTTATTAGGTCGTAAACTGTCTTCATCTGGTCTTTGTGAGTTAAAATATACTGCTGCATGAGATGTTCTGATAAGTCAACGTCAACTGGGTCTCTAGGGTCAAAATGTCCTCTTATAATATCGTGGGGTCTACACTTCGTAAAGCTATGAACCGAACTGTTATAAGCTAATATGGCATACGGCATGAGGTTGACTACAGGGTCATCTTTTTGTCGTAGGCATAGGATGCGTAAATGCTCTAACAACGTGGAGTGAAATCTTTCTACAATACCGTTGTCGTTAGGGGAGTGAGCTAAAGTCCTGTGGTGGTTAATTTTGTGTAATCTAATAAATTCTGAAAATAATTGATTAGTGAATTCTGTACCATTATCTGTTACTATTGTTAGAGGGAGGCCATGGTGGGTACAATATTTCAAGACTGCTTGCAGTATACTGGTTGCAGTTCCGTCTTTTACGTAGTATGCTTGTCCATACTTCGAAAATACGTCTACTATAGTCAAGTACTTTTCATTTTGAGCAGTAAAGAGGTCCATATGCACTATCTCAAATGGTTTTGAGGCTGGGGGGACGATATTAAACTGTGGTCTAATTGGGTTTCTATCGTATTTCGATTGGCCACAGATTGCACATTCATTAATATATTTAGTGATGTCATCTCTCATTTTTGGCCAATAGTACTTTCTAGAAAGGGCGAGGTAACATTCGTTTATTCCTCTGTGATTAGTCTTACCCTCGTGATAGTGTTTTATAATTTCTTGCTGGCGCAAATATCCCTTGACGTCTTCTAATTCGGATTTCGCTAAGACTAAATTCATGGCTGAGTTTTTAAAGTTACTTTGAATGATAGGGATGACTGAGTACATGCCTAGAGGAGGAGTTATCTTTAGTGCAGTTTTAACTTTAGGATTGACGTACTC
Organism: Eilema griseolum; assembly: GCA_963662185.1. Taxonomy (NCBI): domain Eukaryota; kingdom Metazoa; phylum Arthropoda; class Insecta; order Lepidoptera; family Erebidae; genus Eilema; species Eilema griseolum. Next base: position 24,263,068 of record OY759242.1, on the reverse strand, counting down.
TTTAACGGCATTTACAACGTCTTGCTCTAAATTTGATTCAGAAACTTGAATGAAGGTCCTAGTATGTGTATCGAAAGGTTTAGTGGCTACGGTTCTACGCTTGATGTCGCCTACGATGGTTATACAAATCTGTCGATGGAATTTATTTAAAGGTTCGTCTGTTATAGGTACTTCCAGAATAGGGTTTTCAGTGCTAGTATGTGCTGTAGCTGTTGAAGAGTCCGAATGTAGGTGCGGTCTTTCAGATGGGTTAGCTATCAATGATTCAGTCTCCTCGTTATTAAGTTCTACTCGGGATAAGGCGTCTGCATTTGTATTATATTTGCCCTTTTTGTAGATTATAGAGTAGTCGTATTCACTTAGTTTAAGTCGCCATCTGGTCAGTCGAGAGTTAGGTTCTTTTAGGTTCATAATCCACTGTAGGGGCTTATGGTCTGTATAAATTTTAAACTTACGTCCAAATAGGTATGGCCTAAAATACTTGGTTGCCCATACTATGGCTAAAAGTTCTTTCTCTATCGTACTATAGTTAGTCTCGCTGTCATTTAGTGTTCTAGACGCATAACAAATAGGTTTGTCGGATCCTAAATTTCCTTGGGACAACACTGCTCCAAGGGCCACGTTTGATGCGTCTGTCGTTAAAATGAATTCCTTGCTAAAGTCCGGGTATTGTAAAATAGGGTCGTTCATTAAGAGCGTCTTACATTTGTTAAAACAGTCAATATAGTCAGCGTCAAGTGTGATTTTGTTATACTTTTTCAAGCACTTAGTCATGGGTTTGGTAATGCGAGCAAAGTCGGGTATAAATTTTCTGTAGTAACCTAGCAGTCCGAGAAATTGTTTAATCTGTTTAGGAGTTTTTGGCATGGGGTAGTTTTCTATGGCTGAGATTTTGTCTGGGTTAGGTTTAACACCATCACTGCTAATTATGTGACCTAAAAATGCTGTCTCTAGTTTGAGAAATTCGGACTTGTCCATTTGTATTTTGAAATTGGAATCCTGTAATCTTTTGAAGACCTTTTCCAAGTTTATCAGGTGTTCTTGTAATGACGTACTAAATATGATGACGTCGTCTAGGTACACTAAGCAAATTTCGTTCTGTAACCCTTTAAGAACGTTATCCATTACCCTTTGGAACGTAGAGGGCGAATTCTTTAGGCCCATAGGCATACGCATATACTCGAAATGCCCTTGCTCTACGTTAAAGGCGGTCTTAGGGATGTCGTCGGGGTGCATTTCGCATTGATAGAATCCAGAGGCTAAGTCTAGCGTCGTGAAATATTGGCAATTACCAAGTTTGTCGAGGATGTCAGTTATGTTCGGGATTGGGTACTTGTCGTCTATAGTCTTTTCATTTAACTTGCGGAAGTCAACTACTATTCGCCACTTTTTCTGTCCAGATGCGTCTCCTTTCTTAGGGACTACCCAAATAGGTGAGCTCCAAGCCGACTCAGAGGGCCTTATAATACCTTGGTCTAACATTTTGGTAATCTGGTCTCTAACTTCCTGTCTGTGAATAAATGGGTATCGGTAGCTTTTGGTATATACGGGTAATTCGTCAGTTGTCCTAATTCGGTGTTTGATTTTATTTGTAAAACTTAACGCTTCTCCTTCGACATAAAATACGTCTGCGTAGCGAGAGCATAGCAATTCTAAGTTTGTTTTTTCCTCTAAGTTCAAATGATCAGTACGTAATCGCGATAAAACATGGTTAATGCGTTCTGCACTGGGCTTGGCTCGGTTACTCTCGGTATTGAATAGTTGTACTTGTTAAGGGAGTTCAAACTTAACGGGAATATCGTAATCGGTTGGATTCTCTATCTCAATGATACCAGTACGATCTGTAACTGTAGTGATACATTCATGAATAGTACAATTACAGTATGATTGCTGCGGGACCACAATGTCTCCGTCGGGTCTATAGATAGGTATACTAATTAATTTCGAAGAGTTAGCAGGAATTGTCTCCTGATACTTGGGTGTTTTACATTGGTAAAGGTGAATGGGTATTCTAGTATAGTCCGTAATTAAATAATTATCTTTAAGGTCTATTTGAGCTCCATCTAACAAGTCTAGTCCTATTAAGCCGTCAAAATGGTTATGGAATTTATAAATGAAAAACTTTACATTAGACTGGTCGTTGAACTCTACAAAATTTGGTATAGTGATCGAATACTCGTGCATACTAGTTACTCGCGCATTAGTTACTTCAAACGGATCGTAGTTCAGTGGGATTTGGGAGAAGTACTTTTGAACAGTCTCGGGACTCATAAAAGATTGATTAGCGCCAGTGTCTACAAGTAATTTTAATGGGGGATCTGAAATTTGGATATAGCGTAGCTCTCTTTTAGTTTGTAAGTTCAATTCTATTTTGATTTGCGGGGACTCGGATCCTTGTAAAAATCCTTAACTTCCTTATCATCCTTATCATTCGGTGTACGAGATAGGGACGTCTGCGTGCCGTTATCGTCACTCGGGACCTCATATTGTATGTTACTCGGGTCATACGAATAAAAATCCGGCGTATAGTTCTCGGGGTTATGATAGTCTGAGTAGTCATAGTAATACGGATAGTCAACTTGTTCGTATTGATAGTCATAGTCATAGGAGTCGTCATGTTGAGTCATTTGGTTAAAATTCATCTCACGGGTCTTGAAGTAATTACTGGGGAGTGGATTTCCAGATCTACGCCAATCGTGTCCCGCGAACCCTAATGGTCTCGGTGTGAAGTGGCTAACACCACTCATAGGTTTCGGACCGGTATTCGTAACTTGGGGATTTCTGTTCGGTAATTTAAATACATTGCTCTGGGGGTTGTAATTCGGTGGGGGAGCGCGAAACATTTGCTGGGTGCGATTGAACATATTGGGGGGACGATTAGGTACCTGCATAGGCTGGAAACCTGGTCTCCACGGCTGCTGCTGCTGTGGTGGCATAGGCATGGGCTTATGCCAGCTGGGCCCTGCGCTAGGAAAGCTAAAAGGTCTGGGTGCGGATGGATGGGCCATCAACGGCACCTTGTGGGCTGAAGACGTAGTAGCGTTACGCCGCTCGGGGATGCTCTCGTTACGTTGTTGTAAGTACAGTACATTCATTTCCTGTTGGACAAACTCTAGAGCCTTTTCGATAGTTTCGGGTCTCATACATCGTATGCGGGACCCTAAAGGTTCCTTAAGACCTCTAACGTATGATTGTAACGTTAATTTTCGATAAAGATCGCGTTTGGCCTCAATTGTAGTAGGTATATGCTCATGTAAAGAGACATAAGTCATGATGGTACTGAAAAGAGTCTGGCATTTGTCATAGTATTCTTGCGGAGTGCTACTTCCTTGGGTCAATAGGGACATGTCATTATAAAGGGCTGTCTCGTCTCGTTGGTCAGAGAAATTATTAATTAATGCATTCCGAATTCCTATCCAATTCTCAGGTATGCCATATGCATTTATCGTGCGGGCTGCCGAGCCCGTAACTTTATTTAGGATGCCATTTATTGCACATAAATTACTTAGTTCGTAACCAGGTTCGTTTTTCACATACTGTAGTACGACTTGGTCGCATATCTTAATGAATCGCGTTAGAACATTCGGATTGCCGTCAAACTCGGGTACTGCGCGCAAGGCTTTGTAAATAATGTCTGGGTTGAAATCCATTTCAGAATTATTTAACCCGACACTAAATAATATATCTAAATCTAAGCTATCTGAGTCTAAAAACCTATTACTATCTAATTCTATACGTCTACGTGTCTGTCTAGAGGAGACAGATTTTGCACAGGCTTTCCGTGGGTGAAAAATCTTGATATATTAATTTAAACAGGTAAGGAAAAGACAAGGAAGCAACACTTTAGAAAAGTTTCAAGCACTTACATATACATTGGTTCTTCTTGCGTATCGATAGCTGGATACTGCCCTCGGCTGCGTCTTCTATGTTCAGATATTCGATGAGGTATAGAGATACCGACAGCGACTATCGGAGTCAGCAGGTTAACGATTTTTGGAAACCTATACCGCGCCGCGCACTGCCTCGAATATCCTACCGACTGCGCCAATTACGAAGGTGACAGCCGGAGGATTTAAAAAAAACCAATTTATAAAAATTAATTTAATTCAATAAAAGGTTTTACAATTAAAATATCTTATGTCTAGACTTGGACGATGCTAGTACCAAAGTGAAGTTTTAATTATTAGTAATTAGGTAAAACAGTTTTAAGCGTCAGCACTTTTAATGTGGCGTGATCGGCGACGACACGAGGCGCCGATTCTGCAATTCCAAGGTTCGATCTTGCGCAACTGTGTGGCACGAGGCAAACTTGCGGGCTTGCGGAATTGGTGTAGGCAGAGCACGTAACAAGCGACATATTTAAATTCAAAATAATTTATTTGCAAACATGTTGTGTATTATTCAATAAAATCAGTCCAACGGTAATTGTTCAAGAACATAGTAACACTAAGCGTTGGTATCTTAGTGTTTAAGGAGTCGGCCTTACGAACGAAAGTTCCCGGGATCGAATCCTGACCATTACACTACCGTCATGAATCCACTCCTAACACAAGCAATTTAGCTTAGCTATGGGGGTTAGAAGGAATATTAGTAATTTCGGTTGTTAATATTCTCTATAAAATATATGCATTCTTACATTAAGGTAGGGATACATACTAGTAGGTAGGGTAGGGAGACAGCAGAATATTATGTACAACGAACTTTGTAACAACTTTTATACAATATTCTGACCAATAAAGGAATCTGAATCTGAATCGGAATCGTACTCATACCTTTTTAAATTTTTAAACTCACTTTTAAAATAAAAGGAAATAAAAAATAAAAAAATAAATTTCCAGCACAAGATTTTCACATTCACATAGATTTTCCCGTTGGCCCTACACTAGGCAAGCCTGTCTAGCTTACAAAAGCTAGACGAAGAGACAGGTAATGGATGTGTAATAAGTGTATAAAATAGTTGTATATAGCTTGTACATATGTAAATATATATATTTTGCATGTATATAAATAAATAAATACTGGACAAATCTTAATCATATACACTATAAACTTCGGTTATTTCTACAAGCATTCATCATAGTGTAGTAGAAGAATTTCTGTAGCTTCGTATGTCAGTGAAATCAGCCATTTTGTTAACACCATTTTTCTTTCATTTCTCATTCTCTAAGTTTGGGGTTTTTGAAATGTGGTAGCAAAAACCCGGTAGTCAAATGAAACATCGGTCCCACTTCACACAGTCGAGTGTTTTCTTAACAAAACATCAAATATTTGAACGTTGCTCTTGACATTTCACAAATATGATGACGGGTTCCAATTGTGTTTTAATTCTAAACTCACTTAAGAGGGGCTTTTTAGGCCCCCACGCAGATTCATTGGTTTCGTAAATTGGAATTAATTTTAAGTTGATTTGGGTCTATTGGCTCCAAGAAATGTTACCTTTGGCAATGAATAATGATAATAATTGTAAAGTCACATTCCTTTTTACCATGTAGCGTTTTATGTGTGTGTCTTTCTTTCTTCTTTTCTTCTTTAAAATGGGTCTGGTCAATTACAACCTGTTCCCAATTTGTCTGATTGCTCTGTAAACTATTATCAAATCGGCTACTACCCGAGATATCTGAATTCAATATGCCTTATATGTATATCTAAAATGCCTATCCAATATAGCTGTGGATAGACCTCCCTGCTGCGGTTTTCTCAAGCACCTACAATAATATGGGGTTCTTCAAGAGGGGTATCAGAATATTTCTTCATGGTCGGCAGCACGATTGTAACACCCCTGGTGATGCATACGTCCATAGGCCACGGTAGCCACTTCCCATCAGGTGAGCCGTGTGCTTGTCTGCCACCTAAGTGGTATAAAAAGAAAGGCACGATTCGACTGAATCTAAAAATTTCTTCATCCCGCAATAACTGAAATTCGTAATGCCTTTTACTTTGTATATCATTAATTGCAAATAATTATATTTAGGTAGCCAATTTTGTATTTATCTCAATCTGCCTTATTCGCTATTTTTTTTATAGTCAATACCTAACTTAGCCTCGCCTGATGGTAAGCTGAAGGCAAAGTCTCAGAAAAGACGATCACCATTACTTAAATATACCATGTTACAATGGTGACATCTGGCTTGACGGCCTCATCATATGTTTTTTCACGCTCGCTTAAAAGACTCGGGACTATAGTAAGAAGAAAACATGTGAGCTGCTAATGAAATAAGTACCAAAGGTAATAAAGCTAGGTACCTACCTATATATAATTATTACCTAAATTGGAAGTTTTCTAGTTGCTACTTCTTCAAACTTAGTCTCCAGATTTTCATTGGGATTTATAAGTTATAAGAGTTTCAAAACAAAACTATCAACGTAATAAGCTAAAATTCTAAATAAAACCGTAGTATTATTATGTCATTCGATATTCGAATAACAAAAAAAGAACGGCGTATCTTTAAAAAGAGAACAATGTCAGTGGCATTTATTAAAAACATCACTAAAATTTATCAAATAAATATTGCTAATTATAAACTTTTGTTACAATAAAATCCGTTAAAAATCATCGTTTTAACACAAAAATATTGCACAATGGAATTAATTTAGTTTTAATATAAAAGGGCAAAATAATATTCACTTAATTGTATTACACAAAAGACAGTTTTGCCGCCAAAAGTCTATTGACAGCGTTGACATGTCTCCAAAAACCAGTGAACAGTCACTAAAATGAAAAATCAACCTTATTCCAACTGGATAACGAGAAAATTCCTTTTACGGACTGCTGAATTATTGTGGTATGGAAAAAATTCCCGCAGAGCGAAAGAGTGGAGTGAATAAAAATGCACTCTTTGTTTTCAAATAGTTCATGGTGGTATTTTTATCAAAAAATATGATTTATGAGTGCCAATTTGTATAAAGGGTAGGTTTTTTAATTCTTCCGGTGTAAAAAAAAGTTTATACAGATAATTAAGACTGAAAATGAAAAGAAACAATATTTTATATCTGTACAATGAAGCCTGCAACAAAGAAGGCGCAAATCTGTACCGCCTGAGAGTTCCTTGTTCTAAACAAAGAAATTAAGGGTTGTTATTTAAGAGTTTGGTTTTCCACCTATGGGTTTCTATGTCAAGATAACTTTTAATTTGCTGAGTTCCATTTCAGGGTTACCTGTTAGTGATGTTGCCATCATAGGGTTCGCCAAATCGAGGGTAGACTTTCCTGTTTTCTTTCCTACAATCCAATGGACCACCCCATCTCTTCCCATGTGGTATCGTACACGGCAACTAAGGGATCGGGATGTTTATTATCAGACAGATATATACAGCCCAGACTCAGCCTCAGATGCATGGCTCGAGTTAACAATAGTGCCTGAAAGACGGCAATAGTCTCACCCCCAATTACATGGGACCGAATTCGATGATTGGTGAAATGTGAGTGTTTCACCTATGCTTAAACCTACAGGGATGAAGGCACGATTATATGTATGTATGTAATATTTTTAAGTTCGTCACTGTAATTTATGCAATAGAAATGAAGAAAAATATCAAAATATTTCTCACTGAGTGATCGAACGATAGCAGGGTTAAAAAATTGAATTGATTTGCCAACATTAAAAACAAAAAAGAGATGACTAGTGACTCTATTACACATGACAAACTGCCTACTATCAAGAAAGTAATACCCCTAAATGTTTCACAGAAATATTGCCAAGGAATTCTAGTTTTTATTCATTTAATATCACGACACCACAATAAAGTCAGTAAGATTGTAAAATACAGGGTTGCGTAGACACCCCGCTGCGCTTACGCAGTTACAAAATCAATTCACCAAGGCCTTGATTCTGCTAAACCACTGTCATACCATGGATACTGCAAAAAAGTCATTTCATTATAGACTTTAAAACAATGTTCTTAAAATCCATAATTAAAAAGCTTTTTGCAGAGTGAACGAAAAAAATATAATGGAACTCTATTCATTTAATTTTGAACTTTAAGAGAATAGGAATAAATTACAAAATTTAATGCCTTTTTTGCAGTGAATTTGGTGTGACAGTAGTTTTGCTTTAGTAGAATTGAGGACCAAGATTTAACGCCCAATGATGGTGTTATGGGGTTTGCATAAATTTTGTTATGATATACGAAATTATTATGTCATGGGAAACGGTTTGGGCGGTCTGGTTTATATGGTTCTTTTATGGTTATGACGATGCCGAATTGATGGTTATTGAGGGTAGGCAAAAAAATAATATATATGATACAATTATTAAAATCGATTGAAATACGAAGCGCCATCGCTGAACTAAATTAGAGTATCTTTTTTATACCGCTTAAGTGGCATACAAGCATATGGTCTACCTGATGGGAAGTGGTAAGACCAGAGGTGTCATACAAGTGATGCTGACCTTGTAGGAACCTCCTGATGGGCTACTAGAATGATCTCACACTGTAGTTGCTTGGAAAAACCAATCATCTTCATGGCAATTTGACAGCTGCGTCTAATGCGTTTATTATCTTAGGCACTACTGCTTGGCACTACTAGTAGTGGCATGGGCAAATTTACTTGCTCATGGCACTACTTCTCTGATTGGCTCATTGAACGCATAATACAAAATTACCCGTGATCTACTTTTAATTTTTTTACATTCATATACATTTCAACCAGCCTCATTGGTCCAAAACAATAAAAAAGAACGTACCTATCTTATAAAGAGGCATATAAAACGGAAGTCCAAACCACCGGATACAAGCCCATAAACAAAAACGAGCCAATCAAAACAAATTCGAAATTAAACTGATTCATAAGGGTTAAACAACCCCCAACACATGTTTATAGAAAGGGTTAACAATTACATAAATTAATACATCCTTTTTATTTAAAAAGATATGTTTTTCTTTTATTGTATGCGTAAAATCACTTCCTCTATCATTTGAGTGTTTTTTCCCGCCATCTGACGCCATTTTTTCTTTCAAGATGGCGACCACATATGTCGTGTGTAGCACGTGTTGATAAAGTAAGTTCTTTTTAAATAAAGCTTTTTAATCCAGTTTAATGTGAAGATACTGTATCAAAATTACAAGTAAGGCTCTATGGGGCTTATTTGCTTTGTAATTTCGTAAAGTATTTTGATAAGCTTAACTAGATTTCACAGCTCTTATTACGCACCTATCTATTTTTTGAAGAATATCAGAACCGTGGTAGCCTAGCGGTATGAGTAATGGACTGCTGAGACGAGGTCTCGGGTTCGATCCTAGGTTTTACCATGGCACACACCAATGGCTTTTCAATGCTTTTCGAAGTTATGTGTGTATTTACCGCAGGTTTATAAGTGCCCGGTTAATGGCAATAGGCTCGTCACCTATTACATTGGGACCTAAACATAAACTGGCGAAATGTGGGTGCTAGCACCTATGCCTACCCCTTCGGGGTTACAGGCGTGAGTTTATGTTATGTTATGTTATTAGAACCAAAATTACTAATATTCCCTCTAACCCCTCAGCTAAGCTAAATTGCTTGTGTTAGGAGTTATAAGGGAGGGTACAGGGATTAGGACAGGGATTAGGAGTTGTACTGTTGGTTCACGTCGGTAATGTAAGGCCAGGATTCAAATACCTTTCGATAGTACCTACGGCTTTCGTATTCGTATTCTTTTACATACTAGATGTTACACATATTAGATGTTACACATATTAGATGTTACACATATTAGATGTTACACATATTGGATGTTACATATATTAGATGTTACACATATTGGATGTTACATATATTAGATGTTACACATATTAGATGTTACACATATTAGATGTTACACATATTAGATGTTATACATATTAGATGTTACACATATTAGATGTTTTAAAGGGCAAGTGTTAATATTTTGGCAACACAATAATTATGAAATCAATAATAATAACTGGGATGGCACAGCAAAGTACTTACTAGATGCTCTCGACGAATCCATAGGTCACGACTAGCCTAGAGCCTTTGTAGAGATGTTGCTTCCTTGGCAGTATTTTACCGTCTGTACCACGGTGAAATGCTCTGATGAGCTCTTCCAATTAGTCCCACCCACCCCTGACCTACACAGGACAACATGGGCTTAGATGTCACCCGTATACGGTGCAGAATATCCGATCAAGAACCAAGCGGTTCGGAGAATCTTGCCTTTGTTGCACCATTAAGGCCTGGAATTCACTACCAATTCAAGTGTTTTCTTCTTCCAGTCACAGGATCTTTAAGCGGGGCGTGAAAAAGCATATGATGAGGCCGTCAAGCTGAGTGTCACCATTGTAACATGGTATATAATTGTAATGGTGACCCTTTTTTCTGAGACCCTTCAGCTTACCATCAGGCAAAGTCTAATTGACGTGTCCTACATAAAGAAAAAAATATATTAATAACTAATAAATTTTTAAATCTAGCATCTTCAACTCGACCACTTGAATTCTTGCCTAGATTCAACAGGAAGACAGGTTCAACAATGCAGAGCTAAAATCAGTGAGTATACAAACTAGAAATTTTTACTGTTTTTATTGTAAACATCAAATATCAGGCTAGTTTTTTACTGATTTCATTCCTGTGGCGTGAATTGTAAGTGCAGAAAAGACTTGGTGGTATGGATGGTAGGTACATTTAGATCGATGTTTTGCCTACTTTTCCACAGCCATGGTCTCGGGGTGACTAAAAATGGTACTGGTCACATACTTTGAAGTGTAAGTCAGGTACTTCAAAGTATCCGCACTATAATGACACTGTATCATTGAATCTTGTGAAATTTTGTACGTTTTCTATCCAACTTAGGTGGCAGACAAGTAACGAAAGGTGGTTACCGTGACCTATGAACGTGTACAACATCAGGGAAGTTACACCCGTGCTGCCGACCTTGTAAGAACAGGAAGTTTCTGTGCCGTCAGTGCAGAAGACACAATCAGGACAAGCCTTTAGTCTTTCCACTGACAGCACAAAAACTCTCCAGTGAGCTCTGGCTCTCACCGCCGGGAACACAACACGAGGTTATTATAGCCGTGATATTTTGTAAGATGAAGGTACTACCCCAGTCGGACTGCTGCTACTAAATAAGGCTGTTTCTTAGGTTTCAATAAGTGATTGCTAAACAGTCATATTTCATAAAATCACTATTCCGAATCCAGTAATTTAATTCAATGAGTGATATTCGCATAATTTTTAAAAATAATTCAAAATTTCTTCATTTTCCTTCGCAAGAAAGAGCCGACGCGTGCAGTTCCTGAATTGGACCATTTTGTTAATTTGGAAACAGCACGCTCCCCTACGGCAACGGCTCCTTTGTTTTAGTTCACTAAATGAAATAATTTAACTGACAAGTGGTCTAAAACCCCGTTTAAGTGGTCACTAACTGTGGCCTAAAGTGAATCAGGTACTTACTGCGTTTAAATACATTCCTCACACCTCTGTAATTCATCATTAAAGTTCCAATATGCGACATTTTGTCTCAGTTGGGCGATGATTTGTCAAAAATGTTATGTAAGTATAGTGTTTTGGGCCCTTGCTAAATAGCCTTCATTATATTGGTTAGCTTTTATTAAAAAAAACTGCGGCTGGGTAAATGTATTTTACATGACTACTCAACAAGAAGTATTATGGTGATACAAAAAAAATACATACATACATATAATCACGCCTTTATCCCCGGAGGGTTAGGCAGAGGTGAATTAACACCCACATTACACCATCATTGTATTCGGTCCCACATAATAGGGGGTGCCTTTTTTTTTTTTTTTTTTTTTTTACGTGCGCAAAATCCCCACGGATACCTCCCCACCGGAGCCGGTGGAGGAGGTTATGTCGGACACGAACCGACTAACCCTCGCACCCCGGCCGACCCAGGACCATCTCTCACGATCTGGCCCTCTTCTCGGGTGTGGGGACCACGGAGTCCCCAACTCGTCCCCGGAAACGGGGAGGCGCGCCAAGCGCGCCGCCGCCGCGGCCTGCTTCTGCCAGGGTGACAGGCGGCTTCACCTGTCACCCCCAGGCCGGCGCTCATGGGGGGCGGAGGTCGTTCAGCGACCTCCGACGCCCGAGTTGCCTTCGTACGCGGGCAGCTTGTCTTGCGATCCTTCGTCGCTCCCGCTGCCGCTCCCGCCCCGCCTCCTCCTTCACGAGCATTACTTGCTCGCAGAAGGAGGCGCCGGAATAGGGGGTGCCTAAGCCTATTGTCGTTTTCCGGGCACTATTGTTGCCTCGAGTCACGCATCTGAAGCTGAGTCTGGACTGTATATATCTGTCTGATGTTAAACAGCCCTATCCCATAGTCGCATTGTACGACACCGCATGGGAAGAGATGGGGTGGCCCAAATTCTACTCTGCCGGAAACCACTCTGCTAATAAAATACAATAACAAAACTATATATAGATAAACTATGTATAGATATAATAATAAAAAGATACAATTACTTATTAGAACTTAACCTCTGCAGTATTTAATGGAGGTAGGACACGATGGTATTTCCATCCAATTGAGCAGTCCGACTGGGGAAGCACCTCCGTCCTACAGAATACCACGGCTATAATAACCTCGTGTTGTGTTCCCGGTGGTGGCTAGGGTAGCTAGAACTCATTGGAGAGTTTTTGTGCTGTCAGTGGGAAGACAAAAGGCTTGTCCTGCATTGTTTTCTACACTGACGGCACAGAAACACTCTGTGCTTACAGGGTCGGCAGCGCGAGTTTGACTCCGCTGAAAGTATTTTTGGATTACGAGTATATCCTTTATTCTAATTCTCATGTCGTATCTGTGGTTCCTCTGGATAAAAATACATTCGTTATAAAAATCTGGTCTAAATTCAATCACAATCTGTGGTGGCGCGATTCTCATGCCACCTGAGCTAGTGGACTGTATTTCGCGGGGATGAAGTTAACATGTTTCATATGACACTTTACACAACAAACAAGATAGGTGATCGGGTTGCCGCGGAGGTGGTTTAGGCATTGAATGCAACCCGAGAAATTAGGAGAGGATGCACTAACCTTTACTACGCCACGTGCTGTTTTGTCATTTGCTGGCTGGGCCGTTGCACCGATCTTCTCTTCCTGGCTCAGGAGCTGCTGCCCACATCACTAAATCACTTGAGGGACACACGAGAGGCACAATCCGATCGGTAAAGGTCTATGAAAGCGGTTAAAATCCAACAAACATTATTAATTTCTGAGAGACGCGCGCGCCGCCGGCCATTGTTTATTAGTTCAAAAGCGGAAGTGAATATGCGTCTATTTTGACAATTAAGCGGTGCGGAAACTATTGCTATCTCACTTTAAAAGGTAGCGCGGGAGGGAGATGGGTACAGGAAGCGTGTGTTTCAGTGTCAATGACTTGAATTACTACTATTGAGCAAAAGAAATACAAATTCTACCATCGGCGCAACCATTCCCCCCGGCTTGAAGGGTTACCTTCAAACGAAAAATGCGGAACAAATCTAAAGTCTAATCTAAATCTAGGTTTGGGAAATAACAACTAAAATATAAACCTAGGTTTGAACTCGTGCCTACTGCTGGTTAGGCAGAGGGCAGAGGCGAACAACCGGGCGCAGATACGATCCGGTTGCGGTTTTAACCCGTACAACACGAGTTATCCCGCGGGAATCGGGAAAAACTTCCTCTACTACTCCTAGAGGCCAATGTAAAGGAGGCGCATTCTCAGTCATAAGGACTACCACCGTACCTACAGTAATTGGGTTGGATGGAGTATTCCATTTTTGACGTGACTGCACCGTGTGCAAATAATCGGTTCTCCAACGATTCCAAAACGATTGGACTAATTTATCTAAAAGAGCGTGACGAGTTAGAAGGTGCATTCTATCGTCATCAACATCTATTGCGGGCAAATATTTTAGAGGAGTCGTATTTAAGAAGTGAGCTGGCGTCAACGCTAATGGCTCTGACGGATCGCTAGATAGAGTCCGACACAGCGGACGCGTGTTCATCACCGCCTCTACTTGAGCGAGTACGGTACTCAACTCCTCGAACGAGAGAATCTGTTCGCCTATGACGCGAAACAGATGCGACTTAAGGCTTTTAATATTCGCATCCCAATTACCACCAAAATGACTAGCTGCAGGCGTGTTAAAGTACCATTCAATGCGATTTTCGGCTAAGATGTGAGCGAATTCACTTTGGTAGTACTTAGACCGTAAGAATGTGTGCAATTCCGAAATACTACGTCGGGCCCCTACATAGTTTGTACCGTTGTCCGAATACATGCGCTTAACCGGACCACGACGCCACAAAAAACGTTTAAAAGCGGACATAAAATTTTGCGTACTTAAATCACCGGTCAACTCTATATGAACCGCGCGAGTTGTCATACAAATGAACAAACAAACATAAGCTTTCGTGGAGCGAATGCCACGACCACGAGCAATGGTGACTTTGAAAGGCCCAGCAAAGTCTGTGCCGGTGTGTACGAAAGGTTTTGCGGATTGAACAACACGACAAGAGCGATGATCGGCCATTTCAGGCGCGATAAAACGCGGGCGGAGTTTAAAACAAGGTACACATCTGTGTACTCTAGCGCGAATCAAATTACGAGCGGAAATTATCCAGTATTTCTGTCTCAAAATAGACATTAACAAATCGGGACCAGCGTGACAATTCACCTTATGATGATAATCTACTAACAAATCTAATACGTGGTCCTTACGCGGGAGAACTACTGGATGCCTTTGTTCAAATCCTAAACTTGAATTTCTCAAACGACCACCTACTCGAATGAGTCCATCTTCCAAAAATGGTTTCAAGTGTCGGAGAGAACGACTACAAGGTTTGTTAAATTCTAAATTTTTAAATTCAGAAGCAAAATAACATTTCTGCAACTCGCGAAGTATGACCAATTCAGCTTTATCTAAATCAGCGGCGGTTATATGACCGCGCGTAGATAAAATTCTCAAAAATCGGCCTACATAAACAACACAACGCAACAGTCTCGACCAAGACGAGACGCGATTAGCCAACAACAAAATAAGGGACTCTTCACGCGGGACCGATACAACAAGCGAGTGCTTCTTCTCCTCGGGTGGTTCGGAAACCGTAGTGGGATTGAATTGACTAACTGGCCACTTATCTAACGCGGCATGAATCCAGGACGGTCCACTAAACCACAACGGGTGATCCAAAATTTGCGAAGGAAGCAATCCACGAGAGAGACAATCGGCTGGGTTGTCGGTGCCAGCAACGTGAAAGAGATTTTGTGGCGCTAATTCCGATTGAATTTTTGCCACTCTATTAGCGACGAATGTGTCCCAACGATGGGGCGAAGAGTGGGCCCAACACAAAGCGACTGTTGAGTCTGAAAAGCTAAAATTCTACTAATATTAATGCGACTACTACAAGCATTGGCGATAGAGGTGATCAATCTAACTAACAATTGTAAAGCGCATAGCTCGAGGCGTGCCAGAGAGACGACCTTACGGGGAGAGACCTTTGATTTTGCGCTTATAAGGCTAATTGAAACCTTACCTACATTCGAGACATGAAAATAAACTACTCCTCCATACGCCTTCTCACTAGCGTCCGCGAAGCCTACTACCGTAACAACAATATGTTGCGATATACCTACATGACGCGGAATTTGTATTTGGTCAAGCACAGAAAGTTCTTTTCTAAAGCGAGCCCACAACTTAACAATGTTGTCGGGCGCGGTGTCGTCCCAATCACAATTGGAAAGCCAAAGCTCTTTTATAAGTAGCTTGGCGTACAAAACGACAGGAGCTACGAATCCCATTACGTCCCATATCCGTGCCACACACGACAGGATAATGCGTTTAGTACAAGTTTGCGGGGTCGAACTAATTTTCAAACTAAACGTATCAGATGCGGGCGACCAGCTTAAACCAAGCACCTTGTGCGTATCACTTTCATCGAATTCCTTAACCGAAGACAATCGGTGCGACGGTGGAATCGACTCTAACGCAGTTTGCGAGTTGCTCGTCCATTTCACGAGATCAAATTGACCAGCCTTCATGAGACTTATAACTTGAGCGGCCGTCTCGACAGCCTCTGCCTCGCTATCTACACTATACACGAAGTCATCCATGTATAAGCCAGTCTCAATGGTGGCTCTCGCTTTCGGAAATGCATCGCCCTCGTCAGCGGCCAACTGCTTGACGGTGCGAAGTGCGTGAAAAGGGCTAGATTTAAGCTCGAAGCAAACACGATTAAATTCGTAAACCATTAAAGGTTCTTGCGGTGAAAATCTATACAAAAATCGTTGAAACCTACGATCGGATTTGCGCACTTCAAGGCACAAAAACATTTGTCGAATATCTGCAGAGAGTGCAACAGCGAATAAGCGAAAATTTACAATTATGTCAAATAAATTACCTTGAAGATTTTGACCACAATACAAAATGTCATTAAGCGACACGGAAGTGCTAGTCTTAGCACTGCCATCCAAAACTACGCGGAGTTTAGTAGTAAGCTTATCTTCTCTAATAACTCCGTGGTGCGGGATAATGTACGAAGGCTGGGTCTCGTCAGTGTCCGCAGGCGCAGGTGAGATGTAACCTTTATCTAAATATTCGTTAACAACCTCATCATAGGCTTGCTTTAACTTTGGAGACGCCTGCATCTTTCGTTCTAAACAAAGAAAGCGTCTTTCAGCGGATACACGGGAGTCACCGAGCGAAAAAATATCTCCCTTGAAAGGGAGCGCGACAACATAACGACCCTGCTCATCACGAGTAGTCGTGCGACAATAAATCTCCTCAGCCATCTTGTCATCAGGGCTTAGGATTGGTGGAACATTGACCTCTTCAATTTCCCAAAACTTGCGGATGGTAGACTCCAGTGGCGGCTCGACGGTGCAACAGAACGAGGCAGTCGAGTGACTAAAACTATCTATAGAAGCGGGTGCGGAACCAATTATAACAAAACCAAGAACTGTTTCCAGTGCGTGCGGAGCGGGGTACGTCGGTCCCCCTTGAACCTTACGTGATAACTGGAGGTGCGGGAGAATCGAAGCGCCGATCAATATATCGACGACTCCAGGAACAGCGTAAGTCTCATTTGCTAAAGGCAAGTCTTTAAATTTCGTTAATAAAGACGTGTCAACCGGGACGGTAGGCAACTGTTCAGTTATTTTATCTATAACGAGCGAATCCATGTCAAACCAAATATTATTATTAAAACGAGATCCAAACCTTGTTCTAACGGTGCCCTGAACAGCTGACTGTAAGCCTCCAAAACCCTTCACCACTGAGCGGGTTGAACGCTTATTAACATTGAAACCAAGACGTTGACAACAATCTTGAGTAATAAAATTACTTTGCGAAGCGCCATCTAATAGCGCTCGAACAATGTGCGGTTTACCTAATGCATCGACAACAATAACGCGAGCAGTCGCGAGGACAACAGTAGTGAGCGCAGTACTAGCGGACAACGAACACAAGGTGACGTCATTCGCAGCGGTCACCGGGCGGGCCGGAGCGCGCGCGAGCGCGGGCTGCGGCTGTGGCGCAGGCCGCCGTGTGTCACCGCTCGACGAACCAACTGTGCTCACATTGGATGCGGCATTACTATTTTCAAAATGAAGTAAAGTATGGTGTCTCGCTTGACATTTGCGACAACTATTGCTACTATTACATAAAACAACGCGGTGTTTAGTACCGAGACAATTAAAACAAAAATTATTAGCGCGAACAAATTTATAACGATCACTAGGCGATAATTTTAGGAAACCCGGACACTTGTACAATTGCGAATGATGAGTATTACACAAAGAGCAAACAGGTGATTGTACATGTGCTGGTGCGGTATTAACATAAGTATGAGTTGACTTCAGTGACTTCGATGACGCATCTATTTTGCGTTCCGAACTAACAACTTTCTTCGCGCCTTCATGTTTCGATGAAGAGCATTGCAATATTTTTATATGCTCGCGAACAAAACTTTCTAAGTCTTCGAACTTAGGAATTTTATTGCCGCGGTGATCCGACTCAAATAAACGAATGGTTTCGGAATCTAATTTCTTTAAACCCATATACAAAAATAAGAAGTCGCAGAGGTCATCGATCTTTAGGTTCTTTACGGCGCGAACAGATGATGCGAAAGTATCTAGAAACTTCTCTAAGTTTTGATCGTTACATGCCGTAATGGATTTCAAATCAAACATCTGATCCAAATATGCGTTAGCTACCGATCTTTTATCCTCATACTTAGCTTTCAAAGTATTTAAAATTAAATTATAATTTTCGGCACTAAACGTAATTCCAGCGCAAACGGTTATAGCTTTACCAGTTAATTTTTCAACGAGATAATGCAATTTTTCGTGATCTGTCAACGAATCGTTCTTATCTATTGTATTCTCAAAACTATCTATAAATAAACACCAATTGCGAATGTTACCATCAAATTCGGGTATTTGAATTGGTGGCAACTTAGGTTGGTCGCGAGTGGGATTGGGTCGGTCAGACGGTTTCTCCAAACTCCTAGCGACGCGTTTGATACGACAATACAAATCGTCAAACGACGACAAGGCCTGATAACTCACTGAGTAATCGGGATTTAAATTTAACTCTAAAACGTTGGTGTCATGTACTAAAGACTCGAAATCCGGGCGCAAACTATCCAAGTTTTCTATAGAACACAAGAACGAATCTCTAATAGCCAAATCAGAGGTTTTAAGTGCATTATCACAAATCGATTGTACACGAGAGTAAATCATTTCTCTTTTAGCGTATAAAAGTTTCAGTTGAACTTTACTATCGGTACTACCAACCTTTGGGGGCATTTTTACAACTAATATCAAACTAAAGTGCGGTAAACAACAAATGAAATGACTTAATCTTAGCGGTACCTACAGTACAGCGACGCGGCGCGAACGATATCCGTAGGTAGGTAGGTACTTATAACTGCGAGTGCAGCTTGAACAAAACGCGCATAGCAACAAGATCGTACCTACGCGAGCTAAATCGCTGTCTAGGTTCAACTATTATTTCAGGGATTAAGTATTGCGTAATATCTATTCAAATTAAAATACTTTCGTATGAATTTGAATGAAATGCGAGCGAGGTATAACCACGTATCTACCCTCGTAGGTATTAGGTAAATACGATGCGAGCTAGCGGCGAACGGACAACTTAATTGAAACAAATAAAACAAAAGCCAAATGCGTTAGGTATTACACTGTGCCTATGCACTAGGGTGTCAGGATACCTAAGATCTAAACCTAAATGCCTAGATGCAGGGTTTTCTACTAAAATAACTAGGTATTTAGGTGCGGTGCGTTTATTCCCTGTGGAATAAATAACAAAAGCGAGCTACGACTAAGGATCGATACGATAAGAGAAATGCGAGCGAGGTATAACCACGTACCTAACCTATGTAGGTATCAGGTAAACACGATGCGAGCCAGCGGCGAACGGACAACCCAGAAATTGAAATAGCCAAATGCGTTAGGTATTACACTGTGCCTATGCACTAGGGTGTCTAGTATACCTAAGATCTAAACCTAAATGCCTAGATGCGGGGTTTTCTACTAAAATAACTAGGTATTTAGGTGCGGTGCGTTTATTCCCAATAGAATAAATGACAAAATGCGATCTACGACTAAGGATCCGGCTCGACCAGGACCAAAAAGAATGGTGGCGCGATTCTCATGCCACCTGAGCTAGTGGACTGTATTTCGCGGGGATGAAGTTAACATGTTTCATATGACACTTTCCACAACAAACAAGATAGGTGATCGGGTTGCCGCGGAGGTGGTTTAGGCATTGAATGCAACCCGAGAAATTAGGAGAGGATGCACTAGCCTTTACTACGCCACGTGCTGTTTTGTCATTTGCTGGCTGGGCCGTTGCACCGATCTTCTCTTCCTGGCTCAGGAGCTGCTGCCCACATCACTAAATCACTTGAAGGACACACGAGAGGCACAATCCGATCGGTAAAGGTCTATGAAAGCGGTTAAAATCCAACAAACATTATTAATTTCTGAGAGACGCGCGCGCCGCCGGCCATTGTTTATTAGTTCAAAAGCGGAAGTGAATATGCGTATATTTTGACAATTGAGCGGTGCGGAAACTATTGCTATCTCACTTTAAAAGGTAGCGCGGGAGGGAGATGGGTACAGGAAGCGTGTGTTTCAGTGTCAATGACTTGAATTACTACTATTGAGCAAAAAAAATACAAATTCTACCATCGGCGCAACCAATCTGTCAAAATCAAATTAAATGTCAAAATAATTAATTCTCGTAATACAAAAGTGCTGCTTAGTAGTTAATCTACAGCATCCGTCTTTTCTTTTCAGTAGGAGAAAGATGAGGACCTTTCTTTTTCCACTAGGTTACACAGCGTCATTGTTTATGCAACAGAAGATTTTTTTCTTTATTTACTAACAATGTATATGAATTCATAATTATACTAGGTATCGGGACTTCTCGCGAATTAGTCAAGTCATGACCACTGCAACGCATCCGAAACGTCGGCAGAAATAGTAAGTTCCGAGATATAATTCGCGAAAAGTCCCGATACTTAGTATAATTATGAATTCACACCGCGAATGTTTAAAAATGTGTATGAATGTTCTGTGTGTATTTATCGCAGGTTTATAAGTGCCCGTATAATGGCAATAGGCTCGCCACCTATTACATTGGGACCTAAACATAAACTGGTGACATATGGGTGCTAGCACCTCTGCCTAACCCTTCGGGGATATAGGCGTGAGTTTATGTTATGTTATAAATGTTATTTTTAAACTAATGCGGTGTGAATTCATAATTATATAATTGTTCGGGACTTTTCGCGCTTAAACCATGGAACTTACTATTTCTGCCGACACGTTTCGGATGTGTTGCAGCACTCGTGATCACGACTTGACTACGGTTTATCATCTGATGAAATGATAAGTAAGTTCCATGATTTAATCGCGAACCGTTATATAATTACGATTTTTTATAAAAATTGACAGCACTGCAATACCAGCGATAAAGCGTATCAGCGCCACCTATCGGGATAAATAAGCAAATAAGTAATAAGTAGTCTGCCTCCTCATTCGGGGTAGGCAGAGACAGCAGCTAACCATCTGCTTCAGTCGTCACACAACGCAGTTATCTCTTCTGTCATTAAACCTATCATGCAGGCCCCGACAGTTTCGAACACTTGAACTGCCAATTTTTGCTAAAACATCCAGAAAATAAATGCTAATTGTTTTAAATTCTCGTCAAGAACCTGACACCAGAATTAGTTGAATTTTGCCACCTTAAATTAGTTATAAGTACAGTTGTGGGGTCGTCAGGAGTGTGATTGGCAGCACTACCGGGTACTTCGCTACTCGGGAACCGAACCCCGAACGTATATTTATCTGTTAGCACGCGACTTCCTTGCTCGTAAACAATTATTGACATTAAGATTTCCTTAACGCGTGAAGTTATTTTTTGATTTGCTCTTTTTGGATTATGAAGTTTGATCTACAGGTTGATGTCAGAATTCATCATTATATCACGATTCGGGACTTTTCGAGATTAAGTCATGGGACGTACCTACTATTTTTGCCTACGTTTTGGATGAATTGCAATACCCATGGTTTCAACTTGACTGGTTTGCGAGCGTCGAGAGATATGCGGAGTATAATTAATGGTAAAAGTTACATTTCGAAATTACTAGTTCCGAACCGTTATAATAATGCTGAATTCACACAGCGATAGTTTGGAAATGATGTCAGAATGCTAGGTAGGTGCTAATGATTAAATTGTTTAATCATCACCGGACCCTCAAACGGCGCATGTATAGTAATATAAGTGGTAATTACATATTTGAGCCGTTTGGGGTCGAGACGCTGGGATCATGGGGTCCAAGTGCCCGTCTATTGTTTCGAGAAATCTCAAAACGTTTAATTGACGCTACCCGTGACCAGAGGGCTCGTTTATTCCTTGCGCAAAGGATTGGTATTGCCATTCAACGTGGCAATGTCACCAGCCTTCTGGCCACCCTCCCGGTTGACGTTGATGGGGAGGAATTCTTGGACGCCTGAACCTGCAGGATTGTTTAGGTATATTCAGTTTTTTCTTTTTTTAAATACTTTAATTTAGATAACTTCTTTTTTAAAATACTTTAATTTAGATAACTTCTTTTTTAAAATACTTTAATTTAGATAATTTATTTTTTTAAATACTTTAATTTAGATAACTTCTTTTTTAAATACTTTAATTTAGATAACTTTAAATATTTATGGAAATAATTGTTATTATTTAATCATCTGATGAAATGATAATGTGGACATTTTTTTGGCCCGTCTCTTAGATGTCATTCCTATCCTTCCCATATCCTCCATCTTTTGGGCCGACCTCTGCTATTCTGTAGAGGCCAGAATAGCAGATATTCTGGCCTCTACATTGTTATCTTTTCGTTATGAATCCCTGATTTTATTTCATTTGTTAAATTGGTCTTACCATTTGGCATTTAGGTTAATTTTTTTATATACCACTTAGGTGGCAGACAAGCCCACCAGATGGAAAGTGGTTACCGTGACCTATGGACGTTTGTAACCTAAGTGGTATATAAAAAAATGGATGAATAAACGGGCATGAATAAAGATTCTTTCTTTTTTTTTATACCATTTATCGTTACGGTGGTTGTATCAACACCAGAGGCGTCACACTAGTGCTGCCGACCCTGTAAAAACTTTCAGATGCCCGTCGTGAAGAACTTAGTCTTTCAAAATATTGGAGTCGCTGTATCTCCCGCACTATCTAAAATAAATCTCATGTAACTTTAAGCTCACTCTGTATACAGGTTGTCTCGTTAACGTATTGATTTAAGTACAAGTAGCGTTATTATTGCATTATATGCCGGCGTGGCTTAAATTATACGGAGTGCAGGTTCGACCCGCGGTCGGGCCACTTGCTCGGATTACTGACTAGAAGTAAATACCTGTTTCAAATTATTGTTAAGTTAAAGTTATGTGTCGATGGTTTCCTGTCATCGTTACTTTTTAGTCATTTAATAAACGTTCTATTTAGTCATACCAGGGACATAGTTAAGAATCCATTTAATTATAGACTTTAAAGCTATTCAGCTAAAGTTCAACATTAGAAGGCTTTTTGTAGAGTGAATAAAAAACGTGCCGCGTGGTACAGAATAGAATTTGGACCGTCCCATCTCTGCCCATGCGGCGTCGTACAAGGCGACTTAGGGATAGGGCTGTTTAACATCAGACAGATATATACAGCCCAGACTAAGTCTCAGATACATGGCTTGAGTCAACAATAGTGCCCGGAAGACGGCAATAGGCTCACCCCCTATTACGTGGGACCGAATTCAATGATTGGTGAAATCTGGGTGTTAATTCACCTCTGCCTAACCCTTCGTGGATGAAGGCGTGATTATATGTATGTTATAAAAAAAATTAAGGAAACTCTTTTCATTTAATTTTGAACTTTAAAGGTATAGAAATAACGTCTAAAATTTAATCTGATATATGGCTTTTGCTTTTGTAAAATCGAGGACCTTCTCATATCACAGCCTTGGCAGGAAGACTTAGCTTAGCTGTCTATGCGGTTAGAAAAATAAGGTCACTGACTGATGAGGAAACTGCACGACTAGTTTATTTTAGCTACTTTCATAGCGTTATGTCATACGGTCTGCTGCTGTGGGGCTCAGCTGCCGATATTGAAACTATATTTATACTACAGAAACGAGCGATACGAGCGATCTATAGCCTCAGACCCCGTGACTCGCTGAAAGAACTTTTCAAGGAAATTAATATTTTAACAGTTGCTTCTCAATACATCTATGAAAATATCTTAAATGTACGAAAAAACCTTAATATTTTCAAAAAACTATCTGATGTACACAACTTTAATACGAGAAATAAAGATAAACTAGTTGTACCAAAACTTAGGCTTCACAAGGTTGGTGATTCATTTGTAGGCAGCTGCATAAAAATATTTAATAAAATTCCTCATGACTTGATTAATATGCCAATAAATAAATTTAAAATAGAAGTGAAAAAAACTTTAATGAGTAAAGGTTACTATAAAGTGGATGAGTACCTTAATGATGTTAATGCGTGGTCAACATAAGTCTCGCTTGCTCGCACAAAATAAATTGTAAACAAAACAAATTTATAAAAGAAAAATAAACTAGTTCTAATGTAGTTCGCTGAGTTTCTTGCTGGTAGCTTCTCAGTAGAACTAATCTACCGAACCAGCGAAAGAATCATTTTCCAATGGTTTATTTTTAATTATTTAATATTTTTATATTATTTCTTGACATACATATTTGTAAAATTTTGACGTTCATATGTGCTCTTTATGTGCCTAAACTGAATAAATGAAATTGATTCTTTGATTCTTCTTTGATTCTTTGACCTGGACTGGAATAGATTCCCATTGATTGTGGGTTCGGATCACAATTCCGGGCGAGAGGAACCGCGAGTAACATTGTTCTCGTATAAGTAGGTGATTTAATCGAGAGAAAGTAATTATTTGAGGAGGTAGGACACGGCGGTATTTCCGCCCAATTGAGCAGTCCGACTGGGGAAGTACCTCAGCGCTACAGAATACCGCGGTTATAATAACTTCGTGTTGTGTTCCCGACGGTGAGTAGGGTAGCCAGAGCTCACTGGAGAGTTTTTGTGCTGTCAGTGGGATGACCAAAGGCTTGTCCTGCTTTGTCCTCTACACTGACGGCACAAAATCTCTGTTCTTACAGGGTCGGCAGCACGGATGTGACTCCACTGGTGTTACGCACGTTCATAGGTCATGGTAACCACTTTCCATCAGGGGGGCCGTGTGCTTGTCTGCCAAATAAGTTGTATAAAAAAAAAGATCTTGATGAACCCCAAACTCTCTAACTCTCCCATCATTGATGATGATGATGTAAAAGTCATTATCATCATCATCATCATCATCTTGGCCATTAGTCCTAGACATATCCAAGGCTCTTATCTTGAAGTTATATCGCAGGTTTATAAGTGCCCGGTTAATGGCCATAGGCTCACCCTATTTGACCTGGGACCTAAACATAAGCTGGCGAAATGTGGGTGCTAGCACCTCTGCCTACTCCTTCGGGGATATAGGCGTGAGTAAATGTTATGTTATCTTTAAGTCCGGGATCCGCCTACTCCTACAATACTACGATTTTTATGGGAGCGACTGCCATCTGCTCTCCCAAACCCGACTCTCATACTGACACTATCTTTTTCGATACTTAAATTTACATACGTACATACATATATCCACTTTCCCCTGAGGGTAAAACAGAGGTGAATTAACACCCACATTTCACCTATCATTGAATTCGGTCCCACTTAATAGGAGGTTAGCCTATTGCCGTCTTCCGGGCACTACTGGTGACTTATTTAAAATTCGTAATGTGGGTGCTAGCATCTCTGCCTATCCCTTCGGGGATATAGGCGTGAGTTTATTTTTTGTTATGTTCTTTAAAATTAATTAAATTTAAATTTATCTTACACAATATCAAATCATTTAATTATCCCTGAAAATACCGCATTTTTTTGACGCAATCCTCTCATAAAAGTTATAAAGAGTATAAAAACTCATAACATCCGCGTGTCGCTGCCAAAACGTCCGTTTGTCCAATATAATCCGACACAAAGCAGTGTTGACGTAAGCGATGACGTCATACTCCATGACAATGCACCCAAATTCGCGAGCACTGTTTGCACAATGCCCGCTTTGTTTGTTAAGGCGAAGTTTGTTATGCTCATTTTTTTTTATACCACTTAGTTGGCAGACAAGCACACGGCCCACCTGATGGAAAGTAGTTACCGTGGCCTATGAACACCAGAGAGTCACAGTCGCGCTGCCAACCCTGTTAGTACAGACTTTCTGTGCCGTCAGTAGAAGACAAAGCAGGACAAGCCTTTAGTCTTCCCACTGACAGCACAAATTCTCCAGTGAGCTCTGGCTACCCTACTCACCGCTGGGAACACAACACGAAGTTATTATAGCCGCGGTATTCTGTAGGGCGGAGGTACTACCCCAGTCGGACTGCTCAATCGGGCGAAAATACAGCCGTGTCCTACCTCCTTAATCTTAAATCTCTGTAAAACCTGTACTATCGTGGCTCATCGTCAACCATTATTTCACTTTGGTAGACAAATATGTATGTATACCTAATCCCTCGTTTACATCTAAGTATAAAACATGTATTTGACAAGTTACAATATGTCACAGGCTACAGTGTGAGCGCAAATGTATTTTATACTTGTTTATAACTTGTTGGCTTTACATCCTATGTGAACGAAAAAGTGTCTGAGTTACATGTATAAAACAAGTATAGTGTTTTGATTAGTCTTCTAAAAGTTTACAAGTTGTTTTACAACACGTTTCGTGGTGTAAACGAGGGGTAACAATGCAGATGATGACTTGAGTTAACGATGACTGATCAATATTATAATAATAAATATTCCACAACATTCCACAAATCGCTATCTAGACCCATGGTGAGCATAGCTTAACTAGCTTGTGTTATGGAATTTAGGATGCGGATAAATATACTTAGATACTTTTTTGTAAATTGAGTATAGTTTTTTGGTTACGTTTAGATAGGGTCGGCAGCGCGAGTGTGACGCCTCTGGTGTTGCACAAGTCCATAGGCCACGGTAACGACTTCCCATCAGGTGGGCCGTGTGGTTGTCTGCCACCTAAGTGGTATAAAACATAGTTTCAAGACCCATGCCAATCAAAGAGAAAGTAACAGTAGGGGAACATAATATCAAAATTATGTTATTCATACTTTTACGTTTTTTGATTAAAATTTATTTCATGGTTATAATATACTTTAAAAAGATTAGATACTTTAAAGGGATAGGGCTGTTTAACATCAGACAAATATATACAGCCCAGACACCGCCTCAGATGCGGGGCTCGAGTCAACTATAGTGTCCGATATCCGGCAATAGGCTCACCACCTTTTACGTGGGACCGAATACAGTTATTGGTGAAATGTGGGTGTTAATTCACCTCTGCCTAACCCTCCGGGGATAAAGGCGTGATTTTATGTACGTTTATGTATGTATGTTAAAAAGATTAAAAAATCCTTAGAAACCTAGCTTAGCTTCCCCTTAACATATCTGTTTATATTTTCAGCGGCTGCCCGTAGTCCGCAGATACAATGTTTGACGAGCGAGGGGCTGTTTATTGGGTCCCCACTGTCATGGACTCGCAACATTTTTGTCACAAAAAGATACCAAATGTACCAAGAAAGAACGCTCATATTATTTTACATAGCAATAGCTTTCATCGTTATTGACTTCCCTGTAAAATACAATGGCGTGCACTAGTGCGTCTACACTTTGTGGATATGTGGGTATTCAGGTATTGGGTAACCAAATTCTGGCCATGCTGCTTCCACTAGGCCGCGGTGGGAATGAAAGATCCAAGTAATGCTGGTTTGATGTAGTTACTGATAACATGGCAACCCATGGTATCACCGTCCGAGATGCACATGCATAGATAAATCGTGTGGAGTGGAAAAAAGAGATTATGACAGACTCTCTTTCTTCTGCATATCAACGACATGCTGTCTACCGGCAATGATCATTGTTATGCAGACGATAGCACTATACATGGGAGTTATCATGGACATCCTGCGGCCAAGCAGGCAGATATCGCAGAGAAAAGGCAGCTTCTTGTCACTGAGCTTGACGGGATCCTGAATCACATTTCTCAATGGGGCTCTGAGAACCTGGTTGAGTTCAATGCCAAGAAGACGCAGGCATGTGCGTTTACAGCAAAAGTATCTTCTTTCCTTCCCCTTCCCACTCTTCAGAGCACGCCACTGCCACTGCAGGACAATCTCAATATCCTAGGTATGGATGTTCGCTGCAACCTGAATAACAAATACTACATCGAAAGTATCATCAAAACAGCCTCACGAAAACTCGGAGTCCTGAACAGAGTGAGACGATTTTTCGCGCCGGAGCAGCGGTGTCTTCTATACAAGACACAAATTCGCTCCTGTGTGGAATACTGCTCGCATCTCTGGGATGGTTCTGCAAAATACTTACTAGATGCTCTCGACAGGTTGCAGCGACGTGCGGTCCGCATCATTGGGAATCCCGAGATCACGAACACCCTAGAACCTTTACAGCTGCGTAGAGATGTTGCGTCCATGGCTGTATTTTACCGTCTGTACCATGGGGAGTGTTCTGATGAGCTCTTCCAATTAGTCCCACCCTCCCCTTTCCTACACAGGACAACACGTGCAGGTCTTAGATGTCATCCGCACACGGTGCAAAACATCCGATCAAGAACCAAGCGGTTCGGAGACTCTTTCCTCTGTCGCACCATTAAGGCCTGGAATTCATTACCAGCTCACGTGTTTCCTTCTTCCTACAGTCCCGGGTCCTTTAAGCGGGGCGTGAAAAAGCATATGATGAGGCCGTCAAGCTGAGTGTCACCATTGTCACACGGTATGTGTAAGTAATGGTGACCCTCTTTTCTGGGAATTTGCCTTCAGCTTACCATCAGGCAAGGCGAAGTCCAATTGACGTGTCCTATATAAAAAAAAACCTTTAATTAAGTACTTGCAAATACATGGTTCCTAACAAAATAGTGATTGCTTAAAATATTTAAAAGTTGAAATCTAAAGTCTATTCTTTTAGATTTCAACTTATTTTAACAAAAAATTCCATGTTATTTTGATTGAAGTTGAAAAACATAAAAAAAATTATACCACTTAGGTGGCAGACGCGCACACTGTCCACCTGATAGAAAGTGGTTACCGTGGCCTATGGACGTGTGCAAAACCAAGGGAGTTACACTAGCGCTGCCAACCATGTAAGCATAGAGAGTTTCTTGCTCGCGGCAATGGTCCGCTGCGCGGATGCGTGGGCGGCCGGCGCCTCCTTCTGCGAGCAAGTAATGCTCG
Source organism: Eilema griseolum (assembly GCA_963662185.1). Classification (NCBI taxonomy): domain Eukaryota; kingdom Metazoa; phylum Arthropoda; class Insecta; order Lepidoptera; family Erebidae; genus Eilema; species Eilema griseolum. The sequence continues at coordinate 24,234,217 of OY759242.1, read as the reverse complement.
TGAAGGAGGAGGCGGGGCGGGAGCGGCAGCGGGAGCGACGAAGGATCGCAAGCCAAGCTGCCCGCGTACGAAGGCAACTCGGGCGTCGGAGGTCGATGAACGACCTCCGCCCCCCATGAGCGCCGGCCTGGGGGTGACAGGTGGAGCCGCCGGTTACCCTGGCAGAAGCAGGCCGCGGCGGTGGCGCGCCTAGCGCGCCTCCCCGTTTTCGGGGTCGAGTTGGGGACTCTGTAGTCCCCACACCCGAGACGAGGGCCAGATCGTGAGAGATGGCCCTGGGTCGGCCGGGGTGCGAGGGATATGCCTGTCAACCTCACCTTCGGCAACCAAAACGACCCACAGGCGGCGTGCGTTTTAGTCGGTTCGAGTCCGACATAACCTCCTCCACCGGCTCCGGTGGGGAGGTATCCGTGGGGATTTTGCGCACGTAAAAAAAAAAAAAAAAAAAAAAAACATAGAGAGTTTCTGTGCCGTTAGTGTAATTTAAAAGACAACGCAAAAATACATTACAACAATAACATTATTTTAAATAAAATAAACAATAACATTAACTAAAAATGTTTACAACCCCAGTTTTTAATAACAATATCCGCCTTAATAATTGTGCCCCTAATTGGAAACATGCTACTTCATTTTAGTTCGACATATTAATATTATAAATAACTATTTATAATTTGGATTAAATTTAGATCAGCACCAATAACCGTCATCATCCATCTTTTCCACCTTAAACCATAATAAACTGGGTTTATTTTATGACAACTGGGTTGCTTTGGGTAAATTTAAAATATGGTTATTAACGAAGAAAGAGAAAAAAGGAAAATTCGAAAGTAGAAATGCTTTTATCCTATCATTTATCTGTATCTTAGGTTTACCTGCTGGTTTTGTAAAAAGGAAATTTTTAACTGTCCAAGAATACCTTTTTGTTTTTATGCAAAAAATCACCACGGATACCCCCCTTGTCGAAGCCGTCTGTCTCACAACCCCGGCCGACCCAGGTCCATTTCTTTTGAGCTGGCCCTGTGACCACGGAGTTCCCCATCTAGGCCTCGGGTATGAGGAGGCGTGTATCGCTGAAGTAGCCCAATCAGAACTATTCTGCTACAGCTGTGTGGTACCACCAGGTGAACTATGTAGGTGGACTACAGGCAAACACCGGATTTGTCTCTAATAAAAGTTCTCAATGTAACTAAGAGCATAGTCCCTGCAGTCCCTGTGTCCCAGTCAAATTCAAATTCAAATGCTTTATTGTGAAACATAGGTACAAAGATGGTCTTTTACATAATTTGATCAGCTATGTTCAGCCATATCGGCTTACAATATTTTTTGAGGAAATTATTAATTAATTAGAAATTATCGTACATTATATTTAAATTATTACACTAGGACTCTGGTGTGGGACGCCACATGCGTTGATACCATGGCTCCTATCCATATAACTAGCACGGCTGGCTGTGCTGGTGCTGCTGCTGCTTCTGCAGAGGCTCTCAAGCGGCGCAAATACTCCAATCTCATCGGAGATTATGAATTTGTGCCGTTTGGAGTCGAGACTTTGGGGTCGGGGGTCCGAGCGCTCGCAACCTCTTCCGTGAGATTGCGAAGCGAATGGTCGACGCTTCTCGTGATCAGAAGGCTGGCCTCTTTTTAGGTCAGAGAATAAGCATTGCCATACAACGTGGCAATGCTGCCAGTCTTCTGGGAACAAGAAACTCTTGTGGTAGCGTTCACAAGGGAATTCTACGACGCATTTTAATTGTTCTTAGCTATAAGTTGTATAATAGTATTTTTTTTTAATTGTATTTAATATTTATAAATTATTTCTTGATTTGTTTATTAATATAATAACAACTAAAATTAAAAATAAACCCGTTATGTAAGTCGGAAAAAAATTACACTTATCTCATTTATACCAGTCATATCATATATTATGTATAATGTTATATAAAGTCTTTCTTATCAGGTTTTATTTCTAGTGTTTGGTCTTCTAAAAATTCACCTACATTATATGTAGTAACATTTCGCTACCAGCAGCTTGTGCATTTTGTCTTTAAATATATTTACTGTCTTTAAATATATTTACTGTCTTTACATTTCTGATATGTATTGGAATCTTATTGATAATGCGTTGCGCTATGCAGAATACACTTTGATGAAGTAGTTTTGTGTTACTTTTCGCCATTCGCAATTTGTCTTTGTGACAATCTCTTGTGCGGAATTCAAACAAGTTGATATTTAATTTTACGAAAACAGCAGTTTCATATATAAACAGCGAAGGCACTGTTAGTATATTTAGGCTAATAAAATGTGGTTTGCATGACTGAATTTGCTTTAAATTGCACATACTCCTAATACAAAGCTTCTGAGCACGAAAGACTCTTTCTCTTTCAGTAGAATTACCCCAGAATATGATTCCAAATCGCAAAGTAGCAGCAGCATGTCCATGATATATAGTCTGCAGTTTAATTCGAGGAGGTAGGACACAATGGTATTTCCGTCCAATTGAGCAGTTCGACTGGGGAAGTACCTCCGCCCTACAGAAAATCACTGCCATAATAACCTCGTGCTGTGTTCCCAGCGGTAAGTAGCGCAGCCAGTGAGCTCACTGGAGAGTTTTCGTGCTATCCGTAGGAAGCTTGTCCTGCTTTGTCTTTTACACTGACGGCACAGAAACCCTCTGTGCTTACAGTGTTGGCAGCGCGAGTGTGAGTGTGAGTGTTCCTTGGTTTTGCACAGGTATGGAAGTGGCCACGGTAACCACTTTCCATCAGGTGGGCCGTATGTTTGTCTGCCACCTAAGTGGTTTAAAAAAAGTCCCATTAGGTTACCGCTCTTTAGCCATGGTTACCTATCTACACTATCCTCACTACAAGCACGCTCCGTTCCTTCACAGAAACTTGAAGTGAGAAAGAATAATAATAATAATGTTTATTTCTCACCAAAACGTTTACATAACAAATCTCAAATAAAATACAGTAGAACGTAATTAATAAATTAGTACAAGGATCAATCAGAATTATGGCGGGCTGGCACCTGAACTAGGAGAATCCTGTGTCTCAGGCTACCAACCCTCCACCCCTGGCCAGAATCTAATATAATTTGTAAATAAGGATGTGTGAAAATACGTGTGGGTGTGGGTGTGTGTGTGTGTGTGTGTATGTGTATGTGTATGTATGTGTGTGTGTGTGTGTGTGTGTGTGTGTGTGTTTTATGTATACATATGTTCGTGAATGTGTACGTATATGTCTTGTTTGTCTTTGGGTGTGCATTGAGTACCTATGTGTGAGTGTGTGTTGCGTCTGAGTGAGGGTTAGGCGTTTGCGGCTGCATGTATACCGTATGTGTAAGTATGCGAATGTGCATCTGGATATGTAAGGATTCAAGTTCCTAGTGGTTTTTGCTTTATACTCGTAGAATTTTTTCTGTGCTAAGGTAATCATGGGCCATTAGATATTTTTTAAGTATAGATTTTAATCTAAACTTAGGCATTTTGTAGATTTGGTTCGAATCATTAACGAACCGATAAATGAAAGGGCCCATGTAATACAGTTGACGTCGAGCGAACATTGTGTTGAAGGAGGGAACAGGTGTTCGAATTCTTCTTTTACTCAGTGAGATCTTAGATGGATCGATAGATTTATGGTGACGTAGGACTGTACAGTAGATGTATAATTGGCGAACTGTGAGGAAACGCGATTCTTCATAAAGTTTTTGAGTGGGATATTTCCTGGTCTTATGGAACATGACTTTGATGACTGCGCGTTGGGCTCTTTCCAGCTCAAGCAGATGAGTTGGAGCAGCTCCACCCCAAATAGGGCAGCAGTAAGACAGAACGCATTGGCAAAGGGCATAGTATATGCTGGTTATGAGATTGCAGTCCGCAGCTTCGCGTAGGTTTTAAAAAATTGGAAGTAATTTACGTACTTTTTTGCTAAGTGACGATATATGCGGTTTCCAATTTAAATGGCAATCTATGATAATTCCCAGGTATTTATGGGTATCGGTCTGGGTAATGGGAATGCAGTCACAGTAGCCACTATTTTCGAGTTTGCATTGGGAAGTATGAGCTGTAATAGAAAAATTTGACATTGAACTTGTTGCTTCCGTTATTCTAAAACAAATATATTTTGTTTTAGTTACGTTAATAGTTAGTAAATGCTCATCAAGCCAAAGGCTAACTCGTTTGAGGCCCATTTCAGCAGACACTTGGACCTGTGGCCATGTTTTCCCACGGCAAATCAATACGGTATCATCTGCAAAAGCCAGTAATTCCGCGTTATCTATTTGAAGTTTACAGAGGCTATTAACGTAAGCTAAAAATAGCGTTGGACCGAGGGTACTACCCTGCGGAATTCCGTACGTAACCGGAAAGCTCGTGCTATAAGTGTTTTCTACTTTAACCACCTGACTTCTTCCATCCAAATAGTCTCGGAGCCACTCCAGAACTGTACCTCTTATGCCCATGTATTCCAGAGTGCGCAATAAAATTGGTATTGAAACGGTATCGAATGCCTTCTGGAGGTCCAAAAATATGGCAACACATTTTTCACCCTTGTCTACTGCCTTTGTAACGATATCCGAGAGCCTAGCTACCGCATCCTCACTATTTCTACCCGAGCGGAAACCGTATTGGGTACTTGCTAGAATGTTTTTGCTTTCGAGGAATTTAATTAGACGAGTTTTAACTACTTTTTCCATTATTTTACTAATTGCACTCAGTAGCGATATGGGCCTGTAGTTAGCAATTGTCTCTGCGTCACCACTCTTAAACACGGGCACGACAGCTGCTTCTTTGAAAATTGCTGGGAAAATCCCAGTGGTAAGGCTAAGATTACACAGATGAGCAATCATGGTGCATAAAATCGTCCGAGAGTTTTTTAGTACAATATTTGGAATGTTATCCATACCTGGAGCACTGCTATTCTTTAGGCTCATGATAATTTTATTAATTTCAATGTGATCTGTTGGATCTAGAAACATAGAACTAACATTGCTTGACGGAGTATTTTTTTCTGCTAAGCGCAGTTCAGTAGTACCATTTCTTATTAAGATGTCTGTAGCTAGTTCTCTACCAATCGAGGTAAAGTATCGATTAACCATATTAAGTGATTCACAAGGTGAATCCGGCACTAGTTCAAGTAGATTAGATGCTCTGGAGTGATTTTTCTTAATATTACACAATTCTTTCACAGTATCCCAAGTCCCTTTATTATTTTTGAAATGTTTGTTAAATTTGTCCTTATAATAGTTATTTTTTAGATTTTTAGCTAATGAGTTACAAGTATTGCGATAGTTTAGGTACTGCGTTTTTATTTCGGCGTTGTCAGGATTCAGTTTTGAGATACTGTGAAGTTTATCCCTAGTCTTAAAACATTTGATAACACCTATTGTAATCCATGGTTTTAATGGTCGTTGACGATTAGCAAAAGAAGCTGTGTATGAGTTTTGGGTTATAAGAGTCTGGAGCGTATTTATTAGTATTTCCGCGGCCAAGTTCGGGTCTGTAATTTTTAGAAAGGATGTCCAGTCTTTTGATTTTATAGCTTCAGTCAGAGCGGTATAATTTATTTTTGTTCTAGTTAGGTTTTTGTGAATGGTTGGTTTTGATGAGGGTGCACTATCATAGGTCAAGAACGTGGGATAATGGTCTGTGATATCTGTTTCAAGTACAAAACATTGATGGTCGCCCTCTAGCTTGCACATGAAGTGGTCTAAGCAGGTATGACCATGCGTGGGGATGTCAACGCCTTGATGTAAGCCATGGGAACCAATGATTTCCAGATAATCTCTAACGTCGTTATTATTGGTATCTAAGGTGTCGATGTTTATGTCTCCGGTTAGTATGATATGCCGCGATTTGGTATTGGTTAACAACGTGTCCAAAGCATCAAGGAATATTTTAGGATTTTTGAAACAGAAAGGGCGAGCTATTACTGTCAAGTTGCCTATTTTGGCCGTCAAGCAATTGGCCTCATCTAAGTCAACTTCTTGTACAGATGCTTTAATATTCACGTTCAAATACATGATCACTCCATCATTCTGGTTAAAGCTATGCTTACTGAAGTACATAGAGAAACCATCAATTTGAGGGGGATTCGAGTTTTCATTACACCAACATTCTGTCAGGACGATGATATCTATATTAGTTTTTAACCTTGTGATATATATTAGAAAGCTGTCTAAATTTTTATTTATACTTCTTATGTTGAATGAAATTATGTTTAATCTATTTGAATTATCAAACTTGTGCGCTAAATGGTTGGGGTCTACAATTAATTTACATGGAATTTTGCAACACCTATCAAATTCGTCAAATAATTGTCTGTTGTCCATTATTAGTTTTCAAAAGTGTGAGTGTGCTATTTATGTTGTTTGAAATTGAGTGGAATAAACTTATTTTTCGGCTGAAATACCATACAACATTAAAATAAATTTCAATAATTATAAAAAATGTATAGGCAAAATATGAATTCCAATGATAAGGTGTTGGACAATTGGTGCAGCTACTAGTAGTTATTGAGTTGCGTTGAGGTCTTTTGATTGAGTGGTTAGGTTGTAATTTGTTTGTTTTGGAATAAATGTTGCCTAATTGTGTGGTTGTAAATTTTGTAAGTATGTAAGTTGGAGTGAAGTTGGATTGTGTTTTGATTGAGTGATAATTGTGTATATGGGCGCTATGGGCGAATGTGTAGATATTAGATGTACAAAATAAGAGTATGCTTACAATAAGGAATATTAGTCATTTATTTCTTAGCTGTTGTAGTTGAACTTCGCTCTTTACTAGGATGTGTGGTTCCCCTTCTTCCTTCCGCAAGTAGACCAGTCCGTTTGAGGTCCAGCAGTAATTGTAACCCATAGATTTGCGGAGCTCACGTGCAAGGTAGTATAGCCGAGAAGCTTGAGGAGTCAAGTGGTTGGCTAAATATATTTCGGTTTTGGGGTCATCTAATCCCAAGTGCGTCGAATTTAATTGCTCTGTTTTGTATCGTCTTGATTCGAGGTTTTGTTTTTTCGCTGCCATCAGAACTTGTCCTTTAAGTAAAGTTGACGAGAATTCAACTATTACAGACGTGGTGGACTGCCCAGGTTTAGTAGGTACTCTATATACATCGCGTAATTCAGTGGTATCTATCTTGACACCCAAACTGGTAGTAAGTTTTTTAATCATGTCGAAAATCTTTCCTTTTGGTTCATTTTTGGTAATTTGATATCAATCCCCAGATTAATATCAAATTACTAGTATTTTGAGGTATAGTATATGTACGAGTCTATGTATTGGATGTTTAGGGATAGGGCTGTTTAATATCAGACAGATATATACAGCCCAGACATAGCCTCAGATGCATGCCTCGAGTCAACAATAGAGCCCAGAATTCGGTAATCGGCTCACCATCTATTACGTGGGGCCGAATTCAATGATTGGTGAAATATGGGTGTTAATTCACCTCTGCCGAACCCTCCGGGGATAAAGGCGTGATTATATGTATGTATGTATTGTATGGTTATTTAGTTGATATTTGTATTCATTATAAATATGTTTGTACACCTATTTACTTATATTATGTATTTGCATTACATATCTATCTATGATAAGGATGTATGTGCCTATATATATATTACTTTAGATAATGTTTGTTGCTGTATACGGTATTTTATCTCTATAATATACTCAATAATGCACCACCTGAGTTTCTCTCTGCACCCGCCTTTGGTTGACTGGTATAGATTGCCTGTGGCATTAAGTCCGCCTATGTACTTGCATTAAGTTTAAAAAAATACGATGAAAATCAATAAAACAGTTTGATTTTCCCTAAATAACATAATTTTGAGACTTTGTAGTCTATCAGTATCAGAATAAACGGGATATTTACCATGTTTCATTATTTGTAGTCTAGATCGTTTTGACGCTGACTGTACCTATCGTTAATCAAGTTTGACATGTACCACGTGACCAATTTTGAAGCCGGCAGGAACCGGGTTATAAGGACCCCTCGCCATTGGCTATCATAGCTCATCTCCACATAACAAACTAATACAGTACCCCAAGCTAATATCACTCAATATTGATGATACGCTCACGACAGCTGATAGTGATCACCGTGATCACGTGATCATGTTGATGATCGCGTGACGTGATCATGCACGTGCCCACTGACTAATGCTATGATTCAAACTGACTTGAGGGTAATTTTGATATTTTAAATGTGAGGGGAGAGGGATTGAAAAGCTTTGATGTAATTGGTTTGTTTTTATGGCTATGTAGGTTCATCTGTTCCCTCATAGCTCCTGAACTACTTATTAAAAATGGACAGATGAGATATCATTAGAAGCGTCTTGGTCGTCTACTGGTTATAAGCTGTATAACGTACTCTCCAGCGGTCATAAAGTAATAATAATAATAATAATAATAATAATAAAGCCTTTTATTCGGACAAAATATACAATTAAGTTTTAAAAAACCACTGCACTGTTTTTTTTTTCGAAATTAAGTATATTCGACTATTTGATGCTTCTTTATTTTTTGTAAGTCCGTTTGCCAATTGGCAAAGGCCTCCTCCAACCTACTCCATTCTGATCTCTCTATGGCTACTCTACTCCATGTTGTACCTGCAACTTGCCTTATATCGTCGTCCCATCTTTTTTGTTGTTTGCCTCTTTTCCTTTTGCCTTCCCTTGGGTACCAACGTGTTGTTATTTTGCTCCATTTATCCTTTCCTCTGGCCATGTGTCCCGCCCACTTCCATTTCAGCCTTTTTATTTTTAGGGTGACGTCCTGTACCTTGGTCTTTCTCCTAATATTAATGTTTCCTATTCTATCCCTCCTCTTTACTCCCATCATGCTTCTCTCCATTGCTCGTTGGCAGATAGCAAGTCTATCGGTGGTGTTTTTTGTTAAGGCCCATGTTTGACTTCCATATATTAGGGTTGGTAGAATGCAGACATTGAATAATTTACTTTTTGTTGCTATATGAAGGTTTTTGTTTTTCATTATTTCGCTTAGGCTCCAATACCTTTTCCAACTGTTTGCTATTCTTCTTTGGATTTCTTTGTTTATATTATCTTTGGGTGATATCAGCTGTCCAAGATATATATACTCTTCAACGTAGCCTATTTGTGTCTCGCCTATGTTTATGTTGCTTTTATTTCCGTTCGTCATTACTTTTGTTTTTTCAGGGTTCAATTTTAGTCCTACCTTTTCACTCTCCGATGCTAGCTCATTTAACATTTTATTTAGATCTTCTGGCGTTTTTGCGAATAACACAATGTCATCGGCAAATCTTAAGTGTGTTAGTGTGCGGCCATCTATATTCAAACCTAGATTTTCCCATTCAAGTTTTCTAAAAATCATTTCCAAAACAGAGGAGAAAAGTTTTGGAGAGAGAGGATCTCCTTGTCTTACTCCTTTTTGTATCTTAAACGAATTTCCTTTCTTTTCTAATTGAATGCACGCCGCGCTGTTTTTGTATACATTTCTAATTATTCTTATATATTTTTGTGCTATCCCTTGTTCTTTTAACGCCTCCCAGTTTGTATGTAATAATGAGTCGAATGCTTTGCTATAATCGACAAATGCTAGGTAATATTCGAGTTGGTATTCCGTATATTTTTCGATGATTTGCCTAACAGCATGGATATGATCAAGTACTGAATAGTCTTTCCTAAAACCTGCTTGTTCTATAGGCTGTTGCTCGTCAAGTTGTCTTTCCATTCGCTTGAGTAGGATCTTTGCAAATATTTTGTACAGGTTGGACATCAAGCTTATGGGCCTGTAGTTTCCGATATCATATTGATCACCCTTTTTGTACAGAAGGATTATATTAGATTCAGTCCATTGTTGGGGTATCGTTTCTGTATTTATAATATCATTGAATATGTCTTTTAGAACAGGTGTTATTGCATGTTTCGTTTGCTTTAGTACTTCGTTACTTATTCCGTCGGGTCCTGGAGCTTTATTGTCTCTTTGCGTTGCTATAGCGAATTCTATTTCCTCCTGTATTATGCTGGGTACGGATGAGATTTCCAACAACTTTATTTCTTTTTCCACAATAGTGCTTTCATATAGTTTCTTGTAGTAGGATGTAGCAATTCCTAATATTCCTTGCCTTCTATTTTCCTTCAAGTTATTGCTATCTTTCATCTGTATGATCCAGTCCTTTTTGCTATTTAACTCCTTATATGCCTTTTTTATTCCTCCTGTCTGTAGAATGTGTCTCTCTATTGTTTCCATTCTTTTCTGTGTTCTATCTTTTCTAATACTTTCTTTTATTTCTTTACTGAGTTTTGCTATTTGCTTTCTATTATAGTTAGTATTTTTTCCATTAATTAGGTCAGATCTTTGATTAAGTAGGTTAATGGTTTTGGTAGTCATCCATTCGTTGGGTAGGTCCTTTTTATTACTTCCCTGTTTAATAGCTGTTTTGATTGTTTTTTCTAACCAGTTGTATTTTTCTTGCACCTTCATGTTTGTTGTCTCTTTGTTGTATTCTGTAAGATTTTTCGTTATAGAATTTGCCATTTGTGCTGTTTGGTATTTGGTAGGTTTTGTGTTTATCATATTGTTTCTTGGTCTTGGGATTTTGGGCGGGTTCGTCATCAATTCTGCTCGGATAATTCGATGGTTGGTGTTGAAGTTGAATTTGCTAAGGACTGTCATGTTTGAGAAATATCTGCTTTTATTCGTCATTATAAAGTCTATTTCGTTTTTAATTAGCCCGTCTGGTGATAACCAGGTCCACATCTTACTTTTTTTCTTCTTGAAGACTGTGTTTAAGATTTTCAAACCATTCTCCTGAGCAAAGTGTACAAGCCTTTCTCCGTTTTTACTTCTGGCCTTTTTTTTATATATAAATGGCCCAAGGACTGTATCCTCATCTGGTTGTCGTTCTCCAATTTGACCATTGAAGTCTCCTATTACAACGAGGTTTTTGTGAGCATGGTCTTGGATTGCTTTATTTAGTTCTCGGTAGAATGAGTCCGTTAATCTTGTATCTGATTGTTCCGTAGGTGAGTATACTTGTATGATGGACCATGGGTCTTTGTACCCCGGCAGCTTAAGATTCATCACTGCTATGCGCTCTGATATTCCTATGAAGCTTTCCACATAGGTCGCGAGGTATTTTTGTATAATAAAACCCACTCCATACTGACCTGGAGTTGCGCCTATATGGTATAGAAGGAAGTCAGGGTACGAAATTATTCTTTCTCCCATTCGCCTTACTTCGCTCAGTCCGACGATGTCCCATTTAATCTGTTTTAACGCATGTGTTAATTCTGTAAGGTTTTCATCGTTTTTAAGCGTAAGTACATTGAGAGCTGTAACATAGATTTTTGATCTACTGTGATTGTTTTCACAATTGTTTTCCTGTGTTGTTGGAGGGTTGTGGTCATTTTCCCCCACGAGGACCAGTCGGCTTGGGAGAGATTGTGTAGTTTCTTTTGTTTGGTTTTTATATTTTGGTTGGATTGTCCGTTTGCAGGTTGATGATTGCTATTGTTTTTTATGTGTGGGTATATCAGTGAGAGAGTTCGATCGAATTCTCAGCAAATCGAAGGCGTTTGTCCTGTTAGTTTTAATAGAACTTATCGTTTGTTGCTTTTTAGGTTTAGTGGTGGAAGTCGACATTGGTGAAGTAGATAGTTCTCTTTTTCTTTTGTCAGAGTTGGGTCCTTTAACTACTAGCTTATCATAGTTGAGAAAAGCAATATTTCCCTTTTTCTTCTCCTCTAGCAGCTGTGGTATCAAAGCCTTTCTCTTTTCTATGACTTCCTTAGAATAGTCTTCCGATAGATAGATTTCCTTCAACATTTTTTTGTTTTTTATAATTTGGTCTTTTTTCCATCCATTTATAAATGATAGCAGCACAGGTCTATGTTTGCTCCCAACTTTATTTTTCCCTATACGGTATAGTCTGTTTATTTCATTTTCTTCCACGGATAAATTTAAGTCTCGTTTAAAGATCTCCTTAACGGTTTGAAATAGCTCCAATACCGATTTTTCACTCTCTTCTAAACCATAAATAACTATATTGTTACTTTTCTTCTCTTTTTTCAAATACTCAATCTCGTTCTCCAGGTTACAAATTTTTTGTTTTAATTTTTTATTTTCTTCTATCATAGGAGTTAATTTTTCTTCCATTCGATGCATTATATTCTGTGTCAGAGATTCTTTTAGATCATTTGTCTGTTTCTCCATTTCTATCTTCATTCTATCAAACAATAATTGAAATTGCTCTTCCATGTTGTCAGATGAGGTTATGTGAAATGGAACGTAAATGCAACTTGGTAGAAAATATTTGTTTAGTAGATTTTTTGTGATGGCAACTCTCGGGGTAGTTGTCAACTGACTGTCAGTTCGGGTATTGACTGGTATTGCGGGTATTTGTTTATTTGTTTATTTTCCCGGCTGTCAAATTGACTTAGGTTATAAAAATATTTTATTCTAACCTCAATTGTTGATATTTGAGCTTCACTTTTAACTAGTTGTTTTTGAGAATATCCAAGGATCGTTCTTTCCTATGTCTTCTGATGTTGTTTAGCTGATGTTTGAAGCACTACAGTTCTTAAAGTGTAACTATAACTATTTTTAATAAGTGTTTTATTGCTGACAAATATCCGCGACTTGTTGTCACTACAACGACCGGAAACGGAATCCTCATAAAGTACTGTGTTAAAAAAAAAACTTGAAATAAATATACTGTTTGATATCTGAAAGTGCTTAATTAGCACATTACAAATACCTATGTATAAATTATAGGTGTCGCAAGCTGCAAAATAAATATAAAAAAAGTTTAAAACTAAAACTTGACCACAGAAAAATCACGCTTTAAAATTGCAGACGCATTTTAATTGTTATTAGCTATAAGTTGTATAATAGTTATTTTAGTTTTATTGTACCTATTTAATATTTGTAACTAATTGTATATTATAACGCTTTAAAAAGTAATAAACAAGAAAATATCAAGGTCGTATACCATATGGCTGTGGTCGTATACCATTTAGTCTAACAAAACAATACATTTTAGGGAAAAGTAGCATACGACCACGGCTATCCTTGATATTTTCTTGTTTACTTGAAACTTTTGAAAGCGTGATTTTCCTGTAGTCGAGTTCAAGTTTTAAACTTATGTGTGCATGCTTTATCATATTTTAGATGCCTCGGAACGCACGTTAGGCCGTCAGCCCTGGTTGCCATACGAGCTTTTATGGCAGTCCTTAGCGGCAACTGAAGCTCTAACAAGTCTGACTTCGATTTCGATGATTTCAATATCACCAATCTGAGAAGTATAACTGGGGTGAAGTTGATGAATCGAGTGAAAAATAACGAGATAAGGAAACGTTGTGGTGTGCTTGAAGATGTAGTGACAAAGATAGAGTAAGAGATGCTTAGAAGACTGACGAAACAAATTTATGAGGCGGGGGTGAATGGACAACCCGGCAGGGGTCGACGTAGACATACGTATGTCAATCAGATCGAAGGCATTTTAAAGAAAGGACACGTCAAGAGTACCCGAAACCGGTGAGCATGTATGAAAACAATTTTATTATGAAAGTAGAAGAAGCAAAAGATGTATACCAGGACCGTGGCAAGTGGAAAACTGTAGTCTCTGCACTCTCTACTGGGAAAAAGGCGTGACTGTTTGTATGTTTAAATATTCCACGACATTCTACACAACGCTATCTAGACCCATGGTAAGCATAGTTTAACCAGCTTATGTTATAGAATCTAGACTGCGGATAAACATATGTACCTATGTATATCACCAATTGGCCATGGAAATCAAAGGTGTGTGTTGCGCGGCGTCTTCTCCACCAGTGCCTAGGAGTGGTGGTAAACTTAGTTTAAGTAGAACTGGCGTCAAAGAGCAGTAATAGTATTGCACATTTTGAGAAATAAAAAATGTAATCGGTTAGGTAAAACCGGAGTTTAGATTTGATCAAAAGTTTTGATACCCGACATCCACAATAGTTAAAAAAAAAGTAGTACGTTCTTCACCGTGCTGATCACTTAACCCTTTACATTAATAATCCATCAAGAGCCCTTAAAATACATAAATTCCCATATTTCACCATACAACATCTATTAGCCACATAAGGGCGTGTCCACATTATTTCCGGCTCATTGGTCGCGTGTGGGCTCACCCCCTCAATTGGCTATAAATTATCGTTTGGTAATGTTGGTACTTCGGTACTCATCACTGGGTACTCAATAGTAATGAGGGTGATGGAATTTTTTTTGTTGAGAGTACTGTAATTGTTTGAAATATTTACGCTATATGAACTCACTGTGCTGATGTCACTGAGCTGATAACCGCGGCTTCGTCCGCCTTGATGTCGATTATCGCGTCCAAACATAGTCTATGTCATTTTCGAAACATTTCCTTGTCTATCACTGTATCAGTTTTTACTGGTAACAAACAGCTCATGCGTCACCTACAAGATCTCTCCTTAATTAATGACCGGCAATATGGCTTCAGGCCGAAACGGTCAACGGGTGATATTCTAGCATACATTACTCATCTTTGGGATGAGGCTATAGACAAGCACGGTCAGTCACTGGCAATTAGTCTTGATATCGACAAAGCTTTCGATAGAGTCTGGCACAAATCGCTTCTATCCAAGCTTCTTTCGCAGGCTTGTGCGTTCACAGCAAAGGTATCTTCTTTCCTTCCCCTTTCCACTATTCGGAGCACGCCACTGCCACTGCAGGACAATCTCAATATCGTAGGCATGGATGTTAACTGAATAACAAAAACTACATCGAGAGCATTATCAAAACAACTTCGCGGGAACTCGAACTCCTGAACAAAGTGAGGCGTTTTTTCACGCCGAAGCAGCGGTGTCTTCTCTATAAGACACAAATTCGCTCCTGGGTGAAATACTGCTCGCACCTTTGGCTCCGCGAAATACCTACTAGATGCTCTCGACAGGTTGCAGCGACGTGCGGTCCGCATTATCCGCCTTTGCAGATGCGTAGAGATGTTGCTTCCTTGGCCGTATTTTACCGTCTCTACCATGGTGAGTGTTCTGATGAGCTCTTCCAACTAATCCCACCCTCGCCTTTCCTATATAGGACAACAAGTGAGGGTGACATCTAATGTCACCATCACACTGTGCAGAATATACGAGCAAGAACCAAGCGGTTCGGAAACTCTTTTCTTTCCCGCACCACCAAGACCTGGAATCCTAGGTCCCGGGTCCTTTAAGTGGGGCGTGATGGCATCTAATGAGACCGCCAAGCTGAGTGCCACCATTATAACGTTACTTAGTGTCTGTAATGGTGACCCTCTTTCCTGAGACTGTACACCACAAAAATACCAAGGTTAACATAATAATAAATAATATTTTTCGTCGGGTTTATCGACCTCTAGAAACTTATGCTGATGAATCATCTAAAAAAATACACCAAAATGTATTCAAACGGTACCTCATTTCAAATACAACAACGGAATTTCCACACTGAATTAGTTCTAAGTAATTAAACTCTTATCGGCGCGTGCGCACTCACCCCTCTTCTAAAAAAAAAACAACTCGTCGTATTCAAATTAACAAAACATTACCGTGTATTCCTACTCTAATTGTTTTATTTTTAAAAAAACACCCTATACATTTTCATCACTATGTAAAACAAACCTTATTTCTACTGAACATAAAATTCAATCTCCCGTAATTACTGTTTAATTTCTATGTTTAAACTAAAATGTACTTTATTTTAAGAGTCATAAGATTGGTGTTTCCTTGTGATTAGTTTAGTGAGGTCGGTTGTAAGGTGACGCAAGTCGATATGAAGAAAAAAGGTGGCACGCGCCCCGACGTACGCGCAACTATAGAGTATCTTCCCTTACAATCGAGGGGTGGATTAGAGATGTGGTCGTAATCAATATATCGATATTAATTGATATAACGAAAAATGTCTAAAAATAACTATATATTATTTTTCTGGTTCTGACAGACAATCAATTAGCTTATTGTAGTTGACTGCTGGACATAAGCTTTTCCCAATGTGACACCTATACCTTTTTTTATACCACTTAGGTGGCAGACAAGCCCACCTGATGGAAAGTGGTTACCGTGGCCTATGGACGTGTGTAACACCAGAGAAGCCACACTCGCGCTGCCGACCCTGTAAGCACAGAATCTCTGTGCCGTCAGTGTAAAGGACAAAGCAGGACAAGCCTTTAGTCATCCCACTGACAGCACAAATTCTCCAGTGAGCTCTGGCCGCTGGGAACACAACACGAAGTTATTATACCTAAATAAAATAAAAATCACATAATGCTATGTAAAACCAAAGGGGTTGTACAATACTCACTTGATTTTTTTAACAATTTTTTAACGCAAAAGGTTATACGTAGAGCGGTTTTAAGACTCTGATGTTTTATTATTTTATCATCTCTAAGCATCAACGAGCTCGCCCCCTATTACGTCGCGTCAGTAAATCATAGCTTGCGAAATGTGGGTGTTAATACACTTCTGCCTACCCTTTCACGGAACTACAGGCGTGTATATATGTATGTTTATAATCGACGAAAAAATTGAAGCCTATAGCAAAAATACCCATGGTAAAAATATCGATGTTATCGATAAAACTCTAGCAACATCACTAGTGGTCGTGACACAGGGCGCACGCGCAGGTGATGTTCCGCTTCGCACGTCGCACGCTTCCGATGCCCACTGCCCACTCCCACACCTGGGCAGATTAGGATTTGTGATAATCAACTTAACCTAGAATTTATTCAACGATCCAACGTACTTTTTATTGGAGTTATATTTAAGTGAAAGTGAATTGATATTCTTTTACCCATTATGTATTTGTTTGGAGACAAAGTTTATAAGTAAAATGTGAACTCCTTACCAGCTCACGTGTTTCTTTCTTCCTACAGTACCGGGTCCTTTAAGCGGGGCGTGAAAACGCATCCGATGAGGCCGTCAAGCTGAGTGCCACTAATACCATTGCATCATGGTACGTGTCTGCAATGGTGACCCTTTTTCCTCAGATTGTCACGAAGCCCAATTGTCGTGTTCTATCTACATAAGAAAATACATTAGTATTTTTTTTTCGGGTTATTCCCCCTGTTCGTGCGGAAATCGCCAATAGCACAGAATAAAATAATAGTACTCCAATGTGAGTACTTAACTAAGGAAGTAGGTACATGCTGTAGTTGGGAGATGACCATTACCAGAGAATGAACGAGCCATTATGGTGTGAGGTTTTGTCAGCCTAGACCCTGCGTTACCAGGTCTAGCAGCTTCCAGTTACGCCACGAGGAGGCTCCTTCTTGCAACCAATCTACCGGTCACAAGAGTCCTGCAATGGGGTTTTTTTTTAATGATTACCTCTCTGACACGAAGTCGGAGCCTATTGTCGCACAGTTATATTGATTCCAACCTTTTATTATTCACTGTAACCCTCGCAGAATTCATCTCCTTTAACCAATTTTTATTCTAAGTTATTCTCTCTCTTTTTCTGGCCTCTTTGTCATACTAGTTTTTGTATTCCTCATATTTTAGGGATATGTTTACTATTTTTTTTCCATCTTCAATACATAACATAACATAAACTCACGCCTATATCCCCGAAGGGATAGGCAGAGGTGCTAGCACCCACATTTCGCCAGTCTATGTTTAGGTCTCAATGTAATAGGTGGTGAGCCTATTGCCATTAACCGGGCATAAACCTGCGATAAATACACACATAACTTCGAAAAATATCGAAAAGTCATTGGTGTGTGCCATGGTAAAACTTGGGATCGAACCCGAGACCTCATCTCAGCAGTCCATTACCCATACCACTAGGCTACCGCTGATCTTCAATACAATTTATTTTTATCAAAATTTATAATGCTATATAATTTGTACATTATATTTATCTAGTTTTCTAATTTTTTATTTATATATTATATAAATAATAAATTATTTATATAATTGCATTTTAATTATATAGTATATATAATTAAAATGCAATTAAAATTAGGTCAAATTTTTACACCTTTACTTGGTGTCATCAAATTTAGAACATGCACAATGAGGAGACACACTACTTATTTATCCCGATAGGTGGCGCATTATCGCTGGTGTTGTATTGCTGTCAAATTTCATACAAATTGTCAGTAAATAAAGGAAAAAGTTTTATGTGGAATAAGTAATGACGGTGTGTAGTGCATTTCAGTGTAAAAAGAAAGGTCTTTATCGTCTCCCTATTGATTTGAAAAGATGGATGCTGTAGATTAAAGCCTTGCGCATCATAAACTGAATACCAAATTAGTCTGCAAGAATATGTAGCGACCATTTCAAACCTGATGATTTTTAAGTAGGGAAGCATTTCTCTTCTCCATCTCTTCTTTTAAATTCATACAGGAGCACATTTTTATTGATAAATTCATAAACAAAATTATATCCGTTAAATGCAAATGTCAACGACAAGATTGACAAGCACCTCAAACAAAAAATTATAGACTAAGACAATCACCAGCGGAGGTGACGCCGTCTGAGATCAATTTTTACTGCGCCTCCCCATTGAAGAGGAGAGAGAGAGGAGAGATCTTCAAGAGGCGCATCAGAAGGATTCTTCATGGTCGGCAGCGCGAGTGTGACACCTCTGGTGTTGCATACGTCCATAGGCCACTGTAACCGCTTCCCATCAGGTGGGCCGTGTGCTTGTCTGCCAACTAAGTGGTACAAAAAAAATATTGAAATTTCAATTGCGCATGCTCTGAATTTGGTGACGTCACGTTAGAGCATGCGCAATTGATATCTCACCCCGAATTCAGCTGTCAAGTTCTGTTCCATTGTTCGAAATGTTCTTACAGCATGTACCTGCAATACCTATTGCAAATTACAAATCTTGCGTAATAAGTAATTACTGCTCGAGTTACATAATTATACCTGTAAATGTTTATTTTTTCTCAGTGTTGAACCGAACAAAGGTTAATAACGAGTTTTATCCAAAATTATCATTCGTCTCGGCTCCTTGTAAGTACCAATCGATTACTGAATGAATGGGATGGGAACTTGTTTGAAAACATATTCATTCCGGTAAGTTCATTCAATGGATCTAATTTACGTTCATTATCGTAGCTTAAAGGCTTGCAAAATTGTTTTTAAAAGGATATAGAGCTACGGTTTTTATTTATATTTGGTCCGTCAAGCCGCGTGGTTCCTGGCAGAGTAGAATTTGGATCTCTTACGGAGTCGTCCAAGGCGACTAATGGATAGAGCTGTTTATCATCAGATAGATATCAGCTCAAACTCCGCCTCAGATGCATGACTCGAGTCCCTATTACGTGGGACCGAATACAATGATTTTTTTTTTTTTTTTTTTTTTTATATAGGACACGTCAATTGGACTTCGCCTTGCCTGATGGTAAGCTGAAGGCAAAATCCCAGAAAAGAGGGTCACCATTACATACACATACCGTGTGACAATGGTGACACTCAGCTTGACGGCCTTATCATATGCTTTTTCACGCCCCGCTTAAAGGACCCGGGACTGTAGGAAGAAGGAAACACGTGAGCTGGTAATGAATTCCAGGCCTTAATGGTGCGACAGAGGAAAGAGTCTCCGAACCGCTTGGTTCTTGATCGGATGTTTTGCACCGTGTGCGGATGACATCTAAGACCTGCACGCGTTGTCCTGTGTAGGAAAGGGGAGGGTGGGACTAATTGGAAGAGCTCATCAGAACATTGATGAAATGTGGGTGTTAATTCACTTCTGCGTAAACCTCCGGGGATAAAGACGTGATTATAATTTGTATGTGACATCAATGTCAATAACTGCATTCAAATAAATGGTAAAAAGTTGACGTGCTGGCTATAAGATACGAGGATTTCTTCATGGGGCTACCATTCCAGATGCTGTTGGTCTTAAAATGGTAGTCCCTAACCTTAAAGCCTTAATAGATGATAGAACCGAGAATTATATGAAGAGGGAAACACATGCGAAGGCAGAGTATTCCAGCTATCGTGCGACAAACGAAGGAAGCCCAAAACCATTCGGTGCGAAGTGGTATTCTTTCCACACTCTCACCATATGAGGACGGCACCACAGCACAAGTTGTTCTTGACAGTTCTGAGTAGGTGTGATCAGTTTTAAGTACAGCTATCACTGTAGTTTTTAGACTTACTCACAGTTACTTGCAGCCTGAGTGTAGGGGCCCAACCATGACCGACCAAGTCAGTCTCATTTACGAACTAGTACACCTACTGATGAGACCCTTGTGTAAGTTACCTCTCGCATATGGGAGGGCAGTCATAAATAGCTCCTGTAACAGTCTAGACTTGTCAAATCAGTAGAAGTGTAGGGAACAGGACCCCGTACTGCTAACGTACAGCTGCAGAGAAACGTCACAGATACTGGCGTATATCTTGACCTCTAGTTGCGATCACGAGAGAAGTGAGGTCCCGAATAACTCTGTCTGTCTATATGTCTGTCTGTACGTTACGCTTTCACGCTTAAACAGCTGAACTAATTTTTATGAAATTTGGTATAGATGTATATTAGACCTTGAGAAAGTACCATAGGCTAGCCGCGGGTGGAGCCGCGAGCAACAGCTAGTAATTTATACAGCAACATCTAGTAATTTATACAGCAACAGCTAGTAATTTATACAGCAACAGCTAGTAATTTATACAGCAACAGCTAGTAATTTATACAGCAACAGCTAGTAATTTATACAGCAACAGCTAGTAATTTATACAGCAACAGCTAGTAATTTATACAGCAACAGCTAGTAATTTATACAGCAACAGCTAGTAATTTATATAGCAACAGCTAGTATTATATATAAACACCTCAACAAAGTCTAGGGAACAAGATGACCCCAATTATTTTTTTTCGTGTAAATCTTGTTTTGCAAATAACTGGCAGCAAATAAATAAAAATAGAATAAAGTAGATTACAGAGTTGTTCGAAATTTAAAAATAAATTTAAATAAGTAATGATTTTCGAATATGGAGGGAAAACTTTTAAAAGTGTTTGATTGTGCAGTTTCTCTGAGGCAAAATAAAAAATATTTTTTTTGATTGTAAATAACGTTTATTATCAATAATACGTCTTTTACGTATGGTTTGTGCATTTTTGTGACTGTAGTCATCATGTCACGTCGTCATTTAAGTCGCGAAGAGATGTTAAGGGCTGTTGGTATGCTGCAAGCTGGACGAACTCAACGCGACGTAGCGGATGCTCAACACCCAACCAAGCGTAATTTGCAGATTATGGGCACGCTACAGGTCTACAGGGGATGTTGCCGAACGTCACAGGGGACGAAATAGGGTTACTACCCCGCGACAAGATCGTTTCTTGCAAAATTCCGCAAGGCGGCAACCCACGATTACTGCTCGTCAGTTGGTCGCAGGCCTCCAGTCTCAGCATCAAGTGGTTATTAGCGATCAAACTGTCAGAACAAGACTACACGAAGCCAATCTTTATGCTCGCAGACCGCTTAGGGTTCCAGCTCTTCGACGTGGAAATCGAGGTCGTCGCTTATTGTGGGCTAACGCACATTTACAGTGGACCGACCATCAATGGGCATGGGTTCTGTTTTCCGACGAGTCTTGCTTCGGTTTTCATCCTGATTCGAGAAGAGTGCGTATATGGCGAGTTCCTGGACGTCGGAGTCGTCTCCAGAATCCGCAAGAAGTTCATCCTTACCAAGGTGGAACAATCATGGTATGGGCTGGAATTCGCCTTGGTGGAAGGACCGACCTCGTTTGGATACGGGGCAATTTGAATGCAAACCAATACATTCAGGAGGTTATACACCCCATGGTAATCCCTCATCGACAGCAGTTCGGTCAAGATTTTATGTTCATGCAAGATAATGCACGGTCACACACCGCGAGGGTAGTGGTCAATGCGTTAAGCGAGCACAATATGACGACGTTGGAATGGCCTGCTCAGTCTGCCGACCTCAATCCCATAGAGCATGCCTGGGATTTGCTTGGGAGAAGAGCTTTCAGTGATTCTTTGGAAAATCTGAACACTGAAGAACAACTTTTTTTACACCTTCGCAGTGTATGGAGCCATATTCCACAGACGATGATTGACAATCTCATACTAAGTATGCCACGCCGTTATCGAGCTGTTGCTAATGCTTTAGGAGGTCCTACAGATTATTAAAAACGTTTAAAGTACGGTTAATTACTGTATTTCTTACTACCTCGTTATTTTTGTGCCTAATCATAGAAGGTTGTAATACTCAATATTGGCACTATTCAATTCTTTCTTAAAAAAAAAAAAATTGGTATGAAAATGTTTTTATTAAAATTAAAATTAAAAACGGTATAAAAATACCCTTTTATTGATATAAAACACTCACTATTACAAGAAAGGGTTTTTAAATAAAAACTAGAAATGTCCTTGTTCCCTAGACTTTGTTGATGTGTGTATAATTTATTATTGGCTTGGTACCAAAAGTCTTGGTTAGGCCGCTACACTCAGGCCGCAAGTAACTGTCAGTAAGTCTTAAGACTACAATGGTAGCTGTACTTATAACTGCTCTCACCTATTCAGAACTGTTCAGAACGACTTGGTGGATCTGAAGCAACTTCGTCGCTGTAGTACCCAGTGATATCCACAAAAGACGCTTAAAAACCACTCACAGCGCATATAGAACATTGTCTCCATACCCCCTAACAACAGAATATCCTAGCTAGAATATGTTGTATTTCATTTTGTCATGTCGAGGCCGTCTTTTTTCTTTTCAATAGATATCCTATTCAATGTAGAAACTTGGTGGCACAAATTTGTCTCAAGTTTCGACCGGGTAGGTACCACCGTGCACTATTGCGAAAAACCCTCCATAGCAATTCAATCTCGGTTGGATTGTGTTCAGGGGTCAGCATGTGCATAGCCGGGCAGAGGTGGTGGTTGTCGCAGCACTAGTGGGACCAGTTGGTCTTGGCGTAGTCTAGTGGGGATGGCGCGGGGCGATGCGCCGAACAGGGAGACCTGTAGAAACGGTGGTGCCGCTGGCCGCCCGCGGTATAGTATAGGGGCCCAACTGGGGTTAACCACCTTGGGAGGCTGCCTCACCAGGCCGCGCATAATCCCGATATGGTTCGTCGTGCCGGTTGGTGACCGGATTTGGGAGCCCGGCGACCATACTCGGGGGGGTACGGGGGCCCTTCCGTTCGGCGCGTCGGCTCTCGCCATGCCTCACATTCATAGATGAAACCAATATCCCGCGCTTTGTCACACGGTGCTGCGGCGGCAATCACTTCTTTTTTCACGCCTTCTCCCACCCAAACTCATGGCAGCGCAATTCACAGAAAAAGGCAACACAGCGGCTCGTCACACTCCCAAAAGCTTGCTATTTGAGGTGGAGTCCACTAACATCTGTGGGCTCCATGCAAACCTCAACGCCGTCCACCAACACCTAGAGACGGCGAAACCTGCCATGTTTTTTCTAACGGAGACGCAAATACACCGCCCTGACGACACGACCTACTTGCTCTACCCTGGCTATGTTCTTGAGGAAAGTTTTCGTGCAAAAGCCGGGGTGTGCGTGTTTGTTAGGGCGGATGTTTGCTGTCGCCGTTTGCGCTGCCTAGAGGACCCATCCTTCTCCGTCCTTTGGGTACACGTAGACCATGGCCCTACGAGTCAGATCTATGTGTGCCTCTACCGTTCCCATACAGGAGATGCTGAGACAACTCGACTCTTCGAATACCTGAGTCAGGCGGCAGATGATGCGCAGGAGCGATTTCCGAATGCCGAAATGGTATTTTTGGGGGATTTTAACGCCCACCACGAGATCTGGTTGGGCTCCTCCAAAACAGACCATGCGGGAAGAGCCGCCCACGCATTTGCTCTGGCGCACGGCCTGACCCAATTGGTGCACGAGGTCACTAGGATACCAAGAAGGTCGGGCCAAGCACCTTCTCTGCTAGACCTTCTGCTGACGAGTGATCCGGACCGGTACAGTGTATCGGTGCGAGCCGCGTTAGGCAACTCTGACCACTGCCTGGTTTGTTCCACGGTGCCTATTATGGCGCCTCCACGACCAGTGCGGGGGAAGCGGCGTCTCTGGCACTACTCGTCAGCGGACTGGGATGGACTTCGTGACTATTTTGCGTCCATCCCGTGGGTTGAGCGCTGCTTTGAAGGTAAGAACCCATCGGATTGTGCTACTGCTGTCGCCGGTGAGATCGGTCTGGGTATGGAATACTATATCTCATACACCGATGTCACCGGTGACCGCGGGGTGCGCCCTTGGTTCGGGCGCGAGTGCGCGGAAGCTGTTGAACAAAAACAGTCTGCGTACCGCGCTTGGGTAAGGGCGCGCGCCACGCGCCATCCCAATCTGGGCCACTTCAAGGCGGCGTACAACAGAGCCACAAAGGTCTGTAGAAGGGCCTATGTCAGAGCGGATGCCCTGCGCATAGCGCGGCTTGGTCAAGAGCTAGTGATGCATCCCACGGGAAGCCGAGGCTACTGGCGACTGGCTAAAGCCGTGCAAGCCAACTTCTGTCAGCCTTCGCTGCCTCCGCTGCGTAACCCTGATGGATCCCTGGCCCATGAGCCGCAAGAGAAGGCAAATCTGCTGGCTAATTTCTTTGCGGCCAACTCCCGAATCGATGATTGTGGTACCCAGCCACCAACACTACCCGACAGTGACCACGCGATGCCTGATATCCATATCAGGCAACGCGATGTCCGTGCAGTGCTGCAATCACTCGATGTCCGGAAAGCCAGTGGTCCGGATGGAATTCCAGCGGTAGTTTTGAAAAAATGTGCAGCGGAGTTGTCTCCAATGCTTACGCGCCTGTACCGGCTATCCTACAGTTCGGGTACAGTGCCTTTGCCTTGGAAAGAGGCGAATGTTCAGCCGATTCCCAAGAAGGGGGATCGCTCGGAGCCAGCCAACTATCGACCCATAGCCGTCACCTCAGTGCTGTGCAAAGTGTTCGAGCACATAATTAACAAACAGCTCATGCGGCACCTAGAGGATCACTCCTTAATTAATGACCGGCAATATGGCTTCAGACCGAAACGGTCAACGGGTGATCTTCTAGCATACGTTACCCATCTTTGGGGTGAGGCTATGGACAAGCACGGCGAGTCACTGGCAATTAGTCTTGACATCGCCAAAGCTTTCGATAGAGTCTGGCACAAATCGCTTCTTTCTAAGCTACCTGCCTTTGGTCTGCCTTCTGGGCTGTGCAACTGGGTTGCTAGCTTCCTGCAGGGGCGCCGTATTCGCGTCCTTTGTGACGGACGAGCTTCGGAGTTTCTGCAGGTTAATGCTGGCGTGCCCCAGGGGTCCGTCTTATCACCCACTCTCTTTCTTCTGCATATCAACGACATGCTGTCTACCGGCAATGTTCATTGTTATGCAGACGATAGCACTTTACATGGGAGTTATCATGGACATCCAGCGGCCAAGCAGTCAGATATCGCAGAGAAAAGGCAGCTTCTTGTCACTGAGCTTGACGGGGTCCTGAATCACATTTCTCAATGGGGCTCTGAGAACCTGGTTGAGTTCAATGCCAAGAAGACGCAGGCATGTGCGTTTACAGCAAAAGTATCTTCTTTCCTTCCCCTCCCCACTCTTCAGAGCACGCCACTGCCGCTGCAGGACAATCTCAATATCCTAGGTATGGATGTTCGCTGCAACCTGAATAACAAAAACTACATCGAAAGCATCATCAAAACAGCCTCACGAAAACTCGGAGTCCTGAACAGAGTGAGACGATTTTTCACGCCGGAGCAGCGGTGTCTTCTATACAAGACACAAATTCGCTCCTGTGTGGAGTACTGCTCGCATCTCTGGGATGGTTCAGCAAAGTACTTACTAGATGCTCTCGACAGGTTGCAGCGACGTGCGATCCGCATCATTGGGAATCCCGAGATCACGAACACCCTAGAACCTTTACAGCTGCGTAGAGATGTTGCGTCCATGGCTGTATTTTACCGTCTGTACCATGGGGAGTGTTCTGATGAGCTCTTCCAATTAGTCCCACCCTCCCCTTTCCTACACAGGACAACGCGTGCAGGTCTTAGATGTCATCCGCACACGGTGCAAAACATCCGATCAAGAACCAAGCGGTTCGGAGACTCTTTCCTCTGTCGCACCATTAAGGCCTGGAATTCATTACCAGCTCACGTGTTTCCTTCTTCCTACAGTCCCGGGTCCTTTAAGCGGGGCGTGAAAAAGCATATGATAAGGCCGTCAAGCTGAGTGTCACCATTGTCACACGGTATGTGTATGTAATGGTGACCCTCTTTTCTGGGATTTTGCCTTCAGCTTACCATCAGGCAAGGCGAAGTCCAATTGACGTGTCCTATATAAAAAAAAAAAATAAAAAAAAAATTTAAAACGGCATCCCAAACCCTGTTCTTACAGGGTCGACAGCACGAGTATGACTCCCCTGGTGTTGTACACGTCCATAGGCCGATAACCGCTTTTCATCAGGTGGGCCGTATGCTTGTCTGCTGCCTAAGTTGTATATAAAAAAATGAGAACTCCCTGCGACCTGAGTCACGTGTAACAGCTAGTTAAATATGCCTTTTAAAAGTGGTTTATCCGGGAAGAGAAAGATCCTTTCTTTCGGGACACAGGACTCTATTGTGTTCATAAATTATAGTATTCGGCCATGTTGTAGGATTATATGTCTTAGTAACGAGAAAGTTTTTGCGGTTGAACAACACGGCAGTAATTTGTAGGGTTTCGTACGCAAAAGGAACCATAGGACCTTAGTACCAGGGTTCCGTTGGTAACACCTAGTTTACGTCAAAAATATAACACAAATACAGAACACCGCGGCCATAATAATCTTGTGTTGTGTTCCCGGCGGTGAGTAGGATAGTTAGAGTTCACTGGAGAGTTTTTGTGCTGTCAATACTAATACTAAAGGCTTGTCCTGCTTTGTCTTCTACACTGACGAAAACTCTCTGTGCTTACAGCGTCGACAGCGCGAGTGTGACTCCTCTCAATCAAAAATTCAAAGATTCAATTTCATTTATTCAGTTCAGGCACATAAAGAGCACATATTTACGAGAGATGGAAAGCATGAAGAAGATGTTGAAAGTTGAAAGGAGAGTGATAGCTGGAAATAGAGTGAATGGGGCACTACACAACTTTATGAACAGCCGGAAAGTGTCCGAAAAGGCACGACTGGCTGTACATGGTGGAGTATTAGTGCCGACTCTTATGTATAAGGTAGTGAAAGTTGGGTGTGGCAGAAAAAGCATCAGAGTAGAGTGAATGCAGTAGAAATGCGTGCGTTGCGAAGTATGTGTGGTTTGACCTTGAGCGTTGTGGAGTGATAGAAGATGTAGTGATGAGAATTGAGAGAGGAATGTTGAGATGGTTTGGTCATGTTGAGAGAATGAATCAAAGAAGACTAACGAAACAGGTGTATGAGGCGAGTGTGGATGGTACCGTCGGAAGGGGAAGACCTAGGCGCACATACCTGGACCAAATCGGGGAAGTTTTAGAAAAGGGGCAGGTCAGGAGTGGTGCTCTAAACCGACGAGCATGCATGAAGAATGTAATGAGAGTGAATGAAGCGAGAGTAGTATGTCAGGATCGTAGCAAGTGGAGATCCGTGATCTCTGCCTACCCCTATGGGAAACAGGCGTGATTTTATGTATGTATGTATGTATGAACCTCAAAATTTTACAATGATGTCAAGAAATATTATAAAAATATTAAACAATGTATAAGCCTCCCTCCATTTTGGGACAGGTCTAGACACTATGTCGGTCTTGACGCAGAACGTCACTTTCGCAAAATGTCATCGTGAAAATGTTGGTCACTTTAGCACAATGTTTTATTTATTTATCTATTTATTATTGTACGCCAATAACAATATTCATATTACAGAAATTGAGAAGACAAGAGCAGTACAAAGGGCGGCCTTATCGCTTTACACAATTTCTTCCAGGCAACCTTTGGATGGAAATGTATGTTGGTTGGAGTATTTGAGAGTTGTTGGCGTTTAATAACAAACAATTAAATAATTTATACATACTTATATAAGTGCATAAAATAAATATATACATACTTACAATACTTAATAAATATATAAATACAATATACTACCATATACAATTATACACATATACATACCTAAACAGATATGATGATATACAATGTTACAAGTGACAACATCGACAAATAGTGCTCCTTGACCATTCTTATAAATTTCATTACCGTCTGAGCTCGTCTTATTTCCATTGGTAGTTCATTCCACAGGCGTACAGCAGTAACGGTAAAAGACAAAAAACAATGTCACTTTCTTAGAATGTCACTTTCGCAAAAAGTCACTTTCTTAGAATGTCACTTTTGCAAAACATGTCCAGACAATCAATAAGCCTATCGCACTCCAATGAGAGGCTTATTGATTGATTGATTGAAACAATATATAATTATACCATTGGAACATGATTCTTTCGCTCTGGTTTTGCACACGTCCATAGGCTACGGTAAACATTTTTTATCCTATCTATATAAAAAAGGAAAAAAAGAACAATACAAGTTTAATGCAAAGACATCTTTTTAATGAAATTTTATACAAATAAAAATAAGTAGAATTTTCAATACTTAAGACTTGGCTTAGTAGCTCAGCGCTTTTCTAATCTACATACATATAATCACGCCTTTATTCCCGGAGGGTCAGGCAGAGGTGAATTAACACGCACATTTCACCAATCATTGTAATCGGTTCCACATAATAAGGGTGAGCCTATTGTCGTTTTCCGGGCACTATTGTTGACTCAAGCCATGCATCTGCGACTGAGTCTGGGCTGCATACATCAGTCTGATGTTAAACAGCCCTATCCCTTAGCCGCCTTGTACGACACCGCATGGGAAGAGAATATGGAGTGGTCCAACTTCTACTCTGCCGGGAACCTTTCTAAACTATATATTAGATTTTAGTTAGATATACTGGGATATTTCTGGTGTATTAGGACTTGAAAGGGTACGAAAAATGGAGAATAAGCAAAAAAGAGTACCGTTTCGTTTATTGCGAATTGCGATACTCTATCATGTGTAATAAGTGATAACTGATAACGTAGCGTAGCGGATTTCAACTCTATTTCTTTACAGTTACGGTTTGAATTCGAATATTACGTAGTGGTTCTTGATGACGTAATGCGGCAGCGACCTCACCACAACATCATTATAGTACTAGAGCCAATGAACTTTATTATGATCTGATTTCCAGATCAATCGGATCGGAGAAAATGGCGCACATTGGTAGAGGCCTATGTCCAGCAATGGACTGCGGTGGACTAATTGATTGATTGATGTATATATTTAGATGCGTCTTTAATTGGAGAACACGAAATAGCTTTCTTACTCTTATAAGGCAACCAAACCAAAAGTTCACTCTGAAACCCAAAAAAATGAGTATCTAATAAGAGAAGATTACCTACCAAAAAATTTCAGGCTCATCTAAAAGATTGTCAAATTCTGGATATGAAAAACCACTGCTGCAATTCGAAAACACTGGCGAAATTGGTGGCGGCAATGTTGTGTGGCACAGAAAGTGCCCGTAAGCTGATGGAACTAGGTTGAGTGTCGTCCCCTCTTATACTATACAATCGCTACGCGGCAACGTGCACTCTCCTTGGATGACGTAATACGCAACTGACAGTACTAACAAACTCAAATATATACACATTTCTGAATAAAACTTTATATAATTTATTACAAAAACGAAACAACATAAAAGACTAAACAAATTGATAAAAAAATACCACCTAAAAAGTTAACCGTTAACAAGATATCGCTGATTAAAATTTTTAATTCTGAATCGCGCTAGCGAAGTTTTTCCGCCGATTCACTATATATACAACTGTGTGTTGATTAAACCTCGGGCCTCCCTAAGGTCTCCGTGATTTTCCGAGTATCTGTGAAGTACGAGCGCCTGTTATAGGGCTCTGAGCACAACCCATCTCGGATACTCTGATCAAGTAATCCATGGATCGAGGTTAAGGTGCCGAAGCCCTAACGGGAGGCTATGTAACTCACACTTGGCATGATTGTAGTCTGCCCGAGTCTACTGTCCGCCATGCCACGGGCAGTGTCTTCGGCCAGGCGCAACCTACATACTCCGGAAGACATGAGACCTTCACGGTGGTCTTTTGCTGCAGTGTTTTATAAGTCCCGGTTTTGATTAAAGCAGAGATATGACCAAAAGAATTACAACCAGTTTCGATCATACATAAGATTTCCTTGAATAATCGTCGAATCAACTTAAATAAACAGATATGACAAAATGTCATATCAGTCATATATAACTGATATGACATTGCATCATGTGTAGACATCTTTAATTTTATCAGTATCAGAATAAACGGGATATTTACCATGTTTCACTATTTTGAGCTTCCGATATTTCGGCGCTGTTGCAAGCACCATGATCACGGAGGAACTGGAGTAGTGGCGGTGAACTAAGAAAAAGTTTTTTCTTCTAGGAGTAATTATATCGATCTACCCTCTTTCGAGTTCTTTTACTACGCGTATCTGCACTACTATTGGTTTCACTCTCATGATCAGTGACCATGATAGTTTAAATACCTATATCTTTAATTTTAGTCATGCACTTTTTTCTTTTTTTATACTACTTAGGTGGCAGACAAGCACACGGCCCACCTGATGGAAAGTGGTTAACGTGGCCTATGGACGTGTGTAACACCAGAGAAAACACACTCGCGCTGCCGATGTAGAGGACAAAGCAGGACAAGCCTTTAGTCATCCCACTGACAGAAATTCTCCAGTGAGCTCTCTGGCTCTGGTTACCCTACTCACCGCTGGGAACACAACACGAAGTTTATTATAACCGCGGTATTCTATACACTTACGCATATTTCCCTCCAGAGCCGTGGTAAATGGGAACTATTTCTTTTTTTATTAAATAATATTAGCAACCGAAGCTGAGGCCAGCTCTTTATCTACTAAACTACCGACGCTTAATTAAAATAAAATTAAGAAAAAAATACAATTTACAAATTACAACATCTTCAAGTACACTTTTTGAAATCCAATTATATTTGTACACAATGTTCAAATGTTAAACAAGTTTGTTAAGACAGTGGGTATACATATGTAAACAAACACATAATCAAATTGTAGGTTGGTACATTAATTACGTTTTCCCGCAGCCAGAGGGTACAAGAAGGAAACTATAATCACTTAAAACGAGATTTATTATACTTATTTAATTTAATTTAACTAGCCTAAAGGCGAATGCACTCGATGTTGAAACTACATTACACTATACTAGCCTAAGCGAATGAGTTCGATGATGCGAACTACATTCTAACTACTACCACTAATTAAGTCTAGTGACCACGTTCGATGCAAGAACAGAAGTGAATCGTTATTGTAATAAAGATTATAAATCGGTTCGCATATTGATGCAATCGATTTACGATCTCGCCACTATTCTGCTGACGGTGCGGCACGAGGCGGAGACACGGGGTCAATCGCTGCACGTGGCGTCGATTCGGCAACTCGTACTTGCTGTCTTCACAATTTGGTTCACTCAGTATTGCGTAACATGCGGGTTTGCCTATGCAATTTCTTGAGACGGTTGGTTCAGGCCTCGTGTCGTGGTTAAGTTCCTGGCGAGATTGCATACGTCGGCACAGATACATAACACATTGACATACATAAATCTTAAACAGAAAAAAATTAATAAACAAAACAAAATGATCACTAAATTAAAGATGTTTTTTAAAAGTACTGAAGCTATCAAGTAAGATTTGAATATATCTATATCAGCCTCCTAATCCATGTTCCAATGAGCTAGTTGCCAGCAGCACGCGCTAAATCTGCACAGGTGCTTGTTTAGTCCAATTACAATGATGATTCCAATTTCGTGCTCGACTTCATTCCAATTTGGGTACACTAAGCCCTTACTGCGGGTTGTGTTTTGTGTTACACATATTTGAAAGGAGCTTGAAGAAATCACCTATACCACAGATTAATAAATAGTTACTACGTCTCCATTCGTTAAGGTACCTACTTTACTACCTAACCTAAGCAAACAATCTTGACGTGTCTTTTTAATACATACATACATACATACATACATAAAATCACGCCTGTCTCCCATAGGGGTAGGCAGAGATCACGGATCTCCATTTGCTACGATCCTGACATACTACTCTCGCTTCATTCACTCTCATTACATTCTTCATGCATGCTCGTCGGTTTAGAGTACTCCTGACCTGCCCCTTTTCTAAAACTTCCCCGATTTGGTCCAGGTATGTGCGCCTAGGTCTTCCCCTTCCGGCGGTACCATCCACACTCGCCTCATACACCTGTTTCGTTAGTCTTCTTTGATTCATTCTCTCAACATGACCAAACCATCTCAACATTCCACTCTCAATTCTCATCACTACATCTTCTATCACTCCACATCGTTCTCTTATCACGCTATTTCTCACTCTATCTTTCACGGTCAAGCCACACATACTTCGCAACGCACGCATTCACTCTACTCTGATGCTTTTTCTGCCACACCCAACTTTCACTACCATATATAAGAGTCGGCACCAATACTCCTCCATATACAGCCAGTCGTGCCTTTTCGGACACTTTCCGGCTGCTCATAAAGTTGTGTATTGCCCCATTCACTCTATTTCCAGCCATCACTCTCCTTTCAACATCTTCTTCATGCTTTCCATCTCTCGTAAACAATGTTCCCAAATATATGAACTCTTTTTAATATCTTTTATTAAAATATTGTTTATAAATACTTTTTTGTTAAGAAACTCATTTAAAAGACTAAAACTCGAAATTAATTCACTAGTTAGTTAGTTAGTCGTGAGCCGGAGGAAGGGGTTATGTCGGACTCGAACCGACTAAAACGCACGCCGCCTGTTGGTCGCTTTGGTTGCCGAAGGTGAGGTTGACAGGCATATCCCTCGCACCCCGGCCGACCCAGGGCCATCTCATTCGATCTGGCCCTCTTCTCGGATGTGTGGACTACAGAGTACCCAACTTCTCCCCGGAAAACGGGGAGGTGCGCTAGGCGCGCCGCCTAGTAACTACGGCAAAATATTTTGTCTTTTATAAAACATGCAGCTTGATGAGCCTACTAATGACTGGTCCATCCAAGCTCTCAGCATACACCTTCAGGATGCAGTTAGTGCTTCCACTCACTCTGTGTAATATTGATGCCACCTTCTTACGCACAATTGCGCAGTAGTCATCCGTATGCGCGTCAGCAAATATAGCGGATGCACTACAAACTACAATAACGTGGAAGCCTTAACAGCGCCCTGAAAGCATTATTATACTGGATTCGTAAGGTGTGATTAGCCCAGAGTCCGCTGGTGTAAAATGTTTGGCAGTACGCCTTGTAGAAGAAATTAGAATCTGCTTAGTACATGAAATTGTAGAGATTCTGCTCATATGATTGACTATTTTATTAATTTTATAGGAATCTATTGAGATCTACTGGAAATTCATGACTACACGTTTTTAGCAGAATCGCTCAATGTGACCTTTTTTAGACCTGGTCTAAAGAGGCCACTTTATTGGAATTGTATTAGGATAATATTTTGTCTAGTGGCGATATCTATACGAATTAGAGTCTGCTTACTAACTGGATTGTTGTAATTCGGCTCATATGAGTGACCATTTCACGAAATATATACGAAAAAAAAAACAAAAATTACTAGTTTTGAGCAGAGTCGCTCAATGTGACCTTTTTTAGACCCGCTGATGGCAATAACCAAAATCAGAGTGAAAAAATACAGTACTATATACTTTATTGTACTCTATAAACAATATTACCAACAAAAACATATTTTACAAGGTATTACTTATTAACCAGCAACATACATTCAGACATTCGCATTTTATTCATCATAATAGATATTATATGCGTGTGCGCACGCTATCATTTCAAACTTAATAACGAACTAAGTGAATGTTTAGCCAAATTTAACCATTACGATTTCTAACAAATAAAATCAATTTACAAACTGAATACTGATTAACTTATTATGTTACTAGCTTTCTGCCCGCGGCTCCACCCGCGTTCTTGAAGGTTATCAGGACTTTTAATTTTATTTCCGGTCCTATTCAACCTGTTAAAAACAAACAACTGAAGCATCTGATGAGGCCGCCAAGCTGAGTGCCACCATTGTAACACTTAGTGTCTGTAATGGTGACCCTCTTTCCTGAGAATTTGCCTTTAGCTTAC
Organism: Eilema griseolum; assembly: GCA_963662185.1. Classification (NCBI taxonomy): domain Eukaryota; kingdom Metazoa; phylum Arthropoda; class Insecta; order Lepidoptera; family Erebidae; genus Eilema; species Eilema griseolum. The sequence continues at coordinate 24,200,053 of OY759242.1, read as the reverse complement.
CATCAGGCGAGGTGAGGTCAAGTTGGCGTGTCCTATATAAAAAAAAACAAAGGGGCCGGTAAAGTGTTACGAAACCAGATTTATTACAATTATTTAACCCCCCTACCCCTTGTCAGCAAAAGTAAGCAAAACTCTTATTCCCCCCGCCGTCCCCCCATGCTTACGTAAACATTGGTATCTATAGGCATATTTCTTTTCATGTTTTTTTAAGGTTATGTATATGTAATGCATGCTATATTATATGTGGAAAAGTAATTAACTACTGCATACGTAATTCAAAGACCCCCCTCCCCTTTAATGCTTGAACGGCCCCAAAGTAAGATTTTAATTCTGACTAAGACCATCCAAACAAAAAACCTGCATGAAACTACGCTCTATCGTTCTTGCATCAATTGCGAACAAACAGACAATCAGGAAAATATAAAACAAAATAGTTCAGTGACAACAAAAAAGTTAGTTCGCAATCCCACAGTAAACATACAGCCCATTACGAAGTTCCCGCTTGACGGCAATATGCTCGCCCCTTTATACTTGGGACCGAAAACGATAGCTGGCGAAACGTAGGTGTTTAGTACACACCTGCCTGCTCCTTCGGGGATTTACAGGCGTGAATATAAGTAAGATATTACTTGCACTATTTTTTTTAGACTTTCGATAAAAATCACAATAATTTTAAAAGTATTAAAGCCTCTTTGGCCGGATATCTTCAAGAATTACCGACAGGTATGAGCAGGTTTATTTCAGCGACACGCCGGAAGTCGTCTTGAGGCGTAAGCTTCGAACAAATTGCGCGACTTCCGGATAAAAATGGCCGCCGCTTTTGTCAGTTATTTATATCGTGAGAATAAATTAAGTAGGATCTTGATTTTGTTAAGTTCTTTTGTTATTTGGCCCTGGGTCAATCTCATCGTTGTGCGTTTTTGCGTTGCGTTTTATGGTAGTTCACTCCCAAGAACTAAAGCAGGGTATGAACAGGCCCTCACTAAGATCTCAGGTTGTAAGCTAACCTCAACTGTTTGATGGTCCGACCTATGAGGCTCTGACGAAGGTGCCCTTCAGGGTAGGAAGGTGTCAAGGCGTCAGTCGGTCTCACAATATATTGTCAGAAACTAATTCAGCTAAGTTTTTTAACATGCGAAACCTGCCCTGAGGGCCACGACCGCGGTTGTTCAAGTCGTGGAACGGATCCGGCGGCTGGGCCTTGAGTTGGCTTTGCATAAATCCGAGGCCATGTTCTTTCATGGACCTCGGCGCACGCCACCACCTGGTTCCAGTCTCACAGTAGGACGCACTCTCATCGGCATCAAGCCCCAGATGAAATATCTGGGGCTCGTGCTCGACGGCCGGTGGGACTTCGGGAAGCACTTCCGAAGTCTGGGCCCCAAATTGGTGGGCACAGCCAACGCTCTGGTGCGGCTACTGCCCAACCTGAGGGGCCCTGAGGACTCCTGCAGGAGACTCTACGCGGGTATCGTGCGGTCCATAGCCCTGTACGGGTGTCCCGTGTGGGCGGACACCCTGAGTGATCGGCACATGCAAGTTGGCGTGCCGCATCATAAGGGGGTACCGCACGATATCTTTCAACGCGGCGAGTCTCCTCGCCAGATCGCCACCATGGATCCTGGAAGCGAGATCCCTTTCGGCGCTATACCGGTTCCGAAAGGCGGCGCGGGAGGGGGGTCACGATCCCGAGCCCGAAGAAATTCGGTCCGTGAGATCCCGGCTCCACAGGGAAATGGTGGCGGAATGGGAGCTACGACTTGGGCGACTAGGCGCAGGGCGCGTAGCGGTGGTAAGACCCATCATGGGGGAGTGGCTAGAGAGGCCACACGGCAGGCTCTCGTACCGTCTGATGCAGATGATCACCGAGCACGGGTGCTTCGGGAAGTATCTGCGTCGGATGGAGAAAGAGCCAACGTCCGAGTGCCATCACTGCAACGCGAGCGAGGACTCAGGGCCGCACACGCTCACCGAGTGTCCAGCGTGGGAGACGCCGAGACGGGAGCTTGTGGCAGCCCTGGGTGTGAGCGTTCTCACGCTCTCCACCTTGCTTGCGGCGATGGTCCGCTGCGCGGATGCGTGGGCGGCCGGCGGCTCCTTCAGCGAGCAAGTAATGCTCGTGAAGGAGGAGGCGGGGCGGGAGCGACGAAGGATCGCAAGACAAGCTGCCCGCGTACGAAGGCAACTCGGGCGTAGGAGGTCGATGAACGACCTCCGCCCCCCCCTGAGAGCCGGCCTGGGGGTGACAGGTGGAGCCGCCTGTCACCCTGGCAGAAGCAGGCCGCGGCGTTGGCGCGACTGGCGCGCCTCCCCGTTTCCGGGGACGAGTTGGGGACTCTGTAGTCCCCACACACCCGAGGAGAGGGCCAAATCGTAAGAGAAGGCCCTGGATCGGCCGGGGTGCGAGGGATATGCCTGCCAACCTCACCTTCGGCAACCAAAGCGACCCACAGGCGGCGTGCGTTTTAGTCGGTTCGAGTCCGACATAACCTCCTCCACCGGCTCCAGTGGGGAGGTATCAGTGGGGATTTTGGCCACGTAAAAAAAAAACATGCGAAACCTGGGGCTCCTAATGGAAGCCTTTAATTCGGGATCAATGCTAAGATGTTTCGTCTCTTTAGGTTTGTATGATTCTTCGTGACTTTGTGAAACTATAAACATATAAGTATTTACATAAAATCACGCCTTTATCCCCGGAGGGTTAGGCAGAGGTGAATTAACACTTCACAAATCATTGTATTCGGTCCCATGTAATAAGGGGTGAGCCTATTGCCGTTTTTCGGACACTATTGTTGACTCGAGGCATGCATCTGAGGCTGAGTCAGAACTGTATATATCTGTCTGATGTTAAATAGCCCTATCTTTTAGTCGTCTTGTACGACACCGCATGGGAAGAGATCGGGTGGTCCAAATTCTTTATTAACGATTAACTGAAACTATAACCTGAAGTAAACTCGAACCTGCTACTTCTAATTTAGCATCGAAAGCTCTACCACTACACCACAGATGACTAAATAAGTTTTATTCTGGAGGTAGAGAAGCAGCCTACAAAAAAATCCTCTTATTATTGTCATTAGTACAAAAAATTGACATCGGCTACTTTATATTGACCCCCACAGAGCACATTCTCAAAAACTCCGATGACATTTTTTCCCAAAAAGAGCATATTCCCAAAAAAACAAATTCCCACTAAAAAGGGGTTGAATTTTATATCATTTTAAGTAGTTTTAATTTGTCAACCGTACGAAATTAAAATAAACGACTTAAACATCAACGATAATATCAATACAAACGACAATAACAGTTTACAGGAAAATCACTTTTCACACAAGTGTTTATGGATCATTATTCTTTGAATTATTAATGTCGTTTGCACCTTTTTGGCTTTTAAACATCAATATGTTAATATAGTCTTAAATAAAACGTTAAAATGCGTTTTCTATCATCGGTTAATAAATAATATCGAAATTTGGCTTTTTGTAAGACTTCTGAGAGACATTTTTTCGACTACCCATTCCATTAAATTGTCCTTTATTATCGAACTAGTTGTGTCTCGCGGTTTTACCCGCCGTATATTTTTGCTTTTCTCTATTTTTCTTTTTGTTTTAGTTCAGCTTTTTATCTAGTTTTATATGATAACTACACCATATATCTTTTGTCTTGTCACATTACTGTCCATCCCAAGGTTGTCTGGAAGAAACCGCTTTCAGTGATAAGGCCGCCCATTGTACATTGAACTGTATATACTTCCCACTGACAGCACAAAAACTCTCCAGTGAGCTCTGGCTACCCTACTCACCGCCGGGAACACAACACGAGGTTATTATGGCCGCGGTATTCTGTAGGGAGGAGGTAGGACACGAGGAAGTACCTCCGCCCTACAGAATGCCGCGGCCATAATAACCTTTTGTTGTGTTCCCGGCGGTTAGTAGGGTAGCCAGAGTCCAAAAGCTTATCCTGCTTTGTCTTTTACACTGACGGCACATAAATTCTGTGCTTACAGGGTTGGCAGTGCGAGCGAGACTCCCTTGGTGTTGCACACGTCCATAGGTCACAGTAACCAGCTACCATCAGGTGGGCCGTGTGCTTGTCTGTTAACCACGTGGTATAATAAAAATATATGTACATGCTACATGCTACCTGCTTGTCTCAGCTGTAAATGTATTAGTGTACAATAAAGTATTATCTATCTATTTATCTATATTGTACTATTCGTGTGCCCTGCTATTTCACTCTCTGCACTCGGGCATATTCCGCCTTTAATCTACGTGTTTTAGATTTCTTTTTGTTATTGCTCGGCTTCTAAGGGTCGTAGCGTGATGTTAGATAGCCTAAAACGTTCACATATATCTAGGCTATGGTATAAGATGTAGATAGGTACAAGTAGTTTCAGAGATTAAGTTTGTTTGTTTAAATGCGTTAGCATTTAAACAAACAAACTCATCATCTATCTAGCATTAGTCTTAGTTACATTCAAAGCTTCCAAGGATTTCCCCACTCTTTCTCTTAGTTAGGCTTTTATCGGCTGTTTAACATCAGATAGATATATTCAGCCCAGACTCAATCTCAGATGCATGGCTTGAGTCAACAATAGTGCTCACAGGACGGCGAGAGTCTCACCCCCTATTACATGGGACCGAATTTAATGATATGTGAAATGTGGTGACCTTCAGGGATGAAGGCTTGATTGTATATATGTATGTATGTACTATCGGAGTGACAGTCACTTCTACCCTCAACCCCAAGAGGAAAGTCTCACAAGATCTTGCAATGCCCTTATAAAACAAACAAACAAACTCTTAAACTTCATTGTTATTGTAGATATCGACAGCTTGTTTCTTTATGTGACTTCTGGGGTTCGTTTTTTGAACTACCTACTATTAAATAGTAATTTATTAATTAATAATAGATAGGAATGACAGATATGAAGGTGATAAATATTTTTATGGTCTTCAGATGAAAGAAACATCAGCTTTCACGTTTCTTTGAGTATTTTTTTATACCACTTAGGTGGCTGACAAACACACGGCCCACCTGATGGAAAGTGGTTACCGTGGCCTATGGACGTGTGTAGCACCAGAGAAGCTACACTCGCGCTGCCGACCCTGTAAGCACAGAATATACTCCGTCAGATGGGATTTTTATACCACTTAGGTGGCAGACAAGCACACGGTCCACCTGATAGGACATGATTACCATGGCCTATGGACAACACGAGGGGCATCACATATGCGCTGGCTCATTCTATAAAAATCTTCTATTGCCTTTTTCGAAGAACCATCTATAGGTACCTACAGACGTTAACTTTGTCTTGTGGTTCTCCTAAGGTACCAAATAAGGATATCTTCATATACTCGTAAGTATCAATCCAGATTTCTTTAAAAATTTACAATTTGGAGGTCGCGGTACTCTCTCTTGCTATATGTTTTTACAGGAGCGACTGCTGTCTGACCCACTAACTCCGAGAGTAAACCCTACGCTATAGCTTCGTACACTGATCAGATCTTATTTTCTTATCACCCAAAAATTATTACGACCTAAGTAGATACTCAAATTTAGGACTAAAATTGTTGTCTCTACCTACCCCCGAGGAATAAAGGAGTGACTATGTACGTATATTGGTGCGAAGAAAACGCCTAAATATCTTGATCAAGACCCCAAGAACTATAGCTGTCTTCGACAGAATATTGATAACTTCATATCTGTATCTGTGGTTAGATTTACGAGCGTTTGCAGAGATCGAAACTGTCCCACGGTAACTCACATGTGATTTATGGGTAGATTACAAAATGTTTTTCATATGTAGATGGGATAAGGCTTTGACTTTCAGAACGCCTCGTGAAGCTTTTTACCTATTTGAATAGTAACAAAACCAAAGTGATAATTCTGAATTTAAATTAATACAAGTTTTCAATAAATTAAAGATTTACCTATTGGGGCCGAGATTATTATAATATTAACGAATTGCGTCAACGAAAGGATTGGAGATTAATTAAATACTTAACTGTTTAATCAAGTGATTAAACTTAATACAGTTTTGAAAATCCAGTTTGAATGTTAAGCTGAATTGTAATCTATATAGTTACATCGATCAATGTGAAGAAAAGATAATTTTTTGCAGAAAAAAATTATTACTTATTGGTTAGCTTTACAAGCTTAATAACTTTAAATAATGGCCGACAATATGCACCTGCTAAATTAATTGCTACTGTAACTATTAAGATCTATGCTAAAATCGTCCAAACATACCATAAGTCACTCAGATAGCAATCAAATTCACAAAATATGAGCTCCCATTGCCGTATCTACGTCTGTAGAAACTTTGACAGCACCCATAACCGCAGAAACACCATTATTTCTCCATAAATCAAATACCTTTTTATAAAATCGACGACAAATATAAAAATGTCAGGCGTCGCCGAAGAATAAAGGATGTCCATATTTAAAATGCCGTTTGTATCCCATATAAAATATATTTCGGTTTTCAAATTCAGAATAAATTTTGTGTCACCTGCGCCGACGCCACCGGAAGAAGTTATTCGTCTCTCGTTTCCGTGTATTGCGTTGTCTCTGTCTGTTTCTGTATTTTATTGTTTGTTTTACTATAGAGATTCGTATTCAGATAATAATCTTTACGCTAGTTTTATGCCCGATAAATTATTATAAGCAAAACTTTAGTGATCAATTCGTCGATAAATGCTGTCGTAATTTGTAGGCCCTGTTGTTGACAGGTGTAGAAAGTCTTAATAAAAATGAATATTTATAGAAATTTTGATAGACTCGTCCTTTATCAAACCTAGAAATATTACAGGGTCATTTTGTTTTATTCCAACCAAAACAAAAAGAGCCGCCACAAAATATTTTTGTTTGGACTATTTTTGCTGTTCATTGATGGCACTTGGTGGAATTTGTAGTTACACATATTGATAACTCACTTGTACTTTTCCACATTAATGGTGTAGTAATGTGGAAAAGTACAAGCGAGTTATCAAAATGTGTAGTTTTGTTTGTAGTTAATATAACTAATAGATGCGAGAGGAATACTTGCAAGAAATGGAATGGCACTAGAAGACAGGAATGGGAGCGAGATTAACAATAAAAAAAATTCTTCAAGAAACACGCTAAGTGAATGAACCCCGAGTGGGTAAATTTAACAGATAGGCAGACTAGATAAAGTAAATGTAATTTACCTGGTAGCATAGAGAAGGCTTTCACGCCGTTAAAATCACACTGTGAAGGGTGCTAGAAAAAAAACAAAAAAATAATCATAGATAACAGACTTATTATAATTATTTTAGTGATAAATATAAGACCGCGAAAACTCAATTATTGACAGATGTTAAAAGGTCTTAATACAAAATGAATATTTACAAAATGTTAATGGAGTCGTTCCGTATCTAACCTACAAATTATAGGACGAATAATATAATATGTGTACATAATATGTATGTCCTTCCAACCATATCATTGACTACTGATATAGAGTGCCTACTGATGTTATTTTATGAATGTATTAAATTATTAAATCGTATAAAGACATTATCCAAGATGGAAGTTGAACCACTCTGATAAAGGACATCTGGACGCATTTTGGATATTGGAGTGTCAATAAATGAACTATTTAACAGAAAAAGAGTTTTTTTAAAGATAAAGATAAAAATTTTTTAAAGATAAAAATTAATTTGTAGAAGTTTTTTTTATTTTTTATTATATTTTTTATTGTACGCCAATTACAATATTCATATTACAGAAATTGAGAAGATAAGAGCAGTACAAAGGGCGGCCTTATCGCTTTACACAATTTCTTCCAGGCAACCTTTGGAGGGAAAAGTATGTTGGTTGGAGTATTTGGGAGTTGTTGGCGTTTAATAACAAAAAAAATATGTAATAATTTATACATATTTATGTAAGTGCATATAATAAATAAATGTATACTTAAAATACTTAATAATTATATAAAAACAATTTTAACATGTAATTCCTGAGATTAGCGCGTTCAAACAAACAAACTTTAAAGATTTTTAATATTAGTATAGATTTTTTAAATGCAGGTTGTTTAACACAGTTGGTCTGCTTGATAAATTATCATGTTCTATCAATCAATAATTAGCCCATCGCAGGCCACTGTTGGACACAAGTCTCTACCAATGTTAGGAGACTTTGGTCACCATGTTCCACGCAACACTATCTACACTTAAAGTATTTCGATAAATTTCTTCTAATACATTCATACATAAAATGTAATTGTAATTGTGATTGTAAATGTAATTTAATTAATTTGACCTTAAATTACTGTAACTTTGACATTAGAAATCTTTATAGGAATTTGACATTGTGTGGTTTTGATGACTGATTATCTTATTTTAATTTTGAGTATGTGACCTAATTATTTATTGTAATACCTTATATCTATTTATCTATGAATTGTAATTGTATAAGTTTAATTATTGTGGTCCACTATCATTGCTTTGGGTAACAACCTGTAAAGATGGTGGTGTTAGGAACTAGATAAATATTATGCATAGAATCACCCAGAATAACACAATCTGCCATACTAATACTTACATAAAAACATTTTGCACTCACTGGGAACCGAATCCACAACCTTCATATGAGCTAAATGAAACACTGAACCACAGATGCCCTCCTGCCCTTAGAACCTACAATTATTCTAAGGGTCTAAGTTAATAACATCCCTTCCAACCATCTTGACACATTAATGTGTTAATTATTGTAAAAAGTGAACTGCATTTCTTAATTATGAACGTTATTTTTGTATAAAATTAAGAATGATATCAAACGTAATAATATAATTAACAATTTAAATAAAAAGTTGTACCTAACAATAAATAACTTTTTATTTTTATTTTCTTTTCTTTCTTTGTTTGTCTTTTCTTTTTGTTTCTTTTTTTTTTGTAATGTACACTTCACATCCCCTTTCATTATTTTATGCTTCTCTGCTACTCAAAGGTTTGCTGGGAGAGAACTCATTTTGAGTTAAGCTCGCCTTAGTAGGTACATCTTCTTTGATGTGTTTTGTGTATGATCTCTGTACTGTGTGTGCAATAAAGAATTAAATAAATAAATAAATAAATAAATAAAGTAATAATTAAAACCTTCAGTGGGTTAGTGGATAAGACGTCGGCTTTATAATTGAGAGGCTTCGAATCCGACATCATAACGTTTCTTCATGGTCGGCAGCGCGAGTGTAACGCCCCTGGTGTTGCATACGTCCATAGGCCACGGTAACCACTTCCCTTCAGGAGGGCCGTGTGCTTGTCTGCCACGTAAGTGGTATAAAAAAATCCCTACCGACGGAAACCCACCACTAACACAACAAGTTTAGTTTTTTTTTTATACCACTTTGGTCGCAGACAAGCGCACGGCTCACCTGATGGAAAGTGGTTACCGTGGCCTATGGATGTGTATAACACCTGAGAAGACACACTCGCGCTGCGGACTCTGTAAGCACAGAGTTTCTGTGCCGTCAGTGTAGAGGACAAAGCAGGACAAGCCTTTAGTCATCCCACGCCCATTGTAGGGGGGAGTTCCGCCCTACAAAATACCGCGGTTATAATTAACAGAGCTCACTGGAAAGTTTTTGTACTGTCAGTGGGAAGAACAAAGGCTTGTCCTGCTTTGTCTTTTGGACTAATGGCATAGATTCTCTCTGCGCTTATAGGGTCGGCAGTGCTAGTATGACTCCCCTGATGTTGCATAGGTACGTCCATAGGTCACGGTAACCACTTTTTATCAGGTAGGTAGGCCGTGCGCTTGTTTCCTACCTACATGTTATGAAAGAAAAAATAACCAAATCACTTATCATCTCTTTAAAAACCATACCCGCAATTTATTAACTGACAAATTTATTGACATTCATGATTATTGCTTCGCTCCCTTGGGTATTAGCGTGATTATATATAGTTTATAGCCCTTCTCAATAAGCGGACTTCCTCTTCTTCTGAAATTTTCACCTCGGAGTCTGGGGTATATTTTTTTTTTTATACAACAAGTTGGCAGACAAGCACACGGCCCACCTGATGGGAAGCGGTTACCGTGGCCTATGGACGTATGCAACACCAGGGGTGTCACACTCGCGCTGCCGACAATGAAGAAACCTTCTGATGCCCCTCATGAAGAACCCCATATTGTAGGCGCTTGGGAAAAAAAAGTCAAGAGTCTGGGGTATGCTTTACTAGACTAACTGTGGATTTTGCTGAACTTCGATATATTCCGTGAAGAATCAAAGAATCAAAGAATCAATTTCACTTATTCAGTTTAGGCACACAAAGAGCACATATGAACGTCAAAATTATACAATTGAGTATGTCAAGAAATAATATTAAAATATTAAATAATGTACAAATAAACCATTGGAAAATGATTCTTTCGCTGGTTCGGTAGGTTAGTTCTACTGAGAAGATACCAGCAAGAAACTCAGCGAACTATATTAGAACTAGATTATTTTTCTGAAGCGACTGCTATCTTATCTCCACTACCTAAAGTCCATATCGCAGCAGCTAGACCAGTTGTTGACCTTTTTTAGGGCTGAAACTACCCGTAACGACTGCTAAGGATGTTCGTATGGCAACCAGGTCCAACGGCTTAACGTACTGTCCAAGACATGAGCAGACCAATACAAATCCCATATTCATACATGCAGGTCTTAGATGTCATCCGCACACGGTGCAGAACAATCAATCAAGAACCAAGCGGTTCGGTGACTCTTTCCTCTGTCGCACCATTAAGGCCTGGAATTCATTACCAGCTCACGTGTTTCCTTCTTCCTACAGTCCCGGGTCCTTTAAGCGGGGCGTGAAAAAGCATATGATGAGGCCGTCAAGCTGAGTGTCACCGTTGTCACACGGTATGTGTAAGTAACGGTGACCCTCTTTTCTGAGACTTTGCCTTCAGCTTACTATCAGGCAAGGCGAAGTCTAATTGAAGTGTTCTATATATAAAAAAAAATACATTATGAGCGGGGATCAAACCCGCAACTCTTAATAAACGGACTATATTCAATAGATAAGCGTATTCAACTAAACACTCTCCAGCTTTATATATGTATAAATAAAACGAAAGAATTAACGGCTCCAAATTAAGTCGAAGGGCAAGCCAATCGATTTGTAACAATTACAACTGATAAGAAAATTGAACTCAATCTTGTAACGTGTATCGTACAGACAGACGAACGGACAGGATGTGTCGCAATTACCCTGTCCGGCATTCTTTTAAATGCAAGTGAAAAATCGCAATTAGCTTTGTTGCTAACGCTAGTGAAATAAATGGCGGTTCTTTAATATCGCTTAGTCTTTGAAATTTTTGCAATAATGTTATAATAATTTAAAGACTACACTTCCTATACAGCTTTATCACACATGCGCCTTTTTATCCGACTACGGCGAAGTTAAAGGAGGGTTATGATTTTTACCCGACTGGCAGCCGGGTAATAAGACGTATGAAAAATGTCGGGTAAGAAGTGTTATGTTTTTCGCGCGTATCTTGTATGGATGTATGTATATTTGTACATACGGATTTCTTCTCTCGGTAACCCAAGTGTTCTTAATTAGATGACCGCGATAAAAAAAACTAACATGGCCGCTTTAATTTTTTTCCTTTGAATATTTAAATTACGCCATAGTAATTTAAATATTCAAAGGAAAAAAGTAAATGCTGCAATATAGATGTCAAATTAAAGGGCTTATCACGAGGATTTCAAAATGGTAAATCATGACACCATTTTAATTTAAATAAATCATTAAAAAAAAAAAACTCGACTGATGCTGAAAAGATCGTAACAAGTCTGATAGCAGTCTATCAAACTTCTTTCGATATATCAGCATCAGTCGGGATTTTTATTATGTTTTTTTTTCAATAGTTTATTGTTATAAACTATCTAATTGATTTTACTAGTGTAATACTCGCCGAGATATTTACCATGTTTATTATTTTTGTTGAGCAACTGATATTTCACAGTGTACACCACACCATGAACAAACACTGACCTTAAACCGTGATCATGACGCTTGTAAAAGCGCTCAAACATCGGTTGCTCAATAAAAATAATAAACATGGTAAATATCCCGACGAGTATTACACTAGTAATATGAATGACCATGTCAATTTCAAATCATATATAATTGATATTTGAGTTAGTAGCAGATTAAAAATAAATAAAATGGCTTTCAGCAACACCCATTCGGTAGTCTTAATTCTATAATATATGATGAAGTTGTTAAAATTAATCCACCAAACGGAAGAAAGGCGTGGTTCCAAACATCTATACAGGATAAACTAAAAAACCATAACGATTTTTTCTTAAAAAGGCTAATAATATTTCGTAAACTGAATAAGCCAAAGTAAATTAAGATGATTAAAAAGGTACAACCTCTTAATTAATAATGAATTATTTCATCTGGCAAGCGGAATTGTTTTATAATGGAACAGTTTTTTTTAACAGTTTTGAAGATAACGATAGGAAACATTCGGTAAAAATAGGAAGTGATAATTAAGTTTTTTATTAGAAAGTAGATATATGCACTGACCTGTTCCGGCTTCACCTCACCCGCAAAAAACCGTAATAAGAATCACATCACGTTATCATGTTCATTAATTTGTATAGTGCCTTCGTGCAAATGCAATCGAATAAACCGCACCTAAGGCAATGCATAAAATACAAAGAAACAAATTAATATTTTCAATTAATTTCTGTCAATAAGTCCACTATTAACCATCTAAAAACAACAAATACCCTACCGTAAACAATCTTTGTTATAAAAAAATAAAAACATCTACAAACATATTTTACGAAAAGCAAAGAATATGACTACAAAACCTCTTAATCTATGTACATTGTCAATTGAATTTAGAACGTGCTTTATGCGCTGCCATGGGATTGGTGAATGAATATCCAATGAGAGAGCTCGATTTCATAGAACGTGACGCGCATGCGCGAGTAATGTCAAATAGGGAAGGATTTATTATTTTTTATGTAAAGAGTTCATTCAAGATCAAGGAGCTTTTTCTTTTTATAAAGCGCTGAGAACCGATGTACCTTTAGAATACGTGTTGGTAAATTGAAACTGTACCAGTTCAAATTTCATTTACTGAAATCTTAAATAGATACTTCAAGTAGGTACCTATTTAAGAATTCAATTTATGATTTTTGTACTGAGGTTCTCTATTCAAGAAATGAGGTATTCATTCCTTAAAATTTAAGGAAGGAAGGAAATTTAGCGTAGGTAGTGTTGGAGGAAGTTCGAAAGTTTAATGAAAAGTGTGTTATGGGGCATATATGAGAAAATTGATGTTAGACAGGTTTAGGAGAGAAGGTCGAATGTGGTTTTACGCAAGAAGGGTAATGAAACTATCTGAATAAAATTTCGTCTAAACCCATTAAGTCGTTTTAGTCTAAATGTGTTACTAACATGCAAACCATACTAATTTTTATACTTATAATATTAGTGGCATATCTTTTTTTTAATTTTCGTTCGGTTTATTCCATGGGTCAACCTACCCTTAAACTCTCAACGAACTTTCATAATATAAAGAGAAATGGTATATCATGCAAAAAACATTTATCAATTTAATACTACGAATGACACCCATAATGATAGCTTATCATACTGCCAACGATGTTGCGAAGAATTGCGTATGACGGTGCACTCCTGCGCACCTCGGATCTGTCAAATTTCTGACATTTGACATCCGAAATTAAGACTTTACGGACGTATCTGTTAAAAAGTAGACGGAACCCGTCATTACGTTCACACGTTTTCTTTTTTTTAATTATACCGCGGCGTATCTCTGTTATTATAACGAATACTTAGTTTTTTTTTAAATTTTAAAGTAAAAATTTAAGATTCCTTTTTTGAGTTTTTATGTCAAAAAACGTTTTTTAAGATGAGGATATCAATATCCTCAATTAAAAAAGGTTTTAGGATGTATGGAGCTCTATCAGATCTTCAGGACCCAAGCCAAACTCACCTGCGTACCGATATGCTTCTACTGGCGAACCTAGTAATTAATGGACGGGGTTCTGGAACAGCTTTTCCCCTTTTTAAACTTTGGATGCAATAGGCTATTTGCCAAATTTTTTTACTGTCGAAAACTGATCACTTTAGTATAATAAAATGAACTGCAAAATTTTCTTATGACAAATAGTTTTAAAGATATTTGAATTTGAAAATTCAATGTCAGTGTTAAGCTACTTTTATTGCTGTCTATACACGTAGTCAGACCATTACAATAACACCTTACTATAACTCTACAATAATCATTAGCAACAATCAGCTGTACTATAGACAAGCACCAATTTTTTAATCAGATTTCTAGCACAGATAACAATTGCCCTATTTCTTTAAAAAAAAAAACAAGTGTCAACCACCAGACATAGTACAATCAGCTTAGTACCTTCATAATCTTGCTTCACTACTAGCAATCTTATAACAAGGTCATAAAGTTAAAAATAGTTTGATAAGTAAAAGTTGTTGGTAAGTTTATTGTTGTTTTAAAACATCTGCCCGATTTGCATACCCCTGAGTCCTGACTGATTGTCCTGTCACTCTGGGGATGCCACCCTTGCTTGGAATAGGGAGGGAAAGTGGACGTCATCGCGGAGTCAAGGGTGAGTGGGATGATACTGGGTGGTCATATATTGAATGACTTTGATGAGAAGTTTTACTTTTTTTTACAATATCCATACGAAATATTAATATTATTGCGAAAGTAACTGTCTGTCTGTATATTATAGATTTCTTCAGGGTAGGCAGCGCGAGTGTAACACCCCTGGTGTTGCACAGGTCTATAGGCCACGGTAACCACTTCCTATCAGGTGTGCTGTGTGCTTGTATGCCACCTAAGTGATATAAAAAAAAGTTACGCTTTCACGTCTAAACAGCTGAACCGATTTTGATGAAAATTTGTACAGTGGTAGATTATATCTTGAGAAAGGACATAGGCTATGTTTTGTGATAATCGACATCCATGCGAGCGGAGCTGCGGGCAACAGCTTGTTTAAGTTATAAAAAGAAAAGTTCAACTAACCCTAAAATGCAAAATTTCTTAATATATTCCAAGATATTCTAAGCAGCGCTATCTACCCATGACAAGCATAACTTAACTAGCTTGTGTTATGGGATCTAGAATACGGATTACCATACTTAGATATTTTTTTTTTGTAAATACATACATATTATACATAGGAACACCTAGATCAATGCAAATATACATTTTCATGCACACAAATATTTGCACTGAGCGGGAATCGAACCCACGCCCCCTGCGTTGCTACAGCTATGCCCACGCCATTGAGGAATACCTACTACAAAGAGAAGGAGCAGATGATAAATAAGTAAATATTTTGATTTTTTAGGAATATTCACAAATATCCGATATCCGTAAGAATCCGATATCTTTTTGCTCTGAGCAGGAATCGAACCCGCGCCCTCTGTACAGCAGTCGAATGCTCTACCGCTACGCCACGGAGGTCAATCTAAACATCGGCCAGAGTGCCGCAAATAAATGAATTTAAGCGGGGCGTGAAAAAGCATATGATGAGGCCGTCAAGCTGAATGTCACCATTGTCACATGGTATGTGTAAGTAATGGTGACCCTGAATTTGTGCTGTCAGTGGGATGACTAAAGGCTTGTCCTGCTTTGTCCTCTACACTGACGGCACAGAAACTCTGTGTTAACAGGGTCGGCAGCGCGAGTGTGGCTTCTCTGGAGTTACACACGTCTATAGGCCCCGGTAACCACTTTCCATCAGGTGGGCCGTGTGATTGTCTGCCACCTAAGTGGTATAAAAAAAATATATGAATGAAAAGGTCAAAGACCGAACTATGGGTCACTAATCAAATATTATGTGGGTTAATTGGTTTGTTTCTAACATCAAAATGATCGCCAGGTGTACATACAACTTACCTACTTATTGATAAAAGTGTTACCTTAATAATACGTACTAGTTATTGACCGCAGCTCCGCTCACTTATAAAACTTTATCAGGAAAAATTGCTTTGTCAAAAATAAAATATATATCATGTTCTTGGTCTGGTAAAAATTAATATACAGCATTACATAACATAAACTCACGTCTATATCCCCGAAGGGATAGGCAGAGGTGCTAGCACCCACATTTCGCCAGTTTATGCTTAGGTCCCAATGTATTAGGTGATGAGCCTATTACCATTAACCGGACACTTATAAACTTGCGATAAATACACACATAACTTCGAAAAGCATCGAAAAGTCATTGGTGTGTGCCATGGTAAAACCTGGGATCGAACCCGAGACCTCGTCTTAGCAGTCCATTACCCATACTACTAGGCTACCGCTTAATATACAGAGTAACAGATAATAATAATTGTCACAATTCTATGCCAACATCATCGCAATGTTACTCCCGTTTAAACTTTAGGGTCTCAGGGTCCGCTCTTCCAAGCTTTCTTACTTATCTTCACGTTAATGAGATAGACTGTCGTGAGAATTTGTGATCACCTATTTTTTCCAATAATATTGTTACATGTATAAGTCTGAGATATGCCCAGTAAGTTAAGCCAAAGATTTTATTTAGTTATGAACATACTTGAGTTATAACTGTCTCGCATCTGAGGGTCTAAAAAGGCCACATTGAGTGATTCTGCTAAAAAAGTTTAACTTTATGATTTTTTCGTAGATCTAATAAATTTCTATAAAATTTGTTAAATGGTCACTCATTTGAGCCGAATGACAATAATTCATGTACTCAAATTTCGCATAAAAGATATAATATTATCCTAATACGATTTTAATAAAGTGGCCTTTTTAGACCTGCTGTTCTGCAATTAAATTCCATTCTAGAATATTTCTGAGGTAATAAAAGAAAGTATAATATTTTTTTAAACATAATTCGTATATTTACACATGAAAAAACATTTTTATTCTAACTATTATATATAACTATGTAAACAATCTACGTATCTACATTTTTTAACAACATAATACTGGCAATCATTTGTATTATTATCTACAAAGAAATTTACAAAAAGTAACATTGCAAAATACAGAATTTATACAAAGTACAGAATTTAAACAGATTACAGAATTTATATAAGCTACAGAATTATTATTAATACTGGTTTATGACATTCTATTGGTAACTTAACGGTATTATTTAAAAAAAAAATTGACACAGGTAATATTCTGGATTAATTCTTAAAATGTAGAAATATTTTGTAAACAATGACATGACATGAATTTCTACTTTTCTTACAATGTTACTTTTACACTTATTACACTTTTAGTGAAAACTTACAAATGTGTGCTACTTGCTAATACTTTTGCAGGCAAAGATGGTTTCTCTACTTAATTAAAACTTAACTATAAATCGGTAGGACGGATTACACTGGTGAGATTATGCTTATACTAAATTGATATTTCACAGACTAAAGTGCTAGACTAATATCAACTCGCACTATAAATTAAATTTCGAACTACACATTTCACTGTTTAATAACTAATAAGTCGCTGTTGTTTAAGTGAAGTCGAAATTTAAATGTGTTAGTGCGAATTAGTGTAAAGAGATCTAAAATGTGTTGCTTCTACAAGTTAGTATTAACTTTCTATTTTAATTATAAAATTCTATTATTTTAAATATGTTACATAAAAGACACGGTTTAAAATTTTCAGATTTTACCAAATTTACTAAATTAGAACTACAAAAAATTATTCAAATAAAATTTGAAAAATTACTTTGTAAATATCTTAATTTGTTGTTTCATATTACTTCCGCGTCTGCTACAAAGTAATCCACTTCGAATACTCAACAAGCGACAAAAAACTTACAAGAAATTTTTAAATACTAAATTTTTAAGCGTAATTTTGATATGCAACACGATATTGTAACTTGACACTTTCAATATTAAACTCGAAATTCTTGATGCTACTCACTACGTTGGTAACGGAACTTACATTTATAATAAATATCCCTGTAAATAAACTAATTTGGCTGATAGCAACGAAAATATCTTACTTACTGCAGTAGCTCGTATAATGCGGCAATATATGTCTGGGCCATCTGAAGAGTTTCATACTTCGAAAGCTGTCGGTCTGCTCCCAAAGACGGCAAGTGACCACGAAGTCTGTCAAACGCCTTATTCAAATTCTGCATTCTTCTTCTCTCCCTTGCGTTAGCAGCTAAACGTCTTCTCTTCAAAACAGCGACACTGGTAGCTCGTCCACGACGCTTAGATGATTCTAGAACTTCATTATCTTCAGCACTATCTTCTAGAATATCCCTTGATAATCCTCTGTACGCGATGTGCGAAGAATCTTGATTGATACTCCCATCAGTAGATGGTGTAGGCTCTAAGCTAGACCTGCCCGAATCAGGTGATCTTGGCCAAGACAAATAGCACTCTTCAGTTGAATATTCAAGCATTACGTCCGAAGAAAATATATCTTTCTCGTAAACGAGTCGGTGTCCGTAAGTTTCGGCGGCCATTATGAAAAATTTGGTACAGGTGTTTGCGATACGGTGTCCCGCAGGGGTCTAAACTGGGTGCTTACCTGTGCGGCTTATATAGGTTCCCAGTTTGCGCGAAAAGGTACGGCGGGAGAGTTGACGTGGGTGGAAGAGGGATGGGTAGAAGTCCCGAGAGGGTAATTTAGGGCCAATCATCATTAATTATTTCGTCCCCCGGGCTCGTATTGTTGGTAGCTTGACGTAGCTCTATTGCAACGGCCCACTGTTAACCTTGCGACTGTTATTGTAATAAAAGATAATGGGAGGTTATTTTATTTTTTCAAATGTATTGAATAGATGAATTGAAGGTTTTATAATTGGGTATTTGACAACTATTGTTAAAATATATGAAATGTATTCGATATGATAGCTTATACGTAAATAAGCCCTTGAAACCATTTATTTAAAACTATCGCAAGGTTAGGCTAAGGTATGCGTAAATAATAAGTATACAAAATGTATTTATATTATTTTCACTAAATAAAATTGAGATTTTTAATCTGTATTTTGATGAGGCAAAACACAAAAATTCTGTTGACGGTTCGCGTGACGTAACAAAAAAAATTTATGTAACGTAACGGAAACTTTCGTTGTATTACATTTTCGTAGATATTATTTAATGACGTCATGCGACCGACCGTCTTTCGTACACTTTTTAAGCTAACATAGTGAAAATGTATATCTTTTCCAATTAATAAGATTTTACGAGAAAAAGTATTGAATACATTTCTACATCTTTTAAGATAGATTTCCGAAATTCGGTCAAATACCCAATTGTATGTACTTACAGCGAGTCTAAAAGGTCACATTTAGGTATTGCGCTATAAATTTATCAATTTCCAGTAGATCTCAACCGATTTCTATAAAAAACGTAAAATGGTTACTCATATGAGCAGAATCACAATAATTTAGTTACAAAGCAGATTCTAATTTGGTGTAAATATTGTCACATGACAAAATATTATTCTAATACGATTCCAATTTAGACATTCTAATAAAGTGATTTTGTAATGCAGCCCGCCAGGCGTGATCACCTTGTTGTGTGTGTACGCTACTAGTCGGTTTAGTAGGTAAACTCGTCTGCTCACTACAATCTAAATATCATCGACATAAATAATGTTTGGGAGTTTATTAACGAATAAATTAATTTCTGAATTCTTTTTGATATTTTAAGATAGTTTTATAACGTATAGATACGTGCTTATTAAAATTGAAATATAATTTTGGAAATAAATATATATATACACTTATAATTGAATAAATAAATACTCTACAACATTCTATACATCGCTATCTAGACCCATGGTAAGCATAGTTTAACTAGCTTGTGTTATGGAATCTAGAATGCAGGTAAAATACTGTAAATACATACATTTTATACTTACATAGAAACACCCAGACTAATGCAAATACATACATACATATAATCACGCCTTTATCCCTGGAGGGTTAGGCAGTGGTGAATTAACACCCACATTTCACTAATCATTGAATTCGGTCTCACGTAATAGTGTTGAACCTATTGCCGTCTTCCGGGCACTATTTTTAAGTTAAGCCTATCTGAGATATATCCAATGCAAATATGCATATCATAGCAACATAATTTATCTCGGTAGGAGTGTGAAGAGGGGTACTAACTAATAACATCCGGATTTCGAAAATACTTGCAATTTAATATAATTGAGCCTATTGCCGTCAATTGTGCATTTTAATATAATTTTGACATTGTGCTGGCTCACAAATTTCTATTTCTAGTCTGTCATTTCAAAGCTACATTGAATCCGAGAATTAACGTCGTGATACATAGTGCGAAACATCAAGCAATAAAACTATTTAATAGTCTGCCTAATGACTTAAAGCTTGATGTCTATAAAAACTATTCCTTTAAGAAAAAGTAAAGTCCTTGCTGTTGGAAAAGTGTTACTACACAGTGGAAGAATTTGTGGATGATGACTAAAATGTTTTTCTAAATGTAAAGTTGTAGTTAATTGTACCTAAATTTTATTTTATTTTATTTCATTTTGTGGTTATACATAGTGTATTTTCATTGATTGTATGTATTTAATAGTTAAACTATATTTGTTTAGAAATAAACAAATTGAAAATTGAAATTGAATTGTCATATCCACTTGCCTCTGCCCTCTGTCAATATATTTTATTTTCCTCTATTACTCTAAGGTTTGCTGGAAGAAAACTCAACATTGAGTTAAACTCGCCTCTGTACTACAAATACCCTTTTATTTTTTGTTATAAAAATGATTGTTTTTTTTACCACTTAGGTGGCAGACAAGCACACGCCCTACCTGATGGAATGTGGTTACCGGGGCCTATGGACGTTTGTAACACCAGAGGAGTCACACTCGCGCTGCTGAACCTGTAAGCACAGAGTTTCTGTGCCATCAGTGTAGAAGACAAAGCAGGACCAGCCTTTAGTCTTCCCACTGACAGCACAAATTCTCCAGTGTGCTCTGGCTACCCTACTCACCGCTTGTGTGTTTATGTACAATATAGAAAATGAAAAAATCACAATCAATACACACTTATGCACATCACACAATATTAATAATTACCATAATTATAAAAAAAGCCATTTTATTGAATGACCGCGTTATTGCTGAAGTACCATGGAAGTAACCAGTCCCAACTCGACACCGCCGCGACTGGGAACCGAACTCCTGATATAGTTTTCACGAGATGCACCCAGTGGGTGAAATTCAAGACCAGCGTGTTGGTGGGTCGTTTTAACAAAGAGGTATGAGGTTATGGACAAGGTATTTTTAATAATCGGTATATCCGGTAATGTGTATTTTACGTAGTCGCGTAGTCTAGTGTTATGTATGGGTAATGGACTGATGAGACGAGCTCTCGGGTTCGATCCCAGGTTTTACCATGGCACACACCAATGACTTTTCGATTATTTTCGAAGTTATGTGTGTATTTATCGCAGGTTTATAAGTGCCCGGTTAATGGCAATAGGCTTGCCACCTGTTGGGGCCTAAATATAAACTGGCGAAATGTGGGTGCTTGCACCTCTGCCTACCGCTTCGGGGATATAGGCGTGAGTTTATGTTATGTTATGTTATTTTACGAGCGGAAATGCATTTTGTTATTTTATTTCTGGCCCGCGTGGTTCCAGGCAGGGTAGAATTTGGACCACCCCATTTCTTTCCATGCGGTGTCGTACAAGACGACTAAGGGATAGGGCTGTTTAACATCAGACAGATATACTTATATACAGCCCAGACTCAGCCTCAGATGTATAGCTCAAGTCAACAATAATGCCCGAAGTACGGCAACAGGCTCACCCCCTATTACGAGGGACCGAATACAATTATTGGTGAAATGTGGGTGTTAATACACCTCTCCCAAACCGGGGATAAAAGCGAATATGTATGTATGTATGTTTGCCTTCTCCAAATAACAAAGTTGTTCGTACATGAATGTTTGTGTGTCCTCTACCGTAGGTGTGGTCCAGTCATTGCCTCAATCTTGCTTCTCTGGACTCGAAATCACTTCTTCACACGGTTTCCTCCATCATACTGATTAAAAACCTCAATGAGAAGATTAACTTCATTTAGATCACATTAATTAAGACGTTATCTTGTGGGTAAACATAGTAACAGTACACATTACAAAATGGACTGTGGACGGCAATAGACTCGTCCCCTACATGGGAACATGTAAAAAAAAAGTTTTGTACAGGACAGGCTTAGCCTGTCCTAAGCTTTTGGTAATATGGAAATTGTTCCTATTCAATACTGTTTTTTTTTGTTTTTTTTTTTTTAAGAATATTAGCAACCGCTATTGCTAACATTCCCTCTAACCCCTCCAACCAAGTTAAATTGCTTGTGCTAGTTACTGTTATGTACGCTCCTAGTAAAACTTGAGAGTAGTTATATGCAGTTTTGTAATGGCAAACATGGGATTATTCATAGGTTACGGTAACCACATTCCATGGGAAGTGTGCTTGTCTGCCACCTAAGTTG
Organism: Eilema griseolum; assembly: GCA_963662185.1. Taxonomy (NCBI): domain Eukaryota; kingdom Metazoa; phylum Arthropoda; class Insecta; order Lepidoptera; family Erebidae; genus Eilema; species Eilema griseolum. The sequence goes on along the minus strand of OY759242.1, from coordinate 24,177,565 downwards.
TGTAAAAAAAATCCTACTACATATACCTATACATACATAGGTAAGTACATACATATAATCACGTCTTTCTCCCCAAAATGTTAGGCAGAGGTGAATTAACAAAGAAAGAAAGAAAAAAGAAAAAGAAAGAAATAAAGAAAGAAAGAAAGAAAGAAAGAAAGAAAAAAAGAAAGAAAGAAAGAAAGAAAGAAAGGAAGAAAGAAAAATATTTTATTTAAGTTCCACACAGTGGGCATCCTACTAAGTACAAATAGGTAGGTATAACATCCACATTTCACATTTCACCAATCATTGTATACGGTCCTACGTAATAAGGCGTGAACCTATTGCCGTTTTTCGGGCACTGTCGTTGATTTGAGTCATGCATCTAACGTGGAGTCTGGGCTGTATATATCTGTCTGATGTTAACAGCCATATCCCTTAGTCGCCTTGTACGATACCGCATGGGAAGAGATGGGGTGGTCCAAATCCTACTCTGCCGGGAACCACTCCTACTAATTTCTACTAATATTATAAAGGTGAAAGTTTGCGAAGATTTAGATATTTGTTACTCAATCACGCTTAAACGGCTAAACAGATCCAGCTGAAATTTGGTACAAAGATAGAATATATTCAAGAATAAAAAAAATTAAAATTCTACGCGGGTAAAACCGCGGGCAATAGCAAGTATTTTTGTAAAAAACACATGGAAAAAAGTGGGTGAATATTCCCAAGCTCTGAGGTCAAGAACATTGTTTTTTTAAACCACCATCTTCCACCCCATTAAGCTTACTGCTACTCAGATTTCGCGAACCATAAAAAAAGTATTGTGGTACAATATGATCGACGATCTCTGTGGCGTAGTGGTAGAGCTTTCGACTACTATAATGGAGGTTACGGGTTCGGTTCCTGCTCAGTGTAAATATTTGTATCCATGAATACCTATTCTATGAATAGGTATTTGCATTGGGCTGGGTGTTTCTATGTATATTATGCATGTATTTACAAAAAAAAAAGTAATTAAGTATGTTTATCCGTATTCTAGATTCCATAACACAAGCTAGTTAATGCTTAAAATGGGTCTAGATAGCGTTGTGTAGAATGTTACAGAATATTCATTATTATTATTATCCTCTATTTGCACTGGTTTTGTAAACTCGTTCTTGATTACTAGTCTGAGTGATATGGCGCTTAAGAATGGATTTCTTTCTTATTTTTCGTTACTCACTGCCAGAACATATTGTTTAAATGAATAGTTTATATTTATAATAAAATTCTGTATTTTTCTCAATATGTCAAAGTCTTTATTTGCGTTCACGTGTTGTACAGATCTTATAGAAACTTAGATTTCAACATGAAGCCCTGTTGGGCTCAGCAAACATACAATAATAATAATATATATTAAATTAAATCATCTGCAAATGAATATTAATAATCAAGGAATACATTATTACATTTATTTATAAGCTAGAATCATTACATATTATTAAAGTTAAGATAATCTATACTAATACTAGCTGTCCCGGCAAACGTCGTTTTGCCATATAATAATGAGATGATGATTGAAATAGATGAGATGTTGGCCGATTCTCAGACCTACTCAATATGCTCACAAAATTTCATGAGAATCAATTTTATATATAAGATTATAAAGCTGCAGAGTTTGTTTGTTTGTTTGAACGCGCTAATCTCTGGAACTACTGGTCCGATTTCAATTATTCTTTCAGTGTTGGGTAGTCCATTTATCGAGGAAGGTTTTAGGCTATATATCATCACGCTACTACTTAAGGGAGCGGAACATTGATAATAAATGTTAACAAATCCGGCAATTTTTCATACAAATGTTGAAGACTAAAACATACGGGCTCAAAGGGATATGAAGCTTCAAAATATACCCCGGGCGAAGTGGGGGTGGGTCAGCTAGTATATAATATAACTTAAACATTAAAAATTTAGATTGATAGATAATTCTTTATTGTACACCAATAGTTACAGTTTTTTTACGTGCGCAATATCCCCACGGATACCTCCCCAACGGAGCCGGTGAAAGAGGTTATCTCGGACTCGAACCGACTAAAACGCACGCCGCCTGTGGGTCGATTTGGTTGATGAAGGTGAGGTTGACAGGCATATCCCTCGCACCCTTGCCGACCTAGGGCCAATAGGTTACAGTAGAACTTGTAGGTAGCATGTATACAGTTTAACGTACAATGGGTGGCCTTATCACTGGAAGCGACTTCTTCCAGGCAATCTTTTAAATTTTACATTTTAGTTTACTTTATAGTACAGCATCAGATCGTGTTTGACATCAAAAAATTCCTGCAAAGTGTAGTACCATTTTTGTGATAGGTACTCTTGTTGTTTGAATTTATGCTCACTCTCTAAATCTTTTAATACCTGCGGTGTTCTGTTGTATTCTTTTATGGATATTATATTTGGGCCTCAGTGGCACATAGACAAGCCAGATGTTGGTAGTGCTAGTCTGTGTCTGTCCGGGGTTGGCTGTAATGGTCTTTATTAAACATATAAAGCGACTTATAATATGTTTTGACGAAAGTTTATGTGTTTTTTATGTATCGGCAAAATTTGGGTCTAGAATAGATAGCGTTGAGTAGATAGTTCAAGAATATATTTTTTATACCACTTAGGTGGCATAAAAAAACAAGCACACGGCCCACTTGATAGAAAATGGTTGCCGTGGCCTATGGACGTTTGCAACACCACGAAGAAACCTTCTGATGCCCCTCTTGAAGAACCCCATATTGTAGGTGCTTGGAAAAACCGCAGCAGGGAGGTCATTCCACATCTTAAGTGTGCGTGGGATGAAGTTTCTTTCATACCGCACAGTGCGCTCCGTCTCAGTTTGCAATGTGTGAGGATGAATTTCCTGCCTATGGCGAGAGTTGCGATGATAGAATATTTGTTTATTACTAGTTTAACCTACCTAATATTACCCCTTTTTGCATGTAATTGTCTTCAAATAATGTATGGGAATGAGCCGGCTTTGTTGACATTAATGAGCTAAAGCCTTCGTCGATAAACGAACTATTTAACACTGATAGCTATGGCTATGGCTGATGGATATGCTTCTCTGCTACTCAAAGGTTTGCTGGGAGAGAACTCATTTCGAGTTAAGCTCGCCTTTGTACATCTTCTTTGACGTGTTTTGTTTATGATCTATGTACTGTGCGTGTGCAATAAAGAATTAAAATAAATAAACAAATAAAATGGCAAGGAAACTCTCTGTTCTTACAGGGTCGGCAGTACGGGTGTGACTCCCCTGGTGTTACATACGTTCATAGGTCACGATAACCACTTTCAATCAGGTGGGCCGTGTGCTTGTCTGCCAGCTAAGTTGTATAAAAAAAAACTCTTCAGTTTTATTGTATTAGTACTAGCTGACCTGCCTTGGCTTCGTCCATGCCATATTTTGAGACATTTTGAATTTTGAGAACGTGATTGAAAAATTCCAACCACGTAATCAAATATTGCGGGCGGAGCTGCGGGTATCAGCTAATTTGTGATAAAAATATGGTTGGCTTATACGGTTTTTATGGGAACGACTGGTGGTGGCGCGTGGGCCTACGTGTACGAGTGGACTGTATTGCGGGGAAGCAGATAACTGTTCTATTGACACTTTACACACAAAACAAGACAGGTGGCCGGGCTGCCGCGGATTCGATCCAGGCAGTGAATGCAGCCCGAGAAATTAGGAGAGGATGCACTAACCTTCACGACCCACGTGTTTTTCATCGCAGCCGGTACACGGATCTTCTCTTCCTTGCTCAGGAGCTGCCGTCAGCGTCACTAGATCCCTTGAGGAACACACGAGAGGCACCATCCGATCGGTAAAGGTCTATGAGGCGGTTAAAATACAACAAATATTATTCATTTCTGAGAGACGCGCGCGCGCGATCGCCTTTACGCTGGCTAGTTCAAAGCGAGACTGAGTGTCTATATTTCACAAATGGCGGACGGAAGCCATATCTATGATTAGTGCGGGAGAGGAGACGGGTATAAAAGGAGTGGGTTTCCGTGTCAAAAATACAGTTTCCACTTCGGCGCAACCATTCCCCCCGGCTTGAAGGGTTACCTTCGAAACGACAAATGCGAAACAAATCTAAAGTCTAATCTAAATCTAGGTTTGGGAAATAACAACTAAAATATAAACCTAGATTGGAGCTCGTGCCTACTGCTGGCTAGGCAGCGGGCAGAGGCGAACAAACAACACAACGCAACAGTCTCGACCAAGACGAGACGCGATTAGCCAACAACAAAATAAGGGTCTCTTCACGTGGGACCGATACAACAAGCGAGTGCTTCTTCTCCTCGGGTGGTTCGGAAACCGTAGTGGGATTGAATTGACTAACTGGCCACCCATCCAACGCGGCATGAATCCAGGACGGTCCACCAAACCACAACGGGTGATCCAAAATTTGCGAAGGAAGCAATCCACGAGAGAGACAATCGGCTGGGTTGTCGGTGCCAGCAACGTGAAAGAGATTATGTGGCGCCAATTCAGATTGAATTTTGCCACTCTATTAGCGACGAATGTGTCCCAACGATGGGGCGAAGAGTGGGCCCAACACAAAGCGACTGTTGAGTCCTAAAAGCTAAAATTCTACTAATATTAATGCGAAAATTTACAATTATGTCAAATAAATTACCTTAAAGATTCCGACCACAATACAAAATGTCATTAAGCGACACGGAAGTGCTAGTCTTAGCACTGCCATCCAAAACTACGCGGAGTTTTAGTAGTAAGCTTATCTTCTCTAATAACTCCGCGGTGCGGGATAATGTACGAAGGCTGGGTCCCGCCAGTGTCCGTAGGCGCAGGTGAGATGTAACCTTTATCTAAATATTCATTAACAACCTCATCATAGGCCCGCTTCGACTTTGGGGACGCCTGCATCTTTCGTTCCAAACAAAGACGTTTTTCAGCGGATACACGGGAGCCACCGAGCGAAAACTTGCGGATGGTAGACTCCAGTGGCGGCTCGACGGTGCAACAGAACGAAGCAGTCGAGTGACTAAAACTATCCATAGAAGCGGGTGCGGAACCAATTATAACAAAACCAAGAACTGTTTCCAGTGCGTGCGGAGCGGGGTACGTCGGTCCCCCTTGAACCTTACGTGATAACTGGAGGTGCGGGAGAATCGAAGCGCCGATCAATATATCGACGACTCCAGGAACAGCGTAAGTCTCATCTGCTAAAGGCAAGTCTTTAAATTTCGTTAATAAAGACGTGTCAACCGGGACGGTAGGCAACTGTTCAGCTATTCTATCTATAACGAGCGAATCCATGTCAAACCAAATATTATTATTAAAACGAGATCTAAACCTTGTTTTAACGGTGCCACGAACAGCTGACTGTAAGCTTCCAAAACCCTTCACCACTGAGCGGGTTGAACGCTTATCAACATTGAAACCAAGACGCCGACAACAATCTTGAGTAATAAAATTACTTTGCGAAGCGCCATCTAACAGCGCTCGAACAATGCGCGGCTTACCTAATGCATCAACAATAACAACGCGAGCGGTCGCAAGACACACAGTAGTGAGTGCAGCACTAGCGGAGAACGAACACAAGGTGACGTCATCAGCGGCGGTCACCGGGCGGGCCGGAGCGCGCGCGAGCGCGGGCTGCGGCTGCGGCGCAGGCTGCCGTGTGTCACCGCTTGACGAGCCAACCGTGCTCACATTGGATGCGGCATTACTATTCTCAAAATGAAGCAAAGTGTGGTGTCTCGCTTGACATTTGCGACAACTATTTCTACTATTACATAAAACAACGCGGTGTTTAGTACCGAGACAATTAAAACAAAAATTATTAGCGCGAACAAATTTATAACGATCACTAGGCGACAATTTTAGAAAACCAGGACACCTGTACAGTTGCGAATGATGAGTGCTACACAAAGAGCAAACAGGTGACTGTACACGTGCTGGTGCGGTACTAACATAAGTATGAGTTGACCTCAGTGACTTCGATGACGCATCTACTTTGCGTGCAGAATCAACAACTGTCTTCGCGCCTTCATGTTTCGATGAAGAGCGTTGCAATACCTTTATATGCTCGCGAACAAAACTTTCTAAGTCTTCGAACTTAGGAATCCTATTGCCGCGATGATCCGACTCAAACAAACGAATGGTTTCGGAATCTAATTTCCTTAAACCCATATACAAAAATACGAAGTCGCAGAGGTCATCGACCTTTAGGTTCTTTACGGCGCGAACAGCTGACGCGAAAGTATCTAGAAATTTCTCTAAGTTTTGATCGTTACATGCCGTAATAGATTTCAAATCAAACATCTGATCTAAATAGGCGTTAGCTACCGATCTTTTATCCTCATACCTAGCTTTCAAAGTATTTAAAATTAAATTATAATTCTCGGCACTAAACGTAATTCCAGCGCAAACGGTTATAGCTTTACCAGTCAATTTTTCAACGAGATAATGCAATTTTTCGTGATCTGTCAACGAATCGTTCTTATCTATTGTATTCTCAAAACTATCTATAAATAGACACCAATTGCGAATGTTACCATCAAATTCGGGTATTTGAATTGGTGGCAACTTAGGTCGGTCGCGAGTGGGGTTGGGTAGGTCAGCCGGTTTCTCCAAACTCCTAGCGACGCGTTTGATACGACAATACAAATCGTCAAACGACGACAAGGCCTGATAACTCACTGAGTAATCGGGATTCAAATTCAACTCTAAAACGTTGATGTCATGTACTAAGGTTTCGAAATCCGCGCGTAGACTATCTAAGTTTTCTATAGAACACAAGAACGAATCTCTGATGACCAAATCAGAGGTTTTAAGTGCATTATCATAAATCGATTGTACGCGAGAGTAAATCATTTCTTTTTTAGCGTTTAAAAGTTTCAATTGAACCTTACCGGTCCTATCAACCTTTGGGGACATGTTTACAATTAAATATGAAATGACTTAATCCTAGCGGTACAGAGCAGCGAGGCGGCGCGAGCGTTAACTATGTAGGTAGGTAGGTGCTTACAACTGTGAATGCACGCTTGAACAAACGCGCATAGCAACAAGGTCGCACCTGCGCGATGGTCGCTGTCTAGATTCAACTATTATTTCCGAGATTAAGTATTGCGTAATATCTATTCAAATTAAAATACTTTCGTATGAATTGGGATGAGATGCGAGCGAGGTAGGCACAGCCACGTGTCTACCCACGCAGGTACTAGGCAAATACGACGTGAGCCGAGAACAACGTAATTGAAAAAAACAAAACAAAGCCAAATGCGTTAGGTATTACACTGTGCCTATGCACTAGGGTGTCTGAGTATACCTAAGATCTAAGCCTAAATGTCTGGATGCGGGGTTTTCTACTAAAATAACCAGGTATTTAGGCGCGGTGCGAAAATTGTGAACTACGATTAAGTGTTGATATGATACCTAACCTATTTATGTATTAGGTAGGTACAATGCGAGCCAGCGGCGAACGGACAACAAATTCTAAGCCTAAGTGTCTGGATGCGGGGTTTTCTACTAAAATAACCAGGCACTTAGGTGCGGTGCGCTCATTCCCATTAGAATAATAACAAAATACGAACTACGGCTAAGAATCCGGCTCGATCCGGACCAAAAAATGATGGCGCGTGGGCCTACGTGTACGAGTGGACTGTATTGCGGGGAAGCAGATAACTGTTCTATTGACACTTTACACACAAAACAAGACAGGTGGCCGGGCTGCCGCGGATTCGATCCAGGCAGTGAATGCAGCCCGAGAAATTAGGAGAGGATGCACTAACCTTCACGACCCACGTGTTTTTCATCGCAGCCGGTACACGGATCTTCTCTTCCTTGCTCAGGAGCTGCCGTCAGCGTCACTAGATCCCTTGAGGAACACACGAGAGGCACCATCCGATCGGTAAAGGTCTATGAGGCGGTTAAAATACAACAAATATTATTCATTTCTGAGAGACGCGCGCGCGCGATCGCCTTTACGCTGGCTAGTTCAAAGCGAGACTGAGTGTCTATATTTCACAAATGGCGGACGGAAGCCATATCTATGATTAGTGCGGGAGAGGAGACGGGTATAAAAGGAGTGGGTTTCCGTGTCAAAAATACAGTTTCCACTTCGGCGCAACCAACTGGCGTCTAACCTTCCAATCCGGGAAAGAATCATCGCATATTTAATTATTATTTATCTCCCCATAGTGAGCAACATTCTGACAGTCCCCATGTAAATACTAACAATCAGTCACATCAACTTAACTTCTGCGGCGACCCATCCAAAAAATATCAGTTCTGTAGTAACTGAACACCAAATGAAGTTGACTGTGAAAAGTTTCGTTAAAAAAAGATGATTGGGGGTAAAAAATACCCCAAACAGTAAGTCGATACCGTTGCAAGGGTTGATCCCGTTATAACGGAGATGCGATGATTCCGGGGTTCATTTCCGATTTGATTATGTTATTAGTAATTTATTTTACGGTTTTAAATTTGTAAAGAACATTATCATTTGGGTTAAGAAAAAAAAAAGATTTTATTCATCGATGTTACTAAGTAACGTTTGTGAACGTCAATTTTTTTTTTATTTTGCAAATAGGACACGTCAATTAGACTTCGCCTTACCTGATGGTAAGTTGAAGGCAAGGTAAGAGGTACACCATTACTAACATGTACCATGTGACAATGGTGACACTCAGCTTGACGGCCTCATCGTATGCTTTTTCACGCCCCGCTTAAAGGACCCGGGACTGTAGGAAGAAGGAAATAAAAGGGAGGAAAGAAAAAAAAATCTTTACGACATTTGAAATCCCCACTGTCGAAATTGAAATAGAATATTAATAATCTTGACGTTCATATGTGTTACTTTATAATCAAACCGATTATAGATATTTGACTGCACTATTATTTGCTTGTCTAAAATAATTTTCTTAATACTTAATTGGGTAAATTATCCACAATTTTTTTTATTAAACTGGTAATTTATAAAACGGTAATCGGAAGTATTCACCGAATTCTAAAACAACTTAATTCAGCAGAAACATGATCTGTGTGTGGGCTCGGATACAATAATTGATTGATATTATTTGCATAATTTTATAACAATAAGATAATGAAAAAAATAAACAATCCTTCTATCAGTAGGATATGAATATTTATGTGTAATTTATTTATTAGAACCAATCAATTTGAGTTTTTTAGAGTTACTAATGTTAGAGAAACTCAGTGGTTTGAAAAAGATGGTCTCTTTCGCGTGATCGCTTTATCCACACAGAGTCGAAACTTGTGATGCTAGAACTGTGATATTTAAACATTGAATCACTGTTTTTGATTGCTGATTAATCAAGGGTTGATTAATTATTAAAAAATAAAAAACCCATCTGCTGTCTAAAAGACCGAAACAAGACTTACACCTACCTACAGAAAACCTACAGAATACCGCGGTTATAATAACTTCGTGTTGTGTTCGTGGCGGTGAGTAGCCAGAGCTCACTGGAGAGTTTTTGTGCTGTCAGTGGGATGACCAAAGGCTTGTCCTGCTTTGTCCTCTACACTGACGGCACAAAATCTCTGTTCTAACAGGATCGGCAGCACGGATGTAACTCCACTGGTGTTACACACGTTCATAGGTCATGGTAACCACTTTCCATCAGGTGGGCCGTGTGCTTGCCTGCCACCTAAGTTGTATAAAAAAAAAGTTTGGTTTATGATTTGCAAATGGGTACCGCTTGCTGTACCCATTTGCAAAATCATATGCAGATCACTGATCATGAATGTCAATAAACTCAGATTTCCGTATTTCATTTGGAGACTTAAAAATTGTACGGGCTAAATTGGTATCACCAATATAATCAGTAATTTTAAAAAAGGTTTATAAATATGCCAGTATCCCCGGAGAGGTAGGCAGTTAACGCCCACATTTCACCAATCATTGAATTCGGTCCCACATAATAGGGGGTGAGCCTATTGCCGTCTTACAACACTATTGTTGACTCAAGCCATGCATCTGAGGCTGAGTCTGGGCTGTATATATCTGTCTGATGTTGAACAGCCCTAACCCTCAGCCGCCTTGTACGACACCGCATAGGTAGAGATGGGGTGATTCAAATTCTACTCTGCCGGGAGCCACGCGGCTAGTTTTAATAATAATAAAATTCGGAATGGATTTCTTGTCCTAATATATTTATGTGATCCCATAGGGTGGTCTATCAATACCCCGACTACCGAAACATTTAAGAACTATATTTAACCTCCCAAGACGAAAAAATAATCCATCCAAGTTTTAATAGTGGCGTCAATAGGCGTCAATCCTAACAGCTCTGTGGCGCCGCTCTGTAATTTCGCTAAACTCTATCATTTTGTGTTTATCTGTGTAATTTGCCACGCAAGATGACGCCGCTTCCGTTTTGTCTATGGAACGATTTCCGGGAGATGTCGCTTGGCGTGGTTTATGTCTACTTTTGAAATTAAGCTACTAAGGTAGCAAAAAGTGTAAATTGACAGCCTGCCTAATGCAATTTATAGTCCTGGCCACTTGCTAATTGATTATCTTGGCTTTTACGTGAGGAACTTACAAAACGTCAATACAAAAAAAATATGAAAGACTAGTTTAACAAATGGACCACCGGCTCGAAACGCTGGCCCGACCTGGGAAGACTCCGCCAATACTATAACACTATTTTTGCAGGAATATATAGGGGCAGTTCAAGTATTACGTAAGCAGATTTATTACAATTATGTAACCCCCCCTCCCCCTTGTCGGCTAAAGTAAGCATATCTTTTACCTCCCCCCTCTCATGCTCATTGGTCATGAGTGATGAATGATGATCATCCAAACGATGGTACCAAAATACATATTTCTTATCATGTTTATTTTTTTAGGGTAATGTATGGTATTGCATGCTACATTATATGTGAAAAAGTAAATAACTACTGCTTACGGAATCATTATCTAGACCTCCCCACTCCCATGAGATCAAAAATAAGCAAAGACCCCCCTCGCCCCTTTAGTGCTTAAGTAATACTTGTAAGTAATCTCTCCGCATTCTAAAACCTAAAATACAAACTAGTTCTGCTATCCTTAGCTCTAGATAGCCCTGTGGACAATGTCCAAGAATATTCCTAATATCTAATAATAGCGCCATCATCGTAATTCAATCGTTTTGAACCCGTTATCTTCAATTGTGAACGTAGCGACATTCCGCACAAATTGTAGCACTGGTCTGCTTGTGACTAATCATAGCCACTGTGGCGTGACAACCTCATGTGGATAGCCTGCCAGTATTCCTGATGTCTCGAATGGGTCGTTTGTTGTAGTAAAGTAATTTAACAATCAGAAATAATCTGTAGTTACACTGGACACTTGCAGTGGGGCTGGTCCATAGCTTAAAAATAGCGCAGCGGGCTATGGAGCGAGCTATGCTTGGAGTTTCTCTGAAGGATAGAATTCGGAACGAGGTTATCCGACAGAGAACTAAAGTTACCGACATAGGTCTCAGAATAAGCAAACTGAAGTGGCGGTGGACCGGCCACGTTTGTTGAAGGACCGGTGGCCGTTGGAGCAAACGAGTACTAGAGTGGAGACCGCGAGAAGGTAAACGAAAGGACGCCCCCTAGCCAGAAGGACGGACAACCTGGCTGGACGACGAAAAGGTGGCTGGGAGACTAGATGCCTAAAATGAAGAACATTGGGAGAGGCCAATGTTCAGCAGTGGAATGCGGTGGGCAAATTGATTGATTGATAGAGTCTTTAATGCATTTTTTACACTACTTAGGTGGCAAACAAGCACATGGACCACCTGATGAACCGTGGCCTATGAACGCATGCAACACGAGGGGCGTTATACTCGTGCTGCCGACCTTGAAGAAACCTTCTAACGCCATTCTTGAAGAACCCCATATTATAATCGCTTGGGAAAACCGTAGCAAGGAGTTCATTCCACAGCTAGAGCATGAGTGGGATGAAGTTCCTTTCATAGCGCACAGTGCGCACCATTTCCAATCGCATTGTGTGCAAATGCATGGTGCAAGTTTAAAATTCTTGAACCGTCGTCTTTCGGTTCGTGGTTAAGGAGTCGGTCTTATGATCAAGAGGACACAGGTTCGAATCCAGCCTAATACACATAAGCAATTTAATTTAGGTGGCAAGGTTAGAGAGAATGCTGTCTATTCATTCGGGTTACCAATAATATTTATATGAAACAAATAATGAGTTTGTAGCATATTATTAGAAGCTGTAGAGAGTGTAGATCATAAGCAATAATTTTTTTTCTTGTTATTTATTTCCATATTATTACATTAGTTCATCTCATAGAAGCACCCATAAAACCCGCATAGGTTTATTTTGGGTGTGAGTGTACATTAAATTTAATTTATATAATCAACAAAAAATACAATTATAAATACATATCAAACAAAAATATAAATAAGTTTCGCCGGTGACAAGGAATAGTAAGTGCAGAGTAGGTAGGTGTAGTCTTTTGAGTGTACACGTTCGCTAATAGACGCACTCTGGATACAGGATGATTGGTTTGCAACAATTTACGTATAGTATAGTTTTAATTTTTTTTTTTCATTTTGGTTATTTTATAGGTATAATTAAGGTAGTCCAGTTGAGGCCTGAGGGTGACAGGTGGTGCCGCCTGTCACTATGGCAGAATCAGGCCGCGGTCGAGTCTCCGGGGACGAGTTGGGTACTCTGTAGTCTCCACACCCGAGAAGAGGGCCAGATCGTAAGAGATGGCCCTGGGTCGGCCGGGGTGCGAGGGATATACCTGTCAACCTCACCTTCGGCAACAGAAAACGACCCACAGGTGGCGTGCTTTTTAGTCTGCTCGAGTCCGACATAACCTCTTCTACCGGCTCCAGTGGGGGGTATCTGTGGGGGTTATGCGCACGTTAAAAAAAAGAGGTAGTCCAATTCTTGTCATCTTTGACGTTTTGTAAGTACCTCCCACATAAACATTTCTGAGTGCAATCTAGACCCAAAAGCCCATAGTGTGCGAGAATAACTAGCTTATACTATGGATTCAAAAACTATAGATAATACAAGTTGACTGCCTCTGTGGCGAAGCGGTAGAAAGTTCGACTGTTTCGCAGGGGGCGCGGGTTCGATTCCCGCTCAATGTAATGTTTGTATGCATGAATATGAATATTTGAATTGGTCTGGGTGGTTTTATGTATGATATGTATGTATTACAATAAATATGTATCTAAGTATGTATATCCGCATTCTAGATTCCATAACACAAGCTAGTTAAGTTACTTTGAGTCTAGTTAACGTTGTATAGAATGTCTTACAATATTTATATATTCTTGGATTTATTTTCATACATACATACGTATATAAAATCATAGAAAAATTTCGACAAATGCAAATAGAAAATATTCCTGCATAAAAATATTGACCCTGAACAAGAATCAAACCCACAAACACAGACATAATTTACGAACGCTCAACTACAACACCACACAGTTGCATATTATTCTTAAATTTGCCAAATGTTATCTCAAAATACTCGCGAAATAATTTACCGTTGTCTTGACACGCGCCCAAACGATTTAACAGCAGACGCTCAGTGGCGCCATCTGCTGTCAGAAGTAGGTCTTAAGGATCCCAATTAAGGCTATTATTTCAACTGCACACGAAATAACATAACTTGCTGAACATTTTTTTTTTGCCACCGGTGGCAAACAAAAGCTGTATACAGATGCGAATGCTGGGATGGATGTGTCGCATGGCAAAAATGGATAAGATTAGACCTGGATACGTTCTTATGTTGACGGAGAAAGAATAAATGTATCACCACTGCATCTCATCCGAAGGGTGTCGATTTCCTTCTCAATGCATGTGATGCGACGGGATTAGTGATGAAAGTAATGTCGTTAGGAATGCATTACTGGCAATGTCTTAGGAACATTGTGACCTTTTTTAACATATTGAGATCCCTCTGTGCCTCCGATAGCACGCTAAGCCTTATATCTCGGTTTTAGAGGTTAAAATTTAACCTCGAGAACCGAGACATTTAACCGACAATATCGACGACCTCCGTGGCGTAGCGGTAGAGCATTCGACTGCTATGCAGGGGGCGCGGGTTCGATTCCCGCTCATTGCAAATATTTGTATGCATGAATATGTATATTTGCATTGGTCTGGGTGTTTCTATGTATAATAAGTATGGATTTACAAAAAAAAAAGTATCTAAGTATGTTTATCCGCATTCTAGATCCCATAACACAAGCTAGTTAAGCTATGCTTACCATGGGTCCAGATAGCGTTGTGTAGAATGTCGTGAAATATTATTATTATTATTATTATTAAATATCGAGATCTAATACGAGAAACAAATATGAGCGTGTTTTACCAAAACTCAGGCTTCACAAAGTTGGTTATTCGTTTGTAGGCAGCTGTATAAAAATATTTAAAAAAAATCCTCAGGATTTGATTAACATGGCACTCAATAAATTTAAAATAGTAGTGAAAAAAAAAGATAATGAATAAAGGTTACTGTAAAGTAGATGTACCTTGATGATGTAACTGCGTGGTTAACATAAGTCTCTTGCTTGCTCACACAAAATAAATTGTAAACTTCAGCAAATTTAAAAAAGAAAGATAATCTAGTTCTAATATAGTTTTCTGAGTTTCTTGCTGGTATCTTTTTAGTAGAACTAACCTACCGAACCAGCGAAAGAATCATTTTTCAATGGTATATTTTTCCATTATTTAATATTTTTACAGTGTTCCTTGACATAATTCTAAAATTTTGACGTTCATGTGTGTTCTTTATTTGCCTAGAATTAATAAATGAAATTGATTCTTTGATTCCCTGATATTAAATATCAGTCTCTTTAAGGAAAATATCAAAGTTGAAAGCTGACCCTAATTGAATTGGGATATAAGGCACATCGATGGTGAGGGACAGGCAGAGAATGATAATAATTTATAAAAAATCTAGTGCTGTACCTAATTTGATACTTCCCTATTTATAGTAACAATGCCACCTGGCGGTATGTATTGCCACCTACCTAATGTGTGCCATTAGATCTAATAATCGATCTATATTTAGGAGGCTGCCTTAGGCAAATAGGATGAAATTAATTCTAAAAAACTAAAACGGCTATCAAAATACAGCTTCCGTGCTTAAAATTAGGCTTATCAAATTCACCCCTTCTCTTATTTAGCCTCTACTTTCTAATCTCAAAAAATAAGTGTACAAGTTTCCAGAATATCACTATAGAATTTTTTATGAGATGCTAACGTAAACGTAACGCATATATCTAAGTTAGAGGTGTGAATTGACCCCTGAGGGTAAAATCAACACTTTGTTAGAAATCACAAAACGGTCTCCAATCAAAGTTTATTTTGTGTTATTAAAATAATCGATGAATAAATGTTTGACTGTAGCTTCTTCTGTTTGATTTTAAAATGTCATATATAGGTTGTTTTATTTTATAATGCACGGAAAAGAAAATTTTCAAAAAATATCAGATGTTTGACTATGATTGAGTAACACACATTGAAACAAATTCTTGTAAAATTTATAAAATTGACTAAACAAGATAAAACCCAAAAATACTTACTTTGTGTAACTGAAAAAGAAATCAAATTCACACGCTAACAGGCGTAGCCTGCGAAACCAAAGACTATTATTAATACATAATAATGGCAAGGCCAAGTATTTAAAAAGAAATAATCACTTGTATAACCACAATTCATAATGGATACATTGGAGAATAATTTGTATAAATAATGGCAATTAAAACTATTAGTACACAAAGTTAAACACTACCTTTAACACAATTCAATATGGAGACTCCGAGACTATCAACCTTGAGGCCTGTCTAGACTTTATTTTATTCCAGTTGAAAGTCTTCATTCCTGGCCGTGAACTCAAGCTGAACTGTTTTTGAAAACTTTTGACTGTCTATTAGTTTAGTTCTGTTATATTATTTAGTTCTACGACATGCTAGAAATATAGGTACTCTTTATTGTGCATCTAACATAGGATACACGCAGGTCTGAGGGTAACGAGTGGAACTGCCTGTATAACCCTGGCAGAATCAGGTTGTGGTGCAGTTGGGGGCTCCGTGGGCCCCATACCCCAAGAGGGCTAGATCTATACCAGGGTCAGTGCCAACCTCAGTGATTTATAGTTAGAAGTCATATATTTATGCATAACGAGTTATTTTTACCTCTTATTCTTAGCAATCTTAATTAGTAACTAACTAATTAAGATTGTGAATGTGAATATAAAATTTGAATTAGTGAATTATACTTTGCGATGAAATATTAGAATTGAGATTTTATTTTTTTAACTGTTTACCAATCTATTTTAAATAGACATCAACCTGTATATTATATCACAATATATTTATTTTATTTACATGAAATATTTATTTGCTTCAAGCAATATTCAAATAGGGCAATTGATTTCGATAATAATATAAATTAATATGCTCTATTTTTAGATTTAATTTATTTTTTCATAACTCGAAATATTGACTGAGGGGATTAAGCGTAGGGCATGCCACACTAGTGGGCAGTAAGTAGATTGTTTCTAGCTGTTAGCCTATCAGAAAATCCATCTAGCTTTGTCTGAACAGTTCCTCCGTGATCATGGTGTTTGCAACAGCGCCGAAATATCGGAAACTCAAAACAATACAACATGGTAAATATCCCGATTACTATGTGAGTGAGCATGATAGTTTAAATGTCCGCTCAGCTGTTCTGGCGAGATTGAGCCGAGATTGATTGTGATTCAAGCTGTTGCCAGAATAATAGGACTTGTCTGCAAAATAGTACTCACGCAAAAATTTTTGGCAATAGATCTAGTCTGTCGGCAAAAAATTTTGGGACAGAATTATCATTTTGGTGATAGACCCTATGTAGTATCACGCACTATTTATTTATACTTTATGCATGATGTAATTTACGGACTTAATGCCGGAGGTATTCTCTACCAGTTTACCATAGGGTGGTGCAGAGATAGTACGAGGTAGGGGCATATTAATGAAGGATACGTTTAGATCTATAACTTACATTTTAGACTATAGACCTAACACAAAGAGAGATTGGCGTAGATCTCTATGTAAATGCACAATGTATATTATATGTCTGGGCATTTAGGGTACGCGATGTCATACTCTCTGGATACATAATATATATGGTTACAGATCTGCCACTATGATGACTGCAAATATATTTCGTGTAAATAAACAAACTAACTTTCGCATTGTAACGTAAATACTAGGCCTCATCCAGTGTTGGGTAAATGATAATTGCAATTAAAAAATATTCATAAATGAAAATTCTGATTTGCTGTCTAAAATATAGAAAAAAGTAAAACCGACTGCTGTCTAAAAGATCAAAATAAGTTTGATAGCCAGGCTGTACCCTATTGGCAATCATAAACCAAAAGAAAAATAAATAGGTACCGCCTGCTGTCAAACTGGTTTCGGTCTTTTAGACAGCAGTCGGATTAGTTGTAAATTTGTCCAACTTTGGCCCCATCCTCGCGAAATTGCCACTCAAAGAATGTTATCAATCAATTAGCCCACTGCAGTCCACTGCTGGACATAGGACTCTCCCAATGCGCGCCATTTTTTCCGATCTTCTGCCTTCTGCATCCAATCTGTCCCAGCCACCTTTTTCAGGTCATCCGTCCATATATCTAGGAATGCGAATGTTATAAGTGGTTCCCGGCAGAGTAGAATTTGGGCCACCCCATCACTTCCAATGCGGTGTCGTACAAGGTGACTAAGGGGATAGGGCTGTTTAAAACCAAACAGATATATACAGTCCAGACTCAGCTTTAGATGCATTGCTCTCCTCTCTCCTCATCCTCTTCCCTTGGAGTGCTGTTACTTAGCGGACGTCTGTGCTAATATTTAATTAAAATTAAAAAGTTACATCACTCGAATATAGTCCGTATACATAAAACGTTAAATCATAAATTAGCAGTATCGCGTAGTGTGTTATACTTCGCATCGGTTCCGAGTTCCCGCGGCTCACGCGTCGCTGCTGGTTTACCTCATCCCCCCGTACTTCGATCTGCGAGAAAGAGAGGTACTTCATAATTTGCCTCTCGCTTACTCGGTCACTAGTCATAACTCATCGGTGCCCCACTACCAAGCAACATCCTACCAATTAAAGTGCTACGCTACAACCATCTGCTACATTTGCCGTCACTACGAGGCTACGAACTACAGCTGTTAGCTTACTCACTGCGAACAGACAAAATAAGGTAAACAATACCAGTACTATGTCCGTAAAAAGGTCGCCGCCTGTTAAAACATTATCAATACCTAACCTAACACAGCAAACTTCTATAAGCTACGGTTCTGAGCCCAAATTATCTACGCAAATGGACATGGATCGCAACGAGGGTGAACGCACGTCTCCATACTACGTAACACAGCGCAACAAAAGACCCCGAGTAGAATCTATCTCTCCCTCACAATTTCAAAACTTCAAAGAAGAAATGAAGGAGTTTATGTCATCATTAATTAGTGAGCAGAAACAGGAATTAGCTGAGATTACTAAAAATTTAAAGGATATACACCAATCTAATACAACTATTGAACAATATGTCTCCCTGTTAACCTCCCAAAATGAGGAGTTTCAAAAAAAGATTGAGTCTTTGGAGTCTCAATATAAAAAGGATCAAGAATATATAACTATATTGGAAGACAAAATAGAGGACCTACAGAGAGTTACACGGAAGACTACTGTTGAACTTAAAAATGTTCCGCGGAGTACCCCAGAGAATAAAGACAATCTAATCAACTTAGTCATGAACTTTTCTAAAACTATAAACCTTGATATTTGCCCACGGGACATTAAAGACATATTTA
Source organism: Eilema griseolum (assembly GCA_963662185.1). Lineage (NCBI taxonomy): Eukaryota > Metazoa > Arthropoda > Insecta > Lepidoptera > Erebidae > Eilema > Eilema griseolum. Next base: position 24,158,748 of record OY759242.1, on the reverse strand, counting down.
GACTAAAGGGAAGAAACGAAATGGATAGAAGCCCTCCGATTATCGTGGAACTCGGTTCTACTATATTAAAAACAGAACTACTGAGAAAGACTAAGGTTTTTAATGTTAAATATAAAAGTAAACTTCAGGCGAAACACCTGGGCCTCACCACGAACGAGGACACGCCTATCTACATTTCAGAACAGCTTACTGCAAAAGGAGCACGCTTGTTTTTCCTATCTCGTGACCTGGTAAAGTCTAAACAGTATAAATACTGTTGGACCTCATTTGGTAGGGTTTTTGTTCGAAAGGACGAAGCCGCAAAAATTATTTGTATTCAAAACGAAGCTACCGTGCACTCACTTTTGCAAAAATCATGACTACTTATTCTAAGTTATAATTTCATTTTTCATATTATCTCTTATTACTACAACATAGAGATACCGTGTAACAGAAATTCTTTAATATTTAAGGTTCTTAAACATGTTCTACTAGCTACTATTACACGTATATCACTTTCATTCACAACTACACGAAACCGTTTACTCTTACACACTCATATCCACACAACTATTCACAATCACCACACTACCCTATTAACAATGGGTCTGGTCTTTTACCAAACCCAATCTACTACTCACACACTTAAAGTACTTTTGAACCTACAATACCAAACCATACACAATTTTCTTTTATTTCTAAATGTAACATTTGATGTTGTGACAACTATTATGAGCAATTATTCAACATGGACAGTATCCACACTCAACAGGAATTAGACTCTTTACAAATTTCGGAATCATTTAAATGTAACATACAGGACCTTTCTAAACATGTGTCTACTAGTACTAGAAATGATCTTATTGTTATTACGCAAAACATACGGAGTATCTACAAGAACCTTGACGATCTACAAATAACACTTTCTCAACTTAATACCGAAGTTGACGTGCTGATATTGACAGAATGTAGACTAAACGCTAACAAACACTTACCATCACTAAATAACTATACATCGTATAAATCAAACAATTTACTAAATCAAAATGACGGTGTGGTAGTGTATATTAAAAATCAACATCAACCTAAAGTAACAGAACTCAGTCTTACTAATGCTACTGGACTACAAATTAAAATTGCAAATCACGTCTTTCTTGCAATATATCGTTCTCCATCTCACCTTCATGCTAACGACTTTATTGAATCCCTTAACGTACACCTCGAAAACATTTCAAAATCCAACAATATCTCAGTCTTTGGTGATATTAACATTGACCTAATTTTCACAGAAAAAGAGAAATCTCACGAACGTCGTAACCGGCTTAATTACCTTAACGTCCTATCACTACATGGTCTCTTACCAGGCCACATGTTATCCACCAGGGATGACTCCTGTCTAGACCACGCTATGCTTAAGCTTAATACAAACTCTCATACCGTTACTGTTGCCGTTCTGAACACTACAGTCACAGATCATAATCTAGTCTATGTTAAATTTTCTAATGTATATAACAAGCCCGCTGTTTGTAACCGCAAAACAGTAACAGATTGTGAGAGCGCGTATAATACCCTCATAGCTACTGATGTATCCTTCCTTAATATATGTAAAGAACCGGAGACCTTTGCCAATTCATTCATAGGTGTGATCAAAGCTGCTATCTTGGCTAATACCAAAACTATAACTGTACCAAGAAGTAAAAGGATTTTAAAGCCTTGGATTAATTCTGCTGTTCTAAAATGCATAAAACTCAGAAACAGTTTGCAAACTAAGCTTAGTAGAGAACCTCACAACATAATCTTAAAAATAACATATAAGCGTTATAGAAATTTCTGTAAGAATTTAATAACTAAACACAAGAGAAATTACAACAGACAGCTAATAAATAACTCAGTAAAACAACCTGGAAAATTATGGTCAACAATAAATGAGGTAACGCAATACAAACTACCGAAATCTAAAAATGTTGAATTACTAAATATAAAATCGCAACCACTACACTCTGTTAATCATGTTAACAGATACTTTGTAAACATTGGATCTAACTTAGCTGACCTCATAGTTAAACAAACCGAAATGAAGACCCATGCATCTAACGTCACACGTGGTAGCCATTCTCATCTCACTTCGTTCGTACTACTGGAGACAGATCCTGCTGAAGTTGACAGCATACTCATGGGCCTCAACTCTGGCAGCGCACCCGGCTTGGATGGTATTACCACTGCCTTTCTAAAGCGTGCTAGAGACTTTGTAGTTCCACACATTACCATGCTAGCCAATCTTTGTTTTAGTACAGGAGTTTTTCCTTTATCTCTTAAGCGATCAATAGTAACACCTATTTACAAGGGCGGAGACAGATCCGATGTTAATAATTATAGGCCAATCTCTGTACTAACTTCAATCTCAAAAATAATAGAAAAGCTTATTAACAATAGGTTAACAAACTACCTTAATAATTACAAAATCTTATCTAATTTTCAATACGGGTTTCGAAGAGGAATATCAACTCAAGATGCAATCGTTAACGTGGTCTCTACTATAACTGAGGGAGTCGATAGGGGAAACAAATGTATTACGGTATTTCTAGACCTTAAAAAGGCCTTTGATACGGTATCGGTCTCGGTTCTTGTAAATAGGCTTGAGAGCATTGGGATCAGAGGACTCGCACTGTCGCTCTTTACGAGCTACCTCAGCGATAGAACCCAAGCTGTAAAAATAGAAAATTATATTAGTGACGAATACAGTATCAAATTTGGTGTCCCACAGGGGAGTGTCCTTGGCCCGACGCTATTTTTAATCTATATCAATGAATTGTGTAAATTACAAAGCGTCGGGGGAAGGATATTCTCCTATGCGGATGATACTGCTATCGTTTTTACGGCTAAGACTTGGAGTTCCGTACACGAGATGGCAGCAAGGGGTTTAGCGTGTGTATCGAAATGGCTTAGAGACAATGTCCTGACTTTAAACATTCTAAAAACGAACTACATCTGTTTTTCTCCCTATACATCTTCGCAACCATCAAATAACTTCTGCATCAAGATACATCGCTGTGCAAACCCAGAAGACACCTTGTGTGATTGTCCCTTGATCAACAAAGTCAACCAAACAAAGTATCTTGGAATCATCGTTGACCAAAGGCTAAATTGGCAGTCACAGCTAGAAGCTGTTATAAGTCGAATCAGAAAATTAATGTGGGTATTCAAGACTCTAAGGTATGTCATGTCTAGCACTCTACTGAACAAAATTTACTTGGCCCTTGCTCAATCGGTCATCTCTTACTGTATCCCCATCTGGGGTGGAGCCAATAAGACCAACTTTCTAGAGCTTGAAAGAGCTCAAAGGTCCCTTATAAAAGTAATGTACTCCAAGCCTTACAGATTTCCTACGAACAGCTTATATCAAATCAGTAACCTTCTATCAGTCCGAAAGCTTTATCTACTTAACCTAACTCTAAGATGTCACAAATCCTTAACCTTCATTCAATCGTCACAAAAAAAGAGAAGAAATTATACTGTTGCTTCTATAACCCCAGTGCGTACTAACTTTGCTAGAAGACAGTATCCATGCCAATCTGGTTTTATATACAATAGGCTAAACAAAATGCTAAATATCTATCCTAAGCAACTATACACGTGCAAAAAATCTTTAACACAATTTTTGGATACCCTTACATATGATGACGTTGAAAATCTTTTCATAAGAATTTGCTGACATTATACCTCATCTTATACACCTACATAGTGATATTTATTTACTCAAGTCAGTCCCTAAACACACAAACTAAATAGTCACACACACACACAAACACACACACACACACACACACACACACACGAACACACACACATACACACACACATACACACGCATACCTACACACTTCAATGTTTATGTTTCTATTTTTCCATAACTCTGTAATCTAACTGTATTTTTAAGGGAAGTAGCGAGCCATTCCCAATACGAGTATCTTTGATTACTCACTGGGAAGTCTCAGCAAAGTGTATGCAAAAGATTACTGAAATAAACGTTATTTTATTTTATTGCTTGAGTCAACAATAGTGCCCGGAAGACGGCAATAGGCTGACCCCCTATTACGTGGAACTGAATTCAATGGTTGGTGAAATGTGTGTTTTTTAAAATCCACCTCTGCCTCACCCTCCGGGAATAAAGGCGTGATAATATGTATATATGTTTAAACTTCTCGAAACGTACATTTGCAAAAGTCCTGTAGTATCCAGACCATTCATCTATTTAAGCAAAGTTCATGCGTTTTGTCGTATTTATCTAACAATCTTCCATCATTATATCCATCGATATTAAGAAACATTAATATTTATATCATTATAACAATTACATATTTAGCATCAACTCCCAACATTTTTTCGACACAGACAATCCAAACACCCATACAAAGGTATTTTGACCTTATCTTTAAAAACAAAACGGTATCCCACTTCAGCCCACTTGCAGGTAAAAGTAAGGCAGTAAACGCTCCAAGGATGCATTGGTCACGCGAACGTTTCAAAGGATCCTTTGAAAACATTGCGTGGTTTGTGAGATTACTCATATTTAGCACAACCTGTATATATGAATGGAGTTAATAATTGGAGCAAGTACAGAACAATATACAGCTTGAATATAAGCGTGGAAGTAAATTGCGGTGTTGAATGCAACTATGTTCTTTGGTAACCAAAACTACTCAATGTACAATGAAGTGTTTTGTAATCATGACTATTTTTTTTTATACCACGTAGTCCACGCTCCACCTAGAGCGGAAGTAATCACTGTGGCTATAGACGTATGGGCTAGGGGCGTTAGACTCACGCTGCCGACCCTGAAAAATCTTTGCATCTTGAAGAACCCCATATTGTGGGCGCTTGGTAAAACCGCAGCAGGGAGCCCATTCCAAAACTTGCGCGTAGGCAGAAATATGTATTATGTAGTATTTACATGAAATTATAATCTGCTTAGTAAATGAATTATTGTGATTCTGTTCACATGAGTGCCCATTCAACGAATTACATAGGAATCTATTGAGATCTACTAGAAATAATTAAAGGTACTCGTTTTTAGCGGAATCAAATCAAATCAAATCAGTTTATTATGAAAATGGGTACAATAGTGATACAGTAAAATAATATAATATGGTTTCTCCATTCTCCGCCTCAAGGCGTACAATAAAATTTAGTAATATAATAATTAAGTAGTGTAATAATTAAATTATGTCAACATACCAAACATTTTACAATTTTCCAATTTATACAATTTTTTGCCCAACAGGCAATGTCAATATTTAAATTTGTCATTACATTTTGTCAGTAAAATAACTGTATTATATCACTTACGAAGTTTTATCGTCAAGATACTCCTTTATTGTGTAGTATACCTTGTTAGTCCATAGTTTCTTTACTTCTCTTTTAAAAAATACAATCACTGAATGTAGCCTTTTTTAGATCCGCTGTTTGTTTATGTATTCGCAAGTTATCTCTGTGGCATCACAGCACCCAAAAGAATAAACCGATATTCTTTTTAGGGCAATATTCAACACGTTTGATTTCTATCTTTTTGGAGCATTTAGCAGACTTTTAAACTTGCCATTAAAAAAACGGATGTTATTTTGAGCAAGTAACTTTGAGGTGCTTAACTTAAAATAATTCGGAACATCTACAAAAAATTGCTAATCAAGTAATGGTCTCTCATGAGACCAAAATATATCATTTATTCTACCTAAAAAGTCCTTCGTGATATAAAATAATTTATTCTGCATAGTCAGACTCGTAATACCTACTTAAAACATACTTAAAAGTCATTGGAATAAATAATATTTTGTAAATTGTCCAATATGTTGTCAGCAGTCGGAACTGCACAAACAACAATAATTACTACGGAAGATGTCCAAATTTCAATTTACAAAAATCATAACCATAATAATTATTACAAACAAAAACTACAGGACAGACAGACAAAAGCACCGCAATCACTAATATGACAAATAGATCGCAAACAATACCGTTCGCAAGTCACTGCGCGGACGCAGGCCCACCGCAACCGCTGAAAAAAAAAAAATAGAAAAAATATGTCTTTGTCGCTAACCGCAAAAAGATACACTGCAATTTTTTTTCTTCCGTTTCTTATTAAATCATTACAATTTAAGCTTTATGCTTTTCGAATACAATTCAAATTTGTATAACATAAAACAATGTTGCGAATTAAAAAAAAGAACGCAGTAGACAATTTACCATTTAATTAATACAGTTACTACAATTGATTATGGGCTTTATTTTCGGTACATAAAGTTCATATTGTATAAAATTAGGTGCATAACTTAAAGTATGAGTAACAGATAATTATAACGCTTCATAACGCAAATAGAAGTTTGTCATAGACAACGAAAAAAAAACAAATTAGTACTGCTGTAACTAAAATATTGGGTTCAATATCTGTTATTTATAATATTTGTTTTGTTGAGTTTTGAGTATTTCGGATTAAATAATTGTTAGTTACAAGGACCTTTTTACGAATGATTACGCGCATGCGAGTCGGCCATTTTGGAAGACGCTTACAGTAATGTTAGTTGTCCAATGAAAACTGTTTTTTTAAAACTAGTGTGGGTCCTTTACCATAGGGAGCTAGATGTAAGTGCCGCCATTAAATTAGTTAACGACTTAAAATTCGTTAGCTATAGCGCGAAGGTATAGGTGAAGCGTAGCTTAGTGTTTAAGGACTCAGCTTTACGATCAAGAGGTCCCGGCTTCGAGTCCTGGTCATTACACTACCGACGTGAATCCACTCCTAGCACAAGCAATTTGACTTGGTTGAGGGGGTTAGCCGCAATTACTAATATTCCCTATATTAGTAATTGCGGTTCTTATTAAAACGAAAAAATATTAATAACTAAAACAATTAATTACTTTCTATATTATTAATATAACGTAAATATACCATATTAATAATATCCAATGTTTTTTATACACTTATTATAACGAATTATAAGTTATCATGCTTAATATTAATGTTTGCCATGGCACACACCAATGACTTTTCGATGCTTTTCGAAGTTATGTGTGTATTTATCGCAGGTTTATAAGTGCCCGGTTAATGGCAATAGGCTCGCCACCGATTACATTGGGACCTAAACATAAACTGGCGAAATGTGGGTGCTAGCACCTCTGCCTACCCCTTAGGTGATATAGGCGTGAGTTTAGGTTATGTTATATTATTAATGTTGATCTCATAAACTATTGATGTAGTCAACTGTTAACGAAACTAACTGTTGAACTCATAAACTAATTGAACTCATAACTTACTACCGCAGTAAACTGTTGATATTTTAAACTATTCGTTTCGTTACGTCGATATATTGATTGTTGATCTAATGAACTATTGATCCAGCTTATATATATGACCTTCTAATCCTGAAAGGAAAGCCTGTGACAGAGACTCATCTGTCAATCGGCAGGTGTAAGGTAAAAGCACCAATAGTGGACACTAACCGCATATTAGACACTTTCGAAAACAATCTTTTATTTTAATTAAAGTAATCATGATTAGAAGACACATATCTTTACGTCAGTGTAGCAAATTTTTGAACATTTCTCGAGTGAAATTAGATTTGTCATTTCTTATTGTGCGTAAAATCCCCAAGAATAAGGAGCCGGTGTGGAAGGTTATGTCGAATTTGAACCAACTAAAACGCACGCCGACTGTAAGGGCGGTTGTCGGAGTTGAGATTTACTGAGACATATCCCTCTCACCCCAGCCGACCCAAGCCCGTCTCTTGTGAGACGGCTCTCTACCTACGGTTGGAACCACGAAGTCCCCATCTTGTCCTTGGGTATAGGGAGGCGCGCATCAGGCACCGTTGCTGCGGAGTTTGTCCTTAAAGTAAACGCCATTAGTGCTTTCACCTTAGCGACTTGCAGGTGAGGTTGACTTGACCTTAGGCCTTGATGGGGCCTAAGCACCCCAAAAAGAATAAAGAATAGTCAAACTTAATCAAAAATGTGTAGGAGCATTTTGTACACATTTTTTTCATCCAATACGCAATTTGAACAACGCTGAGCAAACAAGCTCACCAGTGATTAAATATGATTATTGGTTGCGGGTTCGATTCCTGATTATAGACATTTTTCGGTTAGAATTTGGCGGTTAGCAATATAGTATTGGCGTGTAATAATGAATTATAGCTCGGTGGTTTGTTTGTTTTTGGGTAAATTAGATTTTTTTGTGGCAGAAATAGAGGTAGCGACTATTACGTGTTGAATTATTTCTAGCGTAAATATTTACTATTCCTATGAAATTGCCGAAATTTTCTTACAGATTCATGAGTTCGTTATTCCTGTAAATTAATAGCTATTTCCATTATTTATATTTTGTTTGAAAGTTGATTTCAAGATTTTACAACTACAAAGTTGTAAAATACTATTTTTATGGGCCGCTTGATAAATTAAATTCGATCTTCAAAATAGTACTTCCTTCCATTTTGATGATAAATTACGTATTACCTTTTTACAGCTGTCACTTTAAAAAAAAATGATTTTTTTCTGTTGTTCGGGATGTATCTGTTTGTACCAAATATCAAGCAATCAATTAGCCATCACAGTCCGCTGCTGGACATAGACCTTTCCCAATGTTGGGAGGCTCTGGACTACTGTATCCACGCTCACCAGATGGGTTGATACTGTATTTTCTTTCGAGTTTTTCTCATCTCGCAGTGATATCGTCTGCGTATTTTTTTGTTAGTCGTCTCTTACGACACCCTTCGGATGTGATGGAGTGGTGATACTTGTATTCTTTCTCCGTTACCACACGGTCTCCGTCACCATACCAAATGTCATGAAAATCTTATTAGTGTCTTATACGTGAGCGTAACAGACAGACGTACAGATAGGCAGGGTTACCTTCACATTTATAATATTAACATAGTGAATGTGGATTTGGTTTTCTTTCTCGTTTGGGAATCCCTTCCAGTTTTATCGTACCGTAGCTGGTCCATCCAGGTAACTAAGTTAATAAGAGTATTCCCCGGTCCCCCTAAGGGACACAGATTTGTCTCGTCTTGAATAAAAAGTTTAGTCCTTTCCAATTTGAACATCAACAGTTTTGCATATTACTCTTAATATCCGTTAGTTATACTCGTAACATATCTTTTCTTAGGTAAAGTTTAGGGTTATATGAAACTAAATTATTAATTTCCAACCCGACACTACCAAAAACTAATCTTTACTTTTTTTCAACAAAATTTTTCATCAAACTGACCTGACCTAACAGCCTATAATGACTTAATGCTAACCTTATAAGGCGCCAAACATATTTTTTTACACAAAAACAAAACATTTCTACGCCCACTGTTGGTTTTACGATATTACTTAATCTCCTCGTTATAAAAATAATAGAAAAAATGGCGCCAAAAGTGCACAGCCGTGTTTTATAGTCAGCCATTTTGAAAAAAATATTTATTGGTCATTTTATTGCTTGTTTTCGGTAAAATTCGACTGCTGTTTATAGTAATCATGTTATTATGTTTTTGATAATGATTGTTACGATTGTTGAAAAAAGGTGCTACTAAATATAGCTTACTGATGTGGCTTGAAAATAGCGCTGCCTGGTAGCCGTCACTTCCTACAGGTTCCAGGTTCAAAATTTTAGGAAAATTTAATCCTAAAAAAATCTATGCAACTTCTATGTGCATCTAAATAAATCATGTATATATCTAAAAAAGGCTATTATAAAATTAACGAATATTTAGACGATAAACAAGGCTGGAAATTAACTGTTTACTCTATGTGCACCTAAACGTGTTTGTAAATAATCCATAAAAGCCCGCGCTTACCACACACGTACATAATAATCACTCCTTTATCCCTGGAGGGTTAGGCAGATGTAAATTAACACCCACATTTCACCAAACATTGTATTCGGTCCCATGTAATAAGGGGTGAGCCTATTGCCGTTTGCCGGGCACTATTGTTGACTCGAGCTATGCATCTGAGGCGGAGTCTGGCCTGTCTGATGTTAAACAACCCTATCCCTTAGTCGCCTTGTACGACACCGCAAGGGAAGAGATGGGGTGGTCCAAATTCTACTCTGCCGGGAACCACGCAGCTATGGTTTATGGACTCTTTTCAGGCCTATCGATTACCTACCTAATTTTTGTGTAGTTTTTATGGTCTGGTCTATCTACGCGAATTTATTAATCGTTGACTTTGACTTTGATCTAAGTAGGCATACTAGATAGACTATTTAGAAAAAAAAATTGTGTCACGGTTTCCAATGGGAGCTGGGGGAACGCAAAAACTTGACACACTTTTCTGAAAACGCCCTAAACATTTTTATTGAAAACATAGTGCCGAATATGTTTTCAAAGAAAAAGTAAGTGTTCAGATTTTTTCACACGATCCTTCCTTCAGCCATCTTATTTAGTTTCATTAAAGCTACTTTGTTATTAAGTTAAACAAGGCTATATTGGGCTGAGACGATATAGCACCGATGGTGCGCGTTTAATTGGGTTGGCGAAATTGGCAGCGGCGTACGCGCATCTGTTCAAAGAGTAGTAAAATTTATAGATGGGACACCATGTCACAGGTATAATATTATTCAGAACTCGTTTGTGTAAAATTTTAATCACTTCAACCATTTCTGCGAGATTGAGAAACCAACAAACAAACGTAATTTTGCATTTAAAAATTATCATCTTACTTCCCATTAAACAAAAAACACAATTTTGGGAATATACTTTCTTATGTTCAATACTCGATTTGCGTTATCTTTAATAAATTAATTTTAATATTTTATCTATTTCAAATTTGTAAATTATTTTTTATAAGTTGGCATAAATACAGCAGCATAAACCTAGTTATTGCTTTGTATTTTAGAAAATAACTACAATTAAATCACACGAAACCAGTTTGTTAAAATTATATAATATATGATTATAAAAAAGTTATCATTAGTAAGTTTTGTGAACTACAGATGGCCACCTAAGAAATAAGCTTGAGTAGATTACTCTTAGAGGACTATTCCACGTAGGCAGAAATCTATTGCAATATTTATATATATGTCATGTCTATTCCTCATCTTACTCTCTCACATCCAATCAATGAATGATTTATGACGCCAAGAGAGCGGATGTTTATTTAATCGATTATGTTTATGACGGTAGCGCCTCAAGTGTGCCTGATTGCACCTGAATCGAGACGGAAAGAGGGCTTTCGAGGAGCTGGGATATATGGGTCAATTATCTTCGTGTTTGTGGGTTTTATGAGATAATGTAATAATGTGTGAGGTGTTATTTTTTTGTACTTTATAAGATGGTACATAGCGATGATATGAATATAAATGCCTGTAAACAGTAAAAGTATCACTTGTATATTTCCATCCGTAGAAGATAAAGCTAGTGACCATCCCCCATTCTCGTACTTTTTTTTTATTTATTTTTTATTTTTATGTGCACAAAATTCCACGCCGGAGCCTGTGGGGGAGGTTATGTCGGACTTGAACCGACTAAAACGCACGCCGACTGTGTGGGCCGCAGATTGCCGGAGGGGAAATGATCTGAGACATAACCCTCGCACCCCGGCCGGCCTCTAATTCTCATCCTCATGATTTATAAGATCGTCAGGTACGTATTTAAACTATCATTGTCACTCACATTAATATTAAAGTTATCGGGATGTTCACTATGTTGTATCGTCCCGAGTTTTGGATATTTCATCGCTGTTGCAAGCAACATGATCACGGACGAAATGATGTTGATGATGTTTCTCCGTGATCATGGTGCTTGCAACAGCGCCGAAATATTGAAATCTTGGGACAATACAACATAATAAATATGCCGATAACCTTAATACTAATCTTAGGCATTTACCATGGCCTATGGACATGTGCAACACCAGGGGAGTCACACTCGCGCTGCCGGCCTTGTAAGCACAGAGAGTTTCTGTGCCGTCAGTGTAGAAGACAAAGCAGGAAGAGCCTTTGACAGCACAAAACCTCTCCAGTGAACTCTGTCTACTCTACTCACCGCCAGAAACACAACACAAATTAGGTATATATTTCTGTTGCCGCTATACTATAACAACAAATACTAAAAGCCACAGATAATATAATAAAAATAAAAACCAATAATAAGGCGAGGGTTCATGATAGTACTTACCTAATACATATGCATGCAAAACGTTTATTACCCTTATACATAGCTTTAATTCTTCCTAGGGTGGGCCATGGCTGTTGACCGTGACACCGTGCCTTATGGGAAAGGCGCTCGTATGAAGATCGGCGAACACCATCGCGACAACAGGTGGTCTGGTTCCCACGGCATATTGCGTGACTTACTTGTACTTTATAACGAGTATGTAAGTATTGTACCTCAATATGTTATAGGGAGGGACAGGTTTACTACATTTTTTTTTTATACCACTTAGTTGGCAGACAAGCACACGGCCCACCTGATGGAAAGTGGTTTCCGTGACCTATGGACGTCTGTAACACCAGAGAAGTCACAGTCGCGCTGCCAACCCTGTAAGTACAGAGTTTCTGTGCCGTCAGTAGAAGACAAAGCAGGACAAGCCTTTAGTCTTCCCACTGACAGCACAAATTCTCCAGTGAGCTCTGGCTGCCCTACTCACCGCTGGGAACACAACACGAAGTCACTCTTATTTTGAACTAAAACTCGACTACTGAAAAAGTATTAAACAAGAAAATATCAAGGATAGCCGTGGTCGTAGGTCACTTTTCCCTACAATGTATAGCTTTGTTAGACTAAGTGGCATACGATATATCCTAGATATTTTCTTGATTAATACTTTTTCTGTAGTCGGGTTTTAGTTTTAAACTTATTTTTTATTTATATTATTTGGGGCAAGCAATAGGTATATTTTATACATATTTCAAAAGTGCTTATTATAAGCCCTTTCAATTGATACCAAACATACGATGATTGATTTCAAAATTATTTTTTAGCACAATACTTTATGACCGCTGGAGGGCGTCACATTAGATTCAGTGACATGTTACGAGCATATAGCATATAGCCAGCAGACGACTAAGATGTCTCTAACGATACCTCATTTGTCCAGTTGTAATTTTTTTTTTTTTTTTTTATACAAGTTAGGTGGCAGACAAGCACATGGCTTGTTGGAAAGTCGTTACCGTGACCTATGAACGTGTGTAACACCAGTGGAGTCACATCCGTGCTGCCGACCTTGTAAGAATAGAGATTTTATGTGCCCTCAGTGCTGAACACAAAATTAGGACAAGCCTTTGGTCTTCCCATTGACAGCACAAAAATTCTCCAGTGATTATGAGTATGAGAGAGTAATTAGTGGTTGAGGAGCTATGAGGGAACAGACTAATCTACATACATACAAACAAACATACATAGCCTTTCTCCTTTTGCTTCGCCGTAGTAGGGCAAAAATACAATAATTAAACGATGAAAGAAGATTGACTAAACAGATCAAAGAGTCAACTGAGGGTGGATGGATAACCCAGTAAAGTCAACCTAGGCATACACAATGTCGTTTAGTTCGAGAATATTCCAGAGTAAGAGCTACTCGTAACCAGCCAGCATAGTATTGAATGAAAACAATGAATATATGTTGAAGAAGTGCAAATAATACTAGGATGTCTTTTCAACCATTTTTATTGTTATAGCGGGAAAAAATTTATCTTTCGCATTCTGCAGGCTCGGGGCAACCGCGCGGGTATGTGGCTCTCATCTCACTAAAACAACCTGCCGTGTGCCATACGCCGCGACTTACATAGTGAGTGAACCGTTGGAAGCACTATGCACTCGTCAACGGATCACCCAAGCCCACCCTGCAAGGTGCGGTACAGGCCCGTCTTCTGATTGGGCGATGTCCAGACACACCAGAACATCACCCCTTCGCGGGAGGCTCCACAGCAGGTACTCCAACGGGGAAGAGATTCCGTAGAGTCTTCTACTTCTAAAGACAGGGCCGTGTTGTGAGCCAGTGGTCAGTTTAGTTGAATTAGTTACCTAATCTAATTCTTGTAATATCTTTTAGTTTTTTTGCTAGTTCAGTTTATACAGAATAAATTATTTTTGACTTCTACTTCTATGTGACCTAAACCAACTGCATGAACTAAACATTTACGATGATACCCTTACCAATTTTAAGATTTGTAATCTTAAAAGATCTATCTCTTGTTTTTCTTATTTGGTATAATGCCTTTCTTTACACACATGGGTCAACCCCACCATGACTGTACCACCCTATCATGATCTTAAGTAGCAACGTAGCAACTTAAGTAGCCTCTGTGGCGTGGCGGTAGTGAACGCGACTGCTACGCAGGAGGCGCGGGTTCGATCCCCGCTCAGTGCAAATATTTGTATGCATGAATATGGGTATTTGCATTGGTCTGGGTGCTTCTATGTATAATATGTATGTATTTACAAAAAAAAAGTATTTAAGCATGTTTATCCGTAGGTATTCTAGATTCCATAACACAAGCTAGTTAAACTATGCTTACCATGGATCTAGATAGCGTTGTGTAAAATGTTGTAGAATATTTATTATTAGAATATTTATTATTTATTAATATGCCTGCAAAATACCGCAGTCATAACTTCGTGTTGTGTTTCCAGCTGTGAGTAGGGTAGCCAGATCTGGTTGGGCAGGCCAGGGTGCTGGGCCTGCCGGGGCCCGAAGGATATGTCTCAGATATTCTCACCTCCTCTAACCTGCGGCCCACACAGTCGGCGTGCGTTTTGTCGGTTCAAGTTCGACATAACCTTCCGTACCGCCTCCGGTAGTGCAGCAGGAGAGTAACGCTCCTAGTATTGCACATGCCCTAGGCCACGGAAACCACTTCCCATGAAGTGGGCCGCATATGTGTCACTATAAAAAAAGGGTAGCCAGAGCTCACTGGAGAGTTTGTGCTGTCAGTGAGAAGACCACAGGCTTGTCCTGCTTTGTCTTCTAAACTGACGGCGCAGAAACTTACTATGCTTACTGGATCAACAGTGCAAGTGTAACTCCTCTGTTGTTACACACATCCACGGTAACCACTTTCCATCAGGTGGGCTGTGTGGTTGTCTGCCACCTAAGTGGTATAAAAATGCTCTACCTTTATTTAATTTGTTGTTTGACTCAGGTACATGTGTCTTTGAGTTTTGCAAGACCCTTTTGTATTTTAATTACTCATATACCAATTGCCGTCAGGTAGACATTGAGCTTGTTTGCTACCTTTGTAACAGTAGTTAACAGAACCTTCCATATGCCACGGACCAACAGTACCACATACCGTTGATATGGTAATGTTTTACGGTAGGATGCGCACGCGCATACGTTGTGCGTTACCGGCTTATTAGCGATACTATCGCGCAGCAGATGCGTAATGACGTTCTAAATTCTTTTGATATGAGTTTTATACTTTTATTAACTACATTTTAAATTGTGTCGTGAACTTTCTAGAAAAATCAGTCCACTGCTAGACATAGGCCTCGCCCAACGTTGGGAGGCTTTGGCCTACTGTTTCCACCCTGGTCACACGGGTTGGTTTAGGGTTTTATTTCGAGTTTTCCTTCTCTCGCAGTGATATCGTCTGCGTATTGTCCGTTAGTCGCCTCTTACGACACCCTGCAGATGAGATGGGTGGTGATATTTGTATTCTTTCTCTGTCACCACACAGATATCTTCTTCGGTAGTATAGTGGTAAGTATCCCTGCCAGTCTAGAAAAATCTAACGGCATTATAAGAGCCGATGTCAAAAAGTTATAAGACGCAAGGTAGCTTTCTCTGGCCATTATTTCCGCCCAATTGAGCAGTCCGACTGGGGAAGTACCTCCGCCCTACAGAATACCGCGGTTATAATAACTTCGTGTGGTGTTCCCGGCGGTGAGTAGTGTAGCCAGAGCTCACTGGAGAATTTGTGCTGTCAGTGGGATGACTAAAGTCTTGTCCTGCTTTGTCCTCTACACTGACGGCACAGAAACTCTGTGCTTACAGGGTCGGCAGCGCGAGTGTGGCTTCTCTGGTATTACACACGTCCATAGGCCACGGTAACCACTTTCAATCAGGTGGGTCGTGCGCTTTTCTGCCACCTAAGTGGTATAAAAAAAATAGCCAAGAGAAATTCTGTACCTGTAATGATTCTCCTGCTGTAAATGTTCCAAGCGACTGCAATATGGGGTTCTTCAGCGTACAATTAGCGCATTAGAAGGTTCTTAGAAAGTCTATTTATATTTATAAAGAAAATTTCGAAATAAAACCATTTACCAACACATCTGTCCAGGGTGGAAACAGTAGGCTAAAGTCTCCTAATATTGGGAGCGGAATATTACCAGCATTGGATTGCAATTTTTTTTTTGACAGCCTCTGTAGCGTGGTGGTAGTGAACGCGACTGCTACGCAGGAGGCGCGGGTTCGATTCCCGCTCAGTGCAAATATTTGTATGCATGAATATGGGTATTTGCATTGGTCTGGGTGTTTCTATGTATAATATGTATGTATTTACAAAAAAAAAAGTATTTAAGTATGTTTATCCGTATTCTAGATTCCATAACACAAGCTAGTTAAGCTATGCTTACCATGGGTCTAGATAGCGTTGTGTAGAATGTTGTACAATATACATACATACATACATACATAAAATCACGCCTGTCTCCCATAGGGGTAGGCAGAGATCACGGATCTCCATTTGCTACGATCCTGACATATTACTCTCGCTTCATTCACTCTCATTACATTCTTCATGCATGCTCGTCGGTTTAGAGTACTCCTGACCTGCCCCTTTTCTAAAACTTCCCCGATTTGGTCCAGGTATGTGCGCCTAGGTCTTCCCCTTCCGACGGCACCATCCACACTCGCCTCATACACCTGTTTCGTTAGTCTTCTTTCATTCATTCTCTCAACATGACCAAACCATCTCAACATTCCTCTCTCAATTCTCATCACTACATCTTCTATCACTCCACATCGTTCTCTTATCACGCTATTTCTCACTCTATCTTTCAAGGTCAAGCCACACATACTTCGCAACGCACGCATTTCTACTGCATTTACTCTACTCTGATGCTTTTTCTGCCACACCCAACTTTCACTACCATACATAAGAGTCGGCACCAATACTCCTCCATGTACGCCAGTCGTGCCTTTTCGGACACTTTCCGGCTGCTCATAAAGTTGTGTAGTGCCCCATTCACTCTATTTCCAGCCATCACTCTCCTTTCAACATCTTCTTCATGCTTTCCATCTCTCGTAAACAATGTTCCCAAATATATGAACTCATTCACTTGTTCCACTTTTTCTCCATCTATACAAATCCTACACTCTGTCACACATTCATCTCTTTCAAAAACCATAACTTTTGTCTTACTAACATTCACTTTCATTCCTTTCCTCTCAAAAGCTTCATGCATAGTTGTTACCATCTCCTGCAACTCATCTGCCGATGACGCCAGTAAAACCTGATCATCAGCATAAAGAAGACATTTGACGAGTAAATTCTTCATTCTTAAACCACATTCTTTATCTTTCAAATCTTGCAAACAACTGTCCATGAATAAGTTAAACAGCCATGGTGACGCTACACATCCCTGTCTAACCCCTTTTTGGATACTAAACCATTCAGTGTATGACCCATGTATCCTCACGCAAGCTCTGGAATCCTCATAGAGAGACTTCACAGCTCGAATAAGGTTGCTGCTCACCCCATACATAGACAGTACCGACCAAAGTTCATTCCTCACCACTTTGTCATAGGCCTTTTCCAAATCCACAAATGCGCAATAGACCTTTTGACTCTTGGCCAAAAATTTCTCGGCTATGCTTCGCAATGAAAAGACCTGATCCGTACATCCCATTCCCTTTCTAAAACCCGCTTGTGCATCCCATATTTTCTCATCGGTTTCTTTCATAACTCTCTCAATCAACACTTTCGCATACAGTTTGCCGACGACGCTGAGTAGGCTAATGCCCCTGTAGTTTTTGCAGTCTTGATGCGAGCCCTTTCCTTTGTAAAGTGGAACTATAACGGCCTTACACCAATCACTTGGTACACGACCGCTAACCCAACATATGTTGAAAAGGCGGCACAACTGACTTGCTACAAGGCCCTGTCCAGCCTTCAGCATCTCGACTGTCACCTTATCATATCCCGCTGCTTTACCAGCTTTCATACTTCTTAATGCACTCACAACTTCATTCATACTAATACCACTTTTATCAGTATCAACATAGTCATCCATCACCGAGGTTAGTGCATGTACACCATCCTCTCTTTCAAACAAGCTTTCAAAATAGTCCTGCCATCTTTTTAACACACATTCCTCACCTTTTACAATACTTCCATTCTGGTCTCTAATAGCGTTCAGCTCGGAGCTCTGTGTTTCTCCTCTGGCTAAACGAATGGACTTCCAAAAGAACTTAATGTTCGTCTGGAAATCCTCAGATAACCTTTCATCAAACACGTCTTTTTGTTCCTTTTTCTTTCTAGCAATCACTCCTTTCACTATCCCTTTCAGTCTTCTATATTTATCTTTCGCTTCATCCACATTCTCAATTGTAGCTTGCTGCATTCTCTCATTAGCTCTGACTGAGAGCCAGTCAAGCCACGCTTTCTTTTTCTCACATACCAACTTTTGCACTTCTTTATCCCACCATGCATGCTTCACCTTTTGCACTTTACTTCTTTTACTTATACCACATACTTGGGAAGCCACACTCACAATCTCATCTTTGAATACCTTCCATAACTCCTCAATCTCACAAATACTATCAAGATCATGAAACCTTTCAGTTAATTTGCTTCCATACTCCTCTCTCACTTTATCTTCTTGCAAGTTTTCTACTTTTATTCTTTCTAGAACACTTATGGGCTCACGCCTTCTACGTCTCCATCCTTTAAAGAGATCACTTATACGGCACATAACCAAAAAGTGATCTGTATGGATACCCACACCGCGATATACCCTAGCGTCTAGAATATTTTTTCTCAATCTTTCATCCACTATTACAAAATCAATCATACTTTTACTGACATTCTTCGCTTCTCTTGTATACATATGAATCCTTTTGTGTCGAAACATCGTGTTTGACACACAAAGGTTCCATTCCAAACATACTTCAAGCAAACCTTTACCATTTTCGTTCACTCGTTCATCTCCGTACTTGCCAAGAACCCTTTCAAATCCATCTCGTTTCAGTCCTACCCATCCATTAAAATCACCTAGCATTATGATTCTTTCATTATCCTTACATTCTCTTAATACATCTCTTAAACTCTCCCAAAACTGTTCTCTTTCTTCTTGTACTTCCTGGGACGTATTCGTACCGGAGTCTACAGGAGCATAAACCCCTACGACAAAAATACGAGTGAGTCCCACTTTCATTCTCATCCACATCAGTCTAGCATTCACACATTCGAATATATTCACACACTCAGCCATTCTAGCAGATAGGATGACACCAACTCCTTGGCAAGCTCTGTCGGTATTGGGTACTCCCGACCAGTACGCGGTGTAGGGTCCGTGCTTGGTGGTGTCACATCCTTTCCTCTTCGTCTCATTCACACAAAGCACATCAATCCTTCTTTCATCCATCATCTTACAAACATCATTCATTTTTTCTTCCATTCCTCCTCCAACATTCAACGTAGCAAAACGGCTCTCCGTGAGCCACTTTTCGCCCCCACTGGAAACGAGACGTGACGGGTGGCGTACCGCGTCGCCGCCATGCGGATGATTAATTTTTGGAATCATTGCGTTCCCACGAGTCATAGGGAAAATATGGTCCACCCCCGCAGAGCCCTTTACGGAGGTAAGGCGGAATCTCAAGTGTGTCCTGTGACCGCCAACACAGACACCCTCCGTTACACCAGCTTGCCCACTGGTCACGAATCCTTGGCACGGGTCGGCTAACACCTTGGATCGGGGTTTTTTCTCGGGTATGCTCCCTGAGAGTTGGTTTTATTTCGGAGTGACCTTCTCCTAGATGGTTGCAGACCAATACTGACGAGGCCCATCTCCCCGGTTTTGATTTCAGAGTTTTCCTTCTCTTAGACGGGTTGCAGCCCAATGCTGACGAGGCCCATCTCCCCGAATATAATATATACAATATATATTATATATATATTATATTGATAGGATAAATATTGTTATGGAATATTATAACCCACAGTATTGTGTACATACATGTGATCCATGTGGTGACAGAGAAATAATACAAGAATCACTACCCCATCTCATCCGAAGGGTGTCGTAAGAGGCGACTAACGGAAAAATATGCAAATGATATCACTGCGAGAGAAGGAAAACTCAAAATAAAACGCTGTACCAACTCGTCTGGCCAGCGTGGAGACTGTAAGACAACGTCTCCCAACATTGGGAGAGGCCTATGTCCAGCAGTGCATTTCGATAGGCTTATTGATTGATTGATTGTGTACATACCTACAATAAGCTTCACTACACACTCAATTATTTAGTAACAATATATCGCCCGCACGCGTCTTCGCCCACCCATCTTTCACCCACACAGCAGCTCCTAACCACGCCCAACTCAATGAATCCACAAATCATACCTACATACGATTGTACGAAGCCCGTAAACTGAGAGGGGCCGTGACATATGGTGCAGCGGTTACCACGTGTCGCGCGCACCTGAGCCTGCACGTGCTCACTGGTTTTTGTAACCAATATTAACCGGAGCGATTTGTTTGGAAGCGAATTTGAAAATATAATTTACTAGCTGATCCTTGCTGCTTTTGCCCGTGAAAGATTTCGAGCCCCTGTTTGGGAATATACCGGATTTATTGAAACTTTTTTTTTAAATAATAGTAATAAACGTCTTTATTGTACACCAATAACATATTATATTACAATATGAGAATTATTTATTCAGTTTAGGTACATAAAATATGCTATTATAATATACAATTATTTACAAATTTATATAAAACTATGCTAACTATACAATATATACAAAAATGGAATAGAGAAAAAGAGGGAGACTGCAATTTTAGGCATCGAAAAATTCCTCCCCATCGATCTCTACTGGTACCGTGCCCAAGAGGCTGGCGGCATTACCACGCTGAATGGCGATGCCAATTCTATGAGCGAGGTAAAGGCCAGCCTTATGGTCACGGGAAGCGTCGATTAGTCAATCTGAGATACAAGTTTTGTGATACGTACAGATGGCGGCCTTATCGCTCTGTGGCAATTTCTTACAGGCAACCATAGGAAAAAAATAGGAGGGAGACAAGCAGTTATGGTTACCGTGGCCTATAGACATATGTAACACCAGTGCAGGTACACTCACGCTGCCAATCCTGTAAGCACTCAGAGTTACGTCAGCGTAGAAGACAAAGCAGGGTAAGCCTTTAGTCTTCCCACTGACAACACATACTCTCCAGTAAGCTCTGGCTACTTTACTCACCGCTGGGAACGCAATACCAAGTTACTGCTCCGTTCTCTTAAGTAGTAGCGTGATGGTACGTAGTCTATAGCTTTCCTCCATTAAGACTATTCAAAACAAAAATATTTTTTCAATTATTCGTACCAGTCATTTCTGAGATGGGTGCATTCCTATATGATAAACAAACAAAACCGCTTAGCTTAATAATATTACTAGCTGTTGCTCGCGGTTTCGCCCGCGCAATGTCAATAATCGTGGTCGTAGGGAATTCAGCTGATATGTCAGGGTGATTTGATTCTCACCGGTCTCAAATATTTGTATGTATTAACTTTTAATCTTTCGAGTTCCATGATATACAATAATGTTCATGGGAATTAACGCATGCTATAGGTACATACATACCTTTGATGTGCCTGACGTTTCGACCCGGTTTCGCCGGCGGCCGAGGTCACAGGCTGACTCAAATCACGGCGGCGGTGCGCGATGCGCGCCTCTCTATACCCGGGGATGAGATGGGGACTCCGTGGTCCCAACACCCGAAGAGGGTGGTACTAGGCCGGCCGGGGTACGAAGGATATGTCTCATATAATCTTACCTGCGTCGCACACAGTCGGCGTGCGTTTTAGTCGGTTCAAGTCTGACATAATCTCCCCCACCGGCCTCCGGGGTTGGGATGTCCGTGGGGTATTTGCGCACATTACAAAAAAGACTGACTCAAATCAAAGGTACCTATACCTATACCATGATCGCGTTGATTCGCGTAAACATCATTGTATATTTGTATGTGTGTTTATTTGCAGTTATCTGCATACTTATATACCAAGTAGATATGTTGATCCACTTTCTAGAACTTATATTACAATCTATACTTAGTTTTGATCTAGATTAAAGTATAAAATATGTCCTAGAATGTTTAATATAATCATAAATAAGTTCGTCAGTCCTCATCAACGTACTTCAAAACAAGGCGAAAATCCGAATCCCCGATTATAGCGAGCCCTTACCTGAGTTTTTTTTTAAATTATTTGACCATTTTTTTGCCCAGCAGTGATACCTCCGACTATTATTTTGTCATAAAATACTCTATCACAACATTTTTGGGGATATTCAGATGATTGGAGTTAGTTTTTTGAAGGGAGCCGACAATGTTGGTATTTAAGATAAGACGCTGTGGATAGTTATGGGCCAGTTTTTTATATTGCTGAGGTAGCAAACAAACTAATAGCTCACTCTTTTGTTTTTTTTTATGTGCGCAAAATCCCCATGGATACCTCCCCACCGGAGCCGGTGGAAGAAGTTATGTCGGACTCGAACCGACTAAAATGCACGCCGCCTGTGGGTCGTTTTGGTTGCCGAAGGTGAGGTTGACAGGCATATCCCTCGCACCCCGGCCGATCCAGATGTGTGGGGACCACAGAGTCCCCAACTCTTCCCCGGAAAACGGGGAGGCGCGCCAGACACGCCGTCGCTTCTACCAGGGTGACAGGCAGCTCCACCAGTCACCTCCACTAATGGCCCACTCTAGACACTACATCGCTAGCCGGGACTGCAACACTACCTATGAAGAAAATCGAATATATTAATAATTTTGAATATAATATAATTTTGAAACACTATGCTTGTAAAGATAATGACATAAATTTTAATGTGATTGTATTTTTAGTGATTTTAATGTAATAGCACGCTCTACGGGCAGAATATACTGTATTCGCTGGTTTTTAAGACCTATAATGTAACCATAATAATAATAATAATATATTTATTTGATTAAGATGTGGTAAATACAAGGTGACAAACAATTTATGAGCATAAGACACATTTTCATTTTTCATTTAGCACGAAATTTATTTTTAAGCGATTGATTGACTTTTACGTAATTAAATGAACAAAAATATTCAAGGTCACTTTTCTTCTTCATCATCTTAGCTTAAACCCCAGTGGCATTTGAAGCTTTCTCCTCAGGGTCTGGTGTTCGCTTTGCCACTACTGCTTTTTCACTAACTGCGGATTTGGCTGAACTTCGTTATTTTCCGTGAAGCGACTGCTATCTCATCTCCACAACCCAAAGGTGATACCATTGCAGTCAGATCATTTGTTGGACTTTTTAGGGCTCCAATTACCCATAACGACTGCCATAGATGATGGTATGGCTACCGGGACCCACGGCTTAACGAGCCCTCCGAGGTACAACCAGACCAATGCAAATACCCATATTCATACATAGGATTCAAGGATATTAATACACATGAACATGGGTGTTAATATCCTTGAATGGTCCACCTGGAAGTTCCTAAATAGGTTGAGGGCTCAGGTTGGCTGCTGTAGGACCAATCACGTAAAATGGGGTTACCTAGACTCGGGGGGTGGTGGCTGTGATTGTGGTGCACCTCTGCAGTCGATGGACCACCTTCTGTCGTGCCCACTGTGCCCCTACACCTGCACAATTGACTGAAGCGACAGAAGGTGCGGTCAATGTCGCCGAATTATCGGCTGGGCGCATTTAGCTTCTATTTTTTTTATTGTTGCCATTGACACGAAGAAGAAGAATATCCTACACAACGCTATCCAGACCCAAAGTAAGCATAGCTTATCTAGCTTGTGTTATTGGTTCTAGAATGCGGATATACATTTTTAGATACATTTTATTTTATGTACGTACATATTATATATAGAAACATCCCTTGCACTTAGCGGGAATCGATCCCGTGACCTCGATACTATGCCCTACCATGCTGATCCCGAAGTTTCGGTTGCTTCCGTCCCGTTACCGTGGGTGCAGAAAAACAACTAGGTAAAACATCGAGCTTTGTGTAAATAACATAACATAACATACATAAGATAAACTCAAGCCTATATCCCGAATGGATAGTCAGAGGTGGTAGCACCCACATTTCGCCAGTTTATGTTTAGGTCCCAATGTAATAGGTGGCGAGCCTATTGCTATTAACCGGGCACTTATAAACCTGCGATAAATACACACATAACTTCGAAAAGCATCGAAAAGTCATTGGTGCGTGCCAATGTAAAACCTGGGATCGAACCCGAGATGTCGTCTCAGCAGTCCATTACCCATACCACTAGGCTGCCGCGGTGTTCGTGTAAATATAAAAAAAAAAAATCTTTATTATTATTTTAGTACCCTTTAATTCTAAAACCATTCATACTTCATAAATCGCCCCATATCCCCATAAGTTACCCCATATGTTCACAACGGTTGTCCATCGGTTGCCTAATTAAAATAGCTATACACCACGACTGAGGGATGTTCCACCCCATGGCCTCGTGCCCTACCGGTTGACCCTGAGCTTGCCCCTCTTAACATCAATTATAGGGCGATAAGAATTTACATTTTGCGAGGATTATTTTGTTGTGAGCCTATCTATAAAATGAAAATTACTTGTCATGTTGTTTGTCTTTGAAAACTTATTAACTAGTGGTAAATTTTTTGTGAAATTTGAACATGCAGGATGTTTTTGTTCGAACATCAAAAACAATTTGATATTGTCCGAGAAAATGTGTAGGCTATGTAATTATTATTATCAAAATAGTCGGGATATTTACCATATCGTATTGTTTCGAATTTCCCGTAAATATCCCGACTATTTTGATACTGATGCGAGTGACCATGATAGCTTAAACAGGTACCTATAGGTATTATGTTATTATTAATTGCAGGACAAATTGCAGCCTATAAACGGCTTGCAGTCCTTTTTTAAATTCAATTTCATTCATGTTAAAGCAGTATTCACATAGTCACATTCATTGAATTTCGTATTTGTTTAAATAAATTCTAATTTGTTTTTATTTTATTTTTATTTTTATACCACTTAGTTGGCAGACAAGCACACGGTCCACCTGATAGGAAGTGGTGGCCTATGGACGTATGCAACACCAGGGGTGTCACACTCGCGCTGCTGACCATGAAGAAACCTTCTGATGCCTCTCTTGAAGAACCCCATATTGTAGGCGCTTGGGAAAACCGCAGCAGGGAAGTCATTCCACAGCTTGAGTGTGCATGGGATGAAGTTTCTTTCATACCGCACAGTACGCACCGTCCCAGGTCGCAATGTGTGAGGATGAATTCCCTGCCTATTGCGAGAGGTGCGATGATAAAATGTAGTTTTAATTCTTGGTCGAATTTCGAGTAATTACTCGTGCTAAGTTTGAATCAATACTCACTTGTACTTTTTCACATTACTTTACTATTTATTACACCTGACCGGTTTCGCTTTACGGCATCCTCAAAGGTGCCTGACATTTAAGAACATTGCTTTACAAACATTGCGACACTCAAACATATTTCCCATGTGGGTAGTTGTAAAATTACGACACTCAAACATATTTTCCATGTGGATAGTTGAAAAATTACGACACTCAAACATATTTTCCATGTGAGTAGTTGAAAAATTTCGACACTCAAACATATTTCACATGTGGGTAGTAGTAAAATTACGACACTCAAACATATTTCACATGTGGGTAGTTGTAAAATTACAACACTCAAACATATTTCACATGTGGGTAGTTGTAAAATTACGACACTCAAACATATATCACATGTGGGTAGTTGAAAAATTACGACACTCAAACATATTTCACATGTGGGTAGTTGTAAAATTATGTATACCAGTATAATTTTTTTCCCAAAATTTGGGGAAACAATATTTATATATATATTTACTTGAATTTTTATCCATCAGTCGTCTTTTATTTGAATAACTCTTGTTTATTACTTTGACTCATTTTTTTTTAAAGAATATTAGTACCCAAATGACTAATATTCCCTCTAAACCCTCCAGCTGAGCTAAATTGTTTGTGTTAGGAGTGCGTTCACGTACCACTAGTAGTGTAATGACCAGGTTCGAACCCGAGACCTTTCGATCATAAGGCCGACTCCTTAACCAATATTGACCCAATTATTGTGATTACCTTGGTTTACCGCACGTCCATAGGCCACGGTAACCTCTTTTTATTAGGTGGGCTGTGTGTCTGTCTGCCAGCCTTCGAAGACTGTATATTGTTAAAAACACATTCCTTGTGTTTACAGTAACAATCCTATTATAGTTTTTGTTGTATCCTAACAAGGGTGACAAAATTATGCCAACGGGTTATCGTAATCATTCTGTAAGGGGGTGACATTAGCTAAATCGATATATAATGATAATTACTAGTTTGTCAGGCAAAGGTGACGAAACCCTTATGACGAACTATGAAATTATTATAGCAGTATAGGTGTGACATTTTTTGTTCACTAACTTGATAAAGCCTCTTTTCTGAGACTTTGCCTTCAGCTTACCATCAGGCAAGGTGAAGTCTAATTGACGTGTTCTATAAAAAAAAAACTTAATATTGCTTTTGGAGAATTATTGTAGGACGTGGTTCCCAGCACAGCCGCGTGGATCCCGGCAGAGTAGAATTTGGACCACCCCATCTCTTCCCATGCGGTGTCGTACAAGGCGACTAAGGGATAGGGCCGTTTAACATCAGACAGATATATACAGCCAAGACTCAGCTTGAAATACATGACTTGAGTCAACAATAGTGCCCGGAAGACGGCAATAGGCTCACCCCCTATTACGTGGGACCGAATTCAATTATTGGTGAAATGTGGGTGTTAATTCACCTCTGCTTAACACTCCAGAGATAAAGGCATAATTATATGTATGTATGTACTTGATAAAATTTAATCTTGTTCGTTATGTAGGCCGGCAAACATCTTGACAATGTATTGTTTTCTTCGTTTTAGCGTTAATCCCAGCTGCATCCGAAGCTTTTACCTCTTGGGTTTACTTTTTTTTGTCTAGGACACGCCAATTTGACTTCACCTCGCCTTATGGTAAGTAAGTCTCAGAGATGAGGGTCACCATTACAGACACTAAGTAATGTTACAATGGTGGCACTCAGCTTGGCGACCTCGTCATATGCTTCTTCACGCCCCGCTTAAAGGACTTTAGGCAGGAGGTAACCGGTGAGCTAGTAATGGATTCCAGGTCTTGGTGCTACCAGTAACGAATGACATAGATGTTCCTATGGCAACTCGGACCGACGCGACGGCATGACGTACTCTCCGACCCACGACCAGACCAATGCAAATAATTCATGTATATAAATATTTGCATTGAGCGGGGATCGAACCCGTGCCTTCGGCGTAGTGGCCGCGTTCAGTACTGCCGCGCCACAGAAGTTTTCCTGTACTTGTAAGGTTAAGGTGTCAAAGTGCACCTAACGGTCAAGTGCGCCTACTGCAAATGTCTCAAAAACTATCTGTTGGATTCTAATAGTGACACCTTACGTCGATGCTACAAACTAAATTATAGTTTTTGATACTAGTCACAGATGGCTTAAGCCATGTGAGGTTGATACACACACCATTTTCTTTTCACTGTTGTGGTAAGTGGTGAGCAGAGATGACCATGGCGTAATCATCGTTATAAATCTCGACAAATTGGAGTTTTACTGGCGTACGAGTGAATTAATTACACAATTTAAGTATTTAGCATTAGGATTCTAAATTTATATCTCTCCTATCTAGTAAATTTTATATATTTGTTGTAGCTTAAATATTCTGACCTTAAAATTTCATAGTTGGGAAAGCGCGCCATACTGACTTTTATATGGCGCACTTTGCCGCAATCCAGGGTATACAAACCTTTTAAAATGTGTCAACATGCAATGTTTGTTTCTTTGTATGGTGGTCAAATCTTGCTATTGAGTTCTAAAGCAGTTATCTTCAACCGATTGAAATGTACCTAATTTTCATACCCGTATAATAGTGAAATATATCTACACCAGTTTAATATTGCAACAAGCTTTTTAGAACGAGGTTCCTTAACGCGGCTTACGACAAATGTGACGGCAAAACCTTAGTGTCCTTTACTGCCAAAAATATTAGTAGTCGTGAAGCCGCCCTGCGTTCATGCGCTTATTTTTTTTTTGCGCCTTTTTTTATTAATACTTATTCCACTAGTCCTCTTTTTTAATCTTATAAGGGTAACATACCTTGTTTGGTACATGTTACTGGACTCTTTAGTAACTTAACTAATGTTTAGACGATGTTTTTCTTTAATTGTCTTTCCGTTTATCTAGTTGTGTTAAGCATTTATAATAAATATTACATTTAAAAATTATATTTCGATGTCTAATTTCTCATTTCAATCCCTTTTCAATCATCAACATAACCATATTAAGTTCCATATCATGGTATTTCAACACAAATAAAATGAAAAATATACTTGACACTTGATTATCAATATTTAGAAAAAAGGTTTACAGCCTCTGATTTCGAATGTATGGCGCACTTGGCCGAAATTAGGTTTGAAAGTCATAGAATCTTCCAAAATGGAGCTAAGAAAAAGAATTAAATGTTATGCGTTTCGTTACTTATTTTTTTATAATAATAAGTGGCGGTTTTTATTCGTGTGCGTTATATTTGCGTTGTACTAATACTAGGCGCACTTCCCCGATTTGGCAGCAAAGTGCGCCTGGCGTCATGCTTTTTTAATTTTGTGCAAAAAACATTATTTTAAATGCAGATTCTAATGACGTAACATTGGGTGTACTTGCAAATAATCATAGATCCTTAAGAATTCACTACAAGACCCATTCGTATACATAAACGCAAGATATCTTGCATCAAAGTCAACTATGCAAAAAGTATGGCGCACTTTGCCCCCCTCACCTTACTTTAGCTGCACGGAAATAGTCTCTTAGGTCGCACCAATAATATTGTCTGAAGTAGTAGGTGAGGAAGCATCTTCTTTCTGAACTGCTAGCTATTGAGATGCCCTCTCCAAAGCGAGCATCGTTCGATAATCAGCAACTGTACCGGCTAGCTGATGTAGTTCAGTAGCTTAGTGGTTCGGCCTTACGATCAAAAGGTCTTGAGTTCGAATCCTGGTCATTACACTATTGACGTGAACCCACTCCTAACATAAGCTTAACTGGAGGGGATAGAGGGAATATTAATAATTTTGGTTCTAATATTCTTTAAGTTGGTTCCGGTTTGAAGATCTTAGTGCAGGGCCCTCATCTATATTAATATTACAAAACTGAAGAGTTTGTTTGTTTGAACACTCTAATCTCAAGAACTACTGGTTTGAATTGGATTTTTTTCTTATAAAATAGTCCGTTTATCGACGAAGGTTACAGGCTATATATCATCACCCTACTACTTAAGGGAGCGGAGCAGTGATCATAAATATCAAGAAATCCGTCAAATTTATTATTTAAAACTAAAGAAATACGGGCTCAAGTAGGTTATGCGATATTTCAAAATATACCACGGGGGAAGCTGGAGCGTGTCAGCTAGTATATTATATAGCCCAAATATTTATTGAATACTACTAGCGGATTTAAGCGGATGCCCGTGGGTCCACCTGCGGGATTATGACCCCGTTCCCGTTCATCTTTACTTAATTCATTATAAAAGAAGGATCGGATAGAATAATTAGGAGAGTCATTTTATAGGATGACATGAAGAACTCTTGTATCTACGGTAGTCTTCCATTCTAGTCTTCCAAGTCCTAGTCTTCCATTGTAGACAAACTATAAGAGTTTCTTCTTTACCGATATGGCCAGAACAGGGACATTTAGAAAGTAACTTAGACAAGATGTCAACCTGCTTACTGATAATATCAAGTGTAGATCTATGAGAGTAGTAATCATAATAAACAATTTGTGTGGTGCATCTATCAGTGACATCTAGTAACCGTTAGTAGAACTAAACTATTGAAAGCGACATCTAGTCAGGGTAGGCTGTAACAAGACATGTGCATATTTCGATCAATAGATGTCGTGGCTAATCTTGAGAAAATTAGGTAAAAAAATAATATGCTTAATAGTTTATTAAAATATTGTATAATAATATATAACCTCGTAGTAAACTTTTACAAATACAATAAACTGTTAGTCAGTCTCTTTTTGGAACACGTATACAAATCTTACTGTACCTTATTATTTATTAACTTAATATTTAAATACAATAATGGCGTGCTAGTCTAGTACGAGAATCCCTTATCTTCCATTACACGCCGAATTTTCTCCGGGTTCGGCCAGAACATCATCAATATCGTGGAAGCTGAAAAATACAAACAAGTTTTAAAAATATCTACTAGATGGCGCTGACTACAATTCATAAAATATGACAATTATGGTTCTCACATTTTTGTACTAGATGGCGTGATATTCAATTTTAAATTAGTACACGATTAATAGAGAAAAGTTTTATAATTTAATCAAACAATCGTGAGTATTATTATGATAATACAAATACGAACCCGCAGTAAATACCCCGAAGGCAGTGAAAGCTTCCCGGCAATGTAGATCGAGGGTGGCTCCCAGGAAGTAGGAGCCAACGGCTGCGCCTGCGCGCCCCACCATGTACATCACACACATTGCCATAGCTCTGGAAATTCAAGAATACACTGTTATTGGTATATATTATTCAGTAGTAGGTTGTAGCTATAGAATAGGACTCTACTTATACCTTTGCTATTGGTACCCAAGCCAGTTTTCAGGTGAGGGCAGTCAAGAACTAGTCTCTTGTACTTACAGGTTTTTCTTTTGGGAGGTCAGGCGGAAATGACTTCCCAAGAATCGACATACCAATCAAAAATTATACCTAGGTACTCGGACTTTGGACTCCATAGCCCAATTTTTGAATTTCTCATACATCACGCTTTTATTCCCGGAGGGTTAGGCAGAAGTGATTTAATTTAACACGCATTTCACCAATCATTGTATTCGGTCCCATATAATAGGGGGTGACGCTACTGCCGTATTCCGGACACTAATTGTTTACACGAGACATGCTTCTGAGGCTGAGTCTGGGCTGTATATATCTGAGCCCTAACCCCTAGTCGCTTTGTACAACACTGTATTTTTTTATCTAGGACACGCCAACTTGACTTCACCTCGCCTGTTGGTAATCTAAAGGCAGTCTCAAGCAAGGAGGTGACCATTACAGAAACTAAGTTACAATGGTGGCACTCAGCTTGGCGGCCTCATCAGATGCTTTTTCACGCCCCGCTTAAAGGACCCGGAACTGTAGACATGCGAAGCGATGGGTTGGCGCAAATTCTACTGCAATAGAAAACACGCGCCAATTTCTCGCTGCAATAGAAACTGACCTCAGAGATGTCGGGAACACATCAACTGCAATCGCCGCTAGTATAGACGCTGCACAGCCTGAGCACAGCGATATGATGAGCAGCACCGTGGCTGCGATACCCTCAGGCACGAAGGCGGCGCCCACAGTCGCTACACCGCAGATAAACATTACTCCACCTGGAACCCAGTTTAGAAGGCGTTTAAAGCTGTACTTACTATAATATTATAAAACTGAAATGTGTTTGTTTGTTTGAACGCGCTAATCTCGAGAACTACTAGTTCAAATTGAAAAATTATTTATCCGTTGAATAGTCCGTTTAACGACGAAAGTTTTAATCTAAATATCACGCTACTACTTAAAAGAGCGGAGCAGTAATCATAAATGTCAATAAAACTGGCAATTTTCCATACATAATTTTCGTAAAACAATTGTCAGGACAAGGAGAAAAAATCCCGTTCTAATTGAGCAGTCCGACTGGAGAAAAACCTCCACCCTACAGAGTACCACAGCTATAATAATTTCGTCTTGTGTATGGGTACGGTGGGTCGGTAAATAGGATAGCCAAAACTCACAAGAGAGTATTTGTACTTTCAGTGGGAAGACCAAATGCTTGTACTGCTTTGTCTTCTGCACTGACGGAACAGTAACTTCCTAATCATATAGGGTCGTGAGCACGTGCTTGACTCTCCTGGTGTTGCACATGTCCATGGGCCACGATAACCACTTACCATCAGGTGAATCAATCATGAAAATCAATGGGGTTGTATGAAATTTAAAAATATGCCACAGGCGAAATTGGGGTGGGTCAGCTAGTGTTATATAAACATTTAGACTGGAACTTGAACCCTAACAAGACCCTTATAGAGAGTGGTGATTATATTTAAGAACATAACTACATTTAAGAACATAACATAGGAGGTAGGACACGGCGGTATTTCCGCCCAATTGAGCAGTCCGACTGGGGTAGTACCTCCACCCTACAGAATACCACGGCTATAATAATTTCGTCTTGTGTTCCCAGCGGTGAGTAGGGTAGCCAGAGCTCACTAGAGAATTTGTGCTGTCAGTGGGATGACTAACGGCTTGTCCTGCTTTGTCCTCTACACTGACGGCAAAGAAACTCTGTGCTTACAGGGTCAGCACCGCGAATGTGGCCTCTCTGGTGTTGCACGCGTCCATAGGCCACGGTAACGACTTTCCATCAGGTGGGACGTGCGCTTGTCTGCCATCTAAGTGGTATAAAGAATAAAAAAAACATAATATACTCACAGTACATGGTCTTCCTTCCAAGTTTGTTGATCAGGAATCCTATCGCGAGGTATGTGAGTGCGAAGACCGCTCCCATGGACATGGAGATAGGGAACATGGCCACCGAGACCTCAGCCTCGCAGTCCTCTTGCTCTGATAGCTGTAGCAGAAAAATAAGAGTTGAAGATGGCAATGGCGAAAGGTGAAAATTATCCAAAGAGAAACCGATGGAAAAATTCTTAGGTACTTCGATTCTCATGATATTTTTTAAAGTTTAATGAATATTACTCTTCATCATCAGCATTTACTGAGACTTTTTTTATACCACTTAGGTGGCAGACAAGCACACGGCCCACCTGATGGGAAGTGGTTACCGTGGCCTATGGACGTATACAACACCAGAGGCGTTGCGTATGTTACACTCGCGCTGCCGACCATGAAGAAACTTACAGATGTCCGTCTTGAAGAACCCCATATTGTAGGTGCTTGGTAAAACCGTAGCAGGAAGGTATTGTAATAATAAAAAATATATATATTTTACACATTGAATGTGTTAAATTTTTTTATTTGTTTGCTCTTGAATGGAGCAAGTTAAATGTGACAAAGTAAGTGTGTAATCTCCTATTTAAAAGAAATAAAAACAAAATTGGTTTGTAAGTACATTACCATAATAGTTTTTTTTTTTTAAATAAATATTCCACGACATTCTACACAACGCTATCTAGACCCATGGTAAGCATAGCTTAACTAGCTTGTGTTATGGTATCTAGAATGCGGATAAACATACTTATATACTTTTTTTTTTGTAAATGCATACATATTATACATAGAAACACCCAGACCAATGCAAATATACATATTCATGCGTACAAATATTTGCACTGAGCGGGAATCGAACCCGCGCCCCCTGCATAGCAGTCGAATGTTCTACCGCCTAGGTGGTGAGCTTGAGTGTGCGTGGGATGAAGTTTCTTTCATACCGCACAGTGTGCACCCTCTTTTCTCTCTCTTTCTTCTAGTCTAACTAAGAACTTGGATATTTTCCGTGAAACGACTGCCAACTGACCTCCACAAACAATTGGTGATATTGAAGTTCTATAATTAGACTAGTCAGACTTTTAAAAGCTCCTACTACTTTTAACGACTGCCACAGATATTCGTATGGCTACCGAGATCGTGACTCAACGTGCTCTTTGAGGCACGATCAGACCAATGCAAATACCCATATTCATGCATACAAATATTTGCATTGAACGGGGATCGAACCCGCGCCTCCTGCGTAGTAACCGCGTACACTACCGCCACGAAACAGAGGCTGTTGCGAATATCAGTCATTAAAATAATACCACTTTTTAAGGGACCCCTGAGACTATGGCAGCTCATAAGTAGCCGAAACATCGCGTCGGGCTAAACGTGAATATTCTATACTAATATTATAAAGCTGCAGAGTTTGTTTGTTTGTTTGTTTGTTTGTTTGAACTCGCTAATCTCTGGAACTACTGGTCCGATTTGAATGATTCTTTCAGTGTTGGGTAGTCCATTTATCGAGGAAGGTTTTAGGCTATATATCATCACGCTACTACGTAAGGGAGCGGAGCATTGATAATAAATGTTAACAAATCCGGCAATTTTTCATACATATTTTGAAGACTAAAACATACGGGCTGAAAGGGATATGAAGCTTCAAAATATACCCCGGGCGAAGCTGGGGTCGGTCAGCTAGTACATTATATTGTATATCTTTTATATTCAATTCTTTATTGCACACACACAGTACAGAGATCATAAATGAAAACATTCCAAAGAAAATGTACAAAGGCGAGCTTTAACTCAAAATGAGGACTCTCCCAGCAAACCTTTGAGTACCAGAGAAGTATAGAGTAATGAAGGGGATGTGAAGTGTACATTACAAAACAAAAAAAAAAAGATAAAGAAGGTGAGGTTAATTAAGTACTTATGTCATGAAGATCTTGATACATACATAAATATAATCACGCCTTTATCCCCGGAGCGTTCGACATAGGTGAATTAACACCCACATTTCAACAATCATTGAATTCGGTCCCACGTAATAGAGGGTGAGCCTATTGCTGTTTTCCGGGTTTCACTATTCATATTGTTACGACAGACGTCGATATCTCGAAAACTAATTATTGAATCTTCAAGAAATAAAAACGCATTGTTAGTGACGAGGTACTCTACCGATTGGCATAGAAAAATCTAGAAACGTCAACACAAAGTCACAACCTACCTTTGAGTACCTACTCTCTAGAATAAAAACAAACAATAGGTAAATATCGAGAATGAACTCGAAAGGTCAGCGACGGCGGTAAACTTCAAAAGAGAGTAGGTAGCTATCCCTCGCGTATTTTCTAGATGATTCGACCTAGGAGGGTCGAGAGATATAAAAACATGGTCGTATAGCGACACGAGTCATTCTGTCTTTGAGATCGATAACGAACACAGCAAGCTTAAGCCACCGAAGAAGATTACACCTGCGACCTGAGCAACGACCGTGGACTTCTGTAAACTACTGAGCGACTGGAACTGTTGAAGAGTAACTGTGTGTAATAGTGATTTGATTGTCTAGTTTGTGGTGAGTAAACGGAAATCTCTTCGTTGAGTAAACGGCATTTAATTGTACCCCGTGCACGTAACAATATTCATATTCATATTTATATTCATTTATTTGCTTAAATGTGGTTATACAGGTGTTAGTTACAATAGTTTTGTGCAGCACATTTAACATTTTCTGGCATGCAAACATTAAATTACACAGTATACGACTTTCTACGACAAAAATTATATTATAAAATTAGTTCAGCACATGCAAGTCCATTTGTACACCAACGCATTACAGTACATGTACGGACAACATAATGAAAAATTAACAAATGGCGGCCTTTTTTTTTTTTTTTTTTTTACTTGCGCAAAATCCCCACGGATACCTCCCCACCGGAGCCGGTGGAGGAGGTTATGTCGGACACGAACCGACTAAAACGCACGCCGCCTGTGGGTCGTTTTGGTTGCCGAAGGTGAGGTTGACAGGCATATCCCTCGCACCCCGGCCGACCCAGGGCCATCTCTCACGATCTGGCCCTCTTCTCGTGTGTGGGGACTACAGAGTCCCCAACTCGTCCCCGGAAACGGGGAGGCGCGCCACGCACGCCACCGCCGCGGCCTGCTTCTGCCAGGGTGACAGGCGGCTTCACCTGTCACCCCCAGGCCGGCGCTCATGGGTCGACGCCCGAGTTGCCTTCGTACGCGGGCAGCTTGTCTTGCGATCCTTCGTCGCTCCCGCTGCCGCTCCCGCCCCGCCTCCTCCTTCACGAGCATTACTTGCTCGCAGAAGGAGGCGCCGGCCGCCCACGCATCCGCGCAGCGAACCATCGCCGCGAGCTACAAATGGCGGCCTTATCGCTACAAGCGATCTCTTCCAGGGAACCTTTGGATGGACATGTTTTTAATTGTCTTAACAATAATAACCTATGGGTAGTTATTAGTGTAGGCATAAGCATATATAACGTAAATAAATTTAAATTGCATAAAATGAATGTCAAAAACAAGTCTAAAAAATTTTAAAAATATTAACATGTCAATTTGAAAAATTATATTTATTTATAGCTCTTAACCCTTACACTTTTCAAATTCCTCTATCGTATAAAAGCATTTTTCTATGAGCCATGCTTTCAACTTTCTCAGAAATTTAGAGGTTGTTATTGTTGATTCAAGCCATGCATCTGAGGCTGAGTCTGTGCTGTATGTATCTGTCTGATGTTAAACAGCCCTTAGTCGCCTTGTACGACACCTCATGGGAAGGGATGGGGTGGTCCAAATTCTACTCTGCTGTTATGTGATACGAGGTTAGTCATGAAGGTCTTGATTGTTTTTTTAATAGGATAGATTTCTTAGGAGAGATATTCTAAACAGTTCATACTCACGGTAGCATTCAAGAATTTGTCTCGTATGATCTGGCAGATTGATATCTTCTGACTGGTGCCACTTTTGAGAATGCTGTTCAGTATATCTGGTACCCACATGTACAGACCACTGGATCTGAAAAATTCAACTGATTATTTGTTTAGTTGTCAAGTGCTGTAGAAAACTACATAGGCACAAAAAAAAATTACAATCATTCATTATCATCATCAATTAAATTCAAATCAAATCAAAATCGTTTATTTTCTTCTGTGCCAGTCTCGCCATATTTTTCTTTAGTTATTCGTCTAACAGTCCGTAGTCCAGTCAAAAAAGAGGAAACGAGCAAAACCAGTCGTGTCAAAACGACCATCATAGCGTGCAGCAACTGCATTGAGCAGTTTTGGGTGAAGTAAATGTTTTTTACTTCTTACACAGACTGTTTTCACTTCTGTCGGCATTCCCTGAGTGCCACAATTTTGTTTACGATAAGTATAATAGTCTGTTTTTAGACGAGTAAGACGATCTACTGCCTATACAATGGTTTGTGCTCAGATGAATTGTTTGACATGATGCCCACAGCTACATTCTATCATCGCACACACACATTGCTACCTGAGACGGTGCGCACTGTACGGTACAAAAGAAACTTCATCCCACGCACACTCAAGCTATGGAATCAACTCCATGCTGAAGTTTTCCTAAGTGCCTACATTATGGGCTTCTTCTAGAGAAGCATTAGAAGGTTTTTACAGGGTCGGCAGCGCTCGTGTAACGCCCCTGGTGACGCACACGTCCATAGGCCACGGTAACCACTTCCCATCACGTGGACCGTGCGCTTGTCTGCCACCTAAGTAGTATAGAAACAGTTGTGACTCACATCATGAACACAGTGAACATAGACACGTGTGATATGAACACACACTTCAGCAGAGGCGCCTGGAACATCACTCCGACATTCTTTATAGCACCTACAAAGCCTCCAGTCTTTACTTCCTCACTGCCTGTGATTATCTTCTTCACCTGGAAAAGATAAGTCAAATAAGAACACAGTACCACTTCCAGGAATGAAAGGTTGCCTATTGTTACGACCGCCGTCGATATCTCGAAAACTAATAATCAATCTTCAAGAAATAAAAACGCATTGTTAGTGACGAGGTACTCTACCGAATGGCATAGAAAAATCTAGAATCGTCAACACAAAGTCACAACCTACCTACGAGTACGAGTACCTACTCTTTTGAATAAAAACAAACAGGTAAATATCGAGAATGAACTCGAAAGTTCAGCGACGGCGGTAACATCAAAGGGAAGTAGGTATTTATCGCTCGCGAACTTTCTAGATGATTCGACACTCCTAATTGAGAGGTATAAAAACACGCTCGCGTAGCTACACGATTCATTCTGTCTTTGAGATCGATAACGAACACAGCGAACTTAAGCGACCGAAGAAGATTCTACCTGCGAACTGAGCAACGACTGTGGACTACTGCGAACTACTGAGCGACTGGATCTGTTGAAGAGTACTGTGTGTACTAGTGATTAAATAGTCTAGTTTGTGGTGAGCTAATAAATCTCTTCGTTGAGTAAACGGCATTTAATTGTACCCCGTGCACGTAACACTATTTCAAACTTTTGATTTATCCCTGTACTAAATTTTACCCAGATCGGCTCAGCCGTTAGCGCGTAAATGAATAACAAAACTTCTACTTAATTTTATAAGCTTTCAAGAAGTACCGCCCTACAGAATATCGCGGTCATAATAACTTCGTGCTGTGTTCCCGACTGTGAGTAGGGTAGCCAGAGCTCACTGGAGTTTGAGCTGTCAGTGGGAAGACTAAAGGCTTGTCCTGCTTTGTCTTCTACACTGGCGGCACAGAAACTCAGTGCTTACAGGGTCGGGAGCGCGAGTTTCTCCTCTGGAATTACACACGTCCATAGGCCACGGTAACCACTTTCTATTTTTTTTTTTTTTTTTTTTATTTATTATTTCCATAATTTGTTACAAGTTTCTTAAATTTAAGTACTCGCCAAGCTATTACGCTTGTTGGCGAGATAAGCGCTCAAAAAATGTTGTTTACAACTATCCTATAAAAAACACTACAAATTTATATGTATTTATTTGCCTTGCAAAATATATTTGTATTTATTAAAATATTTATATGTACCTACGCGTTATCCCCTCTTTCACACATTTCACTCTCACCATTGTCCAACAAAAAAGCCCTTAGTTCGTTTTTCAATGTATATAAACTTAATTTGGGTAATTGTCGTAACAAGTTAATTTTATTATATATATGTGGAACTATATACGAAGACATTCTTTCACCATAGTAATTTCTTATTCTAGGTTTGTCGAGTTTTTTTTCTGTTACACTTCTTGTATTATATATATTTTGTAATACTAATTTGTATTTATCATTAAAATAGTGTTCTAAACCTAGTAAATATTCAATTTTCTTATCTATCGGAAGAATCTTACATATAGGATATAGTTTTTCATACTCTTTGTTACATAATAATTGATCCTGTTTATTAACTAAAAACTTTACTAACCTTGTTTGTATACATTTTATTTCTTTAATATAGGTTATAAAGGTTCGCCCATACACACTGAGTCCATAGCTGAGCAAAGAGTCTGCGAGAGCATGGTATACTACTGTCAACGTATGTGTATTAACAGTTCCCCTTAAAACATAAAATTTACCTAAAATAGATCTTAGTTTATTACATACTTCATTTACATGCAACTTCCAGTTAAAATGTGTGTCTACAGTTAATCCTAAATATTT
This sequence comes from Eilema griseolum, assembly GCA_963662185.1. Lineage (NCBI taxonomy): Eukaryota > Metazoa > Arthropoda > Insecta > Lepidoptera > Erebidae > Eilema > Eilema griseolum. The sequence goes on along the minus strand of OY759242.1, from coordinate 24,119,328 downwards.
ATAGCTTACAACAGATTGTATTTTTTGACAGTTGCAATGTATTTTATTTTTGTGTAAGCAATCATATGTGTGTCCAATGACTACAATGTCCTCTTTGTTTATCAATTTAGCGCGCTGATTATAGGGCGAGTAGGTATACATGCATGAGTTTAGTTTTCTGAAGATTCAATATTATTCCATTATCATGTGCCCACTGTGTGATATTCTCGAAGTCAATTTGTATGTTCCTTTGAGCTTCATACAGGTCTTTAGAAGCATACAGTAGGCACATGTCATCGGCATACATGTACACCCCACACCTATTCACAATGTTAGCTACGCTGTTCACGTGCATAATATACCCTACCGGCCCAAATACCGACCCGGTCGGCACACCTAGACCAACAAGAGCCTCCTCCCCTGAGACACCATTCACAGATCTATGAATCTTACGATTAGTTAGATAGTTGTGGAACCAACTCTTCGTGGGGCCACGGATTCCACATTCATCCATAGCCTGTAACAGAATATCGTGATCTAAAGTATCGAACGCTTTTTTATAGTCTATGAATAAGACAATGAGCTGCTGTCCTGAGTTGAGACTCTCATTGACCTGGTCCGCAAACCGAGTAAGCGCCGTCACAGTACTGCGTCCCTTCCTAAATCCATGTTGAGTGTCAGACAGTATGCCATGACCCTCTAGGAACCTACTTATTTGACCGACAATCACCTTTTCCACTATTTTATCTATAGCCGACAATATCGCGATGGGTCTATAGTTTTCATACACTTTGTGATCACCAGACTTATAAATGGGCCGTATTATAGCCTTCTTCAATTCGTCAGGATAAACAGATTTGCTAATACACATGTTAACAAAATTAGCCAAAACTGGGCTCAATGGTTTACATAAATATTTGATGTCTTTCACTCTTATTCGATCAATACCCGGTGCCTTCTCGCACGATAACTTCGTAATGATCTTTTCTATGTCTAATGGACTAACCTTATTATACCTGAAACTAACCAGACTGGGACTTGCATAGCTATTTCTGTTTAAAAATTTTGTATTACAATGATGTTTTATGTCCCCAATTTCTTTAGTGAATGTAGTGGAAAACTTTGTACATACATTATACAGAGTATCTGTTTTACCTAAATACTTTAATATTACATCATCCAAGTTACATTTAGATCGACCTAACCACGAGTTAATATTCATCCATATCTTTCTAAAATCACCATTACATTTCCTTATTTCTGTCTGCCTGTATTTATTTTTTGCAACATTTACTAACTTATTAACTTTATTTCTAAACGTGGTATACTCTAATCTCTTATTCATATTATTAGGTGACTGTTTCCATTTTTTGAATAAGTAATCTCTACTCTGTAGCATTTTATATAAGTCCTTATCTATCCATGGCTGCTTTAATCGTTTATTACACACAGGAACCAAAGATGTACAGTCTTTATAAATAGTGTTGCATACTGTCACTAATGTTTTATATAATTCTAAAGGACACGTTATCTGTAACAACTGTGACCAATCATATTCGTTAAATTTTTGTCTAACTAAATTATCACAAATAACTTCCCGCACACTATTGGAACTACTTTTTTTTACTTCGGTGCACAAGTCCACTGATATGCCTACCGCATGATGATCTGATATATGCGTCTCGAGAACATAGGCCGACGACGCGCTCACGTTGCGTCCCGCTCTCACCCATACATGATCCAAACACGACTGGACGACTCGCCCATCCACAATCGCTTCACGCGTTATCTCGCCGCTAGGTAATCCGCACTGCAGGCCGCATCCACACAGGGTGTTTTTATATCTCGTCGTGACACTATTTATTTCATCATTTAATATGTTAATGTTTGTATCGCCAATTACAATTAAGTTATTAGAGCAATTCTCAAAATAATGCTGAATAATTTTTATTTTGACTTTAAAAAACAAAATGACAGTACCGTACTTGTTAATGTTTCCAATTAATAAAGACATAATCAAATTTTATTATTTTTTATAAAACTACGTTATTTATTTAATATTTATTGAAAAAAAATATAAGTTTTGAAGGCAATGGTCTAAAAATGTTCTTATTACGTTACCGAATAAAATTCGTTAAAAATGAAAACACGTAAAAGATTGCAAACCTTTTTAATAAATTTTAAATATTTTAAATGAAAACACAGACAGAGAACACAAAACTTAAATTATAAGTTCAATACTTTAGAAGAAATAGACCACATTTGGTCCATTTCGTTACCTTTGGAACATCTGCTTGGAAAACATTTAAAATTATTAAGTTCACAGGCAGAATCTCAGTCATTTTTTAATTAAAATTATAAAATAAATCAACAATCGATGCTGTAACATTCTTAATTATTATATAAAATTGTTAAAATTTAAATATTAATAGAAAAATCAGTCATCTCCATTAGGACAGTAACAAATTAGGAACTTTGGTAACAAAACAAGAACTTATCAGGCTGAGTATACAATACACTTCAAAACAATGTTTTTATTTAACATAATTCGAACTTAAGATTGAGAATGATGTTAATTAGCTATCTTAGAAATTGCAATTATGTTCGAGTACAGTATTTTAAAAGAACTGTCGTTGACTACTGTACTATCAATCACGTTTCACGTGAAATTTAATTATATTTATTCTAAAGTAAATAAATTAAAATCCTTATAGGTAAGTATGTCTAAATCACAAATGGGATATCAAATAAACTTAAGTATTATTTAGTATTAGTTATGAAATTATTATAAAAATTAGGCATTGCAAATCTCACACTCGTCTGGAGGGTAATGATCATATAATAAAAAATCACAATTAGGGCACCAAACATATATATCATCCAATAAACTCTTCATGGCTTCAGTATTCATCGATGATACAAAGTGAATTTGCAGGATGATAGATGGTTCTGTCTGCCAATTACAATTAACACATCTTGGTGATCTTATATAGTGTGTTTCGCACCAAGGCCAAGGCAGCTTGTTTCTTAAATAAAAGCGGAAGTCAGACTTAGACAAAAACTTGTCAATGTTTATTAATACTCCCATTTCTAAAAACGGGGGACTGCACCTGAAACAAAAAAATATATTTAATATATCTGTTTCTTTATAAAAACTATCTGTATGTTATTTATAATACTCGTACCTACCCACCCAAAAGCTGTTCAAAATGAATCAAAACATGAGGCACAAATTATGAAGTCCATATCTGTCTCTCCACCAATGCAACGCCGACAATAATATCTGTTACACGTCATACATCTTACTAGTTCATACATGTTCATACCCATCTTGCATCGTGTACAAGGAACTAGACGTTTTACTACGGTCCGTAAAGATTTTGTTTGCGATAATATTGATTTGTCAGTTATTTGTGGAGTTGAACGATTTGGCCTTCCTAAATGAAGCTGCACATTATGTTTTTTTTGTTTGTCATTGTGTGTAATGTTAGATATATCTACACTATTTGTAATGAAATTTTGTTCAGTGTCTTGTTTAATACAAAAAACTTGACTGTTAATATTTTCCTTAATCGATTCAATATCTTCATTACAAACAGTTATTTCAGTGGCTGCATTAGGTTCGGCATTATGTTCTATGTCTATAACTTGACTGTTAATATTTTCGTTAGTAAGTACACTGTCGATCTCTTCATTAACAACAGTTATTTTTGTGGCTAAATTATCTTCAATATGTTGTTCCAAATCTATAACTTGACTGTTAAAATTTTCGTCGATAGATACACAGTCAATTTCTTCATTTAAAGCTACATTTTCATCTAATAATAAATCCGTAACAGGAAACAAGTCATCGTAACATGTAAGATCAGTGTTAACAGGCGTTGAAGGATCCGTTGGCTTCTCAGTAAAAACTGTTTCGAATTGGTGCGTTTTCATATCAAAACAATTGCAGATAAAACCATTACAAAAACAAGTTAATGGACGATGATAAATTAATTTATCATTACTTTTCATGGCTATAACCTCATGGATACTCATAGTACCTGGAACAGCTTTCAGAGAAGTTGGTATTAATTTGCGAACTTCATCAATTTCATTTTCACTGATGTAAATACATTTTACTGAAGGTACAGTCTGTTCTAAAGACGAGTAGACGTCGGAGGCATTTTGAATATCTTTGCCATAGGATACTTCACGGTCTAAGGCTCTTTTCACAACACCGCCTATGGCATCGGCCACGCCTTTTCCGTGACCGCTTTCAAAAGAGGACCATGCTATATCAATATAGTATAAAATGGCATAATATTTGATAAGGTAAAAGTTCTTTTTTTGCTTATATTGAGAACTTGGTCCATCAGAAAAAATATATAGTTTTTTAAGGTTAGGTATAAGTGTTTTGGTTACTTCGAGTATTGGTATTAAATGAGCCCATATAGCTTCTGGTTGATGAACATTGCTTGGTGAAATTGTACAAAATGATTGCTTTGTCTCTTTGCAATATATGACACCGGTATGCAATGTTACTTGTATTTTGGAAGCGCCAAAATGCATTGATTGTACTTCAGTACCCATCTTGCACACGTAGTTTTCCGAAAAGTCGCAATGTATGGCAGCTTCATTTTCATCTAAATGTTCTTTGCAATTTTTATATTCATCATTTTGATGCAAAAAATTAAAGACATGTGTTTTAAATTTAGGAATATCTGCTTCCAAAGCGTCAACTAAAAGTTGAATAGTTCCAGTTTTATTCGTTTTTGTAGTTTTTTTCGTTAACATAGATATATTTTTGTCATTAGCTGTCTTCTTTTTGTAAGTATGCTGAACTGTCTCCCACATTTTCCATTCTATTGTCATCCCTGGATCTTCTATATTATAGTTAATTTTTTTAAATCTGCACTGTAAACATTTGCCATACATGCAGTTATAATTTTTTATGTTGCACACATTGTCCTTTATCAGTTCGTAGAAATTGGGATATAAAATGATGTTGCGCCGTCTGAGTGCTACACATTTAAAATCAAAATTGCTGTGTTTTATGCATAAACACGTTTCTCTTTTGTTTATTGATGGAGAAAGTATATAAAAAGGTTTAAATCTACAAAAAGTAGCAAAAGAAACGGATCCACCTTCCTTTTTAAAAATCTCATATAAATTTTTTAATGTATTATTTAGGTATCTAATTTGTTTTTTGCATTTATTTTTGGTTACGCATTCTCTTTTCCCAGCTGTAGCTCTTGTAATATCATCTCTCAAAAAAAACTTCTCGACTTCTCTTTTTATTTTCACTATCTTCTTCTCCTTCTCTTTCTTCTTTTTAATACCTCCCTTAACGCCTAACATATTTAGCATATAAGTCTTTGCCTTTGTTTGAGTCGTAGATTTTTGCACAGCAATCCTTTTAAGTACATTTCTTTCGTTATTACTTTTACAGCTTTTATACGTGTCTTTTAAAGCTTTTTCTAGACATTCGTTCCTAGCCTGTAGTTTTAGTATATCTAATTGTAGTGTGTCTATTGTTTCTCTTTGTTTCTTCTGGATGCGATACAGTTTTTTTCTTAAAGCTTCATTTTGGCGAAGTAAAGTAATAATGCGATTTTGAGATGCATTATATTTCTTTCGGTACATATTTCTAGATCTTTGAATACTTTTTACATTTGATATTGCAGAAATGTCACTAGCAGTACTTGTTATTTTGGAACTGGTGGTAACTGTTTCTATAGTGTTGTTCTCTTTTTTCTTCTGTCGCTTTTGTTCCCGCCATTTTCTTCTCACCTCCGATTTTTCTCTATCATTTAATTCACTAACTTTTTTATATTTATATTTAGATTTAATTCTCTCCAAATTTTTTTTTCTGTAGTTTTCATTTTTTTCTGGATCTTGTTTAAGGCGCTCTCTATAGCGTCTCTGCTTTTCTGCGTTTGTTAATGGCATTATTGTATTTACTGCAAACAATAATTTTTATATTTAAAGCTAGCTAATAACGATGGTTAAGGGCGTGCTAGAATTACCAAAACAACCTATTACAGTCACTAAAAAGTAAAAAATAAAACTACGTTTAAAAAAAACCGACTTCAATAACTAAAAACTATAAAATAACATAATAAAGATATAAGAAAAATTATTGAATATACAGATTTATTGATATGTTAGAAGCCGGTGCCTAGCTCGAGAGGCCATAGGTAATTATTTCAATTGATTTCATCGTAATAGTTCAGGCACAACAGACACAGTAGGCACCGACTTCTAACAAATCAGTAAATCTGTAAATTCAGTAATTTTTCTCTTATCTTTATTATGTTATTTTATATGTTTTAGTTTTTGAAGTCGGTTTTTTTAAACGTAGTTTTATTTTTTACTTTTTAGTGACTGTAATAGGTTGTTTTGGTAATTCTAGCACGCCCTTAACCATCGTAATGTGCCTACTGTGCCACGGGATCGTTATAAAACTAGCTAGAAAGCAATCATTTCCCATTTCCTATTTGATTTCGAGGAGTTCTCTGGTGTACCTCCGGAGTACAAGATCCGGTACCCATAAAATTTATACGGAACTACCTAGGAGTTAAAATGAATCTAATACAAAAATAATTTTTAAAATCGGTTTATAAACAACTGAAATATCGAAGAACATAGAGAAGAAGTCGGTTAAAATATGCACTCAAAATTCTCATAAATGTTTATAAAATTAAAACTACGGTCCAAACTATATTAAATTTTTATGGGACCAATTGAAACTATTCTGCATCGAACTAAAAGAGAATCACGTATATCGGATCATAAATCTCAGAGTAATCGGTGAACATATATAAAAAAAATATTCCGACGAATTGTAAACCTCCACCTTTTTTGAAGTTCGGTTAAGAACACAGCTCAGCTGACAAGAAACTCAAAACCACAACAAAAAATCGTAAAATAGAATATAATCCTGGAACCCGATTGAAGTGCCACCTACTTACTCGGTCTAATTGTTAATCTAAGCCATCTACGACCCACTTAATCACAAAAAATCATTCAAAATCGGACAAAAGCTTATACGTTGAATAAATGTGCTACCCAATGGTGAAAACCCCATCCAAATAGCATCAGTACTTTTTGAGAAAACCGCGGACAAGCATAATTATATACGTACATACATACAAACATGTCAAACTGAGAACATCCTTTTTTGAAGTCGGTTCATAAAAGAACTAAATACTTATAGACATAAAGTCAAAAATAACCCTCCCTTATATTGTGCCATAGTTGGGTTAAAATGCAATGTAGACTCTGCCTTACGTATTCCTATTTTGTTACTTCATATTCTTCTTATACATAACCACACAAAAGTAACCAAAGAGGAAGTAACGAACATGGACCATAAGTTTCATTTGATCTATTTCTACAATAAAATCTGATAAAATCGACTGTATGTGATGAGATATCAAAAATTTATTAAACAATTATCAAATCTTAATACTTTAATCATTAAAAATTATAAACTTACCCTTGTTAATACAGTTACAAAACAAGAAGAAAATTTTGAATCCGGCGAGCACCACACAATGAAACGATATTTTCAAATGAATTTGACAAGTGGCAGCAATGCTTCTTATTAGCTTTCGTTCTTTTCAAATGTTGCCAGGGCACAGAAAACCATAATCTACTAACTTGATTTTAAATATTTTCCATAAACCACGTAACAAAATAAGAAAACGCAAAAGGAACTTTTTAAAGACATGTAATAAAATATTTTTATTTTTAAAATATGTATTGTTTTTGGCAAAATTGTATATTCGAGTGATAAATTGATAGTAACAGCGTAAAATAGCACCAAAATATTAAATGCCAGCCCATAATATTAAAAAAAAATCTAATGAAAAGTCATACACTGCTAAATGGGACACATCACTCTCCATACATTTACACACTCAATAGTTTATCTTTTTTTGTTTTTTTCATAAATTTATCAATTTGTCATAAGAATAAAAGTAGGAATGTAAACAGTAATTCAGTGATTTTATTTTTTTAATTATTATCTTGAACATAATATTATTCTACCATTTAAAAAAATTAAGTCAATTAATGGGACAGTACTTCAATAATCATTCAGCATTATTTTGAGAAATGCTCATTAGTGTTCGGAACTGTTTTGATGAGCATTTCCAGCTGTTGTATGAATTGAATTTTATTCATGTTTGGTGGATTGTATAACGCTAATACGTGCAAATTACTATTTAGAATTGTCAGTTTTCCATGCAATATCTCCATTGCTGATGTTTTAGCCGTTTCTACATCCAATACGAGGCCATTCTTCGCATATATAATGATTCCACCTCCTCTTCGCGTCTCTCTAGTCAGTATGTGTGCTTCAAATCCTGGTATTAGGTACAGGGGTAATTCTTCCTGTTTTATATTTATTTCACTTAAAATTAAGATATCTATTGTATATTTATTTACTTCTAATAACACTAGAATTTGGTTAAAGTATTTTCGTAGCGAGCAAATATTTAGGTATAATATGTGTGTGCTTTTGCTGTTTTTCATCATAAAATTGCTTAGATTTTCTATATTTTGAAACCTTTCGTATCCTATATCGGTAGACAGGTCATAATCTGTTATAGAATCGAATTTTATAAAATGACCTAGTGTGTTCATACACTGTCACAGCTGACTGTGACTCGTTTATTTACTGCTCGCTGTTAAAACATATTGTATGAATATCATTCTCGGATCGAATGGCGCGAATTTTAGAATTTTCGTCCTTCTTTACAAGCACCTTATGATCCTGAACCCAGATATATTTGTACTTATCTTTAAGCATTTGTTTAGCACTCCATAATACCTGCCGCATATGTTTAGTTAGATTCTCATTGATATAAACTCTCTTGCCGTTATTGTTAGATAAGACATCATCATTTGTAATACTCGTTTTTCTATGTTGTATCCACTCTTTTTTAGCGGATTTCGAGCGCAGAGTTACAACAATTGTTCGCGGCCGAGTTGCATCGTCTTTTTTCCTGCCTACCCTCTTTGTTTCTTCAATATTTTTTGAATCCAATTTTAATTTCTGTGATATTGTTTTTACCAATAGCATAGTATCTTCGTCTTTTTTCTCGTCCAAGCCGAAAATCTCAATGCACTTATCTGTTTCTTTTTCTTCCAATAATGCTATTCTTTCTTCTAGTGCACTATTTACCTTTTGCAAGTGGGTATTTTTATTCTCTAATGAATTGATCTTTTTCTCTGCATTTTCTTTAAATGTTAACATCTGTTGATACTGTTCGGCGTAAAAATCAACGGTTTCCGTTAACTCATCGATTTTTTTCTGAGTTTGGTATATTATTACTAGCTTGTTATTGACCTCAGCCAATAACGATTCTACTGTCGCTTTCTTGACGTCCATAACAATCTGCGGGGCCATAGATTTGGGGCTTTTTTCATTATCAGCGCACATATCGCACATTCCACGTCGTTGGAACTGCTTAATATTTTGAACGCATTTCTTGTGAAAAACGCCTTCACATGGACCCTTACACTGAATGGAATCATCTTTTGTAATTGATAGAAATAGTTTACACTTTTTACACTGAACCATTGTGCTCGTAATTCCGTGTTAAGATATTCAACACGTCCGTACGCAGAGCGCGCGCGCAACGCTTTCTTTGTTTGGAACGAAAGATGCAGGCGTCCCCAAAGTCGAAGCGGGCCTATGATGAGGTTGTTAACGAATATTTAGATAAAGGTTACATCTCACCTGCGCCTGCGGACACTGGCGGGACCCAGCCTTCGTACATTATCCCGCACCGCGGAGTTATTAGAGAAGATAAGCTTACTACTAAAACTCCGCGTAGTTTTGGATGGCAGTGCTAAGACTAGCACTTCCGTGTCGCTTAATGACATTTTGTATTGTGGTCGGAATCTTTAAGGTAATTTATTTGACATAATTGTAAATTTTCGCATTAATATTAGTAGAATTTTAGCTTTTAGGACTCAACAGTCGCTTTGTGTTGGGCCCACTCTTCGCCCCATCGTTGGGACACATTCGTCGCTAATAGAGTGGCAAAAATTCAATCTGAATTGGCGCCACATAATCTCTTTCACGTTGCTGGCACCGACAACCCAGCCGATTGTCTCTCTCGTGGATTGCTTCCTTCGCAAATTTTAGATCACCCGTTATGGTTTAGTGGACCGTCCTGGATTCATGCCGCGTTAGATAAGTGGCCAGTTGGTCAATTCAATCCCACTACGGTTTCCGAACCACCCGAGGAGAAGAAGCACTCGCTTGTTGTATCGGTCCCACGTGAAGAGACCCTTATTTTGTTGTTGGCTAATCGCGTCTCGTCTTGGTCGAGACTGTTGCGTTGTGTTGTTTGTTCGCCTCTGCCCTCTGCCTAGCCAGCAGTAGGCACGAGCTCCAATCTAGGTTTATATTTTAGTTGTTATTTCCCAAACCTAGATTTAGATTAGACTTTAGATTTGTTTCGCATCTAAGTGGCATAAAAATAGATAGAAAGAAGGATTAGTTGTTCTCGCAACCTATGGGCAGGTTCCTATAGATTCCGGAAATGAGATCAAAACACTATGCAGGTGGAGCGAGCAGCAGTTAGTATGTAACTATATACATCCATATTATCACGCCTTTATCCCCGGAGGGTTAGGCAGAGATGAACTAATACCCACATTTCACCAATCATTGAATTCGGTCTCACGTAATAGGGGGTGAGCCTATTGCCGTCTTCCGGGCACTATTGTTGACTCAAGTCACGCATCTGAGGCTGAGTCCGGGCTGTTTATATCGGGCTAATGTTAAACATCCCTATCCCTTAGTCGCCTTGTGCGACACCGCATGGGAAGAGATGGGTTTGTCCAAATTCTACTCTGCCAGGAACAATTACAAGTAAAAAGTAGGTACAACTTCTCTACCAAATAATCTCCACGCACGCACAGTAGGTAATCTTATCTACACTGTGTCATAAAACAAAACACACTTGACTGATTAACACAGATTGCATAAGACAGACAGATTACATCATTTTTGTGTTGTTCCTCATTGCATACGAGGATTGCACTTCGGAGACTGGGGTCCGTTTGCTTCTTACTACGCCATCCTCCTTTTGGTTTGACTTAAGTATTGCTGCATGGTTCCCGGCTGAGTAGAATTTGGACCACCCCATCTCCTCCCATGCGGTGTCGTGCAATGCGACTAAGGGATAGGGTTGTTTAACATCAGACAGATATATATACAGCTCAGACTCAGGCACAGATACAAGGCTTGAGTCAACAATAGTGCCCGGAAGACGGCAATAGGCTCACCCCTTATTACGTGGGACTGAATTCAATGATTTTTTTTTATACAACCTAGGTGGCAGATAAGCACACGGCCCACCTGATGAAAAGTGGTTACCATGACCTATGAACGTGTGTAACACCAGTGAAGTCACATCCGTGCTGCCGACCCTGTAAGAGCAGAGATTTTGTGCCGTCAGTGTAGAGGACAAAGCAGGACAAGCCTTTGGTCATCCCACGGACAGCACAAAAACTCTCCAGTGAGCTCTGGCTACCCTACTCACCGCCGGGAACACAACACGAAGTTATTATCACCGCGGTATTCTGTAGGGCGGAGGTACTTCCGCAGTTGGACTGCTCAATTGGGCGGAAATACCGCCGTGTCCTACCTCCTCCGATTGGTGAAATGTTGGTGTTAATTCATCTCTGCCTAACTCTCCGGGGACAAAGGCGTGATTATATGTATGTATGTATGTTAAGTATAGGTTTTTGGGATCAACTGCCATCTGACCTTCTAACCAAGAGAGTAAAGCCTACGTTAATCACCAGCGCCCCGAATCCGATAAATTTATGTCATGGCAAAACAATTTAATGCCACAGACACTACGAATAATGACATTTGATAATAGACTTTACGTCCTTGTTGTTAAAAACTAATATTTAATGGCATTTTTTGTAGTGTGTATGGCTTGACAGTGGTTTTGTTATGACATAAACTCAGTAGAATTGGAAACTAGGTGTAACGACTTACAGGTGATAATTACACACCTTTACACCACAGACCAGAATTTAAGTGAGAGGAAAGATAAGCATTACAATACATTCTCACACAGGACCACACGTGTGGATGTCACCCGCACACGGTGTAGAGTAAGTAGTAATTAATGCCTTAATAGTGCGACAAAGGAAAGAGTCTCCGAATTGTACGCACCATTAAGGCCTGGAATGCCTTATCAAATCACGTGTTTCCTTCTTCCTAGGTCCACCCAGGTCCTTTAAGCGGGGCCTAAAAGCATCAGATGAGGCCGTCAAGCTGAGTGCCACCATTGTAACATACTACGTATTTGTGTTAATGGTGATCTTCTTTCCTTAGCCTTTGCCTTTAGTTTACCATCAGGCGAGGTGAAGTCAAATAAAAAACCCTACCAACTGTTGAAAGAGGTACCCTTTTGAATGTTTCTTAGGTTCTACTTAGATCTTCTGGAGCCAAAAGAACCTCACCAGCAAGCTAGTACAGTCATGGAAATTCATCGGAGGTATTAGGAGAGTAGACATCGGATTTAAAGTTGGAAACTTTGCATACGAACAGCCAGTTGGGAAGGGTGTTTGTCAAAATAGATGTCGGTGGAAAAAAAGTGTTCTTGTGTAACGGGACGCCGGTAGGAATCGGGTTAATTTGACCCCTCGCCACTGCAACCAGCATTGATTGTACACTCGACAACAAAAGTCATTATAATGATCATTACTTTCTTTTTACAACTTACAGGGAATTCCTCAGCACTTCTGCCATAGTTCCACTCGTACATCTTCGCTAGCACTGGTAAAGCAGCTTCAGGACCCTTAGAAACCAGCAGGAATCTTGGGCTTTCCGGCAGGAACAGTAGAATGACAGCAGACGCCAACCCTGGAGCGCACCAGAGCCAAACAAACGCTCGCCAGGGTACAATATTCGTGTAACCCAGGGTAAAAGACCACTTGCCAGGGATGATTAACCAAGCTAGACCTGGAATCAGATTAATTATATAGAATTTACACTATCATGGTCACTCACATTAGTATTAAAGTTATAGGGATATTTATCATGTTCTATTGTCCCGAGTTTGCGATATTTCGGCTCTGTTGCAAGCACCATGATTACAGAGGAACTGGAGTATTGACGGTGAACAGTGAAAAAGTTTTTTAGGTGTAAACATATTGGTATTTTGAACTTCGGGATTTTGAAATTCGTCGAATATCTCTGATATTAGGTCTTTACCTATGAAATTGCCGAAATTTTGTTACATTTTAGGTGGCAGGCAAGCACACAGCCCAACTGATGGAAAGTGGTTACCGTGACCTATGAACGTGTGTAACACTATTGGAGTCATATCCGTGCTGCCGACCCTGTAAGAACAGAGATTTTTTGTGCATTCAGTGCAGAACACAAAATCAGGACAAGATTTGGTCTTCCCACTGACAGCACAAAAACTCTCCAGTGAGCTCTGGCTACCCTACTCACCGCCGGGAACACAACACGAGGTTATTATAGCCGTAGTATTCTGTAGGGTGGAGGTACTTCCCCAGTCGGACTGCTCAATTCGGACGGAAAACCGTCGTGTCCGTCAGATTCATGATTTCGTTATTCCTGTTTAATAGCGATTTCCATTATTTATATTTTGTTTGAAAGTTGATTTCAAGATTTTACAACTCTGTATTAAATTTTGTTCTTATTGGCCGCTTGATAAGTTAAATTCATTCTTCAAAATCAGTACTTCCTAAATGCTATACATTTTGAAGATAAATTTCGTATTACTTTTTTACAGCTGTCTCTTTTGTATATAATAAAAGTGTTTATTAGCTTAATGTCGTCACAATCATACACAAAAAAAACCATATGAATTTGTCATTCCTAAAAAAAATGCAAAAATGTTAGTGCCGAAAATTGGGTTTCCTCCAATTTCTTTAAAAAACAGCATTTTTATATGTTTTATTACCAGGTAGGACATGGTGGTATTTCCGCCCAATTGAGCAGTCCGACTGGGGAAGTACCTCCGCCCTACAGAATACCGCGGTTATAATAACTTCGTGTTGTGTTCCCGGCGGTGAGTAGGGTAGCCAGAGCTCACTGGAGAGTTTTTGTGCTGTCAGTGGGATGACCAAAGGCTTGTCCTGCTTTGTCCTCTACACTGACAGCACAAAATCTCTGTTCTTACAGGGTCGGCAGCACGGATGTGTCTCCACTGGTGTTACACATTTTCATAGGTCATGGTAACCACTTTCCATCAGGTGGGCCGTGTGCTTCTCTGCCACCTAATTTGTGTAAAAAAAAAAACAATACGTAAGCATCTCGTCTCGAGCTATATCTTAAATGACCGCCGTTGACCTCAATGAATTGAAAATATTAAACTAACGTAATGGCCCACGACGTTAACTAATGTTTCCATTATCTAGCTAACTGATAACATAACATCTCTATAATACGATTAACTATTCGTTTTATTTATTTATATATCTATCTATTTGCTAAAGTTGAAGAGTTTGTTTGAATGTTTAGGAATTGTGGGTAACCTGTCCTATTGCCATCTAAGGAAGGATAGACATAACGTAACATATAATTTAGTACTAGCTGTTGCCCGCGGCTCCGCCCGCGTGGATGTCGGTTATCGCTTAGTGTTGAGTCAAAGCTATTCAGCATAAAACATTTCTTAACTAAAAGTAGTCTACGTTACTCCTTATTACATCAGCTACCTGCCAATAAAAGTCCCGTCAAAATCGGTCCAGTCATTTCAGAGACAGACAGACAGACAAAAATTGCAAAAATGTTATTTTGGTGTATGCACCGCATTATATTCATATACATGTAGTAAAAAACAGTTATGGTGGTTTTAAATTTCGCATCATTTTTATTTTATTCAAAATCTTTTCTGAGGGGACGCCTACGTCATAGTAGTTTTATGTATGCAAAGTCTCAGCCCGATCGGTTTAAAATTGACAAAGTTTCATACAAACTTTCATCCCCTATTTTAACCCATTGGGGGTAGAATTAATTAAAATCCTTTCTTAGCGGTTGCCTACGTCATACCATCTACCTGCATGCCAAATTTCAGCCCGATCCGTCCAGTGGTTTGGGCTGTGCGTTGATAGATCACTATGTCAGTCAGTCAGTCAGTCACCTTTGAGTTTTATATATTTAGATACCTATATTCTTTTTCTTAAATTTATCGTAGCTGATCTACAGATTCTAATTCATGTTAATTTTGTCTTAATATATTTCTAGTCTTATGTTAAAGGAATAAGGCATTTTGTCAAATCGATGAAAGCGGATGATATTAGGATTCTCGCTCTAATCCCTTGCTTAGATTAAGGAGTAGAACTCCTGTTACGATCAGCTATCTACGAAGTGTTTATGTTTTATGTGAACTTGTAAACTGATTATCTATATACTAATATTATAAAGAGGAAAGATTTGTATTTTTGTATGTAACGAATAAACTCAAAAAGTAAAGAAAAAAAGAAAGAAAGAAAAATATTTTATTCAAGCCCCACACAGCGGGCACCCCACCAAATACAAACAGGTTACAACAATTAGCAGGTACATTAAATCAAAACAGTAGGCACATTACAATTAAA
The DNA here is from genome assembly GCA_963662185.1 of Eilema griseolum. Classification (NCBI taxonomy): domain Eukaryota; kingdom Metazoa; phylum Arthropoda; class Insecta; order Lepidoptera; family Erebidae; genus Eilema; species Eilema griseolum. The sequence continues at coordinate 24,103,758 of OY759242.1, read as the reverse complement.
CTACGGGTGCAACACTCCACACTATGCGAACCCAAATAGGGCCCCATCTCAGCATTGAATGCTGCGCTCACCCTTCGTTGGGTATGCACAGCGCTAGTTTTCAGATGGGGCCACTGGACCGATTTTAATAATTCGTTCACCATTAGAAAGCTACATTCTTCGTGAGTAACATAGGCTACTTTTTATCCCGATATTCCCATAGGATCAGGATTTACGCGGGTGAAACCGCGGTGCTAGTTTGAAATAAATGTATTGTCTATTATTATTTACAAACCTCATATCGTCCCTTTAAGTCCGTAATTTATTAGTCTTGAAATAATATAAGGAAATCTGTCCCATATGTTGACATTTATGATCACTGCTCCGCTCCTCTTCATTATCAAAATAAACGGGATATTTACCAAGTTTCATTGATTTGAGTTTCCGATATTTCGGCGCTATTGCAAGCATTGGCGGTGAACAGAAAAAAAGTTTTTTCCTAGGAGCAATTATATCGATCTACCCTCTTTCGAGTTCTTTTACTAAGCGTATCTGCACTACTATTGGTTTCACTCTCACTACAAACTCGAACCCGATCTCGATCACGTTCACGACATACGATGCTTACTGTATCCACTCACGATTTTGTTTTGGCTTATTTCCCGGTTGTTTTTGCAAAGACGGACCACTGGATGCCAGACGTTCGGCAGTTGAAACCTATCCTCACGATAGAAATTTTTATACTTTTTGATTTTAATCGCTTCCCTAACCAGTCTTGGTATATAGTGGCGTTCTGTCGAGAGCATCTGAGGGTTACGTAGCTCGATCCAGTGGTTCGTACCGGATACTGATGTGAGTGACCATGACAGTTTAAATACACACATCAACAAAGTCTAGGGAACAAGGACATTTCTAGTTTTTATTTAAAAACCCTTTCTTGTAATAGTGAGTGTTTTATATCAATAGAAGGGTATTTTTATACCGTTTTTAATTTTAATTATAATAAAAGCATTCTCATATCAATTTTTTTTTTTTAAGAAAGAATTGAATAGTGCCAATGTTGAGTATTACAACCTTCTATGATTAGGCACAAAAATAACGAGGTAGTAAGAAATACAGTAATTAACCGTACTTTAAACGTTTTTAATAATCTGTAGGACCTCCTAAAGCATTAGCAACAGCTCGACAACGGCGTGGCATACTTAGTATGAGATTGTCAAACATCGTCTGTGGAATATGGCTCCATACACTTCGAAGGTGTAAAAAAAGTTGTTCTTCAGTGTTCAGATTTTCCAAAGAATCACTGAAAGCTCTTCTCCCAAGCAATTCCCAGGCATGCTCTATGGGATTGAGGTCGGCAGACTAAGCAGGCCATTCCAGCGTCGCAATATTGTGCTCGCTTAACGCATTGACCACTACCCGTGCGGTGTGTGACCGTGCATTATCTTGCATGAACATAAAATCTTGACCGAACTGCTGTCGATGAGGGATTACCATGGGGTGTATAACCTCCTGAATGTATTGGTTTACATTTAAATTGCCCCGTATCCAAACGAGGTCGGTCCTTCCACCAAGGCGAATTCCAGCCCATACCATGATTGTTCCGTTCCACCTTGGTAAGGATGAACTTCTTGCGGATTCTGGAGACGACTCCAACGTCCAGGAACTCGCCATATACGCACTCTTCTCGAATCAGGATGAAAACCGAAGCAAGATTCGTCGGAAAACAGAACCCGTGCCCATTGATGGTCGGTCCACTGTAAATGTGCGTTAGCCCACAATAAGCGACGACCTCGATTTCCACGTCGAAGAGCTGGAACCCTAAGCGGTCTGCGAGCATAAAGATTGGCTTCGTGTAGTCTTCTTCTGACAGTTTGATCGCTAATAACCACTTGATGCTGAGACTGGAGGCCTGCGACCAACTGACGAGCAGTAATCGTGGGTTGCCGCCTTGCGGAATTTTGCCAGAAACGATCTTGTCGCGGGGTAGTAACCCTATTTCGTCTCCTGTGACGTTCGGCAATATCCCCTGTAGACCTGTAGCGTGCTCATAATCTGCAAATTACGCTTGGTTGGGTGTTGACAGCATCCGCTACGTCGCGTTGAGTTCGTCCAGCTTGCAGCATACCAACAGCCCTTAACATCTCTTCGCGACTTAAATTACGACGTGACAAGATGACTACAGTCACAAAAATGCACAAACCATACGTAAAAGACGTATTATTAATAATAAACATTATTTACAATCAAAGAAAATAATTTTTATTTTGCCTCAGAGAAACTGCACAATCAAACACTTTTAAAAGTTTTCCCTCCATATTCGAAAATCAGTACTTATTAAAATTTATTTTTAAATTTCGAGCAACTCTGTAATCTACACACATCAACAAAGCAGTTTTCCTAAGCGACTACAATATGGGGTTCTTCAAGACGGGCATCTGAAGGTTTCATCATAGTCGGCAGCGCGAGTGTAACGCCCCTGGTGTTACATACGTCCATAGTCCATGGTAACTACTTCACATCAGGTGAGCCGTGTGCTTGTCTGCCACCTAAGTGGTATAAAAAAAGTAGTATATTTTTATACCACGCTGTAGTGGCTGTACTGTGTCTTAAGAGTTAGAGCGTAAAGCGGATGACACAGTGATGACAGCCAGTTTAAATTAAGTATTTATTTTATTTAAATATACTTTATTGTACGCCCAGAAGCGCAGTAACCTAGTGGCATAGGTAATGGACTGCTGAGACGAGGTCTCGAGTTCGATCCCAGGTTTTACCATGCCACACACCAATGATTTTTCGATGCTTTTCGACGTTATGTGTGTATTTATCGCAGGTTTATAAGTGCCCGGTTAATGGCAATAGGCTCGCCAATGGCAATTGGGACCTAAACATAAACTGGCGAAATGTGGGTGCTAGCACCTATGCCTACCCCTTCGGGGATATAGGCGTGAGTTTATGTTATATGTACGCCAATTACAATAATCATGTCACAGAAATTAAGTAGCTAAGAGCAGTACAATGGGCGGCCTTATCGCTTACGCAATTTCTGCCGGGCAACCTTTATTGGTTGGAGTAATCGGTATTTGTTAGCATTTAAAGAAATTATTATTATTATAAACATACAGAACTATATAACGATATCTATACTATTATATAATTGTTAATAATACAAATGTCACATCATTATTTGCAATCATAGATTTTGTCAAGTCAAATCAAATAACCCGTCCCGTATCGTTCCCGGCGCAAATGTGCCCATGACACTGGTGGCGTTGCCTCGCTGAATCGCGATGGCCATCCTCTGCCCCAGAAACGAGCCGGAGCGGGAGTCACCTTGTTCGTGGATACGGCGACCAATTTCAGCAATTAAAGCCCTTCGCCTCTCATTGTAAATTGGAAATGTTTATTCGCGATAGACGCAAAAAGTATTGAACGAATTTTGATGCGGTTTTTTTCTGGTAGAAAGGTTTTGGTCAGACTTAAAGGAAATACGAGATCCGCGCGGACGGAGCCGTGGCCGGAAGGCTAGTAATTTGTATACCTAGTTGTATAATTTTCTTCTTCGTTTCTATGGCAACAATTACAAAAAAATAGAATTCGGAGACATTTATCACACCTTTCGTCGCTTCATTCAGTTCAACAATTGTGCAGGTGTAGAGGCGAAGTGGGCACAACAGGAGGTGGTCCATCGACTGCAGAGGTGCACCACAATCACAGCCACCACCCCCTGAGTCCAGGTCATCCTATTTTACGCGGTTGGCCCTACAATAGCCGTCCTGAGTCCTATGTCTATGTCGTCAAGGACTGTGAGACATAGACACAGTACATCTAACAAATTAATTTTTAGTATGTGTTACGCTAATATCAATATAGCAATGTAACTTGTATCCCGACTTAGACCCAAGTATTTTTTTTATAGTAGATTACCTGTTTTACGCCGCGTAGGGACACTACGTCTCTTACTGTCTCTATTGAGTTTGTATATAATATAACATAAACTCACGCCTATATCCCCGAAGGGGTAGGCAGTGGTGCTAGCACCTACATTTCGCCAATTTATGTTTAGGTCCCAATGTAACAGGTGGCGAGCCTATTGCCATTAACCGGGCACTTATGAACCTGCGATAAATACACACATAACTTCGAAAAGCATCGAGAAGTCATTGGTGTGTACCATGATAAGATCTGGGATTGAACCCGAGACCTCGTCTCAGCAGTCCATTACCCATACCAATAGGCTACCGCGGTTTGCATATATTGTATATAGTTTAAGATTAGTTTATAGGTGTTGGTTGCTATTGAAAATTGCTGAATAAAACAACTTACCTGGTAAGAATATAAATGAGAAAGATATGAAGACAGATCCCCACGCAATGGCGGCTGCTCGCTTTGAGTTCGCGTGCATTTCTCCTAAGTACGCGTACACTGTTGCACTGGATGCTGATATTCTGGAAGACAATCATTTTGAGATTAACAGAAGCATATGGAGCCCTGCCACTGTATAGATGGACAGCCACTTTAAGGGCGTAAATATGTATTATTTTTGTACTGTTTCGTAAATGGACAGGGTTTTTTTTTATGTGCGCAAAATCCCCACGGATACCTCCCCACCGGAGCCGGTGGAGGAGGTTATGTCGGACTCGAACCGACTAAAACGCACGCCGCCTGTGGGTCGCTTTGGTTGCCGAAGGTGAGGTTGACAGGCATATCCCTCGCACCCCGGCCGACCCAGGGCCATCTCTCACGATCTGGCCCACTTCTCGGGTGTGGGGACTACAGAGTCCCCAACTCGTCCCCGGAAACGGCCGCCGCGGCCTGCTTCTGCCAGGGTGACAGGCGGCTCCACCTGTCACCCCCAGGCCGGCGCTCATGGGGGGCGGAGGTCGTTCATCGACCTCCGACGCAATGGATAGGGTTAACTTTTATCTCAGGATAATTCGGAGTTCATTTTCTTTATATAGGACACGTCAATTAGACCTTGCCTGATGGTAAGCTGAAGGTAAAGTCTCTGAAAAGTAGGTAGCATGTATACAGTTCAATGTACACATACACCATGTGACAATGGTGACACTCAGCTTGACGGCCTCATCATATGCTTTTTCACGCCCTGTTTAAAGGATCTGGGACTGAAGGAAGAAGGAAACAGCAAAGGAATCATAAGGCAGTGGCTCCCGCAAAAGTCCATGTAAGCCAACCAAGAGAAATAGGAGAGCGGACTCAGACTACGAAACCAAATAATGTGTGGGCGGCGCCTTCTTCTGCGAACAAGTAATTCTCGTGAAGGAGGAGGCGGGGTGGGAGCGGCAGCAGTAGTGACGGAGGATCGCAAGCCACGCTGCCCATGTACTGAGACAACTCGAGCGTTGGAAGTCGATGAATGTCTACCCCTCCGTCCCCCCCCCCCCCCATGAGCGCAGGCCTGCGGGTGACGGGTGGAACCACCTGTCACCCTGGCAGAGGCAGGCCGCGGCGGCGTCGCGCGTAGCACCCCTACCCTTATTGCGTTGACGAGGTCGAGAGAGATGGCTCTTTGTCGGCCGGGGTGCGAGGGATATGCCTGTCTATCTAACCTTTTGCAACCAACAACGACCCACAGGCGCCGTGATTCGACATAATCTCTCCCACCGGCTTCGGCGGGGTGTATCCGTAGCCTAACGCAGTCCACTGCTGGATAAAGGCTTCTCCCAATGTCGGGAGACGATGGCCTACTGTTTTCACGCTGGCCAGAGGGGTTGGCACAGGGTTTTATTTCGAGTTTTCCTTCTCTTGCAGTGATATCGTCTGCACATTTTTCCGTTAGTAGACTCTAATGACATCCTTCGGATGAGATGGGGTGATGATACTTGTATTCTTTCTCCGTCACCACACAGATACTATATATTGATGCTAAATTTATTGATACTCACAAACATCCTGTCAGGAACCTAAACACTATCAGCATCCAAACGTTAGAAGAGAAGGAGGATATTATAGAGAAGACCGCAGACAGGAGTATGGCTGGTAGCATTACCGCGCGCCTTCCCATCCTATCGCCTAGGTAGCCCCATAGAAATGATGTGCTGATTATACCTGGAAGAGAATTGGAGAAACCTACATACATACGTATTATCACGCTTTTATTCCCGGAGGGTTAGGCAGAGGTGAATTAATACCTACATTTCACCAGTCATTGAGTTCGGTCCCACGTAATAGGGGATGAGCCTATTGCCGTCTGCCAGGCACTATTATTGACTCAAGCCATGCCAGTCTGAGTCTGGGCTGCATATATCTGTCTGATGTTAAACAGCCCCTATCCCTTAGTCACCTTGTACGCTGCCCAAATTCTACTCTGCCGGGATAAATCAACACTAGAGAAAATACTAACTCCAAATTGTACCTCTTTGTGATGGTGATTATGTGGAATACCCTCTACATCCATACATACATATAATCAGGCCTTTATCCCCGGAGGATTAGATAGGGGTGAATTTAAACCCACATTTCACCAATAATTATATTCGGTCCCACGTAATAGGGGTATTTTTTATACCACTTGGTTGGCAGACAAGCACACGGCCCACCTGGTGGAAAGTGGTTACCGTCACCTATGGACGTCACACTCGCGCGGACACGGAGGGGGTCACACTCGCGCTGCCAACCCTGTAAGCACAAGAGCCTATTGACGTATTCCGGGCACTATTGTAGACTCGAACATCCATCTGAAGCTGAGTCTCGGCTGTAAATATCTGTCTGATGTTAAAAAGTCCTATCCCTTAGTCGCCTTGTACGACACCGCATGGGAAGAGATGGGGTGGCCCTAATTCTACTCTGCCGGAAACCACGCGTCTAGCTAATAATATATAAACATAAATAAACTCACGCCTATATCCCCGAAGTGGTAGGCAGATGTGCTAGCACCCACATTTCGCCAGTTTATGTTTAGGTCCCAATGTAATAAGTAGCGAGCCTATTGCCATTAACCGGGCACTTATAAACCTGCGATAAATACACACATAACTTGGAAAAGCATCGAAAAGTCTTTGGTGTGTGCCATTGTAAAACCTGGGATCGAAGCCGAGACCTTGTCTTAGCAGTCCACTACCACTAGGCTCGCGTGGTTTTATATTATTGATATATAATAATATACATCAATAATAAATATAAGGAATATCCTCTAATGGTCTAGAAATTATTTAGATACAATTAGAATTTTTTATTCGAGCCCTCTGTGTCTACCCCACAGGGTGCCAACCGTGAGTATTTGTGTATGTTATTTGCAACAACGTGACACTTTAAATTTCTGTTCATTGTGCCATTGTTGTGCAATTTACGTCTCATTCTGTATGCATATAAATCGTGTATATATTGTTGCTGATTTGAGTTTTTTTTCATGGGATATAACTAATTATCATTATCAACATCATTACAGTAGCGGTAACCTACCGCTACATACGGTAAAAACCGCGGTAGCCAAGTGGTATGGGTAATGGACTGCTGTTTTGCATCAGTCACATATCCGCGACCGCGAAAAAAACAGATTTTTTAACGATCAGCTGTGTACCACTTTGATTTGTTTCTCATTTCGCAACAATTCAATCACATGTGCCACAGCGAAGCGTGGCAGGGTACATGTGACACTTGTAGTCTCGTACCAATGACACTTGGCATATTGCTTTCATACATATACGTACATGCACACTCTTTCTCTTGACTTTTACGGGAGCGATGGCCATCTGACCCCAAAACGCCGAAAGCGTGTGACAAAGGCTGTGACAGGCAAGCCAATATCACTTTCTTTCGTGTCTTTCGCAGGGTAGAAATAATGGATAACCTTTTGGCGAGGGACATACATTCTGAGGTCAGTTTATTATTTATTTGTTCCTCCCAAATCTCCCTACTCCTTTTTTAGTCTCCCAACGAAAAATCCCTTGTATGTTTGTATCTTTTATTTTTTATTAACGAATAATTACATAAAACTTACTTATATATAAATAAGGACCCACAAAACCGTTTCCACGGTTTGACTGTGGGAACAGAACAACAGAATAATTAGCTACATTTACATACATACATATAATCACGACTTGATCCCCGGAGGGTTAGTTAGAAGTGAATTAACACCCACATTTCACTAATCATGAAATTCGATCCCACGTAGTAGGGGGTGAGCCTATTACCGTCTTCCGGGCACTATTTTTGACTCAAGCCATGCATCTGAGGCTGAGTCTGGGCTGTATATATCTGTCTGATATTATATAAACAGCACTATCTCTTAGTCGCCTTGTACTTACGACACCGCATGGGAAGAGATGGGGTGGTTCAAATTCTACGTATACTTTTTAATTACAGTGCATAATTATAATTGGTTTATTAGATGGTCCCGAAGCAATACGATTTTTCTAGTTTCATTTCTAACATCTGTGGGCAAACTGTTAAGTAGGTACTGTACTCGTTTGTCAAGCGTTCGGTCTCCAAAGTAGTTGCTTACTCTAGGTACTTCAGACCCGCAGATACCTTCATAGTTACACAATTATGGGCAAGCAGTGAGCAACGCCGCCTGTATAATGGTTTGTGCTCAATTGAATAGCTTGACATGATGCCCACAGCTACATTCTATCATCATCTAGCATGACGACCTTTGTGGCGTAGCGGTAGAGCATTCGACTGCTATGCAGGGGGCGCGGGTTCGATTCCCGCTCAGTGCAAATATTTGTATGCATGAATATGTATATTTGCATTGGTCTGGGTGTTTCTATGTATAATATGTACGTACATATTTACAAAAAAAAAGTATCTAAGTATGTTTATCCGCATTCTAGATCCCATAACACAAGCTAGTTAAGCTATGCTTACCATGGGTCTAGATAGCGTTGTGTAGAATGTCTTGGAATATTTATTATTATTATTTATTATCGCACCTCTCGACATAGGCAGGAAATTCATTCTCACACATTGCGACCTGAGACGGTGCGCACTGTGCGGTATGAAAGAAACTTCATCCCACACACGCTCAAGCTGCGGAATGACCTACCAGCTGCGGTTTACCCAAGCACCTACAATATGGGGTTCTTCAAGAGGAGTATCAGAAGGTTTCTTCATGGTTGGCAGCGCGAGTGTAACACTCCTGGTGTTGCATACGTCCATAGGCCACGGTGACCACTACCCATCAGGTGGGCCGTGTGCTTGTCTGCCACCTAAGTGGTATAAAAAAAACGCTCCCAACTGCCATTGCTATTAACAAGAAGTAGGTCTTTATGTTTACAACTCACGGGAAGAATTTTATGTGTTTTGAAGAATGGACCACTTTGTTGTCTGTCTGTTTTTGCAAAGGTCTTACCAATAAAAGCCGCAGCATTGACGAGCCCCTTGTGTTTGCTGTCCAGCTGCAGCTCACACTCAGCCGCAGTGATGGCGTAGCTCATGCCCACCGACTCCATGGAGACATTCAGCATTATCAGACCGCTGGTGAAAAGCACCAGGTGGTTGATTTTACCATGACCTGGTGGATTAATATAGAAGATGATGGTGAGAAAGAGTTGCCAAACATGTTCAGTGTGTCACATGTAGCATAGTGTATACGAGGCTTATGAAAGTCCGATGAATGACCTCCGCCTCCCCTGAGCGCAGGCCTGAAGGTGATGAGTGGAGTTGCCTGTCACCCTGGCAAAAGCAGGCCGCGGCGGCGGCACACGTTACGCGCCTCCCTGTTTCCGGGGACGACTTGGGGACTCTGTGGCCCTCCCACACGAGGAGAGGGCCAGATCGAAGGAGATGGCTCTGGGTCGGCCGTGGTGCGAGGGATATGCCTGTTAACCTCACCTTCGGCAACCAAAAACGACCCACAGGCGTCGTGCCTTTTAGGCGGTTCAAGTTCGACATAACCTCTCCCACCGGCTCCGGTGGTGGGGTATCCGTGGGGATTTTTCACAAGTAAAAAAAGTCTTATGTAATTCTAGTTTAATTTTTTCCACACGGATAGAACAGCGAACGTTTTTCGTCGGATTCTAACCGACTAAAACCGCATGCCACCTTGAATAATTTGTGGATGGAGGTCTGGCATACCCTCGACCTTGCACCCCGGATGACTCAGGGCCAGCCATTGATCCACATCGTGTTGTCAAGTTACCTGTCTGCTCGAAGGCTTCTTCAAAGCTGTATTCACTCGTCAGATTCAACTTTTGTGTGCTTTCTTCATCTTCTCCCCTCGATCTTGGGCGTTTCTCCAACATTTTTGTTCAAACTGTTTATCTACAACACCATATTCTTCTTCTTAATTCGTTTGATGATTCACAAGCAAAATATTGCTTTGTGTTTACCTGCAAACATTGCCCATTATTAGAAGAATAGATTTCTTATACATATATTCATTCGGTTACGGTGTTTTCTCGGTGGGGTAAGTTCGGATACGTAGGGGGGATGGACGAAAAAAGACTGACTAAATAGATTTATGAAGTGAGGGTGAATGGACAACCCGGTAGGGGTCTATATAGTCAATCAGATCGAAAGCATTTTAAAGAAAGTACATGTCAAGAGTACCCGAAATGAAAACAATTATGAAAGTAGAAGAAGCGAACAATGTATGCCAGGATCGTGATGAGTGAAGAACTGTACTCTCTGCCTACCCTTAGAATTATTATAAAATTTACTTATTACTATCAGATAAAGATAAATTTATTTGTAGAAACATGTGTACAGATGATGTTACAAAGTATGTTACAATTGTTAGAAATCATTATTTATTTGGCAATTTAATTTGTATTTGGAATAGCGTTATAGAATTTAAATCTATTAAAAGTATTTTACTTGACTAAAAGTATTGAAGGTGTTGTTTTCGAACGAACGGCCATTCTTTTCTCTCGATTGCGCGCTAAAACCGATACGTGATAAAAAATAAGTATTGTTTTGGGAATAAAACTTATAATTACCAAGTGAAGCGTGGATTATTTCTATTACAATTGAAATTATTTTGTTTTTTGAATTTAATTTAATATTCAAGGTTATGTTAAAATAAAGTCTAAGCCCAGATTTCTTGTTTTTTAAATTCTTGTCTGTTTGTTCATGATGGACGAATCTGGTTATTTCTCGGGTTGGTTAGTTCATCGATGAAGTCTAATTGAATTAATTGAATAAAACTCAAATCATATCATTAAGTAAAGGGAGAAAATTCTACGTTTGATGATGGCAAGTATTTTTATACTATTGAGGTGGCAGACACGCACACGGCTCACCTGATGGATAGCGGGTACCGTGGCTTATGGATGTGTGCAACACCAGAGGCGTCACACTTCCATGACCATATCGAAACCTAATACCATTCTTGAAGAACTCCATAATGTAGTCGTTCGAGAAAACTACAGCAGTAGTATAAATGATAATAATAAATATTCTACAACATTCTACACAACGCTATCTAGACTCATGGTAAGCTTAACTTAACTAGCTTGTATTATGGAATCTAGAATAGCGATAAACATACTTAGGTACTTTTTTTGTAAAGCTGTTGCCCGTGGGTCCGCCCGCGTACATGTCGGTTGTCGCTTAGTGTTGACTCAACGCCATTGAGCATGCAAAGTCTCAGCCCGATCGGTTTAAAATTGACAAAGTTTCATACAAACTTTCATCCCCTATTTTATCCCTTTGGGGGTAGAATTAATCAAAATCCTTTCTAAGCGGATGCCTACGTCATAACATCTACATGCATGCCAAATTTCAGCCCGATCCATCCAATGGTTTGGGCTGTGCGTTGATAGATGACGGAGGACGACCTCTGTGGTGTAGCGGTAGAGCATTCGACTGCTATGCAGGGGGCGCGGGTTCGATTCCCGCTCAGTGCAAATATTTGTATGCATGAATATGTATATTTGCATTGGTCTGGGTGTTTCTATGTATGATATGTATGTATTTACAAAAAAAAAGAGTATTTAAGTATGTTTATCCGCATTCTAGATTCCATAACACAAGCTAGTTAAGCTATGCTTACCATGGGTCTAGATAGCGTTGTGTAGAATGTTGTAGAATATTAGAATATAAGATCACTATGTCAGTCATTCAGTCACCTTTGAGTTATATATATTTAGATACATTGAACCACCCAGACCAATGCTAATATACATATTCATACATACAAATATTTGCACTGAGCAGGAATCGAACCTGCGCCTCCCGCGTAGTAGTCGCACGTTCTATAGCTACACCACAGATAATAAATTCTAGCCTTAAGTTCAACTTACATTAATATAATCTGTCATGATTTGAGGCTCGTCTCAAAGCGTATACAGAACACAACATTCACGCATCTAACACTTGATAACCTTTGACTCTAGAATAAATATTCTGATTGTGAAGTTTATTTTGGTATTGTGTTACATTGTGTACTCCTAACCAGGCTTATGTTCAGCAGTGGACTGTCCCCTACTACTCATGTGCCCTAGACAAGTAAAAATTCGTTGACCGGCGGCGTATTGAAGAATAGAATGATGACTGTATGGTATTGATAAGTATTTTTATCCAACTACGGCGAAGCAAAATGAGGGTTATGATTTTGACAGTCTATGTATGTATGTACATAGGTTCATGTGTTCCCTCATAGCTAACCAACTACTTATTAAAACTAGATAAATGAGGTTTCGTTAGAAGCGTCTTGGACGTCCGCTGGTTATAGGCTACATAACGTGTCACTTATTATATAGTGGCGCCCTCTAGCGGTCATAAAGTACTGTGTTAAAAAAGCTCGCCTTTGTACATTACGTCTCATCTTTTTTGTATTAATGTCATTTATGTGTACAATCTATACTAATATTATAAAGCTGCAGAGTTTGTTTGTTTGTTTGAACGCGCTAATCTCTGGAACTACTTGTCCGATTTGAATGATTGTTTCAGTGTTGGGTAGTCCATTTATCGAGGAAGGTTTTAGGTTATATATCATCACGCTACTACTTAAGGGAGCGGAGCATTGATAATAAATGTTAACAAATCCGGCAATTTTTCATACATATTTTGAAGACTAAAACATACGGGCTCAAAGGGATATGAAGCTTCAAAATATACCCCGGGCGAAGCTGGGGTGGGTCAGCTAGTAAAGTATAAATAAATAAATAAAATAAAATAAATATTTCGTATTTTATATCAACGGAAAGGGATTAATTAGCACATTTCAAATATGTATGTATGAAGACCAAATCAGTAAATCTTCTGTATTTTTTATGCAGGTATTCTATGACATCAGGATGTTATGCGACTAAGGGATAGAGCTATTCTACATCCGACAGTAAACATATAGCCCATGAGAAAATACCCGCTTGATGGCAATACGCTCACTCCCTATACGTGGAACCGAAAATCACAGTTGGCGAAATGTGGGTGTTAAATGACATCCATGTGGTGACGGAGAAAGAATAGGTACAAGTATCACTACCCTATCTCATCCAAAGGAAAATGCGAGAGAAGGAAAACTACGATAAGGCCGCCCATTGTACATTGAACTGTATAGATGCTACCTACTTGTCCTACTGTAAATCTGTTGGTGTACAATAAAGAATTACCTATCTATCTATCTATCTAAAACTCTGTACCAACCCATCTAGCCAGCGTGGATACAGTAAGCCAAAGCCTCCCAATATTGAGAGTGGCCTTTTCCAGTAATGGACTGCAATAAGATTAATGATTGGATATTAATTGTTTATACACCTCTGCCTACCCGTTAGGGGATATACAGGCGTAAATATTTACATACATACATACATACAATCACGCCTTTATTCCCGGAGGGTTAGGCAGAGGTAAATTAACGCCCATATTTCACCAATTAATAAGTCCCGCGTAATAAGGAGAGAGCCTATTGCTTTCTTCCGGGCACTATTGTTGGATCAAGCTATGCAACTGAGGCTGAGTCTGGGTTGTATATATCTGTCTGATGTTAAACAGTCCTATCCCTTAGTCGCCTTGTACGACACCGCATGGGAAGAGATGGGGTGGTTCAAATTCTACGCATATTTAAGTTATAATTAGTTTATTAATGATCTCGAAGCAATTTGGCAAATTCGATTTTTCTAGTTTCATTTCTAATATCTGCGGGAAAACTGTTAAGTAGGTACGGTACTCGTTTGTCAAGCGTTCTGTCCCCAAAGTAGTTGCATATTCTGGGTACTTCATATTTACCCGCAGATACCTTCCTAGTAACACAATTATGGGCAACCAGTGAGTAACGCCGCCTATATAAAGCTAAGTGCTCAGATAAATTGTTTGACATGATGCCCACAGCTACATTCTATCATCACACCTCTCGACACAGGCAGGGAATTCATCCTCACACATTGCGACCTGAGACGGTGCGCACTGTACGGTATGAAAGAAACTTCATCCCACGCACACTCAAGCTGGGGCGGCCCAAATTTTACTCTGCCGGGAACCACGCGGCGCGGCGCGTAAATATTTGTATTTGTATATGACATTAAAACAATTTGGGCATGCTTTAAATACATGTTTCCATGCCTATTTCTAATCAGACTGATTATTTCGGGACTTAGGCCTAATGTAAACATAAAAAAATGCTTTATTAGTTTAGATTAGATGGAATCGATAAGATAGACCAAATAAATGGCCTAAATAAGCACGTAGTACCAATTAATATTTTATTAGGCACTAGCTATTCAAAATCGATTAAAATAGAAAAAATAACCTTTTCCACTGTAAGGGAAAGATCGCCGGTTCGAATCCTGTCTGGACCGTTTTTCTACCTTAATCGCTAAATACAAAATGCAAAAAATTTCATTCAATTGATACTAGCTGTTTACAGGTTTAACCGCCTGTTATCCTAGTAGGAGCAGGCCGAGACGGCGGCGCTTTGTGCGTCCTCCCCCTCCCCTTTTTTTTGGGTAAAATGGGGACACCGTAGTCCCACACCTGAGGAGACCTTCTATGGCCCCGGGTCAATCCGGATATGCCAAAGGCTACCTCACTCCCCGGCAACTGATGGCCTGTGGCTTGTGGTTTTAGTCGGCCCGATTCCGACATAACCACCCCATCGGCTCCGGCAGTGGTTAAAAAAAAGATACTAGTTGTTACCCGCGGCTTCACCCACGTGGACCCACGTTCTGACCCCGTTCCCGCTGATATAATATAGCCTAGGACACTCACGAATATTGTGACTTTCTATTGGTATATAAATTTTCAAAATGGGTTCTGTAGATCCAGAGGTTACCCCCTACAGCGTCATAAAATCACATACTTTATTTCCCTAAAATACAATATTTGAATAGATACAGCAGAGTAGAATTTAGACCACCCTATCTCTTCCCATGCGGTGTCGTACAATGCGACTAAGTAATAGGGATGTTCAACATCAGACAAATATATACAGCTCAGACTCTGCCTCAGATGCATGGTTCGAATCAACAATATTGTTCGGAAGACGGCAATACTACGGGGGAACGAATTTAATTATTGGTGAAATCTGGGTGTTAATTCACCTCTGCCTTACCCTCCAGGGACAAAGGTGTGATTATATGTATGTATACAGTCCTTGGCATTATATTTTGACCCCAAACACATCATAAATTTACTTTAGCTAGATCTACAAGCGAGTGACTTTATCGCATTTAGATTTTTTTATATAGGACACGTCAATATGACGTTACCTTGCGTGATGATAAGCTGAAGACCAAAGTCTCATCAAAGAGGGTCACCAGGACAGACACCAAAAATGTTAAGGAACATACATAAAATCACGCCTGTTTCCCATAGGCAGAGATCACGGATCTCCATTTGCTACGATCCTGACATACTACTCTCGCTTCATTCACTCTCATTACATTCTTCATGCATGCTCGTCGGTTTAGGGTACTCCTGACCTGCCACTTTTCTAAAACTTCGCCAAAATTGTGTGCAGCACATTTGCTTACAAATATTTTGTGCAACACTCCAGCAGTGCACATATTAAGCTAGTAGCGGGTTTGACTTCTGTCTCCCCTGGTATGAGCGCACAAAATTATACAGATGTCTGTGATATGATAATTGTTTTGTATGCAATCAAAATAGTGATAAAACTCGCAATAGACTATGATTATCGGCGAAAAATTTTTTTAGTACCGTACTTTTTTAAGAATGAAAAGTGTTGATGATTGTTGTATGTAGCATAACATCGTTTGGTACCGTGTAGCATTGTGTCTTGTTGCGGCAATTTCGTAGCTTAGGTAGGGTACACACAAACAGAAAGAAGACGAATGGATACAAATGTTTCTATGCAATGCTTGCATGAATTATTACACGTTGAAAAATCACGCCCTAAAAGTGTTAAACAAGAAAATATCAAGGATAGCCGTGGTCATGTGTTTAACTTAACTTTTTATTTATACTATTTGGGGGCAAGCAATAGTTATAATTTATACATATTTGAAATATGCTATTTAAGCCCTTTCAGTTGATTCCAAACACGACATATTTATCTGTAACACAGTACTTTATGACCGCTAGAGGGCGCCACATTAAATTCAGTGACACGTTATATAGCCTATAACCTGGGGACAACTAAGATACTTCTAACGATACCTTATTTGTCCAGTTCTAATGAGAGATTGAGGAGCTATGAGGAACAGATAAACCTACAAACATACTTGCATATACTTATATATAGTCTGTCAAAACCATAACCCTTCATTTGCTTTGAAGTAGTCGGGTAAAAATGTTGTAAGCTTGACCAAAACCAGTGGGATCATAATAGCATTCCATATAAAATTATATAAAACAAATAAGTTTGTTTCATTCTTCCTACAATCCTTTATATGAGGCCGCCAAGATGAGTGTCAAGATTGTCACATGGTATACATATGTGAGTAATGGTACTGAGTCTTTCTCTGCACCACCTTTGGTTGACTGGTAGAGAATGCCTGTGGCATAAAATCCGCCTATGTACTTGTGCATAAAGTTTAAAATACATAAATAATGGTGACCCTCTTTTCTGAGACTTCGCCTTTAGCTAACTGAGGCAAGACGAAGTATTATTGATGTGTCCTATATAAAATAAATAAATAAATAAGTAAACGAAACCACAGAATTTGAATGAAAGCGTTAATCACAGCAGAGGAAGTTATCTGTGATTAATAGTTGGAAAGTGGGACCTCACAACCGGTAAGCAAGCTGTAACTTACTGTATTATAATATTATACGTGTCTTCTCGTACAGAGACTCTTAATTTAGTGTACTATCTATATTACTGAATTAAAGTAGGTATTAAATATGAATCTATAGAGAATAGAAACTGACGTATGTGCTATCAATGTATTTACCACGCAGCTGCTAAACGTCCCAATAAATTAAGAAAAAGTCTTAGAAAAGAGGGTCACCATTACATACAGATACCATTTTACAATGGTGGCACTCAGTTTGAAGCTATCACATGCTTTTTCACACCCCGCTTAAACGACCCGGGACTATGGGAAGAAGGTTTTAATCCTAGCTAGAGGTTAACAAAAATATTAAAAATTAAAAGAGGCACAACAGTGTGTACCAGGCATTAACTAGTAAAGAACACATACTTAAAATTATATTCGGTATTTAAAATAATTGACAGTAAAGATTACAGACTTCTCAGTTGCATTTTTAGAACGACCCTATTATTGGCCGAAACCTCGGTATTGCCAGAGGAGAAAAAAAAAGACCCCATTAATCTGTGACAGCATCATTGATTATTATATAATATTGTAGTTCAAATCAAAGTCAACTTGAAATGCCAACGAATAGTTAAACCCTTTTAAAGGGCTTCTCACGCTTTGCGTTACTGGTTGGAATAAAATCCTATTATGTCATGTCACATTGTTAGTTGATAGCCATTTTTACATTGGGACTATTAAAAAAATATTAATACGAATGTCTATGGCAGCCGTTACGGGTAATTGTTGCCGTCAAAAGTTCGACTAACTGCAGAAGTTAGTATCATCAATTTGTTTTGGAGGTTTTTTATAATTTTTTCTAGCACCTTTCACAATGTGAAAGGGTTTTAATATTTTTGTGAAAGCCTACTCTTATTCTGCCTATCTGTTAATTATCACACACAGAGTTCCTCATTTAGTGTGTGATTTTTGAAAGAAACATTATTAATATCGCTCTCATTCCTGTCCTCTAGTACCATTCCAATTCTCGCGAGTAGTCCTCTCGCACTTTTATACCATGCCTGTCATACTATGGGGGGTTATGTGGAGGGGAGTGGAAGGGGATCTGGAGCTTAGATGGCAGTTGCTTCACGGAAAAGAACCAAGTTCAGTCGCATCGTCACACAGTTAGACTAGAAAGTCGACCCCTCTTGACTTGGGATAAGACTCAGAGAGTGGCAATTAATTATAATGAGAAACCATAGACAGTAAAAAATACAGGAGGTCGTTTAGTGCATTTATTATAACGAAAACCTATTGAATGCCGTGAATAGAGTAGGAAGTAGGACACGGTGGTATATCCGCCCAATTGAGCAGTCCGACTAGGGAAGTACAGAATACCGCGGTTATAATAACTTTGTGTTGTATTTCCAGTGGTGAGTAGGGTAGCCAGAGCTCACTGGAGAATTTGTGCTGTCAGTGGGATTGTCCTGCTTTGTCCTCTACA
Organism: Eilema griseolum; assembly: GCA_963662185.1. NCBI lineage: Eukaryota > Metazoa > Arthropoda > Insecta > Lepidoptera > Erebidae > Eilema > Eilema griseolum. The sequence continues at coordinate 24,085,209 of OY759242.1, read as the reverse complement.
CTGACGGCACAGAAACTCTGGGCTTACAGGGTCGGCGGCGCCAGTGTGGCTTCTCTGGTGTTACACACGTCCATTGGCCACGGTAACCACTTTCCATCAGGTGGGCCGTGCGCTTGTCTGCCACCTAAGTGGTATAAAAAAAGAAAAAGAGAAAGATTTCTTGAATGACAACCCCATGACTATATAAAGGCTATTTTTTGCACGTCATTGCACAATAGTAGGTGAGATTTGCATTATACGTGCACAGTAAATCAAATATTTACTTCTTAAAAAAATACTGAAAAAATATTTAAAAATAATCGCTATAATTAGTATGTTTTTTTTAAATCAAAATGTGAACCTCCAATTTAAAAAGCTATAATCCACTTCCAGTAATAACATTCATTCTCACTTTTAACGGTACCTATTAATTAAATTTAAATGAAAAATATCTTACATGGATTAAAATAGAAGATTATTTATTGGTTCAGGCGGGATAGGAACCCGCGATCTTTTCCTTACAGGGGAAATGCTCTAACTAAATTACTCGAATTGAATAGTTGGCATACTAAATGCTTTAAAATTTCATTCAAATATTTAACATGTAAAAATAAAGAGTCTTTTCTTCGTAAATGTTCTGTTATAAATGTAACGACTCAAAAATGTAACTGTCTGCAATATTAGCTATTGTCTCGGCGTAAAATATATGTAGACTACATTGATAACCGTGTCAAAATCTGTTGTGTGGTTAAGAAGATAGCGGAGAAACAAATAGATGCAACAGCAAAACTGACATTATACCTATCTAGTAGCTGTTCTACGTATCCGCCCTACAGAATACCGCGGCTATAATAACTTCGTGTTGTGTTCCCAGCGGTGAGTAGGGTAGCCAGAGCTCACTGGAGAATTAGTGCTGTCAGTAGGAAGACTAAAGGCTTGTCCTGCTTTGTCTTCTACTGACGGCACAGAAACTCTGTACTTACAGGGTTGGCAGCGCGACTGTGACTCCTCTGGTGTTACAGACGTCCATAGGTCATGGTAACCACTTTCCATCAGGTGGGCCGTGTGCTTGTCTGCCAACTAAGTGGTATATAAAAAAAAAAACCACTCGCATTGGATTGTGACCCCGTTCACGTAACCCATAGGATCCTTTTCAGGGATAAAAAGTAGGATCAATCAATTAGCCCACTGCAGTCCACTGCTGGACATAGGCCTCTCCCAATGTGCGCCATTTTTTCCGATCCTCCGCCTTCCGCATCCAATCTGTCCCAGCCACCTTTTTAAATAGGATAAGGATGTCTTATTCCAGAATAGCGCCTATTCTAGTACAAAATTTCAGTCTTATTCGTTCAGGCGTTTCAAGCGTGATTGAGTAATAAACTTTCAATGAAGTATATTTGCAAACTGTCACGTTTATATCATAAGTAGGCCAATTGTAATGATATTTTAGGTGGTGAACACTAAAAGACTAGGTACATTTAAAAGGCACGGTACTCATCACAACATAAATATGGCATTTTGGAGCCTGGACAGTGCCTACGAAACGTTTTAGAGTTGGTAACACAAGTGTTACGTACCTGGTATTGTATACAGATTGCATATTGCACTATTTATTAGGTGCGTTTCGTAATTTCCTGCCACCAATGTGGTATAAAAAACGAAGGTTGATGAAACGCATAACAAAAATTACTTTAGTTGTAAATCTTACCCACAAACGTGGTTTAATAAGAACAATGTGATATGGGATGAAATAAGTTATAGTAGACTATTTTAAATGGGATGAATTAAGAAAATAAAATGCAATGGCGTGGACTCAATGTGGCATAAACATTCATTTCTATATTATGCTTCTCTGCCACTCAAAGGTTTGCTGGGAGAGAACTCATTTTGAGTTATGCTCGCCTTTGTACATTTTCTTTGAAAGGTTTTTATTTATGATCTCTGTACTGTGTGTGTGCAATAAATAATTAAAATAACTAAAACATAAAGATGAGTTAAACAAAATCTAAATTGTATGAGTTCCTAAAACTCATCGGTATGAATACGGAACAAACAACCCATAGGATCGAAAGCGATTGCTTCAAAATATAGGAATCCAGTTCATAATAAAAGTTATACTTAGGTTCGTTAAAAACGTTTTCTTATAATAACGGTTCAGGTACATGCCCTTTCCCGTCTCAAAAATCTAACCGTTATAATCTGACAAAAAAAACTAAAGAATAAGAAAAAACTCTAGTTAAATCTACCCATTTGATTGAAATATTACAGCACTGTTATCAGTAATCTCTTAAAATAAATGACATGTCGTACTCACCTAAACTAAAAAATACCAACAAATTCCAACAGATTTTACAATTTCATATACAAAATAACTCAAAAACAATTTTACAACAAAATTATTTGATATTTATTAATAATTTCACTTTTAACATAATAAATAAACGTGTTATAGTCACGTTTTATTTACAAAATTAGGTTAGTAGTGCACGCGACCGTCCGCGTCGTGATATCGCGATGTACTAACTAGTAACTACTGGTACTATTATTAGTTAGCGTAGTAGCGTAGATCAAAGATGGACGGGAATACCGGCGACCGGCGCAAGCGCATTTAGTGTTTCACTAGCTGCGCCGGCGACATCGACCGCGTGAACTTGGTTTTACCTTGTTGCAACGATCCCTATTAGGTACATTTTATAAAATAAAAGTAGCCCAATGGCCGCCATGCCATACACGTTTATATAATTTGATCAAACTAACAGTTTCAACAAACAGTCAAAATATTGCTTTTTTTATACAAGTTAGGTGGCAGATAAGAACACGGCTCACCTGATGGAAAGTGGTTACCGTGACCTATCAACGTGTGTCCCACAAGGCTCCGTGTTGTCTCCAACGCTGTTTCTGCTGCATATCAATGACATGCTGTCTGATGGCTACAATTATTGTTATGCGGACGACAGTACCGGGGACACGTGTTACACGGGCCGTACAAATATCCCTTAGTCCGAGGTCGAGAAGAGTCGCGAACAACTTGTGTCTGAAATCGAGACTACTCTCTCTGGAGTATCCGATTGGGGACGACTAAACCTAGTCCAATTCAACCCCACTAAGACACAAGTAGGTATGTGTATTTCACCTCCTTGCTGCGGTTTTCCCAAGCGCCTTCAAGAGTGGCATCAGAAGGATTTTTCATAGGCTGCAGCGCGAGTGTAACACCCCTGGTGTTGTATACTTCCATAGGCCACGGTAACCGCTTTCCATCAGGTGGACCGTGTGCTTGTATGCCAACTAAGTGATATAAAAAAAAGTGTGCAGCACCAGGGGAGTTACACCCATGCTAACGACCCTGTAAAAACAAATAGTTTCGGTGCCGCCTGTGCAGAAGAAACAATCAAACAAAGTAGAACTACTGCTCATAGGAGCCAGATGCGAATATACTGGTTGTTGAAAGGCATATAGATCGCAACCAGGGATGATACGGGATTTCGCAATATGCCATAGGTGAAGCTAAGATGAGTCGGTTAGTTAATATTATAAAGGTATAAAAATAGGTAAAAAAACTTTTTAAGTTAAACGGTTTTATGTTAAACATACATTGCACTGTTTAAGATAAATGTAGTAAAAACCAAAAAATAATAAAATAGATACAGTCGTGGGAATTATAAACATATGCATAGACTAGACTAAAATAAAACCGTGGGGCACGTCAATTGTCTACAAATTATCGACTTAATGTGCGATTAGGCAGTTGGCCCGCAGACGGTGAGGAAATTACTTACTATTTTCTTGCTCATGGAAATTCCAATAGTTATACACTCCATGTAAATAAAAGAGAGACAATTGACGTGCCCCACGGTTTTATTTTAGCCTAGTCTATGCATATGTTTATAATTCCCACGACTGTATCTATTTTATTATTTTTTGGTTTTTAGTACATTTATTTTATCTTAAACAGTGCAATGTATGTTTAACATAAAACCGTTTAACTTAATAAGTTTTTTTACCTATTTTTATTTTCTAGTTTTTAGTTTTTATTTCGCATTCTGTTTAATTCATTTAGTGCTTCATTATTGCAAGGTTTCTTGCCCGTTAGTTTATTGCAGTCCGCTTCCAAGCGGCGGCCATCTTAGATTTCAATTTTGCATAGTACATTGTATTCTACTGGTTGAGCACTTTCATTTGATACCCATATTGATGGGATTGATAAAACCTACGTTATCCGCCATTTTGTAGTGGCCGCCATCTTGGATTTCAATTTTTTATAGTATATTGTATTCTGCTTGTTGAGCCCTTTCATTTGATACCCATATTGATGGGATTAATAAAACATAAATTATCTACCATTTTGTAGCGGCGGCTATCTTGAATTTATAATGATAATGAATAAACATAATTGTATTGTCACCAAAATCCAAAGTGTATACAAAATTTCAGATTAATCGGTTGACAGGAAGAGGGTGAAATTTGAATTACTAAATTTGACCCAAGAATAAATAATAATAAATAAAACAAACGGGGTGAGCTAAATAAAACCGTTTAATAAAAGGTATTCCCCTTCCAATTGAGCAGTCCGACTGGGGAAGTACCTCCGCCCTACAGAATAATAATAATAATAATAAAAATAATAACCCCGCAGGGGCAGCTTGTGGCGAGCTGTTGGTGCGTGGCGACACCACGTACCCCGATTCTCCCGAGGATTAGGATTTATTCCCCCTCACCTTGTGTGCTTGCCTTTATTGGCCGGCCATGAGTGGAGTTGCAAGAGCAGAACCTATGCTCCAGGTTGGAAGTGTAAAATGTCATAACGCCGGGGGCACGCTGACTGGTATACCGGGAACTTGCGCCCCGCAGACTCACCTCTCGACAACCTTAGCCGCTCAACGGATGTTGCTCCATGGTCGCACTATATGTGGCTATTTTAATGGGGCCCATGCATAGAGTTGGCAAGTCACCGCCTGCCTTTTTACAAGTTTATGACTTATTGTCACGGCAGGCGTCCGTTAGTCTCCCTCTATAGCCCATTCACCAGTCCTCCAATTCTCAATCCCATAGCCCATAATTTAGTTTCCATCGCGGCCACAGCACCGCACAGCAATAGTCTCTGCACCTGGCGGGGACCATCTCCCGGTGTATCATATTGTGCGTTCGGGGATGATATCCGCCATGTGTGTGTATTCCTAGCATATTAAATTCTCATAAAAGGGCCTCTACGTCTTGGCTTCGGCCCGACGCACGCCTTCCAAAGGCCCGGGACTCCATAGTCCCGAGAGTCAAGGTACTGAGAAACCGACGAAGTCCCCGAGGTCACTTGGGTAGAACTGGAGCTGGCGGTGCGAAGGCTTAGAGCCAAGAAGAGCACCGCCCCGGGACCCGACGGCATTCCAGGCCGCGCGTGGGTCCTAGCTCTGGGAGAAGACGGTCTCGAACCCCGACTTAGAGGGTTCCTCAGCGCATGCTTGGAGCGGGGCCAGTTTCCGAAGATGTGGAAGACGGGGAAACTGGTCCTCATCCGAAAGGAGGGTCGCCCGGCGGACGAACCGTCCGGCTACCGGCCCATTGTGTTGCTCGACGAGGTGGGCAAGCTCTTTGAAAGAGTTATTGCGAAGCGCCTCGTCGAGCACCTCTCTGGTAGGGGGCCGGACCTGGCGGATGCCCAATATGGCTTCCGCCGGTGGCGGTCCACCGTGGATGCCATCATGCGCGTGAGGACTTTGGCGGAGGAGGCAGTTGCCCGGGGCGAGGTGACGTTGGCGGTGTCCTTGGACATCTCCAACGCGTTCAACACCTTGCCCTGGAGTTGCATCAGGGAGGCACTCGTGTACCACGGTGTGCCTCTCTACCTCCGCCGCATAGTCGGGGCGTACCTGACGGAGAGAGCCGTCATCTACCCAAGTGCGACCGGCGTCGGTCGGCGTGAGATGTCGTGCGGTGTTCCACAGGGATCGGTTCTCGGGCCGCTACTGTGGAACATTGGATACGACTGGGTGCTTCGCGGTGAGCTTGCGGACGGCGCCGCCGTCACGTGCTATGCGGACGACACGCTAGTGACGGCGAGCGGAGCTACACACCGCGAAGCGATCCTGAGGGCCACGACCGCGGTTGCTCAAGTCGTGGAACGGATCCGGCGGCTGGGCCTTGAGGTGGCTTTGCATAAATCCGAGGCCATGTTCTTTCATGGACCTCGGCGCACGCCACCACCTGGTTCCAGTCTCACAGTGGGAGGCACTCTCATCGGCATCAAGCCCCAGATGAAATATCTGGGGCTCGTGCTCGACGGCCGGTGGGACTTCGGGAAGCACTTCCGAAGTCTGGGCCCCAAACTGGCGGGCACAGCCAACGCTCTGGCGCGGCTACTGCCCAACCTGAGGGGCCCGGATGACTCCTGCAGGAGACTCTACGCGAGTGTCGTGCGGTCCATGGCCCTGTACGGGTGTCCCGTGTGGGCGGACACCCTGAGTGATCGGCACATGCTTCTGCTGCAGCGTCCGCAGCGGAAGTTGGCGTGCCGCATCATAAGGGGGTACCGCACGATATCATTCAACGCGGCGAGTCTCCTCGCCGGATCGCCACCATGGATCCTGGAAGCGAGATGCCTTTCGGCGCTATACAGGTTCCGAAGGGCGGCGCGGGAGCGGGGTCACGATCCCTAGCCCGAAGAAATTCGGGCCGTGAGATCCCGGCTCCACAGGGAAATGGTGGCAGAATGGGAGAGACGACTTGGGCAACCAAGCGCAGGGCACGCCGTAGTAACGGCGGTAAGACCCATCATGGGGGAGTGGCTAGAGAGGCCACACGGCAGCCTCTCGTACCGTCTGACGCAGATGATCACCGAGCACGGATGCTTCGGAAAGTATCTGCGTCGGATGCAGAAAGAGCCAACGTCCGAGTGCCATCACTGCGACGCGAGCGAGGACTCAGGTCCGCACACGCTCACCGAGTGTCCGGCGTGGGAGACGCCGAGGCGGGAGTTTGTGGCGGCCCTGGGAGTGAGGGTTCTCACGCTCTCCACCTTGCTCGCGGCGATGGTTCGCTGCGCGGATGCGTGGGCGGCCGGCGCCTCCTTCTGCGAGCAAGTAATGCTCGTGAAGGAGGAGGCGGGGCGGGAGCGGCAGCGGGAGCGACGAAGGATCGCCAGACAAGCTGCCCGCGCACGAAGGCAACTCGGGCGTCGGAGGTCGATGAACGACCTCCGCCCCCCATGAGCGCCGGCCTGGGGGTGACAGGTGAAGCCGCCTGTCACCCTTGCAGAAGCAGGCCGCGGCGGCGGCGCGCGTGGCGCGCCTCCCCGTTTCCGGGGACGAGTTGGGGACTCTGTGGTCCCCACACCCGAGAAGAGGGCCAGATCGTGAGAGATGGCCCTGGGTCGGCCGGGGTGCGAGGGATATGCCTGTCAACCTCACCTTCGGCAACCGAAACGACCCACAGGCGGCGTGCGTTTTAGTCGGTTCGAGTCCGACATAACCTCCTCCACCGGGTCCGGTGGGGAGGTATCCGTGGGGATTTTGCGCACGTAAAAAAAAAAAAAAAAAAAAAAGGTACTGAGAAACAATAATAATAATAAAGCTTTATTTAATTTCATGCAAAATTACATAATAAACGATAACAATTGATAAATTATTAACCTAAAATAATCAATTACATTTGTTCTACTCAAATGAATTTGATTTCTAATTATAAATTTCATTTTGTAAATAGTTCAATTAATATTTGCTTTATTTATCATCCACCTAATTATTTAATGCATGAACCCCGTTCGGGTAAAAGCCTCCCCCAAGGAATGCCATCCTTTTCTGTCATTGGCTTTGTCCAGCCAGTTTCCACCGGCGCACGCTGCAATTTCGTCAGCCCATCCGCCCTACAGAATACTATGGCTATAATAACTTCGTGTTGTGTTCCCGGTGGTGAGTAGGGTAGCCAGAGCTCACTACAGAGTTTTTGTACTGTCAGTGGGAAGACTAAAGGCTTGTCGTGATTGTTTCTTCTGCACAGAAACTCTCTGTTCTTACAGGGTCGGTAGCACGGGTGTGACTCCCCTGGTGTTGCACACGTTCATAGGTCACGGTAACCACTTTCCATAAGGTGGACCGTGTGCTTGTCTGCCACCTAAGTTGTAAAAAAAATGTATAAGTACATATATTTTTAACCAATAACTTGTGACACCGATTATATTAATTATTTTATGATTATAAATCTATTTTATGATATGCCAACGGGACAAGAAGAAACACGGGTATAAACACCGGATGAAGCTAGTAAGTAAAAGACAACATTGTCAGTTCTTGAAAATTAACATAGACCACTTCCTAATCTGCATTGTATTAGCTTATCTAGCTATAATCAGTATAATGTTGTGAAGACTAGCTTAATCTAGGTCATATATAATATATAAGTTTACTTTATGTATTACAAATATATAGTATTACAGGCAATTTAAAATTGCGAGTGGCTAGAGAGGCAACACGGCAGCCTCTCGTACCGTCTCTCACCGAGCACGGGTGCTTCGGGAAGTATCTGCGTCGGATGGAGAAAGAGCCAACGTCCGAGTGCCATCACTGCGACGCGAGCGAGGACTCGGAGCTGCACACGCTCACCGAGTGTCCGGCGTGGGAGACGCCGAGGCAGGAGCTTGTGGCGGCCCTGGGAGTGAGATTTCTTACGCTCTCCACCTTGTTCGCGGCGATGGACCGCTGCGCGGATGCGTGTGCGGCTGTCAACCTCACCTTCGGCAACCAAAAACGACCCACAGGCGGCGTGCGTTTTAGTCGGTTCGAGTCCGATATAACCTCTCCCACCGGCTCCGGTGGTATCCGTCGGGATTATGCGCACGTAAAAAAAAAGTTCATTTAAAATTTCCTGGTTGACCACAGAGTAATAATACTTGAGTCCACTTCGCGTCTATAAATTGTAAAGGTCAAAATTAATAATACAAAAATGCTAATTAAAACTAGCACAGACACGAAACAAAAAATCAAAGAATCAATTTCATTAATTTGGTTTAGGCACGTAAAGAGCGCATATGAACGTCACAATATTAAAATAAAGTCAAGAAATTATATAAAAACTTGCTGACCCGCCCTAGACTTGCCCGTAGCATATTTTAAAACCTCATATCATCTATTTGAGCCCGTATTTCTTCATTTTTGCAAATAATGTATGGGAATCTGCCGGATTTATTAACATTTATGGCCACTGTTCCGCTCTCTTAAGTAGTAGCGTGATGATATATAGCCTAAAACCTTTGTCGATAAACGGACTATTACACAAAAAAAAGTCATTTTGAGAAAAATCATAATTAAAGAAAGTTATTAAAAATTAAAAAAATGATTTAAATCGCAATAGAAAAATATGGGTTGATCGTAGAGGGTTGAAAATTTAGGGTTGTATGTATTTTCTAATGCTATATTATAAAAAAATAAAAAATAAATATAAGAATTTAAAGATATGTTAGGGGTGGACAGGACTACCCTTATCACTTAGGGGTATGAAAAATAGATAGTAGCCGATTCTCAGACCTACTAAATATGCATATAAAATTTCATAAAAATCGGTTAAGCCATTTCCGAAGAGTATGGTAACTAACACTGTGTGTGTGTGTGTGTGTAAATTTTATATATAAGACTAGCTTTTGCCCGCGGCTCAGCCCGCGTGGATGTCGGTTCCCATGGTGGACAACCCTTATCACTAAGGGGTATGAAAAATAGATATTGGCCGATTCTCAGACCTACTCAATATGCTCACAAAATTTCATGAGAATCGGTCAAGCCGTTTCGGAGGAGTACGGGAACGAACATTGTGACACGAGGATTTTATATATAAGATACTCGTATTATCTTTATTTTTTTTAAATTTGCTTTAGATTACAATTTATGGTGTGCGAGCAAGCAAGAGTATAGTTCACCATCATTTCTCTTCTATAGTCTTCAATCTGATTTTTTTCACTTCAATTTTAAATTTATCTAGTGGCAAGTCAACTGCATGTCGACCACGGATATCCTTGATATTTTCATGTTTAACACTTTTTAGAGCGTGATTTTTCAGTAGGCGGCTTTTAGTTAAACTCATTTTTTTTACTAAAAGACCCGTGGTTTTATTTTGCGAATGTATTATGAAACTCTTCTAAAAGGGCATTAGAAAGGTTTTACAGGCTCGGCAGCACAATTGTGACGCCTCTGGTGCTGCGTTTTAATGTTTTTTTTTTATACCATTTAGGTGGCAGACAAGCACACGGCCCACCTGATGGAAAGTGGTTGCCGTGGCCTATGGACGTTTGTAACACCAGAGGAGTCACAGTCGCGCTGCCAACCCTGTAAGTACAGAGTTTCTGTACCGTTAGTGTAGTAGACAAAGCAGGACAAGTCTTTAGTCTTTCCACTGACAGCACAAATTCTCCAGTGAGCTTTGGCTACCCTACTCACCGCTGGGAACATAACATGAAGTTATTATAGCCATGGTATTCTGTAGGGCGGAGGTACTACCCCAGTCGAACTGCTCAATTGGGCGGAAATACCACCGTGTCCTACCCCCTAATACACTGTACCATTATATCGGAAAAATCGTTTATGTTAAAAAATTGTACTTGACGACAATCGAATTCACACCTCTGACGTCGAACTCTCTATGACCATGCCCACACGGGTAGTTATGTGAACGGAACTATTAATAACTATTAATAATTAGGAATTAGTGGCCCTCTGTGACCACCTCGATGTACAATAATTATTTGATTTGGCTCCCAATTCGAGGAAGGAAGCTGAACTATAGTAGGTCAGAGTAGTTTCTCAATCATTTGACAGGAAGTGATGATTACGAATTAGAAGAAACTAATTTATAAGATAGCTATTGACTGCGGCTTTGTCTACTTGTGACACACTTGCTGCTATGCTCGCTATTTTATCAGCGAAGCTAATAGCATTTTCTTCTTAATCTTAGCGTTATTCCTAATTAAAGTTTGTTGAGGTATGACACGACGGTATTTCTGTCCAATTGAGCAGTCCGACTGGGGAAGTACCTCCGCCCTATAGAATACCGCGGCCATAATAACCTCGTGTTGTATTCCCGGCGGTGAGTTAGGGTAGCCAGAGCTCACTAGAGAGTTTTTGTGCTGTCAGTGGGGAGAACTAAAGCTTGTCTTGTTTTGTCTTTTAGACTGACGGCACAGAAACTCTCTGTGCTTATAGGGTTGGCAGCGCGAGTGTGACTACCTTGGTTTTGCACTTTTCCATAGGCCACGGTAACCACTTTTCATCAGGTGGGCCTTGTGCTTGTCTGCCACCTAAGTGGTATAAAAAAAAACATTAAAACGCAGCACCGCAACCGCAGGTGCGCCGTGTGCTAGTGGTATAAAAAAACCCAGTCGTATCCGAAGCTTTGCTGAACTTCACATTCCCTCATTGTCATAACTACTTCTCTGCTATTTATAGGTTTGAGAGAACTCATATTAAGTTAAGCTCGCCTTTGTAGGTACCTGTTTATTTTGATCTTTATTTTGTGTATAATCTCTGTACTGTATGTGACATAACATAACATAAACTCACGACTATATCCCCGAAGGGATAGGCAGCTGCTGACACAGTGCTGACACCCACATTTCGCCAGTATATGTTTAGATCCCTATGTAATAGGTGGCGAGCCTATTTCCATTAACTGGGCACTTATAAACCTGCGATAAATACACACATAACTTCGAAAAGCATCGAAAAGTCATTGGTGTGTGCCATGGTAAACCTAGGATCGAACTCGAGACCTCGTCTCAGCAGTCCATTACCCATACCACTAGGCTACCGCGGTACTGTATGTGAGCAATAAAGAATTAAGATCTTCGATAGTTTTCGTGAAGCGATTACCATCTGACTTCTACAATCCAATGGCGATATCGAAACACTGCAGTTAGACCAGTTGCTGTACTTTTTAGGGCAACCGGGACCTAAGGCATAATGTGCTCTCCGAGGTACGGCCAGACCATTGCTAATGCACTGAGCAGGGATCGAACTCGCGGCTCCTGCGTAACGTTTGCGTTCACTACCACCACGCCACAGAAACTATCTTATATATCTTCTAGTGCAAGTCTTGTCAGATATAATCTATTTCCAGTTAGTACCAAATTCTCCCACCCACTGGTCGCAAAAAATACGTACCCTGCGCATACTCGTCTCCTCAAATATTTGAAGCTCCCACTCATCCTCTGGTCTGTTATTATTTATCAAACGTTTACAATAATGAGTCTGTTTATAGACAATAATGTTTATGGGAATAAACGCGATCATGGTATAGTGCATACATGCCTTTGAGACGTATCGACCAGGGCCTTGATTCTGGTACAGCAAAACCACTATGATACCACAGACACTACTAAAAAAACCATTTAACTTTAGCCTTTAAGTCAATGACTTTAAAGTCCAAAATTGAAAGGCTTTCTACCGAGTGAGTGAAAAAGTGTAATTACACTCTTTCCATTTTATTTTCGACTTTACGGCTTTGGAAATAAAGTCTAACATTTAATGCCGATTTTTGCAGTGTCTGTGATATGTCAGCGGTTTTGTTTTAGTAGAATCGAGGGTCAGGTTACTGTGGTCACCTGTACCGTGGTCGAAACGTCTCAAAGGTACCTATGTATGGTATAGGTAATACCATGATCGCGTTAATTCCCGTTAATATTATTGTATATCATATCGTTTCACGGTAATCCTAAAGAAATGCGCCTTATGAAATTACGTGAGCAATATGTGTGAGAGCACAGAATCGATGAGTACTTACGTGTAAGGAGTACATAGGGTATAATACCCTGCCAGGGTGCGAGGGATGTGTCTCAGATAATCTCACCACCGGTAACCAGCCACCCAGTTGCCGTGCGTTTTAGTCGGTTCAAGACCGGTGTATCCGTGGGAATTTTGCGCATAATATAAAAAGGGTATGCTGCCCTATTGTATGTAATTATTCCTTCTTCTACCCTATGTAGTTATTATTGTAGTTACCCTCCCTAAATAGGGTATACTAGAACTTTTTTTTTTTTTTGGTATGAGAGTATTAACTTTTGGGTGAGGCTTCGTTCGCGTGGAATTTTGAACTCGTTCCCGCGACCCTATGCGGTTATTCCAGGCTAGAGTATGATTAAATAAAAAATCTAGCATCGGGATAAGAATATCACGCGGGCAAAAGTTAGTAGGTAAAAAAGAAAAAAATACTAATATGTTGATTTTATTTTGTTTATAAGTAGCTACCTAAAATTTGTTTGCAGACATGATGCATTTGTTTATAAAAGTATATTAATAATATATGATACAATTATCTATTATAATAAACTTAATCAAGCTTTTTCTAACTTTCATACGAAAATCAATGAAGTACAACTGCGGTTTATCTACTACATCTAATTTCAGTGTATGGTGAATGTGAAATACATTTTTGGTCCTTCGAGCCGAAGAAATTACACAGTGTAAATCAATATTACAAAAAAATAGATTCATTCTGTACTAAATTTATTTAACTTATAGTTTATTCTTAAGAATATTAATTTAATATTGTCCACTTTTCATATATTCTGCATTGGAAAACCGAATAATCAATATATCTTCGTAATTAAGTATTTCCGCAATACGTGACATTCTAAAATACGAACAGTCAGTACCAAAAGTAGACCATTTTCAGATTATCAAGATTAGTTTTTGAATAAAGTTGTTCACCTTATTTTAAACCACCTGCAAACAAGCACACGGCCCACCTAAATGAAAGTGGTTGCCAATGGACGTGCATTACCAGGGAAGTAACACTCGCGCTGCCGACACTGTAGGCACAGAGAGTTTTTGTGTCGGCAGTGCAGAAGACACAGCAGGACAAGCCATTGGTCTTTACTAAGAAATATAAAGAAAATGTAGAAATATTTTGATCTAAAACTTATTATCTATTTTTGGCGGTTATTACGAAAGCCACTGCGTATTAACATTAAGTGTTACATTATTTTTTACTTTCAAAAAAATTCATTCCTCTAAAATTACGTTAACTATAATAATTATTTTATTTCACAGCTTTAAAAAATAATACAGTAGGTATATTCTTATTAGAAAATAATACAAAAAGTGTTTCGTTTTAGGCGTCTAAAAGCTTATCTAAACATATTACTATGGATCTATAGGGCCCCATCAAGACTCTGTAGAAGGGGTCCTTAGGGGTCCTGATGGAGCCCCATAGATCCTTACTCATCCGTAAGGATATATGGAGGCCTCACCAAGATTTTCAAAGTCTAACTTTACCTGCAAGCCGTACCTGGTGATAAACAGACGAGGCTCTCATGCAAGCTTTCACTTCAGGGTTATAAGGTATATATATTTTTATTCTTATTAAATAAGTTACAGGTCTATATTCTTATTAGAAAATAATACAAAGCTTATAATATTAGGCATCTAAAAGCTGATCTAAACATATTTCTATGTATCTATAGGGCCCCATCAAGACGCCGAATAAGGGCCCCTCGGGTACCTAAGGGGGCCCCGACAAGATTTTGTAAGTCCAAGTCAACCACACCTGCAAGCCGTGCCTACTGATTAACTAGTACTAGGTTTTGATGCAGATTTTCATCTCAGAGTTTTGAGATCAGGTAATGATAAAGATGTATTATTTCTAGACGTAACTTCTCAGTTGCCATGTTGGTTCCCAGTGGAGTAGAATAGGGTCACCTCATCTCTTCCCGTGGGTATAATAGAAGACGACTAAGGGATAGGGCTGTTCTGCATCCGACAGTAAACATATACCCAAGACAAAGTACCCGTTTTACGGCAACAGCCACCTATTACCGAAAATCACAGTTGGCAAAATGTGGGTGTCAATACACCTCTGCCTCCTCCTTTAGGGGATTTACAGGCGTGATATTTTATCTTTTATCTTATACCTAAATACCTTAAGATATAGTTTATTTACATAATATTGTTTGGCATATAGCGCTTTGTATATGGCGGCAGAATCTCTATAAGTTTCTGAACCGAAAGCTGTTGAACAGCTTAGCCGTGAAATTGGTGTGACTACCGTTCAGTCCAAGATTTAAGCAGCTTCTGTCTTGGGGACGGACGTCGTAGGTGGCTTGTCTGGTGGTAAGAACCACGCGACTGCTGCACTACCTGCAAGACATAATCCATGTGATTTTTTGATATTTTATACAAAGACTTACATACATAGAAAGAAAATTGATATCCATTGAAGACTTGAGCAGCTACAATGACGCAATTTGTTGCGGTCACTTAGAAGACCATACAAAAAACCACGCAATGGCTATACAAATTAATCAATTAGTCTATTACCGTCCACTGCTGTCCATAGGCTTCTCCCAATGTTGGTAACCTTTTGTTTTCTATGTGCGAAAAATCCCCACGGATTCCCCCACAACCGGAGCCGGTGAGTGAGGTTATGACGAACTCGAACCGACTAGAACGCACGTCGCCTGTGTGTCATTTTTGGTTGCTGAAGGTGACGTTGACTGGCATATCCCTCACACCCTGGCCGACCCACGGCCATCTCTCTGGATCTGGCCCTCTCCTTGGGTGTGGGGACCATAGAGTCCCTAACACGTCCCCGGAAATTTTGACAGGCTTTAACTTGACTGATGATTTTTTAATAAATACAGGATTGTAAGAACAGAGTACTTACTCAGTACAAGCAACGACCACATATAGAAAGTAATCTGACAGTGGTTGAAGATGAGGTTCCCCACCACGTTGATGCCAACGAACGTGGAGCTACGACCCACCATTATACTGAGGCAGGCCACCATACCTCTGAAACGGAGAGAAGATGAATATATCACAATCGTAAGAATATTGATGGATGATACCTCTTGGCGCTTCAAGATATGTATGTATAGAAGAATCTCAAATGCTCAAAGACGTATCCAGGTGCCTCAATGGTCAGAGTAGTTGATCCCCCTTTTTTTTTTTTACTTGCGCAAAATCCCCACGGATACCTCCCCACCGGAGCCGGTGGAGGAGGTTATGTCGGACTCGAACCGACTAAAACGCACGCCGCCTGTGGGTCGCTTTGGTTGCCGATGGTGAGGTAGACAGGCATATCCCTCGCACCCCGGCGGACCCAGGGCCATCTCTGACGATCTGGCCCTCTTCTCGGGTGTGGGGACTACAGAGTCCCCAACTCGTCCCCGGAAACGGGGAGGCGCGCCAGGCGCGCCACCGCCGCGGCCTGCTTCTGCCAGGGTGACAGGCGGCTCCACCTGTCACCCCCAGGCCGGCGCTCATGGGGGGTGGAGGTCGTTCATCGACCTCCGACGCCCGAGTGGCGGGCAGCTTGGCTTGCGATCCTTCGTCGCTCCCGCTGTCGCTCCCGCCCCGCCTCCTCCTTCACGAGCATTACTTGCTCGCAGAAGGAGGCGCCGCCCACGCATCCGCGCAGCGGACCATCGCCGCGAGCAAGGTGGAGAGCGTGAGAACTCTCACTCCCAGGGCCGCCACAAGCTCCCGTCTCGGCGTCTCCCACGCCGGACACTCGGTGAACGTGTGCGGCCCTGAGTCCTCGCTCGCGTCGCAGTGATGGCACTCAGACGTTGGCTCTTTCTCCATCCGACGCAGATACTTCCCGAAGCACCCGTGCTCGGTGATCATCTACGTCAGACGGTACGAGAGGCTGCCGTGTGGCCTCTCTAGCCACTCCCCCATGATGGGTCTTACCACCGCTGCTACGGCGCGCCCTTAAGTAGTTGATCCCCTTGTAAAGACCTTTGTGAAATTCGACTGCAACGCCGAGTGTATGTCTGGAATATGTCAGCAATAGGCTATTTGACAAGTTCGTCCGATTCTTCCCAATACCGCTTAATATCTTAATTTTTTCCTGGTAAAATTTGCCTTGCAAAATAATTTTCAATTCCCAAAGTAAGTCAAAATATAAATAAACAAATTCAGTATCAATTTTTAACATTTTAGATTCTTCATTAAATTTCAAATTACTTTTATTATGAACTATACACATGTATACGTAACGTGGACCGAAATTAATGCGATATTCTCTTGCTCTCCATACATTTATACTATGCACATATACACTCATACGAATATTAAGATAAATATAAGTTCCTGAAATAATATTTCTTGGTGAAGAGCCTAAAATAACTTACCTATGCGAAGTAGGATATATGTCCACAAAATACGAAGCCAGGATACCCATTCCCAGACACGTTCCTGTAAAAGCCATGAAGAAGGTAACACTGGAGATGGCTTCGGGGACCAGGTTCAAACAGACCCCACTTATAGAGGAGATGCAGAGGATTGAGATGAGGACCACCCGTCTCCTGTTAGGGAGGTAGGCGATGAGGAAGTTGAGGAATGCGAATATTGACTGAGAGGCTATGAGGGTAAGGATCACGTTATTTTCGATGGTGCTGGCGCATATTTCTGAAACCTGAAAAGAAAAAAACAAATTGCAGTATTTTGCTGTCATTAACATTCATTGGGAGAGACCTATGTCCAGCAGTGAACTGTGATAAGCTTGATTGACTGATTGATTGATATCATTATACTTAAGACGTTTAGTCCAGGTCCCAAAACCATCCAAATTCTTCTACACATATGTATATATGCATAGAAGAATTTGGATGGTCCGAGGGTTCCCCCTGTTAAGAAAGATCGCGGGTTCGAATCCCGCCTGATGCATTTTTTTCTACTTTTCTAATTGATTTGAATAGTCAGCATACTAAATGCTTTAAAATTTCATTCAGTAGAACTAACAAACTGACATACGAAAGCTAAATCAGCCACATTGTCGAAACGGAGACTCGCTCGCTCTGCTCGCTTAATCAATTGGCAGTATTCAGTACTTACGTCTAGTTCACTAGCCGTGGTATTGGTGTCCTCAATAATTACAGCCTTACTGGTGATGAGCTGGCAGATGTTCCCTGAGGTGTAAGTGGAGCTCTCCATTGATATTCTGATGGTGTTCAGGATGTGTGGTAGCCACATCAGGAAGCTGTTATTTCTGTAAGATAAAATTTAATTATGTTGTATGTTTATCAGTTTTCTAGAACTAAGAAGAGACTGAAGCTTAGTGATTAATGAGTCGGCCTTACGAACGAGAGGGCCCGGGTACCAATCCTGGCCATTATTCTACCGATGTGAACCCACTCCTAGTAAAAGCAATTTATCTTAGTTGGAGGGGTTTAAGGGTATATTAGTAATTGCGGTTGCTAATATTCCTTTAAAAAAAACAAAAACATGAGAAACTTGTTCCCGCTTGTCGACAATATGCTCGTCCCCTGATTACGTAGGACCGAAAATAATTGTTGGGGAAATGTGGGTGTTCGTACTCCTCTGCCTACCCCTTAGGTGATTTACAGGCGTGAGTATGTAGCAGAACAAATAATACAAACTAGTTAAACCATGCTGACTTTGAATATATTCTGGGTCTACTCGATGGTCTATTCGCTAAACATTAGTCTAGTTTCAATTTTCACGTTTTGTTAGTTCCGTTTTATTGGTATATACAGAAAAATTGATTGACTTTGAGACTCTTGATTATTATTCTAAATAAGTATTTATTATTATTACTACACTAGTAGATGAGACCAGTTGTTGCCCTCTTTGGTGATATTTCATAGTAGGTATAGCGTATAGCCTATATTCTCTTCCAAGTTCTAATCTACTCTTGTACCAAATTTCATCAAAATAAATTCAGTAGTTTAGGCGTGAAACAGACAGACGTCATTTTCGCATTTACGAGTATAATATTAGTAAGCATAATATAGTTCAGTTCTTCAGAGACCAAGGCGGTGACTCCCGATCGGCTTGTTCCTGGGGCAAAGGTTGGCTATTGAGATTCAGCGAGGCAACGCAGCCAGCATCATGGGCACCTTTGCGCCGGGAACGATGCGTAGTGGGTTGTTCGACGCGACGTAATTCCGAATTTGTTTTGTGTATTTGTGTTTTAATTTAATAAATAAATAATTATTTTGCTGTTAAGTTCTTAGTACAGATAGTTAGGATATAAAACCTAGTTCTCACGTGATGTACACCACGCCGACTATGTAGAACAACTGTATGCTCCTGCGCAGGTACGGCGGTTTGAAGATAGGGGCGCTCTGCTCATACATAGCTCTGAGAAGTGACATCTTTTTCTTTGTAACCTGGTCTTCTAATTTAAAAGATTGGACCTGGAAATGTATAATACAGAAAGTCAAGAAGCTTTACAATACGATTTTTTTTTATACCACTTAGTTGGCGGACAAGCACACGGCCCACCTGATGGGAAGCGGTTACCGTGGCCTATGGACTGCTTCAGGTGTGCAGCGGGTGGCAAACCGGCCGACCATAGGGTTGGTAGCAAGGCCTGCACCGGAGGGGAGCCGAAGCCGCAAGGCGGGAGCTCCACCCAAAGTTCGCGGCGGGATGCGGAGATGGTTCCATAATGGATCCCCAGCTCCGCATCCTGCAGGCGAACGTGGGCCACGGTGCCGATGCTCAGGGTCTTCTGCTCCAGAGCATGGCACAGTGGTCCGTACACGTCGCCGCTGTCGCCGATCCGTACACCCACCGGCACCTGGGGCCTGCCTGGGTGGTCGACCTGGACGGGTCGGCGGCACTGGTGTACAACGCCGCTATGGGTGCCCCCCCCCCTGTTGTCGTGGCAAGGGAGCATGGCATCGTAGCGGCGCGTGTGGGGGAGATTGCGGTCGTGGTTGTCTACTTCACGCCGAGCTTACACCGACGCATATGGGAGTACCGGCGGTCGCTGGAGCGACTGACCGACGTCGTCAACGCCTGTCACCCTCATCCGGTTCTTGTGCTCGGGGACTTCAACGCCTGGTCAGTGACCTGGGGGTCCCGGCACACGAAACCAACAAGGTAGGGCTCTGGAGAGCTGTGCCGCTAATCACGGTCTAGTTCTCCAGAATCGCGGGGCCGAAGCCACGTTTGTGGCCGCGGAGCGCAGTTCGATTATTGACCTTTCGTTCGCAGGCGCTTCGCTGTCGCACCGTGTGCGGGACTGGCGTGTTGTTGTGGGGGTGGAGACACTGGCGGATCACCGATACGTTCGGTTTGATGTCTCCCCTCCCGCGGGTGATGCGCCGGTCATACCGGCCCCACGCGAGCCACGCTGGGTGCTTGGGAGACTGAATCGGAAGGTCCTCCTGGAGGCCGCCATCGTACAGGCCTGGGCCATTGCGCCGGACAGGCCTGTCGATATTGACGATGAGGCGGTGTGGTTCCGGGAGGCCATGACTCGTGTCTGCGATGCGGGTATGCCTAGGGCTCCACCCTATAGTCCGAGGCGTCGGGTCTACTGGTGGTCTGCGGAGATCGCGAGGCTACGGCAAGCCTGCGTGATCGCGCACCGCCGGTGGACCAGACTCCGTAGGAGGCGTAGCCGAACCGCAGATACGGAGCCCCGAGTGACGGAGCTTCATGTGGGATACAGGGAGGCCAGATATGCCCTCCGAGCGGAGATTAAGCGGGCGAAAGCCGCGGCTTATAAGGAGCTCATGGAGACGCTGGAGCGGGACCCATGGGGGCGGCCTTACCTTATGGTAAGAGGAAAGCTGCGCCCCCGGGCCCCGCCGTTGACCCGGGTTCTCCAGCCAGCTCTGCTCGGTGGGGTGGTCGAGTCCCTGTTCCCGGCGCGAGCGGAACACGTTCCGCCGCAGATGACTCCGCCACCTCGGTCGCCTATGGCGCCCAGTGTGGTAGTTGACGACGAAGTCCCCGAGGTTACTTGGGTAGAACTGGAGCTGGCGGTGCGAAAGCTTAGAGCCAAGAAGAGCACCGCCCCGGGACCCGACGGCATTCCAGGCCGCGCGTGGGTCCTAGCTCTGGGAGAAGACGGTCTCGAACCCCGACTGAGAGGGTTCCTCAGCGCATGCTTGGAGCGGGGCCAGTTTCCGAAGATGTGGAAGACGGGGAAACTGGTCCTCATCCGAAAGGAGGGTCGCCCGGCGGACGAACCGTCCGGCTACCGGCCCATTGTGTTGCTCGACGAGGTGGGCAAGCTCTTTGAAAGAGTTATTGCGAAGCGCCTCGTCGAGCACCTCTCTGGTAGGGGGCCGGATCTGGCGGATGCCCAATATGGCTTCCGCCGGTGGCGGTCCACCGTGGATGCCATCATGCGCGTGAGGACTTTGGCGGAGGAGGCAGTCGCCCGGGGCGAGGTGACGTTGGCGGTGTCCTTGGACATCTCCAACGCGTTCAACACCTTGCCCTGGAGTTGCATCAGGGAGGCACTCGTGTACCACTGTGTGCCTCTCTACCTCCGCCGCATAGTCGGGGCGTACCTGACGGAGAGAGCCGTCATCTACCCAAGTGCGACCGGCGTCGGTCGGCGTGAGATGTCGTGCGGTGTTCCACAGGGATCGGTTCTTGGGCCGCTCCTGTGGAACATCGGATACGACTGGGTGCTTCGCGGTGAGCTCGCGGACGGCGCCGCCGTCACGTGCTATGCGGACGACACGCTAGTGACGGCGAGCGGGGCTACATACCGCGAAGCGACCCTGAGGGCCACGACCGCGGTTGCTCAAGTCGTGGAACGGATCCGGCGGCTGGGCCTTGAGGTGGCTCTGCATAAATCCGAGGCCATGTTCTTTCATGGACCTCGGCGCACGCCACCACCTGGCCATACTTTTTTTTTGTTAATACATACATATATAGAAACACTCAGACCAATAAATATTAATGCATACAAATATTTGCACTAAGCGGGAATCGAACCCACGTCCCCTGCATAGCAGTTGAACGTTCTACCGCTGCGTCACAGAGGCCGTCTTACATACAGACATTCCAATGTTATTTATTTGTATATATATAGCTTACCGAATACTCCTCCTTAGACCCTCGATGATTAACAGCATATATATGCTTCAACACTTTTAAAGCCTCCTCCTGCCTTCCCGAGTTAAAGAGGAACTTGGGAGATTCGCACAGGAAGCTGATGGCGATGGCTCCAATCCCTGATGGTAGTCCTAATACGATGAGGAGTAGCCTCCAAGGTCGGTACGTAATACCCAGCCATGGTAGGTCTACTGCGAAGTCCAGTTTCAGAGTTGGGTATGTGACAACTGTAATAAAAATATTATTTTCAAACTTTAATTTCTCAAATTTATGATGAACTTAAGAAATGTGTGTTGTAAATATTATTGTATCAAATAATTAAATGAGATGCGACAAAGTGATGTAAAGTGTGGTGAGATAAGGTGAAGTGTGGTGAGATGAGGTGAGGTAATGGTGAAGAGGGGTGAGGTGGGGTAAAATGAAATACTATTTCGCCTCTTGTCAGTTTCAGACCCCACCGTTATTTTTTGAAAGAGTACTAGGAATAGTAATTGTCTACCTACTAGTATTTTATGTGTAGTGTAAGTGTATGTGTGTACTTATATAATAAATAGTTCTTTCTTCTAACCTAACCTAACTCCACCAGCTTAACTATTTTTCTAATACTAAATGTGCAGAGTAAAGACCAATTAGATTTTGAACCTAGAACCTTTTTATAGTAAGTTCGGCTCTCCATCAATGTGTATGCGGTAATTACAAGGTGTACAGTAAAATAACTCACCACCAGCGACCGCTGGTGACAGCAGTATAAGGCAAGTCATCAGCAGCATATATTTGTTCCTCACTCGCTGGATACAGGACTCTCCCACCAGGGTATAGGTCACAGAGTTGGCTGCGCATGCACTGAAACAAGTATACAAAAGATTATGATTATGTAGTATGTATTATATTATTTATAGGTATTTCCGCCCGATTGAGCAGTCCGACTGGGGAAGTAAGTCCGTCCTTTTTTTTTTTTTTTTTTTTTTATATAGGACACGTCAATTGGACTTCGCCTTGCCCGATGGTAAGCTGAAGGCAAAATCCCAGAAAAGAGGGTCACCATTACTTACACATACCGTGTGACAATGGTGACACTCAGCTTGACGGCCTTATCATATGCTTTTTCACGCCCCGCTTAAAGGACCCGGGACTGTAGGAAGAAGGAAACACGTGAGCTGGTAATGAATTCCAGGCCTTAATGGTGCGACAGAGGAAAGAGTCTCCGAACCGCTTGGTTCTTGATCGGATGTTTTGCACCGTGTGCGGATGACATCTAAGACCTGCACGCGTTGTCCTGTGTAGGAAAGGGGAGGGTGGGACTAATTGGAAGAGCTCATCAGAACACTCCCCATGGTACAGACGGTAAAATACAGCCATGGACGCAACATCTCTACGCAGCTGTAAAGGTTCTAGGGTGTTCGTGATCTCGGGATTCCCAATGATGCGGATCGCACGTCGCTGCAACCTGTCGAGAGCATCTAGTAAGTACTTTGCTGAACCATCCCAGAGATGCGAGCAGTACTCCACACAGGAGCGAATTTGTGTCTTGTATAGAAGACACCGCTGCTCCGGCGTGAAAAATCGTCTCACTCTGTTCAGGACTCCGAGTTTTCGTGAGGCTGTTTTGATGATGCTTTCGATGTAGTTTTTGTTATTTAGGTTGCAGCGAACATCCATACCTAGGATATTGAGATTGTCCTGCAGCGGCAGTGGCGTGCTCTGAAGAGTGGGGAGGGGAAGGAAAGAAGATACTTTTGCTGTAAACGCACATGCCTGCGTCTTCTTGGCATTGAACTCAACCAGGTTCTCAGAGCCCCATTGAGAAATGTGATTCAGGACCCCGTCAAGCTCAGTGACAAGAAGCTGCCTTTTCTCTGCGATATCTGACTGCTTGGCCGCTGGATGTCCATGATAACTCCCATGTAAAGTGCTATCGTCTGCATAACAATGAACATTGCCGGTAGACAGCATGTCGTTGATATGCAGAAGAAAGAGAGTGGGTGATAAGACGGACCCCTGGGGCACGCCAGCATTAACCTGCAGAAACTCTGAAGCTC
Organism: Eilema griseolum; assembly: GCA_963662185.1. NCBI lineage: Eukaryota > Metazoa > Arthropoda > Insecta > Lepidoptera > Erebidae > Eilema > Eilema griseolum. The sequence continues at coordinate 24,061,391 of OY759242.1, read as the reverse complement.
GTCCGTCACAAAGGACGCGAATACGGCGCCCCTGCAGGAAGCTAGCAACCCAGTTGCACAGTCTAGAAGGCAGACCAAAGGCAGGTAGCTTAGAAAGAAGCGATTTGTGCCAGACTCTATCGAAAGCTTTGGCGATGTCAAGACTAATTGCCAGTGACTCGCCGTGCTTGTCCATAGCCTCACCCCAAAGATGGGTAACGTATGCTAGAAGATCACCCGTTGACCGTTTCGGTCTGAAGCCATATTGCCGGTCATTAATTAAGGAGTGATCCTCTAGGTGCCGCATGAGCTGTTTGTTAATTATGTGCTCAAACACTTTGCACAGCACTGAGGTGACGGCTATGGGTCGATAGTTGGCTGGCTCCGAGCGATCCCCCTTCTTGGGAATCGGCTGAACATTCGCCTCTTTCCAAGGCAAAGGCACTGTACCCGAACTGTAGGATAGCCGGTACAGGCGCGTAAGCATTGGAGACAACTCCGCTGCACATTTTTTCAAAACTACCGCTGGAATACCATCCGGACCACTGGCTTTCCGGACATCGAGTGATTGCAGCACTGCACGGACATCGCGTTGCCTGATATGGATATCAGGCATCGTGTGGTCACTGTCGGGTAGTGTTGGTGGCTGCGTACCACAATCATCGATTCGGGAGTTGGCCGCAAAGAGATTAGCCAGCAGATTTGCCTTCTCTTGCGACTCATGGGCCAGGGATCCATCAGGGTTACGCAGCGGAGGCAGCGAAGGCTGACAGAAGTTGGCTTGCACGGCTTTAGCCAGTCGCCAGTAGCCACGGCTTCCCGTGGGATGCATCACTAGCTCTTGACCAAGCCGCGCTATGCGCAGGGCATCCGCTCTGACATAGGCCCTTCTACAGACCTTTGTGGCTCTGTTGTACGCTGCCTTGAAGTGGCCCAGATTGGGATGGCGCGTGGCGCGCGCCCTTACCCAAGCGCGGTACGCAGACTGTTTTTGTTCAACAGCTTCCGCGCACTCGCGCCCGAACCAAGGGCGCACCCCGCGGTCACCGGTGACATCGGTGTATGAGATATAGTATTCCATACCCAGACCGATCTCACCGGCGACAGCAGTAGCACAATCCGATGGGTTCTTACCTTCAAAGCAGCGCTCAACCCACGGGATGGACGCAAAATAGTCACGAAGTCCATCCCAGTCCGCTGACGAGTAGTGCCAGAGACGCCGCTTCCCCTGCACGGGTCGTGGGGGCGCCATAATAGGCACCGTGGAACAGACCAGGCAGTGGTCAGAGTTGCCTAACGCGGCTCGCACCGATACACTGTACCGGTCCGGATCACTCGTCAGCAGAAGGTCTAGCAGAGAAGGTGCTTGGCCCGACCTTCTTGGTATCCTAGTGACCTCGTGCACCAATTGGGTCAGGCCGTGCGCCAGAGCAAATGCGTGGGCGGCTCTTCCCGCATGGTCTGTTTTGGAGGAGCCCAACCAGATCTCGTGGTGGGCGTTAAAATCCCCCAAAAATACCATTTCGGCATTCGGAAATCGCTCCTGCGCATCATCTGCCGCCTGACTCAGATATTCAAAGAGTCGAGTTGTCTCAGCATCTCCTGTATGGGAACGGTAGAGGCACACATAGATCTGACTCGTAGGGCCATGATCTACGTGTACCCAAAGGACGGAGAAGGATGGGTCCTCTAGGCAGCGCAAACGGCGACAGCAAACATCCGCCCTAACAAACACGCACACCCCGGCTTTTGCACGAAAACTTTCCTCAAGAACATAGCCAGGGTAGAGCAAGTAGGTCGTGTCGTCAGGGCGGTGTATTTGCGTCTCCGTTAGAAAAAACATGGCAGGTTTCGCCGTCTCTAGGTGTTGGTGGACGGCGTTGAGGTTTGCATGGAGCCCACAGATGTTAGTGGACTCCACCTCAAATAGCAAGCTTTTGGGAGTGTGACGAGCCGCTGTGTTGCCTTTTTCTATAAATTGCGCTGCCATGAGTTTGGGTGGGAGAAGGCGTGAAAAAAAGAAGTGATTGCCGCCGCAGCACCGTGTGACAAAGCGCGGGATATTGGTTTTATCTATGAATGTGAGGCATGGCGAGAGCCGACGCGCCGAACGGAAGGGCCCCCGTACCCCCCCGAGTATGGTCGCCGGGCTCCCAAATCCGGTCACCAACCGGCACGACGAACCATATCGGGATTATGCGCGGCCTGGTGAGGCAGCCTCCCAAGGTGGTTAACCCCAGTTGGGCCCCTGTACTATACCGCGGGCGGCCAGCGGCACCACCGTTTCTACAGGTCTCCCTGTTCGGCGCATCGCCCCGCGCCATCCCCACTAGACTACGCCAAGACCCACTGGTCCCACTAGTGCTGCGACAACCACCACCTCTGCCCGGCTATGCACATGCTGACCCCTGAACACAATCCAACCGAGATTGAATTGCTATGGAGGGTTTTTCGCAATAGTGCACGGTGGTACCTACCCGGTCGAAACTTGAGACAAATTTGTGCCACCAAGTTTCTACCACCATACAGAATACCGCAGCTATAATAACTTCGTGTTGTATTCCCAGCGGTGAGTAGGGTAGCCAGAGCTCACTGGAGAATTTATGCTGTCAGTGAGAAGATTAAAGGCTTGTCCTGCTTTGTCTTCTACACTGACGGCACAGAAACTCTATATTTACAGGGTTGGTAGCGCGACAGTGACTCCTCTGGTGTTACAAACGCCCATAGGCCACGGTAACCACTTTCCATCAAGTGGGCCGTGTGCTTGTCTGCCACTTAAGTGGTATAAAAAAAAAAAATATTATGTGGTTGCGGATATGAGAGACGGGTTTAGCCTTTCCACCCGACAGCTACTCTGGTGATAGTGCATTCGACTGCTACATAGGAGGCGCAGGTTTGATTCCTGTTCAGTGCAAATATTTGTATGCATGAATATGCATTGGTTTGGACGTTATCGTGCCTCGGAAAGCACGTTAAGCAGTTGGTCCCGGTTGCCATACAAACATCTATGGCAGTCGTTATATGGATGAAATGGTTCACACAAAAGGGCTGACCACGACCCCACTGGAAGTAGGTACATAGTAGTACTAGTAGTGGAGGGCCACCGCCCGTCGATCTGGTGACACACGATCCTCGATCTAGCTACCTGTATTCCTCGATCTAGCCACCTGTATTTCTCGATCTAGCCACCTGTATTTCTCGATCTAGCCACTCGCATTCCTCACGCATATAAGTTTAAAATCTAGAATTAAAATAATGCTCTAAAAAGTATTAAACAAGAAAATATCAAAGATAGCCGTGGTTGTATGCCACTTTGTCTAACAAAACAATACATTCTAGGGAAAAGTGGCGTACGACCACAGCTATCCTTGATATTTTATTGTTTAACACTTTTTAATCGTGAGTTTTCAGTAGTTGGATTTTAGTTATTAAACTTAATTTTTATTTATTTTGGGACAAGCAATAGTTATAAAATATACATATTTGAAATGTACTAATTAACCCCTTTCAGTTGAAACCATACAGGACGTATTTATATCAAATTCATTTTTTAACACAGTACTTTATGACCGCTGATTATGTGTCGTCAGTCAGTCAGCCAGGCTATTAGTCGTCCTAAGAAGATTCTAACAATACCTTATTTGTCCATTTCTAATAAGTGGTTGAGGAGCTATGAGGTAACAGATGAACCTACATACATACATAGCCTGTCAAATATTCTGTCCTTCGCCAAAAAAAATCTTAACCCTCCTTTTGCTTCGCCATAGTCTGGAAACAATAAAATCTTTGAAGACCTTGTTGGAGCCCCGTACATACAAATAAGTCAGTATGCATATAAAAACAAAGTAGGGGTCGTATCGTTTCGTCCCATAAGAGCATGTGGCATATTAAATTGACCTAGCTAATTGTAGCAATCATGTCGAGCAATATTTTAACATTATTAATTGAGAATGTTAAGTGGCATGTATCTTGCACGGAAGTTTCCAGAAAGGAAATTATCCATTGGCTTAGTCACTGATATTGTAAACATCTGGTTTTTTTTTGTTTAATACACGCCAATTTGCCTTCACCTCACCTGATAGTAAGGCAGACTCAGGAAAGAGAGACACAATAACAAACACGTAATGGTAACACTCTGCTTGACGGCCTAATCATATGCTTTTTCACGCCCCGTTTAAAGGATCTGGGGCTGTAGGAAGAAGGAAACACGTGAGCTGGTAAAGAATTCCAGGTCTTTCTTTTTTTTTTTACGTGCGCAAAATCCCCCCGGATACCTCTCCACCGGAGCCGGTGAGAGAGGTTATGTCGGACTCGAACCGACTAAAACGCATGCCACCTGTGGGTAGTTTTGGTTGCCGAAGGTGAGGTTGACAGGCATATGCCTCGCACCCCGGCTGAAGAATTCCAGGTCTTATATATAGACAATTAATTAAAACAAGTTCAAAGAGGCAGCTGTATACTCTCGTTGGGTGATGTAGGAGCAGCGGTTCCAAAATAGGTTGAATAGAATTTGCTAGATGGCTAATTCGACTACACCTCGCCTGATGGTAAACTAAAGACAAAGTCTTAGGAAAGAGAGTCACTATTACATGCTACAATGGTGGCCTCATCAGATGTTTTTCCTGTGGCCCGCTACTGTGGAAAGAAGGAAACACGTGAGCTGGTAAAGAATTCCAGGTCTTAGTCTTAGTGGGGCGGTAAAGGGTAGAGTCCCCAAACTGCTTAATTCGTGATGGGATATTCTGCACCGTGTGCGGGTGACAACTAAACTCCGTACGTGTTGTCCTGTGAACGAAATGAGAGGGTTAGACCAGATTGATGAGAAGCACAGTGACAACGCCAATCCTGGTTGCATCCAAAGATCTATCTAAAATAAAGTTCAACGTCACTTCACAGAAGCAGCTTCCGAATTTACCGCCAACCGCGAAAAGGAAATATGCCTCAGAGCCACCTCGATGAATCAGTAAGTGAGGTTAGAATATGTATATATCCAGACTATAATCTATCTCTTCATTAAATTTCAGCCAGATCTATTCAGCCGTTTAGGCTTGTTTGAGAAACAAACATATTCACAAACTCTCACGTTTATGACATTAGTGGAATAGTAAAATAGCAAAGCACTTACAAACAAATGCAGAAGAATTTCGCCACTCCAAGAAAGATCCAGTGAGGTGAGAGGCTTGCTATGCAGGACAGGGCGAAGGAGATCAGCAGAGGTATCACGAGAGTAAACCGTCGCCCCCTGGTGTCAGAAACGTAGCCCCAGATGAACGACACTAGCAGGATACCTGGAAATATTAAAAAGTAACATAAATAATCAAGGCGACTAAGGGATAGGGTTGCTTAGTATCGGACAGATATATACAGCTCAGACTCAGACACAGATACAAGGCTCGAGTCAACGATAGTGCCTGGAAGACGGCAATAGGCTCATCCTCTATTGCGTGGGGCCGAAAGCGGGGTACAATATGGGGTCCTTCATGAGAGGGTTTGTAGTGTCAGCGAAGCGAGTGTGACCCATCATGGACTGTGTGCTTGTCTTACATAAAATTGGTTTAAAAAATAAAAAGTATATCAACTCGCAAGATCATGGGACTCAAGCCCACCTAATGCTTTACCTCTCGGAGCTGAGGACATGCGAAAAATTAACCACATTTTACAAGAGAGGCTCTTTTTTAAACAATTTAGGTGGCAGACAAGCTCATTGCCCACCTAATGGAAAGTGATTACTGTTACCAAAGAACGTGAGCAACACCAGGGGAGTCACACGCTGTAAGAACAAAGAGTTTCTGTGCCGTCAGTGCAGACGACACAATCAGGACAAGCCCCACTGACAGCACAAAAACTCTCCAGTGAGCTCTGGCTACCCCATTCACCGCTGAGAATACAACACGAGGTTATTATAGCCGTGGTATTCTGTAGGGTGGAGGTACTTCCCCAGTGGGACTGCTCAATCGGGACGGGAATACCGTCTTGTCATACCTCCTTTTAAGACACCCTCGCTTAGTCAATGTGAGGTTGGAATCTTGGTGGCATCCAATACACTTGGGGAACTTCCTTTCTAGGCACAAATGGGGGTCCTTACTATAGGCTCACGTGACGAATCAATCACTATGTGCTTTTAGTGGGTACAAATCCGACTACTATACTGTTAGTTACACACACCAATAAAAGAAAAAGGACAATGCATTCCTTTTCTTTAGGACAAACAAACAAAGAAAAAATAATAACGTCATTAAGATATATTACTTCTAAATCAATAATGTTAATATAGCCGCGTGGTTTCCGGCAGAGTAGAATTTGGGCCACTCCATCACTTCCCATGCGGTGTCGTACAAGGCGACTAATGGATAGGGCTGTTTAACATCAGACAGATATATACAGCCCAGATTCAGTCTCAGATGCATGGCTCGAGTCAATAATAGTGCTCGGAATACGGTAATTGGCTCACCTCCTATGACGTGGGCTGGAATACAATGTTTGGTGATGTGTGGGTGGTAATTCACTTTTATGTAACCCTCCGGGGATAAAGGCATCATGAAATGTATGTATATTATTTGATTTGACTTCATAGTAAAGAAACAACAACTGTAAAAAGACGTATGTGTTCCAATTGTGTTACTTATAAAAATAAACTATAACGGGCATCAACTTCGGTTCATTTTTTCATAAAAGGATGAACCTCCACCAGTCTTTTGTATATGTGTGACTAAGCTTGCCACTTTCAGCAGTTGTTCCATATTGTAATGAGTGAATGCACTTTCAAAATGACGTGTTTTTGTCTCACTTGTGTACATAAACGTACATAATGATAATATACTTTTACTAATATGCAAATTATTAAGTTTTTTATGATATTCGTTATTCCTCGTAGGATCGTAGGAGGTAGGACACGGCGGTATATCCGCCCGATTGAGCAGTCCGACTGGGGAAGTACCTCCGCCCTACAGAATACCGCGGTTATAATAACATCGTGTTGTGTTCCCAGCGGTGAGTAGGGTAGCCAGAGCTCACTGGAGAATTTGTGCCGTCAGTGGGAAGACTAAAGGCTTGTCCTGATTTGTCTTCTACTGACGGCACAGAAACTCTGTACTTACAGGGTTGGCAGCACGACTATGACTCCTCTGGTGTTACAGACGTACATAGGCCACGGTAACTACTTTCCATCAGGTGGGCCGTGTGCTTGTCTGCCAACTAAGTGGTATAAAAAAAAAAAAAAAAAAAAACGGTGGTATTTCCGTCCAATTGAGCAGTCCGACTGGGGAAGTACCGCGGCCCTAATAACCTCATGTTGTGTTCCCAGTGGTGAGTAGGATACCCAGAGCTCACTGGAGAGTTTGTGCTGTCAGTGGGAATACTAAAGGCTTGCCCTGGTTTGTCTTCTACACTAACGGCACAGAAACTCTGTGCTTACAGGGTCGGCAGCGCGAGTGTGGCTACTCTGGTGTTACACACGTCCATAGGCCACGGTAACCACTTTCCATCAGGTGGGCCGTGTGCTTGTCGCCACCAAAGTGGTATGAAAAAAAAGTGTTTCTTAACTTACTGGGGTTTCTCAATACCTATATGGATGTTATAACAATGTGTGAGATGAAAAATAAAAACATATTGATTTAATTATTTGAGCATTTTTCCAAATCTGTAGTCGGAAATATTTTCCGGGAAGCGGCTGCTGTCTGACCAGTCGAGTAGACTTGAGTTAGACTAGTCAGACTTTTGTAGACTCCAACTACCGATAACAGCTTCCATAGATGTTTGTATGACAACCGAGACTGAAGTCGAACGTGCTCTCCGTGGAACGACCAGCCTAATCCAGATTCGAACTGAACGGGAATCGAACCCGCGTCGCCTGCGTCACAGTCGTCTTCAGTACCGCCACGCTACGATATTTTATCTTTACTAATGTGTTTCTGCGGTGTGGTTCCAGGCAGAGTAAAATTTGAACCACCCCATCTCTTCCCATACGGTGTCGTACAAGGCGACTAATGGATAGGGCTGTTTAACAACAGACAGATGTATACAGCCCAGGCTCAGTCTCAGATGCATGGCGCGAGTCAACAATAGTGCCCGGAAAACGGTAATAGGCTCACCCCCTATTATGTTGAACCGAATTCAATGATTGGTGAAATGTGGGTATTAATTCACCTCTGCCTAACACTCCGGGGATAAAGACGTGATTATATGTATGTATGTATTAATGTAACCCATAACTATGGCTAGGATTTTTGAGCCGGGAAAGCAGATACCAAAAAACTTACGTAAGGGATATTCTGAACTCCTTTCACATGTTTTTCCTTAGGTTAAATGCATCGACCACTTCCCATGGTTTCGAGCATCCGTGGTGGTGAGACCATTACCACGCAAACCATCTTCTACGGTGTTAAGTCAGCACTTCTTGAGTCTACCCTTCCTGCCGAGACCCAGCGGTGGGTCCCAGTAGTAAGGCCAAATTCGTGTCATATTTTCTACTCACCAATAAAAGGCAGGGATGTCAGAATCCCCTTCTGCGTGACAGTGAGGTCCAGATCACAGGAGGCCGCCACTACCAGGCTGAAGCCAAACAGGTCCATGCCAATGCCCAAGAGTATCAACGCGCAGGTCATCACCAGCAGAATGTTGTACAGGCCATTTCCTGGTAAAAAAAGGAAGAATACTATTGAATGAAATTTTATAGAATTTAGTACCTATGCCAACTATTCAAATTCATTAATTTAGAAATCAAAATGGTGTATATGTAGTCTTCAAAATTCTTTAATGTTGACATTTTGTAAGTAGTGTTTTAATGGTACGTATATAGGTACAGAATAAATGATTTTTAACACACTTGCTCATGAAGTGGCTCTAATGCACCGCAATTAGGCACCTATAATCAATATAGGTATTTAAACTATCATGGTCACTCACATCAGTATCAAAATAATCGGGATATTTATTGTCATTGTTTTAAGTTTTCGATATTTCGGCGCTGTTGCAAGCACCATGATCACGGAGGAACTCAAAACAAATGCAAGATGGTAAATATCCCGATTATTTTGATACCTATAATCAAAAAACGGCAGTAACCGGTTCGATCCCAGGTTTTACCATGGCACACACCAATGACTTTTCGATGCTTTTCGAAGTTATGTTTGTATTTATCGCAGGTTTATAAGTGCCCGGTTAATGGCAATAGGCTTGCCACCTATTACATCGGGACCTAAACATAAACTGGCGAAATGTGGGTGCTAGCACCTCTGCTTACACCTTCGGGGAATACAGGCGTGAGTTTATGTTATGTTATAATCAAACTGTGATTTATGCTGTTCACCGCCCGATAAAAGATGTGCAGCCCTTAACGTTATGGAAAGTTTACTACCTGAAATCTACAAGGGTAAATATCTATTTTGAGTATTATTTTTTTCACAAGTGTGTTGAAAAACGTCGAAAATATACTATTTGAACTTCTCATAAATACTGTTGAGTATATTAAGAGTTTATACCCACATAAGAAAAAAAAAATCAATTTTCTTTTATTATTTTGTGTTACAAAACATACATAAACCTAATTATATTCATTACCTAGGTAAAGCGTTCTTCAATGACGTCATAGATGACCATGAAGTATCAAATTTTCACACCGACAAATATTATAATACTCAATTATTTTGTTAATTAAAATGTCTGAAAATACTGGAAAGCCCACCCCATCTGAATTCAGAAAAAAGTCTCGGAGAACACATTTAGCTCTTGATCCTGGTTGCGATACCAACATCTATATACATACATACATATAATCAGGCCTATATCCTCGGAGTGTTAGGCAGAGTAGAATTTGGACCACCCTCGCTCTTCCCATGCGGTATCGTACAAGGCAACTAAGGAATAGGGCTGTTTAACATCACACAGATATATACAGCCCAGACTCAGCCTCAGATGAATAGCTTGAGTCAACAATGGTACCCGGAAGGCGGCAATAAACTCACCCCCTATTACGTGGGATCGAAATTAATGATTGGTGAAATGTGGGTGTTAATTCACCTCTGCCTAACCCTCCGGGGATAAAAGCGTGATTATATGTATGTTAGTCAATTATCACCAATGTTCACAAGAAAAACCAACAAGTCCTTTTGTGTTTGAGCATTTGACGTCTCACTATATCTGCGCATGCGTGTTCTAACACTTGAACCAATACACATAGACAAACGTGACGTCAAAGATTCATTGACAATAGCCATGATAACAGTTGCTAAGAATCACCGAAATTACATTTTTAAATAATTAAATAGGATAAAGAGATTCTAAACAAATCAATAAAATTATACTTATAATAGGTCGTTACATAAGACCGCAGTACCCTAGTGGTATGAGTAATAGACTGCTGAGACGAGTTCTCGGGTTCGATCCCAGGTTTTACTATGGCACACACCAATGACTTTTCGATGCTTTTCGAAGTTATGTGTGTATTTATCGCAGGTTTATAAGTGCCCGGTTAATGGCAATAGGCTCGCCACCTATTACACTGGGACCTAAACATAAACTAGCGAAATGTGGGTGCTAGCACCTCTGCCTACCCCTTAGGGAATATAGACGTGAGTTTATGTTATGTTATATATGGAATTGCCATTTTTTTGAAGAAATCGGAGGAAAACCAATTTTCAGTAAGTACTAATATTTTTGCATGTTTTTTAGGCATGACAAATCCAAATTTTGTGATCTTTTTAGTGTATGAATGTTGTCTCATTCATACACAAAAAAGATTTAAAGAAGAACACTTTTATTACATTTTTGAAAAGTGACAGCTGTAAACAAGTAATACGAAGTTTATCATCAAAATGGATAGCATTTAGGAAGTACTGTTTTTGAAGATCGAATTTAATTTATCAAGCGGCCAATAAATACAAAATTTAATGCTCCATAATTCGCTACGGTATACTGGTCTGGGGGTACTCGTCTGACTTGTTACGTATCTTTGTTGCACAGAAAAAGTGTATTCGTGTTATATTTGGTATGAAATGGTCTGAATCATGTAAGCCGATCTTTAAATCCGAAAATCTCTTGACTGTTCCTTGTATATTTATCTATGAAGTAGCCAAATTTGTTAAGTCTAACAAGGAACTATTTGAAGTACAAGATAATATGAATAGGCGTAAAGTTACTCAAACTCACCTTAAAATGCCAATACCTCGACTTGAAATGTTTAGAGTGAGCTGCGTATATATGGCACCGCTTATCTACAATGGGTTGCCTGACGATATAGTTAATCTTCCGTATCGTAAATTCTGTCCCGCTTTACGGAAATGGTTGATAGAAGAAAGTTTCTACTCGGTCAATGAGTTTCTAAAAAAATATGCCTCCCACTCTTATCATTTTAAAAATGTACTATAATGATATGACAATATAATTAATGTTATTTGTGTAATTTAAAATTTGATTTAATGATATGTGTAATGATTTTTATGGAATTTGTGATTGATAATTTTATTTATTTTTAAAATTGTGTCAATTTTAATGAAATGATTATTTAAAAAAAAAAAAAAAAAAAAAAATACAGAGTTGTAAAATCTTGAAATCAACTTTCAAACAAAATATAATTAATGAAAATAGCTATTAAATTACAGGAATAACGAACTCATGAATCTGTAAGAAAATTACGGCAATTTCACATGTAAAGACTTAATATTTCAAGTGTTATTCTATTTATTTTACTACAAATTTAATTATAAATCATACTAATCCGCCATTAGGTGGGCCGTGTGCTTGTCTGCCAACTAAGTGGTATAAAAAAAATTTGGTCAAACACAACCAGAAGCGCGTGACGTCACGGTTTCATAAATATTATTTTGTCATTTTGTATATCGTTGATATTGTTTGCAAGCTGATAACTGTTTGCGAAAGTGTGACGTCATTCAATAAAAGATCATTTTTCATTATATACTTTAATTAATTGCAGAAATAAGATTTTAATAAGTAAATAAATAGATACGTAATAACATCGTGGAGTAGTTGTACAAAATCTGTCATCAAACCGATTATGAATTTAAAAAAATTATAACCAGAAGGCTGGTTTTTTTTTATGTCAGAGAATAAGCATTGCCATACAACGTGGCAATGCAGCCAGTCTTCTGGGAACGCTACCACAAGAGGTATGCGATGCGGAGGAATTCCACGACGCATTTTAACTTTTGTTTTATTTAACATATATTTTTTTTTAATGTATATATTTAATACATTTAATTAGTGAAAATAAATAAATAGACAGATAAATGTTATTGATTAAATAAATATAACCTTGTATATCTTAAAATAAAATTAGATAAGTACAATATTTGTACTGCAGATATTTATTGGTTTATTGTATGTATGGTAAGAGAATATAATGAAAATCAAATCTTTAAATTCACCCTACCGTTAATCCAAGTCGCATACGAAGCTTTCATTCACCTCATATTACTATTTAATTTAAAATTTTGACAAAACTAAACCATTTAACATTATTAAATTCGAAATTAATTGCGTTATTAATCAGTCGTTACTCCTATAAAATGTATTTTATTTTTAAGCTTATATTGTAAATTTGCATGCCTTTTAGGTGGAATGCGGAATGATCAAACTTTTAAACCAATGTACCAACAATTTGTACCTGTGTTCGCAAATAAAGATTGAAATTGAAATACCCGTGGTCCGTAGGTATCAGAATAAACGGGATATTTACCATGTCTCATTATTTTTGAGAACCCTTGCCTTCCTTGACGTGAGGATCGGTGTTCGTGAGGATGGGTCGTGTAGGAAACCCACTCAAACTGACCGCTACCTGCATGCCGACTCACATCATCATCCGCGCCATCTGAATTCGGTAGTGACGTCGCTTACTGACCGTGCATATAGTTTATGTGACGAGAAACATTTACAGGAAGAATTGAAGCACATAAGCGGCGTTCTACAAGAGAATGGATACAATGGACGGATAAGACCACCAAGACTCACCACAAATAAACCCCGGAACTATAAAGTGGAAAGACAGCCAGCCTTTTTACCCTACATCAAAGGAGTGACAGATAAGATCGCTAACATCCTGAAGAAGGTATCTGTCACTATTTTCACTCCTTTTAAAAAGCTGTCGCAATGCCTGCGCTCACCCAAAGATGGCTCCCCATTGGACAGACCGGGAGTGTACAAGATTGACTGTAGCTGTGGCAGTTCTTATATAGGCCAAACAAAAAGAACGGTTACATGCCGAATCAAGGAACACATCAGGGCAGTCAAAAACAATGAACCGCATAAATCTGCAATCGCTCAACATTTATTGGAGTCCGGTACGAACCACTGGATCGAGCTACATAACCCTCAGATGCTTTCGATAGAACGCCACTATATACCAAGACTGGTTAGGGAAGCAATTGAAATAAAAAAGTATAAAAATTTCAATCGTGAGGATGGGTTTCAACTGCCGAACGTCTGGCATCCAGTGGGTCCGTCTTTGCAAAAACAACCGGGAACAAGCTAAAACAAAATCGCGAGTGGATACAGTGAGCATCGTATGTCGTGAACGTGATCGAGATCGGGTTCGAGTTTGTAGTGAGAGTGAAACCAATAGTAGTGCAGATACGCGTAGTAAAAGAACTCGAAAGAGGGTAGATCGATATAATTACTCCTAGAAGAAAAAACTTTTTCTTTGTTCACCGCCACTACTCCAGTTCCTCCGTGATCATGGTGCTTGCAACAGCGCCGAAATATCGGAAACTCAAAATAATGAAACATGGTAAATATCACGTTTATTCTGATACTGATGTCAGTGACCATGATAGTTTAAATACCCGTGGTCCAATTTATCCAAACCATTCGTTTTTTTTTTCGTGAAGCTTCTGCCATATGACCTCCCCTCCACAATACATAATTCGACGGTTGAAAGGCTAAAGGACGTAAGCGACAAGAACAGTTAATACGCAAATTACACTGTGTTGTAAAGAGTGTTTCATGTGCTTTAAGACCTTTTTTTGTATAAAATGTCGATGTCGCTTGTACCTTTTTGCTTTTCAACTGTCGAATGTAGGTATGTTCACAAATGTGTTGAACAAATAAAATGATTTTATTTTATTCTATTTTAGATATCTAAGTATTGTAGTTAGGTCAGTAGTTAAACTTTTTTATTTTTATACGACTTAAGTGGCAGACAAGCACACGGCCCACCTAATGGGAAGTGTTCACCCTGGCCTATGGACGCGTGCAAAACCAAGAGAGTCACACTCGCGCTGCTAACCCTGCAAGCATTGAGAGTTTCTGTAAACTTATTAAGGGTCGAGTAACGGCGAGGGATATGCCTGTCAACCTCACCTTCGGCAACCAAAACGACCCACAGGCGGCGTGCGTTTTAGTCGGTTCGAGTCCGACATAACCTCCTCCACCGGCTCCGGTGGGGAGGTATCCGTGGGGATTTTGCGCACGTAAAAAAAAACAAAAGGGTCGAGTAACGACTGCCATAGATGTTCGTACGACAACTTAACGTACTCTCCGGGGCACAGAACTACCCAGAATTATACATATACTCACGCTTATAAATTCCTGATACGGTAGACAGACGTGTATTAACACCAACAATTCGCCTATTACGATTTTCGGTCCTACGTAATAGCCATATTCATTCATACAAATATTTACACTGTGCGAGAATCGAGCCCGCACCACCTGCATAGCAGTCATGTTCGCTATTATGACAAAAATGACCTGTGGGCGAATGAGGAGGTACACTTATTTATCCCGATAGGTGGCGCATTATCGCTGGTGTTGTATTGCTGTCAAATTTCATATAAATTGTTAGTAAAAAAAAGAAAAAGTCTTCTGTAGAATAAACAATGACGTTGTGTGTGCATTTCAGTGTAAAAAGAAAGGACCTCATCGTTACCCTACTGATAAGAAAAGACGGACGCTAAAGATTAAAGCCATGCACATCAAAAACTGGATACCAAATTCGTCTGCTAGAATATGTAGCGACCATATCAAGCCTGATGATTCTTATGTAGGTAAGCATTTCTTCTCTTCAACTCTTCTTTTAAATTCGCCACTGTCATGCAGGAGTACTTTTTTGTTGATACATTTTGTTATATAATCCCAATACGAATGTCAACGACAAGATTGACAAGCACCTCTGACAGTCTTTTTTTTATATAGGACACGCCAACTTGACCTCACCTCGTCTGATGGTAAGCTAAAGGCAAAGTCTCAGGAAAGACTCTTTCCTCTGTCGCACCATTAAGGCCTGGAATTCATTACCAGCTCACGTGTTTCCTTCTTCCTACAGTCCCGGGTCCTTTAAGCGAGGCGTGAAAAAGCATATGATAAGGCCGTCAAGCTGAGTGTCACCATTGTCACACGGTAAGTGTAAGTAATGGTGACCCTCTTTTCTGGGACTTTGCCTTCAGCTTACCATCAGGCAAGGCGAAGTCCAATTGACGTGTCCTATATAAAAAAAAAAAAAAAAAGAGGGTCACCATTACAGACACTAAGTGCTACAATGGTGGCACTCAGCTTGGCGGCCTCATCAGATGCTTTTTCACGCCCCGCTTAAAGGCCCCGCGACTGTAGGAAGAAGGAAACACGTGTGCTGGTAATTAATTCCAGGTCTTGGTGGTACGGCAAAGAAAAGAGTCTCCGAACCGCTTGGTTCTTGCTCGTATATTCTGCACAGTGTGAGGGTGACATCTAAGGCCTGCACGTGTTGTCCTATGTAGGAAAGATGTGGTCAGATGGACTTTAAGACAAGCACCAGCGAAGGTGTCGCCATCTGAGATTAGTTTTGCCTGTACCTCCCCATTGTAAAACGGTTTTCTTTTTCATTGGCGATATTTAAAAAGAAATAGGTACTTGGGCTACTATATACCAACTGAACACGATTAGACGCCAAAATAACTAGACGGATTATGATGCGATTTTTTAGTTTTTCTTTCTTGGTTCTCTTGGCTTGTTGGTCATACTTAATATCTTACGTTTGTTTGAGTTTAGCAGCACAGGAGATATTAGCAAAAGTCGCGCTAAGCGATCGGAGCCACGAACTAAAGGCTAGTTGTTTCCTAAAGTTGTTTGTTATCAGTTCTACTACGACTTTGTACATATCTTACCATTAATAGAATTAATATCCACAACAATATTATTTATAAAACAAAACATGTGTAAATGAGAAATTCACAACTTGGATCATGTCCAAAACGAGAGTTGACGAACGTTGACAAAGGGAACTAAATTAAATGTGAACTTATAACCTCACAAACAAGAGCATACATAAAAATATTATAATAGGGATGATGGCAAGGTCGTCTGATTGTACCCAATAATGCTTGATATATTAGCTTTTACTGAATATATTTAAACTATCGTGGTATGAATTCATAATTATACACGGGTTCGGGAATTTTCGCAGTTAATTCATGGAACTTACTATATAACTTAAGGCATTTATAATTGTATAATTATATATGCCTTGCAAAATAAAATATTGATAACTAAACTGAAACTATGATTTTGAAATCATGGAACTTACTATACTCAACTTAAGGCATATATAATTGTATAATTATATATACCTTGCAAAATAAAATATTGATAACTAAACTGAAACTATGATTTTGAAATCATGGAACTTACTATACTCAACTTAAGGCATATATTATATATGCCTTGCAAAATAAAATATTGATAACTAAACTGAAACTATGATTTTGAAATCATGGAACTCACTATAATTAACTTAAGGCATATATAATTGTATAATTATATATGCCTTGCAAAATAAAATATTGCTAACTAAACTGAAACTATGATTTTTTATTATTTTTTGTTTCCAAAATAGGTCAAAATATCAAATTGAGTACAAATTTATAACTTTTTAAATTCCTGATAATCGTACAAGCTTGTTTATGTCTGTATAATCTTGTATTTTATAGGCTTTTTAACGAAATTAATTTCTAATTATATTTTTAAATTCATTTTCAGCTAAATCCTCAATTTTAGAAGCTTGTTAAAAATCTAAAGAGTTTAGTGGAAATACTTGTAATTTTAGTTAAGTATTAAAGGAATCTTTTATCTAAAAATAACAAAAAAAATCTCTCTTGTACAAAAATATATCTTAAAAACAAATCTTTGCAAATTCAAAGTTCTACGAAAAAAAGGAATCTCTAACACTTCTGAATTATCATTAATAAATAATTACTTGTTAGATGGTCATTACGCTCATTACAATGTATATCTTAAAAAATATAATGAAACTCATTTTTACTTTTTGTTTTATTCTGATAAATTAACCTCTATTTGCAAAGGAGGCCTCGATTTCTACAATGAAATCAGAAATAAATATTTATTGTTTTTTTTATACCACTTAGGTGGCAGACAAGCACACCGCCCACCTGATGGTAAGTGGTTACCGTGGTCTATGGGCTTCTGCTACACCAGGGGCGTCACACTCGCGCTGCCGACCCTGAAGAAACCTCTTAATGCCCCTTTTGAAGAACCCCATATTGTAGGTGCATGGGAAGACCGCAGCAGGGAGTTCATTACACAGCTTGAGTGTGTTTAAGAAACAATAGTTCGTTTTATTAATTACCCGTAAACCCCTTGGGAACATGAAACATGGAATGAACAATGCTCAGTTGTGAATCGAGTCTTCCAATGACGTTAGAACTGTCATCTAGAATACAATGTCTTCTGAATCAAATCAAATCAAATCAAATCAAATGCATTTATTGTTTGTCACAGGTAATAGAAGATGTTATTAATTACATAAATAAGTAGGTATCACTGTGGCATGTCTGATAAGACGTACAATATGATTATGAATTATAAAATTTTAGAATATAATTAATTGAATAAATGATTATTTAAGCTATTACATTATAATTGGCATTATACCAATTTAAAAAATTATCAACAAATGAAATTATAGGTGAATGTCAACATTGTTTCTAGTCATTTACATAGTCGTCATGCTAATATTAGAATAATAAATATGTCACAGATGTAGTTTTATCAAATTAAATAATATAATAAAAATAACAAAATAAAACAACTATTTAATATAATATCAAGTCACAGTGCTTCGATCATCCACAAATTTAATAATTAAATCAAATCAGATCATTATTCATTCAAAATCATCATTTAAGTATTCTGTAACATTGTAATATGCTTTTTGCAGTAACACTTTTTTTAATACTGTTTTGAGTTGGTTGCAATTCAACTCCCTCCAATCTCTAGGCAATTTATTATATATTATAGGCGCCATACAAACGATGCTTTTGCGCATGAGTGCCGTCTTCGCTCTGTGCAAACGAAGCCTGCTATTGTCCCGCCTGTTTCGCGTAACTGTTGCCTCTAAGGTCGGAAATAAATGAGGGTTACTTTTCACAAATATTGCAACCTCTAAAATATATATGCTTGGTAGTGTTAAAATGTTGTATTTCTGGAAGTACGTTTTGCAGCTATCTGTAGTTTTTAATTTGAACATTGACCTGATGCATCTCTTTTGAGCCTTAAACACAAGTTCTATCTGATCGTATCTGATCTGGATATAAATCAAGATTCAAGACGTAAGTATCATTCTGGGCACCGATTTTGCTAAATAAATCCATAGTAATACCACTGACACCGTTAACAATGCCATTGAATTTTATAGTTTACTGTTATGCTGTTAGAATCTAAAATTAAATGGCATCTTGTAGAGTGAATGAAAAGATGTAATGAACTATTTCTTATTTAATTTTGAACTTTAATCCTATATCAATAAAATATAAAATCTTATGTCATTTTTTGCAGTGAGAAAATTGCAGAATCGGGCCTAGATACTCGGTGTTAGTCATAGTCTAAACCCAGGCACTCAATATTATTGACGATAAACATAACATAAAATCACGCCTATATCCCCGAAGGGGTAGGCAGAGGTGCTAGCACCCACATTTCAGTGTATTTATCGCAGGTTTATAAGTGCCCGGTTAATGGCAATAGGCTCGCCACCTATTACATTGGGACCTAAACATAAACTGGCGAAATGTGGGTGCTAGCACCTCTGCCTATTGACAATAATATTTCGAATCGCACACATATTGACATTGACAGCATGTATGTATGTTATTGTCAATAATATTGCGTGTTTGCGTGTCCCATACAAACTCCTTCAATATCAAAACAAGGAGATAATTACTTTTGTTTAAATACACTTTTGCAATGGGATTAACCAACTGTTCCTTTAGTAACAATTTATCAATTCATGTTTGCTACTGAACCTGACAGTCTAACATCATATGTGGTTTATGTAGGATTATTTTAAAATATAACCCCAATATTTTTGACAGTATATATTGCTATTGCACCCAAACACTCTGGCTCGGTCACTAATGGAGAATCACAACAAAGCGCGACGATTAAAGCGCAAAATACCTCAAGACCTAATCCAATCACAGTAAATACAACTACTGTGTAAACAATGAGGATGTGACACAGGTCACATACTGAGCAAGCCAGAGATAGCACCAACCAACATACTTCTGAATGTCCCACATAGGAGACAGATTGTAGTAAAATAAAAAAAAATAAAAAAAATTGCTATACATATAAATTTAATCCCTATAAATTACCCACTGTGCGGTATGAAAGAAACTTCATCCCACGCAAACTCAAGCTGTGGAATGACCTCCCTGCTGCGGTTTTTTCAAGCACCTACAATATGAAGTTCTTCAAAAGGGGCATCAGGAGGTTTCTTCATGGTCGGCAGCGCGAGTGTAACACCCCTGTTGTTGCATACGTTCATATGTCACGATAACCGCTTCCCATAAGGTGGGCCGTGTGCTTGTCTGCCACCTAAGTGGTATATAAAAAAAACCCGATCGAAAAACAAACAACACAAACAATGGAGAACAACACAATTTTTGTTTACGTAATTTCAACTGAAAAAAATTATCACTATGGTAAAAACTGTCTTAAAAGATAGGAATGTACCTGTTTTGTCTAGGGCTTCCTCGAAGGATATTGTCGAGGAATCACTACCACTATCACATTTTGGAGTCATCGTAACGAGTGGTCAGTCCACCACACACGCACTGATACTGAGCGAAAGCTTCTCTTAGTAGAGTATTTCAAAGTCACCATAGGAACAACGTACAATTACAGGGGAAAAAGCTTAGATGTTATTATATGGACATACAAACGCCCTCAATTTTGTTGTCGTTAATAGAAAATTAAATTCTTCATGGCAACTAAAGGATAGCGCAGTTTAACATGAGGCAGATATATATAGCCCAAATTCGGCCTCAGATGCATGACTCGAGTCAAGAATAGTGCCCGGAAAACGGCAATAAACTCATCCCCTATTACGTGGGACAGAATACAATGATGTGAAATTTGGCTGTTAACTGACGTCTGTCTAACCATCCTGGGATAAAGGTGTGATTATATGTATGTACAACCAAACGAATAAAATACTTTTTACAATTTATAACATTAATACAATGTGAAGATAGGTAAAAATGTTTATTACTTAAACATGCTGAAATGGCTGAAAGAATGTAGGTAAAATTTAAATTCGCATCGCTAAGAAACTGAAATAACATAGGTTATTTTTAATCTCTGGAAAAAGTTCCCATAGTTTCCGGAACCATATCAGAATTAGATGCAGCAAAAGCTAGTTTTCTAATAAAGCGTTTATTTTGGTCACTGTACGCCTATCCTTACACACGCTGAACACAACAGATCGGCGTCACTGAAAACGACGTAAACACCGAACGAACTTCATTACATACAATACATTGCTCTCTCTCCTACAAAAGAACCAATTTCTTCTAACTAAACCAGCAATGTATTCTATTTAACAATCAGATACAGTTGTCGAATACATGGCAAGTTGCCAATAAATTATGGGATAGGTTTGCAAGGCCAATTGACGACAGTATTTTTGCTTGTTTCAATACCAATTGTTCAGAATAATAAATAGAAAAAAGTAGAGAAAGTGTTCCCAGTGTGGTTCCCAGCAGAGTAGAATTTAGACCACCCCGTCTCTTCCCATGCGGTGTCGTACAAGGCGACTAAAGGATAGGGCTGTTAACCATCATACAGATATATACAGCCTAGGCTCAGCCTCTGATGCTTGACTCGAGTCAACAATAGTGCTCGGAATACGCCAATATGCTCACCCTCTATTCACGTGGGACAGAATTTGTGTATTGTGGCTGTTCATTCACCTCTGCCTAACCCTCCGGGGATAAAGGCGTGATTATATGTATGTAGGGTATTATTGGTTTTATTTGAAAGAAGAAAAAAAGAAAGAAAGAAATTTTTTATTTTGATTCTCACAGTGTGTTACTTAAATACATACTTATGAACTATACTTACACCTAGCCTTAACCTAGTATATCTCACACTGTCTGAACCTAAATAGGGCCCCATCTCAGCATTTTGTGTTTGTGTGTGTGTGTGTGTGTGTGAGTGTGTATCTAATAAAAGCATTTTGCATCATTTTTACAAGGTGGAGAGCGTGAGAACTCTCACTCCCAGGGCCGCCACAAGCTCCCGCCTCGGCGTCTCCCACGCCGGACACTCGGTGAGCGTTTGCGGACCTGAGTCCTCGCTCGCGTCGCAGTGATGGCACTCGGACGTTGGCTCTTTCTCCATCCGACGCAGATACTTTCCGAAGCACCCGTGCTCGGTGATCATCTGCGTCAGACGGTACGAGAGGCTGCCGTGTGGCCTCTCTAGCCACTCCCCGAGTTACAGGTGTGATTATTTGTGTTTGTATAACTTGCCGAAAAACCATATAGTGTCCAGATGTCCAGTAAGTTTCACACTAGATTGAGTATTCAAAGCTGTACCTAATAGCAGATTTAAGTGGCCAGGCAGAGAAATGTGATGATAGGTGTTGTAATACGTCAGAAAGGGAATTAAGGCCCTTAAACCTACATCCGAGTTACAAGTGTTGGGATTAGCTGTGCACTTGGGTATTTGACTATTAAAAAAATATGTTTTGGTAATAACTATACAAAATGTATTTCACAAAAAGATGACTATTAAATATTTTATTTTTACAAAATAAAATTATGACTTTTTTTTTTATACCACTTAGGTGGCAGACAAGTACACGGCCCACCTGATGGAAAGTTGTTACCGTGGCTTATGGACGTGTGTAACACCAGAGGAACCACACTCGCGCTGCCGACACTCTTAACACAGATTTTCTGTGCCGTCAGTGTAGAAGATAAAGCAGGACAAGCTTAGTCTTCCCACCGACAGCACAAATTCTTCAGTGAGCTCCTGGCTACCCTACTCACCGCTGGGAACACGGTAACACTCAGGTGAGCCGTGTGCTTGTCTGCCACCTAAGTTGTATGAAAAAGAAACCCGCACGGTGAATTCATGGAAACACCAAGACCTCCGGGGTATTCCACCCTCACTTATATAAGTCTACATCTTCAATTTTCACTTCCGTAGCCTATGACGTCAGCATTGGGAGTGGAAGAAGGGCCAAATATTATTTTTGTGCTGTCGCCAAGTGTATATTTACAACGTAATAATGTTACATATCATTTTGTATGATTTACTCTTTAGAAATGTATGTAAATTTGCTGTTGCTGCATAGCCTAGATGAAGCTTCTCGACGCGTCGGCCTCGGTGCAAACTTGGATAAAACCAAAATTATGTTCAACGAACATGTTGCACCGAGACCGATTGCCATCGAAGGGGCGACGCTCGAATTTGTTCAAAAATATATCTACCTGGGGCAGGTTATCATTATAAAACAACTTCGAGAAAGAACTAGCCAGAAGGATCCAGCTGGGTTGGGCAGCATTTCGCAAACTACGTCGAGACTTCTCTTCACCTACCGCAATGCCTCAAAACAAAGGTCTTTGAACAGTGCGTCCTACCTGTTATGACTTACGGTGCCGAAACGTGGATACTTACAGTGGGCATGGTCCATAGCTTAAAAGTCACGCAGCGGGCTATGGAGCGAGCTTACCCGACAGAGAACTAAAGTTACCGACAAAGATCATATTCATATTCATATTCATTTATTACTTGCAATAGATTAAATAGTGTCACCATATTTCACCTTAATAGGCATGCAATTCTTATAGTACAACAAGTCTAATAATTATAATCATTAATTAATACAGATTAACATTATTTTTTAAACAAGAGTATGTCTAAGTCATCACTTTAATACAGCAATTACCTTATTTATAATTCCGACATTTCCACATTAAGAATAATATTGACTACAGCATAATGATGTCATAACATAATATTTATACAGTCAATTTATTATAATGTCAGTTTAAATTCAGTAACTATATTCAATGTCAATCAATTTATTAAATACTACAATACCAATACATAATCAGGATAAATTAACATACAAATGGCAACAAACATCAAAGGCAATGAGACTACAAAAATTACAAAACGTCTTTCAGATATTCGTCTACAGTGTAGTATGCTTTTGTAAGGAGTAACTGTAAAACATTATTTTTAAATTCGTGTGTATTGTCAATTTCTAGTGTACATTTTGGCAACTTATTGTACAAGCGAGGAGCCATACAAAAAACACTCTTATCATACAGCGATCACAGAATAAGCAAGCTGAAGTGGCAGGGGGCTGGTCACGTTTGTCGAAGGACCGATGGCCGTTGGAGCAAACGAGTCCTAGAGTGGAAACCGCGAGAAGGTAAACGCAAGGTAGGAAGGCCCCTAGGCAGATGGACAGACGACCTGAAAAAGATGGCTGGGACAGACTGGATGCGGAAGGCAGAGGATCTGAAAAATGGCGCACATTGGGTGAGGCCTATGTCCAGCATTGGACTGCGGTGGGCTAATTGATTGATAATTGGAGAATTTGTGCTGTCAGTGGGAAGACTAAAGGCTTGTCCTGATTTGTCTTCTACTGACGGCACAGAAACTCTGTACTTACAGGGTTGGCAGCGCGACTGTGACTCCTCTGGTGTTACAGACGTCCATAGGCCACGGTAACTACTTTCCATCAGGTGGGCCGTGTGCTTGTCTGCCAACTAAGTGGTATAAAAAAAATATGATATTTGATAGCTTAAGTTACCCTCGGTGCGCGAGTCCAATTCGCATTTGTCCGGCTATTTTAATTCCACTTAGGTT
The DNA here is from genome assembly GCA_963662185.1 of Eilema griseolum. Taxonomy (NCBI): domain Eukaryota; kingdom Metazoa; phylum Arthropoda; class Insecta; order Lepidoptera; family Erebidae; genus Eilema; species Eilema griseolum. The sequence continues at coordinate 24,037,301 of OY759242.1, read as the reverse complement.
ACAAAACCGACGGACAAAAGCAATTACCTTGGCCCATAACCCAATGTAATCCAGAGCAGTTACACTCATGCTGCCAATCCTGTAGGAACTTTCTGATAATCGATCAAGATATTAAAAAAAAAAAAATTTTAAAAACCGCGGTAGTCTACTAGTATGGGTAATGGACTGCTGAGACGAGGTCTCGGGTTAGATTTCAGGTTTTACCATGGCACACACCAATGACTTTTTGATGCTTTTCGAAGTTATGTGTGTATTTATCGCAGGTTTATAAGTGCCCGGTTAATGGCAATAGGCTCGCCACTTGGTACATTGGGACCTAAACATAAACTGGCAAAATGTGGGTGCTAGCGCCTCTACCGACACCCCTTCGGGGATATAGGCGTGAGTTTATGTTATGTTAAAAATTTAATCGGTTCAGGCGTGATTCGAACCCGCCATCTTTCCCTTACAGGGGAAACGCTCTGCCCACTAAGCCACAGAACCTTCGCCCGAAACCATCCAAATTCTTCTATACAAATATCCGTCTTACGGCGACTCATTTATTCAATAACCTTCTGATACCCTTCTTCAAGAACCCCACATCGTACTCGCTAGGAAAAACCATAGCAGGGATTAGTGGAGTAGTTTTTGCGGCAAGGATGAGACAGTTAGTATGACGTACCCATAGACATATAAAACATATCAACAATTTATAATAATTAAAATAGCTCGCGTGTTTACGGTTTGTTGCGTGGTTTCCGGCAGAGTAGAATTTGGATCACCCCATCTGTTCCCATGCGGTGTCGTACAAGATGACTAAGGTATAGGGCTGTTTAACATCAGACAAATGAGCAGTCCGACTGGGGAAGTACCTCCACCCTACAGAATTCCACGGTTATAATAACCTCGTGTTGTGTTCACGGCGGTGAGTAGGGTAGTCAGAGCTCACGGAAGAGTTTTTGTGCTGTTAGTGGGAAGATCAAAGGCTTGTCCTGATTTTGTGTTCTGCACTGAACGCACAGAAAATCTCTGTTCTTACAGGGTTGGCAGCACGTATGTGACTCCACTCGTGTTACACACGTTCATAGGTCACGGTAACCACTATCCATCAGGTGGGCCTTTTGCTTGTCTGCCACCTAAGTTGTATAAAAAAAAATATACAGCCCAGATTCAGCCTCAGATGAATGGCTTGAGTCAACATTAGTGCCCGGTAGACGGCAATAGGCTCATCCCGTATTACGTGGGACCGAATTTAATTATTATTGAAATGAGGGTGTTCATTCACCTCTGCCTAACCCTCCGGGGATAAAGGCGTGATTATATTTATGTATTTACTCGTGTCATTTCTGTTTGTTTATATAACACTGCTGGGATCATTGCATTACATTGCTCCGATCAAATTCTTCAGTTCTGATCAAACTCCTACGTTTGTTACTCTTACCTCGGGCATTGACGGAAGTCTGGGTGATGACTGGGTTCGAGAATAATTTAAAAAAAAATTACCACGTAGCTATTTGTTCCTTAGTCCATGATGAATCCGGGGAATCCCTTTTCTTATTAAACTAATATAACCTTGATGCTATGATTGCTTCAGTAATTGTCATTGCGGTATTGTGGATACTGAATTGCGGTGATTCCCTGTGTGATAAAGTACTTACTTAAAGCATCATGGAGTGAGTAGGGTAGCCATAACTCAATAGAGGGTTTTTGTGCTGTCAGTGGAAAGACCAAACGCTTGTTCTGCTTTGTCTTTTACATTGACGGCACATAAACTCTCAATGCCTGCAGGGTTGGCAGCGTGAGTGTGACTCTTTTGGTTTTGCACGCGTCCATAGGCCACGGTGACCACTTTCCATCAGGTGGGCCGTGTGCTTGTCTGCCACCTTAGTGATATAAAAAAAATATTATGTGAAAATTATGAGAAATTGCAAATGATGGCCTACTAAACAAATACCAAATCTTCTGCAATCGGTTAAAAACGAGACCAAAGCTGGTCATCGATTATACTGAAGCTACATAACTGTCATACCTCAGACACTGCATAAAATAGTATTAAATTTTAGACTTAATTTCTATAACCGGGGCTATGTCAGACTCAAACCGACTGAAAACGCACACTGACACCGTCCCGGATCTTCAGTTACCCGGTCCAAGATTGTTTAAAACGGAACCCTTGCACCCCAGTTGACCCAGGGCCATCTCATAACATGACATAAACTCACGCCTATATCCCCGAAGGGATAGACAGAGGTGCTAGCACCCACATTTCGCCAGTTTATGTTTAGGTCCCAATGTAATAGGTGGCGAGCCTATTGCCATTAACCGGGCACTTATGAACCTCTGATATACACGCACATAACTTCGAGAAGCATCGAAAAGTCATTGATGTGTGCCATGGTAAAACCTGGGACCGAACCCGAGACCTGGTCTTAGCAGTCCTTTACCCATACCACTAGGCCATCTCAATCTATCAAAACCTACGATTATTTCCTTTTGTTAGAAAATACGATTTTTAATAAAACACATTCATACATACATATAATCTCGCCTTTATACTCGGAGGGTTAGACAGAGGTGAATTAACACCCACATTTCACCAATCATTGAATTCGGTCCCACGTAATAGGTGGTGAGTCCATTGCTGTCTTCCGTCTTCCATTGTTGACTCAAGCCATGCATCTGAGGCTGAGTCTGGGCTGTAAATATCTGTCTGATGTTAAACAGCCTTAACCCTTAGTCGTCTTGTACGACACCGCATAGGAAGAGATGGAGTGGTCCAAACTCTACTCTGCCGGGAACCACGCGGCGATGCCAGGATCCACGCGGCAATTAATAATAAAATAAATATATTTACAACACAATTTTATAAATTAAAATGATTAATTTATACAATTAAATCCATAACAATAGGAACGTACAGATATTAAATATTATAACTATAATTTATTTTGTAAATACGATTCAAAAAACATGTACTTAGCTAATTTGATATTGTGAGAATTCAGAATTATTAATTAACTAACAGCCGCTCCGACTTCATTCAGGGCATAATTTGAAACCTTAAATCACCCTATCGAAGCCGTTTTTAATTGTTAACATTTATGAGTTCATGTTCATTTATGTTCAGCTCCCTCGTGATGATATATAGTGTGTATGCTTATATATGTATAATTGTATTTACCTATGGCTATTGTGTTTTCTTTCTCATTATTATTATTTTATTTTCTTTATATATTCTCTATGTAGGTACACCTAACTGCCTTAAAATATTCTTCTCCCATTTTCTTATCTCCTTTTGCCGTTCCGTTTCCCGTTGCCTGTAAGAAATTGTCGCAGAGCGATAAGGCCGCCATCTGTACGTGCCACGGAACTTGTATCACATATTCTAGTGTAATGTGTAATTGGTGTACAATAAAGACGTCATTATTATTATTATTATTGTTTCTCAGTACCTTGACTCTCGGGACTATGGAGTCCCGGGCCTTTGGAAGGCGTGCGTCGGGCCGAAGCCAAGACGTAGAGGCCCTTTTATGAGAATTTAATATGCTAGGAATATACACACATGGCGGATATCATCCCCGAGCGCACAATATGATACACCAGGAGATGGTCCCCGCCAGGTGCAGAGACTATTGCTGTGCGGTGCTGTAGCCGCGATGGAAACTAATTTATGGGCTATGGGATTGAGAATTGGATGGACTGGTGAATGGGCTGTAGGGGGAGACTAACGGACACTTGCCGTGACAATAAGTCTCAAACTTGTAAAAAGGCAGGCGGTGACTTGCCAACTCATTGCATGGGCCCCATTAAAATAGCCACATATAGTGCGACGATGGAGCAACATCCGTTGAGCGGCTAAGGTTGTCGAGAGGTGAGTCTGCGGGGCGCAAGTTCCCGGTATACCAGTCAGCGTGCCCCCGGCGTTATGACATTTTACACTTCCAACCTGGAGCATAGGTTCTGCTCTTGCAACTCCACTCATGGCCGGCCAATAAAGGCAAGCACACAAGGTGAGGGGGAATAAATCCTAATCCTCGGGAGAATCGGGGTACGTGGTGTCGCCACGCACCAACAGCTCGCCATATTATTATTATTAAAACTTTTGTCAATAAACAGTCTATTCAACACTAAAATACATTTTTAATTCGAATGAGTAGTTTCTGAAATTAGCGCATTCAAACAAACAAACCTTTCACCTTTATGGTATTATAGTAAAGAACTACCAAATAAAACTTTAAAGCAAATAGTGTGCCAGCTATAGGTAGCTATAGGTATATATCGTTTGTCCTGGTTCGGGCATGTAATGCTTAGGGATGAAAGTAACGTCGTAAGGAAGGTACTAACTATAGAAGTAGATGGCTACAAGGGGAGAGGGAGGCCTAAAATGCGGTGGATGGACTGTGTGAAAGATGACATGGTTAAGAAGGGAGTGAATGTTGAAATGACTGCAACTAGAGATGAATGGAAAAGGAACACATGTTGCGCCGACCCCAAATAATCTTGGGATAAGGGCAGGAGGATGATGATATAGGCTATTTGACAAGGTCATTCGATTCTTCCCAAAACCGTCTAATATCTTAGCTTTTTCTAAAAAAGCTTCCCTTGCAAAAAAGATAATTCCTAACTCAACCGAAACTATTACTTTCAATTATTTTTAATTCCCAAATCAAGTGAAAATACAAACAATCAAGGCACACATATTTTACTTTTTGCGAAGCGAATGGTCGACGCTTCTCGTGACCAGAAGGCTGGCCTCTTTTTAGGACAGAGAATAAGCATTGCCATACAACGTGGCAATGCTGCCAGTCTTCTGGGAACGCTGCCACAAGAGGCATGCGATGCGGAGGAATTCTACGACGCATTTTAATTGTTCTTAGCTATAAGTTGTATAATAGTTATTTTATTTTTATTGTATTTAATATTTATAAATTATTTCTTGATTTGTTTATTTATTAATATATTATCTATTAGTTTTTGCCAGTGACTTCATTCGCGATACGTTTGGAATATATTGAGATATATTTATTTTTGTAACTCAAACGTATGCGTTACACCTATTTTCATATATTATATTCAAACTGTTGAGAATTTCTCACACAATATACTTGATTTAATTTTACTTTTTAGATTTCTCATTAAATTTAAAATTACTTTTTTTTTATACAACTTAGGTGGCAGACAAGCACACGGCCCACTTGATGGAAAGTGGTTACCGTGACCTATGAACGTGTGTGACAACAGTGGAGTCACATCCGTGCTGCCAACCCTGTAAGAACAGAGATTTTATGTGCCCTCAGTACAGAACACAATATCAGGACAAGCCTTTGGTCTTCCCACTGACAGCACAAAAACTCTCCAGTGAGCTCTGGCTACCCTACTCACCGCCGGGAACACAACACGACGTTATTATAGCCGTGCTATTCTGTAGGGTGGAGGTACTTCCCCAGTCGGACTTCTCAATTCGGACGGGAATACCGTCGTGTCCTACCTCCTAACTACTTTTATTAAGAACTATACTCATGTAAGATATCCAACGTGGACCGAGATAAATGCGATATTCTCTTGCACTCCATACATTTGTACTACGCGCAACTGGCGTGTGACGTCATTCCCGAGTACGATTTTGTATAGAGCGTATTCGGCCGGCTTGAGAAATTGAATTTTCAAAATCAAATATCTTTAAAACTAGTTCTCATATATATTATACGAGTACTAAAGTAATGATATTTGGACAATAAAAAAATACATCAAATAGCCTATTCACGTAGCATGGCGACACACCGTGGTCCTCACTCCCGAAGGGAGCTCTTTGGACCCTGTGTCCAGGGCCGTCTTTAAACTATTTGAGGCCCTGGGCACATTAGGATCATGGGGCCCCTAGGACCTTGAGAAAACACTATTTAGTTACAATAGATAAAGAAAGACAAACAAGGTTCTAAATTTATTTTTATTTAGTTACTAACTATAAAAAAATAGGAAATATAAAAAATAATCTACAAAAGTAACTCGCTTAACATAAAATCCTTAGATTAATTCTATGTTGATTGCAAAGGTACCCTTCTAGATTTAAGATGAGCAAAATCGTTAATCACATCTTCAAAATCTATGGTATTGAGAATATCACATTCTATGGACATCAGCGACAAACTAGTTAATCTCTCTTGAAGCATTGTACTTCTTAATTCATTTTTTATTGGTTTCAATTTGGAGAAGGAGCGTTCTCCGCTGCAGTTAGTTACCATCATACTTAAGGCCCTGTATTCTTGCAAAAGTAGGCATTTATCGCTATCCCGGCCGGTCGGAAAATATTACGCGCGGCCGCAGTGACGGTGAACTCGGTGTTGACCCCGCCAGCGACACAGAATAGAAATAAACAGTATGAAAACTTGGTATGACTTAAAAAATTAAGTGCAGTTTTTTTAACGTTATTTAGTTTTGTGAATAAATTAAGTGAGTAATATATAGGAAATGAAAAAAAGCTATGAGTTTACTTTTTTATTTCCAGTTTATATTATAATAATAATAATGTTTGTTCATTTACAAACATTTGTTTGAAATTATGCCAACGGTTACTATATATTAACGCACCATTCGTCGTCGACAGGTCATTCATCCTAACACTTCGGCACCTAATTGCAGAAGAATTTCCTCTCGCGAACGATTTCATTGTGGCCTCAACTCCCTGCCGAGGTATTCCCTAGGGACTACAGTATGAAGTTATTCAAAAAGGTAGTGAACAGGTTTTTAAAGAGTTGGCAACGCGTGTTTGATTCCCCCGGCGTTGCAGGCGTCCATAGGCTTTGGTGACGTTTACCATCGGCGGCCTGTATGCTGTTAGCCATAAAAAAACAGCGTCATTTAGTCCCAAAACCTAGCAAATGCTTGTAATATGGATACAAGACATCTGTTTTTTTTTAAATAAAATGGGGTGTTTTATACAACTGAGGTAGCAGACAAGCACATGACCCACCTGATGGAGTCACACTCGTGCTGCCGACCCGGTAAACGCAGAGTTTCTGTGCCATCAGTGTAGAAGACAAAGGCAAAGTTATAGCGTATTATAGATAAATTACACCTTACACAACAAATAATCGCTCTCATTACACAAAGATTTATCCTGGGTGGAATTGGAACCCATAGCCTCTGTCTCAGTAGTCAGGGACACTAAAATTGCAGAATTTATATTAAAACCCTACAACGTCGTTATTTAGTGTAGGAAACATAAGAAACAGGGGTGTCAATGTAGTTTGGTGTAAGAGATTACTATATTTTTTTTAAACCAAATGTGTAGTTAGTATTGTTACGTGCACGGGATACAATTAAATGCCGTTTACTCAACGAAGAGATTTATTAGCTCACCAGAAACTAGACAATTTAATCACTAGTACACACAGTACTCTTCAACAGTTCCAGTCGCTCAGTAGTTCACAGTAGTCCACAGTCGTTGCTCAGGTCGCAGGTAGAATCTTCTTCGGTCGCTTAAGTTCGCTGTGTTCGTTTTCGATCTTAAAGACAGAATAAATGGTGTCGCTATGCGAGCGTGTTTTTATACCTCTCAATTAGGAGGGTCGAATTATCTAGAAAGTTCGCGAGCGATAAATACCTATTCTTTGATCTTGCCGCCGTCGCTGACCTTCGAGTACATTCTCGATATTTACCTATTGTTTGTTTTTATTCAAAAGAGTGTGTAGGTACTCGTAGGTAGGTTGTGACTTTGTGTTGACGATTCTAGATTTTTCTATGCCATTCGGTAGAGTACCTCGTCACTAACAATGCGTTTTTATTTCTTGAAGATTCGATTATTAGTTTTCAAGATATCGGCATCTGTCGTAACAGTATATTTGGGTTTGCTTATTTCAAATATTGTTTTGTATATAGGGATGTAATGACTATGTTGATTGAAGGGTATCAAATAAAAAAAATAGTAAATGTAAATTATCTCAAAATGCTTCAAAGTTTACTTCTCGTGTGCTTGTATCCGGTTGCAAGTCTGTATCAGGCTCAGGAGATGATAAAACTATGGACTCTACACAATTAACATTTGCTATTTGTTGCTCAGCTGATAGTAAGGCTGAAGATACATCGTTGAAATTTTCTTTGTCATCTTGCAAGGACAACGTTCTTACTGGCATTCCACGTTTGTGTCTACTATCTACAATTTCTGGCAGTAAACACTTCATGTAAAATTTGATTATCTTTGGCTCCATTTGCGTTTTCCAGAAATTGTCGTCCCTTTCGATGCGTTTTGTAAGCAAGGGTTCATTTTCTCCAGCCCAGATTCCTAGCAGGCAGATTTGTCTTTCAGTGACGTGTAGCTGCCCTTGTATTTGATAAAACCAATTTGATTTTTTGTTTATTGTGCTAGTGCAAGTGTTTTTATCAAATTTTAATATTTCTATTTTGTTTTGCTGTATTGCATTTGTTAGTCCTTTTTTTGCTGCTGTTAAAGGGCATTTAAGTTCAACTAACATATCATCGCCTACTAATCCGTCAGGAGTTGCTCCAATAAACGGATACTTTTTATCGATGAATAAACCACAAGGCATTATGTTTATTTTTTCTTGATTTTGTAACTGCTGAAGTGCTTGCCTTTCGTGCTCTATTCCATGTGCAATGGCAGCTACACAAGTCAAATTCTTTCGGTACAATATATTTTTCACTAAAGGAGCAGTATTTAGGCTAATTTTTCTTTTGCATATTTGCCCAAAGTTAGATGCGGTGATTAAATTTTTCCGTATTTCCAGCCATTCGCTACTATCTCGTTGCAAAACTGTAGCTCTCTCAATAGCAACTCTATCAGAGGTAAGTATTTTCAAATTATTTAAGAACTCTTCTTCTGCTTTCTTGAATTCATGTAAATCCATATCTGGTGCTGAGCTGGCTGGGCCATAGTCATGTTGTTTCTGATTTATTTCTTTTAATTTTCGTTTTTTTTTTACCGGATGTTCGAAGTTCAATTTACGTTTTTGTGCTCTCCTACTTTCAATTATCTTAACCCTACCTTTAGGGGTTCTATTTAAAATAGTTTTTTGGATGGCTGAAAGTGCGGACTTGCAATTAAATGAAGTAACAGCTGCTGAGCACCTTCCTTGGTAACCTCCTTTTAGTGCAAAATTTATACGTTTTCCACCAATAAATTTGGCGATGACACTATTAAAACACTCAACAGTATTTGTGTCAACATCCTCGACTAAACTGCGCGATTTTGCTGCAACGTTTGAAACAATCGCATTTATTCTGAATATGAATGTTGAATTCTGGATCTTATTGAGCTCTTTGTTGTCATTTTTATCTTTCGTACAAAAATATTCTTGGCACATTGTATGGTTGCCGAAAGCATGTGCTACACAGTTAATGATATCATTGTGAAGATTTGATATTGCTACGTTACGAGGATTTCCAGAGGTTTTGTGGTGTCTTATGGATTGTACAATTGATTTCCGCATCGTCAAAATTTTTACATTTGTGAGCATTTTTCGATGTGCTAGATTATATTTTGTTTCTAGGGTCAAACTACGTAGCTTTTTGCAAAAGTTGCGCAGTATATGATTCCGACATTCAATTTTTTCGACGGTCACATTTTCAGTCTCATAGGGTCTAGCTTTGAGGATGGCAGTGTAAGTAGAAGCATCTCCGTCTCCTATCATGCGCTCATATATGATGCCATACATTGGGATCGACGCCTTGAAACCTTCAACAATTATTTCCGTTTCCATGGAGCTTGAAGAACCTTCATGATTTCTAAAGCATTTGTGTTCGATCGGAGAAATGTTTTTGTGATCAGCTCGAGCGCATACTAAACAATATTTATTTTTTATCCCAATATAAAGGACTTGTCCTGTTTTTCTCCCGATTATGGCTGCTGTGCCTGATGACGCTTTATAGTTCGTGCCGTAAGATCTAGCACACCATGAGCCGTCAACGTAAACATCAATCAAAGGTATGCCATTTTTAGTTCGACCTTCTGCAACAGCGATATCTTTCTCCATTTGAGCTGCAGCTTCCATCGAAGCACTCGTCGTCTCTTTCCATTTTTCAAATACTTCATCTTCCAATTTGGAATAGTATTTTGCACTGAATACCGGAATGTCCATGGCTGAACATAACTCCTCAAATTGAGAAAAGCCTATACCGGAAGCCACAATTCCCGTAGTGGCAGCTATATTTAGATTTACTTGTTCTTTGTTATTAGGGTCTTCAGAAGTAATCAAGCATACATGTTTGCACATATTGCATTCAAAACGATACACCGATAAAAGTCCTCGTCGCTTTTCACTAATTAGACGGAAGTTACTTAATGTGCAATTAAATAGATTATTATGACGAGCTTTTTCTTGTAACTCCTGTAAAACATAATTTAAATCAATAATTCGACGTCCTGAAACAGGCTGAAATTCGTCTTCTTTGTTAATTTCATACTCTACGATAAGAGGATTTTCTGTCTCTTCGATATATCTGAAACAGTGAAGGCAAGCATTACATTATTTTACTTGTCAGGTGGTATATTGGGAAAGGTTTTGTTACAGTTTTTAATGTTTGCACAATGCTAATAAAACTGTGCAGTGTATATTTTATATCAAGTCAAGTGAAGTAGAACCACTTGACTTGATATAAAATATACACTGTACAATTTTTTAGTGTTTTAGTTTAACCATAGAATGAAGTTCGCCTACGGGGACGGAGTGGCGCCGTGGAAATAGCTGAAATTCAAGCAAATCTGGTTGGACCAGTTAGCAGACCCTAAGCGTAAGTCTAGGGCGACTGGGATAAATGATAAAGTGAAGGAAGGATGTCTATTTTAATAAGACATTTTTATCTAATCTCACCCTAAGTGCGCAAAACCTAGTACCTACCTATTCAGATCTATGAATAATTACTTACCTATTTTCAATGGGTTCCGCAGGTAGCAGATTTAGTACTGTGGGGGTATTCGTGCCAGGTGTTTGAAGCTGCCCTGTAGACCTAAAATAAAACGTAGTATCTATTAGTATTTACTTATCGTTTGCAAACGGTAGGCAGAGGCGCTGACACATAACAGATAATGTACTGATATAGATAAAATATTGTTACGACAGACGCCGATATATCGAAAACTAATAATAGAATCTTCAAGAAATAAAAACGCATTGTTAGTGACGAGGTACTCTACCGATTGGCATAGAAAAATCTAGAATCATCAACAAAAAGTCACAACCTACCTACGAGTACCTACACACTCTTTTGAATAAAATCAAACAATAGGTAAATATCGAGAATGTACTCGAAGGTCAGCAACGGCGGCAAGATCAAAGAATAGGTATTTATCGCTCGCGAACTTTCTAGATAATTCGATCCTCCTAATTGAGAGGTATAAAAACATGCTCGCATAGCGACACGATTCATTCTGTCTTTGAGACCGAAAGCGAACACAGCGAACTTAAGTGACTGAAGAAGATTCTACCTGCGACCTGAGCAACGACTGTGGACTACTGTGAACTATTGAGCGACTGGAACTGTTGAAGAGTACTGTGTGTACTAGTGATTAAGTTGTCTAGTTTGTGGTGAGCTAATAAATCTCTTCGTTGAGTAAACTGCATTTAATTGTACCCCGTGCACGTAACAATATGAATTATCGAAAATCGTAAGTAGTATCTTCAGTAGTTATACTGATGTTTTTATACTAGTGCGCTATGAACGTAATATTAGGCATTATAATATTTTTATCTAATTTCACCCTAAGTGTAATAAGCACTACCTAAGTACCTACCTATTCAGATCTATGAATAATTACTTACCTATTTTCAATGGGTTCCGCAGGTAGCAGATTTAGTACTGTGGGGGTATTCGTGCCAGGTGTTTGAAGCTGCCCTGTAGACCTAAAATAAAACGTAGTATCTATTAGTATTTACTTATCGTTTGCAAACGGTAGGCAGAGGCGCTGACACATAACAGATAATGTACTGATATAGATAAAATATTGTTACGACAGACGCCGATATATCGAAAACTAATAATAGAATCTTCAAGAAATAAAAACGCATTTTTAGTGACGAGGTACTCTACCGATTGGCATAGAAAAATCTAGAATCATCAACAAAAAGTCACAACCTACCTACGAGTACCTACACACTCTTTTGAATAAAATCAAACAATAGGTAAATATCGAGAATGCACTCGAAGGTCAGCAACGGCGGCAAGATCAAAGAATAGGTATTTATCGCTCGCGAACTTTCTAGATAATTCGATCCTCCTAATTGAGAGGTATAAAAACATGCTCGCATAGCGACACGATTCATTCTGTCTTTGAGACCAAAAGCGAACACAGCGAACTTAAGCGACTGAAGAAGATTCTACCTGCGACCTGAGCAACGACTGTGGACTACTGTGAACTACTGAGCGACTGGAACTGTTGAAGAGTACTGTGTGTACTAGTGATTAAGTTGTCTAGTTTGTGGTGAGCTAATAAATCTCTTCGTTGAGTAAACTGCATTTAATTGTACCCCGTGCACGTAACAATATGAATTATCGAAAATCGTAAGTAGTATCTTCAGTAGTTATACTGATGTTTTTATACTAGTGCGCTATGAACGTAATATTAGGCATTATAATATTTTTATCTAATTTCACCCTAAGTGTAATAAGCACTACCTAAGTACCTACCTATTCAGATCTATGGATAATTACTTACCTATTTTCAATGGGATCCGCAGGTAGTAGATTTAGTATTGTGGTGGTATCTATCTCAGGTGTTTGAAGCTGCCCCATAGACCTACAATAAAACGGAGTATCTATTAGTATTTACTTAAAGTTTGCAAACGGTAGGCAGATGTGCTGATATAGATAAAATATGAATAATCAAAAATCGTAAGTAGCATCCTCAGCAGTTATACTGATGTTTTTATACTATGGCGCAACGTAATATTTAGGTATGATATTTTTTTAAATTACCTGTCGATGAAATATAATATAATATATAATAAAATGATAAAGTCATGAAATATAACATAATTATTTTAATAAATTATATAAATATTTACTTACTTCTTCACATATCTTTGGAGTGCATTCTTTTTATTTGTAATTTTTATGGCTTTGCACGACTTTTTTCGCTTGCGTTGTTTATTGCCCATATTGAATAACTTGCAGCAATTTGTTATGAATACGTAAAACCGATTGATTGGTGCACGATACTGTCGCTAAAAAAACTGACATAGGTCCGACTTCGGTAAGCGCCAGCGCGCGACTGGCGCGACTGTTCGGGCCTCAGCGGCGCAAGCATTCGTGAATTTAGTAGGTATTTCATCATAACTTTAAAAAATATTCAATAATATGGTGAAACTCTGCGAAAATGTCTATAAATATGTAGCGGCTTTAGTTGAGTACAAAAATTTAATAAAATCATCAGTAGTTTAGTCATAATATTGAAAAAACATTATGGAAAGGGGTAACTTTGGGATTTTTTTCTATCGAGTGAAGTTCATTAGATCTGGTAACTGAATACGAATTTGACTAGACTAGATCCTTAACTACTATATATCTTTTTTTCAAAATTTAAAACGCTTTTTTTTATGACTCAGATGGTTTTAAAGAACTCAAAAGCGCGGCCTCTGCTGGAATACCTAGCCTTAAAAATATTCTCAATGCAATTTCTACGTTAGGAAATGTGTCTTCAATTTTGTTTTGCTTTAATAGATTATATACTTCCTGTACACTGTTAGATGCTTCATTTTCACTCTGAACATTTTTTAAGTATTCTTTTAAATGTTGACATTCTATTTCTAACTCTTTTTCATTTACATCTTCGTGATGGATTTGAGAAAATTCTTTGCATCCTTGTCGTATCTCTTCGGAATTCAGAGTTTTTAAGTGAAAAAATAAACTAAAACGTTGACTGACGGTCTCATATGAACTTTGTCGCTGTTTTAGATGAACACTCAAGGTATCGATTATTGGGAGAAAGGTTTCTACGTTGAATCGCTCTTTTCCATTCAATTGGACTGATGGCGCAGAGCCATCAAAAAAAATCAGCCGTGAGCTTCTACGTCTTGTTCTTTGAGATAGATCTTTGTAGTCAGATTCTGGGTTATTTTCTTTGGCAGATGATTCGAAGTTATCAAATTTATCCCTGAGGTTAGTAATAAAATCATAAAGTGAAGTCAACAAATTGGTTGCAACGTCCAGTGTTATTGTTTCTTTCTGAAGATAATTACTTGTTTTGTCTATTCTTTCCAATATGGTGCTCCAGATTTCCGTCAGTATAATAAATTCTAGATTTCCCATTTTTCTAGACAGACTAAGGGCTTCGTCTCTTGTTTCTCGTGCCTTTTCAGTATCGTTTGCGATGGCGATTAAAGCTTCTAATATTCTTTTATAACCCCCATGCCAAGCACTTACTGCATCAGCTCGGGCTGACCATCTGGTTTGTGAAAGACTCTTAACAACTTTTTTTGAACCTAAATGTTCTGTTAATATATTCCATCTGTGGGTAGAGCCCGAAAAAAAGTTGTACACTTTCTGAACTATTTCAAAAAACTGTGATGCCTCCGGTACTCACCCAGCAGCATGGACACCTACCAAGTTTAGTGAATGTCCTGCACATGGTATAAAGGTGGCAAATTCACATTTTTCCTTGATTCTTGTTTGTAGACCACTATACTTTCCCGACATATTTGAAGCATTGTCGTAGCTTTGTCCTCTGCAATCTTTTATGGGAATATCATGTATCTCTAAAAAATTTAAGATGGTCTCCGCTAAATACTTAGATTTATGCTCTTTAATAGGTATAAATTTCAAAAACCTTTCAACAGGAACACAGTCTTTTACGTATCGAATGATGAAAGTTAGCTGGTCAATATGAGACAGATCGGGCGTACTGTCAACGCTTATGGAAAAATATTTTGCTGATTTAACTTCATTTATAATTTTTTTTAGAACCTGTTTTCCCATTACTTCAATAAACTCATTACAGATATTTGCTGATAAATAAGAAATGTTACCCTTTCCAGGATTCCCAAATTTTTTTAAGTGATCTGCAAGAAATGGATCAAATTCACTCAATAATTCCACACAACCCAAATAATTTCCGTTGTTTGGAGATCCTAGGATTTCATTGTCGCCGCGAAATGGAAGCCCTCTCGATGCCAAAAATTTTACAACAGCTACAATCCGTTTATGTACGTTTCTCCAGTAATCCACTTCCTTTTGATGTTGAGATAATAACTCTATATCTACTCTACCAACCGCTTTACTTCGTGCCAGATAAGTCATCATAGATTGCTTATGCGCTGGGCTATTTTCATGTGTTAAAATTATGTGATTAATATGCTTCCAATCATTACATCCATTCCGAGAGCAAAGATTAACATCAGTTGGGTTAAATAAGCAGCATGAAAAACAAAATACAGAGCATTTGGAAGGCGAATACAGCAACCATTTTTTTTCGACGCTTTCATTGTTCTTTAATTTGCGAATAAATAATGCTTTGTTGAAATATCTCGTCACTAATTTATTACCATCTTTGTAGGTTCTGGATGCCTCGGAAAAGTCAGAATCTTTATTTTGAAAATATACTGGTCCCTTACGAATTAAAATTTCGCGATTTATTTCAACAAACTTTTCGTGAAAATAATCGGCGGGATCGTGCGATATTAATTCTTCTGTGTTGGAAAACTGCTGTTCAATTGACACAGTTGGAGTTGTCGGTTTTAGTGAAGTTACTGAAGTCGTTGCACTTTCGTCGTAGGAATAGTCGCTTTCTGATTCAACCTCTTTTTCAAAATTGGAACATGAAGGTTTAGAAATTCCCGCAATTTGTAATTGAGCTGAGTCATCATGTGGAACATTTAATTAACATTTAACAATCAACTCATGATTGTTACTTACAGAAGTTTCTCCAGTAGTAGTAGTAAAATATGATGTTAATTTTGGTAACTTTTCAATTACTTCTTTCTGATGTAGAGCTTTTTTCCTTTTTTCAGATCCACTAGGATATGACCGTTTCGACATTTTATATTATAATTCAGTATTTAATTAATTTTGTAACGAAAATATTCGCTAACACAAAACAGACAAACGACGATTTAATCAAACAATACTATTTTTTTGTCAGAGCTCAAGCACAGTCAGTAACAAACTAACAACTACAAACAAAACAAACGCCACAACATCGCAGACAAATACTTGAAGGGAATTCCCGTTCGTCAAGTCAAACGACGATCGGGAGTCGGGAATTCCCCTTTTTTGTCTTTGGTATTACGAATGACGTTCGAATAGGTTTCTTAAAGACATAAACCACACCGCATCAAATAATTCTTCTTTTTTTAATTTAATAATTTTTCTTTTAATTGTATTCTTATACTTACATATAGGTATTAAAATTAACCTAAATATACTAATATCGGAAAAACTCATTTTTGAGAGAGAGTGGAGTACTTATACCATGTTTATTTATTAGTTTGATCTTTCTTTTTGACGGATGTCAAATCTGAAATCGATATAACTTTGCAACGACGAACAATATTTTCTTATTTTAATAATATTAAAAATTGATAATAATCATAAGAATAGACACACAACATAAGAGTACCTGTTAAGACGTATGTGAACTTAGCATCTCACTTGCTGGCATCTCACAAAAAAACGATAGTTCTATTGGCATCCCACATAGTTCTATAGTTCTCAATAAGTTTTAACAATAGTTCCATTGATTTAAGTACCAAAATCGAACTTTAAAAAAATGAGATGCTAACTTCACAAAAAATTTCCAGCATCTCATCAAAAAACCTCAAAAATAGTGGTAATTAACATAGTTACACAGTTCTAGATAAGTTTCAACAAAAGTTCTATAGATTTTTGTATCGAAATCGCATTTTTAAAAATTGAGATTTTAACTTCACAAAATATATTACGGCATTTCATCGAATTTCGCTTCATTGACCATGCAGACGTGGATAACTAAGAAGTTTTGCATTATAAACTTATTCTGTTGATTGCTCTACTGCTTGACTTTAATAAGAATCGAAGAAACACTATATAGGACAGAGATATTGAGGTTTATATATACTGAGTATAGAGAGATCACACACGAAAAGACGAATATGTTCTACACAACACTTAAAAAATGGTGATATGCTGTCACCTAACTTAGAGTTCTGTGCATTATTATACTTTTGTATCATAGATACAGTCTGCTACATAAGAAATAACAGAGTTCTGAACATATTGAGTTGAAGTAAGGTGAGATGATGTGGTTTATGTGCCAAAAAAACTTACCGTTTTGACCAATACGCTTAAACAAGGGTGAGATGCTGATACACTTCTAAGAGTTCTGTACTCCAAAATACTTTTAAATGGTAGGTAGAGGTCTGCCACATATAAAACGAGAGTGTTCTGGACACATAGATATGGGAAAGGGTGAGATGCTGATGTTCAACCGAAAGTTATGAGCAAAAAAGTGTGTTGAGCAATAGGCTTAGAGAAAGGTGAGATGCTGATACATTACTAAGAGTTCTGTACTTCAGAAAGCTGTCAATTAATAGATAAAGGTCTGTTACACATAAAACAAGAGAGTTTTGGCCATGTAGAGTTGAAAAAGGGTGAGATGCTGAGGTCCAACCGAGAGTCATATGTCAAAAAAATGAATTGAGCAATGGACTTAGAGAAGGGTGAGATGCTGATACATTACTAAGAGTTCTGTACTCCGCAAAGCTTTCAAATAGTAGGCGAAGGTCTGCCACATATAAAACGACAGAGTTCTGTACACAAAGAGATGAGAAAAGGTAAGATGCTAAGGTTCAAACGAGAGTTATGAGTCAAAAAAAGTGTGTTGAGCAATAGGCTTAGAGAAAGGTGAGATGCTGATACATTACTAAGAGTTCTGTACTTCAAAAAGCTGTTAATTATTAGATAAAGGTCTGTCACACATAAAACAAGAGAGTTCTGGCCATGTAAAGTTGAAAAAAGGTGAGATTCTGAGGTCCAACCGAGAGTCATATGCAAAAAAAAGAGTTTTGAGTAATAAGCTTAAACAAGGGTGAGATGCTGATACATTACTAAGAGTTCTGTACTCCGAAAAGCTTTCAAATAGTAGGGGAAAGTCTGCCACATATAAAACAAAAGAGTTCTGGACACAAAAAGATGAGAAAGGGTGAGATGCTAAGGTTCAAACGATAGTTATGAGCAAAAAAAAGTGTGTTGAGCAATAGGCTTAGAGAAAGGTTAGATGCTGATACATTACTAAGAGTTCTGTACTCCGCAAAGCTTTCAAATAGTAGGTGAAGGTCTGCCACATATAAAACGACAGAGTTCTGGACACATAGATATGGGAAAGGGTAAGATGCTGATGTTCAACCGAAAGTTATGAGCAAAAAAGTGTGTTGAGCAATAGGCTTAGAGAAAGGTGAGATGCTGATACATTACTAAGAGTTCTGTACTTCAGAAAGCTGTCAATTATTAGACAAAGGTCAGCTACACATAAAACAAGAGAGTTCTGGCCATGTAGAGTTGAAAAAGGGTGAGATGCTGAGGTCCAACCGAGAGTCATATGTCAAAAAAATGAATTGAGCAATGGACTTAGAGAAGGGTGAGATGCTGATACATTACTAAGAGTTCTGTACTTCAGAAAGCTGTTAATTATTAGATAAAGGTCTGTCACACATAAAACAAGAGAGTTCTGGCCATGTAGAGTTGAAAAAAGGTGAGATTCTGAGGTCCAACCGAGAGTCATATGCAAAAAAAAGAGTTTTGAGTAATAAGCTTAAACAAGGGTGAGATACTGATACATTACTAAGAGTTCTGTACTCCGAAAAGCTTTCAAATAGTAGGGGAAAGTCTGCCACATATAAAACAAAAGAGTTCTGGACACAAAAAGATGAGAAAGGGTGAGATGCTAAGGTTCAAACGATAGTTATGAGCAAAAAAAAGTGTGTTGAGCAATAGGCTTAGAGAAAGGTTAGATGCTGATACATTACTAAGAGTTTTGTACTCCGCAAAGCTTTCAAATAGTAGGTGAAGGTCTGCCACATATAAAACGACAGAGTTCTGGACACATAGATATGGGAAAGGGTAAGATGCTGATGTTCAACCGAAAGTTATGAGCAAAAAAGTGTGTTGAGCAATAGGCTTAGAGAAAGGTGAGATGCTGATACATTACTAAGAGTTCTGTACTTCAGAAAGCTGTCAATTATTAGACAAAGGTCAGCTACACATAAAACAAGAGAGTTCTGGCCATGTAGAGTTGAAAAAGGGTGAGATGCTGAGGTCCAACCGAGAGTCATATGTCAAAAAAATGAATTGAGCAATGGACTTAGAGAAGGGTGAGATGCTGATACATTACTAAGAGTTCTGTACTTCAGAAAGCTGTTAATTATTAGATAAAGGTCTGTCACACATAAAACAAGAGAGTTCTGGCCATGTAGAGTTGAAAAAAGGTGAGATTCTGAGGTCCAACCGAGAGTCATATGCAAAAAAAAGAGTTTTGAGTAATAAGCTTAAACAAGGGTGAGATACTGATACATTACTAAGAGTTCTGTACTCCGAAAAGCTTTCAAATAGTAGGTGAAAGTCTGCCACATATAAAACAAAAGAGTTCTGGACACAAAAAGATGAGAAAGGGTGAGATGCTAAGGTTCAAACGATAGTTATGAGCAAAAAATGAATTGAGCAATGGACTTAGAGAAGGGTGAGATGCTGATACATTACTAAGAGTTCTGTACTCCGCAAAGCTTTCAAATAGTAGGTGAAGGTCTGCCATATATAAAACGACAGAGTTCTGTTCACAAAGAGATGAGAGAGGGTGAGATGCTAATGTTCAAACGAGAGTTATGAGCCAAAAAAAGTGTGTTGAGCAACAGGCTTAGAGAAAGGTGAGATGCTGATACATTACTAAGAGTTCTGTTCTTCAGAAAGCTGTCAATTAATAGATAAAGGTCTGCTACACATAAAACAAGAGAGTTCTGGCCATGTAGAGTTGAAAAAGGGTGAGATGCTGAGGTCCAACCGAGAGTCATATGTCAAAAAAATGAATTGAGCAATGGACTTAGAGAAGGGTGAGATGCTGATACATTACTAAGAGTTCTGTACTCCGAAAAGCTTTCAAATAGTAGATGAAAGTCTGCCACATATAAAACAAAAGAGTTCTGGACACAAAAAGATGAGAAAGGGTGAGATGCTAAGGTTCAAACGATAGTTATGAGCAAAAAAATGAATTGAGCAATGGACTTAGAGAAGGGTGAGATGCTGATACATTACTAAGAGTTCTGTACTTCAAAAAGCTGTCAATTATTAGATAAAGGTCTGTCACACATAAAACAAGAGATTTCTGGCCATGTAGAGTAGAAGAAAGATGAGATTCTGAGGTCCAACCGAGAGCCATATGCAAAAAAAAGAGTTTTGAGTAATAAGCTTAAACAAGGGTGAGATGCTGATATATTACTAAGAGTTCTGTACTCCGAAAAGCTTTCAAATGGTAGGTGAAAGTCTGCCACATATAAAACAAAAGAGTTCTGGACACAAAAAGATGAGAAAGGGTGAGATGCTAAGGTTCAAACGATAGGTATGAGCAAAAAAAAGTGTGTTGAGCAATAGGCTTAGAGAAAGGTTAGATGCTGATACATTACTAAGAGTTCTGTACTCCGCAAAGCTTTCAAATAGTAGGTGAAGGTTTGCCACATATAAAACGACAGAGTTCTGGACACATAGATATGGGAAAGGGTGAGATGCTGATGTTCAACCGAAAGTTATGAGCAAAAAAGTGTGTTGAGCAATAGGCTTAGAGAAAGGTGAGATGCTGATACATAACTAAGAGTTCTGTACTTCAGAAAGCTGTCAGTTAATAGATAAAGGTCTACTTCACATAAAACAAGAGAGTTCTGGCCATGTAGAGTTGAAAAAGGGTGAGATGCTGAGGTCCAACCGAGAGTCACATGTCAAAAAAATGAATTGAGCAATGGACTTGGAGAAGGGTGAGACGCTGATACATTACTAAGAGTTCTGTACTATGACAAGCTTTCAAATAGTAGATGAAGGTCTGCGACGTATAAAACGACAGAGTTCTGTTCACAAAGAGATGAGAGAGGGTGAGATGCTAATGTTCAAACGAGAGTTATGAGCAAAAAAAGTGTGTTGAGCAACAGGCTTAGAGAAAGGTGAGATGCTGATACATTACTAAGAGTTCTGTACTTCAAAAAGCTGTCAATTATTAGATAAAGGTCTGTCACACATAAAACAAGAGAGTTCTGGCCATGTAGAGTTGAAAAAAGGTGAGATTCTGAGGTCCAACCGAGAGTCATATGCAAAAAAAAGAGTTTAGAGTAATAAGCTTAAACAAGGGTGAGATGCTGATACATTACTAAGAGTTCTGTACTCCGAAAAGCTTTCAAATAGTAGGTGAAAGTCTGCCACATATAAAACACAAGAGTTCTGGACACAAAAAGATGAGAAAGGGTGAGATGCTAAGGTTCAAACGATAGTTATGAGCAAAAAAAAGTGTGTTGAGCAATAGGCTTAGAGAAAGGTTAGATGCTGATACATTACTAAGAGTTCTGTACTCCGCAAAGCTTTCAAATAGTAGGTGAAGGTTTGCCACATATAAAACGACAGAGTTCTGAACACATAGATATGAGAAAGGGTGAGATGCTGATGTTCAACCGAAAGTTATGAGCAAAAAAGTGTGTTGAGCAATAGGCTTAGAGAAAGGTGAGATGCTGATACATAACTAAGAGTGCTGTACTTCAGAAAGCTGTCAGTTAATAGATAAAGGTCTACTACACATAAAACAAGAGAGTTCTGGCCATGTAGAGTTGAAAAAGGGTGAGATGCTGAGGTCCAACCGAGAGTCACATGTCAAAAAAATGAATTGAGCAATGGACTCAGAGAAGGGTGAGACGCTGATACATTACTAAGAGTTCTGTACTATGACAAGCTTTCAAATAGTAGATGAAGGTCTGCGACATATAAAACGACAGAGTTCTGTTCACAAAGAGATGAGAGAGGGTGAGATGCTAATGTTCAAACGAGAGTTATGAGCCAAAAAAAGTGTGTTGAGCAATGGACTTAGAGAAGGGTGAGATGCTGATACATTACTAAGAGTTCTGTACTCCGCAAAGCTTTCAAATAGTAGGTGAAGGTCTGCCATATATAAAACGACAGAGTTCTGTTCACAAAGAGATGAGAGAGGGTGAGATGCTAATGTTCAAACGAGAGTTATGAGCCAAAAAAAGTGTGTTGAGCAACAGGCTTAGAGAAAGGTGAGATGCTGATACATTACTAAGAGTTCTGTTCTTCAGAAAGCTGTCAATTAATAGATAAAGGTCTGCTACACATAAAACAAGAGAGTTCTGGCCATGTAGAGTTGAAAAAGGGTGAGATGCTGAGGTCCAACCGAGAGTCATATGTCAAAAAAATGAATTGAGCAATGGACTTAGAGAAGGGTGAGATGCTGATACATTACTAAGAGTTCTGTACTCCGAAAAGCTTTCAAATAGTAGATGAAAGTCTGCCACATATAAAACAAAAGAGTTCTGGACACAAAAAGATGAGAAAGGGTGAGATGCTAAGGTTCAAACGATAGTTATGAGCAAAAAAATGAATTGAGCAATGGACTTAGAGAAGGGTGAGATGCTGATACATTACTAAGAGTTCTGTACTTCAAAAAGCTGTCAATTATTAGATAAAGGTCTGTCACACATAAAACAAGAGATTTCTGGCCATGTAGAGTAGAAGAAAGATGAGATTCTGAGGTCCAACCGAGAGCCATATGCAAAAAAAAGAGTTTTGAGTAATAAGCTTAAACAAGGGTGAGATGCTGATATATTACTAAGAGTTCTGTACTCCGAAAAGCTTTCAAATGGTAGGTGAAAGTCTGCCACATATAAAACAAAAGAGTTCTGGACACAAAAAGATGAGAAAGGGTGAGATGCTAAGGTTCAAACGATAGGTATGAGCAAAAAAAAGTGTGTTGAGCAATAGGCTTAGAGAAAGGTTAGATGCTGATACATTACTAAGAGTTCTGTACTCCGCAAAGCTTTCAAATAGTAGGTGAAGGTTTGCCACATATAAAACGACAGAGTTCTGGACACATAGATATGGGAAAGGGTGAGATGCTGATGTTCAACCGAAAGTTATGAGCAAAAAAGTGTGTTGAGCAATAGGCTTAGAGAAAGGTGAGATGCTGATACATAACTAAGAGTTCTGTACTTCAGAAAGCTGTCAGTTAATAGATAAAGGTCTACTTCACATAAAACAAGAGAGTTCTGGCCATGTAGAGTTGAAAAAGGGTGAGATGCTGAGGTCCAACCGAGAGTCACATGTCAAAAAAATGAATTGAGCAATGGACTTGGAGAAGGGTGAGACGCTGATACATTACTAAGAGTTCTGTACTATGACAAGCTTTCAAATAGTAGATGAAGGTCTGCGACGTATAAAACGACAGAGTTCTGTTCACAAAGAGATGAGAGAGGGTGAGATGCTAATGTTCAAACGAGAGTTATGAGCAAAAAAAGTGTGTTGAGCAACAGGCTTAGAGAAAGGTGAGATGCTGATACATTACTAAGAGTTCTGTACTTCAAAAAGCTGTCAATTATTAGATAAAGGTCTGTCACACATAAAACAAGAGAGTTCTGGCCATGTAGAGTTGAAAAAAGGTGAGATTCTGAGGTCCAACCGAGAGTCATATGCAAAAAAAAGAGTTTAGAGTAATAAGCTTAAACAAGGGTGAGATGCTGATACATTACTAAGAGTTCTGTACTCCGAAAAGCTTTCAAATAGTAGGTGAAAGTCTGCCACATATAAAACACAAGAGTTCTGGACACAAAAAGATGAGAAAGGGTGAGATGCTAAGGTTCAAACGATAGTTATGAGCAAAAAAAAGTGTGTTGAGCAATAGGCTTAGAGAAAGGTTAGATGCTGATACATTACTAAGAGTTCTGTACTCCGCAAAGCTTTCAAATAGTAGGTGAAGGTTTGCCACATATAAAACGACAGAGTTCTGAACACATAGATATGAGAAAGGGTGAGATGCTGATGTTCAACCGAAAGTTATGAGCAAAAAAGTGTGTTGAGCAATAGGCTTAGAGAAAGGTGAGATGCTGATACATAACTAAGAGCGCTGTACTTCAGAAAGCTGTCAGTAAATAGATAAAGGTCTACTACACATAAAACAAGAGAGTTCTGGCCATGTAGAGTTGAAAAAGGGTGAGATGCTGAGGTCCAACCGAGAGTCACATGTCAAAAAAATGAATTGAGCAATGGACTCAGAGAAGGGTGAGACGCTGATACATTACTAAGAGTTCTGTACTATGACAAGCTTTCAAATAGTAGATGAAGGTCTGCGACATATAAAACGACAGAGTTCTGTTCACAAAGAGATGAGAGAGGGTGAGATGCTAATGTTCAAACGAGAGTTATGAGCCAAAAAAAGTGTGTTGAGCAACAGGCTTAGAGAAAGGTGAGATGCTGATACATTACTAAGAGTTCTGTACTTCAGAAAGCTGTCAATTAATAGATAAAGGTCTGCTACACATAAAACAAGAGAGTTCTGGCCATGTAGAGTTGAAAAAGGGTGAGATGCTGAGGTCCAACCGAGAGTCATATGTCAAAAAAATGAATTGAGCAATGGACTTAGAGAAGGGTGAGATGCTGATACATTACTAAGAGTTCTGTACTCCGAAAAGCTTTCAAATAGTAGATGAAAGTCTGCCACATATAAAACAAAAGAGTTCTGGACACAAAAAGATGAGAAAGGGTGAGATGCTAAGGTTCAAACGATAGTTATGAGCAAAAAAATGAATTGAGCAATGGACTTAGAGAAGGGTGAGATGCTGATACATTACTAAGAGTTCTGTACTTCAAAAAGCTGTCAATTATTAGATAAAGGTCTGTCACACATAACACAAGAGATTTCTGGCCATGTAGAGTAGAAGAAAGATGAGATTCGGAGGTCCAACCGAGAGCCATATGCAAAAAAAAGAGTTTTGAGTAATAAGCTTAAACAAGGGTGAGATGCTGATATATTACTAAGAGTTCTGTACTCCGAAAAGCTTTCAAATAGTAGGTGAAAGTCTGCCACATATAAAACAAAAGAGTTCTGGACACAAAAAGATGAGAAAGGGTGAGATGCTAAGGTTCAAACGATAGGTATGAGCAAAAAAAAGTGTGTTGAGCAATAGGCTTAGAGAAAGGTTAGATGCTGATACATTACTAAGAGTTCTGTACTCCGCAAAGCTTTCAAATAGTAGGTGAAGGTTTGCCACATATAAAACGATAGAGTTCTGGACACATAGATGTGGGAAAGGGTGAGATGCTGATGTTCAACCGAAAGTTATGAGCAAAAAAGTGTGTTGAGCAATAGGCTTAGAGAAAGGTGAGATGCTGATACATAACTAAGAGTTCTGTACTTCAGAAAGCTGTCAGTTAATAGATAAAGGTCTACTACACATAAAACAAGAGAGTTCTGGCCATGTAGAGTTGAAAAAGGGTGAGATGCTGAGGTCCAACCGAGAGTCACATGTCAAAAAAATGAATTGAGCAATGGACTTAGAGAAGGGTGAGACGCTGATACATTACTAAGAGTTCTGTACTATGACAAGCTTTCAAATAGTAGATGAAGGTCTGCCACATAAAAACGACAGAGTTCTGTTCACAAAGAGATGAGAGAGGGTGAGATGCTAATGTTCAAACGAGAGTTATGAGCCAAAAAAAGTGTGTTGAGCAACAGGTTTAGAGAAAGGTGAGATGCTGATACATTACTAAGAGTTCTGTAATTCAGAAAGCTGTCAATTAATAGATAAAGGTCTGCCACACATGAAACAAGAGAGTTCTGGCCATGTAGAGTTGAAAAAGAGATTCTGAGGTCCAACCGAGAGTCATATGCAAAAAAAAAGAGTTTTGACTAATAAGCTTAAACAAGGGTGAGATGCTGATACATTACTATGAGTTCTGTACTCCGAGAAGCTTTCAAATAGTAGGTGAAAGTCTGTGGTTCGGTGGTGTTTGTGGTTAAACTCCTCCGAAACGGCTTGACCTATTCTCACGCCACAGAGACTAGCCAATGGTAACATACCCTTAATATCATAATCATGACTATTCCAAGAAAAAATAATATATAGTCTGTATTTTCTGAGCTCTATAGCCCTCGGAGTCTCCTAGTCTCGAGTGAATAGGTTCATCTTAGACAAAATTATCAACCATTAGTACGATTGAAGTCAATTGTAAGTCTGCTATCATTCGTCCTACTGTACATCTGTTGGTGTACAATAAAGAATTATCTATCTATCTATCTATCTTATTCCTATTTAAACTATCATGGTCACTCCATTCAGTATCAAAACAATCGGGATATTAACATGATGCATTGTTTCGAGTTTCCGATATTTGATGATCACGGAGCGCCACAGTATACTGATATCTTCTTCTACTTCTTCTACTTACTGGAGCATCTGATGATTTATTAGATTAGGGTATTAGGCGACATATAAAACAAAAGAGTTCTGGACACAAAGAGATGAGAGAGGGTGAGATGCTCATGTTCAAACGAGAGTTATGAGCCAAAAAAAGTGTGTTGAGCAACAGGCTTAGAGAAAGGTGAGATGCTGATACATTACTAAGAGTTCTGTACTTCAAAAAGCTGTCAATTATTAGATAAAGGTCTGCGACACATAAAACAAGAGAGTTCTGGCCATGTAGAGTTGAAAAAGAGATTCTGAGGTCCAACCGAGAGTCATATGCAAAAAAAAAGAGTTTTGACTAATAAGCTTAAACAAGGGTGAGATGCTGATACATTACTATGAGTTCTGTACTCCGAAAAGCTTTCAAATAGTAGGTGAAAGTCTGCCACATATAAAACAAAAGAGTTCTGGACACAAAAAGATGAGAAAGGGTGAGATGCTAAGGTTCAAACGATAGGTATGAGCAAAAAAAAGTGTGTTGAGCAATAGGCTTAGAGAAAGGTTAGATGCTGATACATTACTAAGAGTTCTGTACTCCGCAAAGCTTTCAAATAGTAGGTGAAGGTTTGCCACATATAAAACGATAGAGTTCTGGACACATAGATGTGGGAAAGGGTGAGATGCTGATGTTCAACCGAAAGTTATGAGCAAAAAAGTGTGTTGAGCAATAGGCTTAGAGAAAGGTGAGATGCTGATACATAACTAAGAGTTCTGTACTTCAGAAAGCTGTCAGTTAATAGATAAAGGTCTACTACACATAAAACAAGAGAGTTCTGGCCATGTAGAGTTGAAAAAGGGTGAGATGCTGAGGTCCAACCGAGAGTCACATGTCAAAAAAATGAATTGAGCAATGGACTTAGAGAAGGGTGAGACGCTGATACATTACTAAGAGTTCTGTACTATGACAAGCTTTCAAATAGTAGATGAAGGTCTGCCACATAAAAACGACAGAGTTCTGTTCACAAAGAGATGAGAGAGGGTGAGATGCTAATGTTCAAACGAGAGTTATGAGCCAAAAAAAGTGTGTTGAGCAACAGGTTTAGAGAAAGGTGAGATGCTGATACATTACTAAGAGTTCTGTAATTCAGAAAGCTGTCAATTAATAGATAAAGGTCTGCCACACATAAAACAAGAGAGTTCTGGCCATGTAGAGTTGAAAAAGAGATTCTGAGGTCCAACCGAGAGTCATATGCAAAAAAAAAGAGTTTTGACTAATAAGCTTAAACAAGGGTGAGATGCTGATACATTACTATGAGTTCTGTACTCCGAGAAGCTTTCAAATAGTAGGTGAAAGTCTGCCACATATAAAACAAAAGAGTTCTGGACACAAAGAGATGAGAGAGGGTGAGATGCTCATGTTCAAACGAGAGTTATGAGCCAAAAAAAGTGTGTTGAGCAACAGGCTTAGAGAAAGGTGAGATGCTGATACATTACTAAGAGTTCTGTACTTCAAAAAGCTGTCAATTATTAGATAAAGGTCTGCGACACATAAAACAAGAGAGTTCTGGCCATGTAGAGTTGAAAAAGAGATTCTGAGGTCCAACCGAGAGTCATATGCAAAAAAAAAGAGTTTTGACTAATAAGCTTAAACAAGGGTGAGATGCTGATACATTACTATGAGTTCTGTACTCCGAAAAGCTTTCAAATAGTAGGTGAAAGTCTGCCACATATAAAACAAAAGAGTTCTGGATACAAAAAATTAGTGATGTATCAGCATCTCACCCTTCTCTAAGTCCATTGCTCAATTCATTTTTTTGACATATGACTCTCGGTTGGACCTCAGCATCTCACCTTTTTTCAACTCTACATGGTCAGAATTCTCTGTTTTTCTGTGTGGCAGACATATATCTAATAATTGACAGCTTTTAGAAGTGCAGAACTCTTAGTGATGTATCAGCATCTAACCTTTCTCTAAGCCTATTGCTCAACACACTTTTTTTTGCTCATAACTATCGTTTGAACCTTAGCATCTCACCCTTTCTCATCTTTTTGTGTCCAGAACTCTTTTGTTTTATATGTGGCAGACTTTCACCTACTATTTGAAAGCTTTTCGGAGTACAGAACTCTTAGTAATGTATCAGCATCTCACCCTTGTTTAAGCTTATTACTCAAAACTCTTTTTTTTGCATATGACTCTCGGTTGGACCTCAGAATCTCACCCTTTTTCAACTCTACATGGCCAGAACTCTCTTGTTTTATGTGTGACAGACCTTTATCTAATAATTGACAGCTTTTTGAAGTACAGAACTCTTAGTAATGTATCAGCATCTCACCTTTCTCTAAGCCTGTTGCTCAACACACTTTTTTTGGCTCATAACTCTCGTTTAAACATTAGCATCTCACCCTTTTTCAACTCTACATGGCCAGAACTCTCTTGTTTTATGTGTAGCTGACTTTTATCTAATAATTGACAGCTTTCTGAATTACAGAACTCTTAGTAATGTATCAGCATCTCACCTTTCTCTAAGCCTATTGCTCAACACACTTTTTTGCTCATAACTTTCGGTTGAACATCAGCATCTTACCCTTTCCCATATCTATGTGTCCAGAACTCTGTCGTTTTATATGTGGCAGACCTTCACCTACTATGTGAAAGCTTTGCGGAGTACAGAACTCTTAGTAATGTATCAGCATCTAACCTTTCTCTAAGCCTATTGCTCAACACACTTTTTTTTGCTCATAACTATCGTTTGAACCTTAGCATCTCACCCTTTCTCATCTTTTTGTGTCCAGAACTCTTTTGTTTTATATGTGGCAGACTTTCACCTACTATTTGAAAGCTTTTCGGAGTACAGAACTCTTAGTAATGTATCAGCATCTCACCCTTGTTTAAGCTTATTACTCAAAACTCTTTTTTTTGCATATGACTCTCGGTTGGATCTCAGAATCTCACCCTTTTTCAACTCTACATGGCCAGAACTCTCTTGTTTTATATGTGACAGACCTTTATCTAATAATTGACAGCTTTTTCAAGTACAGAACTCTTAGTAATGTATCAGCATCTCACCTTTCTCTAAGCCTGTTGCTCAACACACTTTTTTTGGCTCATAACTCTCGTTTGAACATTAGCATCTCACCCTTTTTCAACTCTACATGGCCAGAACTCTCTTGTTTTATGTGTTGCCGACCTTTATCTAATAATTGACAGCTTTCTGAAGTACAGAACTCTTAGTAATGTATCAGCATCTAACCTTTCTCTAAGCCTATTGCTCAACACACTTTTTTTTGCTCATAACTATCGTTTGAACCTTAGCATCTCACCCTTTCTCATCTTTTTGTGTCCAGAACTCTTTTGTTTTATATGTGGCAGACTTTCACCTACTATTTGAAAGCTTTTCGGAGTACAGAACTCTTAGTAATGTATCAGCATCTCACCCTTGTTTAAGCTTATTACTCAAAACTCTTTTTTTTGCATATGACTCTCGGTTGGACCTCAGAATCTCACACTTTTTCAACTCTACATGGCCAGAACTCTCTCGTTTTATCTGTGGCAGACCTTTGTCTAATAATTGACAGCTTTTTGAAGTACAGAACTCTTAGTGATGTATCAGCATCTAACCTTTCTCTAAGCCTATTGCTCAACACACTTTTTTTTGCTCATAACTATCGTTTGAACCTTAGCATCTCACCCTTTCTCATCTTTTTGTGTCCAGAACTCTTTTGTTTTATATGTGGCAGACTTTCACCTACTATTTGAAAGCTTTTCGGAGTACAGAACTCTTAGTAATATATCAGCATCTCACCCTTGTTTAAGCTTATTACTCAAAACTCTTTTTTTTGCATTTGACTCTCGGTTGGACCTCAGAATCTCACCTTTTTTCAACTCTACATGGCCAGAAATCTCTTGTTTTATGTGTGACAGACCTTTATCTAATAACTGACAGCTTTCTGAAGTACAGAACTCTTAGTAATGTATCAGCATCTCACCTTTCTCTAAGCCTGTTGCTCAACACACTTTTTTTGGCTCATAACTCTCGTTTGAACATTAGCATCTCACCCTCTCTCATCTCTTTGTGAACAGAACTCTGTCGTTTTATATGTGACAGACCTTCACCTACTATTTGAAAGCTTTGCGGAGTACAGAACTCTTAGTAATGTATCAGCATCTCACCCTTCTCTAAGTCCATTGCTCAATTCATTTTTTTGCTCATAACTATCGTTTGAACCTTAGCATCTCACCCTTTCTCATCTTTTTGTGTCCAGAACTCTATTGTTTTATATGTGGCAGACTTTCACCTACTATTTGAAAGCTTTTCGGAGTACAGAACTCTTAGTAATGTATCAGCATCTCACCCTTGTTTAAGCTTATTACTCAAAACTCTTTTTTTTGCATATGACTCTCGGTTGGACCTCAGAATCTCACCTTTTTTCAACTCTACATGGCCGGAACTCTCTTGTTTTATGTGTGACAGACATTTATCTAATAATTAACAGCTTTTTGAAGTACAGAACTCTTAGTAATGTATCAGCATCTCACCTTTCTCTAAGCCTGTTGCTCAACACACTTTTTTTGGCTCATAACTCTCGTTTGAACATTAGCATCTCACCCTCTCTCATCTCTTTGTGAACAGAACTCTGTCGTTTTATATGTGGCAGACCTTCATCTACTATTTGAAAGCTTGTCATAGTACAGAACTCTTAGTAATGTATCAGCATCTCACCCTTCTCTAAGTCCATTGCTCAATTCATTTTTTTGACATATGACTCTCGGTTGGACCTCAGCATCTCACCCTTTTTCAAATCTACATGGCCAGAACTCCCTTGTTTTATGTGTAGCTGACCTTTATCTAATAATTGACAGCTTTTTGAAGTACAGAACTCTTAGTTATGTATCAGCATCTCACCTTTCTCTAAGCCTGTTGCTCAACACACTTTTTTTGGCTCATAACTCTCGTTTGAACATTAGCATCTCACCCTTTTTCAACTCTACATGGCCAGAACTCTCTTGTTTTATGTGTAGCTGACTTTTATCTAATAATTGACAGCTTTCTGAATTACAGAACTCTTAGTAATGTATCAGCATCTCACCTTTCTCTAAGCCTATTGCTCAACACACTTTTTTGCTCATAACTTTCGGTTGAACATCAGCATCTTACCCTTTCCCATATCTATGTGTCCAGAACTCTGTCGTTTTATATGTGGCAGACCTTCACCTACTATGTGAAAGCTTTGCGGAGTACAGAACTCTTAGTAATGTATCAGCATCTAACCTTTCTCTAAGCCTATTGCTCAACACACTTTTTTGCTCATAACTTTCGGTTGAACATCAGCATCTTACCCTTTCCCATATCTATGTGTCCAGAACTCTGTCGTTTTATATATGGCAGACCTTCACCTACTATTTGAAAGCTTTGCGGAGTACAGAACTCTTAGTAATGTATCAGCATCTAACCTTTCTCTAAGCCTATTGCTCAACACACTTTTTTTTTGCTCATAACTATCGTTTGAACCTTAGCATCTCACCCTTTCTCATCTTTTTGTGTCCAGAACTCTTTTGTTTTATATGTGGCAGACTTTCACCTACTATTTGAAAGCTTTTCGGAGTAAAGAATTCTTAGTAATGTATCAGCATCTCACCCTTCTCTAAGTCCATTGCTCAATTCATTTTTTTGACATATGACTCTCGGTTGGACCTAATCATCTCACCTTTTTTCAATTCTACATGGCCAGAACTCTCTTTTTTTATATGTGGCAGACATTCATCTATTATTTGACATCTTTTTGAAGTACAGAACTCTTAGTAATGTATCAGCATCTCACCCTTCTCTAAGTCCATTGCTCAATTCATTTTTTTGCTCATAACTATCGTTTGAACCTTAGCATCTCACCCTTTCTCATCTTTTTGTGTCCAGAACTCTTTTGTTTTATATGTGGCAGACTTTCACCTACTATTTGAAAGCTTTTCGGAGTACAGAACTCTTAGTAATGTATCAGCATCTCACCCTTGTTTAAGCTTATTACTCAAAACTCTTTTTTTTGCATATGACTCTCGGTTGGACCTCAGAATCTCACCTTTTTTCAACTCTACATGGCCAGAACTCTCTTGTTTTAAGTGTGACAGACCTTTATCTAATAACTGACAGCTTTCTGAAGTACAGAACTCTTAGTAATGTATCAGCATCTAACCTTTCTCTAAGCCTATTGGTCAACACACTTTTTTTTGCTCATAACTATCGTTTGAACCTTAGCATCTCACCCTTTCTCATCTTTTTGTGTCCAGAACTCTTTTGTTTTACATGTAGCAGACTTTCACCTACCATTTGAAAGCTTTTTGGAGTACAGAACTCTTAGTAATGTATCAGCATCTCACCCTTAATTAAGCTTATTACTCAAAACTCTTTTTTTTGCATATGACTCTCGGTTGGACCTCAGTATCTCACCCTTTTTCAACTCTACATGGCCAGAACTCTCTTGTTTTATCTGTGGCAGACCTTTGTCTAATAATTGACAGCTTTTTGAAGTACAGAACTCTTAGTAATGTATCAGCATCTAACCTTTCTCTAAGCCTATTGCTCAACACACTTTTTTTGCTCATAACTATCGTTTGAACCTTAGCATCTCACCCTTTCTCATCTTTTTGTGTCCAGAACTCTTTTGTTTTATATGTGGCAGACTTTCACCTACTATTTGAAAGCTTTTCGGAGTACAGAACTCTTAGTAATGTATCAGCATCTCACCCTTGTTTAAGCTTATTACTCAAAACTCTTCTTTTTGCATATGACTCTCGGTTGGACCTCAGAATCTCACCTTTTTTCAACTCTACATGGCCAGAACTCTCTTGTTTTATGTGTGACAGACCTTTATCTAATAATTGACAGCTTTTTGAAGTACAGAACTCTTAGTAATGTATCAGCATCTCACCTTTCTCTAAGCCTGTTGCTCAACACACTTTTTTTGGCTCATAACTCTCGTTTGAACATTAGCATCTCACCCTCTCTCATCTCTTTGTGAACAGAACTCTGTCGTTTTATATGTGACAGACCTTCACCTACTATTTGAAAGCTTTGCGGAGTACAGAACTCTTAGTAATGTATCAGCATCTCACCCTTCTCTAAGTCCATTGCTTAATTCATTTTTTTGCTCATAACTATCGTTTGAACCTTAGCATCTCACCCTTTCTCATCTTTTTGTGTCCAGAACTCTTTTTTTTTATATGTGGCAGACTTTCACCTACTATTTGAAAGCTTTTCGGAGTACAGAACTCATAGTAATGTATCAGCATCTCACCCTTGTTTAAGCTTATTACTCAAAACTCTTTTTTTTGCATATGTCTCTCGGTTGGACCTCAGAATCTCACCTTTTTTCAACTCTACATGGCCAGAACTCTCTTGTTTTATATGTAGCTGACTTTTATCTAATAATTGACAGCTTTCTGAATTACAGAACTCTTAGTAATGTATCAGCATCTCACCTTTCTCTAAGCCTATTGCTCAACACACTTTTTTGCTCATAACTTTCGGTTGAACATCAGCATCTTACCCTTTCCCATATCTATGTGTCCAGAACTCTGTCGTTTTATATGTGGCAGACCTTCACCTACTATGTGAAAGCTTTGCGGAGTACAGAACTCTTAGTAATGTATCAGCATCTAACCTTTCTCTAAGCCTATTGCTCAACACACTTTTTTTTGCTCATAACTATCGTATGAACCTTAGCATCTCACCCTTTCTCATCTTTTTGTGTCCAGAACTCTTTTGTTTTATATGTGGCAGACTTTCACCTACTATTTGAAAGCTTTTCGGAGTACAGAACTCTTAGTAATGTATCAGCATCTCACCCTTGTTAAAGCTTATTACTCAAAACTCTTTTTTTTGCATATGACTCTCGGTTGGACCTCAGAATCTCACCCTTTTTCAACTCTACATGGCCAGAACTCTCTTGTTTTATGTGTGACAGACCTTTATCTAATAATTGACAGCTTTTTGAGGTACAGAACTCTTAGTAATGTATCAGCATCTCACCTTTCTCTAAGCCTGTTGCTCAACACACTTTTTTTGGCTCATAACTCTCGTTTGAACAATAGCATCTCACCCTCTCTCATCTCTTTGTGAACAGAACTCTGTCGTTTTATATGTGACAGACCTTCACCTACTATTTGAAAGCTTTGCGGAGTACAGAACTCTTAGTAATGTATCAGCATCTCACCCTTCTCTAAGTCCATTGCTCAATTCATTTTTTTGCTCATAACTATCGTTTGAACCTTAGCATCTCACCCTTTCTCATCTTTTTGTGTTAAGAACTCTTTTTTTTTATATGTGGCAGACTTTCACCTACTATTTGAAAGCTTTTCGGAGTACAGAACTCTTAGTAATGTATCAGCATCTCACCCTTGTTTAAGCTTATTACTCAAAACTCTTTTTTTTGCATATGACTCTCGGTTGGACCTCAGAATCTCACCTTTTTTCAACTCTACATGGCCAGAACTCTCTTGTTTTATATGTGACAGACCTTTATCTAATAATTGACAGCTTTTTCAAGTACAGAACTCTTAGTAATGTATCAGCATCTCACCTTTCTCTAAGCCTGTTGCTCAACACACTTTTTTTGGCTCATAACTCTCGTTTGAACATTAGCATCTCACCCTTTTTCAACTCTACATGGCCAGAACTCTCTTGTTTTATGTGTTGCCGACCTTTATCTAATAATTGACAGCTTTCTGAAGTACAGAACTCTTAGTAATGTATCAGCATCTAACCTTTCTCTAAGCCTATTGCTCAACACACTTTTTTTTGCTCATAACTATCGTTTGAACCTTAGCATCTCACCCTTTCTCATCTTTTTGTGTCCAGAACTCTTTTGTTTTATATGTGGCAGACTTTCACCTACTATTTGAAAGCTTTTCGGAGTACAGAACTCTTAGTAATGTATCAGCATCTCACCCTTGTTTAAGCTTATTACTCAAAACTCTTTTTTTTGCATATGACTCTCGGTTGGACCTCAGAATCTCACCCTTTTTCAACTCTACATGGCCAGAACTCTCTCGTTTTATCTGTGGCAGACCTTTGTCTAATAATTGACAGCTTTTTGAAGTACAGAACTCTTAGTGATGTAGCAGCATCTAACCTTTCTCTAAGCCTATTGCTCAACACACTTTTTTTTGCTCATAACTATCGTTTGAACCTTAGCATCTCACCCTTTCTCATCTTTTTGTGTCCAGAACTCTTTTGTTTTATATGTGGCAGACTTTCACCTACTATTTGAAAGCTTTTCGGAGTACAGAACTCTTAGTAATATATCAGCATCTCACCCTTGTTTAAGCTTATTACTCAAACTCTTTTTTTTGCATATGACTCTCGGTTGGACCTCAGAATCTCACCTTTTTTCAACTCTACATGGCCAGAAATCTCTTGTTTTATGTGTGACAGACCTTTATCTAATAACTGACAGCTTTCTGAAGTACAGAACTCTTAGTAATGTATCAGCATCTCACCTTTCTCTAAGCCTGTTGCTCAACACACTTTTTTTGGCTCATAACTCTCGTTTGAACATTAGCATCTCACCCTCTCTCATCTCTTTGTGAACAGAACTCTGTCGTTTTATATGTGACAGACCTTCACCTACTATTTGAAAGCTTTGCGGAGTACAGAACTCTTAGTAATGTATCAGCATCTCACCCTTCTCTAAGTCCATTGCTCAATTCATTTTTTTGCTCATAACTATCGTTTGAACCTTAGCATCTCACCCTTTCTCATCTTTTTGTGTCCAGAACTCTATTGTTTTATATGTGGCAGACTTTCACCTACTATTTGAAAGCTTTTCGGAGTACAGAACTCTTAGTAATGTATCAGCATCTCACCCTTGTTTAAGCTTATTACTCAAAACTCTTTTTTTTGCATATGACTCTCGGTTGGACCTCAGAATCTCACCTTTTTTCAACTCTACATGGCCGGAACTCTCTTGTTTTATGTGTGACAGACCTTTATCTAATAATTAACAGCTTTTTGAAGTACAGAACTCTTAGTAATGTATCAGCATCTCACCTTTCTCTAAGCCTGTTGCTCAACACACTTTTTTTGGCTCATAACTCTCGTTTGAACATTAGCATCTCACCCTCTCTCATCTCTTTGTGAACAGAACTCTGTCGTTTTATATGTGGCAGACCTTCACCTACTATGTGAAAGCTTTGCGGAGTACAGAACTCTTAGTAATGTATCAGCATCTAACCTTTCTCTAAGCCTATTGCTCAACACACTTTTTTTTGCTCATAACTATCGTATGAACCTTAGCATCTCACCCTTTCTCATCTTTTTGTGTCCAGAACTCTTTTGTTTTATATGTGGCAGACTTTCACCTACTATTTGAAAGCTTTTCGGAGTACAGAACTCTTAGTAATGTATCAGCATCTCACCCTTGTTAAAGCTTATTACTCAAAACTCTTTTTTTTGCATATGACTCTCGGTTGGACCTCAGAATCTCACCCTTTTTCAACTCTACATGGCCAGAACTCTCTTGTTTTATGTGTGACAGACCTTTATCTAATAATTGACAGCTTTTTGAGGTACAGAACTCTTAGTAATGTATCAGCATCTCACCTTTCTCTAAGCCTGTTGCTCAACACACTTTTTTTGGCTCATAACTCTCGTTTGAACAATAGCATCTCACCCTCTCTCATCTCTTTGTGAACAGAACTCTGTCGTTTTATATGTGACAGACCTTCACCTACTATTTGAAAGCTTTGCGGAGTACAGAACTCTTAGTAATGTATCAGCATCTCACCCTTCTCTAAGTCCATTGCTCAATTCATTTTTTTGCTCATAACTATCGTTTGAACCTTAGCATCTCACCCTTTCTCATCTTTTTGTGTTAAGAACTCTTTTTTTTTATATGTGGCAGACTTTCACCTACTATTTGAAAGCTTTTCGGAGTACAGAACTCTTAGTAATGTATCAGCATCTCACCCTTGTTTAAGCTTATTACTCAAAACTCTTTTTTTTGCATATGACTCTCGGTTGGACCTCAGAATCTCACCTTTTTTCAACTCTACATGGCCAGAACTCTCTTGTTTTATATGTGACAGACCTTTATCTAATAATTGACAGCTTTTTCAAGTACAGAACTCTTAGTAATGTATCAGCATCTCACCTTTCTCTAAGCCTGTTGCTCAACACACTTTTTTTGGCTCATAACTCTCGTTTGAACATTAGCATCTCACCCTTTTTCAACTCTACATGGCCAGAACTCTCTTGTTTTATGTGTTGCCGACCTTTATCTAATAATTGACAGCTTTCTGAAGTACAGAACTCTTAGTAATGTATCAGCATCTAACCTTTCTCTAAGCCTATTGCTCAACACACTTTTTTTTGCTCATAACTATCGTTTGAACCTTAGCATCTCACCCTTTCTCATCTTTTTGTGTCCAGAACTCTTTTGTTTTATATGTGGCAGACTTTCACCTACTATTTGAAAGCTTTTCGGAGTACAGAACTCTTAGTAATGTATCAGCATCTCACCCTTGTTTAAGCTTATTACTCAAAACTCTTTTTTTTGCATATGACTCTCGGTTGGACCTCAGAATCTCACCCTTTTTCAACTCTACATGGCCAGAACTCTCTCGTTTTATCTGTGGCAGACCTTTGTCTAATAATTGACAGCTTTTTGAAGTACAGAACTCTTAGTGATGTAGCAGCATCTAACCTTTCTCTAAGCCTATTGCTCAACACACTTTTTTTTGCTCATAACTATCGTTTGAACCTTAGCATCTCACCCTTTCTCATCTTTTTGTGTCCAGAACTCTTTTGTTTTATATGTGGCAGACTTTCACCTACTATTTGAAAGCTTTTCGGAGTACAGAACTCTTAGTAATATATCAGCATCTCACCCTTGTTTAAGCTTATTACTCAAACTCTTTTTTTTGCATATGACTCTCGGTTGGACCTCAGAATCTCACCTTTTTTCAACTCTACATGGCCAGAAATCTCTTGTTTTATGTGTGACAGACCTTTATCTAATAACTGACAGCTTTCTGAAGTACAGAACTCTTAGTAATGTATCAGCATCTCACCTTTCTCTAAGCCTGTTGCTCAACACACTTTTTTTGGCTCATAACTCTCGTTTGAACATTAGCATCTCACCCTCTCTCATCTCTTTGTGAACAGAACTCTGTCGTTTTATATGTGACAGACCTTCACCTACTATTTGAAAGCTTTGCGGAGTACAGAACTCTTAGTAATGTATCAGCATCTCACCCTTCTCTAAGTCCATTGCTCAATTCATTTTTTTGCTCATAACTATCGTTTGAACCTTAGCATCTCACCCTTTCTCATCTTTTTGTGTCCAGAACTCTATTGTTTTATATGTGGCAGACTTTCACCTACTATTTGAAAGCTTTTCGGAGTACAGAACTCTTAGTAATGTATCAGCATCTCACCCTTGTTTAAGCTTATTACTCAAAACTCTTTTTTTTGCATATGACTCTCGGTTGGACCTCAGAATCTCACCTTTTTTCAACTCTACATGGCCGGAACTCTCTTGTTTTATGTGTGACAGACCTTTATCTAATAATTAACAGCTTTTTGAAGTACAGAACTCTTAGTAATGTATCAGCATCTCACCTTTCTCTAAGCCTGTTGCTCAACACACTTTTTTTGGCTCATAACTCTCGTTTGAACATTAGCATCTCACCCTCTCTCATCTCTTTGTGAACAGAACTCTGTCGTTTTATATGTGGCAGACCTTCATCTACTATTTGAAAGCTTGTCATAGTACAGAACTCTTAGTAATGTATCAGCATCTCACCCTTCTCTAAGTCCATTGCTCAATTCATTTTTTTGACATATGACTCTCGGTTGGACCTCAGCATCTCACCCTTTTTCAAATCTACATGGCCAGAACTCCCTTGTTTTATGTGTAGCTGACCTTTATCTAATAATTGACAGCTTTTTGAAGTACAGAACTCTTAGTTATGTATCAGCATCTCACCTTTCTCTAAGCCTGTTGCTCAACACACTTTTTTTGGCTCATAACTCTCGTTTGAACATTAGCATCTCACCCTTTTTCAACTCTACATGGCCAGAACTCTCTTGTTTTATGTGTAGCTGACTTTTATCTAATAATTGACAGCTTTCTGAATTACAGAACTCTTAGTAATGTATCAGCATCTCACCTTTCTCTAAGCCTATTGCTCAACACACTTTTTTGCTCATAACTTTCGGTTGAACATCAGCATCTTACCCTTTCCCATATCTATGTGTCCAGAACTCTGTCGTTTTATATGTGGCAGACCTTCACCTACTATGTGAAAGCTTTGCGGAGTACAGAACTCTTAGTAATGTATCAGCATCTAACCTTTCTCTAAGCCTATTGCTCAACACACTTTTTTGCTCATAACTTTCGGTTGAACATCAGCATCTTACCCTTTCCCATATCTATGTGTCCAGAACTCTGTCGTTTTATATATGGCAGACCTTCACCTACTATTTGAAAGCTTTGCGGAGTACAGAACTCTTAGTAATGTATCAGCATCTAACCTTTCTCTAAGCCTATTGCTCAACACACTTTTTTTTTGCTCATAACTATCGTTTGAACCTTAGCATCTCACCCTTTCTCATATTTTTGTGTCCAGAACTCTTTTGTTTTATATGTGGCAGACTTTCACCTACTATTTGAAAGCTTTTCGGAGTACAGAACTCTTAGTAATGTATCAGCATCTCACCCTTCTCTAAGTCCATTGCTCAATTTATTTTTTTGACATATGACTCTCGGTTGGATCTCAGCATCTCACCTTTTTTCAACTCTACATGGCCAGAACTCTCTTGGTTTATGTGTGACAGACCTTTATCTAATAATTAACAGCTTTTTGAAGTACAGAACTCTTAGTAATGTATCAGCATCTCACCTTTCTCTAAGCCTATTGCTCAACACACTTTTTTTGACTCATAACTCTCGTTTGAACCTTAGCATCTTACCTTTTCTCATCTCTTTGTGTACAGAACTCTGTCGTTTTATATGTGGCAGACCTTCACCTACTATTTCAAAAGCTTTGCGGAGTACAGAACTCTTAGTAATGTATCAGCATCTCACCCTTCTCCAAGTCCATTGCTCAATTTATTTTTTTGACATATGACTCTCGGTTGGACCTCAGCATCTCACCCATTTTCAACTCTACATGGCCAGAACTCTCTTGTTTTATGTGTAGCAGACCTTTATCTATTAATTGACAGCTTTCTGAAGTACAGAACTCTTAGTAATGTATCAGCATCTCACCTTTCTCTAAGCCTATTGCTCAACACACTTTTTTGCTCATAACTTTCGGTTGAACATCAGCATCTCACCCTTTCCCATATCTATGTGTCCAGAACACTCTCGTTTTATATGTGGCAGACCTCTACCTACCATTTAAAAGTATTTTGGAGTACAGAACAATTAGAAGTGTATCAGCATCTCACCCTTGTTAAGCGTATTGGTCAAAACGGTAAGTTTTTTTGGCACATAAACCACATCATCTCACCTTACTTCAACTCAATATGTTCAGAACTCTGTTATTTCTTATGTAGCAGACTGTATCTATGATACAAAAGTATAATAATGCACAGAACTCTAAGTTAGGTGACAGCATATCACCATTTTTTAAATGTTGTGTAGAACATATTCGTCTTTTCGTGTGTGATCTCTCTATACTCAGTATATATAAACCTCAGTATCTCTGTCCTATATAGTGTTTCTTCGATTCTTATTAAAGTCAAGCAGTAGAGCAATCAACAGAATAAGTTTATAATGCAAAGCTTCTTAGTTATCCACGTCTGCATGGTCAATGAAGCGAAATTCGATGAAATGCCGTAATATATTTTGTGAAGTTAAAATCTCAATTTTTAAAAATGCGATTTCGATACAAAAATCTATAGAACTTTTGTTGAAACTTATCTAGAACTGTGTAACTATGTTAATTACCACTATTTTTGAGGTTTTTTGATGAGATGCTGGAAATTTTTTGTGAAGTTAGCATCTCATTTTTTTAAAGTTCGATTTTGGTACTTAAATCAATGGAACTATTGTTAAAACTTATTGAGAACTATAGAACTATGTGGGATGCCAATAGAACTATCGTTTTTTTGTGAGATGCCAGCAAGTGAGATGCTAAGTTCACATACGTCCTGTTAAGGACTCAAGCATTTTCCGAAAGTCTTAAGTGGTTTTTATTGCTTCGAAGTAAAATTTAAATAGAAAAACTGAAAACAATGGTACCTACCCAATGTTTTTATGTCTAGTGCAATAAAATTGATTGACGAATGAATTTATTTATTTTGAATAGTTTAAAACATACATACAGCCACATATTTTTTACACCAATAGATATTTTCTGTTTCCCATCACTGACCCATCTGTCAAAAAGTTCAAGCTATGTTGTACAAGGTATAGCTATCCGCATGCGGCAAACTAAAGCTAATATAATAAGCGTAGGTATTGTAGTAAGTCATTATCATCAGATTTTTCAAAATTAATGTTTTTCGGTAATACCTAAATATCGGTTATCATTTGGTAATCTGGCAGGAACTAGGGGGCCCCATTCGATCGCGGGGCCCTGGGTACGTGCCCATAGTGCCCAGTGGGGAAGAGGGGCCTGCCTGTGTCGGCCGGGTGCGAGTGATATGTTGGCTATCTCACCTCCGGCAACCGAAGACTCAAAGATAGCGGCGAGGGATATACCTGCCAACCACTGCCGGCATCCAACAACGACCCACACTCAGTATGCGTATTAGCCGGTTTGAATCTGACATAACCTCTCCCACAGGTTGCGGGCGGGTGGATTTATGGGTAACCGCGGGGATTTTTGGCACAAATAATGGCGCTTTTTGCGCTAACGAAACACGCCAACTCAGCTTCGGCTGGGGTAATATCTACGCGAATTTTGCGCATATAAAAAAGTAAGTACGTCATGCATGTACCTACTTCTTTTTTTCTTATACCACTTAGGTGGCAGACAAGCGCACGGTTCTCCTGATGGAAAGTGGTTACTGGCCTATGGACGATTGTAACACCAGAGAAGTCACTCTCGCGCTGCCGACCCTGTAAGCACAGAGTTTCTGTTCCGCCAGTGTAGAGGACAAAGCAGGACAAGCCTTTAGTCATCCCACTGACAGCACAATTTCTCCAGTGAGCTCTGGCTACCCTACTCACCACTGGGAACACAACACGAAGTTATTTTTTTGTAAATAAGTACATGCATAGTATGGTATACATAACTGTACAACCTTTACAACAAGACTATCGTATAGGAGAATTTCTAATGTCCAAGACGTGTTCCTTGTTAGTCAGAATAATCCATCTAAATTCACCACGAGATAATGAGGACACGACCGGTCCGAACAGTCCGACTGGGGAAGTACCTACGCCCTACAGAATATCACGGCCATAATAACCTCGTCTTGTGTTCCCGGCGGTGAGTAGGGTAGTCAGAGCTCACTGGAGATTTTTGTGCTATCAGTGGGAAGACTAAATGCTTGTCCTGATTGTTTCTTCTGTACTGGCGGTACAGAAACTTTCTGTTCTTACAGGGTCGGTAGCATGGGTGTAACGCCCCTGGTGTTGCACACGTTCATAGGTCACGGTAACCACTTTCCATCAGGTAAACCGTGTGCTTGTCTGCCATCCAATTGCTGTAAAAAAAAGTTGTATAATCTTAGTCCATGAGAACTACAATTTTTGACATCTGCAATGATAAAACAATCTCTTCAGGAGTAGAATTGTAGAACAACGAAGCATTTCTATCTAATGTGTTAACTACTATAATATAATATGGCTACTAGCTTCCGCCCGCGGCTTCGCCCGCGTGGTGTGTTGATAAAAAGCAGCCTATTGCAAAAATAACAAAATCGAAGAATAAATAAGCTTATCTAGCAAATAAATGAATTTGATTTGATTTGATTTGATACGTCTTTTTTTAAGGTTGTGTCTCCAATGTAAGAACGGGACCCTAAAGAATTTGAATAAGAATTTGAAAATTTTTGAGAAGGATAGATAGGTACGGATATAATGATTGATGGTGATGGTAATACAAAAGTTATAACTACTGCAATATACTCTTATAAACTACATTAAAAGATTTATTTCGTTCAGCAAAGACATGTAGATTTTGCGATTTAGAAACGCGGGAGCAAGCCACATAGAGCTGGCCGTGGGAAAAACATGGTGAGCCTAAATGTAAGCCTGCTACCTTTAAGGTTTGACCCTGCGATTTGTTGATGGTCATTGAAAACGCAACTTTTAAAGGGAACTGCAGGCGTTTAAAATTATCTAAAACGATCTAGCGCCTCAATGGCGTGTTTGTGATGCCAGATATTCAGCATGCTGGCGACGCCGATCTAGAGACTGATCTGGTGTTTCAGCAGCTCTGTGAGCTGCCCCACGCACCGCCTGTTCAAGCCTTCGCAGTTCAGCTTGAGGAAACGTCTCGTTAAGTCTAGCTACTTTCATAACTCGAGCTCAATTAGAGCTTTGGGAAAGATTAGACTTACGCTTTCGCGGCATAATTCTTAGTAGATACCTACTTTTCTACACTTCCAAAAAATACAATATTGCCTATTCAATTAAAATGACAGCAATACAATATTTTTAATTTGCTAATTGTAAAAGAAAATCACGATGCCGGTGGTATTATCACATAAATATATATTGTTGCCAAAAACAGAAAATTACCTATCTATGTATAACTGTTCAAGTGTTCAATGAAGATAAAAACAAAGAAATGCTTATCATTAACAACCACAGACAAATTACGTTTTCGTTGTTTTGTTATGAGTAAACCCTATTATTATTAATACCAAAAAGAAAT
Source organism: Eilema griseolum (assembly GCA_963662185.1). Classification (NCBI taxonomy): domain Eukaryota; kingdom Metazoa; phylum Arthropoda; class Insecta; order Lepidoptera; family Erebidae; genus Eilema; species Eilema griseolum. The sequence goes on along the minus strand of OY759242.1, from coordinate 23,993,135 downwards.
CAAATACTATAAACCTACTTAATAATAATTAAAAATATAACTGAAGGAATTCTTATAATTAACTGCTAACCACAGACAAATGACGCTTTAATTTTATTATTATCAATACCAAAAAAAAGAAAATATTAACCTACGTAATAATTAAAAATAAACACAAAGTAATTCAATTATTATTATCATATTACCTTTATTCTTATAAACAAAAACTTGTATTATATTATTATTAAGTTTAATATATTATTAAACGGCTGTTTTACTAAAAAAGGCCCGTCAATACAATAGGTAGGTCTTTTGTTTTTTTTTTTACGTGCGCAAAATCCCCACGGATACCTCCCCACCGGAGCCGGTGGAGAAGGCTATGTCGGACTCGAACCGACTAAAACGCACGCCGCCTGTGGGTCGTTTTGTTTGCCGAAGGTGAGGTTGACAGGCATATCCCTCGCACCCCGGCCGACAATAGGTAGGTCTAGTCAGTCAGCGACATGAAATTATTTTTTTGCGCGTTATTTGATTTTGCTATATCTCCTAAAGTATTTATTTAATTTGCATGGTGTAAAGGGAAAAAATAATCTGCATGAAATGTTCAAGCCAACCAATCTATTTAAAATTATAAGGATTAATAACGTATTTGTATAAATAGTTTTCCAAGTTAGCACTTTGTAATTGCCTATTTTTTTAAGTATTTAAATGGATATAGTATGTTATCCTTAAGAGCTGGACATATGGTATCGCGGACTTTTCTGTAGATCTATATAAGATAGACAACTACACCATACATTATTTTGTTATATCTTAAAGGGTTTAGGCAGCGTTTTCGTTGAAAGCTATCAGACAACTTATTTTTTTCCGTCATTGTCAAGAATTATCGTTACTTAAACGCTTTCATCCCTGTTGACCGGGATAAAAAGTAGCCTATATGTTAATCCAGGGTATAACCTATATACATACCAAATTTCAACTAAATCGGTCCAGCCGTTTATGCGTGAAAGAGTAACAAACATCCACACATCCATTCTCACAAACTTTCACATTTATAATATTAGTAGGACTAGCCGATCCGCCCCCCCTTGATCACGTATTTATTTTGAATCATCAAATATTATACATAATAGACGAACCAGTAGTTTCTGAAATTAGCGCTCACAAACAAACAAACTCTTCAGCTTTATAATAAAAGTCTAGGTGCTAAATGGTCAGATGCTATTCAGCTGGGTGCTCTAAGTAAACTACACCATTTAAATGTTTAAATTGCTCCGCAACGTTTCGGTGGCTTTTCAGCATCCATGGTCATTGTTATACAAAATGGCAAGTGTGGGTGACTGACAGCGGGAGCGACAAAGGATCGCAGGCCAAACTGCCCGCGTACGAAGGCAACTCGGGCGTCGTAGGTCGATGAACGACCTCCGCCCCCCATGAGTGTAGGCTTGGGGGTGACTGGTGAAGCCGCCTGTCACCTCGCACACCTCCCCGTTTCTAGGGACAAGTTGGGGACTCTGCAGTCCCCACACCCGAGGAGAGGGTCACTGTGACTCCTCTGGTGTTACAGACGTCAATAGGTCACGGTAACCACTTTCCATCAGGTGGGCCAGGTTGTCTGCTAACTAAGTGGTATAAAAAAAAATATTAGTTGATATAGCTATATCTATACTATCTATACTAATATTATAAAGCTGCAGAGTTTGTTTGTTTGTTTGAACGGGCTAATCTCTGGAACTACTGGTCCGATTTGAATGATTCTTTCAGTTTTGGGTAGTCCATTTATCGAGGAAGGTTTTAGGCTATATATCATTACGCTGCTACTTAAGGGAGCGGAGTATTGATAATAAATGTTAACAAATCCGGCAATTTTTCATACATATTTTGAAGACAAAAACATACGGGCTCAAAGGGATATGAAGCTTCAAATTATACCCCGGGCGAAGCTGGGGTGGGTCAGCTAGTGGCATATATATGGCAAGTGTGGGTGACTTTCGGAGATAAGCTAGTCTTATCATTTATGTTCTTTATATTGTTTTAATGGTTAGGACACCACTAAACGCATCCAGTGCTTGAGAGTAGTAACTAGTAACTTATTACTAGTACATGCTAGTATCTAACTACAGGTGCTAACTACCTTAATATTTCCTGTTTTAAATATTTGCTTAGCGAATATACATAAAATTTACATTTTCAGGAACAAAAAGAATTTAATTACTGAAATGACAACAATAATAAATACTTATTGTCGTCAAAAATTGCAACGAAACGCAAAATAACTAGATAAGTAATAAATTTAATATCCTAACTAGACGTAATTAGCCTAACGTTAACAAAATAATTGTTTCTTTTATTCACTTCCTCCTGAAAAACATTATTTAATAAAAAAAGCAGTTGACAAAAATTTATGTGACGCTATTATATATACGCATAGCATTAATCCAACGAGTTTCGCATTAATTAATCACAGATAATATTAACAAACTTTCTTATTAGCCGCGTGGTTCCCGGCAAAGTAGAATTTGGAACACGCCATCTCTTCCCATGCGGTGTCGTACAAGGCGACTAAGGAATAGGGCTGTTTAACATCAGACAGATATAATACTGCCTCAACCTCATATGAATGGCTTAAGTCAACAATAGTGCCCGGAAGACGGCAATAGGCTCACCCTCTATTACGTGTTAATTCACCTTCTCTATTACGTGTTAATTCACCTTTGCCTAACCCTTCGAAGATAAAGGCGTGATTATATGTATGTATGTATGTAGATATAAACATCCCAGACTCAGTCTCAGATGAATGGCTTAAGTCAACAGTAGTGCCCGGAAGACGGCAAAATTTAAAAGGCCCCCCCTATTACGCCGGAGCGAATTCAATGATTGGTGAAATGTGGGTGTTAATTCACCTTAGGTCTTAGATGTCATCCGCACACGGTGCCAAACATCCGATCAAGAACCAAGCGGTTCGGAGACACTTTCCTCTGTCGCACCATCAAGGCCTGGAATTCATTACCAGCTCACGTGTTTCCTTCTTCCTACAGTCCCGGGTCCTTTAAGCGGGGCGTGAAAAAGCATATGATGAGGCCGTCAAGCTGAGTGTCACCATTGTCACACGGTATGTGTAAGTAATGGTGACCCTCTTTTTTGGGACTTTGCCTTCAGTTTACCATCAATCAGGCAAGGCGAAGTCTAATTGACGTGTCCTATATATATAAAAAAAAAACCTCTGCCTAACCCTCCGGGAATAAAGGCGTGTTTGTATGTATGTATGTTTTTTGCCACACATTTTTCGCATATTCTCAGCGAGACTGGGACATGAGAACATGATCCCACGCTGAGGGTCAAAGGATGCCTTATGTCAACCAAATCGGCTTGTGGTTTTAGTCGGTGGGTTGCTCCAGCAGGGGGGAAAGGGGGGGGAGGTTATCCGTGGGTATTTCCGCACTGTACAAAAAGTGTTCTAATTCCTGTTTTGCCTTATTCTTAGAAGCGATTACGTAAGATTTACGAACAATTAATGATACATACCTGCTACATTATTATCTTAATTAGGCAAAGCAGGACAAGCCTTTGGTCTTTCCACTGACAGCACAAAAACTCTCCAGTGAGCTCTGGCTATCCTACTCACCGCTGGGAACACAACACGAGGTTATTATGGCCGCAGTATTCTGTACTTCCCCAGTCGGACTGTTCATTAAGTTCATTTGGATGGTAATACCGTCGTGGATATAATTTGAGGTTGGTTTAGCCTGTCAATCAAGACTCCAGTCCCGGTTGCAGACATAGCTTATACATAGCGCGGAACTGGAAGCCCACTTTCTCTTGTAATAATTGTTGTCGTTAGTTTTCGTGGTCTGCGACTAGTACGTTATTCTGTATGCTTTCTTCTGAAAGGAATCTGTTGTTTATGGAGTTAACGCGATCATGGTTTAGAAAAAAAAGGTACATACATAAAAAAACTCAAAATATACAACATCGCTTTTCTGCGCAGTCGGATAAACACCGGACAGTTTGTTTACAGAATAACTAAATAAATATTCCACAACATTCCACACAATGCTATCTAGACTCATGGTAAGTGGTTGCGCCGATGTAGAAGCTGTATTTCTTGACGCGGAAACACACTCCTTCTATACCCAGCTCCCCTCCCGCACTAACCATAGTATAGTACTAGACATAGTTTCCGTCCGCCATTTGTGATATATAGACACTGAGTCCCGCTATGAACTAGCCAGCGTAAAGGCGGACCGCGCTCGCGTCTCTCAAAATGAATAATATTTGTTACATTTTTACCGCTTCATAGACTTTTACCGATCGGATTGTGCCTCTCGTGTGTTCCTCAAGTGATCTAGTGATGCTGACGGCAGCTCCTGAGCAAGGAAGAGAAGATCCGTGTACCGGCTGCGATGAAAACACGTGTGTCGTGAAGGTTAGTGCATCCTCTCCTAATTTCTCGGGTTGCAGTCATTGCCTGGATCACATCCGCGGCAACCCGGTCACCTGTCTTGTTTGTGTGTAAAGCGTCAATGGAACAGTTATCTACATCCCCGCAATACAGTCCACTACCGCACGTGGCCAATCGCGCCACCATTCTTTTTGGTCCTGATCGAACCGGATTTTAGCCGTAGTTCGTAGTTTTGTTATTATTCTAATGGGAATAAGCGCACCGCACCTAAATGCCTGGTTATTTTAGTAGAAAACCCCGCATCCAGACATTTAGGATTAGATTTGTGGTCCGTTCGCCGCTGGCTCGCATAGTACCTACCTAGTACAATACATAGGTTAGGTATCGTATCAACACTTAGTCGTATTTCGCAATTTTCGCACCGCGCCTAAATACCTAGTTATTTTAGTAGAAAACCCCGCATCTAGGCATTTAGGCTTAGATCTTAGGTATACTAGACACCCTAGTGCATAGGCACAGTGTAATACCTAACGCATTTGGCTTTGTTTTATTTTTTCAATTACGTTGTTCGCTCGCATCTTATTCCAATTCATACGAAAGTATTTTAATTTGAATAGATATTACGCAATACTTAATCTCTGAAATAATAGTTGAACCTGGACAGCGGTCTGGCTCGCGTAAGTACGACCTGGCTGTTGCTAGGCGCGTTTTGTTCAAGCGTGCATTCACAGTTGTAAATACCTACCTACCTGCCGAGTATCGCTCCCGCCGCGTCGCTGCTCTGTACCGCTAAGATTAAGTCATTTCATATTTGTTGTTTACCGCACTTTAGTTTGAGATTTAATTGTAAACATGTCCCCAAAGGTTGATAAGACCGGTAAGGTTCAATTGAAACTTTTATACGCTAAAAAGGAAATGATTTACTCTCGCGTACAATCGATTTATGATAATGCACTTAAAACCTCTGATTTGGCCATCAGAGATTCGTTCTTGTGTTCTATAGAAAACTTAGATAGTCTACGCGCGGATTTCGAAACCTTAGTACATGACATCAACGTTTTAGAGTTGAATTTGGATCCCGATTACTCAGTGAGTTATCAAGCCTTGTCGTCGTTTGACGATTTGTATTGTCGTATCAAACGCGTCGCTAGGAGTTTGGAGAAACCGGCTGACCTACCCAACCCCACTCGCGACCGACCTAAGTTGCCACCAATTCAAATACCCGAATTTGATGGTAACATTCGCAATTGGTGTCTATTTATAGATAGTTTTGAGAATACAATAGATAAGAACGATTCGTTGACAGATCACGAAAAATTGCATTATCTCGTTGAAAAATTGACTGGTAAAGCTATAACCGTTTGCGCTGGAATTACGTTTAGTGCCGAGAATTATAATTTAATTTTAAATACTTTGAAAGCTAGGTATGAGGATAAAAGATCGGTAGCTAACGCCTATTTAGATCAGATGTTTGATTTGAAATCTATTACGGCATGTAACGATCAAAACTTAGAGAAATTTCTAGATACTTTCGCGTCAGCTGTTCGCGCCGTAAAGAACCTAAAGATCGATGACCTCTGCGACTTCGTATTTTTGTATATGGGTTTAAGGAAATTAGATTCCGAAACCATTCGTTTGTTTGAGTCGGATCATCGCGGCAATAAAATTCCTAAGTTCGAAGACTTAGAAAGTTTTGTTCGCGAGCATATAAAGGTATTGCAACGCTCTTCATCGAAACATGAAGGCGCGAAGATAGTTGTTGATTCTGCACGCAAAGTAGATGCGTCATCGAAGTCGCTGAGGTCAACTCATACTTATGTTAGTACCGCACCAGCACATGTACAATCACCTGTTTGCTCTTTGTGTAGTACTCATCATTCGCAACTGTACAGGTGTCCTGGTTTTCTAAAATTGTCGCCTAGTGATCGTTATAAATTTGTTCGCGCTAATAATTTTTGTTTTAATTGTCTCGGTACTAAACACCGCGTTGTTTTATGTAATAGTAGAAATAGTTGTCGCAAATGTCAAGCGAGACACCACACTTTGCTTCATTTTGAGAATAGTAATGCCGCATCCAATGTGAGCACGGTTGGCTCGTCGAGCGGTGACACACGGCAGCCTGCGCCGCAGCCGCAGCCCGCGCTCGCGCGCGCTCCGGCCCGCCCGGTGACCGCCGCGGATGACGTCACCTTGTGTTCGTTCTCCGCTAGTGCTGCACTCACTACTGTGTGTCTTGCGACCGCTCGCGTTGTTATTGTTGATGCATTAGGTAAGCCGCGCATTGTTCGAGCGCTGTTAGATGGCGCTTCGCAAAGTAATTTCATTACTCAAGATTGTTGTCGGCGTCTTGGTTTCAATGTTGATAACAATGTTGATTCGATTCTCCCGCACCTCCAGTTATCACGTAAGGTTCAAGGGGGACCGACGTACCCCGCTCCGCACGCACTGGAAACAGTTCTTGGTTTTGTTATAATTGGTTCCGCACCCGCTTCTATAGATAGTTTTAGTCACTCGACTGCTTCGTTCTGTTGCACCGTCGAGCCGCCACTGGAGTCTACCATCCGCAAGTTTTCGCTCGGTGGCTCCCGTGTATCCGCTGAAAAACGCTTTCTTTGTTTGGAACGAAAGATGCAGGCGTCCCCAAAGTCGAAGCGGGCCTATGATGAGGTTGTTAACGAATATTTAGATAAAGGTTACATCTCACCTGCGCCTGCGGACACTGGCGGGACCCAGCCTTCGTACATTATCCCGCACCGCGGAGTTATTAGAGAAGATAAGCTTACTACTAAAACTCCGCGTAGTTTTGGATGGCAGTGCTAAGACTAGCACTTCCGTGTCGCTTAATGACATTTTGTATTGTGGTCGGAATCTTTAAGGTAATTTATTTGACATAATTGTAAATTTTCGCATTAATATTAGTAGAATTTTAGCTTTTAGGACTCAACAGTCGCTTTGTGTTGGGCCCACTCTTCGCCCCATCGTTGGGACACATTCGTCGCTAATAGAGTGGCAAAAATTCAATCTGAATTGGCGCCACATAATCTCTTTCACGTTGCTGGCACCGACAACCCAGCCGATTGTCTCTCTCGTGGATTGCTTCCTTCGCAAATTTCGGATCACCCGTTGTGGTTTGGTGGACCGTCCTGGATTCATGCCGCGTTAGATGGGTGGCCAGTTAGTCAATAGTCAACAGCCCGCAATACAGTCCACTACCGCACGTGGCCAATCGCGCCACCAGTAAGCATAGCTTAACTAGCTTGTATTCTCAGATCAATGCAAATATACATATTCATGCATACAAATATTTGCACTGAGCGAAAATCAAACCCGCGCCGCCGGCGTAGCTGTCGAATGTTCTACGACCACTACTCTACGCCTGAAGGGACACTGTAAGTGTAGCATGTGACGGTACATGGTGAAACGAAAATATTAAAAATATCGAGAATAAGCGGGTAAAAGAAGAACCTACTACCTCACGGAGTCGAAGAGGGTGGGCGTGCACCACTGAGCCAGTCAGCCTGTTACCACGGCCGGTGTAACCTGGTCAAAACGTCAGGCAAATCAAAGGTATGTAGGTGCGGGAGCGGCAGCGGGAGCGACGAAGGATCGCAAGCCAAGCTGCCCGCGTACGAAGGCAACTCGGGCGTCAGAGGTCGATGAACGACCTCCGCCCCCCATGAGCGCCGGCCTGGGGATGATAAGTGGAGCCGCCTGTCACCCTGGTAGAAGCAGATTGCAGCGGTGGCGCGCCTGGCGTGCCTCCCCGTTTCCGGGTCGAGTTGGGGACTCTTTAGTCCCCACACCCGAGACGAGGGCCAGATCGTGAGAGATGGCCCTGGGTCGGCCGGGGTGCGAGGGATATGCCTGTCAACCTCATCTTCGGCAACCAAAGCGACCCACAGGCGGCGTGCGTTTTAGTCGGTTCGAGTCCGATTTTGTCCGTGGGGATTTTGCGCACGTAAAAAAAAAAAAAAAAAGGTATGGAGGTAGGTACCTATACCATGAGCGCGCTAATTCCCGTTAACATTATTGTACATCATGGAACGCGAAAGTTTAAAAGTTGGTTTCGTGGATATTAAGAGAAACAAACTCAATGTAATTTATATTCAAATCGTGAGACAGCAGAGTCGTTTCTCGAGATAACGTCCATTGTAATAAACCGTTCAGAAACCTTCTTTCCGATCTATCACAAGCTCACGTGTTTCCTTCTTCCTACAATCCCGGGTCCTTTAAGCGGGGCGTGAAAAAGTATATGATGAGGCCGCCAAGCTGAATGTCACCATTGTCACACGGTATGTGTAAGTAATGGTGACCCTCTTTTCTGAGACTTTACCTTCAGCTTACCATCAGGCAAGGCGAAGACTAATTGACGTGTTCTATATAAAAAAAAAAATAAAAAAAATAAAGTTCGTTTATAAACATCCTAACCCCTCGCTTTCACCTAAGTATAAAACATTTTGTAGGAGGTATGACACGGCGGTATTTCTGTTCAATTGAGCAGTCAGACTGGGGAAGTACCTCCACCCTACAAAATACCGCGGCCATAATAACCTCGTGTTGTGTTCCCGGCGGTGAGTAGGGTAGCCAGAGCTCACTAGAGGGTTTTTGTGCTGTCAGTGGAAAGAACAAAAGCTTGTCCCGATTTGTCTTTTACACTGACGGCACAGAAACTCTCAATGCTTGCAGGGTTGGCAGCGCGAATGGGACTCATATGGTTTTGCAGGCCTCCATAGGCCAAGGCGACCACTTTCCATTTGGTGGGCCGTTTGCTTGTCTGTCACCTAAGTGGCATAAAAAAAAAGTATTTCACGAGTTGCAATATCTCACAGGCTTCAGTGTGAACGCAAATGTGCTTTCTAGTTGTATACAACTGGTTGACTATACATACTTTGTGAACGAAAAAGTGTCTGAGACAGTCTCAGTACTCATGTATAAAACATACCTATTGTACATAATTAAGATTTGCTGACGATCTTGTCTTGCTGTCAGAAAACAGTGCAATGCTAGAGCACATGATAGATACACTACAAAAATCTAGCAGACAATCAGGTCTAGAAATTAACTTTAGCAAAACAAAAGTTATGACAAATGCATCAAAAAATGTAATAAAAATTGATAATACGAAATTAGAATATGTCGATTCTTACATCTATCTTGGCAAACAACTCTCCTTTGATATAAAAAGTAACGACCAGGAAATAGAAAGAAGAATAAAAAGGGCCATGGAGGAAGTATTGGAGCCTGAAAGAGATATTAAAAAGCCAAATGCAAATAAAAATAAAAAGAAATGTCATGAACACCTGCCTTTTACCGTCACTCACCTACGGTTGCCAAACGTGGAAATTCACCCGAAATGTTAAAAACAAAATAAACTCATGCCAAAGGAGCATGGAAAGAAGCATGATGAAGTTAAGAAAAATTCAGAAAATTCGAAACTCTACTATAAGAGAAGCAACAGGAGTAATAGACGCACTAAAGTATTCTATGAGTCTGAAATGGCGATGGGCGGGTCACGTTGCAAGACTGAGCGACGACAGATGGACTTCTCGGCTGACCTCATGGTGCGGACCCCGTGGAGCGAGAAAAAGAGGAAGACCTCGAAGTAGATGGGCAGATGACATCGAAGGGACCGCCGGGAAACAATGGAGAGAAAAGGCCTTAAACAGGGACTACTGGGCATCTCTGGAGGAGGCCTTCACCCTCGACTAGAGGGGTTCACATATACATAATTATCTTATTAAACATTTTTAATTATGTAAAAAATTAATGATTAATGTGAATATAAAATTATCCAATAAATATCTTATGAAAAAATAAAAAATAAACCTAAGTAACATTCTATATTAATCAAATTATAATCTAAATATATAAATTATCGATAATACCTAAATACATGCTGCTTTAAAAATGAAATACTTATCTATGTTTAAATTGGAATTAATGAAATTATGTTCGATTATAATAATTTAAAAATCTAAACAATGAATGTAAATTGAATTTTTAATATGTGAAATAAAAGGCTTTTTTATTTTTATTTATTTATTTATTTTATTTATTGTACATAATATACAAGGGATTTATCTAAATTAAAATATAAAAACTTTTGGGTAGGTACCCTTCCGGTTGACGTCGATGGGGAGGAATTCTTTGATGCCTGAACCTGCAGGATTGAACTCGCTGAAGGGTTTTGTGCTGTTAGTGGAAAGACCAAAAAGCTTGTCCTGATTTGTCTTTTACACTGACGGCACAGAAACTCTCAATGCTTGCAGGGTTGGCAGCGCGAGTGTGACTCTCTTGGTTTTGCACGCGTACATTGAACACGGTGACCACTTTCCATCAGGTGGGCTGTGTGCTTGTCTGTCACCTAATTGGTATAAAAAAATATATTCTGTATTGTTTTTATATAGTACATATATTGTTATTTGACTAGTCTTCAACAAGTTTTGTATCAAACAAAAAAAACAGATGGCCCAAGACGGCCGTGCGGTTTTATCGGTTCTAGCCCGACATAACCCCCCCAGTAGTCACAGCGGGAGGTATCCGAGAGGATATCCGCACGTTAAAAAAAAGACCTTTCTAACAAAAAAGATTGCAGCGATATAAACATATATAAAGTTTTCCAGCAGCAACCAATGGGAAATAGGCGTGATTTTATGTACGTATTTTACCAATCATTGAATTCGGTCCCACGTAATAGGGGGTGAGCCTATTACCGTCTTATGGGCACTGTTGCTAACTCAAGCCATGCATCTAAGGCTGAGTCTGGGTTGTGTATATCTGTCTGATGTTAAACAGCCCTATCCCTTAGTCACCTTGTACTACACCGCATGGGAGAGACAGGATGGTCCAAATTCTACTCTACCGGGAACCACGCGGCTGGAGTTGTTATCAGGTTTCGTTTTAACCCTTTGGGTACTTTTTTTTTTTTTGATCGTGGTCGTTTGCCACTTTTCGCTAGATTGTTTTGTTGACTAAGTGGCATACGATTTTAGTATTATGTTATCTGTGTCTATGACCAGCGGACGACGAAGACGCTTCTAACGATACATTTGTCTAGTTTTAACAAGTGGTTGAGGAGCTCCGGGGACAAGTTGGGGATTCTGTGGTCTCCACACTCAAGAAGAGGGCCAGATCGAGAGAGATGGCCCTGGGTCGGCCGGGGTGCAAGGGATATGCCTGTTAACCTCACCTTCGGCCACCAAAAATGACCCACAAGCAGCGTGCGTTTTGGTCTTTTCGAGTCCGACATAACCTCTTCCACCGGCTCCGGTGGAGGATATACGTGGGGATTTTCTCTTTCTTTTGTCGTACCATTAAGGCCTGGAACTCATTACCAGCTCACGTGTTTCTTTCACTGTAGGAACAGTCCCGGGTCCTTTAAGCGGGGCGTGAAAAAGCATATGATGAAGCCGTCAAGCTGAGTGTCACCATTGTAACATAGTATTTATAAGTAACGGTGACCCTCTTTTCTGAGACTTTGCTTTCAGCTTACCATCAGGCAAGGCGAAGTCTAATTGACGTGTCCTATATAAAAAATAAACTATAAAACAACCGTACGACCTCATTTTAAGACCGCTTTAGACGTTTTTCAGAACACAATAATTAGTGCCTATGTTGTGCCTTTTATGTAGATAGCTTTTGGTCCTCAAAAAATCTACTAAAAATGGACAGCGTGTTAGCACTAATTAAAAAATACATTATTATTAGTTACTTCTTTGACGTGGTTTACGTAAATTTAACGCAGTTTAACATATTCAAAAAATAATAAATTTACATATTATTTATATATTTTTTGTTTTAATAGGTTTTTTTATAACATAGATCATGATGTGATAAAGAAAGACGAAGGTGCGATAAACGTAATAACTGCAAAACAACCGACATTTATTTAAATTAGTTAAATGTATTTTCGCAATTGTCATACGTCATTGTAGCAACTAGCTATGCTCATTCTTCCTTCATAACTTCTGTTATGTAGTGGAAATCTAATACCTACTGAAAACCTGTCGCCAAGAGGGAATCAAACTCTTATTAAAAAAAAAACTCGGCCTCAAATGCATGGCGCCGCAATTCCTGGGCACACCGCTTACCATCTCCTCGAGTATCGGGATCCTTGGTGTCGATATCTCCAGCGACGTCCAATACCGAAGTCATTTGCGGGACAAGGTTAAGTTGGCATCAAGAAAACTCGGAGTGCTCAACAGGGCGAAGCAGTACTTCACTGCCGGGTATCAACTCCTTCTTTATAAAGCACAGGTCCGGCCTCACATGGAGTACTGCTGTCACCTTTTTGCTGGAGCACCTGCATACCAGCTTGACCCCTTCGACTCGTTGCAAAGACGGGCATTGAGGCTGGTTGACAATCCCATACTCGCAGGTAGAGTGGAACCTCTTAGCCTTAGGAGGGATTTTGCCTCACTGTGTGTGTTCTACCGCCTATACAATGGTTTGTGCTCAGATGAATTGTTTGACATGATGCCCGTAGCTACATTCTATCATCGCACCTCTCGCCATAGGCAGGGAATTCATCCCCACACATTGCGACCTGAGCCGGTGCGCACTGTGCGGTGTGAAAAAAACTTCATCCCACGCACACTCAAGCTGTGGAATGACCTCCCTGCTGCGGTTTTCCCAAGCGCCTACAATATGGGGTTCTTCAAGAGGGGCATCAGAAGGTTTCTTCATGGTCGGCAGCACGAGTGTGACACCCCTGGTGTTGCATACATCCATAGGCCACGGTAACCGCTTCCCATCAGGTGGGCCGTGTGCTTGTCTGCCAACTTAGTGGTATAAAAAAAAAAAAAAAATTGCTCGAGTCAAAAATAGTGCCCGGAAAACGGCAACAGAATACAATGATAGGTGAAATGTGGGTATTCATTCACCTCTGCCTAACCCTTTGCGGATAAAGGCGTGATTATATGTATGTATGTATGTAAGTATTAAAAAAAAATTCCAAAATAATGTTAGCAACCGAAATGACTAAAATTCCCTCTAACCCCTCTAACTAAGCTAAATTGGTTGTGTTAAGAGTGGGTTCATTATTATTATTATTTATTTATTCATAACAACTTCTACATTATGTTGAATTTTGAATTACATTGTATTAAATTGTAGGAAGAATCACATCGGTAGTGTAATGGGCAGGATTCGAATTCCAGACCTCTCGATCGTAAGGCCGAATCCTCACTAAGCTACCGACTCCGTACTGTTACGCGGTGTCTTCTTCAACGCGGAAATCCGGCACCAAAAGTATATATATTTTTGAATCCGGAGTCCGTAGCGAGTGAATCCCATAATATCCTGTATAAGTCAAGTGAAAGTCAGGAGTAGGAGCAAGTGGACTCCAAGGCTCCATGTTTAGACCTCAGGCACCTGAGCTTTTTTTTTTATACCATTTAGGTGGCAGACAAGCACACGGCCCACCTGATGGGACTCGTGCAACACCAGGAGCGTCACATTTGCGCTGCCGACCCTGAAGAAACCTCCTAATGCCCCTTTTGAAGAACCCCATATCGTAGGCGCATGGGAAGACCGCAGCAGGGAGTTCATTCCACAACTTGAGTGTGCGTGGGATGAAGTTTCTTTCATACCGCACAGTGCGTACCGTCTCAGGTTGCAATGTGTGAGGATGAACTCCCTGCCTACGGCGAGCGGTGCGATGATGGAATGTTGCTGTGGGCATCATGTCAAACAATTCATCTGAGCACAAACCGTTGTACAGGCGGTAGAACACACACAGCGAAGAAAAGTCCCTCCTAAAGCGGAGAGATTCCACATCACCTGCGAGTATGGGATTGTCAACCAGCCTCAACACCCGTCTTTGCACCGAGTCGAATGGGTCAAGCTGGTAAGCAGGCGCTCCAGCAAAAAGGTGACAGCAGTACTCCATGTGGGGCCGGACCTGTGCCTTATAAAGAAGGAGTCTCTGCCCCGCAGTGAAGTACTGCCTCGCCCTGTTGAGCACACCAAGCTTAATAGCTATGATAGGATAGGAGGTCATGAGAGAGGGACAGGCGTAGCAAATTTTTAGAAAATTCCTGCTGTATTATGACGCATTAACATTCAAATGCTCAGTATTATTAAGATAAGATAAAACCGCGGTAGCCTCTCAGGTATCAGGTTCGATCCCAGGTCTTACCATGGCACACACCAATGATTTTTCGATGCTTTTCGAAGTTTTGTGTGTATTTATCGCAGGTTTGTAAGTGCCCGGTTAATGGCAATAGGCTCGCCACCTATTACTTCGGGGATATAGGCGTGAGTTTATGTTTATGTTAGATTATCAATAAAGATATCGTTAAAATTATCATAATTGGAAATGTCAGATTAGTAATACAGGCAACAAACCAATATTTTCAACTGTAGAAGTACCTATATTTTAAAAATAGAGACATCTCTTATCTGTAGTGACTATTTCTTCATCCTTTTTTATTTTTTTTACGTTCGCAATATCCCCACGGATACCCCCCACCGGAGCCGGTGGAAGAGGTTATGTTGGACTCGAACCGACGAAAACGCACGCCGCCTGTGGGTCGTTTTTGGTTGCTGAAGGTGAGGTTGACAGACATGTCCCTCGCACCCCGGCCGACCGATGTGGGGACTACAGACTCCTCGGATGTGGGGACTACAGAGTCCCCAATTCGTCCCCGGACACGGGGAGGCGGGCGAGGCGCTCCACCGCCGCGGCCTGCTTCTGCCAGGGTGACAGGCAGTCCACCAGTCACCCCCAAGCCAGCGCTCATGGGGGGCGGAGGTCGTTCATAGACCTCCAACGCCCGAGTTGCCTTCGTACGCGGGCAGCTTGGCTTGCGATCCTTCGTCTCTCGCTATTTCTTCATCCTAGCGTAAATCCCAGTCGCATCCGAAGAATTCACCTCGGAATCTTGGGTCTCTTTCACCAGTCTAACTGAGGATTTGGCTGATCTTCGATATTTTCCGTGAAACGACTGCCATCATTCTGACCTTCCACAAAGGCGATTTCAAAGCATTGCAGCAAGATCAGTTGTTGAACTTTCGTGAAGGAAATGCTTAAGTCTTAAGATATGCTTAAGATACCGTAATAAAGGTATTAACCATTTCGCTGGTTTTACGGGTGTACTCGAAGGTAGCACTAGGATATGAGTTAACCATATCTAGGGGTTACCCTTTCGAACTAAACTCGTAAACCGGGTTATCCGGATTTATAGACATGGCACGTGAACACAGCTAATAACTGTTCTAGGTTCTATTATCAAAATGGTGAACCCGTCAACGTTTTATGAGCAGGAAAATTTTATAATATCAAAATTACGTATGTTAATTATTTACTAAATAAATTTTAGATAGTTAATTAAACATTGGATGTGTGAAATTCTCACAGAGATTAAGATAAATACATCTAATACTCATTCAAAGTTTTGCCTAAGAATCATTTTTACTCATTTATGCAAGTAATACAATAACACTCAATGTTATGGCTATTGTCTTCAACATTTTTTTTATGCTTTTGTTTGAAACATGAAAATGTTATTTAATTTAAATAGGCAGTGTTTTACGTCATCAACATCATCATCATCATCATGCGCAAGTCTCGGTCGCATACGAGGTCTACACCGTGGAGTCCGCTTAAATATAATTTGACTTGGTTTTTTTTATCACATTGGGGTCAGCTACCATCTGAACTACCAGCCTGAGTTGTAGTTAGAAGCCAACCAGTGACGATGACAATTTTTTTTACTCTCGAAAAATGAACAATTTATGATAATAATATTGAACTGCTAAAGGATATTTGATTATTTGCTTTGGCATTAAAGTATTATAATAGGTATACAGAAAATATATATGCAATTACTAACAAATAATATATACAAAACTATGCTAACTATACAATATATAAAAAAAGACATAGTTTTAAAGATATATGAAATTGAAAATTGAATTTCTCGATTCGTCCGAAAACTTTCTATACAAATTTTATTTTTAGACTTTCGCGGTGTGAATTCATAATTATACAAGATATCGGGACTTCTCGCGAATTATATCTTGGAACTTACTATATCTGCCGACGTTTCGGATGCGTTGCTGCACCCGTGGTCACGACTTGACTAGTCTTCGAGGTACGCGGCGAACATTTTTTGAGCGCCTACCCACTATTACACTTATTATGAACGGTTAGGCTGGCGACACACCACACTCACTATGTCAGTTTTAAACGGCACTGTGTTTTTTGGTTTTAGTATCTTAATCACTGGATTCCACGTTCCGGATAGTTTGAATCCATCTTCCCTATTGAAATTTTTATATTTTTTGATATTTTGATTTTCTGTACAAAATCGATACACAGTGACGTAGTACATAATGCATAAAACGCAAGAGAATATCGCATTTATCTCTGTCTACGTTGCGTTTACACGCATAAAGTTCGTAATAGAAGTAACTTCAAATTTAATAAGGAATTTGAAAAGTTATAAATATGGGCAGAATTTGAATGTTTATATTTTGACCTTTTTTTTTATACCACTTAGGTGGCAGACAAGCACACGGCCCACCTGATGGAAAGTGGTTACCGTGGCCTATGGACGTGTGTAATACCAGAGAAGCCACACTCGCGCTGCCGATCCTGTAAGTACAGAGTTTCTGTGCCGTCAGTGTAGAGGACAAAGCAGGACAAGCCTTTAGTCTTCCCACTGACAGCACAAATTCTCCAGTGAGCCCTGGCTACCCTACTCACCGCTGGGAACACAACACAACGTTATTATAGCCGCGGTATTCTGTAGGGCGGAGGTACTTCCCCAGTCGGACTGCTCAATTGGGCGGAAATACCGCTGAGTCCTACCACTACTACATAACTACAAATAATAAGAAGTCATAGTTTTTCATTTTTTTTAGAGTGACGCAGGGCGATAGAAGGTCTCTTCTTTTCTCAGGAAAAGGGGGAAGGACGCGGATCCGTACCGTTTAAGCGGCGATCTGCGTGGTCGGCCGGGGTGCGTAGGATATGCCCTTCACCTTCGGCAACGAAAAAACGACCCACAGGCGCCGTGCGTTTCGTTCGGTTCAAATCCGACGTAACCTCTCCCACCGACTCCAGCAGGGAGCAATCCGTGGGATTTTTTTACAAGTAAAAAAAAGTACATAAAAGCATCATTATCATAATATGGACATACTAAGTAGGAATGTCTTACTCTTATTTATCACGTTGTATCTTCATACACGTGTCTTTACACGTGTATACAACGTGTATTTACTTACAATTTGAATCACGGTTCGGTGTGTCATCTGTTTAGATTTTTAATAACAAATAATTATAAAATATGTACCTACCTATTAAAATTTATTGTAGTAAAGTTTTAAATTAGTTATGCCTATAGGTACTTTGGGTACAATACAGATTTGAAAGCGAGACATATTTTTTTTAATTCTTAATTTTTATCGGTTTGTTTCAGTTCAAAAATGTTGATTCAATTTAAGAAAGTTTAATTACAAAGGTTTAAAACTAGGTCATATAACCAGGTATATATCATAAGTTATGGCAGCTGCTCGGACCGCATGAACATAAACGCTGGTGTCCCACAAGGCTCCGTGTTGTCTCCGACGCTGTTTCTGCTGCATATCAATGACATGCTGTCTGATGGCTCCATTCATTGTTATGCGGACGACAGTACCGGGGACACGTGTTACACGGGCCGTGCAAATATCCCTCAGTCCGAGGTGGAGAAGAGTCGCGAACAACTTGTGTCTAAAATCGAGACTACTCTCTCTGGAGTATCCGATTGGGGACGACTAAACCTAGTCGAATTCAACCCCACTAAGACACAAGTATGTGTATTCACCGCTAAGAAAACCCCATTCGTTGTGGCGCCGCAATTCCTGGGCACACCGCTTACCATCTCCTCGAGTATCGGGATCCTTGGTGTCGATATCTCCAGCGACGTCCAATACCGAAGTCATTTGCAGGACAAGGTTAAGTTGGCATCAAGAAAACTCGGAGTGCTTAACAGGGCGAAGCAGTACTTCACTGCGGGGCAGCAACTCCTTCTTTATAAAGCACAGGTCCGGCCTCACATGGAGTACTGCTGTCACCTTTTTGCTGGAGCACCTGCATACCAGCTTGACCCCTTCGACTCGTTGCAAAGACGGGCATTGAGGCTGGTTGACAATCCCATACTCGCAGGTAGAGTGGAACCTCTTAGCCTTAGGAGGGATTTTGCCTCACTGTGTGTGTTCTACCGCCTATACAATGATTTGTGCTCAGATGAATTGTTTGACATGATGCCCGTAGCTACATTCTATCATCGCACCTCTCGCCATAGGCAGGGAATTCATCCCCACACATTGCGACCTGAGCCGGTGCGCACTGTGCGGTATGAAAGAAACTTCATCCCACGCACACTCAAGCTGTGGAATGACCTCCCTGCTGCGGTTTTCCCAAGCGCCTACAATATGGGGTTCTTCAAGAGGGGCATCAGAAGGTTTCTTCATGGTCGGCAGCACGAGTGTGACACCCCTGGTGTTGCATACGTCCATAGGCCACGGTAACCGCTTCCCATCAGGTGGGCCGTGTGCTTGTCTGCCAACTTAGTGGTATAAAAAAAAAAAAAAGTTATGGACAAGCATGGCGAGTCACTGGCAATTAGTCATCACATCGCCAAAGCTTTCGATAGAGTTTGGCACAAATCGCTTTTTTTATACAACCTAGGTAGCAGACAAGCACACGGCCCACCTGATGGAAAGTGGATACCGTGACCTATGAACGTGTGTAACACCAGTGGAGTCACATCCGTGGTGCCGTCCCTGTAAGAACAAAAAATTTATGTGCCTTCAGTGCAGAACACAAAATCAGGGCAAGCATTTGGTCTTCACACTGACAGCACAAAAACTCTCCAGGCTCTGGCTACCCTACTCACTGCTGGGAACACAACACGAGGTTATTATAGCCGTGGTATTCCATGCTACCTGCTTTTGGTCTGCTACCTAGACTGTGCATCTGGGTTGCTCTAGCTTCCTGTAGGGGCGCCGTATTCGCATCCTTTGTGACGGACGAGCTTTGGAGTTTCTGCAGGTAAATGCTGGCGTGCCTCCTGAGGCACCCCACCACAGCAGATCCCTGGGTCTGTCTTATCACCCACTCTCTTTCTTCTGCATATCAACGACATGCTGCCCATCGGCAGTATTCATTATTATGGCGATAGCAAGAGTTATCATGGACATCTTGCGGCGAAGCAGTCAGAAATCGCAAAGAAAAGTTTCTTGTCACTGAGCTTGACCGGATCTTGAATCATATTTCCCAATGGAGTTCTGAGAACTTGATCAAGTAAGAGGTAGGACATGACGGTATTTCCGTCCAATTGAGCAGTCCGACTGGGGAAGTACCTCCGCCCTACAGAATAACCTCGTGTTGTGTTCCTAGCGGTGAGTAGGGTAGCCAGAGCTCACTCGAAAGCCGGAAAAGTAAGACAACGAAATTAAGAAGAACTTCTTTTGGTTTTAAGAATTGACTATATATACTAGTGTATTGTTCGGGAAAAAATTATGACATAACATGACATAAACGCACGCCTATATCCCCGAAGGGGTAGGCAGAGGTGCTAGCACCCACATTTCGCCAGTTTATGTTTAGGTCCCAATGTTATAGCCTATTGCCATTAACCGGGCACTTATAAACCTGCGATAAATACATACATAACTTCGAAAAGCATCGAAAAGGAATTGGTGTGTGTCATGGTAAAATCTGGGATCGAACCCGAGGCCTCGCCTTAGTAGTCCATTACCCATACCACTAGGCTACCGCGGTAAAAATTATAATCGTATCTTTATCTCATTTTGCAGATAAATAGCAACTTTCCGTGAAGAGCGAGAGACATCCAAAGATGTCAATATTACTCTTCTGCTGTGATGTTGGGAACAGAACTCTGAAGAAGCTCTCGGAACAGAAAAGAGAGTCCAGTAATTGTGTACTACAAAAGAAAAAAAACATTTATAAGTCGCATAACCATAGGTATTTTTAATATCTTTTAAAAAGTTAGATCTAATTAAAAATAAAATAAAATTACGATCTGGTTATTACCTACAATAAATACAAAAGGTCCTTAAAATTACGAGATCTAATGCTACTCCATGTAACTTAATATTCCATTTACAATGATCGAGGAAAAACATGCAATAGGTACTCGTATATACATTATACAGGCTATCATAAAGATACATTATACATGCTATCATAAAGATACATTATACATGCTATCATTTCCACCGTTGTGTATCTATGAGAATAATTTTTGAAAATAGAGCAAGAAGTAGAAAGATGCTCGCTCTGCTTACCCTAAACCACAAAGGAAAAGAGGCGTAGTTTTATATTTATGTAAGTATTATAAAGTGAAAACACAAATACATAGAAACATTATACAAGAATAATAAAAACCTATCTAACAAATATTTAAACTTTTTAGTCAGTTGGTTGGAGTATCCTAATTTCAGAGGTATATTTTTAATATATCTAAGCATGGTTAACTTTTTCAGTTAAATGTGATAAATTATGTTAAGAATTTATATTGTAATTTACGTCTTTTTTTTATATAGAGCACGTCAATTAGACTTCACCTTGCCTGATGGTAAGCTGAAGGCAAAGTCTCAGAAAAGAGGGTCACCATTACTTACACATACCATGTGACAATGGTGACACTCGGCTTGACGGCCTCATTATATGCTTTTTCACGTTCCGCTTAAAGGACCCGGGACTGTAGGAAGAAGGAAACACTTGAGCTGGTAATGAATTCCAGGCCTTAATGGTGCGACAGAGGAAAGAGTCACCGAACCACTTGGTTCTTCATCGGATGTTCTGCACCGTGTGCGGGTGACATCTTAGACCTGCACGTGTTGTCCTGTGTAGGAAAGGGGAGGGTGGGACTAATTGGAAGAGCTCATCAGAACACTCACCATGGTACAGACGGTAAAATACAGTAGTGTAATGACAAGAAATGAAACCTGTGACCTTTCGATCGCAATGAAGACGCCTTCAGATCAATTCAGACCAGTCGAAAAAATACGAGCACTTTCTAAGTATTAATTAAATATCAACCTTATCCCATCAACAAAAATGGCTAAAATTGTATGAAGAAGTATGATAAGAACTTAAGAATTATTATGTGTGTGGTCGTATGACGTTATCGCTTCTTCCCATACATTGCCTGTTAAACTTCGATATGAATAAACGACATCGTTGAGAAACCGCAATGAATTAAACAATTAACAAAATTATCATATTCAAGTCTATTTCTTGGTACGCTCTGCGAATGCTGCTGCTATCTGCGGTTGCCTCGGAATCAAGCAAGCTTTATCTTAGTAGACTAAAGCATCTGATGGGACCACCAAGCTGAGTGCCACCATTGTAACATGCTACATGTCTGTAATGGTGACCTTCTTTCCAAAGACTTTGCCCTTAGCTTATCATCAGGCGATGTGAAGTCTAATTAGTGCATCCTATATAAAGAATAAGATGGTAGACTGACGGACTCCGTTGTGGTGGAACCACAATAATTATTAATACCTATTTTATTACCTTATTGCAAATATACAGCCAGCGACAAAAGTAGATTAACTCATTTATCTCCAATCAAAGATATTAAATAACATAAACTCACGCCTATATCCCCGAAGGAGTAGGCAGAGGTGCTAGCACCCACATTACGCCAGTTTATGTCCCAATCGGTGGCGAGCCTATTGCCATTAACCGGGCACTTATAAACCTGCGATAAATACACACATAACTTCGAAAAGTATCGAAAAGTCATTGGTGTGTGCTATGGTAAAACCTGGGATCGAACCCAAGATCTCGTCTCAGCAGTCCATTACCCATACCACTAGGCTATTATTATACTGTCAAGTCTATTACTCTATTCTACAAATTTTGGTTCACAGAAAATACGTCATAATCAGGCGGTTTTTGTATTATTTATATTATTTAAAAAAATATAATGTAGGTACTTAATACAATTAACATTCACACATTCATCACTTACAATTATTATTATTTACGTTCATAAATATGATACATTTTGTCTTCAATATTTAACAAAATTTGACTAAAATATTGAAGACAAAAAATGATTATTAAATGTTCTCCCTCGATCATTATACATGTGGCTAAACTTGACTATAGAACTACATATACGTTGAAATATATCTGTCTAGTCCCGTATTCTTCTCCGGTGCGACGTCTTGTTCTTCTACGGGATTCTCGGGTTTGATTTCTTCTAATTTAATAATCATTATGACGCCAATAGATACTGGAAAAGAATGACGTAATTTTAAATAATAAAATAACACTAAATAAATCAAGACGCAATAAGAAAAAAAAAAATACATTCATATTATATTCGAGGTAGGACGCGATGGTATTCCCGTCTCAGTTGAGCAGTTTGACTGGGGAAGTACCTCCACCCTACAGAATATCGTTGCTATAATAATCTCGTGTTGTGTTCCCGGCGGTGAGTAGTGTAGCCAAAGCTCACTGAAGGGTTTTTGTGCTGTCAGTGGAAAGACCAAAACTTGTCCTGCTTTGCCTTTTACACTGACAGCACAGAAACTCTCAATGCTTGCAGGGTTGGCAGCGCGAGTGATTCTCTTGGTTTTGCACGCGTCCATAGGCTACGTTGACCATTTTCCATCAGATGGGCCGTGTGCTGTCTGCCACCTAAGTGGTATAAAAAACATTTTTACCAGGAATAAATCCCCACGGATACCTACCCGCCGGAACCTGTGGGAGAGGTTATGTCAGACTCGAACCTTAAATTGGCGGCCCCTACCTTAACAGCCTCGACAAATGCTTTTTCACGCCGCATGCTTAAAGAACCCGGGATGGTATAAAGACGAAAATATTCTATCCTTTTAAATACTTACACGCAAGTAAGGCTCCAACTGCGATGAAGGGCGCTGGGCAAGAGTAGTCCAATAGCACTCCGATGGCCAGGTTCGTGGCCAGGCCGCCCGCTCTGCCCCACCAGGCTCCCCAACACACACCAAGACCACTGTAAGTTAAATACATATTAGTTAGTAGAGTATTACAAGGAGGTAGGATGCGACGGTATTTCTTTCCAATTGAGGAGTACGACTGGAGAAGTACCTCCACGCTACAGAATACCGCGGCCATAATAACCTCGTGTTGTATTCCCAGCGGTAAGTAGAGTAGTCAGAGCTCACTGGAGGGTTTTTGTCCTGTTAGTGGGAAGACCAAAAGCTACGACACAGAAACTTTCTGTGCTTACAGGGTTGGTAGCGTGAGTGTGATGCCCCTGGTGTTGCACAAGTCCATAGGCCACGGTAACCACTTTCCATCAGGTGGGCCGTGTGCTTGTCTGCCACTTAAGTGGTATAAAAAAGGAAAAAATCATCATCACTATTATAAGCAATGGTTCTTTTTTTACATATTCCACTCAAACTCAAACTTTATTTCCATAGAACATGGTTACATTACAGGTGTTGAAATATTGTTTTTGAGCAGCACATTCTGCCGTGAGGCGTGGAAATATTTATACATGGGGTAAACTAAAATAAAGTTGAATTATGCATTCGGACTTAGTCCAGTCCTTATCAAACAAAAATATTGACGTGTCAAAAATCAATAAATTTGATAGGCATTATGATTAAAATAAATATTACAATTAAATGTCCCTGTGTAATGAATGTGATAAGTTATTATAAATGAATTAAATTTTAAATTAAACAACAACATCAGTATGACTAGGTACATTAATTAGGTAGGTAGGCATTAGTCTTTTTCACGAATTATCTTTTTATCGTCCAAGTACTCTGCCACTGTATAGTAGCCTTTATCGCTAAATATTCTAAATAACGTCCTACGGAATCGAGGTCCTTCTAGTTCCTTTAAATACTCTGGCAGATGGTTATACAATGTTATGCACATACAGAATGAATTTTTCTTGGACACCTTTAAGGTCACCCTTCGTATCTGCAGTCTAGTCTTATGCCTTGTACGACTGTTTGGCATGTCTCCCAATTTCTGGAATAAGTGTGAATATTGTCTCACAAAGATGCACATTTCGAATATGTACAAGATAGATAGATTTACAAGCACGGTAGTGGTAGGATATTGTGTTTTTTGAACAGTGGCTTACAGCTAGTTAGGCCATCAACCACACACATCGCGCGGATGCATTTTTTTGGGCTATGAATGCCCTGTCTGCCTCCACTGAATCCACACAACAATTCCATAACGAAGTACTGAGGATACATATGCATGATAAGTCATGATTGCTGTATGTAGGCTCACAATTTGCCTGATTCTACTCAGTACAAATACAAAACGGTCAAGTTTAGTTAATATCATATTTATATGAGGTTTCCAATTGCAAAATTTGTCTACTACAATGCCGAGGAATGAGCACTCATTGCAGTTATTAATTACGTTGTTATTGTGGGTTATTGCAAGGTCTGCTACTTTACTTTTATGAGTTTGGAACTGTATGATATTTGTTTTGGTTACATTTATTTGCAGGTTGTTCTGTTCTAACCATGTACTAGCATTCCTAATGGCTTCACTTATTTTAATTTCAAGCTCATTGTTGTTCATGCCTTTGACAATCAAAGTTATGTCATCAGCAAAAAGAATGCATTCACGATTTATAGCTTTCGGCAAGTCGTTTATGTAGAGCAAAAACAAAAGAGGAGCCAGTAGACTGCCCTGTGGCACACCGTAGCCGTTTCGATGATACTCAGACCTGAATGTTGTTTGCTGGTGTTGTTCGATTTTTGATATTTCGACACACTGCACTCGATTCTCTAAATAACTCTTAATTAATTCATTGGCAGTTCCTCGGATACCATAGTTATATAACTTTGACAGAAGTGTTTTGTGACATACAAAGTCAAACGCCTTCGTCATGTCAAGAAAGATACATGCAATTTTGGATTTATCGTTTAGACTTTGAGTAATTTGCTTAATTAGTGAGAAGCATGCCAGGGAAGTTGAACTTGCTTTTCGAAATCCGTATTGTCGGTCATCAAGAATGTCGCATGATGTTATAAAATTCTCAAGTTTAGAGCAAAAACCTTTTCAAAAATCTTAGCTATTATCGGAATTAAGGTTATGGGTCTGTAGTTACTAATGTTAGTTCTGTCCCCTCTTTTGTAAAGGGGCTTCACTACAGACTTTTTCAGACGGTCCGGGAATTTTCCCTCTGATAGCGAAAGGTTGATAATATGAGTGAGTGGCACAACCACACATGGGGCACATTTTTTTAACACTTTGGTGCTTATTTCGTCATAACCCGTGGAACAAGTGTCTTTTAGGTTTTTTATTATTTTGTAGATGTCCATCTCATCCACTGGTGATAAAAACATACTCTTGGTGTTATGAGGTATACTGCTAGTTGTGTAATTATGGGTCGTGGTATGCGTTTGAATAGTTGTTTGTGTTATATAGTAGTCGTTAAATATTTCACATAGTGCGACGGGATCTTCATATAGTGTGCCTCCCACTACTATCGTATCAATCTTTGGTTGTTGTTGCTTTTTGTTACTTTTTTCTTTAATCAGTTGCATGCAGCTTTGCACTGCACCATCAAAACACAAAATAAGCATATGACATACGAGTTTTAGAATGAGAATATCACTCTCTTATATACCTCAGTTTTTGTTAACAGTTAGCTAAATGTATAGCTCCATTCCTCTTTATTGCTCTAATAAAAGCCGTATAAAAAAACAATACGAAGAGGTAAACGGGAACAACGACAAGATGATATTGTATGATTTATTTAACAAAACTCACCTCAACTTAGCAGGCAGCGCATGCAACAGCAGCCGTATCAGTAGCACGTTGCCGTTTAGCGAAGCGGCATTTAGGGCAGCAGCTGCAGCAACAGCAATATTGCCGAAGCGTGAGCACGGACATGCTGTAGCCGCAAGACAGGCCGCCGCAAGCGCGCACACGGCCGTGCATGCCACGGCAGCCCGTCTCACGCCTAGAGCACCCCCACGCACGCAGAGCACGCCGCATGCTGCACTGCCTAGCACGCAACAAGCACCTACGATCAGCCCTGATGTGTAAACCTATAAAATAAAATATATTCTTGAAGTTACTGTAAAAAATCATTTATTCTGCATAGAACGATGCTAAAGACGCGTCGAAACATCGCTAAAGCAAATAGGTCATCGGTTCACAACCCGGCTCCATCCTAAGGAGACTCCGGAAAGAAACTCAGTGGGATTGTTTTAGGTCTATTTACAAACATGTTTACTCGAGTAGCCCTGTCTTGTGGAAGAACGGCCTTAGGTGGGCGGTGTAAAAGGATCTGATGAGGCTGTGAAGCTAGTCCCCACACCCGAGGAGGGCCTGATCGAGAGAGATGGTTTTGAGTTGCCCGGGGTGCGAGGGATATGCATGTCAACATCATCTTCGGCAACCAACAATGACCACAGGCACCGTGCGTTTTAGTCGGTTCGAGTCTGACATAACCTCTCCCACCGGCTCTGGTATCCGTGGGGTTTTTTCGCACGTAAAAAAAGCCCACCATTACTTTTATACCTAATAGTAATCCTTAGTACTAAGATTTAAAGTTTAACGTTCCTTCAGGCGAGGATTTTTTCAATATGAGCACTCTCACGAGTGCCATTGGTGTCTAACGATATAGTCGGTTCGAATCTAGTATAGACACTGTACAATAGCAACAATCAATCAGCTAAAACCAGAAGGTTTTCGGTCACGGATACCCATTACGCGGGGAACCCAGGTTGCTATACCCTAAGAAAGAAATTCCCTAGGAGCTTCACCAGATCACCTCGCAAAGCCCCCTTTCTGGAATCACTTATAAAACTAAAACCCGACTACTGAAAAAGTATTAAACAAGAAAATATCAAGGATAGCCGTGGTCGTATGCCATTCTTCTCTAGAATGTATTGTTTTGTTAAGACTAAGTGGCATACGACCACGGCTATCCTTGATATTTTCTTGTTTAATACTTTTTCAGTAGTCGGGTTGTAGTTTTAAACTAATTTTTTTATTTATATTATTTTGGAACAAGAAATAGGTATAATTGATACATATTTGAAATGTGCTAATTAAGCCCTATCAGTTTATACCAAACACGACATATATATCTCAAATTAATTTTTTTACGCAGTACTTTATGTCCGCTAGAGGTCGCCACATTAGATTCAGTGACATATTATATAGCCTATAACCAGCGGACGACTAAGATGGTTCTAACAATACCTCATTTATCCAGATCTAATAAGTGGTTGAGGAGCTATGAGGGAACAGATGTACCTACATACATACATGCCTTTTTTTTTTTTTTTTTTTACGTGCGCAAAATCCCCACGGATACCTCCCCACCGGAGCCGGTGGAGGAGGTTATGTCGGACTCGAACCGACTAAAACGCACGCCGCCTGTGGGTCGTTTTGGTTGCCGAAGGTGAGGTTGACAGGCATATCCCTCGCACCCCGGCCGACCCAGGGCCATCTCTCACGATCTGGCCCTCGTCTCGGGTGTGGGGACTACAGAGTCCCCAACTCGACCCCGGAAACGGGGAGGCGCGCTAGGCGCGCCACCGCCGCGGCCTGCTTCTGCCAGGGTAACAGGCGGCTCCACCTGTCACCCCCAGGCCGGCGCTCATGGGGGGCGGAGGTCGTTCATCGACCTCCGACGCCCGAGTTGCCTTCGTACGCGGGCAGCTTGGCTTGCGATCCTTCGTCGCTCCCGCTGCCGCTCCCGCCCCGCCTCCTCCTTCACGAGCATTACTTGCTCGCAGAAGGAGGCGCCGGCCGCCCACGCATCCGCGCAGCGGACCATCGCCGCGAGCAAGGTGGAGAGCGTGAGAACTCTCACTCCCAGGGCCGCCACAAGCTCCCGCCTCGGCGTCTCCCACGCCGGACACTCGGTGAGCGTGTGCGGACCTGAGTCCTCGCTCGCGTCGCAGTGATGGCACTCGGACGTTGGCTCTTTCTCCATCCGACGCAGATACTTGCCGAAGCATCCGTGCTCGGTGATCATCTGCGTCAGACGGTACGAGAGGCTGCCGTGTGGCCTCTCTAGCCACTCCCCCATGATGGGTCTTACCGCCGCTACTACGGCGCGCCCTGCGCCTGGTCGCCCAAGTCGTAGCTCCCATTCCGCCACCATTTCCCTGTGGAGCCGGGATCTCACGGCCCGAATTTCTTCGGGCTCGGGATCGTGACCCCGCTCCCGCGCCGCCTTTCGGAACCGGTATAGCGCCGAAAGGGATCTCGCTTCCAGGATCCATGGTGGCGATCCGGCGAGGAGACTCGCCGCGTTGAAGGATATCGTGCGGTACCCCCTTATGATGCGGCACGCCAACTTCTGCTGCGGACGCTGCAGCAGGGGCATGTGCCGATCATTCAGGGTGTCCGCCCACACGGGACACCCGTACAGGGCCATGGACCGCACGACACCCGCGTAGAGTCTCCTGCAGGAGTCCTCTGGGCCCCTCAGGTTAGGCAGTAGCCGCGCCAGAGCGTTGGCTGTGCCCACCAATTTGGGGCCCAGACTTCGGAAGTGCTTCTCGAAGTCCCACCGGCCGTCGAGCACGAGCCCCAGATATTTCATCTGGGGCTTGATGCCGATGAGAGTGCCTCCCACTGTGAGACTGGAACCAGGTGGTGGCGTGCGCCGAGGTCCATGAAAGAACATGGCCTCGGATTTATGCAGAGCCACCTCAAGGCCCAGCCGCCGGATCCGTTCCACGACTTGAGCAACCGCGGTCGTGGCCCTCAGGGTCGCTTCGCGGTATGTAGCCCCGCTCGCCGTCACTAGCGTGTCGTCCGCATAGCACGTGACGTCGGCGCCGTCCGCGAGCTCACCGCGAAGCACCCAGTCGTATCCGATGTTCCACAGGAGCGGCCCAAGAACCGATCCCTGTGGAACACCGCACGACATCTCACGCCGACCGACGCCGGTCGCACTTGGGTAGATGACGGCTCTCTCCGTCAGGTACGCCCCGACTATGCGGCGGAGGTAGAGAGGCACACCGTGGTACACGAGTGCCTCCCTGATGCAACTCCAGGGCAAGGTGTTGAACGCGTTGGAGATGTCCAAGGACACCGCCAACGTCACCTCGCCCCGGGCGACTGCCTCCTCCGCCAAAGTCCTCACGCGCATGATGGCATCCACGGTGGACCGCCACCGGCGGAAGCCATATTGGGCATCCGCCAGGTCCGGCCCCCTACCAGAGAGGTGCTCGACGAGGCGCTTCGCAATAACTCTTTCAAAGAGCTTGCCCACCTCGTCGAGCAACACAATGGGCCGGTAGCCGGACGGTTCGTCCGCCGGGCGACCCTCCTTTCGGATGAGGACCAGTTTCCCCGTCTTCCACATCTTCGGAAACTGGCCCCGCTCCAAGCATGCGCTGAGGAACCCTCTCAGTCGGGGTTCGAGACCGTCTTCTCCCAGAGCTAGGACCCACGCGCGGCCTGGAATGCCGTCGGGTCCCGGGGCGGTGCTCTTCTTGGCTCTAAGCCTTCGCACCGCCAGCTCCAGTTCTACCCAAGTAACCTCGGGGACTTCGTCGTCAACTACCACACTGGGCGCCATAGGCGACCGAGGTGGCGGAGTCATCTGCGGCGGAACGTGTTCCGCTCGCGCCGGGAACAGGGACTCGACCACTCCACCGAGCAGAGCTGGCTGGAGAACCCGGGTCAACGGCGGGGCCCGGGGGCGCAGCTTTCCTCTTACCATAAGGTAAGGCCGCCCCCATGGGTCCCGCTCCAGCGTCTCCATGAGCTCCTTATAAGCCGCGGCTTTCGCCCGCTTAATCTCCGCTCGGAGGGCATCTCTGGCCTCCCTGTATCCCACATGAAGCTCCGTCACTCGGGGCTCCGTATCTGCGGTTCGGCTACGCCTCCTACGGAGTCTGGTCCACCGGCGGTGCGCGATCACGCAGGCTTGCCGTAGCCTCGCGATCTCCGCAGACCACCAGTAGACCCGACGCCTCGGACTATAGGGTGGAGCCCTAGGCATACCCGCATCGCAGACACGAGTCATGGCCTCCCGGAACCACACCGCCTCATCGTCAATATCGACAGGCCCGTCCGGCGCAATGGCCCAGGCCTGTACGATGGCGGCCTCCAGGAGGACCTCCCGATTCAATCTCCCAAGCACCCAGCGTGGCTCGCGTGGGGCCGGTATGACCGGCGCATCACCCGCGGGAGGGGAGACATCAAACCGAACGTATCGGTGATCCGCCAGTGTCTCCACCCCCACAACAACACGCCAGTCCCGCACACGGTGCGACAGCGAAGCGCCTGCGAACGAAAGGTCAATAATCGAACTGCGCTCCGCGGCCACAAACGTGGCTTCGGCCCCGCGATTCTGGAGAACTAGACCGTGATTAGCGGCCCAGCTCTCCAGAGCCCTACCTCGTGGGTTCGTGTGCCGGGACCCCCAGGTCACTGACCAGGCGTTGAAGTCCCCGAGCACAAGAACCGGATGAGGGTGACAGGCGTTGACGACGTCGGTCAGTCGCTCCAGCGACCGCCGGTACTCCCCTATGCGTCGGTGTAAGCTCGGCGTGAAGTAGACAGCCACGACCGCAATCTCTCCCACACGCGCCGCTACGATGCCATGCTCCCTTGCCACGACAACAGGGGGGGGGGCACCCATAGCGGCGTTGTACACCAGTGCCGCCGACCCGTCCAGGTCGACCACCCAGGCAGGCCCAAGGGGCCGGTGAGTGTACGGATCGGCGACAGCGGCGACGTGTATGGACCACTGTGCCATGCTCTGGAGCAGAAGACCCTGAGCATCGGCACCGTGGCCCACGTTCGCCTGCAGGATGCGGAGCTGAGGATCCATTATGGAACCATCTCCGCATCCCGCCGCGAACTTTGGGTGGAGCTCCCGCCTTGCGGCTTCGGCTCCCCCCCGGTGCAGGCCTTGCTGCCAACCCTATGGTCGGCCGGTTTGCCCCCCGCTGCACACCTGAAACAGTGCAGCGGAGCTTCGCATCCACCGGCCGTATGGCCGGGTTGGCCACAGCGGAAGCAGCGGTCACCGACCGTCACCGCCGCCGTGCACTGCACCCCCACGTGGCCGACCGACAGGCACCTAAAGCACCTGGTCGGTCGAGCCTGCAGGAGCCGGACCTGCACCCGCACCACGCCTCCAACGGCGAGGAACCCCCGGTCGGCAGCCTTTTTGGCTGCTGCGATGGGGCAGCCGACAACTGCCGCCCCCAGTCCACGGCGGCCGAAGCGGATTGCTCCGACCTTCACCGCCTCTAGGGGGCAGCCCCCGGCCTCCGCCACGGTGAGGCGGATTTGCTCCGCCGTGATGGAGTCGTCCAGGTCCGAAATGCGCATTTCTGCGCATTTGTTGGGCCTGGACACCCGGACGTCGGCTGCGTCTAGCGTGTCCCGAAGCCTAGCCGCTAGGGCATCGGCCTGGGGACCGCTTGAAGCGCCGGGGATCTCCAGTAGCCGAGCACCCGTCCGAGTGGGTTTCACCCGGATGGGGCCCGACATGTCGAGAGCCCTCATGTCAACGCAGGCTCTCGCCTGCGTGACAATCTGGGCGTACTGCACGCCCCTCTCCGCTGCTTCCGCCGTCATCGTTAGCACGACGGCGGTTGAGCGGGGGACGCGCAGCCTCCCCGGCACTCCCCTCGCAGCAGCCTCAGCCTTCTTGGCATTTTTGGCTGCCTTCCTCTTGGCCTTGCGCCGCTTCTTGGAGGCTCCGGCCACCTCCCAGCCTCCCTCCGGCGGGGAACTTGTGGAGGCAATCCCCACCGGGGTCCGGGCCGGCGCTGGGGCTGAGGCTAGGGCCGGGGACTTCTTCCCCTTGCCTTTCCCCTTCCCCTTGCCCTTGGCCCGGGCACCCTGGGAGCTCCCAGCTCCCACGTCGAGAGCGACAGTGGCTCGAGTGACCGGAGTGGCAGGAGCGGCAGGCGCAGCGGACGGGCTGCGGGCCGACTCCTGCAGGGCCCCTGCGACCGCCGGACTGGTGGGACCTCTTCTAACCGCTCCGGCATACCCCATCAGCGGCGCCAAGGGCGGGCGGCGGCTGGAGTCCATGACCGCCTCCATGAACCTCCGGGTGCGCTCCTCCTGCGTCACCTGCCACCTCCGCTGCTCAGCCAGCGCCGCCTCCTGCCGCTTTTCCATGGCGGCCATTGCCGCCATGCATGCCGCCAGTGGATCCGCGGGCCTAGCCGGCTGCAGCACCGGCGACTCCAGCCGAGCGGGTTGCGCCAGTGACACCGGCCGCACCGGTGTCTCCGGCCGCACCGGTGTCTCCGGCCGCACCGGTGTCTCCGGCCGCACCGGTCGCACCGGCGGCCTTGACCGCACCGGTGTCTCCGGCCGTACCGGTGCCTCCGACCGCACCGGTGACCTCGACCGCACCGGTGACAGCTGCGGCGCCGACGGCACCGGCCGCTCCGGCTGCACCGCTAGTCGCCGCCGCGCCGACCGCGTCACGCGCTCCGCGGGCAGCCCGGCGACGACCTGACGGAGGTTCGCCACTTCGGCCGCCATCCTGTCCATCTTCTTGCGGTACTCAGCCGCTGTACGCTCCACGCTGTTGAGGAGCTCAACTTGCCTCCTGCCAAGTTGAGCTCGCTCGTTCCGGGACTCGGCCAGCTCCGCCTTGAGCAGCTCAAACTGCTCAACGAGGCGCGTCGCAGCCAGCCGGACCCGGTCCTCCTCCGGCGTTAGAGGTCCAGAGCGAGCCCCAGCCAGTCTCTCCAGGGCCTCCATCACGTCCCTGGACGTGGAGCCGTCGGTACGAAGCGCCTGCGCCGCCGAGACGGAGGGACTCGGCGGCGCCCTCACATCTTCCCCGGCTGAGGCCCGTGAGGGGGCGACTTTAGTGCTCCCGCCCTGCAGTTTTCGGCGGCTCACCGCAAACTGTTTGGGTGGGGGGGGGCGCATCGTCTCGTCTCCATCATGACTGCTCGCCGACGACGAGTCAGTCAGGGTGAGCTCGAGATCCGAGTCAGTTTTTGGTGCCGGAATCATCTTCTTCTTCCGGTTTCGTTTTCGCCGTGGTGCAGATTTCCGGGTCTGCAGACCCACCGGGCTGTTCGCCCTGCTCCTCTCAGTGGCAGTGTCGAAGTCCTCCGACACCGTCCCTGCTTGGGACGCGACCTCCGCGTCGTGGTGCTGCGCGACCTCCGCGCAGACTGTTTCGCTTGGTGTTGGTTGTTTTGGTTTTAAAGTTTCAGTATCCATATCCATATCCCACGAGTAGAGACGATCTAAGATACACTTCCCGGGTGACGCTCATTCCGAGAAGCGGGGTAAATACTGTGGATTTCCCCAGGTGTCCACAGGTTTTAATCGACTTCGCTGTCGGGTTTTTCAGACTTTTCCTTGTCGCGGGCCGGCCAGTTAAGGCAAGCCCCGCGGCCTTCAGAATATCGGCTTCCCAAGTGTGGCTAGCACTCAGGTCGTTGTCGATATCCTGGAGGTTACGCGACGCGGGAGAGCAGCCAACTCTCCCAACACCGACGGTGGCACGAATGCCTGCCAGCCTCTGCGCGAGCAGTAGGCCGGCCCGTCCCTGGATCCCATGGATCCTTATTTCGCCCCCATGTCCCCTCTGAAAGCAGAGGGATACCGGGAGCGACAGGCTAGCCCTAAAAAGGGCTGTTTGGGATGGAAGGGATTCTACGAATCCCTTCCCGCGAGCCTTGCAGGTCCGCCATACCACGACCCCCTCAGGGTCAGCTAGCCCTAGAAAGGGCTTGTCGGGTTATTTGTCGACAGCTAGCAGAGCTCCTTCTCCTTGGAGTCAGAGTCTACTAACCGTCGTCCAGGGTGCACCAGCCTCCCCGCTTCCGTTCCCCAGGACCGCGGTCCAGAGGGAAAAGAAACAGGTAAGCCAACGTGGAGGTTACCCAACCCGCACCCCTACATACATGCCTGTCAAAAACGTAACCCTTCTTTTGCTTCTCCGTAGTCGGGTAATAAATAAATTTAGGTTTATTACTCACTTTAGGATCAATATTAGCGTCACACGTGCTCTCATGATCTTCATAACTGCTCTCATTGAATCCTGGTGTTGGAACTCTTTTGCCATAAGAGTCGTACTTCAGATCTTTCCAGACGGTGGTAGAATTGATCAGCCTGGAGCTCTCTGGTTTCAATGTGGTAACTGTTAGCCCATTGCACTGCGCTATGGAACCCTGGAGGCGCTGGAGAAGCTCTGGAATCCACATGTTGAGGCCAAAGCCGCTGGAAAATTTAATAAAATTGAATAAGACCGCGGTAGAGACGTCTCGGGTTCGATGCCAGGTTTTACCATGCCACACACCAATGACTTTTCGATGCTTTTCGAAGTTATGTGTGTATTTATCGCAGGTTTATAAGTGCCCGGTTAATGGCAAAAGGATTGCCACCTATTACATTATGGGACCTAAATATAAACTGGTGAAATGTGAGTGCTAGCACCTCTGCCTACCCCTTTGGGGATAAAGCCGTGAGTTTATGTTATATTACTTCAGGAGAGTATATGTAGTATACCAAGATCTTCGAGTACCGAGCCACCTGCACATTGATCGCTGAGGTTGTGGCGTAGGCTTTCTTCTAGAGGTTGAGGAGTCAGATGACAGTCATTCCACTTGAAGCGAATTTAAAGCAATTCATACAACTTCAATAACGTTCCGACGCCTACAATATTTTTGTGATCAAATTCGTTACCAAATTAAAAAAGTGATTTTTTTCCCAGGGGCTCGGTGGCGCGCCTGGCGCGCCTCCCCGTTTCCGGGGACGAGTTGGGGACTCTGTAGTCCCCACACCCGAGAAGACGGTCAGATCGTGAGACATGGCCCTGGGTCGGCCGGGGTGCGAGGGATATGCCTGTCAATCTCACCTTCGGCAACCAAAGCGACCCACAGGCGGCGTGCGTTTTAGTCCGTTCGAGTCCGACATAACCTCCTCCACCGGCTCCGGTGGGTTGGTATCCGTGGGGATTTTGCGCAAGTAAATAAAAAAAGGGGCTCTATAAATACAAGACTATGGCTGGTTTTCCAGAACTGTACTCAATCCTGAATCTCGAATTAGAACTAAATCTGAGGACAGATAGTATTCTTAGATGATAGTTCTTATGTTACACATATTGAAAATACACGTGTATTTTTTACCAGTATTATTTCTACCCTCAGTCATTAAATATGGCTGAGTGTTGTAATGTTTAAGAAGTAGGTTCTTAACACTATAAACCTTTAAGGATGCCGTAAGGCGAAATTTAACTCTAAAAAAATACTGTGGAAAAGTATAAGGGTGTTTTCAATATGTGTAACAATAATTCCACCAAGTGCAATCAATCAACAGTATAAAAAGTTTCAATGCATTGTGTGAGTTGATTCTAAACTGAGCGTTGCTTTGGAATATTGCCCTTCCCACTTAGATTGTTTGATTTGATTTGATTTGAATCATCATTCTCCTGCCCTTATCCCAAGATTATTATTGGGGTCGGCGCAACATGTGTTCTTTTTCCATTCATCTCTAGTTGCAGTCATTTCAACATTCACTCCCTTCTTAACCATGTCATCTTTCAGACAGTCCATCCACCTCATTTTAGGCAGCCCTCTGCCCTTGTAACCATCCACTTCCAAAGTTAGTACCTTCCTTACGACATTACTTTCATCCCAACCAGGACAAATGATTTGAATAATAAAATTTATTGCAAAAAAGATTACACAGCTGACAATAAAAATAACATACAATATATGAATGAGGAAACTTTTAACAAATGTAATACCGTAATATATACCTGTACTCGTAAATAAAGATTGATTATGATTTTGATTATGATTATACAATTTTTTATGCAATGAGGATTTCAGGATACTTTGAAAACTATAATCAGGACATTCGAAAGTGAGTCTGTTAAACTAGGGAGAAACCCTGTATCTTATGAGACTCAAATTAACACCCACATTTTACCAATCAATGAACTCGGTCCCGCGTAATAGGGGATGAGCCTATTCCCATCTTCCGGGTACTATTGGTGACGCAAGCCATGAATCTGAGGCTGAGTCTGGGTTGTATATATTTGTCTGATGTTAAACAGCCCTTAATAGCCGCGTAGTAAGAGATGGGGTGGTCCAAATTCTATTGATGAGGCCGTCAAGCTGAGTGCCACCATTGTTAACATGTTTTTTTTTTTTTTTTTTTTTATATAGGACACGCCAACTTGACCTCACCTCGCCTGATGGTAAGCTAAAGGCAAAGTCTCAGGAAAGAGGGTCACCATTACAGACACTAAGTGCTACAATGGTGGCACTCAGCTTGGCGGCCTCATCAGATGCTTTTTCACGCCCCGCTTAAAGGCCCCGGGACTGTAGGAAGAAGGAAACACGTGTGCTGGTAATGAATTCCAGGTCTTGGTGGTGCGGCAAAGAAAAGAGTCTCCGAACCGCTTGGTTCTTGCTCGTATATTCTGCACAGTGTGAGGGTGACATCTAAGGCCTGCACGTGTTGTCCTATGTAGGAAAGGAGATGGTGGGATTAGTTGGAAGAGCTCGTCAGAACACTCACCGTGGTAGAGACGGTAAAATACAGCCAAGGAAGCAATATCTCTACGCATCTGCAAAGGCTCGAGGGTGTTCGTGACCTCAGGCTTCCCAATAATTCGGACCGCGCGTCGCTGCAACCTGTCGAGAGCATCTAGTAGGTATTTCGCGGAGCCATCCCAGAGATGCGAGCAGTATTCCACGCAGGAGCGAATTTGTGTCTTATAGAGAAGACACCGCTGCTCCGGCGTGAAAAAACGTCTCACTTTGTTTAGGAGTCCGAGTTTCCGCGAGGCTGTTTTGATGATGCTCTCGATGTAATTTCTGTTATTCAGTTTGCAGCGAATATCCATGCCTAGGATATAGAGATTGTCCTGCAGTGGAAGTGGCGTGCTCTGAAGAGTGGGAAGGGGAAGGAAAGAAGATACCTTTGCTGTGAACGCACAAGCCTGCGTCTTCTTGGCATTGAACTCGACCATGTTCTCGGAGCCCCATTGAGAAATGTGATTCAAGATCCGGTCCAGTTCAGTGACAAGAAGCTGTCTTTTTTCCACGATATCAGACTGTTTGGCCGCAGGTTGTCCGTGATAACTCCCGTGTAAGGTGCTATCGTCTGCATAGCAATGTATGCTGCCGGTGGACAGCATGTCGTTGATATGCAGAAGAAAGAGAGTGGGAGATAATACAGACCCCTGCGGTACGCCAGCATTTATTTGCAAGAACTCCGAAGCCCGTCCATCACAGAGGACGCGGATACGGCGCTCCCGCAGGAAACTAGCAATCCAGTTGCACAGTCTAGGAGGCAGACCAAAGGCTGGTAGCTTGGAGAGAAGCGATTTGTGCCAGACTCTATCGAAAGCTTTGGCGATATCAAGACTAATTGCCAGTGACTCGCCGTGCTTCTCCATAGCCTCACCCCAAAGATGGGTAACGTATGCTAGAAGATCACCCGTTGACCGTTTCGGCCTGAAGCCATATTGCCGGTCATTAATTAAGGAGTGATCCTCTAGGTGACGCATGAGCTGTTTGTTAATGATGTGCTCGAAGACCTTGCACAGCACTGAGGTGACGGCTATGGGTCGATAGTTGACTGGCTCTGAGCGATCCCCCTTCTTGGGGATCGGCTGTACATTCGCCTCTTTCCAAGCCGAAGGCACTGTACCCGAGCTGTAGGACAGTCGGTACAGCCGCGTAAGCATCGGAGACAACTCCGCTGCACATTTTTGTAAGACCACCGCTGGAATACCATCCGGGCCACTGGCTTTCCGGACATCGAGTGATTGAAGCACCGCACGAACATCGCATTGCCTGATACGTATTTCAGGCATTACGTGGTCACCATTGGGTAGTGTCGGCGGCTGTATACCGCAATCATCGACTCGGGAATTGGCCGCAAAGAGATTTACTAGCATATTGGCTTTCTCTTGCGGTCCATGGGCCAGGGATCCATCAGGGTAGCGCAGCGGTGGCAGCGAAGGCGGACAGAAGTTGGCCTGCACGGCTTTGGCCAGTCGCCAGTATCCACGGCTGCCCGTGGGATGTGCCACTAGCTCTTGACCAAGCCGCGCAATGCGCAGGGCATCCGCTCTGACGTAAGCCCTCTTGCAGACCTTTGTGGCTCTGTTGTACGCCGCCTTGAAATGGCTCACATTGGGATCGTGCGTGGCACGCGCCCTTACCCAAGCGCGATACGCGGACTGCTTTTGATCAACAGCCCTCGCACACTCGCGCCCGAACCAAGGGCGCACTCCTCGGGCACCGGTGACATCAGTGTACGGGATATAGTATTCCATACCCAGACCGATCTCACCGGCAACAGCAGTAGCACAATCCGAGGGTTTCTTACCTTCAAAGCAGCGTTCAACCCACGGGATGGACGCAAAATAGTTGCGCAGCCCATCCCAATCTGCTGACGAGTAGTGCCAGAGACGCCGCTTCCCCTGCACGGGTCGTGAAGGCGCTATAATTGGCACCTTGGAGCAGACTAGACAGTGGTCGGAATTGCCTAAAGCGGCTTGTACCGAAACACTGTACAGGTCTGGGTGACTCGTCAGCAGAAGGTCTAGCAGAGAGGGTGCTAGGCCCGACCTTCTTGGTATTCTAGTGACCTCGTGTACCAATTGGGTCAGGCCATGCGCCAGAGCAAATGCATGGGCGGCTCTTCCCGCATGGTCTGTTTTGGAGGAGCCCAACCAGGTTTCGTGGTGGGCGTTAAAGTCCCCCAAAAATACCACTTCGGCGTTCGGAAACCGTTCCTGCGCATCATCTGCCGCCTGACTCAGATATTCAAAGAGTCGAGTTGTCTCAGCATCTCCTGTATGGGAACGGTAGAGGCACACATAGATCTGACTCGTAGAGCCATGGTCTACGTGTACCCATAGGGTTGAAAAGGATGGGTCCTCAAGGCAGCGCAAACGGCGACAACAAACATCCGCCCTAACAAACACGCACACCCCGGCTTTTGCACGGAAATTTTCCTCGATAACATAGCCGGGGTAAAGCAAGTAGGTCGTGTCATCAGGGCGGCCTATTTGTGTCTCCGTGAGAAAGAGCATATCTGGTTTCGCCGTCTCAAGGTGTTGGTGGACGGCGTTGAGGTTCGCATGGAATCCACAGATGTTAGTGGACTCCACCTCAAATAGCGAGCTTGTGGGAGTTTGCAGAGCCGCTGTGTTGCCCAATACTCTTAAATGCGCTGCCATGATGAAAAGGAGAAAAGGGCGTGAAAAAAAGAGGTGATTGTCGTCGCAGCACCGCGTGACAAAGTGCGGGATATTGGTTTTGTCTATGATTATGAGGCATGGCGTGAGCCGACACGCCGTACGGAAGGGCCCCCGTACCCCCCCGAATATGGTCGCCTGGCCCCCACTTCCGGTCACCAACCGGCACGACGAGCCATACCGGGATTATGCGCGGTCTGGTGAGGCAGCCTTCCAGGGTGGTTAGTCCCAGTTGGGCCTCTGTACTATACCGCGGGCGGCCAGCGGCACCACCGTTTCTACGGGTCTCCCTGACCGGCGCGTCGCCCCGCACCATCCTCACTAGACTACGCCAAGACCCACTGGTCCCACTAGTGCTGCGACCACCATCACTCCTACCCGGCTATGCATTTGCTGATCCCTGAACGCAATCCAACCGAAATTGAATTACTATGAAGGGTTTTTCGCAATATTGCACGGTGGTACCAACCCGGTCGAAATTTGTGACAAATTTGTGCCGTCAAATCTCTACCACCAGTATGGTATGGTACGTATATGTAATGGTGACCTTCTTTCCGGATACTTTACCTTCAGCTTACCATCAGGCGAGGTGAAGTCAAATGACGTATGCATATTACTAGGAGTTCGAGTACGATAGTTAGGCAGTAGGAAGTAAGTTACCATTGTACTTACGCTGCCATATTAGCGAAAAATATGAAGAGGATTAGCGTGGACTTGAGGCTGTATCTCCTTGAAACTAAGAGCTTCAGGTCTCTTAGAACGTTGAGGAATAGGTCCTTTGTTCTGTTCTCGTCACCAGCTAGAGACTTCGCCACGAAGTCATCTTGTACCAACTTCTTAATCTGTAATCAATCAACTCAACTATTAAATATGGGCATAGTGTTTTTTTTATACCACTAAGTTGGCAGACAAGCACACGGCCGACCTGATGGGAAGCGGTTACCGTGACCTATGGACGTATGCAACACCAGGGGTGTCACACTCGTACTGCCGACCATGAAGAAACCTTCTGATGCCCCTCTTGAAGAACCCCATAGTGTAGGCGCATGGGAAGACCGCAGCAGGGAGTTCATTCCACAACTTGAATGTGTGTGGGATGAAGTTTCTTTCATACCGTACAGTGCGTACCGTCTCAGGTTGCAATGTGTGGGGATGCACACCCTGCCTACGGTGAGCGGTGCGATGATAGAATGTTGCTGTGGGCATCATGTCAAACAATTCATCTGAGCACAAACCGTTGTACAGGAGGTAGAACACACACAGGACACAGTGTAATATACATATGTACGCATCTTCATCTCATAATATACTGAGATATAGGTCTTTGCTTATATAAGCCTTAGTACCACGGGGTACTAAGGCTTATGTATGCATATATATGGACGGCCATACGGTGTCGTATAAGCATACTAAGGAATTACGCTATTTAACATCAAAAAACAGCTCCAAATTCATGGCTCGAGTCAATAAAAATAGTGCCCGTAATTGGGAAATAGGCTAAAAAATTTGGAGGTAGGACACGGCGGTATTTCCGCCCATTTGAGCAATCTGACTGGGGAAGTACCTCTGCCCTACAGAATACCGCGGCTATAATAACTTCGTGTTGTGTTCCCAGCAGTGAGTAGGGTAGCCAAAGCTCACTGGAGAATTTGTGCTGTCAGTGGGAAAACTAAAGGCTTGTCCTGCTTTGTCTTCTACACTGACGGCACAGAAACTCTGTACTTTCAGGGTTGGCTGCGCGACTGTGACACCTCTGGTGTTACAAACGTCTGAAGGCCACGGTAACCACTTTCCATCAGTTGGGCCGTGTGCTTGTCTGCCACCTAAGTGGTATAAAAAAAAACCCCTATTACGTGGGACAGAATATGAAATCAAATTCTTTATTTCTTAAAATCGTGTAACGTTATTACATCAACACATATTACAGATTGGTAAAATGTGGGTGTTAATTCACTTCTGCCTAACAGACAAAGGCGTGATTAAAAGTATGCCGATATATCCTTCTATATAGGAAGATTTGAATGATTTCAGGCAGGGTTCGCTGGCTCTGTGGTCAGAGCGTTCCCCCGTAAGCGAAAGATCCCGAATTCGAATTGCTCGAGCTGATTCAAGTTTTTTTATCTTAATCAATTTGAATAGAAGGATATTGTTCCCGATGTACCTATCAATTGTTTGTCAGCAGTCATCGTCACAGAGTTATTAAAAAGGTGAGTAGGGTAGCCAGAGCTCACTGGAGAGTTTTTGTGCTGTCAGTGAGAAGACCAAAAGCTTGTCCTGCTTTGTCTTCCACTGACGGCACAGAAACTTATTTTGCTTACAGGGTCTGCAGCACGAGTGTGACTCATCTGTTGTTGCACGGGAACCAATTTCCATCATGAGGGCCGTCTGATGCAAAAAAAGTTGTCTAATTTCGGTCAAAAGGTTTTTTAATAGCGCGACGTTTCCGAACGAGATATTAAACATTAACAAACGTAAGACTTCTGATGATAAGTAGTTCCTCATTAAACTTACCCGGAAACATCTCAATGAAGGGCAGACCTATTATTTACTTCCTGTATTTTAATTCTATTGATTCGGCACAAGTGGTATTTGGGACATGGGTTATAGGAACAGTGAAATAGATCAAACAATATCACCCGCTATGTATCACCGCTTGGTTCCCAACAGAGTAGAATTGGGACCACTCCATATCTTCCCATGCGGTGTCGTACAAGGTGACTAAGGGATAGGGCTGTTGAATATCAGACAGATATATATAGCCCAGATGCCGCCTCAGATACATGGCTCGAGTCAACAATAGTGCCCGGAAAATAGGAATAGGCTCACACCC
This sequence comes from Eilema griseolum, assembly GCA_963662185.1. Classification (NCBI taxonomy): domain Eukaryota; kingdom Metazoa; phylum Arthropoda; class Insecta; order Lepidoptera; family Erebidae; genus Eilema; species Eilema griseolum. The sequence goes on along the minus strand of OY759242.1, from coordinate 23,950,738 downwards.
TATTAATTGGGACCGAATGCAATGATTGGTGAAATAATGTGGGTGTTGTTTCCCCTCCGCCTAACCCTCTGGGGATAAAGGCGTGATTATGTGTATGTATGTATTATGTATCACCTGATGGAAAGTGGTTACCGTGGCCTATGGACGTGTGTAACACCAGAGGAGTCACACTCACGCTGCCGACACTGTATTCTTAAACAGTTTATGAAAGATGGGTCACAAGTGATAAGCCTTTAGTCTTGCCACTGACAGCACACTCTCCAGTGAGCTCTAGCTACCCTACTCACACTGGGAACACAACACAAAGTATTCTGCAGGGCGGTGGTACTGCTCAATGCTGCACTGTGGCGCGTCGTGTACCTACCTCATGTTTTGTGTGAAGAACGCATACTACTATATGCCTAATTAGGTACTTTCTGTGAGTGTCGTAGAAAGCGACTAAGGTACAGTGCTGTTCTCCGTTCAACAATACACTTAAAGCCCATGACAAAGTGCCCGCTTGGCGGTAATAGGCTCGACCGCTATTCCATTGGACCTAAAAACATAGTTCGCAAAATGTGGGTGATAGTACACCTCTGTCTACACTTTCGGGGCTTTACATGCGTGAATGTATGTGTGTAACCAGAAGTACTTACTTTAAAATCAGAATTTTTGCCATGATTCGATTTGTAAATATAAGCTAGCGCCTTCAAGGCCTTATCTCCTCTGTTCGTATCAGAGAGCAGCCGTGGACTTTCAGGCAGGCACAGCAACCAGAACCCGGCGATGAAGCCAGGTATACTGCCCAGAGCCAGCAGTAGTCTCCAGGAGTAGATCGGCAGTAAGGTGGGGTAGTCAGGTATGTTGAACGGAATCACCAGCCAGGAAACAGCTGAAATAGAGATTAAAAAATTTGTTAATTACCTATTTTATTCGTAGTGACTAGATCTACGCGATGTTTCCAGTTACACTGAAGACTGGACACAAAGTCTGCTTTCCATTTTATAATTGACTTATTTAGCAGGAGGTAGGGCACGACAGTAGTCCCCTCCCAATTGAGCAGTTCAACTTTCCTTTAGTACCTTCGCCCTACAGAAAACCGGGGCCATAATAACCTCGTGTTATGTTCCCGACGGTGAGTAGGGTAGCCAAAGCTCACTGGAGAGTTTTTGTGCTCTTAGTGGGAAGACTAAAGCATGATCTGCTTTGTATTCTACACTGATGGCACAGAAACTCTCTTTTTTTATAGGGTCGGCAGCACGAGTGTGACTCCCTCGGTGTTGCACTTTCATAGGATACGGCAACTAATCACTATACGGTTTGCCGCATGCTTGTCTGCCACCTAAGTTGTATAAAAAATAACTGATTTCTGAACTCACAACTTTAAGTGGAAAACCTGGCACTTCGCAATCTCTAGTATATCCAAAAATTATTAGAATATTTTATGTTTTAAAGTTCTGCATATTAAGGCATTAGAGCATAAAGATAATATTTTCATAATATTATAATTAAAATGATGTCTAAGTTTATATAGGTATACATGCATAACGTACACCATACAAAAGTTATAGCTATTTTATATTTTGGATTTCTTTATGGTACAGAAAATTTCCAACAAACGATTCCTATATGGGTTGGTCGCCAACTGGACACGAGAGACTGGACACACACTGTCAAATATTTTATGTGTCTTCATAAAAATAATCTAAGTCTTTGTACTGAACAAAAACAACACATACAAAAGCAAATCGAATTACAATATATATTCCATACTTTTCTTAAAGTGCGCATAATTCCCACGGATACCCCCACCACCGGAGTCGGTGGGGAGGTTACATCGGACTTGAACCGACTAAAACGCACGCCGACTGTGTGGGCAGCAGGTTGCCGGAGGTTAGATTATCTGAGACATATCCCTTTTTTTTTTTTTTTTTGCGCAAAATCCCCACGGACACCTCCCCACCGGAGCCGGTGGAGGAGGTTATGTCGGACTCGAACCGACTAAAACGCACGTCGCCTGTGGGTCGTTTTGGTTGCCGAAGGTGAGGTTGACAGGCATATCCCTCGCACCCCGGCCGGCCCAGGACCGTACCTTATAATAATAATAATAATAAAAACTTTATCTCAGACCTTGATCCATAAACAATGTTAGTAGTACACACTTAAAAGCTATGTTAGTAACAAAATAACACAAAATTCCAAAAATCTGTTTATATACCGGCTCCACTTCCTGACGCACAGGGAACATGCATATGTATACGCACCCAATGCGCCAGGATAGCGCAACACGACTTCTCACTGATGACCTTTAGAATGCCGTTGACGCTCCTTATGAGACGGCCCTAGATACTGAGAATGATGTTCTTTATCAGATAAAGACTTCAAAATTTTGTACGGCTGCTAAATATTTTCTGACAGATTACATCATAACAGCGTTATTCCCTTATCATCTCGGGTCCCTGGACCCGTAAAGATTTCCAGACATTGAAACTCATCGCTTCTCACGATCCGAGAATCGAAATCGAGACCTTGCAAAATAGTTGAACTCGCTATGCTACCATCAAAATTCAACTATACATTATCATCGCTTATGACATAATTGAATCCGCTTCTATTCGCTATGCCACTGTATTTCCAGGTGACATAACATACACAATGAACGAAAGTTCAATGATTCGGTAACAGATCTATACAAATTGTTTTTAATTATCCACAGGAAGTATATGCCACGTGTAGTAGACTCTAAATCACTGAGAGTGTTTGTTTACTGCGCTCAAGGGTACCAAAACAAAAATTGGCTGTAGGTCATTCAGGGTGCGGGGATGCTCTAATGTGCCATATTACACACCGGCTTCTGCAGACCCGAGACGGCGCGTTGATTTCGGCGGTGGGGTAACCGAGACGTACGCAGTTACAGATGAAGCTGAATGAATAACAGGAGTTATAAGCTGAATGAATGAACTCATGTTCGTTGAAGCCAAGTACTGCAATATTTTTTTTTAGTTTTTTTTTTTAAAAGAACCGATATTACTAATAGAAGGATCTAACCTCAAAGCTAAGCTACAATCGGTTGTGTGATGGCAAGGATTCGAACCCGGGACCTCTCGATCGTAAGGTCGACTCCTTAACCCCTAAGCTACCGTCACTTTAAAATATAAACTTGCGAATCGATCATCAGAAAGTTGGACGCCCCCAGTCGGATAAACAGATGACTATATAAACAGATTATAATCGGAAAATACACATACGTTAAAATAGCCTATGTGTAATATCCGATTATAATCAGAAAATACACATAGGTTAAAATGGCCTGAGTAATATCCGATTATAATCGGAAAATACACATAGGTTAAGATAGCCTATGTGTAATATCCGATTATAATCTAAATTACACATAGGCTGTTTTAGCCTACTTAAGTGTAATTTCCGATTATTATTTATCTATCTATGCCAGTCAGGCAGTACGCTAAACATTTTGGTTTGATTGAGTGACGAATATCTATCCTCGCCTTATAACAGTAGTAGGTACAATAATTCTTGATAGTTTTACACGCCAAGTAAATATTCTCACCAGGTAAAATCAGCCAAGCGACGATGAAGCTCATGCCGACCACATTGAGGTACAGCTGCCGTTTCTTGGCCCCGACTAAGTCTGACAAGTAAGAGAAGACCAAGGTTGCTGGACCACCTGTTGAAGAAGAATAGTTCATTTTAATATGGCCTAGTCATTATGGAGTTGGCCTAACGATCGAGATGGCTTTCACGTCTAATCCTATAATGCATACAAGCTGTGAATATAGTACTGTATGTGGTTTCTTTTTTAGTTTTATACTCATAGTGTTTTATATTCTCAGTTTTAGTATGATATACCTACATTTGTGAGATACTAATGACCAGATTAACCAGTCTGGCATATGCTGAACCAGGGTATTTAGTATACCTACTGGATGTTCATGATTTTTCATGATTAGAGCTAGCATTTAAGTTTACATTTTGTAGTGTTTTTTCATTGACATGACAGAATAATAAGATTCTGTCATGTCTATTTTGTAGGTTTATGCTTTTTTTCTTTCTTTGTTTCTCTCTTTCTAATACACTGAATCGACTTTAATTAATTACCACAGGTAAACTAGAGCTTGGGATACGTCGTAGGTTATATTTAACTACGAAAACCGACATCTGAGCGGGTGGAGCTACGAGGAACAGCTAGTTAAGAATAGAAAGAAAAGAAAGTATGAGTAACGGACTGCTGAGACGAGGTATCGCGTTCGATCCCAGGTTTTAACATGGCACACACCAATGAGTTTTCGATGCTTTTTGAAGTTATGTGTGTATTTATTACAGGTTTATAAGTGCCCGGTTAATGGCAATAGGCTCGCCACCTATTACATTGGGACCATTAAATATAAACTGGCAAAATGTGGATGCTAGCCCCTGCCTACCCCTTCGGGGATATAGGCGTGAGTTTATGTTATGTTAATGTTATATTAATAAATGTCGAAACGTATAACTTTATAAGTTGGCAACATGTAAAACAGAGGGCGCTATGCGCGGGAATAGAAAAAAAAACGGAAATAAACGAGAGCATTAGTTGATTAGTTCTTTAACATTTTATAAAGAATAAATTTGTTGTATTATCAATCCTGTAGACCTTGATGCTTCATATTTGTGTTATATGTCATGTTTGTTGTATATTAAGGTTATGTAATCAATAGTACCATTCAAAGTTTATGTGAGTATTCTCCATTGAAATGCAACAATAACGGATTTTATCGAGCGATTTTTATTGTGGTACAGCCGATCTACAACCTCTAATTAATCTAGAACTAATTGATTTTCTTTTTTAAATATTTATTTTATTTATATTTTTTGTTACTCTCCGACCTACGCTACTCCAAGTTACTATAGGGTCCGAAAAGTTCCAATTGGAACTTCAAAATCGTTTCGCAACGCTGGAAAGCACAAACGGCATTGACGAGAAAACCGACACCATGGTCAAAACATTACAGGAAGTGTCTCGAAAGTTCTTTCCCGGGAAAAGCAAACAGCGAGAGTTCAAGTTCTCTCCTGAGACTCTCGAACATATGAGAAAGAGACGTGAGAAGTCATCCACACCGTCGTCTTCGTCAGATGATAGAGCCTTAAACCGACAGATTAAAAAGCTGATTAGACGCGACCTTCGACGCTACAACACCCATATCGTCCAGGAGGCGATTGAGCGAAAAAGGGGGTCGAAAGTGTTCGCTCAGCAGTTGGGGAGGCCCCATCTGACGAAACTTAAAACTACGGATGGTAAAATAACTGCCTCAAGGTTAGAAATTCTCGATGAGATCGAGAAATTCTATGGACAGCTATATGCATCACGGACGAGTAAACCGACGGGACACAGCGATAAAGACCACAAAGCCCCACTCACGTGCCATTACACCGAGGAGATACACGATATCGAGCAATGCGAGTTGGAGGCGGCTCTCAGACAACTGAAAAACAACAGGTGCCCAGGTGAGGACGGAATTACTACTGAGCTCCTGAAAGCAGGCGGAGGTCCAATCCTGAAAGATCTAGCAAGCCTCTTTAATTCCGTCATCCTACAAGGTCTAACACCTAGGGCATGGAGCGGCAGTGCGGTGAAACTGTTCTTCAAAAAAGGAGATAAGACCTTGCTGAAGAACGGTGCCGAAACGTGGACACTTACAGTGGGGCTGGTCCATAGCTTAAAAGTCGCGCAGCGGGCTATGGAGCGACCTATGCTTGGAGTTTCTGATTGATCGAACTGAGAACTAAAGTTACCGACATAGGCCACAGAATAAGCAAGTTGAAGTGGCAGTGGGCTGGCCACGTTTGCCGAAGGACCGATGCCCATCGGTCCTTCGGCAAACGTTGGAGCAAACGAGGTCTAGAGGGGAGACCGCGAGAAGGTAAACAAAAGGTAGGACGCCCCCTAGCCAGATGGAGGGACGACCTGAAAAAGGTGGCTGGGACAGACTGGAGGCGGAAGGCGGAGGATCGGAGAAAATGGCGCACATTGGGAGAGACCTATGTCCAGCAGTGGACTGGGGTGGGCTGATTGATTGATTGATATTTTTTGTACACATACACAAAGTTTCATTTATACATAAAAATAGAAATATGATTTTACTGAGGACCTTCTCTTGCACTTGTTGTGATCGGGGCATGAACTCAGTTGGTGCACCACTTCATTGTTAATTTTGCTTTATTTTTGTTTCTTTGCATGTTTAGTTAGGCACTCTTCTTGAATTTAATTTTATTTTGTAATTTTTGTGATCAGCCATTGGATACAGTGTTGTAAAAAAAAAACATATGTATTGCTTGGCTTGCCTAGTGTGGGGCCACTGTATATGGATTTGTGGTAAGGGTGTGTTTTGGAAATAAATGATTATTTTTTAATGTACAAAAGCGAGCTTACCTCAAAATTGAATACCCAGTAGTGCACAGAGGAATTGCAATACGAGAGGCATAGTCTAGTTACATGAAAATGGAGATTATTTTTGAGAGAGTGATGTTTACTGCATGTGTATAAGAATCCCAAAGTATGAATTACTTACGCATGAAATTATTTAAGAAACAATTATTTGACATTTCTTTCTTAAAATGTGCTATATTTTTTTTATACCACTTAGGTGGCAGACAAGCACACGGCCCACCTGATGGAAAATGGTTACCGTGGTCTATGGACGTTTGTAACACCAGAGGAGTCACAGTCGCGCTGCCAACAATGTAGGTACAGAGTTTCTGTGCCGTCAGTGTAGAAGACAAAGCAGGACCAGCCTTTAGTTTTCGAAGTTATTATAGCCGCACTATTCTGTAGGGTGGAGGTACTTCTCTAGTTGGACTGCTCAATTGGGCGGAAATACCGCCGTGTTTTTTTTTCTACAACGTTCTACACAACACTAACTTGACCCATGGTAAGCATAACTTAACTAGCTTCTATTATGGAATCTAGAATGCGGATTAACATACTTAGATACTTTTTTTGTAAATACATAAATACCATGCATAGAAACAGCCAGACCAATGCAAATATACATATTCGTGCATGCAAATGTTTTCACTGAGCAGAAATCGAACCCGTGCCCCCTGCATAGCAATCGAACAATCTACCGCTTTTATTTGATAAAATGTAAAATATCTTAAAAAATATTAGGTATCTATTTGAATCACTTCCTGATCCCAGCTTCTCATGATCCCAGCTTCACCCGTGGCATATTTGACGGCCTCTGTGGCGTAGCGGTGGAACATTATTATATTCGCATTCTAGATTCCATAACACAAGCTAGTCAAGCTATGGTTACCATGGGTCTATTCAATTCGAATTAGTAGTTCCTGAAATTAACGCGTTCAAACAGACAAACAAACAAACAAATTCTTCAGCTTTACAATATTAGTATAGATGTGTGTGCAGTAGAACCCTCCACTGCTACGCAGGGGGGCAGGGGGGGGGGGGGGAGATTTGCGAGTTGCAAGGGATATGCCAATCAATCTTATCTTCGGCAACCAACAGTGACCCAAAGGCACCGTGTGTTTTAGTCGGTTCGAGTCCGAAATAACCTCTTCTACCGGCTCCGGCGGGGGGATGCGTGCACATAAAAAAGAGGGGGCGCGGGTTTGATTCCCGCTCAATACAAATATTTATTTGCATTGGACTGAGTGTTTCTATCTATAATATGTACGTATGTACAATAATAGAGTATCTAAATATATTTGTCCGCAGTCTAGATCCCATAACAAAAGCTGGTTCAACTATGCTTAGTATGGGTTTAGCTAGATAGCGTTATATAGAATATTGTAGAATATTTAAATTTATATCTCCTGTTTTGAGATAGCCCTCTAGTATTGGAACCACAGTATCCCATCTTGCCCCGGAGACGAGAGCGCGTTCAGTAACTTACCTATAATAAATCCATTGATAGTTCTTGCAGCCAGCAGAAGTCTGTAATCAGGTACGGTGCTCTGTGCTAGCGTGATGGTAGCATCCAGCAGTAGCGTCATACTCAGACAGTTCCTCCTGCCGAAGACATCTCCAACAATACCCCAGAAGAATGCGCTGGCTACTCCACCTGTGACAAGAATGATTTAAAAATGAATACTAGAATTTACAATACTGTCTCTATATAGACGGTTCGGTACTCAATTTCTTGTTGCACGATGAAGATTTGGAATGTTCTGCCGGCATACGTATCTTATTGTTATTATTATTTCTCAGTTCCATAACTCTCGGGACTATGGAGTCCCGGGTCTTTGGAAGGCGTGCTTCGGGTCGAAGCCAAGACGTAGAGGCCCTTTTATGAAAATTTAATATGCTAGGAATACACACACATGGCGGATATCATCCCCGAGCGCACAATATGATACACCGGGAGATGGTCCCCGCCAGGTGCAGAGACTGGAGTGGAGTGCTGTGGCCGCAATGGAAACTAAATTATGGACTATGGGATTAAGAATTGGATGGACTGCTGAATGGGCTATGGGGGGAGACTAACGGACGCCTGCCGTGACAATAAGTCTCAAAATTGTAAAAAGGCAGGCGGTGAATTGCCAACTCATTGCATGGGCCTCATTAAAATAGCCACAGATAGTGCGACCGTGGAGTAATATCCGTTGAGCGGCTAAGGTTGTCGAGAGGTGAGTCTGCGGGGCGCAAGTTCGCGGTATATCGGTCAGCATGCCCCCGGCATTATCACATTTTACACTTCCAACCTGGAGCATAGGTTCTGCTCTTGCAACTCCACTCATGACCGGCCAATAAAGACAAGCAAACAAGATGAGGGGGAATAAATCCTAATCCTCGGGAGAATCGGGGTACGTGGTGTCGCCACGCACCAACAGCTCGCCACAAGCTGCCCCTGCGGGGTTATTATTATTAATATTGTTTGAAACACTAGCAGCAGCTTAAAGCTGATGCGTGTATATCACTGCACTTGTGTTTAACGTTCTAAATGCTTGTCCAGTCTATTAAAAAAAAATATGCTAGGAGCACTTATTATTACTTATTACTGGCAGGGAGTTCCACGATTGCCCCACCCGGTTTGGCAAAAAGTGATATCAAGGGTTGTTGGCACACTGAGATTGACTAAGTTTCATTAAGTGGTCCCTTAAGTGTTTTTTAAATTTTTTTATACCACTTAGTTGGCAGACAAGCACACGTCCCACCTGATGGGAAGCGGTAACCGTGGCCTATGGACTTATGCAACACCAGGGGTTGTCACACTCGCGCTGCCGACCATGAAGAAACCTTCTGAGGCCCCTCTTGAAGAACCCCATATTGTAGGCAGTGTCTGTTTGTGTTCTTGATATTTGTTCTTATTATAGTTTTAGGTTAGTCGAGCAGTCGAATACCCTACACCACTGTTTAAGGATCATGAACATCTGAAATCGTGTATCTTCTGTATTTTACCCATAGCTTCTCACCACCTAGAAGAGTAATTGATAGACTAAATAATTAATGATAAAAATATGGGTACCTCTGACTAACCATCCAGCGATGAAGGTGTGATTATCCCCGCAGGGTTAGTCAGAGGTGAATTAACACCCACATTTCACCAATCATTGAATTCGGTCTCACATAATAGTGGGTGAGCCTATTGCTGTCTTCCGGGCACTATTTTTGACTCAAGCCATGCATCTGAGGCTGAGTCTGGGCTGTCTGTCTGATGTTAAACAGCTCTATCCCTATGTCGCCTTGTACGGCACCGCACGGGAAGGGGTGGTCCAAATTCTATTCTACTTACAAATATTTTTTTTTTTAATATATATAATGTGGATCAATTAGCCCATCGCAGTCCAATGTGGATTTAGGCCTCTCTCCATGTTGGGAGGCTTTGGCCTACTGTTTCCACTCTGGCGACACGGGTTGGTAAAGGGTTTTATTTCGAGTTTTCCTTCTCTCGCAGTGATATCGTCTACATATTTTTCCGTTAGTCGCCTTTTACAACACCCGTTGGATGAGATAAGCCTAGAGGTTAAGAAAGGTCCCGGGTTCGAATCCTGGCCATTGCACTACCGACGTGAACCCACTCCTAACACAAGCAATTTAGCTTAGCTCTAACCCCTCCAGGTTAGAGGGAATATTAATAATTTCGGTTCTAATATTTTTTTTGTAAAAAAAGAGAAAGAAAGGAAGATAATATTTTATTCAGGCCCCACACAGCGGGCAGCCCACCAAATACAAACAGGTAGGCAGTACAACAGAATAACAAATCAAAAACAGTAGGCACATTAAAATTAGACTACGGGTGCAACACTCCACAATATGCGAGCCCAAATAGGGCCCCATCTCAGCATTGAATGCTGCGCACACCCTTCGTTGGGTATGCACAGCACTGGTTTTCAGATGGGGCCACTAGGCAGCGCTGACGCCACGCACCATCCCATATATACAGTACATTTTACATCTACACAGGTATTATTATATTATAAAGTCGAGTCGCGCTTGCAAAAACAAAACTCCTACGAACGTTACGAGCGTAAAAGACTTACTAACCACGTTTTAAGTCGCTTTCGCTGTTGATTTGTACACAGGTGGGTAGGTACATTATATTTACATAGATGTGTTCATCCATAAGTATGTAGTAAAAAAAGAGATGGGGTGTTGATACTTGTATTCTTTCTCCGTCACACAGGTTTCCCATCATAAAAGTTGAATTGTACAAAATTAAGCGTTGTAATAGAAACGTTTCTGTATACGGTGAGCGTTATTGCTAAATGGCATACATGACGTCATCGATGATGGTGGAACACATTTTTTTTTTACACCATATAGTTGGCAGACAATCACACGGCCCACCTAATGGAAAGTGGTTACCGTGACCTATGGACGTCTGTAACACCAGAGGAGTCACAGTCGCGCTGCCAACCCTGTAAGTACATAGTTTCTGTGCCGTCAGTAGAAGACAAAGCAGGACAAGCCTTTAGTCTTCCCACTGACAGCACAAATTCTCCAGTGAGCTCTGGTTACCCTACTCACCGCTGGGAACACAACACGAAGTTATTATAGCCGTGGTATTCTGTAGGGCGGAGGTACTAACCCAGTCGGACTGCTCAATCGGGCGGAAATACCGCCGTGTCCTACCTCCTTACAAATCATGCTGTATCGAGCCGTCTCGTAATCTGCGGTTGATATTATTATCTATGTTTTAACCCTGACTCCACGCAGAAACAGTCAGACTGGTGGGCGCGTAGATTGTTTAATTGCAGTCATTACCAATCGTACCACTTGACGGCGTACGACTCGTCGATCTGTACTGGGTATTAGGCTAAATAGGCCAACTGCTGTGCAATTCTGTAAGCACACAGCGTCAAGCACAACGCTGCGATAGCCTTGATAGGGATGGTCTATCTCCAGTGACGTCACCCAATCCGACCAATAGCCAATCTCTATCTGTATGTAACATGTCAATTAGACTTCGCCTTGTTCGGTGGTAAGCTGAAGGCAAAGTCTCAGAAAAGAGGGTCACCATTACTTACATATACCGTGACACAATTGTGACACTCAGCTTGACGGCCTCATCATATGCTTTTTCACGCCCCGCTTAAAGGACCCGGGACTGTAAGAAGAAGGAAACACCTGAGCTGGTAATGAATTTCAGGCCGTAATGGTGCGACAAAGGAAAGCGTCACCGAACCGCTTGGTTCTTGATCGGATATCTTGATAGGCTGTCGCCGCGATGTGTTCGACGCTATGTGCTAACAGAATTGCACAGCTGGTTATAGGTTTTTTTTGTTGGCTGTGCATTATAATACCTTTATTTTTTGTTAATGTGCGGAATTTCCCTCGGATACCTCCCCGCTGGCCCCATAGGGGTGGTTATGTTTGACTCGAACCGACTAAAAACGCATGGCCGCCTCAAGCCATTAGTTGCCGGGGGTAAGGTAGCCTTTGGCATATCGCTCGCGTACCCCAACTAGGGATTATAATATCTATCTTAAATATGAAAGTGTATGAAGATTTGGCGCTAAGACATCCCAGAACCGCCCTTATTCAGATTAATCAACCGTTCGTTAGTATGCTGTGTTTCTTGTTGCTATCTTCTCAGTAGAACTAACCTACCGAACCAGCAAAAGAATCATTTTCCAATGGATTATTTTACATTATTTAATATTTTATATTATTTCTTGATGTAATTGTAAAATTTTGACGTTCATATGTGCTCTTTGCGTGCCTAAAGTGAATACACATAAATGAAATTGATTATTTGATTCTTTGATTCGTGGCATAACTAGACGCGCCTCTGTGCCGTAGCGGCAGTGGACGCGACGGCGCGTGTTTGATTCCCGCTTAGTGAAAACATTTTAATTCATGAATATGTCTATATGCATTGGTCTAGGTGTTGCCATACTTTCCACGCACGTTAAGCCGTTGGTCCCGGTTGTCATACGAACATCTAAAAGCGGTCATAACAGGGTGGTGGAACCCACAAAAGACCCACCTGGTGGAAAGTGGTTACCGTGACCTATGAACGTGTGTAACACCAGTGGAGTCACATCCGTGCTGCCGACCCTGTAAGAACAGAGATTTTGTGCCTCCAGTGCTGAACACAAAATCAGGACAAGCCTTTAATCTTCCCATTGACAGCACAAAAACTCTCCAGTGAGCTCTGGCTACCCTACTCACCACCGGGAACACAACACGAGGTTATTATAGCCGCGGTATTCTGTAGGATGGAGGTACTTCCGCAGTCGGACGGGAATACCGTCGTGTCCTACCTCCTATAAGCTAGCTGCAGAACTTCGATATCGCCAATTGGTCGTGGAGGTCAGATGGCAGTCTCATCATGGAAGATATCGAAAGCCAACACCAACTGAGTCGTGAAAAGTCTCAGAGAATAACATCATGCTCTCGTAGTAACCGGTACGATTTAAGTTAGTTCTTCTATCTATGTTAACCAATCGAAATATATTGTCTACTCACGTTACAACTCATTGTCAAGTAGAATTTTTTATTTTTTTTAATATAGGACACGTCAATTGGACTTCGCCTTACCTGATGGTAAGCTGAAGGCAAAGTCCCAGAAAAGAGGGTCACCATTACTTACACATACCGTGTGACAATGGTGACACTCAGCTTGACGGCCTCATCATACGCTTTTTCACGCCCCGTTTAAAGGACCCGGGACTGTAGGAAGAAGGAAACACGTGAGCTGGTAATGAATTCCAGGCCTTAATGGTGCGACAGAGGAAAGAGTCTCCGAACCGCTTTGATTCTTGATCGGATGTTCTGCACCGTGTGCGGGTGACATCTAAGACCTGCACGTGTTGTCCTGTGTAGGAAAGGGGAGGGTGGGACTAATTGGAAGAGCTCATCAGAACACTCCCCATGGTACAGACGGTAAAATACAGTCATGGACGGAACATCTCTAAGCGTCTGTAAAAAATAAATAATACTCCAGATCGAAGTTACGCAAGTATAGGTTACGGTGGTTCGGGCGTCGGATGTCATAAAATGACCTCCGTCTCCCATAAGCGCGGGCCTGGGGGTGACGCGTGGAGCCGCCTGTAACCCTAGCAGAAGCAAGGCGCGGCGGCGGTGCGCAATGCGCGCCTCCCCATTCCCGAGAATGCGATGGGGACTCCATGGTCACACAGATGGCGTGCGTTTTAGTCGGTTCAAGTCCGACATAACCTCCCCAACCGGCATCAGTGGTGGGGGTATCCGTGGGGAGTTATGGCATGTTAAAAAAAAAGTAAAAGCCATGGTAACTTTCCGGTGGGCCGTGTGCTTGTCTGCAAACCAAGTGGTATAAAAAAGTATAATAAGTGTAAGTATATAAATGTGCAGAAGAGGAGAGTAGAATTTGGGCCACCCCATCTCTTCCCATGTGGTGTCGTACAAGGCGACTAAGGGATAGGGCTCTGTTTAACATCACACAGATATATACTGCCCAGACTCAGCCTCATATGCATGGCTTCAACAATAGTGCGAGGAAAACGGCAATAGGCTCACCCCCTATTACGTGGGACCGAATTCAATGATTGGTGAAATGCGGGTGTTAATTCACCTCTGCCTAACGTTCCGGGGATAAAGGCGTGATTATATGTATGTACAATAAATTTCTATATTTAGTACTCTCTTATGAATAAACGAAATTTAAAATACCCATAACCCAAAAAACACGAGAGGGCCAGATCGTGAGAGATGGCCCTGGGTCGGCCGGGGTGCAAGGGATATGCCTGTCAACCTCACCTTCGGCAACCAAAACAACTCACAGGTGGCGTGCGTTTTAGTCGGTTCGAGTTCGACATAACCTCTTCCACCCGCTCCGGTGGGGAGGTATCCGTGGGGATTTTACGCATGTAAAATAAACCCAAAAAAAATTACTACGTTTCTTCATAACTGAATATGGCGTCAATATCACATAAGTATAAAAAGACCACAATTACAGTTTATTATGGACATTCCAACAAACAATACAATCATCCTATAAGGTCTTGTTAGCGGGCAGGTCCAAAATGAAGAAATTAGATCAAGACTTTTTTGGAAATAGTTCATGCCACGAAATACGACGTAGTTTTGTGGAATTTGATAATAAATAATATTACTATCAAAATGGTATACTTGATACCCTACAGAATACCACGGCTATAATAACCTCGTGTTGTGTTCCCGGCGGTGACTAGGGTAGCAAGAGCTCTCTGGAAAGATTTTATGCTATTAGTGAGAAGACCAAAGGCTTGTCCTGCATTGTGTCTTCTGCACTGATGGTACAAAAGCTCTCTGTTCTTACAGGGTCGATAGCACGGGTGTGACTCTCCTGGTGTTGCACACGTTCATAGGTCACAGTTACTCCTTTCCATCATGTGTGCTTGTCTGTCACCTAAGTTGTATTTTCAAAAAGGGAATTTGAACAAGTGGACTAAATGGACTACCCCTTATTCTTGTTTAATTTAGCTTATCCAAGTTTATAAATTTATTAATACTTTTCAGAAACATGGTTAAGTATCATAGTAAAGCTAAGCGTCCACCTTTCAGCATCGTACGCATCAGACGCATCGGACGTATGGGATGGGATGCATCAGACACATCAGATGCATCGAACGCATTGGATGCATCTGACGCATCGCATCAAACGGATGAAATTTTCCACAATGCGTCCACTTGATCGGTTGCGATCGCATTTGCCGCCGGAACTACCAGCAATCGGATTGCTGACGCCACTTCATTCGAATTTGCATAGAACCGTACGATTGAAATGTTTCAGTACCGGAGCAAGTGAACGAAGCGCGTCCATCTGCCCGCCATTCTAAATGACATCATCGGCACTCATCGTAAAAGTTTTCTCAAGGAGCGATAGCGTCAGTATTGCAGATGAGCAGATTAATGTGAGGTCCGTACGATGCGGATAGGTTGACGCACTTGTTCAACTTTCTATACAAAGAATACTACGATCCGTTGGATATGATGCGTCCGACACGTACGTTGCTGAAAGGAGGTACGATGATGGTAACTTTGAAGCACGAAAAATTATTAACAGTCGTCCTAAAAATACTCAATGTTCACGTGGTTCCCGGCAGAGTAGAAATTGAACTTCCCATCTCTTCCCATGCGGTGTCGTACAAGGTGACTATAGTGCTGTTTAATATCAGACGAATATATACAGCCCAGACTCAGCCTCAGATGCATGGCTCGAGTCAGCTATAGTGTCCGGAAGACGGCAATTGGCACACCCCCTATTACATACATACAAACATATAATCAGGTGAATAAACCAATAATTGAATTCGGTCCCACGTAATAGAAGGTGGAGTCTATTGCCGTCTTCCGGGCACTATTGTTGACTCAAGCCGTGCATCTGAGGCTGAGTCTGGGCTGTATAAATTTGTCTGATGATAAACAGCCCTATCCCTTAGTCGCTTTTTACGACACCGTATGGGAAGAGATGGGGTGGTCCAAATTCTACTCTGCCGGGAACCACTCGGGTACGCCGGGAACCCTATTAAGTAGGACAGAATTCAATGATTGGTGAAATATGGGTGTTAATTCACCTCTACCTAACCGACAGTGATAAAGGCGTAATTGTATGTATGTATGTGTATATATAGAACATTATGCTTTGTTTCATTGTTATGCAAGCTGAAATAATATTATTACATTATCGTCCACAAGTTACAATTTCCAAATACATATTTTTAAATGTAAACGTTCTGTTTTGAGTTCATTGTGTGCTTTGTATTATTACGGAAAGTGTGAAAGATATTACCTAGTAATACATGACGTCATTAGTTTACTGAATTTTCCAGGAAGTACCTATTAGTGAATGAAATTTTAAAGCATTCAGTCAACTAACTATTCAATTCGATTAAGATAAAAAAAAAATTGAATCGGTTCGTGCGGGATTTGAACCTGTCATCTTTCCCTTGCAAGGGGAACGCTCTTACCACTAAGCCACAGAAGCTTCGCCCGAAACCATCTAAACTCTTCTATACATATATCCGTCTTACGGAGACGGTTAAGTGCCATCTACCGAAATTCGTACGAATTATCGGAACGAATGAATCATTATTATGTTAATACATACATACATACATACATAAAATCACGCCTGTTTCCCATAGGGGTAGGCAGAGATCACGGATCTCCACTTGCTACGATCTTGACATACTACTCTCGCTTCATTCACTCTCATTACATTCTTCATGCATGCTCGTCGGTTTAGAGCACTCCTGACCTGCCCCTTTTCCAAAACTTCCCCGATTTGGTCCAGGTATGTGCGCCTAGGTCTTCACCTTCCGACGGTACCATCCACACTCGCCTCATACACCTATTATGTTAATATTTTGGCAAACCAAAAAACCTTGGTTGGCAGACAAGCACACAAAATGGTTACAGTGGCCTATGGACGTGTGCAACACTAAGGGAGTCACACTCGCGCTGCCAACCCTGTAAGCACAAGAGTTTTTGTGCCGTCAGTGTAAAAGACAAAGCAGGACAAGCTTTTGGTCTTCCCACTGACAGTACAAATAATAATAATACACTAGTACTGCATAATACTATCCTTACGTGTGACTTCAAAAAATCTCCTAGCCTAACGTGAGCATACCAGTGAAGGCGAATCTCATGTATTTTATCTACGGTGTCGCGAAAATGATGGCTGCAACGTACCATTATTATTAATTTTTTATATTATATACATATTATATATATATTATTTTATTATTAAGAAAAACTTCTCTAATGCGCAGTACAATATTTATAGTAAATACCTATCTACTACAGTATTTTCATAGGAGGTAGGACGGGTACGTTCGAATGGGGAAGTACCTCCACCCTTCAGAATATCACGGCTATAATAACCTCCAGCGGTGAGTAGGGTAGCCAGAGCTCACTGGAGAGTTTTTGTGCTGTCAGTTGGAAGACCAAAGGCTTCTCCTGATTTTGTATTCTGCACTGACGGACCATAAAATCTCTGTTCTTACAGGGTCGGCAGCAGGAATGTGACTCCACTGGTGTTAACCACTTTCTATCAAGTGGGCTGTATGTGTAGATAACTGCCTCCTAAGCTGTATAAAAAAAAAATCCCATCTTGATTTGATAATGATGTAACTTTAAGTCTTCTTAAAACTATATTCAATCATTTGTACTTCATTTAGCGCAAGATCTACCGATTTATTGTGATTCATTATATTAACACCTAACCGTTAATATGACTATAATGAACATAAGTATGTCTAAAATTCCATGTATATATTTATTGAGAAGATAAACAATGTTTAAATTTTAGTTGCCTTATAAAATTATGTCTACATTTTTATAAAATCAAAATGACGCTGGCAGTCCAATCAAGTCTAATCTATTAACTCATCCCTCATCGCACCTGGTGCAAAGGTGCCCATGACGCTGGCGGCATTGCCGCGTTCAATAGCTGTGGCCAACCGTTGCCCCAGGTACGAGCCGGAGCGGGAGTCACCGGGTTTGTCCCTCAACCTGCGCCCTAATTCGCTCACTAGATTTTTGGCATCGGTACCCCAACTACCCATTGTCTCAACCGCAAAATAAATGTATTTTTTATACAACTTCGGTGGCAGACATGCCCACGGCCCACCTGATGGAAAGTGGTTACCGTGGCCTATGGACGTGTGTAACACCAGAAAAGCCACACTCGCGCTGCCAACCATGTACGCACAGAGTTTCTGTGCCGTCAGTGTAGAGGACAAAGCATGTATTGTGTTCATCAATGAACAGTATACCAGTTTCCAGATTAAGTTGACTTGGCTCCGAGGATCTTGGAAAGGCTCAACACGCCCTTCTGTTTTGGTTACCTACTTCTTTTTTCGGTATCCTAATTGAATGTCCCTATTAAGAAAAGATATTTCGTAAGTTACTCACCACTCATAAAAGCCATGTTGATCAACCCTGACTGGTAGGTGGTCAGCATCAGCTCGCACCGCGCCGCTGGCAACACGTACGACATGATGCAGTTCTGCACGCCTGATGCCAAGAACGCAAACGCGCACGCGCCTAGTGCGCTGCGACTAAAGCGCCCATAACCTGGCAAAGAAAATAAAAACTTGATATTTGTTTACACACCATAGTAGTGAGGTTAACAGGCATATGCCTCGCTCCTCGGCCGACCCAGGGCCATCTCTCTCGATCTGGCCCTCTCCTACCCAATTTTTTTTTTACGTGCGCAAATTCCCCACGGATACCTTTCTTTATAAATAATGTGTATCTATGCTTGATTAAATGTAAGTACATACCATGTATAATATGAGTATATAAGTAGTTTATGTAAATGTGTATGGTTTATGTAAATGTTTATGTAAATGTATTATGGTTGTGTATGTATAGTATATGTATATATATTTATATGTATATATCATTATTGTGAACAAATTTGAGTATTTCCTTATCGTTGATAGTTCATGGTTAATTTTTTGTCTGCACCTACCTCAACGCATCTCTGCATCACCCTAAGGTAGACTGTCAGATAATGCCTTTGGCATTAAGTCCGCCTTTGTACAATAAACTGTGCATAAAGTTAAAAAATAAATAAATAAAATACCTCCCCACCGGAGCCGGTGGAGGGGGTTATGTCGGACTCGAACCGACTAAAACGCACGCCGTCTGTGGGTCGTTTTGGTTGCCGAAGGTGAGGTTGACAGGCGTATCCCTCGCACCTCGGCCGACCCAGGGCCATCTCTCACGATCTGGCCCTCGTCTTGGGTGTGGGGACGACAGAGTCCCCAACTCGACCCCGGAAACGGGGAGGCGCGCCAGGCGCGCCAAAGCCGCGGCCTGCTTCTGCCAGGGTGACAGGCGGCTCCACCTGTCACTCCCAGGCCAGCGCTCATGGGGGGCGGAGGTCGTTCATCGATCTCCCACCCTCTCCTACCCTATAGATCTTTATATGTTAAATACAAACCACCGAGTTATTAAAACCCATAAGAATAGAACTTGGTAATACAAACACGCGCAACTTTTTAATCGCCGTTAAACCACAATGGTGGTGTTTATAAATTGTTCAACATGTTAAGTACCACAATCAATACATCTTATGAGAAGAAAGACCTATAAGCCATAACATTATTATGCTTTGTAACCTTTTAGTTATGCTCACTCGGTGTTACCGACACAGGGTAAAAGGTGTATTGGGTCATTCGGATTGCCACACCGGTTCGTTCATCAGTCAGCTGTTTATTAATTGACGAGGGTCTAAAGCAGATTTAAGTTAACCTGCTCCAAAACTTCATTGGCTCTGATTTCCAACCCTGGAGAGGTCTGCAGGGTTGGAAATCAGAGGACAATCGCTCTCATAATAAGAAAGAGCAGAAGAACGGAAATTGGGCAAGTGCAAGCTCTGGATGGAACCAGGATTCGCAATTGCATGAAGAAGGTGGTAGGACACGACGGTATTTCCGTCCCAATTGAGCAGTCCGACTGGGGAAGTACCTCCACCCTACAGAATACCACGGTTATAATAACCTTGTGTTGTGTTCCCGGCGGTGAGAAGGTTAGCCAGAGCTCACTAGAGAGTTTTTGTGTTCCCAGTGGGAAGATCAAAGGCTTATTTTGATTTTGTGTTCTGCAATGACGGCACACAAAATCTCTGTTCTTACAGGGTCGGCAGCACGGTTGTGAATCACCTGGTGTTACACACGTTCATAGGTCACGGTAACCACTTTCCATCAGGTGGGCCGTGTGCTTGTCTTGTCAAAAAACCACGTTATTATGATGATGACTTTTCTATCATCACAACGCATACTATCGACAAGGAGTTCACCCACAGATACAGAGAATTTCTGCATTAAATTGTCTGAAAACTGAACATATGTAATTTTTTTCTCAACCACTGGTGACGTTACGTCCAAATGGCAGGTTAATGATAGCGTTTACCATAAACAGAATCATTCCAATCAGTTGCCATTATTTAAGGACTCTTCCTCTGATCTAAGGGGGTTAAAGGGTTTTAGAAGAATCCTACAGGACACCTTTAGTGTTGCACACGTCCTTAGGTCAATGTTACCACATTCAATCAGGCTGGCCATATACTTGTCTCCCACTTAAGTGGCATAAAAAATAACTCGGTGTTAGCTTCAAAATAACTACGAAATGGCAAAAATTTGAAATTTTTAGTGAAGTAACTGCCATCTACCCTAAGCAAGATTTTTACATAATATAACATAAACTCACGCCTATATCCCCGAAGGGTTAGACAGAGGTGTTAGCACCCACATTTCGCCAGTTTATATTTAGGTCCCAATGTAATAGGTGGCGAGCCATCGCCATTAACTGGGCACTTATAAATCTGCGATGAATACACACATAACTTCGAAAAGCATCGAAAAGTCATTGGTGTGTGCCATGGTAACACCTGGGATCGAACCCGAGACATCGTCTCAGCAGTCCATTACCCATACTAGGCTACCGCGGTTATTTTTTTAAGGTAAACGATTTTTATAAAGCGAACAAAAACTCATACTTATCGAAACAAATAATATTTATGAAATAACTGCAGCGACCAACTCCAAGAGAAAAGCATTCTTATGCAGGTGCGCCAGGAAAGGTTGGTTTTGGCCCTGGAGACATTAGGCCCTACACTCCGTAGGTGAAATTATAGGCTCATAATAAGGCAGATCCAATCTAGCATGAAGAAGCACGGGTAACTGAGTAAGTTACCACATTGAAAGGTTGAGCAATACCAGTCAGGTCGGTCTAAGAATGGGTGATCATTCTTAAAGACATTGAAACCCTCCGTGCCTCAGGAGCATGTTTTTATTCGTGCGAAAAATCCATACGCATACTCTCCGCTAGTGGGAGAGGTTATGTCGGACTCGAACTGACTAAAACGGACGCCGCCTGTGGGTCGTAGTTGGTTGCCGAAGGTGAGGTTGACAGGCATATCCCTCGCACCCCGGCTGACCCAGGGCCATCTCTTTCGATAAGGCACTCTTCGGGTGTGGGGACCACAGAGTTCCCCAACTCGTCCCCGGAATCAGGGAGGCGCGCAACGCTCGCCACTGCCGCGGCTTGTTTCTGCTAGTGTGACAGGTGGCTCCACCCGTCACCCCCAGGCCTGTGCTCATGTGGGGTGGAGGTCATTCATCGACCTCCGACGCTCGAGTTGCCTTCGTACTCGGGCAGCGTGGCTTGCGATCATTCGTCGCTCCCACTGCTGCTTCCACCCTGCTTACTCCTTCACGAGCATTACTTGCTCGCAGAAGGAGGCGAACATGTTAAACTGTCAGTCCCGGTTGCCATTCCTACGAACGTTTATGTCAGTCGTTACGAGTCCTAAAATGTACGACAGCTGGTCTAACTACAGAATATCACCAATCAATTATAGAAGTTTAGTTACTTCCCAGTTTGACTGGAAAAATGCGGAAGTCCTCGAAAGTGGACAAAATAATAGACGGTAATGAATCAATTCTACATTCTTTCAGCACAGAAAATGTCTTGGAAACATTGTCATATATTGAAATAACGATTCTATTCTTAATGTTCTAATATTATGAAAAATATTTAACTCACTGCCAATTGTATTGTCTATCGAGAAATGTTTCTATCGCTATGAACTTCCTGTTATTAATTATAATAGTTACTGAGTTCTTTAGTCTCAAACGGAATGAATATATGAGAGAATATAGACATACGACCCGTTCATCCACTGATGGATAGTATGAGCCGCTTCGGAGATAGAGACTGCGTGGTTTCCATATCCGAAGAGGGCCAGCTCGAAAGAAATGGCCCTGGGTTGGTGCGGTGCGAGAGATATGTCTCAGCACACTCACCTCTTCGGGATCCTAGAACCCATAGACGGTGTGCGTTTCAGTCGGTTATAATTCAACATAACTACCGCCACCGGCAGCGACGAGGGCATAAAAAAGGAGTCGCTTCAGTTTGTGCTTTTACTAGGAATCGGAATAAAAATAAATTATTGAAATTTTGTATATATTCTACAACATTCTACACAACGCTATCTAGACCCATGATAAGCATAGTTTAACTAGCTTGTGTTATGGAATCTAGAATACGGATAAACATACTTAAATACTTTTTTTTTTGGAAATACATACATATTATACATAGAAACACCCAGACCAATGCAAATACCCATATTCATGCATACAAATATTTGCACTGAGCGGGGATCGAACCCGCGCCTCCTGCGTAGCAGTCGCGTTCACTACCACCACGCCACAGAGGCTGTATATATATTGCCGTTTCCGGTTGCATCATATGATTGTAACATTGGAAGTAAATAAAAACCCTAAATATTTACAGTAACTTAACAGTTAGTGTAAACAGTGATTATTTGCTTGTTTCGTCCGCTTCGTGCATGGCAACGCAGAAATTGCTGAATCGACTTAATTACAAATATTGTCACGTACATCTATTGAGTAAGTAAGTAAATAGTAATCTGCATTACATAAGTTACATATTATGACTTACCTAGCTTCTTTTTACATCACTGTATTTTTAATATGTAATACATGACATGTATGTGTGTATATGTATGTATATATTTGTGTATGTATGTGTTTCTGGTAGGTAGGTGGTACTGCTGAACTTTAATTCAGATACTAATAGTTATATATATATATACATACATACATAACATCACGCCTGTTTCCCATAGACGTAGGCAGAGATCACGGATCTCCACTTGCTACGATCCTGACATACTACTCTCGCTTCATTCACTCTCATTACATTCTTCATGCATGCTCGTCGGTTTAGAGCACTCCTGACCTGCCCCTTTTCTAAAACTTCCCCGCCTAGGTCTTACCCTTCCGACGGTACCATCCACACTCGCCTAATGTTATTTTAATTATTAATTTAAATCGTAATTGTGTAATTTAAATCAAATTATCTATTAGCATGAAATTATTTTAATATAATTTTTATTTTATTTTTGTATTTTAAATTGTATGACATTTTTATTTCTATAATTGTTA
Source organism: Eilema griseolum (assembly GCA_963662185.1). Lineage (NCBI taxonomy): Eukaryota > Metazoa > Arthropoda > Insecta > Lepidoptera > Erebidae > Eilema > Eilema griseolum. The sequence continues at coordinate 23,927,350 of OY759242.1, read as the reverse complement.
ATTATTTTTTGTGATTAATTGTATGAAATTTCAAATACAATGTAATATTGCTAGTAAATAAATCAAAAATACGTATTCCCATTGCCTGGGGTATACGTCTTGTATACCTCTTACATTAAAATCTCCACTTTTATACACTAGGCTTTGCCTCTCGTATTTCAATTCCTCTGTGCACTCCCGGGTTTGCTGGAAGAAAACTCAATTTTGAGTTAAACTCGCCTTTGTATATTACATCTAGGTATTATTCTATATAAATATAATTTTGTGTGTGTGTTCAATAAAGTATAATAATAATAATACTTTACTATCACAACTTTGACCTCTGTGGCTCAGTGAAAGCAGGTTCTATTCCCACTCAGTGCAAATATTTGTATGAATGAATGTCTTTACATTGGTTTAGATGTTTTTTGTATGTGTGTATGTCCTATATAGACATACGTATGTTGATGGGTTTTATAAAGAAAGGACATGTCAAGAGAACCCGAAATTAGCAAGCTTATAGAAATTAATTATTAAGGTAGAAGGAGCGAAAGATGTATGCCATGGATCTTCGTAAGTGGAAATAAATGATCTGTGTCTATCAATCAATCAATCAAAGCCCATCACAATCCACTGCTGGACATAGGCCTCTCACAATGTTGGGAGACTTTGTCCTACTGTTTCCACGCACGTAGATTATCCGTACATAAACCATTACTGGAATCTATACCGTCCATTACCAACTTTAAAAGGAATTATCAATCAACCTACTAATTGTTAGTAGGTTGATTGATAATTCCTATACTTGAAATAAATGAAATTAGTGCCCATAGGGGCAAAAAATCGGTGTAGACAGCGGAAATAACCGTCGCATCATCGAATCTGCAGAACCACCATGTTAAGCCAACTTTAGAGGCCTTATCTTCAGAAATTCAATTCAATTCAATTCAATTTATTTATTTGTGGATCATAGGTTTGTGTACAGTTCTTATTCTAGGTTACATTAAAGTGCGCTATGTGCAATGCCTACCATGGAATATGGTGTACAAATTAAATTTACAGTAACATTAATATAAATATGTCTTTACAATGTCATGCGAGAGAATTATTATCGTTGAGGAATTCGTCAATTCAGTTTAGGTACAGAAAATATGCTATTATAATATACAATTACTTACAAATTTATATGATAATAATAATAATAATTAATATTCTACAACATTCTACACAACGCTATCTAGACCCATGGTAAGCATAGCTTAACTAGCTTGTGTTATGGAATCTAGAATACGGATAAACATACTTAAATACTTTTTTTTTTGTAAATACATACATATTATACATAGAAACACCCAGACCAATGCAAATAGCCATATTCATGCATACAAATATTTGCACTGAGCGGGGATAGAACCCGCGCCTCCTGCGTAGCAGTCGCGTTCACTACCGCCACGCCACAGAGGCTGTCATTATATAAAACTATGCTAACTATACAATATATACAAAAATGGAACAGAGGAAAAGAGGGAGACTGCCATTTTAGGCATCGAAAAATTCCTCCCCATCGATCTCTACTGGTTTACTGCCCGAAAGGCTGGCAGCATTACCACGCTGAATGGCGATGCCGATTCTTTGAGCGATCATAGATATCATTCGTCAATGGTGTAGTAAGCCTTATCTGCTAAAGTTTTTATTAGCTCACACCTAAATACGGTAACATTTTCGGATCGGATCTTCGCAGGTATTTTGACGAACATTGATAGACTGCTACTACAATAATATTATCGTTAAACATTATAAGGAAGGAATAATGTTTGGGCTGCGAATGTTCCGATATTATTATTATTGGAGCGCACTACAGCACGCGATGGCTAAGAGTAGTTTTACAAATGTGAGCAAGATGAATTCATCATACCTGAAGCGGTAGTTTTGGGTTGTGGGTATCCAATGGCAATCGATTCACGGAAAATATTGACGTGCGACCGAGAGGATACAAGGAAGATAATGGTAAACATGAAAGACAATGATGACTGAACCATTTGAACAAACTTTGAACTGATGACGTTTAATTGACGTTTCATCCAATATCTTGAACTGATGATGTTTAATTTCTTACTTAACCTGGAGTAGCTTCATTTTCATATTCATATTCATATCATTTATTTGCGAAAATAGGTACATAAGGTGATTACATGACATATTATTTTTTGAACAGCCAAATTCCGCCTCAAGGCATGCAAATATGTGTGGGTTCTTAATGGTATAGTTTAGTAAACCATATATAGGTAGATACACAATCAATCATAATCATTAGAAATCCATGCAAACACAATGAAATTAAGTTATACTAAATTAAAAAATACACAATAATTTAGAATTTTCATAAAATTAGTAACAATGTCAATAGATAATGTAAAGTCATACTGAATAAAATTTCGATTTATTTATCGGTAATTAGGTATGTCAAGTCAATATTTTAAGCAACAAACAACACTATAATGTCCACAGCGAGTAATATGTAAATTTTTGATATTCGTTTTACCAGGCATTACACACACACACACACTTGTCATCTAAATATTCTTGCACACTATAGTATGCCTTTTGTATCAAAATATTTTTTTTAGGTTGTGATAGATTTATTGAAAATGATAGGTTAGGTTGGAAGGCAGCGGCGGACTAGCCCTCCTAGAAAAGTGTCAATTTGTTTGCCGGCGTATTGTGGAATAGAATGACGAATGTATGAAATTTGACGTTTATGACATACGTTGCCGACGTCATATCCGTCAAATCTCATACATTTGTCATTCTATTTTTCTATACACTGGCCAACGAATTGCCACTTGTCTTGAGGAGCTAGTCCGCCACTACCTTCCAACCTAACCTATCCTACCTATCACTATCTTTCTGTCTTATTTCTGAGTGGTGTCCTATCGTACGAATGGTAAAGTGTCGGAAGCTTAGTGGTTAAGGAGTCAGCCTTACGATCGACAGGGTCCGGGTTCGAATCCTGGCCATTACACTACCAACGTGAGCTTAGTTAGAGGGGTCAGAGGGAATATTAGTAATTGCGGTTGCTAATATTCTTTACATAACAAAATGGCCTATACATTAGCCAACTAGTTTATTAGTTATAACAAGTACTACAATTGAATACAAATACAATAAAATACATTGCCACGTGGTTTGCGGCAGAGTAGAATTAGGGCCACCCCATCTCTTCCCATGCAGCGTCTTACAATGCAACTAAGAGATAGGGCTGTTTAACATCAGACAGATATATACAGCCTAGACTCAGCCTCAGATGCATGGCTCGAGTCAACAATAGTGTCCGGAATACGGCAATAGGCTCACCCCCTATTACGTGGGACCGAATACAATTATTGGTGAAATGTGGGTGTTAATTCACTTCTGCCTAACCCTCCAGGGATAAAGGCGTGATTATATGTATGTATGTACAAACGCTACGGCTGAATATAGTTGAGGAAGTTGAACAGCCCTGTATAGTGAAGAGACTAAGCCGATAATTGAGCGGCTGATGAAGCTAGTTGGCTCCAACATAGATATAACCGCCAGAGGTAGGGAATTCGTCCTCACACATTGCGACCGGAAACGGTACGAACTGTGCGGTATGGAGGGAACTTCATACCTCCATAGGCCTTAGTAACCACTTCCTAACAGGTGGGCCGTGAGCGTGTCTGGCAGGTAAGTAGTAACAAAAAAAATGACATCACATTAAATTAAACAGCTGAAAATTAAAAACCATATCAAATTGTGTGAAGGCCATAAAATCTAACGTTTGATTTACTTTGAAATGTAATTACCGACGCGAATATGTATTTGTAGGGTAACATAGGTAAATAGGACCATACCATGACATTGGTGGACACTTGAACAAATGAAAAAGGTATTCAGGCCCCGTGGTTCCCGGCAGAGTAGAATTTGGATCCCATCTCTTCCCATGCGGTGTCGTACAAGGCGACTAAGGGATACGGCTGTTTAACATCATACAGATAAATACAACTCAGATTCAGCCTCAGATGCATTGCTTGAGTCAACAATAGTGTCCGGAATACGGCAATAGTCTCACCTCCTATTACGTGGCACCGAAATGTGTGTGTTAATTCACCTCTGCCCAACCTTCCGGGGATAAAGGTGTGATTATATGTATGTATGTGTGTATGATAATTTTTATTCATCATCTACACGGAGACATATTTACCGCTCAGAGTCCGCCTTAACCTCCACCACGCACAATCTTGGGTGTCCATGGTAGTAAGACCATTCTCACGCTTGACACTCCACAACGGAGGTAGGACACGACAGTACCTCCGTCCCAATTGAGCAGTCCGACTGGGAAAGTTCCTTCACTTTTCAGAATACCACGACTATAATAACCTCGTGTTGTGTTCCCGGCGGTGAGTAGGGTAGCCAGAGCTCACTGGAGAAATTTTGTGCTGTCAGTGGGAAGACTAAATCCTTGCCCTAATTGTTTCTTCTGCAATGACGGCAAAGAAACTCTCTGTTCAGAGTCGGTAGCACGGGTGTAACTCCCATGGTGTGCACACGTTCATAATCCACGGTAACCACTTTACAGCAGGTGGGCCGTGTGCTTGTCTGCCTCCTAAGTTGTATAAAAAAAAAGCGTCAAGTCAGGACTTCGTTGGCCTGCCCCTTCTATCTGAAATCGTCGAGAGCATTTGTTGTCCGCGTAACCTGGCGGCGTTCTTATTCAGGATCAAAGAATTCCTATCTATATCTATATCTATATCTAAATATATAAAACTCAAAGGTGACTGACTGACTGACTGACATAGTGATCTATCAACGCAAAGCCCAAACCACTGGACGGATCGAGCTGAAATTTGGCAAGCAGGTAGATATTATGACGTAGGCATCCGCTAAGAAATTTAATTAATTCTACCGACAAGGGGTTAAAATAGGGGATGAAAGTTTGTATGAAACTTTGTCAATTTCAAACCGATCGGTCTGAGACTTTGCATGCTGAATAGCGTTGATGTTGGCGCGATTGGCCACGTGCGGTAGTGGACTGTATTGCGGGGATGTAGATAACTGTTCCATTGACGCTTTACACACAAACAAGACAGGTGACCGGGTTGCCGCGGATGTGATCCAGGCAATGACTGCAACCCGAGAAATTGGGAGAGGATGCACTAACCTTCACGACACCACGTGTTTTGCATCGCAGCCGGTGCACGGATCTTCTCTTCCTTGCTCAGGAGCTGCCGCCAGCATCACTAAATTACTTGAGGGACACACGAGAGGCACAATCCGATCGGTAAAAGTCTATGAAGCGGTAAAAATGCAACAAATATTATTCATTTTGAGAGACGCGAGCGCGGTCCGCCTTTACGCTGGCTAGTTCATAGCGGGACTGAGTGTCTATATATCACAAATGGCGGACGGAAACTATCTCTAGTACTATACTATGGTTAGTGCGGGAGGGGAGCTGGGTATAGAAGGAGTGTGTTTCCGCGTCAAGAAATACAGCTTCTACATCGGCGCAACCATTCCCCCCGGCTTGAAGGGTTACCTTCGAAACGACAAATGCGAAACAAATCTAAAGTCTAATCTAAATCTAGGTTTGGGAAATAACAACTAAAATATAAACCTAGATTGGAGCTCGTGCCTACCGCTGGCTAGGCAGAGGGCAGAGGCGAACAAACAACACAACGCAACAGTCTCGACCAAGACGAGACGCGATTAGCCAACAACAAAATAAGGGTCTCTTCACGTGGGACCGATACAACAAGCGAGTGCTTCTTCTCCTCGGGTGGTTCGGAAACCGTAGTGGGATTGAATTGACTAACTGGCCACCCATCTAACGCGGCATGAATCCAGGACGGTCCACCAAACCACAACGGGTGATCCAAAATTTGCGAAGGAAGCAATCCACGAGAGAGACAATCGGCTGGGTTGTCGGTGCCAGCAACGTGAAAGAGATTATGTGGCGCCAATTCAGATTGAATTTTTGCCACTCTATTAGCGACGAATGTGTCCCAACGATGGGGCGAAGAGTGGGCCCAACACAAAGCGACTGTTGAGTCCTAAAAGCTAAAATTCTACTAATATTAATGCGAAAATTTACAATTATGTCAAATAAATTACCTTAAAGATTCCGACCACAATACAAAATGTCATTAAGCGACACGGAAGTGCTAGTCTTAGCACTGCCATCCAAAACTACGCGGAGTTTTAGTAGTAAGCTTATCTTCTCTAATAACTCCGCGGTGCGGGATAATGTACGAAGGCTGGGTCCCGCCAGTGTCCGCAGGCGCAGGTGAGATGTAACCTTTATCTAAATATTCGTTAACAACCTCATCATAGGCCCGCTTCGACTTTGGGGACGCCTGCATCTTTCGTTCCAAACAAAGAAAGCGTTTTTCAGCGGATACACGGGAGCCACCGAGCGAAAACTTGCGGATGGTAGACTCCAGTGGCGGCTCGACGGTGCAACAGAACGAAGCAGTCGAGTGACTAAAACTATCTATAGAAGCAGGTGCGGAACCAATTATAACAAAACCAAGAACTGTTTCCAGTGCGTGCGGAGCGGGGTACGTCGGTCCCTCTTGAACCTTACGTGATAACTGGAGGTGTGGGAGAATCGAAGCGCCGATCAATATATCGACGACTCCAGGAACAGCGTAAGTCTCATCTGCTAAAGGCAAGTCTTTAAATTTCGTTAATAAAGACGTGTCAACCGGGACGGTAGGCAACTGTTCAGCTATTCTATCTATAACGAGCGAATCCATGTCAAACCAAATATTATTATTAAAACGAGATCTAAACCTTGTTTTAACGGTGCCACGAACAGCTGACTGTAAGCTTCCAAAACCCTTCACCACTGAGCGGGTTGAACGCTTATCAACATTGAAACCAAGACGCCGACAACAATCTTGAGTAATGAAATTACTTTGCGAAGCGCCATCTAACAGCGCTCGAACAATGCGCGGCTTACCTAATGCATCAACAATAACAACGCGAGCGGTCGCAAGACACACAGTAGTGAGTGCAGCACTAGCGGAGAACGAACACAAGGTGACGTCATCCGCGGCGGTCACCGGGCGGACCGGAGCGCGCGCGAGCGCGGGCTGCGGCTGCGGCGCAGGCTGCCGTGTGTCACCGCTCGACGAGCCAACCGTGCTCACATTGGATGCGGCATTACTATTCTCAAAATGAAGCAAAGTGTGGTGTCTCGCTTGACATTTGCGACAACTATTTCTACTATTACATAAAACAACGCGGTGTTTAGTACCGAGACAATTAAAACAAAAATTATTAGCGCGAACAAATTTATAACGATCACTAGGCGACAATTTTAGAAAACCAGGACACCTGTACAGTTGCGAATGATGAGTACTACACAAAGAGCAAACAGGTGATTGTACATGTGCTGGTGCGGTACTAACATAAGTATGAGTTGACCTCAGTGACTTCGATGACGCATCTACTTTGCGTGCAGAATCAACAACTATCTTCGCGCCTTCATGTTTCGATGAAGAGCGTTGCAATACTTTTATATGCTCGCGAACAAAACTTTCTAAGTCTTCGAACTTAAGAATTTTATTGCCGCGATGATCCGACTCAAACAAACGAATGGTTTCGGAATCTAATTTCCTTAAACCCATATACAAAAATACGAAGTCGCAGAGGTCATCGATCTTTAGGTTCTTTACGGCGCGAACAGCTGACGCGAAAGTATCTAGAAATTTCTCTAAGTTTTGATCGTTACATGCCGTAATAGATTTCAAATCAAACATCTGATCTAAATAGGCGTTAGCTACCGATCTTTTATCCTCATACCTAGCTTTCAAAGTATTTAAAATTAAATTATAATTCTCGGCACTAAACGTAATTCCAGCGCAAACGGTTATAGCTTTACCAGTCAATTTTTCAACGAGATAATGCAATTTTTCGTGATCTGTCAACGAATCGTTCTTATCTATTGTATTCTCAAAACTATCTATAAATAGACACCAATTGCGAATGTTACCATCAAATTCGGGTATTTGAATTGGTGGCAACTTAGGTCGGTCGCGAGTGGGGTTGGGTAGGTCAGCCGGTTTCTCCAAACTCCTAGCGACGCGTTTGATACGACAATACAAATCGTCAAACGACGACAAGGCTTGATAACTCACTGAGTAATCGGGATCCAAATTCAACTCTAAAACGTTGATGTCATGTACTAAGGTTTCGAAATCCGCGCGTAGACTATCTAAGTTTTCTATAGAACACAAGAACGAATCTCTGATGGCCAAATCAGAGGTTTTAAGTGCATTATCATAAATCGATTGTACGCGAGAGTAAATCATTTCTCTTTTAGCGTATAAAAGTTTCAATTGAACTTTACCGGTCTTATCAACCTTTGGGGACATGTTTACAATTAAATCTCAAACTAAAGTGCGGTAAACAACAAATATGAAATGACTTAATCTTAGCGGTACAGAGCAGCGGCGCGGCGCGAGCGATACTCCGCAGGTAAGGTAGGTATTTACAACTGTGAATGCACGCTTGAACAAAACGCGCCTAGCAACAGCCAGGTCGTACTTACGCGAGCCAGACCGCTGTCTAGGTTCAACTATTATTTCAGAGATTAAGTATTGCGTAATATCTATTCAAATTAAAATACTTTCGTATGAATTGGAATGAGATGCGAGCGAACAACGTAATTGAAAAAATAAAACAAAGCCAAATGCGTTAGGTATTACACTGTGCCTATGCACTAGGGTGTCTAGTATACCTAAGATCTAAGCCTAAATGCCTAGATGCGGGGTTTTCTACTAAAATAACTAGGTATTTAGGCGCGGTGCGAAAATTGCGAAATACGACTAAGTGTTGATACGATACCTAACCTATGTATGTACTAGGTAGGTACTATGCGAGCCAGTGGCGAACGGACCACAAATCTAATCCTAAATGTCTGGATGCGGGGTTTTCTACTAAAATAACCAGGCATTTAGGTGCGGTGCGCTTATTCCCATTAGAATAATAACAAAACTACGAACTACGGCTAAAATCCGGTTCGATCAGGACCAAAAAATGTTGGCGCGATTGGCCACGTGCGGTAGTGGACTGTATTGCGGGGATGTAGATAACTGTTCCATTGACGCTTTACACACAAACAAGACAGGTGACCGGGTTGCCGCGGATGTGATCCAGGCAATGACTGCAACCCGAGAAATTGGGAGAGGATGCACTAACCTTCACGACACCACGTGTTTTGCATCGCAGCCGGTGCACGGATCTTCTCTTCCTTGCTCAGGAGCTGCCGCCAGCATCACTAAATCACTTGAGGGACACACGAGAGGCACAATCCGATCGGTAAAAGTCTATGAAGCGGTAAAAATGCAACAAATATTATTCATTTTGAGAGACGCGAGCGCGGTCCGCCTTTACGCTGGCTAGTTCATAGCGGGACTGAGTGTCTATATATCACAAATGGCGGACGGAAACTATCTCTAGTACTATACTATGGTTAGTGCGGGAGGGGAGCTGGGTATAGAAGGAGTGTGTTTCCGCGTCAAGAAATACAGCTTCTACATCGGCGCAACCAGTTGACTCAACACTAAGCGATGAACGACATTCACGCGGGCGGAGCCGCAGGCAACAGCTAGTTATAAGTATACAATTATTTTTGACAAGCTGCCATAGCAGTGTGTAGGCGTAACATATACAGTAATGTGCAGCACCAATTTAGAATTTGTAGCGATTATTACATTCAGCTATGATATTTAATTATTATTTGAATTAATGCATTTCAAATCCCTCAGTGCTCGTATTCTACCAGGCCTGCGATTCTACTGAAGTAAAACCACAATCAAACCACAGACATTGAAATAAATGGCATTAAATTTAAGACTTTATTCCTATCAGGTTAAAGTGTAAATTTAAATAAAAATAGTTTCATTACACTTTTTTGTTTACTCTGGAAAGAGCGTTTTAATTTGGTCTTTATTCACATTGCTTTTAAGTCTAAAATTATATGGATTGTGTATAACAGTGTATGTGGTTTAATAGTTATTTTGCTTAAGCAGAATCTAATCCCAGGTTTTTATCCCTCGTTTACACCACGAAAGAAGTTGTAAACCTGTTTTTAAAACTTCTTTAAGACCTGTAGAAGACTAATCAAAACACAATACATGTTTAATATATGTATCTCAGATACTTTTTCGTTCACATAGGATGTGGATGATGCCGCGTGGTTTCCGGCAGAGTAGAATTAGGGCCACACCATCTCTTCCTATACAGTATCGTACAAGGCGACTAAGGGATAGGGTTGTTTAACATCAGACAGGTATATATAGCCCAGACTCAGTTTCAGAAGCATGGTTCGAGTTAACAATAGTGCCCGGAATACGGCAATAAGTTCACCCCCTATTACGTGGGACCGAATACAATTATTGGTGAAATGTGGGTGTTAATTCACCTCTGCCTAACCCTCCAAGGATAAAGGCGTGATTATATGTATGTATAGCAGGTATAGTCAACAAGTTGTAAACAAGTATAAAACACATTTGCGTTCACACTGTAGCCTGTGACATATTGCAACTTGTCAAATACATGTTTTATATTTAGATGTAAACGAGGGTTAACAAAGGGTAGCGTAAAGTCGATCTTAGCAAAGAAAGTGATCACTTGTACATCTTCAGTTGAGCCCCTTAATGCCAACTTAACAAAACAGATCGTATCATCAATTTCCTTCAAAGATTCGCGGAAACCATCAAACTATTCCATAATTCGTAGAACTGTAGTTATTGACACATCCTGCTCATTACGTCAAGCATGATCTTCTCGTGTACACTCCACTTCGGTGGGGCTATTCTGTAATTTGACATCTAGTTTCACTCAGAGGAGAGAACTCATTTCTGCAGGCACATGCTGCAATAACGTTAAGAACAATCGGACGAACTTGACAGCTGAATCTGCTTTAAGATTTCGATTTCGCATGCTGTCAATTTGCTGACGTCACGCTGTCGAGCACATAAACATATATCACTATCGACTTGAGCTCGACTTCACCAAGTGTACAGCATGCGTAATAGAACTCTTAAAGCGGATTCAGCGGTTGAGTTCGTTTGATCATTCGAAACTTTCTTATAGCATGTGCCTGCTTATATATTTGGGGCTAGTCATCGAGCTAATGTAGTTCTTGTAGTAATGGGCAATAGTAGCATTTTTTTTTACACCACTGAGGTGGCAGACAAGCGCACGGTCCACCTGTAGTAAAGTGGTTTCCGTGGCCTATGGACGTGTGTAACACCAGAGAAGCCACACTTGCGCTGCCGACCCTGTGAGCACAGAGTCTCTGTGCTGTCAGTGCAGATGACAAAGTAGGACAAACCTTTAGTCATCCCACTGACAGCACAAATTCTCCAGTGAGCTCTGGCTACCCTGCTCACCGCTGGGAACACAACACGAAGTTATTACTTCCCTAGTCGGACTACTCAATTGGGCGGAAATACCGCCGTGTCCTACCTCCTATCATCGGCATCATCCGAGCGTCAGTTCCGCTGCATTCGATATTGTAACTACTCCAGAGAACACTACTAAGCTTCAGGGCCGACAGAAGTAGTCATAATATGTAGCTATATGTTTCAAAGAAAAGTTACATGTGAATTGTCACAAGAAGTAACAGTAACGGTGTCACGGTTTCAATGTTTTGTATACGACTGCGGCGAAGCCAAAGGAGGGTTATTACTTTGATAGGCTATGTATGTAGGTTTCGTGAGAGATGGCCCTGGGTCGGCCGGGTTGCGAGGGATATGCCTGTCAACCTCACCTTCGGCAACCAAAACGATCCACAGGCGGCGTGCGTTTTAGTCGGTTCGAGTCCGACATAACCTCTTCCACCGGCTCCGGTGGGGAGGTATCCGTGGGGATTTTGCGCACGTAAAAAAAATGTATGTGGGTTCATCTATTTCCTCATAGCTCATCAACAGCTTATTAAAACTGGATAAATAAGGTATCGTTAGAAGCGTATTGGTTGTCCGCTGGTTATAAGCTATATGACTTATCCATGAATCTAATGTCGCGCCCTCTAGCGGTCATAAAATATACTATGTTATAAAATAAACTTGAGATAAATATACCGTGTTTGGTATCATTTGAAAAGACTTGATTAGCACCTTACAAATATGTATAAATTATACGTGTTGCTTTTCCCAAAATAATGTAAATAATAAAATTAATTTATAACTAAAACCCAACTACTGTAAAATCACGCTTTAAAAGAATTATACAAGAAAATATCAAGAATGATCGTATGCCACTTTTTCATAGAATGTAATGTTTTGTTAGAGTAAATGGCATACGACCACGGCTACACTTGATATTTTCGGTAGCCTTCAACTTAGTAGTTTTAAACTGCCTCCTTCTGCGAGCAAGTAATGCTCGTGAAGGAGGAGGCGGGGCGGGAGCGGCAGCGAGAGCGACGAAGGATCGCAAGACAAGCTACCCGCGTACGAAGGCAACTCGGGCGTCGGAGGTCGATGAACGACCTCCGCCCCCCATGAGCGCCGGCCTGGGGGTGACAGGTGAAGCCGCCTGTCACCCTGGCAGAAGCAGGCCGCGGCGGTGGCGCGCGTGGAGCGCCTCCCCGTTTCCGGGGACGAGTTGTGGACTCTGTAGTCCCCACACCCGAGAAGAGGGCCAGATCGTGAGAGATGGCCCTGGGTCGGCCGGGGTGCGAGGGATATGCCTGTCAACCTCACCTTAGGCAACCAAAACGACCCACAGGCGGCGTGCGTTTTAGTCGGTTCGTGTCCGACATAACCTCCTCCACCGGCTCCGGTGGGGAGGTATCCGTGGGGATTTTGCGCACGTAAAAAAAAAAAAAGTAGTTTTAAACTTGTTTTTTTTAGTTTTGGAATATTTTAGCAAAACAAAAGATTCTAACGCGCCTAGAGATGTTTTCACTTCAAACAATGTAGGCAATACCTCTGAAAGACGTCCCGGTATGGTCTGAGATATGTACCTAGTAGGCAATGTCTAATTTGATCGATGCATGTTTTGCGAGGTTGAACTATGACTAACCTTCCTATTTTCTTAACTAAGTTTGACATGCATTCAGTGTCTACTGTTTTGTTTTATGTGCTTATTGTTCAAAATAATAACCTAATAATGACAAAATTACATGCATGTCGGGCCCATCCTTTATGATTACAACATTTCTAGAAAGAAATACATTCAAGATATTACGTATTTTGTTCTTTAAAGATATATGTTGTGGGTGACTGGTGCCTAAGCTAGACTCGTGGGCTGTATTTTAGGTCTCCAGGTCCCCTTTCCTCTGCAGCGTTGGTTTTGGACACATCATAATTTATAATTAATTTGCATGTTACACAGTAAGATGGTTATAATGTTACAATTCCCCAATATCTTTCACGTCAATGTTTAAGTAGTGAACAAAGGACATAGAAAGAAAAATCTGATAAGTACAGTTAGTATGTGTGCGTGTGTGTTTGTGAGTGTGAGTGTGAGTTTGTTAGTGTGAGTGTGTATGTGAAATAATAATAATAATAATACTATATCTCTTTATTGTATGTACACAAAGAATGGATACAGAAAGACAAAATTTGGTACAGTTTTGTGGCATAACAAATGGAGGCCTTATTGTACAAGGCATCTCTACCAGGCAACCATGGGATGGAGTGAGTTAGATAAAAAAAAAGATAAATGTACGTAAGTGTATGTGTGTGTAAGAGTACATACGTTGTTGGTAGGTTATGTTGGTAAAAACTTTCCGGTATTCGCGTAATCTAGTTTTTGCAGCCAAGGAATTAGGAGTTTTTTTGCATTTAGCCTTTGTTAGTTGGTAAAGAGGTAATATTTAATTTGCTCTGTTGTAGTTGGTAGAAGAAGCTGTGCAAAGTCAGTTCAGTACGTGCGAAAAATCCCCACGGATACCCCTCCCATTCCCCCAACGGAGCCATTGGGAGAGGTTATCCATATCATTATCCATATCATATCCCTCGTACCCCTGCCGACCAAGGGCCGTATCTATCGATTTGGTCCTCCTCGGCTGTGAGGACCACGGAGTCCTCAACTCGTCTCCTAAAATGGGGAGGGGTTTTTTTTTATACCACTTAGTTGGCAGACAAGCACACGGCCCACCTGATGGAAAGTGGTTACCGTGACCTATGGACGTCTATAACACCAGAGGAGTCACGTCACAGTCGCGCTGCCAACCCTGTAAGTACAGAGTTTCTGTGCCGTCAGCAGAAGACAAAGCAGGACAAGCCTTTAGTCTTCCCACTGACAGCACAAATTCTCCAGTGAGCTCTGGCTACCCTACTCACCGCTGGGAACACAACACGAAGTTATTATAACCGCGGTATTCTGTAGGGCGGAGGTACTACCCCAGTCGGACTGCTCAAACGGGCGGAATACCGCCGTGTCCTACCTCCTTCAAAAGTTTGCTCCACCCGTCACCCCCAGGCCTGCACTCATGGGAGGCGGAGGTCATTCTGCGACCTCCAACGTTTGAGTTTCCTCAGTATTTGAGCAGCGCGGTGCGATATTTTCCTTCGCTCTTGGTAGCGCTCCCGCCCCGCCTTATAGAAAAGATTAATTTACCCCTTAAAGAATAGAAAAATTTGAATAGTTTCGGGCGAAGGTTCTGTGGCTTAGTGGTCAGAGCGTTACCCCAGTAAGGGAAAGATCGCGGGTTTGAATCCCACCTAAACCAATTCAATTTTTTCTATATCTTATTCGATTACCCCTTTAAGTTTCTGTACAAACTTCCCATACTAAACTATACAAGACATCTCTTACAATTCCTTATCACCTTGACATTCATTTTACATATAACTGCATTAAAATTAACATAGCGTCCATTTTCTCTCCTGCATATTCATAATTTACATCATCGGGACAAAACACTAACAAAAAGGAGTTTCAATAATTGCAATGATTTATTATCTTACTCTCAAAAGTATTACATCAATCATTGTAATAAAGGTTGCGATTCACTGGGAGCATTTGCATAAAATGCAACAGCGCAAAATTCAACGTGGGTAACAAATATCTAGCCATACTATTCGTACTAATACAGTTTTTGTCTTTTTTTTATATACCACTTAGGTGGCAGACAATCACACGGCCCACCTGATGGAAAGTAGTTACCGTGGCCTATGGACGTGTGTAACACCAGATAAGCCACCCTGTAAGCACAGAGTTTCTGTGCCGTGAGTGTAGAGGTCAAAGCAAGACAAGCCTTTAGTCATCCCACTGACGGCACAAATTCTCCAGTGAGCTTTGGCTACCCTATTCACCGCTGGGAACACAACACGAAGTTATTATAACCGCAGTATTCTGTAGGGTGGAGGTACTTCCCCAGTCGGACTGCTCAATTTTACGGCAATACCGCCGTGTCCTACCTCCTATTGATAATATTTGCCAAATGTCAAGAAACGTATTAACGTTTCTGAACGCGCTATCCTGAGCTGTGCCAGTGGGAGAATCCTCAATGTGATCACTATTACAGAGGATTGTATTTTATAAAGATAATACACAAACTATAGGCCAATATCACTGGCCACTATAATAGCTAAGGTCCTGGACAGGCTGCTTGATGTGAGATTAAACACCTGTATTAAGCTTCATGATGCACAGTTTGGGTTCAGACCTGGTCTCTCCACTGAAGCTGCAGTTCTGTGCCTCAAGGAGACTGTCCAGTACTATACAGCCAGAGATACGCCAGTATATGCTGTGTTCTTGGACTTGTCAAAAGCATTTGATCTGGTCCAATATGATTTGTTATGGAAAAAGTTAGCAAATGATACTGATTTGCCTAGGGAACATATTGACATTCTCAAGTATTGGTACTCAAACCAACAGAATTATGTAAAATGGTCTGGTGGGGTCTCTGGCATGTATAGGTTGCAGACTGGGGTGAGGCAGGGCGGAATAAGCTCTCCTGTGTTTTTCAACCTGTACATAAATGACCTGATCGTGGAGCTCAGCAGTGCAGGTTGTGGATGCTCTATTGACGGTACTTTTGTCAACAACTTAAGTTATGCTGACGACATGGTGCTTCTGTGCCCCTCGGTCAGTGCTCTGACCAGGCTGATTGGCATCTGTGAGCGATATGCGGTTACCCATGGACTCAGGTATAATACCTCAAAGAGCGAGTTGCTGGTTTTTAAAAGTAAAAACAGGTCCTATAAAATTCCCCCAGTTAGGCTGAATGGCACTCTGCTGATCAGGTTCAAAGTTTTAAGTACCTGGGGCACTAGGTGACCGAGTCGCTCAAGGATGATATGGATATAGTACGGGAGCGTAGGGCCCTGTGCGTTAGGGCCAATATGCTTGCTCGCAGATTCGCACGATGTACTGCACAGGTTAAAATTACACTTTTTAAAGCCTACTGTAATTCACTGTACACGTGCAGCCTGTGGACGAGCTACACCCAGGGTGTCTAACAATGCCTTCAGGATACTGGTGGGGCTGCGCTGCCACTGTAGCGCTTCTGGGATGTTCGCAGAAGCTGGTATTGATAGCTTTGCGGCCATCCTAAGAAACCGCATTGCATCACTGTTAGATCGGGTGCGGGGCAGCTCCAACAGCCTCCTGCAGTGTGTTGCGGCAAGACTTCACGTGGATAGTGCTATTATGCGGCACTGGACACGTTTCCACCTTGCCAAAGACACACACATTAGTTACGGTTATAAATATGACTGACTAACCGTCTGTTTGTGTACACAATAACTTGCAGTTTTACTAACATTGGATATAAGCTTTATTGTTACTAACATTTTTATGGGCAATGCCTGAAATAAATGATTTTATTTATTATTATTATTTATATAATACATATGTATGTTTATTACAGATACTAAGTAGTATAACATTAAAAGCGATTTGGTGTTTGTATGTATCAATAAATAAATACCGCGGTAGCCTAGTGGTATGGGTAATGGACTGCTGAGACGAGGTCTCGGGTTCGATCCCAGGTTATTCCATGGCACATACTAATGACTTTATGACAATGAAGTTATGTGTGTATTTATTGCAGGTTTATAAGTGCCCGGTTAACGGTAATAGGTTCGCCATTTATTACATTGGGACCTGAACATAAACTGGCGAAATGTGGGTGCTAGCACCTCTGCCTACCCTTTTGGGGATATAGGCGTGAGTTTATGTTATGTTATGTTAAATAAATGCCGCCTCCGGTGGGCCCTGGTAGGAGGAGTAGACTCAAAAAATGTTGACGTCGTTGAAGATGACATTATAATTAAGACCATAGGAAATGAAGCAGTAAAAGCTGGAGAACGTACTCCCAGATGAAAGTTAGACGTTAAATGTTAAATATATAAATGTAGGTTACCTATAAGTACCTATTTAGATAATAATCAGTTTAATTGTTATAGTTAATAAGTAAAAAGTTACAATAAAACGTTAACTAATAAAAGGTGAGCAATTGTAATCCATGAATATTTTACATTTTGAATGTGTGAATTTAGACCAAACGAACATCTATTTTTCTAGTTAAAGCTAGAACTAGAACAAGACGATTCTTTCCTAATATATTTAGTATAAACGAAACCTTGTTTTCAAAGAAAGAACACCGAATGAATTACTACTACCCATGGGTTAGTATTGTTAAGACAATTGAAAACCATTTCTATCCAAAGGTTGCCTGGAAGAGATCGCATGTAGCGATAAGGCCACCATTTGTACATTTTACATAATGTTGTCCGTACATGTACTGGTTTTTTTTTTTTTTTTACGTGCGCAAAATCCCCACGGATACCTCCCCACCGGAGCCGGTGGAGGAGGTTATGTCGGACTCGAACCGACTAAAACGCACGCCGCCTGTGGGTCGTTTTGGTTGCCGAAGGTGAGGTTGACAGGCATATCCCTCGCCGTACATGTACTGTAATGTGTTGGTGTACAATAAAGATTATCTTATGATAATGAATTTGACGGATAGGAGATAGTATAAGCATTCACTCGTTTGGATGTAAATCAGCCAGTACGTTTACACGCGAACGCTCCTGGTGAATCTTCACCTTAAGACTTAAATGCAAAAGAACGAATGTCCTTTCCTGGTATAACGGTCCAGAATTATTGAAATATGGGTTCTTGTAATAACTCCGGGCATGTGGTGAGGCAGGCATTGATTATAACATTCCGAGAACCAGTTTTTTAATTTTAGTTTCTGTAATCCTGGGATATACTCCATAACGGTATCTAGAATTTTAATTTCAGTTTTGGGTAGTCCATTTATCGATTAAGGTTTTAGGCTATATATCATCACGCTACTACATAAGGGAGCGGAGCATTGATAATAAATGTTAACAAATCCGACAATTTTACATACATATTTTGAAGACTAAAACATACGGGCTCAAAGGGATATGAAGCTTCAAAATATACCCCGGGCGAAGCTGGGGTGGGTCAGCTAGTTACTAATATTCCCTCTAACCCCTCCAGCTAAGCTAAATTGCTTGTGCTAGGATTGGGTTCACGTTGGTAGTGTAATGGCCAGGGTTCGAACCCGAGACCTCTAGATCGTAAGGCCGACCCCTTAACTACTAAGACGCTGGCTCTGTAGCTTTCAATATGGTTTATATATATATATATTTAAATGCTATTTTACAAGGTGTTATAATACCTCCTGTGGGGTTAAGTACCTCCTGTGTTTTTATTTAGTAGTGTAAAAGGAAGAATCTGCCACGTAGCGGTGTGCTGTGTGACACGTCACGTCCTGAATTATTAGGCAACCTTACACAATGGTTTAGTCGGTTCGAGTCCAACATAACTACCCTCACTGCCGGTTGGCGCGGGGAGGGGGGATCCGAGAGGATTGCTGCACGAAATAAACGGTACATACCGTTAAGTAAGACAGTTCAAGGAATAAGTTGAAGGTAGGACACGACATTATTTCCGTACCAATTGAACAGTTCTAAGGATATAATAACCTCGTCTTGTGTTACCGGTCACTCTCCAGTGAGCTACCCCTACCCCACCGGGTTCTCGTAGCTCACTGGAGAGTTCTTGTGATATCAGTGGGAAAACCATAGGTTTGTCCTGATTGTGTAGTCTACACTGACGTCACAGAAACTCTCTGTTCTTACAAGGTCAGCTGCACGAGTGTGACACCTCTGGTGTTGCACACGTCCATAGACCACGGTAACCGCTTTAACATCAGATGGGCTGTGTGCTTGTGCCAACTAAGTTGTAGAAAAAAAGTTTCAATATATGTTATTTATGCTAACAAAATAGCACTTCACGGGAATCGAATTCGCAATCTCCAACTTAGCACTCTAGCTATCGCTATGTTATTTACACGTAGGTAGGATCTAACCACTGCTTATACAGACTACTATTTTAGTTTTAAATAAAACATAATGTTACCTGCTATGTCCAGTGCTGTTTCATAGTCTGCTACCTCTGGCATGGTTTCCTGTCCATCCTTCAACACCCTCGGTGTCGCTGGAAAAGAAAATAAAAATGTATTACTCATTTCTTTTATTTTTTTATAAACTCACGCCTATATCCCCGAAGGGGTAGGCAGAGGCGCTAGCACCCACATTTCGCCAGTTTATGCCCCAATAGGTGGCGAGCCTATTGCCATTAACCGGGCACTTATAAACCTGCGATAAATACACACATAACTTCGAAAAGTATCGAAAAGTCATTGGTGTGTGCCATGGTAAAACCTGGGATCGAACCCGAGACCTCCTCTCAGTAGTCCAATCACCATACCACTAGACTGCCGCGGTTATTCATTTCTATGACATATTAAACCTCTTCCTCTCGGCTCAGATTCAAATTCTTTATTTCCTTATTTTTCAAAATAGTGCAACGTAATTACATCTTTTTGACGTCAAATTCTGCTTCAAACTAAGTTTAAACCGCTTCTATTTTTTTTTATACCACTTAGTACAAGCACACGGCCCACTTAGCGGCGGCAGGGCCCATCATGGGGGAGTGGCTAGAGAGGCCACACGGAAGCCTCTCGTACCGTCTGACGCAGATGATTATCGAGCACGGGTGCTTCGGAAAGTATCTGCGACGGATGGAGAAAGAGCCAACGTCTCCAAAAGCTGCCCGCGTACGAAGGCAACTTGGGCGTCGGAGGTCGATGAACGACCTCCGCCCCTGGGGGTGACAGGTGGAGCCGCCTGTCACCCTGGTAGAAGCAGGCCGCGGCAGTGGCGCGCCTGACGCGCCTCCCCGTTTCCGGGGACGAGTTGGGGACCCTGTAGTCCCCACACCCGAGAAGAGGGCCAGATCGTGAGAGATGGCCCTGGGTCGGCTGGGGTGCGAGGGATATGCCTGTCAACCTCACCTTCGGCAACCAAAACGACCCACAGGCGGCGTGCGTTTTAGTCGGTTCGAGTCCGACATAACCTCTTCCACCGACTCCGATGAGGAGGTATCCGTGGGGATTTTGCGCACGTAAAAAAAAAAGCACACGTGTGCTTGTCTGCCACCTTAGTGGTATAAAAAAGAATAAGAGAGTCAATGTCTCCGTATCGTTTGGAGCAGGCCATGTCCGCTATAACTGACCATAATTTAGAGTCTAAAAGGTTGAGGACTGGGCTAGATGAGTCCGGAGCGTTGGTTTCTAGCCAGGCGCATTTTGGCACTTTCGCTCCTTTTCCACAAAAATGTAATTTTTGTGACTCCCTGATAAGACACGCCCCGCCAAACCATATATCTATGGCCAGACTAGTTATATTATGGAATAGATTAAGTAGACTAAGTATATGTTTGTAAATAGACACAAAAAAAAAGAAATAGGTACCAGCTGAGTTTCTTTTTTTTTTTAATGGCTCACGAAACTGGACGTTATATTTGGCATATTCATTACATAATCAATCCATCAGAAAGCGATGTAAAGCCCTTCTAGACGTGAACACTACATGCGCTTTTCAAACATACAAAGAAAAGTAGATAGATCTTGCAGGAGTCTTCTCATGTCGGGGCCCCGTTTCGAACCGGTGGTCCATTTACTAAACTGATATTCATGGTCCTTTTTGTTGACGTGCCGATATAATGGTCTATACAGTATAAATGTTTTTGACTTTGAGTTTGCCTTTAAAATGGCAAATGTATGGGTTTTGACGTATATGACTGTCGTCAACATGTCATGTTATTCTGCAATACGCTGACCAACAAATGGCCAATTGTCTAGAGAGGCAGGTGTAGCGGCTATCTCTGACCCCAAGGATTTGGTAACCGTTATGATATCAATAAAGATAATAATGACCAAAATTTTCTTCCGTACCAACTTAACATGTTATAAAATTTTAAAAGAATTATTATGCTAACTTTTGCTAAGTAAGTAAGTAAGTAAATCATTTATTGCTCGAAACACGGTATGTTACAATGGTGTTACAAAAACAAATAAGGTCCGACATGCTTCGCAGTTTCTCTGCATGCAAAATCCATTGAAAATGTTAAATATTCGATTGATGATGATGTATGTAATTCAATTGTAATAAGATTAAAATTTAAAAAGTGAACATCCAAGACGGGACTTGAACCTGCAACCATTTTTTATAAGAGGAATACTCTGACCTACTTGTTTACGGTTTGGATATTTGAAATTCTCCAATCTCCATCGTTGCTCCAAAACGAGTACATAGTTGATCAGTACATTTTCACTGTAAAAAAATCGTCTCTGCTTCAAATCCTGTGTACGATGTTAACTTTTTTCTATCTATTTGTATATAGACGCTTGGTTACCGGCAGAGTAGAATTTGGGCCACCCTATTTCTTCCCGTGACTAAGGGACGGGGCTGTTTAACATCAGACAGATATATACAACTTCGACTTAGGCATAGATAGAACAAGGCTCAGTGACCGTAATAGGCTCACCCCCTATTACGTAGGACCAAAATCAATGATTGGTGAAATGTGGGTATTAATTCACTTCTGCCTAACCCTAACGATAAAGTTGTGATTCTTGTGAAAACTGTTATGGTGAATAAAAGTCCTTTGCATAGAAAGGGGGATATTACTTAAGCAATGAAATGCAGTAGACAAGTAATCTGAATTTATTAGTTAAATGCATCACACGATGCTAGAATTAAAATGAGTTTGATTATTCTAGACATCGAATCTCACTTTTTCTAACACTTTCTTCCAATTGTTAGTCTGGATTTCACTGATGAATTTAAACGCGTTTAATTGCCGGTCGGGGTGCGAGGGATGTGCCTGTCAACCTCACCTTGACCCACAGACGCCGTGCGTTTTAGTCGGTTCGAGTCCAACATAACCTCTCCCACCGGCTCCGGCGGATAGATATCCGTTGGGATTTATTGCACGCAAAATGTTTGTGTTTAATTAAATTTAAGCTGTGTTTTGAAAACGTGTTTAATTGAATCGATGTTTCAACCATGCTCGCAAGCGTGAGCCCTGACTGCTGTTACAGCCCGGGGCTGCAGCGCGCCGTAGGTACTAATCTCAGAAGATTGTGCGAGTGACGTATGATGACTTGGGCCATCAATGTCACTCTAGCTACACTTTTGTACATCTTTTGCTACACTTGTCATCACATCATACAACGTAACATTATTTTTAAATAAGTTTCTTTTGTGTGAATATGTATTTATTACATGCAAATGTGTCTCAAATGCATCTTAAATGCAATACAATGTAATACAATAAAACATTACAACCAAATTCTATTGTTATTATTAATTTTTGGGAATACTAAAAACAACACTGTTTACGTAAATGGTTTAAATATGTACAACTTGTTGCATCCCTTTTTTTACATGTGAAATATCCCCACGAATACCCCCCGCCGGAGCCGGTGGGAGAGGTTATGTTGGACTCGAACCGACTAAAACGCACGGCGCCTCTGATTCGTTGTTGGTTTCCGAAGGTAAGGTAGACAGCCATATCCCTCGCACCCTGTCCGACCCAGAGCCATCTCTATCGACCTGGCCCTCCTCCGGTGTGGGAGCCATATATTTTGCTTACGATCATGTGGATGATCGGTCGCTAAATATAAACGCAAAATTATTATATCACGTGATCAATGATAAAGTCCTTATCTATTTAATAATTGCAATATACTATTATTTAATAAGACACGTTTCGATAACGTCTCTAGGCTATTTTAGATTGTTGCTATTTTTTTTTATAAAATAGCACGTTTTTAACTTTTTTCTAATGATGTATAATCATGTACAGTCTGCGACAGAAGTAGCTTAACAAATTCTTATTTATTGATCACTGTAGCTGTTAAACCGATTATATCATAATAAACATTTTTTTTATATATAGGACACGTCACTTACACTTTGACTCGCCTGATGGTAAGCTGAAGGCAAAATCTCAGAAATGTAATGTATTAGTACCCTTATCCTCAGAATACGGTAGCTTAATGTTTAAGGAGTCGGCCTTACGATCAAGAGGTCCCAGGCTCGAATCCTTATTTTTACACAGCTATAAGAAATTATAGGTTTGAATATTTGGTATAAATTTTAACTTGATCCATCCATATATTTTCTAGAAAAAGAGACACTGTCTTGAAAGACAGACAGACGGTCAACGAAGTGATCCTATAAGGGTTCAGTCTTTTCCCCTTGTGGTACGGAATTCTAAAAAGTATTTATAAACGTTTCTATGTTAATCAACTTTTGTTGTAAACCGTACCATAAAGCTACAACCATTTTTTTTTTCGATTACAATAACAGTTATAGGTACGTAGGTAATTGCGAGGGATATGCGTGTCAACCTCACCTTTTTTTTTTTTTTTTTTTTTTTTATACCACTTAGTTGGCAGACAAGCACACGGCCCACCTGATGGAAAGTAGTTACCGTGGCCTATGGACGTCTGTAACACCAGAGGAGTCACAGTCGCGCTGCCAACCCTGTAAGTACAGAGTTTCTGTGCCGTCAGTAGAAGACAAATCAGGACAAGCCTTTAGTCTTCCCACTGATGGCACAAATTCTCCAGTGAGCTCTGGCTACCCTACTCACCGCTGGGAACACAACACGAAGTTATTATAACCGCGGTATTCTGTAGGGCGGAGGTACTTCCCCAGTCGGACTGCTCAATCGGGCGGATATACCGCCGTGTCCTACCTCCGTCGGCAAACAATAACAATAACGACCCACAGGCGTCGTGCGTTTTAGTCGGTTCGAGTCCGACATAACCTTTCCCACCTGCTCCGGTAGGGGGTATCCGTGGGGTATGCGTACGTAAACAAAGGTAGGTAATTGAGATTAGTAAATTATATTATTTATTAGACTAGAATAGTAATCAGAAAAATCTTTTTTTTTAAATAATATCACTATTCTCTGTTCGTTTATTTGGTTAAGTAAGTACCTAAAGCTACTTACTTAACTAAATTAATATGTGTTATTGAAAAACTCAGTTTATTAATATATTTCTGTTTAGAAACTCATTTTAAAGCTTAAAAACCGGAATAGAACCACTAGTTTGTCAGTAATTAGTTAGCCTAGTTTATTTGTTTACTTTGTGTTTTTTTTTAAAGGATTAATATTATAATAACATAACATAAACTTACGCCTATATCCCCGAAGGGGTAGGCAGAGGTGCTAGCACCCACATTTCACCAGTTTATGTTTAGGTCCCAATGTAATGGGTGGCGAGCCTATTGCTATTAACCGGGCACTTATAAACCTGCGATAAATACACACATAACTTCGAAAAGCATCGAAAAGTCATTGGTGTGTGCTATGGTAAAACCTGGGATCGAACCCGAGATCTCGTCTCAGCAGTCCATTACCCATACCACTAGGCTACCGCCACAGGATTGTGACATAAAATTAGCAGAATCGAGACCCAAGCCTTCGATTCTACTAAAGGAAAGCCAATGTCATTCCACAGATACTTCAAAAAATTGGTATTAAATTTTAGACTTTATTTTTATAAACTTAAAGTTAAAAATTAAATGAAATCAGTGTCATAATCAGGACGTTTTTCATTGCTTTAAATTCTAAAATTAAATGGATTTTTAGCAGTCCATGGTATGACAGTGGTTTTCCTTTAGCAGAATCGAAGTCCTGGTCAAGCTGACTTGATTTTGAACCGACTGTATCGTTTAAAAATTTAATGAATAAATTTAATTTTCGTCCTGTTGTCTTCACCAATACACCTCCTATGCTTCTGTTGCTAGCCAGCGGGAGTGGTTATATCTCGGATCTTAATCACCAGGGTGTAAAGTGGCCCATTCCACTTGCACCCCGGCTGATCTAGGGGTCATCTATGGTTTTGACCCCCGTGTAAAACATATGCATGCAATGTACTATGCTATTGCAGTTGGATCAGGGCCATCCATGGTTTTGACCCCCGTGTAAAACCTATGCATGCAATATGCTATGCTATTGCAGTTGGGTTATCGGATAGTACTTTTTTTTTACTCAAGTCTCTGATAACACAAGTGGCAATACCGCTGGTAACGGAACGTAAGTGTTCGAATAATTACAGCTTCGATTCCTAATTTTTGCGTATTTATTGAGCAAGTCACCAACTTAGAACCAGATCGAGAGTAATGGACCTGAGTCGGCCGGGATGCGAGGGATATGCCTGTCAACTTCACCTTTGGCAAAAATAATCCACAGGCGCCGTGTGTTTTAGTCGGTTCAAGTCCGATATAACCTCTCCCACCAGCTCCGGTATAATAAAGGATGGATGAATATTTATTGCTCTATCACGCCAGAATAGGTAAACAGATCTTTTCTTTTTTTTTTTTTTATACCACTTAGTTGGCAGACAAGCACACGGCCCACCTGATGGAAAGTAGTTACCGTGGCCTATGGACGTCTGTAACACCAGAGGAGTCACAGTCGCGCTGCCAACCCCTGTAAGTACAGAGTTTCTGTGCCGTCAGTAGAAGACAAATCAGGACAAGCCTTTGGTCTTCCCACTGACGATCTGGATGCAACTTGATGCAAGGATAGACTTATAGTCTGCAATAATATTAGGCTATTTTTTATCCTGGGAATAAGGTCTAATATACAATATAACGGCGCCTCCTGCGAGCAAGTAATGCTCGTGAAGGAGGAGGCGGGACTGAAGCGGCAGCGGGAGCGACGAAGAATCGCAAGTCAAGCCGCCTGCGTGCGAAGGCAACTCAGGCGTCGGAGGTCGATGAATGACCTCCGCCACTGGCCCTGGGTCGGCAGAGGTGCGACGGAAATGCCTACTAACCTCACCATCGACATACAAAAACGACCCACAGGTGTCTTGCGTTCTGGTCGGTTCGAGTCCGACATAACCTCTTCCACCAGCTCCGGTGGGCTGGAGCTGGTGGAGGGGATTATGCGCACGTAAAAAAAAAAATACCCTATACCAAATTTCAATAAAATCTGTTCAGCGGTTAAAACGTTAAAGCATAATATGCAGAGAGAGAGACACACACAGATAGACACATTTATAAAATCAGTATGGACTTAAAAATATTATCTAATTAAATGATCTATGGTAAATGCTATATTTTAAAGGAAAATAAATGAATTTGGAACTCGAACTTAAGTGGTTTAAAAAATAAACAAATTACATTCGAAATTCGAAGTTAAAACATTATCATCGGACACCAATTATTTAATTTAATAATTTTATTTTTGTAAAGCTTCCCCAGTCGGACTGCTCAATCGGGCGGATATACCGCCGTGTCCTACCTCCGTCGGCAAACAATAACAATAACGACCCACAGGCGTCGTGCGTTTTAGTCGGTTCGAGTCCGACATAACCTTTCCCACCTGCTCCGGTAGGGGGTATCCGTGGGGTATGCGTACGTAAACAAAGGTAGGTAATTGAGATTAGTAAATTATATTATTTATTAGACTAGAATAGTAATCAGAAAAATCTTTTTTTTTAAATAATATCACTATTCTCTGTTCGTTTATTTGGTTAAGTAAGTACCTAAAGCTACTTACTTAACTAAATTAATATGTGTTATTGAAAAACTCAGTTTATTAATATATTTCTGTTTAGAAACTCATTTTAAAGCTTAAAAACCGGAATAGAACCACTAGTTTGTCAGTAATTAGTTAGCCTAGTTTATTTGTTTACTTTGTGTTTTTTTTTAAAGGATTAATATTATAATAACATAACATAAACTTACGCCTATATCCCCGAAGGGGTAGGCAGAGGTGCTAGCACCCACATTTCACCAGTTTATGTTTAGGTCCCAATGTAATGGGTGGCGAGCCTATTGCTATTAACCGGGCACTTATAAACCTGCGATAAATACACACATAACTTCGAAAAGCATCGAAAAGTCATTGGTGTGTGCTATGGTAAAACCTGGGATCGAACCCGAGATCTCGTCTCAGCAGTCCATTACCCATACCACTAGGCTACCGCCACAGGATTGTGACATAAAATTAGCAGAATCGAGACCCAAGCCTTCGATTCTACTAAAGGAAAGCCAATGTCATTCCACAGATACTTCAAAAAATTGGTATTAAATTTTAGACTTTATTTTTATAAACTTAAAGTTAAAAATTAAATGAAATCAGTGTCATAATCAGGACGTTTTTCATTGCTTTAAATTCTAAAATTAAATGGATTTTTAGCAGTCCATGGTATGACAGTGGTTTTCCTTTAGCAGAATCGAAGTCCTGGTCAAGCTGACTTGATTTTGAACCGACTGTATCGTTTAAAAATTTAATGAATAAATTTAATTTTCGTCCTGTTGTCTTCACCAATACACCTCCTATGCTTCTGTTGCTAGCCAGCGGGAGTGGTTATATCTCGGATCTTAATCACCAGGGTGTAAAGTGGCCCATTCCACTTGCACCCCGGCTGATCTAGGGGTCATCTATGGTTTTGACCCCCGTGTAAAACATATGCATGCAATGTACTATGCTATTGCAGTTGGATCAGGGCCATCCATGGTTTTGACCCCCGTGTAAAACCTATGCATGCAATATGCTATGCTATTGCAGTTGGGTTATCGGATAGTACTTTTTTTTTACTCAAGTCTCTGATAACACAAGTGGCAATACCGCTGGTAACGGAACGTAAGTGTTCGAATAATTACAGCTTCGATTCCTAATTTTTGCGTATTTATTGAGCAAGTCACCAACTTAGAACCAGATCGAGAGTAATGGACCTGAGTCGGCCGGGATGCGAGGGATATGCCTGTCAACTTCACCTTTGGCAAAAATAATCCACAGGCGCCGTGTGTTTTAGTCGGTTCAAGTCCGATATAACCTCTCCCACCAGCTCCGGTATAATAAAGGATGGATGAATATTTATTGCTCTATCACGCCAGAATAGGTAAACAGATCTTTTCTTTTTTTTTTTTTATACCACTTAGTTGGCAGACAAGCACACGGCCCACCTGATGGAAAGTAGTTACCGTGGCCTATGGACGTCTGTAACACCAGAGGAGTCACAGTCGCGCTGCCAACCCCTGTAAGTACAGAGTTTCTGTGCCGTCAGTAGAAGACAAATCAGGACAAGCCTTTGGTCTTCCCACTGACGATCTGGATGCAACTTGATGCAAGGATAGACTTATAGTCTGCAATAATATTAGGCTATTTTTTATCCTGGGAATAAGGTCTAATATACAATATAACGGCGCCTCCTGCGAGCAAGTAATGCTCGTGAAGGAGGAGGCGGGACTGAAGCGGCAGCGGGAGCGACGAAGAATCGCAAGTCAAGCCGCCTGCGTGCGAAGGCAACTCAGGCGTCGGAGGTCGATGAATGACCTCCGCCACTGGCCCTGGGTCGGCAGAGGTGCGACGGAAATGCCTACTAACCTCACCATCGACATACAAAAACGACCCACAGGTGTCTTGCGTTCTGGTCGGTTCGAGTCCGACATAACCTCTTCCACCAGCTCCGGTGGGCTGGAGCTGGTGGAGGGGATTATGCGCACGTAAAAAAAAAAATACCCTATACCAAATTTCAATAAAATCTGTTCAGCGGTTAAAACGTTAAAGCATAATATGCAGAGAGAGAGACACACACAGATAGACACATTTATAAAATCAGTATGGACTTAAAAATATTATCTAATTAAATGATCTATGGTAAATGCTATATTTTAAAGGAAAATAAATGAATTTGGAACTCGAACTTAAGTGGTTTAAAAAATAAACAAATTACATTCGAAATTCGAAGTTAAAACATTATCATCGGACACCAATTATTTAATTTAATAATTTTATTTTTGTAAAGCTTTATGATGAAAATTAATTTAAATTTGTTTTCATCTTATGTGTATTGTATTATAATAGTGATAATAGATGAAATATGAACTTCAATATGTAATGAGTTTCTGATACTTGAAATAAATGAATTTTAATTTGATTTGATTTGATTATACCCGATGCACTCAAAGCTTGCTTTGGAGTCCGGGCTCCTGTCTCCTAATTCAACTTTGACTCCTTTTATCTTGACCTTTACTACAGCGACTACCATCCTACCCAGAGCCAGAGCTCACTGGAGGGATTTTGTGCTGTCAGTGGAAAGACCAAAGCTTGTCCTGCTTTGTCTTTTACACTGACGGCACAGAAACTCTCAATGCTTGCAGGGTTGGTAGCGCGAGTGTGACTCCCTTGGTTTTTCACGCGTCCATAGGCCACGGTGACCACTTTCCATCAGGTGGACCATGTGCTTGTCAGCCCCTAAGTGATATAAAAAAACTCAACCCAAAACCTGCACCAAAACTTCAAAATTGGAAAACAATATGAATAAAACACCAAAATGAAAAACTCACGGCTTTCAATCTTTGGGATCACTTTACACACCATATTGTTATGTCCACTATAAACCCCGGTACACACTATACAACACACTGAGAACGTAAGAGCGCGGGCGTCTCACACGAGCGCCGGCAACATACTGCTGGGACTCGCCATTGTTACATAGAACTGAGTACTGACCGCGAGATAAGGCGGGGTGTTACTGAAAAAAAAAAAGTTTAAATGAAATGTTTCTGATAAAGGAAATAAATTTTCCGTGCCTCGCCTCGCATGGGTTCGATTCACTATTGGTGCAAATCTCTGTCTGGTGGTTAAACCGCCGGTACTGGTTACCATACAAATATTGTATATGTGTATTGTCTGGTGTATATATATTATTTACCTTTTTATATTAAATCTACACTTTCATGTACACTACACTTAGCCTCTCGTTTTGCAATTCCTCTGTGCACTCCCGGGTTTGCTGGAAGAGAACTCAACTTTGAGTTAAATTCGCCTATCCTTCGTTTATTCTCGCTCATCTTTTTGTATAAATATCATTTATGTGTGCTGTAAAGTATAAATAAAAATAAATAAATCTTTGGTATTCATATTTTTTTCAATCGATTTAGTGAAAAAATTGTGGGATTTAATTTACAGGGAACAAAGTCAAAGTCAAAAATAATTTATTCTGCATAGACTATTAAAGCCCCACTTACAAAACGTCAATATAAAAGAAATATGAAAGACTAGTTTAGCAAATGGACAACCGGTTCGTAACGCAGCCCCGACCTGAGAAGACCCTGGCAAGAAACTCAGTGGGCATTTTTTTTGGTCTATTTACAATCATTTACTAAGTCTACTTAGTCTAAATACAATAATTTACTTGAGTAGCATAGTTGAGCGAACAGCTCATTTCCAAGCGTTTTTATCATCATTCTAAGTATTCTTGGATTTTATAATTAAAAACGCTCTGATCACTAAGCCACTGAACCTTCGCCTGAAACCATCTAATTTTTTCTATCCATTAGGTGGCAGACAAGCACACAGCCCACCTGATGAAAAGTGGCTACGGTGACCGATGAACGTGTGCAACACCAAGGGATTCACACTTATTCTGTCAACACTGCATAAAAAGAGAGTTTATGTGCCATCAGTGCAGAAGACATAATCAGGACAAGCCTTTGGAGAGTTCACTGGAGAGTTTTTGTGCTGTCAGTAGGAAGACTACTGTCAGCACAAAAACTCTCCAGTGAGCTCTGGCTGGCCTACTCACCACCAGGAACACATCCCGAGGTTATTATAGCCGTTGCACTCTGTAGGGCGGATGTACTTCCCCAGTCGGACTACTCAATTGGGTCGTGTCCTACCTTCTGTTCGAAACAGGTAGTGGAGCCCTCTAAAGTCCAACCAGTCTATCGCCAATTAGTTAATAATAATATTTATTGGCTCTGAAATCAATGAAATACATAGGTTTTTATTTTTTTATATAGAACACGTCAATTAGACTTCGCCTTGCCTGAAGGCAAAATCTCAGAAAAGAGGGTCACCATGACTTCCACATACCGTGTGACAATGGTGACACTCAGCTTGACGGCCTCATCATATGCTTTTTCACGCCCCGCTTAAAGGACCCAGGACTGTAGGAAGAAGGAAACACGTGAGCTGGTAATGAATTCCAGGCCTTAATGGTGCGACAGAGAAAAGAGTCACCGAACCGCTTAGTTCTTGATCGGATGTTCTGCACCGCGTGCGGGTGACATCTAAGACCTGCACGTGTTGTCCTGTGTAGGAAAGGGGAGGGTGGGACTAATTGGAAGAGCTCATCAGAACACTCACCAGCCCTAGATCCCACACTAGGATACCTTGGTGTCAAATGGTAAATCGAAGTTTAACCAAATCCGCAGTTAGACAGTGTTTCCTTCTTCCTACAGTCCCGGGTCCTTTAAGCGGGGCGTGAAAAAGCATACGATGAGGCCGTCAAGCTGAGTGTCACCATTGTCACACGGTATGTGTAAGTAATGGTGACCCTCTTTTCTGGGACTTTGCCTTCAGCTTACCATCAGGCAAGGCGAAGTCCAATTGACGTGTCCTATATAAAAGAAAAAAAAAAGACTGGTAAAGCGAACCCCTGACTGAGGTGGAAGCTTCAGAGGCGACTGGAATTATCGCTAGGATGTTGAAGAAACCATATCTTTAGTATAAATCTGTCGCGTAGCGGCAGAACGTTCGACAGCAGGGTTCGATTCCTGCTCAGTGCAAATATTTGTATGCATGAATATGGTTTGAACCAACAATAGTGTCTGGAAGACAGCAATATGCTCACCTCCTGTTACGTGGGACCGAATTCAATGATTGGTAAAATGTGGGTGTTAACGCACCTCTGCCTAACCTTCCGGGGATAAAGGCGTGATTATATGTATGTATGTGTAATATTTGCATTGGTCTGGGTGTTTCTATGTATGTATGTATTTACAACTAAAAAAGTATTTAAGTATGTTTATCCGCTTTCTGGATTCCATAACACAAGCTAGTTACGCTATACTTACCATGGGTCTAGATAGCGATGTGCATTAAAAAATATTATATTATTATTATTATTATAACTGGCCATTTCTGTCCTACTCTTCTCTATCCGTTCCAAGTTCTATAGATCTCATAAGATTGAAATTTGTATTTGTTCAAAGGCATAAGATGAGAAATGCAACAAGAAAGCAGGAAAACAGGTACCAGTATGATGTACTGCTTTTTTGATTATGAGTGCAACATCACACACATCATTATGTTCCATAGACTTAGCAATGTATAGATGTCTAACAAAATTATTATATTTGATGATAATAGGATTTTGTCTTTTTTATTATTATTATCGTAAACTGTACATTTTACAATAATATAATGAACTGTATAAGTGAAACTTTCTTAAGACAAATAGTTTTAAAGATATTTGATTTAAAAATTCAAGTTCTCGAGCCGCCCGAAAACGCTCCGTACAAAATCGTGGCACGTAGTGACGTCACGGCGCACTGGCGTGTAGTGAAAATGTATGAAGTGCAAAAGAATATCGCATTTATCTCAGTCTACATTGCGTTTACACGTATACAGTGCATAATAAGATTGATTTGAAATTTAATAAGGAATCTAAAAAGTTGTAAATTGTGATCTATTTTGGGTATTTAATGAAAAGTCATAGTTTCAGTTTAGTTAGGCAATATCTTAGTTTACTATGCATATTGCTAGATAAAATACTAAGACATTAAGTAGTATTGGTAAGAATTCGATGACTTAGGTTATACATATTATGTTATTCGTCATCATTTTTGTGTGGTTGCTGGTTGGACCTGGTGTTTTGTTTTATTTCACTTGGGTGGCATACGGTCCACCTGATGGGAATATGAACTCCATAGGCGTTACACTCGTGCTACTGACAGTGTAAGAACCGTCTAATACCCTTTTCGAATTATTGCTGTATCTCTTTCACTGCGGACCCTGAAGTCCACTTAAGTACTCGGCTCTGTGGCGTAGCGGTAGAACATTCAACTGCCAAGCAGGGGGCGCGGGTAGGCCTGGGAGTGGCTCTTGGAGCCGTCAGTCACCCTGGCAGAAGCAGGCCGCGGCGACGGCGCGCCTGGCGCGCCTCCCCGTTTTCCGGGGACGAGTTGGGACTGTAGTCCCCGCACCCGAGAAAAGGGCCAGATCGTAAGAGATGGCCCTGTGTCGGCCGGGGTGCGAAGGATATGCCTGTCAACCTGACCTTCGGCAACCAAAGCGACCCACAGGCGGCGTTTTATTTAGTTCGAGTCCGACATAACCTCTTCCACCGGCTCCGGTGGGGAGTATACGCGGGGATTTTGCGCACGTAAAAAAAAAATAAGGCGGCGTGGGTTCGATTCCCGTTCAGTGCAAATTAATAAAAAATGATGTATGCATGAATTGCATTGGTATGGGTGTTTCTATGTATATATGTATGCATTTACAAAAAAAAGTATCTAAGTATGTTTATCCGCATTCTAGATTCCATAACACAAGCTAGTTAAACTTTGCTTACCATGGGTCTAGATAGCGATGTGTAGATTGTTGTAGAATATTTATTTATTTATCCTTTAAATTTGGTTTGTGCGACTGTTATGAGAGCGACTGCCGTTGACATCCCAACTCTGAAAGTAAATTCTACATGAGAGGCACGTGTAAGTGTGTTTCAACCAGGAAGTACTATTAAGTGAATGGTTATTACTATTGCTTCTCTATACCAAGTAATACAGGTTTATCCTTTTGCCATCAGCCAGGCTCATTTGTATAAGTTGTATAATATAACAATGAGTTAACGTAAACTCAACATTGAGTTAAGCTCACCATTGTACTACAATATCCTTTTGTTTTTTGTTATAAAAATGTGTTTTGACTACAATAAAGAATATTATTCTTTCTTGATTTGTTTGTTTTCTTTCAATCTTCCTTTCTGTCGTTCTTTCTTTCAATATGTATTTCTTTAGGCTCTTTTTACTACTAATCTTTTCGAAAACAGATAGGTCGGTCCACAACTGAAAGATATAAATATATAATATACCTACTCACCGATTAAAATAGGAAAAAAAATTAATCAGTTTAGGCGGGATGTCATGACTCTGACCACTGTAGAGGTAGGACACGGCGGTATTTCCGCCCAATTGAGCAGTCCGACTGGGGAAGTACAGAATACCGCGGTTATAATAACTTCGTGTTGTGTTCCCGGCGGTGAGTAGGGTAGCCATAGCTCAAAGGAGAGTTTTTGTGCTGTCAGTGGGATGACCAAAGGTTTGTCCTCTACACTGACGGCACAAAATCTCTGTTCTTACAGGGTCGGCAGCACGGCAGCGGGAGCGACGAAGGATCGCAAGACAAGCTGCCCGCGTACGAAGGCAACTCGGGCGGGCGTCGGAGGTCGATGAACGACCTCCGCCCCCCATGAGCGCCGGCCTGGGGGTGACAGGTGAAGCCGCCTGTCACCCTGGCAGAAGCAGGCCGCGGCGGCGGCGCGCGTGGCGCGCCTCCCCGTTTCCGGGGACGAGTTGGGGACTCTATAGTCCCCACACCCGAGAAGAGGGCCAGATCGTGAGAGATGGCCCTGGGTCGGCCGGGGTGCGAGGGATATGCCTGTCAACCTCACCTTCGGCAACCAAAACGACCCACAGGCGGCGTGCGTTTTAGTCGGTTTGAGTCCGACATAACCTCCTCCACCGGCTCCGGTGGGGAGGTATCCGTGGGGATTTTGCGCACGTAAAAAAAAAAAAAAAAGGGTCGGCAGCACGGATGTGACTCCACTGGTGTTACACAAGTTCATAGGTGATGTTAACCACTTTCTATCAGGTGGTACGTGTGCTTGTCTGACACCTAAGTTGTATAAAAAAAAACTGATCCACTGAACCTTGCTTAAAATCATCGATTTTTTTACTATATATATTCGTTTTAAGACGACGGCGACGGAGGGAGCCATCAATTCCCCTGTAAGGGAAAGATCACGGGTTTTAGTCCTGTGTAAAATGATATATTTTTTTCCATAGTCCATTTTCCATAATTTGAATAGTAAGCATACTAAACGCTTTAAATTTTCATTCAATAATATACAAACGCCTATAAATTATGAAACATAACATAAACTCACGCCTATATCCCCGAAGGGGTAGGCAGAGGTGCTAGCACCCACATTTTGCCAGTTTATGTTTAGGTCCCAATGTAATATATGGCGAGCCTATTGCCATTAACCGGGCACTTATAAACCTGCGATAAATACACACATACCTTCGAAAAGCACCGAAAAGTCATTGGTGTGTGCCATGGTAAAACCTGGGATCGAACCCGAGAACTCGTCTTTGCAGTGTATTACCCATACCACTAGGCTAACGCGGTGGTTATTATGATGGCCCATATAATAGGGGGTGAACCTATTGCCGTCAAGCGGGGTCCAATAGTCATGGGCTGTATATTAACTGTCGGATAGAGAACACCCCTATCCCTTAGTCGCCTTCTGCGACACCCACAGGAAGAGATGGGGTGGCCCTATCCTACTCCAACGGAAACCAACATGGCAACACTTAACGGATCACGTAAGGAATTTGACCTTTACACTGACGGAACAGAAACTCTCTGTGCTTACAGGGTAGGCAGCGCGAGTGTGACTCCCTTGGTTTTGCACACGTCCATAGGCCACGGTAACCACTTTTTATTCAGAATACCGCGGCCATAATAACTTCGTGTTGGGTTCTCAGCGGTGAGTAAGGTAGCCAGAGCTCACTGGAGAGTTTGTGCTGTCAGTGAGAAGACTAAAGGCTGGTCCTGCTTTGTCTTCTACACTAACGGCACAGAAACTCTGTGCTTACAGGGTAGGTAGCGCGAGTGTGACTCCTCTGATGTTACACACGTCCATAGGCCACGGTAACCACTTTCCATCAGGTGGGCCGTGTGTTTTTCTGCCACCTAAGTGGTATAAAAAATATTCCTTAACATTCTTCAAAACCCATAAGCACCTGTATCTGTTTCGACATCTCATAGATATTCCTCAACGTGTAATTTTATGTTATGTTGCAAATAACAGTTATATTGCAAATAACAGTTATATTGCAAATAACAGTTATGTTGCAAATAACAGACCACAGATAGGACAGGTGCCTTTCTATGTACATACTTTCTTACTGACACGATAATCGCTTGTAGGCTAGGAGCTGGTGGCTGGTAGACTAACGAATTATTTTTATGGGGCTGTTGCCTTTACGCCATGTCGGTTATCGCAACCCCACATAATAATAATAATATTTCATTTATTCAGAACAGTGACACAGTGAGTGGACAGCTGCTTTCCTAGATAGGTTATAGGTAACCTGTGTCAAGGATAAGCAGTGCCCTTCCCTTTAGTATGGTCGACAATGGTTTTACTTAAAATAAAGCCATACATAGATTTTATCCTTTCTCAAGGCGTAATCTATCTCTATAATAGTATGGCAATAGTACCGGTACCACTTTTCATCAGATGGGCCCGAATGCTTGTCTGCCACCTAAGTAGTTTAAAAAATTCATAAAAATCAGTTTTCAGAGAATTAGTATTAAAGCTATCGGGATATTTACAATGTTGTATTGTTCTGAGTTTCCGATATTTCGGCGCTGTTGCAAGCACCATGATCACGGAGGAAAATTTTTTTCACTATTACTCCAAAGTATTGGCGGTGAACAGGGAAATAAATTTTGGGAGTAAATTTATCGATCTACCCTCTTTCGAATTCTTAGCGAGAAAGCGTAACAGACAGACAGAAAATATTAGTAGAGATTATAGACAATGGCTTCGTAGATAGGGCGCTAGACTTGTGATCGAAACGTTGTGGGTTCGAGCTCCGGTTAATAGGTACAATATTCTTTAAAAAGCCACAAAAATCACCTTTGAATGCTAGTAACACCACCGACCGGCGTGGTTATGAAAATTAGAATAAACGTATAATGTTTGGTACTGTACATGGAAGAGAGAGTATAAAAAAATAAACATACTTACTTATACTTTCATACAGCTTCACTTCGTCAAAAAGTGACAGAACCAAGAGAATGTTAAATAGAAATATTAAATTAGCATTCCTATCACCTTTTACCAGGCATGATAGCCCATAAGTAAAGAGAAGGAGGAGGTAGGACACGGCGGTATTTCCGCCCAATTGAGCAGTCCGACTGGGGAAGTACCTCCGCCCTTCAGAATACCGTGGTTATAATAACTTCGTGTTGTGTTCTCAGTAGTGAGTAGGGTAGCCAGAGCTCACTAGAGAATTTGTGCTGTCAGTGGGCTGACTAAAGGCTTGTCCTGCTTTGTCTTCTACACTGACAGCACAGAAACTTTCTACTTACAGGGCTGGTAGCGCGACTGTGACTCCTCTGGTGTTACAAACGTACAGAGGCCACGGTAACCACTTTCCATCAGGTGGGTCGTGTGCTTATCCTGCCACCTAAGTAGTATAGAAAAAAAAGGCTGCTGGACAGTGACAGTGGTACCTCCGATTATGTGGGACCACTGTTTCGTGGATTTGCAGGTGTGAATATGTGTATTTATTACTTTTTATGTAGACAAGGCCTTGTATCTTCTACTAGCCATCCTCAGAATAGGTAACCACAGACTCCTGAAATAAAACTTTGTTAGCAATTCGACCTTTGGCTCTTAGACTATAATCCCATTACGGTGAAAATCAACTTCATATTATTACTTCACATTTAACATATATACTAATTATTTCATTTCCTTCACTTAATTTATGTATCCTCACGCCTGAATGTGTCTGAAAGGTAGACAGAGATGTAACAACAACTATATTTTTCACCAACAATTCGTATAATTTTCCGGTGGAGTAGAATGTACCTTTTCAATAAACTTATACTAGTAAGTTATTAAACAATCAGTGGGTTAAGTTTCCTAAGCTTGGCTTATAATTTGGATGGGGTCCCGCTGAGCGGGACCTGGGTTCTGGCTGTCAATAGTTGTTAATTTACGACCTGAGTAACTCTGTCAGTAGTTGGCCACTAACCACAACTCAGGTTTGTAGGTCAGGCGGCAGTCGCTTCCAATATAGCCGAAAAAAAACAAGTTCTAGTCAATCTATGTAGGTACCAATTTTCATTGAAATTGGTACAGTAGTGTAGGCGTTAAAGTCTTTTTATACCACATTTTAATTTTTTTACAACTATTTTAACGTTTAACTTAAGTAACATTTTTATTATGAGGTTTTTTTTTTACATACCGTTAATTATCTTGACACGAGGCAAAAATGTGCATAAGTACATTTTTTAACATAAACTCACACCTATATCGTGGGGTAGGTAAAGGTGCTAGCACCCACATTTCGCCAGTTTATGTTTAGGTCCCAATGTAATTCGAGGGATATGCCTGTCAACCTCACCTTCGGCAAGCAAAACGATCCACAGGCGGCGTGTGTTTTAGTCGGTTCGAGTTCGATATAACCTCCCCCACCGGCTCCGGTGGGGAGGTAACCGTGGGGATTTTGCACACGTAAAAAAAAAAGGTCCCAATGTAATAGGTGGCGAGCCTATTGCCATTAACCGGACACTTATAAACCTTCGATAAATACGAACAGAACTTCGAAAAGCATCGAAAAGTCATTGGTATGTGCCATGGTAAAACATGGGATCGAACACGTTCGTTCATATTTAGTCTTAAGAAATCACTATTTAGAAAGAAGAAAGAAAGAAAGAAAATGCGTTTATTAGACACACACACAAATACAAAATACGAAATTATCGAAGTTTTTTTTTTTTGTAACATACATATTATATATAGAAACACCCAGACCAATGCAAATACTCATAGTCATGCATACAAATATTTGCACTGAGCGGGGATCGAACCCGCGCCTCCTGCGTAGCAGTCGCGTTCACTACTTGCTTGACTACTAAACATGCAAGAAAAAAGCTGACATCTCGAAAATACCGCAGTAGAGTTTGTTGCGCCGTTTCTTCTCCACCAGCGCCTAGAAAGCGGTGGTAAACTTAGTTTTAAGCAGAATTTGACTTCAAAAAAATGTAATTACGTTGCACTATTTTGAGAAATAAAGAATTTGAGGTAGGACACGGCTGTATTTCTACCCAATTGAGCAGTACGACTGGGGAAGTACCTCAGCCCTACAGAATACCGCGGTCATTATAACTTCGTGTTGTGTTCCCAGCGGTGAATAAGGTAGCCAGAGCTCACTGGAGAATTTGTGCTGTCAGTGGCAAGACCAAAGGCTTGTTCTGCTTTGCCTTCTACACTGACGACACAGAAAGTCTGTGTTTACAGGGTCGGCAGCGCGAGTGTGGCTCCTCTGGTGCTACACACGTCCATAGGCCACGGTAACCACTTTCCATCATCAGGTGGGCCGTGTGCTTGTCTGCCACCTGAGTGATATATAAAAAAAATGAATTTAAAGCTAATAGACAGACAGAATCACTTTGGTATTGCAGATTACCATGGAAGTATGGCTTATATTCCAATATGTATTATTAGAAATGTAGATCTAAAAATAAACTGTCAGGTTTATAAAATGGCTGGCATCCGTTTGAGGCAAATAATTACAGATCGATTACCTCAATGTATAGCTTTCAGCTTTCACTTTCCATAATTCTAGAAGGAATTGCTTTAATAAATGGGTATATTTAGCATTTAAAGTCGTGTGGTTCCATCTCGTCGTACATGGCGACTCAGGGATAGGGCTATTTAAAACCAGACAGATATATTTACAGCTTAGACTCCGTCTCAGATGCATGGCTCGAGTCAACAATAGTGCCTGAAAGACAGCAATAGACTCACCCCCAATTACGTGGGACAGATTTCAATGATTGGTGAAATGTGTCACCTCTGGCTAACTCTTTGGCGATAAAGGCGTGATTATAATTATGTTTATATGTATATTTAGTTTTCGGTTAGTTATTTGCATGTTTTTATTCTATCTACACAACAGTAGCGAACAGTGAAAATTTACAAAAGGAAAGCCGGTTAAAAACCTCTTGCTAGATATAGTTTGTCATGCAACATGCGACCTATTAGGAAGCCCGTCAGAATCGTGTTTTATAAATACCCTTCGACACTGCTACTGATGTCGTTTTCGTTGGGTTACCTCCGGTTTCTAGAGGTGTCTGGCACGATGCGCGCCCCTATCTCCGGGTGTAAGATGAAGAGAGAACTTTTTACACCTTTTAGGTGGCAGAGAAGCACAGGGCCTACCTGATGAAAAGTGGCTACCGTGGTTCATGGACGCGTGCAACATCAGTGGAGTCACACTCATGCTGCCGACCCTATAAGCACAGCGAGTTTCTGTGCCGTCAGTTGTAGAAGACAAAGCAGGACAAGCCTTCCCACTGACAACACAAACTCTCCAGTGAGCTTACACAACACGAAGTTATTATGGCCGCGGTACTCTGTAGGGAGAAAGTACTTCCCCAGTCGGACTGCTCAATTCTATGGAAATACCGTCGTATCCTACCCTGAACTCTGAGTCAAAATGGGTGAGGGGAATATGCTTTATGGGCAAACTTACACCTTGGGATCTCAAGACCCGAGACGGCATGCGGTTTTAATCATAACACACATAACTACCCTCACCTGTCCGCAAGGGGATTTCCGTACGAAACAATGGTGTGGGAAAACTCTGTAGTAGAAATCCGCAACTGGAAAATCTCCGAGAGGATGATGAGTGGAAATGTTTACAAACAGTTTTACCGTTTTTATACATACATACATATAATCACGCCTTTATCCCTGGAGGGTTAAGCAGAAGTGAATAAACACCCACATTTCACCAATAATTATATTCGGTCCCACGTAATAGGGGGTGAGCCTATTGCCGTATTCCGGGCACTATTGTTGACTCGAGCCATGCATCTCAGGCTGTGTCTGGGCTTTATATATCTATGTGATGTTAAACAGCCCTATCCCTTAGTCACCTTGTACGATACCGCATAAGAAGAGATGGGGTGGCCTCAATTCTACTTTTTTTTAATGGCAATTGTACTGATGGCGTTGTTTTAGACTCTAATAATGATAGGTATATATATTAATGGTGTACAATAAAGTATATAATAAATAAATAACTACCCTCACCTGTTGGCAAGGGGATTTCTGCACGAGAAAATGATACGGAAAAACATTGAACTGAAAAGGAGACGGGGATTTCTGGGCCAAATTGCAATGAGTTGAGATA
Organism: Eilema griseolum; assembly: GCA_963662185.1. Classification (NCBI taxonomy): domain Eukaryota; kingdom Metazoa; phylum Arthropoda; class Insecta; order Lepidoptera; family Erebidae; genus Eilema; species Eilema griseolum. Next base: position 23,886,020 of record OY759242.1, on the reverse strand, counting down.
TGACTTAAAAAAAGCGATATATTTTTCTATTTCTAAATTAAAAAAAAACAGCTCAATTGAACATCAGGAAGACGAGAAATCTTAAAACGAAGTTTATTCCACGAATATGATTCAATATCGATTACTGTGATCGATTCAAACAATATTGTCAATAGAAACACTTTCATCGTAGTATTATTTCAGTCAAAGTGAACATACAACTAACAATATAATAATAACAATAATACACATTTAAAAAATATAATAACAGTGTAATTATAATAAATTCTGAATAGATTCTCGTTAATCGATTAAATAATTCTCATGTTTATCAACTGTATAAGTCGTATTAATCTGTGCTGTGACAACTGACAGCTTCCTGACTTTCAGTCAATCAGTTATTACAATTAGGGTTCTTACGTAGTAGCCCTCTAAAATCCAACCACACGTCCTGATCGACTACCTGAATCTCGTGGAGGGTGGACACACGGCAACAAATTTACTGGCGTGGCTAACGTGGCTCTGGTGAAATTTCTTGAAAAACTTGACATTGGCGTCTCGCCATTAATAATTTTTTAAACATTTACAATTTACTTGATATTGGCAAAATTACAGCGCTTTGCTGAAGAGACCATTAATAAATGAACATCTTACGTAGTATTGTGTTCTCTTTGCGGTTCACAATGATAACTTAAATGATTTTCCCCAGCTTACAGAAAGTGAATTAATTCTAATACATTTAGGGACATATCAGATAAAACAGGCACGTTCATACTATGGTAAGCATCTAAGAGGTAATGAAGGCTTCATTATAGAAGTGTGCAGGGTGGTTAACCTCACTTACTAAATCTCTTATAGCTCTGATCTCTGATGTTCAAAATCTGCAGATTTTTCAGGGATGGTTTATTAATATATAAGCTCTCACTTGAGGCCACTCTCAACTTTTTACATTTAGGCCCAAGAATGTATGAAATTGGATCTATCTCCTTTGCAACTGGAAAAATTTCGCGAGGATGATAATGGTTTCGAGTGGAAATGTTTACAAACAGTTTTACCGTTTTTATATAAACAACAAAATAACACAAATTGACAAAATTAGAATAATAACTTCCGTCTGTGTTGTACGCAGAACTAAATATACACTGTTCAACTCTAGTGCTCAAGATTCATGACGTCATTTATCTACCTATACGTACATAAAAAAATTATGTACAGTTTGTTTGTCAAAACACAAAATGCTCTGTAGCTATCGATTGATCGGAACATTTTGAGGTGATAACCGATTCAGAGAAGGTTTTTTTTTATACAACTTAGGTGACAGACAAGCACACGGCCCACCTGATGGAAAGTGGTTACCATGACCTATGAACGTGTGTAACACCAGTGGAGTCACATCCGTGCTGCCGACCCTGTAAGAACAGAGATTTTATGCCGTCAGTGTAGAGGACAAAGCAGGACAAGCTTTTGGTCATCCCACTGACAGTACAAAAACTCTCCAGTGAGCTCTGGCTACCCTACTCACCGCCGGGAACGCAACACGAAGTTATTATAACCGCGGTATTCTTTAGGGCGGAGGTACTTCCATAGTGGGACTGCTCAATTGGGCGGAAATACCGCCGTGTCCTACCTCCTCCAGAGGTTCTTAGCAATTATTTGTTAACCCCTAACGCAAAAGCGACGGAGTGTTATAAATTTGTCGTGTCTCTGTGTGTGTGTGTGTGTGTGTGTCTGTCTATGGCATCGTACCTCGTGAATGGATGAACCGATTTGAATTTAGTATTTTTTCATTTGAAAGGTATATTGGTCGGAAGTGTTCTAATCTATGTTTGAAAATAAATATAAATAAATAAATATTCCACGACATTCTACACAACGCTATCTAGACCCATGGTAAGCACAGCTTAACTAGCTATGAGATCTAGAATACAGATAAACATACTTAGATACTTTTTTTTTGTAAATACGTACATATTATACATAGAAACGCCCAGACCAATGCAAATATACATATTCATGCATACAAATATTTGCACTGAGCGGGAATCGAACCCGCGCCCCCTGCATAGCAGACGAATGCTCTACCACTACGCCACGGATATCGTCAAAAAAATCGGTTTAAGATGGCCGCCACCACAAAATGACGGCAACGTACATGTTTTTTACAACTCCCTCAATATAAGTATCAAATGAAAACTAATAAATTAATTTAAATCGTGTAAAATAAAAATTTAAAATAATAAAATAAAATGGTTAACCAATAGAATTCATTTTCACCTCTTTGGAGGTTGTTTTTTGTGACGGGGATTTTTTAAATTTTCAATTTATATTTTTTGCTTTTATTTATACGAACCCATTTTTTCTTTTGGAAAACCTTTGTCTTGTCTTTTCGTTTGTTTGCGATGGATGCAAAAACCACTGAACAGAATTTGATGCGTTTTTGTCTCACGATAAGACGATGCAGGTCTTAATAAGACTTATGATTTCAATTGGTTGATAAAAACCGGAGATTTAACTGAGCAATCAAATCATCAAATTCCCAATAGAGCAGTCCGACTGGGGAAGTACCTCCGCCCTACAGAATACCGCGGTTATAATAACTTCGTGTTGTGTTCCCGGCGGTGAATAGGGTAGCCAGAGCTCACTGGAGAGTTTTTGTGCTGTCAGTGGGATGACCAAAGGCTTGTCCTGCTTTGTCCTCTACACTGCCCGGCACAAAATCTTTGTTCTTACAGGGTCGGCAGCACGGATGTGACTCCACTCTAGTGTTACACACGTTCATAGGTCATGGTAACCACTTTCCATCAGGTGGGCCGTGTGCTTGTCTGCCACCTAAGTTGTATAAAAAAAAAAATGCGACAGCCGACATCTAAACAGATGCAGTCACAGGCATCAACTAGTTTAACATGAAAATAACTACATTTCGCATCGAATAACATGAAATACATAATTTTGACAAGTCCAATAGCCAAATTAGATTACACAATAAGAATAATTGGATTATTAGAGTTGATAATAATAAAAATGTGATTATGAATTACTGTGTTGTTGACAAAAATATACTGCGGTAGTACATGAACAGTGAATCAGTTTGAAGTATACCCTGGGATTCATATCTTGGACCTAAATCGCAGACAAAAAGACACCCAAGAAACATGTACTCCATGTATATAGCACATTTTAGTTCTACGATATATGTGCATGATATTTTTAACCGCGGTAGCCTAGTGGTATGGGTAATGGACTGCTGAGACGAGGTCTCGGGTTTGTTCCCAGATTTACCATGGCACACACCAATGACTTTACGATGCTTTTGGAAGTTATGTGTGTATTTATCGCAGGTTTATAAGTGCCCGGTTAATAGCAATAGGCTCGCCACCTATTACATTGGGACTTAAACATAAACTGGGGAAATGTGAGTGCTAGCACCTACCTACCCCTTCGGGAATATAGGCATGAGTTTATGTTATGTTATATGTGTCTAGGTATACCTATTAAAAAATTAAATAATTATAAGACGCGACCAAATACTGGGGGTTTAAATTATCCAAGGTTACTGAAACGTTAGTCTATTTATAGAAATTGATGAAGAGCTGTCTGGTGTATGGGTTTTAAATTATTATAGTAAAGGTCAAATAACTACACAGTATGTGACAGTAGACCCTGATTTCCTTTTAGTAAACCCTGATTCTGATAATTTATCAACCAGCACTGACATTGAAAAACAATTCATTACTTTTTAGACTTTGTTAGATAGAAAGTTTCCGGCAGAGTAGAATTTGGGCCAGTCCATCTCTCGCTATGCGGTGTCGTACAAGGGTATTAAGGTAATAACAACGTTAATTGTAAAACTATTACACAGCTGACAATAAAATTAACATTCAATATATATTTTTATGCAACAAGGACTTCAGAATACATTTTCAGGACATTTGAAACTCAGCCTCTTAAACTAGGGAGAACCCTATATCTTAAGAAACTGTAAGGTATAGGGCTGTTTAACATCAGACAGATATATACAGCCCAGACTCAGCCTCAGATGCATTGCTCGAGTCAACAATAGTACCCGGAAGACGGCAACAGACTCAACCCTTATTAGGTGCGTGGGACCGAATACAATGACTGGTGAAATGTGGGTGTTAATTCACATCTGCCTAATGCTCCGGAGATAAAGGCATTATTATATGTATGTGTGTAAAGTTAAAGTACAAAATTAAAAGAGTTCATTACATTTTTACCCGAAAGACAGCATCTCGCTGATTAATCACCACGTCTACTGGCTAGCAGGTAGGCTTGGGCCACGATTATCTTGCCAGGGCTCCGTGCTCTGGTTTCTTTTTTTTCTTTTATATAGGACACGCCAACTTGACCTCACCTCGCCTGATGGTAAACTAAAGGCAAAGTCTCAGGAAAGAGGGTCACCATTACAGACACTAAGTGTTACATTGGTGGCACTCAGCTTGGCGGCCTCATCAGATGCTTTTTCACGCCCCGCTTAAAGGCCCCGGGACTGTAGGAAGAAGGAAACACGTGTGCTGGTAATGAATTCCAGGTCTTGGTGGTGCTTTTAGTGACTGTCATTTAGTGCCTTTTTTATGAAATACTAGCTGACCTGCTGCAGCTTCGCCCTTGGCATATTTAGAAACCTCATATCCACCCCTTTAAGCCCGTAATTAATTAGATAATAACCTCGTGTTGTATTCCCGGCAGTGAGTAGGGTAGCCTGAGCTCACTGGAAAGATTTTGTGCTGTCAGTGGGAAGACCAAAGGTTTGTCCTGATTTTGTGTTCAGCACTGACGGCACAGAAACTCTCTATTATTACACGGTCAGCAGCGCGAGTGTGACTCCCCTGGTGTTGCACAGGTCTAAAGGCCACGGTAAGAAATTATAGGGTCGGCATGGTGTTACACACATTCATGGATTACGGTAACCACTTTCCACCAGGTGAGCTTTGTCTGCCACCTAAATTGTATAAAAAATGTAAGCCCAATTTAGGCAGGATATGATGTACCTACCTAGTCATAAGACATAATTTGTAACATCCTTATCACCATGTTCTAGCAAATAAAGATTTATTCTATTCTATGGAAATCTGACAGATTTGTTGACATTTATGATCACTATTTCGCTCCCTGAAGTAGTACCGTTATGATATATAGTATGTCATTGGTGCATTAGAAGATGGGAAGGCTTTGGTGTGGGATGCAACGTGTGCTGACACCCTTGCGCCTTCACATCTTCCAGGGACTGCAAAGTGCGCCTGCGCTGCTGCTGCGAGGCGCAAACGGCGCAAGTATAGTAATATAAGCGGTAATTACATATTTGAGCCGTTTGGGGTCGAGACGCTGGGATCATGGGGTCCAAGTGCCCGTCTCTTGTGTCGAGAAATCTCAAAACGTTTAATTGACGCTACCCGTGACTAGAGGGTTGGTTTATTCCTTGCGCAAAGGATTGATATTACCATTCAACGTGGCAATGCCTCCAGCCTACGGGCCACCCTTCCGGTTGACGTCGATGGGGAGGAATTCTTTGACGCCTGAACCTGCCGGATTGTTTAGGCATATTCAGTTTTATCTTTTTTTAAATACTTTAATTTAGATAACTTCCGTGTACATTATGTAAATATAAATATTGTCAAAATAAATAAATATTCATGTCAAAATAAAAAGTATAAAACCTTTGTCGATAAACGGACTGTTTAGTACAAATATATTTTTTCAATTCGAACCAGTACTTCTTGAGATAAACGAGTACAGACAAACAAACATACTCTTCAGGTTTATAATATTAGCACACTGTAACGAATACCAAAGTATTAGTCGTTAGACTGTGATATTTGTATGTATAGATTATTAATATTTAAACTATCATGGTCACTCACTTCAGTATCAAAATAAACGGGATATTTACCATGTTTCATTGTTTTGAATATCAGAAATTCAAAACAATGAAACATGGTAAATATCCCGTTTATTTTGATACTGGTGTATAGATTATTATTATTAGGTAACCTGGTGTCTCGGAGAGCACGTTTTAAGCTGTCTGTCCCTATTGCCATATGAACATCTTTGACAGCGTTATGTGGAGTTGGAGCCCACAAGAAATATCGAATAGTTTAACTGCAGAACTTCAATATTGCCAATTGGTATTAAAATATCGAAGTTCAGCCGCATCACAGTTAGACTGGAAAATCATCTCCATCTTAGTTGGGAAAGGGCTCAGAGAATGATGATAGTCAGCGGTCACCAATCATTTTGTTATGTAGGACACGTCAATTAGACGTCACCTCGCCTGATGGTAAGCTGAAGGTAAAGTCTCAGAAAAAAGAGTTACCATTACACACATGTTACAATTGTGACACTCAGCTTGACGGCCTCATCATATGCTTTTTCACGTCCCGCTTAAAGGACCCGGGATTGTAGGAGTCAGGAAACACGTGAGCTGTTAATGAATTCCAGGCCTTAATGGTGCGAAATGGTCCTTTCCTAACATTAAAACAATTGTTTAAACTTCGCTAAAAGCGAATTGACAAAAAAACAACCCACAGTGAATGCTCTTTCGAAGCATCTAGCCGTTAAATCGTCTAGTAACTGTTGAACTAAATTGAACTTTATGCCGTTAGAATAAGACTCATGAGTTTAGGGATAGTCGTTTTGGTGATTAGGCGTAATTAGCTAATTTAAATCATTATAAAAAGTATATTTGATTTCCGTTACCTGGAAGTGAAACCACTAGGAAGGATGTTAATGTTTTTTTTTAATATAAGTCACATCAAGACTTCACGTCGCCTATTGGTAAGCTAAAGGGAAGTCTATGAAAAGTGGTTCAACAATACAGACACTTTTTTTTTACATGCGCAAAATCCCCACGTATACCCCGGAGCCGTTGGAAGAGGTTATGTCGGACTCGAACCGACCAAAACGCACGCCGCCTGTTGGTCGTTTTTGGTTACCGAAGGTGAGGTTAACAGGCATATCCCTTGCACCCCTCCGACTCAGGGCCATCTCTCTCGATCTGGCCCTCTCCTCGGGTGTGGGGACCTCAGAGTCCCCAACTCGATCTCGTCACCAGACGACCTACTAATTTTTACCCGACCACGGCGAAGGAAAAGGAGGGTTAGGATTTTGACAGTCTGTGTATGTATGTAGTTTCATCTGTTCCCTCATAGATCCTCAACCACTTATTAGAACTGGACAAATGAGGTATTGTTAGAAGCATCTTAGTTGTCCGTTGGTTATAGACTATATAATGTGTCATTGTTTCAAATGTGGCGCCCTCTAGCGGTCATAAAGTACTGTGTTAAAAAATAAATTTGAAAGACATATGTCGTGATTGGTATCAACTTAATTAGCACATTTCAAATATGGAAACACTTGTTTCCTTCTTCCTACAGTCCCGGGGCCTTTATGCGGAGCGTGAAAAAGCATCTGATGAGGCCGCCAAGCTGAGTGCCACCATTGTAACACTTAGTGTCTGTAATGGTGACCCTCTTTCCTGAGACTTTGCCTTTAGCTTACCATCAGGCGAGGTGAGGTCAAGTTGGCGTGACCTATATAAAAAAAAAGTATAAATTGCTTGCCCCAAAATAATATTAAAAATAAATAAGTTCAAAACTAAAAGCCGACTACTGAAAAAGTATTAAACAAGAAAATATCAAGGATAACCGTGGTCGTATGCTACATTTCCCTATAATGTTTCGTTTTGTTAGACTAAAGTTAATTCCCGTTAACCATGATCTCGTTAATTCCCGTAAACATTATTGTATATCTCGTTCGTATCGATAGTTTTTGACATTTGGCTGATTGAGATTAAATCGAGACCGTATTTTGTAAACATAGATTCAAAGAATTGACCCTGAACTTCTCATATCAAGTTAGTCGTAAGATATGCACTCTGAAACGAGGGAAACTGCCAATTACCAGCACGACTGGTGACGACAAATAGCCATTATTTACTCACAATTATCAAGTTTAGTACGAATAGTGGTTACAATTGCGCCTGAAGGTGTCAAGGCCTTTCTGACTCGTGTCATCGCACGTGAACTTATGTACCTACTGGGGATACCTCTTTTTTTTCGTGCTGACATCCCCTCGGATATCGCCGTCCCACGCCGTCTTGGATCTTCAGAAGCCGAACAAGTTGGCAAACTTGCGGCAGTATATCCCTTGTGTTCCGACTGTCCCAGGGCCATCACCGGTTTCGAAATGGCATCCTCGGGTGCACGGGGGATATCTACATTAGTATTTTTTATTTGTCTTATCAACGTCATCTTTACGATGGTCGCGGTTCCATTGGAGGCTCTCGATTTGGAGCTCACCTTGGAGTAACTAGTAATTGCTGATTGATGTAGGCTATCCTCTGAGCAGGGATGCCCGGCGGTAGTCGCTCCCGAAAAAGACAAAACAAAAGGAGGAAAAAAAATAAGCGGTCCCTGGGGTTCGAGTTGACAGCCTCGTGTGCTACTGGGAATAACAATAAGCTAAGAAGATGATGATTAATCAAAATGACGATTAATAAGATTGAAGTTCAACCATTTCGTAATAAGACTGATAACTGACTCCAATTGTGTTTTAAAAAGGTTCGGAGACGGATGAATCGATGCCGCAACCTCCATTCCAAATTTCTTCAAAATTTGTCCAGCAATTTCAGCATAAAGGAATACAAAACACACAAAAACACGAACACAAATTTTGAGCAAATATTGATGTGATCTATACACATATAGCATAAGTACATTCGGTTACATAGCCGATTTTGCGATACGAATCGAGTGTACAGTCGAGTCGTAAATCAAGAATTGAGCGTGCAGTAACGTCAAGCCACGCCTTGACTTTGAACTTGTACTGGTCAGCACACAAGTGTTAAGACAATAAATATTACTGTACGTGGCAATGTCAATGTCAATTAAGTATTAGTTGACATTTATGCTGTCAAGGATTTCAAACAATTGTTTTTCTGTAGACATGATAAAAATAGCGTGTATGTTAATTTTTAATTTGCATCCAGATATTGTAGGTTTAAACGCATATGACATTTTTAAATTTATAATTTATGGTTAGTTTAATTCTACGTAACGCAGTCTAATATGATTTTTTTCCTTTTCAAGGAGCAAAAACGTATTATAGGGATTGTCAACCAAATCAAATTAATTGTTATCGGGTTGTTCTGAAATTAAATAAAACAGTACTTCATCATCATCATCTGATTTTCAGTTACAGATTACCACGACCATAATAATTTCGTGTCGTATTCCTAGCGGTAAGTAGGGTAGCCAGAGCTGAATGGAGAGTTTGTGCTGTCAATGGGAAGACTAGGGCACAGAAACACTCTGTGCTTACAGGGTCGGCAGCGCTAGTGTGACTCTTCTGGTGTTACACACGTCCATAGGCCACGGTAACCACTTTCCATCAGGTGGACCTTGTCTGCCGCCTAAGTAGTATAGACAAATGATCCAAATGCCAAACCCGCTTGTACCTCAAGTGTTTAGAAAACATTTTGAAGGGCGCAGGACCCCGCCCTCTATGTAGTTGTTTTGACTTATCTTGCCTTTGACACGTGCGAGTTCCTCTCTCCCTCTCTCCCTAAATTTGAGAGGGAAACCGGCACTAGAACCTCATCTATAAATAATCAGGTGAACCCACTTGCTGAGGGGAAGATCGAAGTTGATTCCGCACGCAAAAAATCTTACTCGCCTACAAATATTATGCCTACTTATGTCTGAAAGAGAAGGGATATTATGACGTCATAATAAATTGTTCCATGGTAGTAGTAGTCTATAGCAGTAGTATGGTGTTATGACACTTATGGCGGAGATCGTTGCTCCGCCATAAGTGTCCTAACACCATTAAAAAGATTAAAATTGCAGCATTTTCCATTACATAAAATAATTTTCTTTTTTATAGTGGTGTACACAACTAAAAAAGTTAAATGACAATTTATTTATAAGTTTACTTCTGTCATTTATTAATGTTTTATTACTACATTTATTAATGTTACTGAGGTAACAGACAAGGTGTTCTCGACGTCAATATTACCGCATTCGAAATTTTATAAACGATTTTAAATTCACCTTATAATCGATTATAATTAGATCCCATAAAAAATGAAGGGGCTTGAATCTGCGACCAATCCTTACAAGGGGAATACTCTGCCCAATTAAATTAGCTGGCTATCGATTCTACTAAACCAAAACCACTGTCATTCCACAGACACAGCAAAAAATGGCGTTCAATTTTAGACTAAATTTCTATACGCTTAAAGTTCAATACACTTTTTCACTAACTCTTTTAAATTTTGGATTTTAACAGCATTACTTTAAAGTCTAAAACTAAATTATTTTTTTAGCTGTCTCCGTGATATAACAGTGGTTTTGCTTTAGCAGATTCGAAACACTCCTATACACATCCATACTCCTATAACTCAAAAAAAAAGAAAACAGAACTATGATAAACGCTCACATTACACCAGTTAATTCAACCAAACAGACCAATAAACTATTACTTTTACGAGTGCCTAGGGGTAAATATCATTCACTTTTGGGCGCGAGTGTACTCAGTCGGAGGCATTCCTCGAAACAGAAGTAAGAGCAAACCAATTTGACATGTGTATGTGTGTGTTTGTGGTCCGTGCCCAAAAAAATATTGTACGGTTTACCAAATATGTCCAGTGTAATCAAATTTGAAATTAAGAGGTGTGCAGATTAGACGACAGTTTTGAAAACGATTGAATCTTTCTCCTTGTAATCTAGGGCTCAACATTTTCCATGAAGCGAGTGCCGTCTGACCTCCACAATCCATAGACGATATCGATGCATTCCAGCTAGACCAGTTGTTAGACTTATTAGGACTCCAGCTACCAGTAACGACTGCCATAGATAATCGTATGACAACCGGAATCCATGCGCTTTCAAGCACGACTAGACCAGTGCAAAAACTTATCAAACACTTGCACTGAGCGGGGATCGAACCCGCGCCTTCTAGCGGCCGCGTTTACTGGTTCACTTTTTTTTTTTTTTACGTGCGCAAAATCCCCACGGTTACCTCCCCACCGGAGCCGGTGGAGGAGGTTATGTCGGACTCGAACCGACTAAAACGCACGCCGCCTGTGGGTCGTTTTGGTTGCCGAAGGTGAGGTTGACAGACATATCCCTCGCACCCCGGCCGACCCAGGACCATCTCTCACGATCTGGCCCTCTTCTGTCGTCATGCCACAGAGGCTGTTCTATTTGATCACTAATTCCTATTGATAGTATTTGCACTGAGCGGGAATTGAACTCTGCTGCTAGCGTTCACTACCACCACGCTACAGAGGCTATCGCCGTAGATCAACAGATCTCTCTATATACACACAAGTACCCAGTATTGAACATAGGACACTTTTTATGCTGGTAACGGGATTAGTATGGCGCACGGTTGCAACCATGGAGACTTATAGGTACTTGCTTAAACTGGCTTGGTTACTAGTTGCTCCCATTGAATTCATTAGCATAGCACATACCTAAACAAATGCATTCAATGAGATCATATGAAGGTCTTCAGGGACCAGATCAACTTCACCTGGAAGCTACCACAGCTGCTGATACACGGACGAGGATCTGGTAATTCTAAATTCTATTTCAGGCCTTCCTGTCAGATGTCAGGAGATTAGAAAAAAGTGGAGACTACTAGAAGCCCCTAGTCAGACAGACCGACGACCTAAAAAAGGTGACTGGGACAGATTGGTTGCCGAAGGTGGAGGATCGGACGAAATGGTGCACATTGGGAGAGGCCTATGTCCAGCAGTAAACTGCAGTGTGCTAATTGATTGATGGAAATAAGGATTTGAGTACCGAAATCCAGACTTCGATTTACATGCTTTGCTTGCAAGCGGGATTAGCTTAGAATTAATGTAAACTCTTTTTGTCATGACTACCAGGGTTGCTGAAAAGCATCAAAAACGTCTGAATCAATGTGAATAATTAATCCCAGTGCATGTCGCATTTGCGTTCCTGCTCGTTGTGACCCTTCACTTGCACTACTGACAACCTCTATAGAGCAACAGAGGGCGCTGTTGCTGTGGCCAAGATTTGGGCCAATAAAATCTAAATTCCAGACAATTGGATGTCAGCTCTAGCAATTGACTTGACAAGAAGAAGTGTGATTAATAAAATTGAGTTTATTACTGAAAAATAACGTTTTAAAAAGTCTAATAAGTACAAGAAAATACCAAGGATAGTAGTCGGGTCTTAGTTTTAAACTCACTTTTTTATTTATATTATTTTGGGGCAAGCAATAGGTATACCTAATTTTTACATAATTAAAATGTGCTAATTAAGCCCTTATAGTTGACACCCAACACAACATATATTTATGTCAAATTTATTTTTTAACACAATACTTTATGACCGCTAGAGACCGCCACAATAACTTCAGAGACAAAATTATATAGCCTATAACCCGCGGACGACTAAGAGGCTTCTAACGATACCTCATTTGGCTAGTTCTCATAAGTGGTTGAGGAGCTATGAGGGAGGAGATGAACCTACATACATATACATACATACATAGCCTGACAAAATCCTAACCATCCTTTTGCTTCGCAGTAGTCAGGTAAAAATAACATAAAATAAATCACGATAGAATTCGTTCAAAATAGTTTTATTTTATCTAAGCTGTAAATAGTGCACGCATGTGTGCTCAATCTTCAAGTCAGGAATCGTCGGGACTGGGCTAGACGGCATTCCATAGCGTGCTGATGCCTAAACAGGACCGGACAGGCTCAACAAGGCTGGACAGGCTGCCCGACATTGCTATTTCTTGCAACGATTCTTACAAATTGGGGAAGGGGCATTGTATGCAATGATGTTAGTAAAAAGAGTTGATTACGATGCATTAAAGAGCAGCCAAAAAGTGATTCACTAGACTACTTCAACGCTAGCACGATTACAAGTTGTAGGTAGTCTAGGAAAAGTAATAGAAGAAATATCTTTACAATCTTAAAATTTTTAGGGATGTGATGACATAACACAACGAAGAAAACACACAAAAAATAGCTTTAAAAGCGTATATTTTTTATACAAGACACATTAATTAGACCTTGCCTCGCCTAAGCTGCAGAACACGCTGCAGAACATCCTATCAAGAACTAAGCGGTTCGGTGACTCTTTCCTCTTCGCACCATTAAGGCTTGGAATTCATTACCAGCTCGCGTGTTTCCTTCTTCCTACAGTCCCGGGTCCTTTAAGCGGGGCGTGAAAAAGCATATGATGAGGCCGTCAAGCTGAATGTCGCGATTGTCACACGATATGTGTAAGTAATGGTGACCCTCTTTTCTGGGACTTTGCCTTCAGCTTTCCATCAGGCAAGGCGAAGTCTAATTGACGTGTTCTATATATATAAAAAAAATCTTATTCTTTATTGTACACAAAACACCTTTTTATAATAAAAACATAATAACATACCTAACCTATATCCCCGAAGGGGTAGGCAGAGGTGCTAGCACCCACGTGTTCTATATATAAAAAAAAAGATATAAAAAATAAAAAATAAAAATAAATACTCCACCGACGTCACTTCTATTTAAGAGCTGTAGGTACGTGAATTAATTGAAAATCAAAAACCACCAAATTTTCAATCAGGATAGGTTTAAATTATCTGTAACATGGAATTCTGTTATTCAAAACATAAACAAATACTTTGTCATTATGTATAATTATGTAAGTATAGGTAAGTTTATATTATATAAGGATATATTATACGAATATATATAAGTACCTAATATATTTAAAAGTATGTATGAATTTCTTATGTATTATAGTGTGTATGTATAATGTATGTATTATTATTGTGAACATAGTGCACTGCACCTACCTCAATGTATCTCTGCATCACCCTAAGGTTGACTGTTAGATAATGCCTTTGGCATTAAGTCCGCCTTTGTACAAAATTACTGTGCATAAAGTTGCATAAATAAATAAATAAAAAATAAATAAATAAAACATGCAACCTCGATTTTCTACACAGTCGGATAAATACCTGAGAATTTGCTTACAAAATAGGGACACTATAAGTGTGGTATTAGACGGTACATGGCGAGACAAAACTATTAAACAGACCGAGAAAGTGCGGGTAAATGAAGAACCTATTACCTCATGGACTCGAAGACGGCGAGCGTGCACCACTGAGCCAGTAAGCCTGTGGCTACGGCCGGTGTAACCTGGTTGAAACGTATGGACGTACGTATACCATGATCGCGTTAATTCCCATTAACATTATCGTATAAGAAGACCATTGTCACATTTTAAGGGTTCCATTCCTCAAAAAAAAAAACATAACCCTTAAAGGATCACTTCGTTGTCCGTCTGTCTGTCTGTCTGTCAAGGCTTTTTTTCTTAGCAATGCTTGAGACTATCATATTGAAATTCATACCACATACTCAGGTCTATACCGTCTTTTTTTTTTTTTTTTACGTGCGCAAAATCCCCACGGATACCTCCCCACCGGAGCCGGTGGAGGAGGTTATGTCGGACTCGAACCGACTAAAACGCACGCCGCCTGTGGGTCGCTTTGGTTGCCGAAGGTGAGGTTGACAGGCATATCCCTCGCAAGGTCTATACCGTCTTGAAAATGTGCAAAAATCTAATTTCTAAGTCAACACATTCAAAATACTTAACGGTTTATGTAGCTTAAGATATATGGAACAGAGTTCTACTCGCATTTGACGGACTTTTTCTGAGTTCATAGACACAGATCATATGTATCGATTAAGAAATAGAAAAACTTGGATCGGTTCCCACCGGTTGCGGTTACCCGGTTGGATTTGTACCCACGATCGTTCCCTTACAGGAGGAACGTTCTGACTACTAAGCAACAGAACCTTTGTCCGAAATTATCAAAATTCTTACACATATGTAACTTGTGAATTGGTAAAAATACATACATACATATAATCACGCCTTTATCCCCAGAGGAGGAGATTTTTTAGAACACTCTAACAAACATCCACATGTTTGCTCCTCTATAAGTCAAAACGGTTGAATGGATCTGAATGTAGATAGATAGATAGATAATTCTTGTAGTATTGTACACCAATAACCATAGATAATTGTTTCGGGGAGATGGGCCTCGTCAGCATTGGGCTGCAACCCGTCTAAGAGAAGGAAAACTCTGAAATCAAAACCGGGGAGATGGGCCTCGTCAGCATTGGTCTGCAACCATCTAGGAGAAGGTCACTCCGAAATAAAACCAACTCTCAGGGAGCATACCCGAGAAAAAACCCCGATCCAAGGTGTTAGCCGACCCGTGCCAAGGATTCGTGACCAGAGGGCAAGCTGGTGTAACGGAGGGTGTCTGTGTTGGCGGTCACAGGACACACTTGAGATTCCGCCTTACCTCCGTAAAGGGCTCTGCGGGGGTGGACCATATTTTCCCTATGACTCGTGGGAACGCAATGATGATTCCAAAAATTAATCATCCGCATGGCGGCGACGCGGTACGCCACCCGTCACGTCTCGTTTCCCGTGGGGGCGAAAAGTGGCTCACGGAGAGCCGTTTTGCTACGTTGAATGTTGGAGGAGGAATGGAAGAAAAAATGAATGATGTTTGTAAGATGATGGATGAAAGAAGGATTGATGTGCTTTGTGTGAATGAGACGAAGAGGAAAGGATGTGACACCACCAAGCACGGACCCTACACCGCGTACTGGTCGGGAGTACCCAATACTGACAGAGCTTGCCAGGGAGTTGGTGTCATCCTATCTGCTAGAATGGCTGAGTGTGTGAATATATTCGAATGTGTGAATGCTAGACTGATGTGGATGAGAATGAAAGTGGGACTCACTCGTATTTTTGTCGTAGGGGTTTATGCTCCTGTAGACTCCGGTACGAATACGTCCCAGGAAGGACAAGAAGAAAGAGAACAGTTTTGGGAGAGTTTAAGAGATGTATTAAGAGAATGTAAGGATAATGAAAGAATAATAATGTTAGGTGATTTTAATGGATGGGTAGGACTGAAACGAGATGGATTTGAAAGGGTTCTTGGCAAGTACGGAGATGAAAGAGTGAACGAAAATGGTAAAGGTTTGCTTGAAGTATGTTTGGAATGGAACCTTTGTGTGTCAAACACGATGTTTCGACACAAAAGGATTCATATGTATACAAGAGAAGCGAAGAATGTCAGGAAAAGTATGATTGATTTTGTAATAGTGGATGAAAGATTGAGAAAACATATTCTAGACGCTAGGGTATATCACGGTGTGGGTATCCATACAGACCACTTTTTGGTTATGTGCCGTATAAGTGATCTCTTTAAAGGATGGAGACGTAGAAGGCGTGACCCCATAAGTGTTCTAGAAAGAATAAAAGTAGAAAATTTGCAAGAAGATAAAGTGAGAGAGGAGTATGGAAGCAAATTGACTGAAAGGTTTCATGATCTTGATAGTATTTGTGAGATTGAGGAGTTATGGAAGGTATTCAAAGATGAGATTGTGAGTGTGGCTTCCCAAGTATGTGGTATAAGTAAAAGAAGTAAAGTGCAAAGGGTGAAGCATGATTGGTGGGATAAAGAAGTGCAAAAGTTGGTATGTGAGAAAAAGAAAGCGTGGCTTGACTGGCTCTCAGTCAGAGCTAATGAGAGAATGCAGCAAGCTACCATTGAGAATGTGGATGAAGCGAAAGATAAATATAGAAGACTGAAAGGGATAGTGAAAGGAGTGATTGCTAGAAAGAAAAAGGAACAAAAAGACGTGTTTGATGAAAGGTTATCTGAGGATTTCCAGACAAACATTAAGTTCTTTTGGAAGTCCATTCGTTTAGCCAGAGGAGAAACACAGAGCTCCGAGCTGAACGCTATTAGAGACCAGAATGGAAGTATTGTAAAAGGTGAGGAATGTGTGTTAAAAAGATGGCAGGACTATTTTGAAAGCTTGTTTGAAAGAGAGGATGATGTACATGTACTAACCTCGGTGATGGATGACTATGTTGATGCTGATAAAAGTGGTATTAGTATGAATGAAGTTGTGAGTGCATTAAGAAGTATGAAAGCTGGTAAAGCAGCGGGATATGATAAGGTCACAGTCGAGATGCTGAAGGCTGGACAGGGCCTTGTAGCAAGTCAGTTGTGCCGCCTTTTCAACATATGTTGGGTTAGCGGTCGTGTACCAAGTGATTGGTGTAAGGCCGTTATAGTTCCACTTTACAAAGGAAAGGGCTCGCATCAAGACTGCAAAAACTACAGGGGCATTAGCCTACTCAGCGTCGTCGGCAAACTGTATGCGAAAGTGTTGATTGAGAGAGTTATGAAAGAAACCGATGAGAAAATATGGGATGCACAAGCGGGTTTTAGAAAGGGAATGGGATGTACGGATCAGGTCTTTTCATTGCGAAGCATAGCCGAGAAATTTTTGGCCAAGAGTCAAAAGGTCTATTGCGTATTTGTGGATTTGGAAAAGGCCTATAACAAAGTGGTGAGGAATGAACTTTGGTCGGTACTGTCTATGTATGGGGTGAGCAGCAACCTTATTCGAGCTGTGAAGTCTCTCTTTGAGGACTCCAGAGCTTGCGTGAGGATACATGGGTCATACACTGAATGGTTTAGTGTCCAAAAGGGGGTTAGACAGGGATGTGTAGCGTCACCATGGCTGTTTAACTTATTCATGGACAGTTGTTTGCAAGATTTGAAAGATAAAGAATGTGGTTTAAGAATGAAGAATTTACTCGTCAAATGTCTTCTTTATGCTGATGATCAGGTTTTACTGGCGTCATCGGCAGATGAGTTGCAGGAGATGGTAACAACTATGCATGAAGCTTTTGAGAGGAAAGGAATGAAAGTGAATGTTAGTAAGACAAAAGTTATGGTTTTTGAAAGAGATGAATGCGTGACAGAGTGTAGGATTTGTATAGATGGAGAAAAAGTGGAACAAGTGAATGAGTTCATATATTTGGGAACATTGTTTACGAGAGATGGAAAGCATGAAGAAGATGTTTGAAAGGAGAGTGATGGCTGGAAATAGAGTGAATGGGGCACTACACAACTTTATGAGCAGCCGGAAAGTGTCCGAAAAGGCACGACTGGCTGTACATGGAGGAGTATTGGTGCCGACTCTTATGTATGGTAGTGAAAGTTGGGTGTGGCAGAAAAAGCATCAGAGTAGAGTGAATGCAGTAGAAATGCGTGCGTTGCGAAGTATGTGTGGCTTGACCTTGAAAGATAGAGTGAGAAATAGCGTGATAAGAGAACTATGTGGAGTGATAGAAGATGTAGTGATGAGAATTGAGAGAGGAATGTTGAGATGGTTTGGTCATGTTGAGAGAATGAATGAAAGAAGACTAACGAAACAGGTGTATGAGGCGAGTGTGGATGGTACCGTCGGAAGGGGAAGACCTAGGCGCACATACCTGGACCAAATCGGGGAAGTTTTAGAAAAGGGGCAGGTCAGGAGTACTTTAAACCGACGAGCGTGCATGAAGAATGTAATGAGAGTGAATGAAGCGAGAGTAGTATGTCAGGATCGTAGCAAATGGAGATCCGTGATCTCTGCCTACCCCTATGGGAGACAGGCGTGATTTTTATGTATATGTATGTATGTTGTACACCAATAGATTATAGTAGAACTTGTAGGTCAAAGAAGCTGCCCATTGTACATTAAACTGTATGCATGTTGCATACAGTTTAATGTACAATGGGCGGCTTCTTTCGCGATTTCTTTCAGGCAACCTTGTATCTAATGTACATACATACATATAATCACGTCTTTATCCCCGGAGGGTTAGGCAGAGATGAATTATCACCCACATTTCACCAATAATTGTATTCAGTCCCACATAATTGGGGGTGAGGCTATTGCCGTATTTCGGGCACTATTGTTGACTCGAGCCATGCATCTGAGGCTGAGTCTGGGCTGTATATAAACACCTCAACAAAGTCTAGGGAACAAGATGACCCCAATTATTTCTTTTCGTGTAAATCTTGTTTTGCAAATAACTGGCAGCAAATGAATGAAAATAGAATAAAGTAGATTACAGAGTTGTTCGAAATTTAAAAATAAATTTAAATAAGTAATAATTTTCGAATATGGAGGGAAAACTTTTAAAAGTGTTTGATTGTGCAGTTTCTCTGAGGCAAAATAAAAATTATTTTTTTTTATTGTAAATAACGTTTATTATCAATAATACGTCTTTTACGTATGGTTTGTGCATTTTTGTGACTGTAGTCATCATGTCACGTCGTCATTTAAGTCGCGAAGAGATGTTAAGGACTGTTGGTATGCTGCAAGCTGGACGAACTCAACGCGACGTAGCGGATGCTGTCAACACCCAACCAAGCGTAATTTGCAGATTATGGGCACGCTACAGGTCTACAGGGGATGTTGCCGAACGTCACAGGGGACGAAATAGGGTTACTACCCCGCGACAAGATCGTTTCTTGCAAAATTCCGCAAGGCGGCAACCCACGATTACTGCTCGTCAGTTGGTCGCAGGCCTCCAGTCTCAGCATCAAGTGGTTATTAGCGATCAAACTGTCAGAAGAAGACTACACGAAGCCAATCTTTATGCTCGCAGACCGCTTAGGGTTCCAGCTCTTCGACGTGGAAATCGAGGTCGTCGCTTATTGTGGGCTAACGCACATTTACAGTGGACCGACCATCAATGGGCACGGGTTCTGTTTTCCGACGAATCTTGCTTCGGTTTTCATCCTGATTCGAGAAGAGTGCGTATATGGCGAGTTCCTGGACGTCGGAGTCGTCTCCAGAATCCGCAAGAAGTTCATCCTTACCAAGGTGGAACAATCATGGTATGGGCTGGAATTCGCCTTGGTGGAAGGACCGACCTCGTTTGGATACGGGGCAATTTGAATGCAAACCAATACATTCAGGAGGTTATACACCCCATGGTAATCCCTCATCGACAGCAGTTCGGTCAAGATTTTATGTTCATGCAAGATAATGCACGGTCACACACCGCGAGGGTAGTGGTCAATGCGTTAAGCGAGCACAATATGACGACGTTGGAATGGCCTGCTCAGTCTGCCGACCTCAATCCCATAGAGCATGCCTGGGATTTGCTTGGGAGAAGAGCTTTCAGTGATTCTTTGGAAAATCTGAACACTGAAGAACAACTTTTTTTACACCTTCGCAGTGTGTGGAGCCATATTCCACAGACGATGATTGACAATCTCATACTACCTAAGTATGCCACGCCGTTGTCGAGCTGTTGCTAATGCTTTAGGAGGTCCTACAGATTATTAAAAACGTTTAAAGTACGGTTAATTACTGTATTTCTTACTACCTCGTTATTTTTGTGCCTAATCATAGTAGGTTGTAATACTCAATATTGGCACTAATCAATTCTTTCATAAAAAAAAAAAAAAATTTGGTATGAAAATGTTTTTATTAAAATTAAAATTAAAAACTGTATAAAAATACCCTTCTATTGATATAAAACACTCACTATTACAAGAAAGGGTTTTTAAATAAAAACTAGAAATGTCCTTGTTCCCTAGACTTTGTTGATGTGTGTATCTGTCCGATGTTAATCAGCCCATCCCTTACTCGCATTGTACGACACCACATGGTAAGAGATAGGGTGGTTCAAATCTACTCTGCCGGGAACCATGTAAAAATAAATAAAATAAAAATACTTGCATCTAGGAATCTGTAAACCGTGCTTTCTCTTGCATCAATCAGATTGAGGTAAGTGGATCTCGTATCTCCGTTTCCGTGATCTTGACCGAAGGCCAACGGTCATGTAGCTAATTACATATTACTAGTTGACCCACCCCAGCTTCACCCGGGGTATATTTTGAAGCTTCATATCCCTTGGAGCCCGTATGTTTTAGTCTTCAAAATATATATGAAAAATTGCCGGATTTGTTAACATTTATTATCAATGCTCCGCTCCCTTAAGTAGTAGCGTGATGATATATAGCTTAAAACCTTCCTCGATAATTGGAATACTCAACACTGAAAGAATCATTCAAATCGGACCAGTAGTTTCAGAGATTAGCGCGTTCAAACAAACAAACAAACAAACAAACTCTGTAGCTTTATAATATTAGTATAGATTTTAATCCTCTGTTCCTCAAGTAAAACTATCATTGTCAATCATATTCTGAACTCTTTGAACTACAAATTTAACTTCAGAAATTTGGGTACGTCAAATTATACACTACTTGTTTTGGGTTGTCTTTTTTGCACCACTCAGGTAGAAGACAAGACCACCTGATGAACAGTGATTACTGTGATCTATGAATGTGTATCACCAGTTAAAGCACAATCGCACTGCCGTCAATGTAATAACCTTCTTATGCCTGTTCTTCAAGAACTCTAAATTATAATAGCTTGGGTAAAAAGATGCAGGGAATTCATTCCACAGCTTGAGCGTGCGTGTATTGGGTTGTTGTGCTGAAACAAATGTTATTGGACTTTTCAGTTGGGGAGTTTAAAGAATAGGGACTAGTAATGGGGGAGAGCATATCCACACGTAGGCATCAAGTAATGATCAAGAAAGTACCTACAAGTACTCGTACTATGGAAGATATACTGTCTATAAAATCAGTGTAGGTGTCAATCTCTCCTGTCAGTTGGTACACCTTTCAAACAATGAACGAGACTCTGATGCAGGCTTTCCTCTCAATGTTGGGAGGTCAAGCAGTAGTCCCTTCGGGAAGAGTCGACATACCCATCAAGCCAAGCTCTGGCTTCAAAGATATTGACTATCGATGATCTTAGCAAGGAGGCATATATCGCTTCATATTTATTCATTATACGGTTAATGGCAATAGGCTCGCCACCTATTACATTAGGACCTAAACATAAACTGGCGAAATATGGGTGCTAGCACCTCTGCCTACCCCTTCGGGGATATAGGCGTGAGTTTATTTATGTATATGTTATGTTATATGAGTAGCTTCTAGGTTTCAATCAATCAAATAGCCCATCGCAGTCCACTGCTGCACACACACCTCTCTCAACGTGCACCATTTCTCCCGATGTTCCGTCTTCCGCACCCAGTCTGTCCCACCCACCTTTTTTTATACAATTAAATTACAATTCCTCTGTGCACTCCCGGGTTGGATGGAAAAGAACTCAACATTCAGATAAGCTTGCCTTTGTAAATAATATTTCACTTATTTATATAATATGCCTTGTAAGTATACAATAAAGAATCAATAAATACAGCTTAGGTGGCAGACAAGCACTCGGCCCACCTGATGGAAAGTGTTTACCGTGATCTATGAACGTGTACAACACCAGGGGAGTCACACCCGTGCTGCCGACTCTGTAAAGAGTTTCTGTACCGTCAGTGTAGAAGACCGGACAAGCCTTCTTACCATAGAACGCACAAAAACCTCGTTTCGAATTCTATCCTTCAGAAAAGCTCTATGCATAGCTCGCTCCATAAGCCAGCTGTTTACCTGCACAAGTTTACTTACTGACTTCAACACAAAACACGATGACTTGTAAAATTCCAATAGTTTATCAACACAACAAAATATACTATTAGCTGCTTACTGAAGCTTGAAGATAGAAAGCGTTTGAAATTGCAACGAGTGCTCACACTTGACCGAATTTAATGAATTCATTCACCGTAAAGTTCAAGAGAGCAATGGCTAATTGTGTTCTGAGTTTTTTTATATTCTTATTACTAGCCGAACCGGAAATTACATTCCCGTTTTTTTTTTAGTTTTAAAATGTACTGCTGAGACGAGGTCTCGGGTTCAATCCCAGGTCTTACCATGGCACACACCAATGACATTTCGATGCTTTTCTTTCTTTTTTATGTGTGTATTTATCGCAGGTTTATAAGTGCCCGCTTAATGGCAATAGGCTCGCCACCATTACATTGGGACCGTGTTTTTTATACCACTTAGGTGGCAGACAAGCACACGGCTCTCCTGATGGGAAGTGGTTACTGTGGCCTATGGATGTATGCAACACCAGGGGTGTTACACTCGCGTTGCCGATGTTTAGGGATCTGCCTGATGTGTCATTTTTTATTACTACCCCGCTCTATAAATTTCCTCGATAAATGTACTATTCAACACAAAAATAACTTTTCAATTCGAATCTATTAGTTCTTGCGCTCTTTAGCTTTATATTATTCATAATATAGATATATATTATAACATAAAGTCCTCTTTTCCACCTAAGTATAAAACATGTACCTATTTGACAAGTTGCACAGTTTATTTGTTTACAACTTGTTGGCCATACATACTTTGTGAAAGAAAAAGTGTCTGAGACAGTCTCAATACATGTATAAAATATGGCTAGTCTTCTACAAGTCTTCATCAAGTTTTGTATCAAACTAGTTTACAACTTGTTTCTTAGTGAAAACGAGAGGCAATGGTGTACACACTCAGTGGCGGGATTCTCCTACACCCCTTTCCGTAATTTGTTATGAATTATTTTCTTCTCCGAAAGCTACTACCGTCTGACCTTCAAACTTTTGAGAAAAGCTTGCACCAGAGCCTCATCCGTCAATCAGCAAGTGTACCGACTTGCAGATGAGGTTGAGAATTTTCGTGCCCGTGGTACACCTAGGTATTGCACGGTTATTTTGTTGTACCCATAGTACATATAAGTGGTTTACAGTTTCTTTCTTAGACCCCAAGTATTTTTTATGTCTTTATAAATTGCTTTTCCTAAAATCACTTGTTTAACTTTTTTTTAACCGCTGAGGCATTGATTATAACCCGGTTTTGTTTTGTAAATGCTTATGAATCTTTTTACTAAATGTAATTGTTTAAATGAGAAAATAAATAAATAAATGAAGTGCACATAGGTAGGCATTTCATGGTTATTTTAAAGTACACATAAGTGTTTGACAGTCGCTTTCATTTACCCGTAGTACACATAGGTGTTTCAGGGTTACTTTATTGTACCCGTAGTACACATAGCTGTTTCATGGTTACTTTATTATACCCATAGTACACAAAGGTGTCTCACGGTTACATTCTTGTACCGATAGTACACATAGGTGTTTCACGGTTACTTTATTGTACCCGTTGTACACATAGCTGTTTCATGGTTACTTTATTATACCCATAGTACACAAAGGTGTCTCACGGTTACATTCTTGTACCGATAGTACACATAGGTGTTTCACGGTTACTTTATTGTACCCGTTGTACACATAGGTGTTTCACTGTTACTTTCTTGTACCTAGGTGTACCGGGTTTACGTTCTTTTACCACGATTCACACGAATATAAATCCGTTTATCACTTCACAAATCTGCGTGTACCTTTAGCATGAATTCTCAAAACTGTCATTTTTGTACTTTTTACATTACATATCATGTCGGTAAGTAATTTAGATGGTGGTGTGCGATTTAATTATTTCAATGTAACTGATATTTAGTAGGATGGTATACGAATGTGATGAGGCTTTTGATTTCTTGGTAAGGTAACCAAAAATAGACCAAAGAATTAATTATTTATCAGTGCGATCTTCACTTTTAAACTCTCGCGTTCCACGATATCCTGCAACATTGTTTACGAAAATTAATGCGATTATATTATTTATTTTTTCTTCGCTGAATAATAATAAATATTCCACAACATTCTGCATAACGCTGTCTAGACACATGGTAAGCATAGCTTAACTAGCTTGTGTTATGGAATCTAGAATACGGATAAATTTACTCTAATACTTTTTTGTTGTAAATATATACATATCATACATAGAAACACACAGACCAATGCTATTTGCATTTAACTCATATTCTTGCATAAAAATATTTGCACTAAGCGGGGATTGAACCCGCGCCTCCTGCGTAGCAGTCGCGTTCACTACCGCCACGCCACAGAGGCTGTGTTTTAAAACCCTTGACAAAAAGCTTCGGAAAAATAAAAAATTAAACGGGTTGAAAATATCTACTAACATTTTGTCTCCAATAGTAAGTTGAGCCGTAGTTAGTGCCTTCAAAGATTCGCCTGTGGTATAATTACAGAAGTTCGAGCCAGCGGGTGGGTTGAAGATGCGGTTTTCCCAAGCGCCTACAATATGGGGTTCTTCAAGAGGGGCATCAGAAGGTTTCTTCATGGTCGGCAGCGTGAGTGTGACACCCCTGGTGTTGCATACGTTCATAGGCCACGGTAACCGCTTTCCATCAGGTGGGCCGTGTGCTTGTCTGCCAACTAAGTGGTATAAAAAAAACTGTAGGTCAGATGGCAGTCGCTTCAAAGATGAAATCGAAATTCGGCCGTTTCCTAGTTAAACTGGAAGTCGACCCCAACCTAATTGGGAATAGAATTGGCAGGTCACTTGATTTGTGTATATTTGGTACTCAAAGAAAAAAAGTTAACTCAGAGTATATTTTTAGAATTCCCCTTGTGAGTGACTGTACTTTTAAGAACATCAAGTTAGAGTACATACGTAGAGTATTTACCTATGGCTATTGTGTTTTCTTTTTCATTATTATTGTTTTATTTTCTTTATATACTCTCCATGTACACCTAACTGCCCTAAAATATTCTTCTCCTATTTTCTTTTCTCCATCCTATGGTTGCCTGTAAGAAATTGCCGCAGAGCGCCCTTGCGGTATCAACCTTATAGTAGCTAATGAATACTTAAAGTAGCTTCACTCTTTAAAAAGGTGTTTGCATTAGTTTAACTCTTACAAATGTTTAATTGGTAGTCGTTAGGCTCTGTTTTATTGCCTGCATAGATCCCCTTACGGTATCAACCTTACAGTAGCTAATGAATATTTAAAGTAGCTTCACTCTCATTACATAGTCAGGTAAGGTAAGCTTTTAAACGAGTGTTAGCTTTGATGAATTTAAAGTTTAGAAAATAATTAACAGTGCCTAACCCTCCGGGGATAAAGGTGTATAATCACACCTTTATCCCCGGAGAGTTAGGGTATATATGTTATAGGAATACTCAATGAGCTACTAATCGCGTGCAACATAAAAATTCAAAATATTTGACTTGACATGTACTCGTATTTACTTCTAGCTGATCGTATTTTATTTATTCCTAGCCGATCTTACCCGGCGCCACACAGGTAGCGACATTTCCTGTTGGATTTTCTATAAAAAAATCCTCAATTTCAACACTACCATCCAACACATATTGAGAAACACTTGTACTTTTCCACAGTATTATCGCACAGTAGTGTCGCAATTATTATAGAAGAATGTTCTTAACTATCAACGTAAACCTTTGAGGATGCCGTAAGGCGAAACCGGTCAAGTCTAATAAAAATACTGTGGAAAAAGTAGTAGCGGTTACCGTGGCCTATGGACGTATGCAACACCAGGCGTGTTACACTCGCGCTGCCGATCATGAAGAAACCTTCTGATGCCCCTCTTGAAGAACCCCATATTGTAGGTGCTTGGGAAAACCACAGCAGGGAGGTCATTCCACATCTTGAGTGTGCGTGGCATGAAGTTTCAATATGTGTAACAACAAATTCCACCAAGTGCCATCAATCAATAGTCTTTAGGTTCACAAGGTCTAAAGTTTTAAAAAGTCCATAGACTGCCATCCAAGTCGAATGAGCCTTTCTGAAATTGTTACCATATTTAAAAATCTAATGGGGTTCATGGACTGCTGTTTGACCCGCGTTTGTCGCAGCTGAAGATCTTGTGATTTCAAGATACACCTTTTTCTTCGGTTTCTTCAGAGCATACTGCAAAACATTACTCTGCGCCTTGCCGTGGGGCGCCCTTCCATATCGCGCCTGTGAGCCCCCCAGTAAGCTTCTGCGTTTCAGGGCGGAGCTAGGCGGGCTGCTCTAGCCAGTACTTTGCACGCACAATAGAAAAAAAAGAAGGTAAGTCCGGACAAAAGAGTCCCTCTCCCTCTGGCGTGTGCTTATCATCATCATCCTCCTGCCCTTATCCCAAGATTATTTGGGGTCGGCGCAACATGTGTTCTTTTTCCATTCATCTCTAGTTGCAGTCATTTCAACATTCACTCCCTTCTTAACCATGTCATCTTTCACACAGTCCATCCACTTCATTTTAGGCCTCCCTCTCCCCTTGTAGCCATCCACTTCCGTAGTTAGTACCTTCCTTATGACATTACTTTCATCCCTACGCATTACATGCCCGAACCAGGACAAACGATTTCCTCGTACCTTTTCTATGATTGGTGCTACTCCCAAACTTCCTCTAATATATTCATTCCTAATCTTATCCATTCTTGTCACACCACACATCCATCTCAACATTCGCATCTCGGCTACATGCAACCGTCTTTCATCCGTCACCTTTACTGGCCAACTCTCCGATCTATACATGATGGCAGGCCAGATCATGCTCTTATAAATAATGCCCTTCAATCGAAGGGGCATTCGCGAGTCACATGTAGTTGCTGTTACCTGCCGCCATTTCATTCAACCAACGTTAATCCGGTGCTTTACGGCTCGATCTAATTCTGCATCGCTTTGGAGTAGTGAACCGAGGTACCTAAAATCGGAGCAAACTGGTATAGGAGCACCATCAAGCGCTATGGCTGTGGGACTAGAGAGACCGCCGAAATTTGGTTCTGCTAATTTTCAGGCCAACATTCTCTAGCCTTTGTTGCCACTTTTCCAATCTACTCTGGACATTAGATTGGAGCGTGTGTCCAATATAACTCTTAATTAATAAAGATTTTTAATAATTTTAATTAGGCTACATCCAGCCAGACCTGTATGAAGTATTTTACTAGATGTCACCAGAAAGGAAATTGGTCATCAAAATCTAATGCTTGCACGAAGACCAATAAACAAAATGTCTGCGGAAAAATACAAAAGTTTCATGGCACTCAAACATAACTATGATTAAGGCTCGATCTGAAATACCGTAGGTGCCGCTACACAAACATGCAGACACAAACAAATATTTACAACGAGCAGGTATTGACCTCGCGACCTTTGGCACGAGCGCGCGACCGTTCGACACAGCTGCGTCGTATCAGTAGATGAGGGTTTTAATATAGAACCTGAGGCAAATTCAGTGACGCCATGTTACCAAAACTCGTGAAAAGAAGAATTTGAAAGGGGAAAAATATATTTAATACTCAAAATGATAGATTTAGCACCAATAATGATCGGTCACCAAAATATCAATCACCTATTTTTCGCCTTATATGACACTACGCGCCGCTTTTTATTAAAATAGTGTAGCCAAACTATTTTGGCGGCAAATTTAATATTTTAATGATAAATCCTAATATTTTGACGCAATCTTAAATTATAACATAACATAACATAAACTCACGCCTATATCCCCGAAGGGGTAGGCAGAGGTGCTAGCACCCACTTTTCGCCAGTTTTTGTTTAGGTCCCAATGTAATAGGTGGCGAGCCAATTGGCATTAACCAAGCACTTATAAACCTGCGATAAATACACACATAACTTCGAAAAGCATCGAAAAGTCTTTGGTGTGTGCCATGGTAAAACCTGGGATCGAACCCGAGACCTCGTCTCAGCAGTCCATTAACCATACCACTAAGCTACCGCATTTTAAGTATTTTCAATTTTGTTTTTACATGCTTGCCGGTTATGAGTTGGCTAATTCGAAATGGGACTGACTAATATCACTCCAATTAAGGAGAATCCCGATAATATACTTAGATACCCCAGAATAGAATTCAATCGTTTATGACAGTCGTCAACGCATGCCATAAACTTCAAATCCCATACATCTGTCATTCTACTGCACAATATCCTGTCCAACGGATTGCCACTTGCATAGAGGGTCTGATCTCGCGCGCCTCCCCGTTTCCGGGGACGACTTGGGGACTCTGTAGTCCCCACATCCGAGGAGAGGGCCAGATCGTTAGAGATGACCCTGGGTTGGCCGGGGTGCGAGGGATATGCCTGTCAACCTCACCTTCGACAGCCAAAAACGACCCACAGGCGGCGTGCGTTTTAGTCGGTTCGAGTCCGACATAACCTCTTCCACCGGCTCCGATGGGGTATCCCAGGGGATTTTGCGCACGTAAAAAAAAAGAGTCTGATCTTGAGAATAGGATTATTATTTTTATGTTTAGGTCATCGAATTGACAGCACCGTTGGTTCTTGATGGTTTGCTTGCACCGTATGCGAGTGACATCCAAGCCCTGCACGTGTTGTCCTATAAAGGAATATAAAGGTTAAGACGCACGAACACACCTATATGACGGCCATTTATATAAAGGTTCTGTCGTCTTAACTATTAAACTGAAGACGTACTCTTTTTAATTGCTTTATGTCATATCGACCTGAAGGTGAAAACAGAGTAGAAAATAGTCTGAGGCTTATGTACCTACCGTCACATAAAACTTATTTGAACACGTGTACAATTTTCTAATTGACGGTGAAAGGGCAAACACTTCAAGTGATATCAGACAATCATCGTATAAGGGGAAACTGCCACTGTCAGGTTAGATCACAGAAGTCCGAGTGGGTATGGATGCTTGGAAGCTTGCAATTTCATTAATTACAAATATTAATAAAATAAATATATTAGTAACTTTCCTGTTCACTGGTTTTTAGGTTCTTCTTTTTTAGAGAGAAAGGCTGTCTTGCAACACCGTTACTGTTACCGATACCTATGTTTTGAAGTTTAGTATAGCGCCACCTATTAAAAAGTTTGAGAACTACTAGCATATACAGTGAACTTATGTTTCAGTTTATTTGTCTTTGGTATCCCATAGACAGCGGTTTTGGAAATTTCTTATATTGTCTTCGTTCTCAATTTTTACCCTCTGTTAGCATTCCCGGCTAAAATCAAAAGGAAAAGTAGGAGAACCGGGGTTAACCCCGGTCTTGGATGGAACAAGCTTTCGATGTAAACGGGATTGGCATTCATATTAAAAGAGGAGAAGGAATTTATCTTACTATCTGTTAGCACAAAATAAATAAAAAAATATTTGTGTGTATAATTTAATTAATGAACAAAATGGAAAAATTCAATATTACTATTTCTAGTACAGGAGCTCCTTATACCTACACCGCGTAAAAAAAATAGTTAGCACTATTTATGCATCTATTTTTTTATGACATAATGACCCAAATACAATTTAATTAATTAAATACCGTAATTAATATCTATTGACATACAACTTATAATTATAATATATAACTTACAATTAAGCATTCATTTGAGAACAAAAAGCATGCGTTTTAAGATTATACAGAGTTACATTTACTACAAAACATTATTTTATTTGAAATTTAATTGACATTCAACTTTACAAATCATAAATTCAAATTTCATATTTATGTACTTAGACAACGCACTATCACTTTGTACCAGAATTAAAAAAGTCAAATTGTTAAAACAAAAATTATTTAACATTTTTTTTAATTTCTTTTTAACTGGTAAAATGATAAAAAATGGGTTTACTGTTGTGTACCTACAGTTTGAAGTTGCATCTGTGATTTAAAAATAATCTAACCCCTATTTAATTCATTAAGATACATTTTATACTTTACTAAGTAATGCTAACCCCGGAACGGAAGAGAATGAGACGCTGACTCCCCAAAAAGTATTACTAGTAAAACAGCATTATTAATTTAAATTGCAAGGGATTCTCAAGAACTCTCTGTTACTACAATTTACATCTTAAAAAACTCCCAATTTGTAGATTTTTTATATTCAAAAAATCACCCAATTAGGTACTTTTCTCGACCAAATTTAATTGAAGTTCAACAGTACCTACAGAAAATATAAATCAGAAAATATTTATGAAAAGAAAGAAAAAAGACAGATTAGGCATAATAAGTATACGTAAAGATAGGTAATGTAGAAAATGAATCTGCAATCATGAATCATTAATGGTATCATTACGCTATGAACACAATGTTATTGATACAATATTCTAGTTTCCCATTGTTCGGGTATCAATGGGAAGCTAGATCAAAAAATGAAATAATATGCGAAGTTATATCACATACATCGTATTCATAAAATAACGATATACAAATCAATCAAACAATTAAGCATATTTACAAATTATTGATTGTGTCACAAAAAGTAAAAAAAAATTCATGCAAAATTAGTAAAAAATCGTAAAGTTCTGTTTCTGTAACAGAATCAATTGATTGTAAAGTTCGTTTATTTGATCGGTGTGCAGACAAACAATTAGATAATTGAAACGGACTATTCAGATCAATTGACGATAATAACTAGTTTAAGAAAGACGTTTAACATATTAAATGTTTAAGAGTTGTAGATTATTTAGTTAGAGATATAAAAAAGAAGATAAAAAAAGTTCAATAAGTACACAAAATAAGAAACAGAAATAGACAAAAATGAAAAATCTGATTACAGAATCAGAAGATTAATGTAATATTGAACTTCAATTAAATATCTTACATTTTTAACAACAAATTCTTTCTCATAATTGTAGTAATAACAACATTATAGGAACAAAGTTAATTCTATTAAATTATTTTAATTTATTATTATCATTGCATCAGAAAATATAATCTTATCAGCTCAACATTTAATTTTAGATAATTAATATGCTATAATACTAGTAATAATATGCCATAATACTAGTAATTATATGCCATAATACTAGTAAAAATAAAAAAATAGAATTAAATAAGGGCTAGAAACTTAATTTATAAAGCACCTACATCTACAAGGTTAAATTTCTCTAAACCTACTTAAATCCATAAACGGTATACTGGGACTGTTGCACGGCACCGGTTCATTTCTGTAAACAAGTAAACAATATACTTACACACACACATATATATTCACGCCTTTATCCCTGGAGGGTTAGGCAGAGGTGAATTAACACCCACATTTTAATTGAATTCGGTCCCTCGTAGGGGTCATTGATGTCTTCCGGACACTATTGTTAACTCAAGCCATGCATTTGACGCTGAGTCTGTTCTGTATATATCTCTCTGATGTTAAATAGCCCTATCCCTTAGTCGCCTTGTACGACACCGCATGGGAAGAGATGGGGTGTTCCAAATTCTACTCTACCGGGAACCACACGTCGGTAAATAATATAATTGATATAAATAATGGCAATGGAATAATATTAGAAGTTTTGTGCGATTTTATGTATGTATGTACATATAGCGTAAAGAAGTAAGTAGAAACATACGCATATATTGATATGATATAAAATAAACATGATGAATAGAATAATTATTCTAATTGAATATGGCTGAACACTCACCCAGGCAAATCTGCTCTGAGGAATCCTTCAGGCGGCTGTGAGACTAGCTCTATGCCGTCGCTGTTGTCGCAAATTAACCGAGATATTGTGACCTTCTTGATTTCTGCTAACTGACCTAGTAACAATGATAAGTAATATTATAGAATTATACCTACTGCTGGTTATGGATCCTCACACATTGCGACTTGACAGTTCGCGCACTGTACGTTATGAAACTTCATTCCACGCACACAAAAGCTGTGTGAATGAACTTCCTGAAAAAGGAGGTAGGACACGACAGTATTTCCGTCCAATTGAGCAGTCCGACAGGGGAAGTACCTCCGCCCTACAGAATACCGCGGCCATAATAACCTCGTGTTCTGTTCCCGGCAGTGAGTAGGTTACCTAGTAAGCATTGCTTCTCCTGCTTTTACACTGACGGCACAGAAACTCTCAATGTTTACTGGGTTGGCAGCGGGAGTGTGACTTTCTCGGTTTTGCACACGTCCACAGGCCACGGTAACCACTTTCCATCAGGTGGGCCGTGTGCTTATCTGCCACCTAAGTGGTATAAAAAAAACTCCCTGCTGCAGTTTCCCCAAGCGCCTACAATATGGGGTTCTTCAAGAGTGGCATTAGAAGGTTTCTTCAGGGTCGGTAGCGCGAGTTTAACGCCTATGGTGTTGCACACGTCCATAGGCCACGGTAACCGCTTCCCATCAGGTGAGCCGTGTGCTTGTCTGCCATCTAAGTGGTATATAAAATGCTCGTAGCTGGTTATGAAAGATCATATAGATACATGGATGAAAATTAAATGTAGGTATTTAAACTATCATGGTCACTCACATCAGTAAGGTGTGTTCGGCTAAGATCGGATCTGGTAGAAGATCGTATCATGTAAATATTCAGCGAATTAAGGGCAATTTTTCGATGCTGGCAACATAGAATGCGACTCCATTTTATTGTACCCCTCTCCTTAGACCGCGTTTGTTGCTGCGAGTGATAGGTTGTGTGTAGTGACAAGTTAAAAAAAAAGGACATTTTTCTCGTTTTGGACAGCGATCCGAACTTTACCCACCGACTTTTTTTAAGTGATTTCGGTATGTATTCACTTGTTTTCATTAATATTTAAATTGAATAATAGAAATTGTCATATAACCTCTAGATTACAGTATTTGAAATTGCTCTAGGGCTCTTGTAAGCTGAGATCCGATCTTACCATCATCCGGTAAAGATCGGATTAAAACAGTCCGATCTTTTTTTGCGTAAAATACGCCACCGGTTCTCAAACTACTATTTAAAAATAATATAGTAAGTATTAGTAGATTTTATAGTAAGTATTATATTTATTAATGTCAACTGTCGACTAAATAGATAATTAAAAAAATAATTGAAATGCTCAATAGGTTAAAGTTTATGTGCCATTACAAAGTGCAATAAGTAGATATAAATAACAATTATACCGGTACCAAAAAGCTTCTAAGTACAGTATTTTTGCTACATACGATTTTAATTTAGCGTTGATTTACTTATATGAATAAGTATTGCCTAAAAAATCCCAAAGAAACTGTTATTGGTTATATAAGTTTGCTAAAATAATAATGTTGATTCATATACTTTATGGTTTTTATTACTTCCCAAACATGAGCAAGTAATATTACAAATATTATATAATATATGTAATTTATTCAATTATGATTTTACTGCCTATGTTACTAATGGTTTCTTCAACAAATTTTATAGCCCCATCAAATGATTTCTTATAGTTAGAGACTGAGAGGTAAGCAAAAAAAAAGTGAAACTATTTTCGAACTTCTCACTTAACGGGTGGGGCAAAAGAGTTTTCGAAAAACCTTAAATTCAGTTTTGTTTCTTTAAAAATAAGGGAATGTTTCCTTTGACTGAAATTCATTATCTTCATGTAAGTACTTTCCCTCCAGATCAACTTCCACCCTTTAGATTACTGCTGACGCTAAACGCTAACGAATCTAGCTGACTGACGGTAGACTATTTGTCTACACATCAAATGTACAATAATGTGAATTCGAAAGTAGTTACACTTTTTAGTTGCTCACCTCCATGTCCGTCTCACCCGTCCATTGCATAAGTTTGAGAAACATAATTTTCTTGAAATTGGACAAGCAGGAAAAGATCGGACTAAAAAAGCAGTAAAAAAATAAATAAAACGCTCCCGCTACACATAAAAGGTATTTCTTTTTAAATAAAATATCTCTGTAAACTACAAGAAAGAGCGGATATTTTGCTCTTATGCATCATATCCTACTAGTAATAGAAGTGAAATTAGATAGTAGTCCGGTCTTACCACCCGAACGTCCGATCTTTTCCTGCCTCTTTAAAATTCTTACCTGAATTTTGAATTGCTTTTAAAACCAAACGATTATGCGTAGGAAATCTAGCAACCTCACGATAATAGCACGGTTTCTTACGCGTAGTTTACTGTATATTTGGTTGGGCTAACTTACATATGACTAGAGAAAACAAAAAAATTGGAACACCCTCTTAACCCACCAAAAATCCGTCCGAACTTAGCCGAACACACCTTATCACAATAAACGGGATATTTACCATGTTTCATTGAAATATCGGTAACTCAAAACAATGAAACATGGTAAATATCCCGTTTATTGTGATACTGAAAATTAAATGATTCTGTACAAGGAATTAAAAAAAAATGCAGATCTGGTCTGCCGTTCTGGGGTGTTCTGGTACCTAACAAATAGTACATAGCAGTAGCACAGTAGAACAGATCCTAAGTATCTTCTTCATCCTAGCGGAAAGTTTCGGTGTCTGGGGTCCGCTTTACCAGTCTAACTGCAGATTTGGTTGAACTTCGATATTTTCCATGAAGCGACTGCCAGATGACCTCCACAACCCAAAAGCGATAACGAAGCATTGCAGTTAGACCGCGGTTGTTGGACTTTTTAGGGCTGATCTACCCGTAACGCTACCATAGATGTTCGTATGGCAACCGGGACCAAAGGCTTAACGTGCTTTGCGAGGCACGACCAGACCAATGCAAATACCCATATTCATGCATACAAATATTTCCACTGAGCGGGGATCGAACCCGCGCCTCCTGCGTAACGGCCACGTTCACTACCGCCACACCATAACAGAGGCTATGGACAAATCCTAAACTATATCCAAAAGTATTCGATAGACTATGTTATGATAGTAGCAATATACAACCCTCACACATTTATTCACACCTGTAAAACCCAAAAGGGATAGGCTGAGATGTTTTAATACCCACAATAATTTGGTCGATCCCACGTTACAGGCTCCAGTGCTCCTGTTACCGTCAAGCGTCCACTTTATCATGGGCTGTGCGTTTACTATCGGATACAAGATAAATTTTATTGACTTACTCGGTGTAAAAGCACCAGGATTAACATCAGGCCCATACTCATAGAAGTAACGGTCGCCTCTCTTGAGTCTCGCGAACTGGTCTGCTATAATGTTGGCGAACACAGGGCCCAGTATGCCATGGTCCACCGGCTCTTCAAGCAGTCCTCCTATCCACAGGTCTATGTCTTCTAGTGTTTCGTACACGGTGGACAAACGTTGTGCAGCCTAGAAGTCAAGATGGAAAAAATATTAAAATGATTGGATTTTTGGGCCGCCCCATATTTTCCTGTGCGGTGTTATACAAGGCGACTAAGAGATAGGACTATTTAACATTAGATAAATATATACAGTCCAGACTCAGCCTCAGATGCATGGGTCGAGACAAGTTTTTTTTTTTTTATACCACTAAGTTGGCAGACAAGCAGCACACGGCCCACCTGATGGGAAGCGGTTACCGTGGCCTATGGACGTATGCAACACCAGGGGTGTCTCACTCGTGCTGCCGACCATGAAGAAACCTTCTGATGCCCCTCTTGAAGAACCCCATATTGTAGGCGCTTGGGAAAACCGCAGCAGGGAGGTCATTCCACAGCTTGAGTGTGCGTGGGATGAAGTTTCTTTCATACCGCACAGTGCGTACCGTCTCAGGTCGCAATGTGTGGGGATGAATTCCCTGCCTATGGCGAGAGGTGCGATGATAGAATGTAGCTACGGGCATCATGTCAAACAATTCATCTGAGCACAAACCATTGTATAGGCGGTAGAACACACACAGTGAGGCAAAATCCCTCCTAAGGCTAAAAGGTTCCACTCTACCTGTGAGTATAGGATTGTCAACCAGCCTCAATGCCCGTCTTTGCAACGAGTCGAAGGGGTCAAGCTGGTATGCAGGTGCTCCAACAAAAAGGTGACAGCAGTACTCCATGTGAGGCCGGACCTGTGCTTTATAAAGAAGGAGTTGCTGCCCCGCAGTGAAGTACTGCTTCGCCCTGTTGAGCACTCCGAGTTTTCTTGATGCCAACTTAACCTTGTCCTGCAAATGACTTCGGTATTGGACGTCGCTGGAGATATCGACACCAAGGATCCCAATACCCGAGGAGATGGTAAGCGGTGTGCCCAGGAATTGCGGCGCTACAATGAATGGGGTTTTCTTAGCGGTGAATACACATACTTGTGTCTTAGTGGGGTTGAATTGGACTAGGTTTAGTCGTCCCCAATCGGATACTCCAGAGAGAGTAGTCTCGATTTTAGACACAAGTTGTTCGCGACTCTTCTCCACCTCGGACTGAGGGATATTTGCACGGCCCGTGTAACACGTGTCCCCGGTACTGTCGTCCGCATAACAATGAATGGAGCCATCAGACAGCATGTCATTGATATGCAGCAGAAACAGCGTCGGAGACAACACGGAGCCTTGTGGGACACCAGCGTTTATGTTCATGCGGTCCGAGCAGCTGCCGTCGACGACAGCTTGGATGCTTCTGTTGGACAAAAAGCTGGCGATCCATTCGCAAAGTCCCTCGGGGAGTCTATAGTACGGCAACTTCGCAAGAAGACCTTTGTGCCAGACCCGATCGAAGGCCTTTGATATATCGAGGCTGACCGCTAGTGCCTCACCCCGACTCTCGATGGCTTGCGACCACCGGTTTGTGAGATACACAAGAATGTCACCGGTTGAGCGACGGTGGCGAAAGCCGTACTGTCGGTCGCTCAGTAGATCGTTTCCTTCAAGGTATCTCAGGAGCTGTGTATTAATGACACGCTCCATAACCTTCAAGAGTAGGGAGGTTATAGCGATAGACCTGTAATTGGTCGGATCTGTCCTGTCACCTTTCTTAGGTACAGGGTGCACGAATGCGGTCTTCCACGAGGCTGGGACCTGCCTCGCGGAGTATGAGAGTGCGAAAAGGCGTGTAAGTACAGGGCACAGCTCGGGGGCACAGTGCTTAAGCACCATCGCCGGTATACCGTCCGGCCCACTCGACTTCCGGACATCTAGGGACTTAAGCTCGCGCCGGACCACCCGTTGCGTGATTTTAACTTCGGTCATGGAAGCACCACAGCTGGGGATGATGGGTGGTTCTGCGTTCCCGTCGTTCATAGTCGCACGCAAAGAGATTACTCAAAAGATCGGCCTTCTCCTTAGCGCCATGGGCCAGACTACCGTCGGATTTTTGCAGCGGCGGAAGGCAAGACTGGCAGAAGTTTCCCTCGGCAGCTTTGGCGAGCGACCAAAATGCGCGACTGCCAGATGGGTAGCGCGCAAGCCGTTCGCCAATTCTGCCGATGAACTCAAACTTTGCCCTAGACGTTGCCTTTTTACTGGACCTCGAAGCAGCATTCAACTTCCGCTTCACTTCAGCGATGTTCGGATCCTTATTGGCAAGAGCCGTGGTCCAAGCCTTGTATGCAGATTGCTTGCGGTCTCTAGCTTCCCTGCAAGGCCTATTAAACCACGGGCGTTTGTTCGCTCCTATCGCGACCCAGCGGTTAGGGATGTAGCATTCCATACCCACTAGAATCGCATCAGCGACTGCTGTTGCACAGGAGCTTGGATCATCAGAAGTGAAGCAAAGCTGCCTCCACGGGTACGATGCGAAGAATTCTCGCAGTCCGTCCCAGTCTGCCGACTTGTAGTGCCACACGTGTCGCCACTGAGGTGACCGCGGTGGTTCATGGCCGCGCGAGTGTCACTTGCGCCCGGACGAGGCTGTGGTCCGAATTACCAAGAGGTGCTTCCACCCTTATGGTATATTCATCCGGGCGCGTAGTCAGCAGAAGGTCCAGTATAGAGCTTCTGTGGGTCTCAATTTCTAGTGTTCTAGTGATAGAATGTACCAGTTGAGAGAGCCCATAGGTCAGGGCAAAGTCGTGAGCAGCCCTTCCCGCGAAATCAGTCCTGGGAGACCCCAGCCACTTCACGTGGTGAGCGTTGAAGTCCCCCAAGAATACTAAATCCGCAGTGGGGTACTGCTCAATTACGCTGTCCGCCGACCGTTGCAGATGCTGAAACAGTTGAGCCGTGCCCAGGTCACCGCTATGAGACCTGTATAGGCACGCATAGATACGGGTGTGGCCACCGTGATCTATACGTACCCATATAGTTGACAGGTCTCTATCCTCAAGACCATGGAACCAACCACCAAGAATAGTGCCTGGAACTCCGGGAATAAATTCGTGATTATTGGTATGTTTTAATATTTAAAATTAATGCACACACAAAATAAATACATATAACAAAAATTGGTCGTTGAAAATTGGTACATTGGTACTGCTTATTTCTACAAAGAAATTTCTCTCTTCAGTCCGACGAGAGGAGATCGTGAAGAACAAGAAAAGAGGTGTAAATATGTGTTTTTTTTAACTTAGGTGGCAGACAAGCACACGGCCCTCCTGAAGAAAAGAGGTTATCGTGACCGGGAATCACACCCGTGATGCCAACCCTGTAAGAACAAAGAGTTTCTGTGCCGTCTGCGCAGAAGACACAATCAGGTCAAGGCTCTGGTCTTCTCACTGACAGCACAAAAACTCTCCTGTCAACTTTGGCTTCCCTACTCACCGCCGGGAACACAACACGAGGTAATTATAGCCGTGGTATTCTATAGGGTGGAGGTACTTCCCCAGTCGGTCTACTCAATTGGGACGGGAATACCGTCGTGTTCTACCTTCTTATATGTGTATGATATCGTGAGAGGGAAAACTCTTTTTAAACACAACATAAACATAACATTAACTCACGCCTATATCCCCGAAGGGGTAGTCAGAGGTGCTAGCACCCACATTTAGCCAGTTTATGTTTAGGTTCCAATGTGATAGGTGGCGAGCCTATTGCCATTAACCGGGTACTTATAAACCTGCGATAAATACACACATAACTTCGAAAAGTATCGAAAAGTCATTGGTGGTCAAAATATGTACTAGTGCCGTTTGGATGAGTGATCACCTAGTAGTATGTCATCAGACTACTTCCTTACTTCGAACGGCACGATAATACTTGGTCCTGGCTGTCAATAGTCGTTAGGTCAAGACAGAGGCCTTTTTTTTTTTTTACGTGCGCAAAATCCCCACGGACACCTCCCCACCGGAGCCGGTGGAGGAGGTTATGTCGGACTCGAACCGACTAAAACGCACGCCGCCTGTGGGTCGTTTTGGTTGCCGAAGGTGAGGTTGACAGGCATATCCCTCGCACCCCGGCCGACCCAGGGCCATCTCTCACGATCTGGCCCTCGTCCCGGGTGTGGGGACTAAAGAGTCCCCAACTCGACCCCGGAAACGGGGAGGCGCGCTGGGCGCGCCACCGCCGCGGCCTGCTTCTGCCAGGGTGACAGGCGGCTCCACCTGTCACCCCCAGGCCGGCGCTCATGGGGGGCGGAGGTCGTTCACCGACCTCCGACGCCCGAGTTGCCTTCGTACGCGGGCAGCTTGGCTTGCGATCCTAGACAGAGGCCTATGTCAATCACTCAATTAGCCTACCGCAGTCCACTGCTAGACATAGGCCTCTCCCAATGTGCGCTATTTCCTCCTCCACTTTTCGCATCCAGCTTATCCCAGGCACCTTGGCCTATATAAGTGTGAACAACTCTATCAGTGATTAGCCATTAAGTTGCGGCACGCTATGATGGCCGTTTTGACAAGACTGGTTTTGCTCGTTTTCTCTCTTTTGGTGCGCCTTAAATTGCAACGAACTGTTAGACGAATAACTAAAAAAAATATGGCGAGACTGGCGCAGAAGAAAATAAACTTAACACACCAAAAAAGAGAAAACAAGCAAAACCAGTCGTGTCAAAACGGCCATCATAGTGTACCACAACTATGATCATAACTCAAGCTTGACGGTTAGACGGCAGTGGCTCTCAATATAGCCGAAAAAACCTAGCCACATCTTTAACCGATATTCGGACTCTAATGTGAAGACCTCGTATGCAACCAGGACTACCGGCAGGATGGTGATGAATTGCAACCGAAATTAGGTGTTTTAGGGTACTATCTAGATATTCAGGGCAGGCCAATCTCTTCAGCTTTTTTTTTATTTTTTATTTTTTTATATAGGACACGCCAACTTGACCTCACCTCGCCTGATGGTAAGCTAAAGGCAAAGTCTCAGGAAAGAGGGTCACCATTACAGACACTAAGTGCTACAATGGTGGCACTCAGCTTGGCGGCCTCATCAGATGCTTTTTCACGCCCCGCTTAAAGGCCCCGGGACTGTAGGAAGAAGGAAACACGTGTGCTGGTAATGAATTCCAGGTCTTGGTGGTGCGGCAAAGAAAAGAGTCTCCGAACCGCTTGGTTCTTGCTCGTATATTCTGCACAGTGTGAGGGTGACATCTAAGGCCTGCACGTGTTGTCCTATGTAGGAAAGGAGATGGTGGGATTAATTGGAAGAGCTCGTCAGAACACTCACCGTGGTAGAGACGGTAAAATACAGCCAAGGAAGCAATATCTCTACGCATCTGCAGAGGCTCGAGGGTGTTCGTGACCTCAGGGTTCCCAATAATTCGGACCGCGCATCGCTGCAACCTGTCGAGAGCATCTAGTAGGTATTTCGCGGAGCCATCCCAGAGATGCGAGCAGTATTCCACGCAGGAGCGAATTTGTGTCTTATAGAGAAGACACCGCTGCTCCGGCGTGAAAAAACGTCTCACTTTGTTTAGGAGTCCGAGTTTCCGCGAGGCTGTTTTGATGATGCTCTCGATGTAGTTTCTGTTATTCAGTTTGCAGCGAATATCCATGCCTAGGATATTGAGATTGTCCTGCAGTGGCAGTGGCGTGCTCTGAAGAGTGGGAAGGGGAAGAAAAGAAGATACCTTTGCTGTGAACGCACAAGCCTGCGTCTTCTTGGCACTGAACTCGACCATGTTCTCAGAGCCCCATTGAGAAATGTGATTCAAGATCCGGTCCAGTTCAGTGACAAGAAGCTGTCTTTTTTCCACGATATCAGACTGTTTGGCCGCAGGTTGTCCGTGATAACTTCCGTGTAAGGTGCTATCGTCTGCATAGCAATGTATGCTGCCGGTGGACGGGTATACCAGCTGATTTAAGAAAGAGACTCTAGCAAAGGTTTTTCTCTTGGGGTTTTGATAGTTTCATTGTTATAAAAGCTTCAAAATATCACTATGCGACGTCATATCCTGGAATACATCTTATAGAATAAAATCTTGTAAACAAGCGGACTCACACTTGGAGCAAACTCCTGAAAATCCATATAAGGTTGTAGACCAACGAGTCGCCTGTACTCGTTGTAGGAGCGGACCCCGTGGTCGCGACCGCGCTGGATGTTGATAGCCGCCAGGTCCAGACCGTATGGGTTACCTCCGTGGAACATATAGCGGGTCAACTGAAACAAACATATTATGTTACTAGCTTATGCCTGCGACTCCGCGGTGATATGATTCGCTGCGCCGACGCGTGGGCGGCCAGCGATTCCTTCAGCGAGCAAGTAATACTCGTGAAGGAGGAGGCGGGGCGGGAGCCACGAAGGATCGCAAGTCAAGCTGCCCACGTAAGAAGACAGCTTGGGCGTCTAAGCCCATGAGTGCAGGCCTAGGGGTGACGGGTGGAGCCGCCTGTAACCTTGGCAGAAGCAGGCCACGGCGACAGCACGCCTTGCGCGCCTTCCCGTTTCCGGTCCCTACGTGTGAAGAAAGGGCCAGATCGAGAAAGATGGCTCTGAGTCGGCCGGGGTGCGAGGGATATGCCTGTTAACCTCACCTTCGGCAACCAAAACAACCCACAGGCGTCGTGCGTTTTGGTCAGTTCGACATAACCTCTCCTACCGACTACGCCGGTGTGGGTATCCGTGGGGATTTTCCGCACGTAAATAAAAACCCATGGGAACTAATTCCCGGGAAAAAGGATCCTATATGTTATATCCCACTGTAATCTATCCTTGTAAGAAATTTCAACAATATTCGTTCCCGAACATACAAACATCCAAACGTCAACAATCCCACAAGCATTCATATTTATTATATTAATTGGATACAGGGTGTTAGGATGATCATCAACATACAAAATCATCATTATTACAGCGCTAATCCCGATTGCATCCAAAGGTTGCATCATAGAGCCCCAAACTCACTTTTCTCCTCTTTCTCTTGATTGGATTTATCATGGTTTTATAAAAGTGACTTCCACCTGACTTCCCAATCCCCATTGGAAAACCTTGTATGTAAGATTGACTTGACCTCGAAGATCTTGATGAGACTTTACATACTATACGTAATCTACAAAGTGTATCTCACTGCCAACAGCCTTGTGGCCCAAGTTAACCTCACCTGCATGTTGATGCACTTGCTAATCAACAGCTAACAAACCTCTAAGGTTGGGAGGTCAGACGGTAAGAGTCAAAAAATTTACCATAGGGCACAATTTGAATGCAACGGGGCAATCGCTATGAGAATGATGATAATGACGCATATCCTCAGGCTTATAAAAAAGTTACTTACCCCTTCAGTAACAAACGGGTCTACCGTCTGCATGGGCTGTGAGGTTAGGCCTATCAGAAGCCGGTCCAGGAAGTGCCTCAGTCGCATCCTGGTCGGCTGGAACATTATCTCAGGAATCGAGATAGTTTCGTATATTCCCCCTTTTGCAGGACTCGGGACTCTTTAATAAAAAAAGTACACAGTTCAGAAGGGTATATGAGACTCTATCAAAAACTTTAGGGTTAAACCAAACTCAGGGCACGCTTTAATACGTAATAGTGTAAGATCCATCATGGCAGAATGGATAAAGAAACCACGCGGCAGCTTTTTGTATCGACTGACGCAGGTTATCACCGGGCACGGGTGCTTCAGGGACTTCCTGCATCTGATCCAGAAATAGTCAACGTTCCAGTGCCATCACTGTGACACGAGCGAGGACTATGGGCTGCACACGCTCACAGATTGCCCGGCGTAGGAGACGTCAATGCAGGAGCTAGTGGCGGCCCAAGGAGTGAGAGCTATACAACTGCCGAGAGCCCCCTTGCTTAAGGCGATGATGCGCTGCGCGAATGCCTGGGCTGCCGCCGCCTCTTTCTGCAAGCAAGTAATGCTCGTGAAGAATCCGGCGGAGCAGGAAAGGAGTAGACTCGTCAACCGCATAGCCTGTGAAGAGCGGAGGCTATTCTGCCGCCGGCGGTCGCAGAATGACCACCATCCCCATTATACCATTAAAATACAACTTACATAAATCTTCCATCGATCACTGAATGTCCAAACCTCATGGCTGCCGTAGAGAATTCTGATGTAAGCGATGGGTTAATGCTAGGATCGTAACCTGAGGAGTACTCCGCCGCGGGAAACAGACCAAATAATTTCATTAATTGGGGCCCTGCAGGAGACATAGATAATAAAAATCTTAAAAGAACACTTTCATATCTGTATATAACAAACGGAATAAACATCAAAATATTAATTTATTTCCATGGACGATTCATCATGACTGTTCAGGCGTGTATCCGACTATCGTGATAACGTGAGGACGGGACGAGTGGCGGGGGAAACGGCTATTGCGAACTTGCTAACTTGTCATCGATATACTTATTCCATCTTATAACATTTTTTGTAAATTTTATGCCTTTAGTCGCATTATGTCCAATTCGCAAAATGTCCAACTGTCCAATTCTCAATAGGTCC
Source organism: Eilema griseolum (assembly GCA_963662185.1). Classification (NCBI taxonomy): domain Eukaryota; kingdom Metazoa; phylum Arthropoda; class Insecta; order Lepidoptera; family Erebidae; genus Eilema; species Eilema griseolum. The sequence continues at coordinate 23,841,981 of OY759242.1, read as the reverse complement.
AGTTCGCAATTGGTCCAGTTCGCAGTTGGTGCTTCGCGGGGCTCCTATTTCTTCTTGCATTACATAAGATACCTTATGAACGTTATGAGACTGTAGCGTCAAAAACGCCTCCCGTAATCAAGCATGACTCCTATTTTACAAACTGGGCCAATTGCGAATTGGACATTCAGAGAATTGGACGTTATGAGAATTGGACAATTTGCGCATTGGACGTTGTGAGAATTGGACAATTTGAGCCCGCTAGACATTTTGCGAATTGGACATAATGCGACTAAAGCATTTTATGTTATGGTAGTAAACAACTATTAAGATCAAATTCGACGTTTTATTGAAGATACAAATGCAAGGTGCTTTCAATGACCATAATCACGATGTATCACGATCGTTGCGTTATTCCTCCTCGATTCTGAGTCTTTCAATTTCTAAGGTGGGATCCACTTACTATTTCCTATCTTTTTGGTTTGATTTATACTGCTTTTATAAGAGTGTCTGCCTTCTGAACTCGCAACCTCGAAAGGAATACCTGCCCCAAAGTCTCATTCGTAACTCAGTAGAAGTACTGGTTTCGACTGCACATAACCACTTATAACCGTTAATTTTTTTTTATTTATTTATTTATTTAGGCGCACAAAACACATTACAATCATTTAAAAGTAATAATGCTAAAATACAGTTCCGTTCTGGATTGTAACATAACTACATGTGCACACAGTTAAAACAATATGTCAAAAAAATTATCGGAACGGTCAGAATAATATCGGTACTGTATAGTTTATTAAAAACAAATATGAAGTTGATACAGGCGGCGGTGGCGACGCGCCTCGCGCGCCTCCCTATTTCCGGGGACGAGTTGGGGACTCTGTGGTCTCCACACCCAAGGAGAGGGCCAGATCGAGAGAGATGGCCCTGGGTCGGCCGGGGTGCGAGGGATATGCGTGTTAACCTCACCTTCGGCAACAAAAAACGACCCACAGGCGGCAGCGGCGTGCGTTTTGGTCAGTTCGACTCCGACATAACCTCTTCCACCGGCTCCGAGGGGGGAGGGGGGGGGTATCCGTGAGGATTTTGCGATTTTTAATAAACAGCTCTTACCTAGGAGTAACGGCAGCCATTCATTGTAAATAATATGTTGGAACTCCGCTTGCAGAATTCTTCTCGCTTCAAAGAACACAGTATCTTCATTCCAGCCAGGATTGAGAGCTGCCAGAGCATTGGCTATGCGGTTGTGCTCCCGAGTGAAGATCGTATGTAGAACAGTCAGCGAAATGATCTGGTTGCCGTGGTTATCACCTGGAGACATAGCAGACTATTAGAAAATTAATTCTCACTCCTTGACAATTGAAGTTATCTGATACTTCACGACATAATAGTAAGTGGCAATGTGAATAAAAGCATTTTTTACGCATGTAAGTACACATACATGGAAGTATGCATGTCCACCAGCTCATATGCACGAAGGTACTTATGCATTCACACATGTCTGGGTCCTTTCACAAAAAGGAAGTTCTGCCACTAAAGTCCTTATATTAATTGACAGTATCCAGGCAGATGGCCTTAATTTTATAGACTTCAGCAAAATTGATTGACATACCAGGTAAGGTGATCCTAACACTGAAAACCTTCTTTATGCATAATTATTCTTTGGAGTTCATTAACATACATTTGTTAAATATATGGCTCAGTAAATTGTTATACCTGATTCAAAACAAGCAGCGCCTTCGCTCAGTGACATGCACTCTTTCCTCTCAGTGAGAGGTGGCAGCTCCCTCCCATAGTCATTAAAGGTGGTTAAAAGGCCTCCGGGAGATCGCAGTGATAGGAACTTCTCTTTCGAGGACCCATAGAGATGGGATAGATCAGGAAAGTGAGTTACGCCATTCATCTATAAATTATAAGTATTTGCACATTCAAATTTATTTCTCACTTCAAATCTAACTCTTCGATATTCAGGCTAACCTCACCTACGGGCTGTATTTCACAAAGAGAAAGACACAGGAGGTGTAGGAGGTTGGACACGTCGGTATTTCTGTCCAATTGAGCAGTCCGACTGGGGAAGTACCTCCGCTCCACAGAATACCGCGGCCATAATAACTTCGTGTTGTGTTTCTGGCGGTGAGTAAGGTAGCCAAAGCTCACTGTAGGGGTTTTGTGCTGTCAGTCGAAAGACCAAAAGCTTGTCCTGCTTTGTCTTTTACACTGACGGCGAAGAAACTCTCAATACTTGCAGTGTTGGCAGCGCGATTGTGACTCTCTTGATTTTGCACGTGTCTATAAGCCACGGTGACCTCTTTCCATCAGGTGGGTCGTGTGCTTGTCTGCCACCTAAGTGGTAAAAACAAAGAAGAGTCCGTAGCACCCAGAGCTGACAAATGAAGTTCTCGTGCGAAGTTCTCGTTTCTCGTGCTTCTCAGGGTTGGGATGCCAATTGGCAGTTGCATAATAGCCATATAAATATAATAAAAACATAACATAATACAATAGCCAAAATATACCAATATAAGGAGAATTAGGCGAGTAGACCCTGGGTTACGAAGTGCAAGCTCTTGGTCTATAACTGAGATTGGCGCACATACCTGCTTCCCATATCCCACTGAACAATCACTTGCTGGAGCGATCTGAACCCTCATAAAGTTGAGACAAGTTTGCCCGAAGTGACTGTAGAAAGGGTCGTCTGGAGCAGCCATTATTGGAGCACAAGCGAAGTGCTGGAGCTCTGGCGGCAGGAAAGTTCCAGTACCGGTGCAGCAAGATACCGGGCTACCATTTCCTGGTGTAAAAGACGATATGAGTGATTAATATAGAAATTATAGTAAACAGCGGTACTTTTTTTTATAGAACACGTCAATTAGACTTCGCCTTGCCTGATGGTAAGCTGAAGGCAAAGTCTCAGAAAAGAGGGTCACCATTACTTACACATACCATGTGACAATGGTAACACTCAGCTTGACGGCCTCATCATATGCTTATTGCCAGCGAGTCTCTCTCGGTTGTATGTCAGCTCGATTCTTCGAATAAGAAGAACTATTATACGTACGGTAGCGCGCTAACTCTCTCGCGCAGCATGCGCAAGGATCGAAGAGGATATACGAACCATTCCCGAATGAGTTCGCGTCTAACCGTGCCGCGCCCGCGCTTCAGTCGCTCGCCGCTACCCGTGAGCTATACGAGTCAGTTAGCACGCGCGCACGTCTACAACCTACTTACCTTTTAATAATATGCAACTACTTTTTTTTTTCTTTTTTTTTTTACGTGCGCAAAATCCCCACGGATACCTCCCCACCGGAGCCGGTGGAGGAGATTATGCCGGACTCGAACCGACTAAAACGCACGCCGCCTGTGGATCGCTTTGGTTGCCGAAGGTGAGGTTGACAGGCATATCCCTCGCACCCCGGCCGACCCGGGTGTGTGGGGACTACAGAGTCCCCAATTCGTTCCCGGAAAACGGGGAGGCGCGTCAGGCGCGCCGCCGCCGCGGCCTGCTTCTGCCAGGGTGACAGGCGGCTCCACCTGTCACCCTCAGGCCGGCGCTCATGGGGGGCGGAGGTCGTTCATCGACCTAATATGCAACTACTATAAAGTACTCTGTAACCTTAAATTAGTGATACCCCAAAGATTTCTCATGTTTTCTGACCAGTACATCATAAAATACTGAATAGGCTATTTGTCAAGGTCGTCTGATTCATCCCAATGCTGCTTAATATGTTAGTTTGTTATCATAAAATATGCTTTGCAAAATAAGATATTGCCTAACTAGACTGCAACTATGACTATTAATTATTTTTAATTACCAAAGTAAGTTGAAATATAGGTAAACACTCAAATTCAGTCCCAAATGATAACTTTTTAGATTCCTCATTAAATTACAAATTACTCTTGTTACAAACTTTATACGTGTAAACGCAACGTAGACCGAGATAAATACGAAATTCTCTTGTACTCCATAGTCATTTGCACTACCCGTAACTGGCGTGTGACGTCACACGCAAGTACGATTTTGTATGGAGCGTTTTCGGACGGTATGTAAAATAGAATTTTCAAAATCAAATACCTTTAAAACTATTCGTCGTAAGAATTTTTCACTTTAGCAGTTCATTGTATTATTATTGAGTGGGAATTCTTCGATAATAAATAATATAGTCAAATAGCCTTTTGACATTTTGAAAGGGTTTGAAACAGTACTTTAATATGGTCACAAAACAAACCATTATTACAAGACAAAGTGCTTTGTATTAAGTAACGCATCCTTCATCGTAGCGTTAGTGAATTAGAGGCCATGTGGTCAGGAGTGAGCTTAAATGGCATGGGGTTCACAATTTTACTACTTTTTGTTTGGCTTTCATTAAAACGAAGATATGCCAAAGAATATGCCGAAAGGAGAAGAATAAGCAAGACCACCTGCATTTATGCAACTGACTTGATTGAATAACGTTAAAATGGTAAGTGGAATTATAATGATGCAAAGATGATCACTTACCAGAATTAAACACAACGCCAGCGCTAGTGTCGTGAGCGATGAACTGTCCAAATTGCATGAACATTAGGTTATGAGTCGGGCTCGGGTGACTTCCATCCAATAGGAGGGTAGTGCTGACGAGTCTCGGACTTGGCAAAGGTCCGCCAGACTTGGCTACTCGCATTGCCCAGGTGCCTGAAAAGTAATTTGTTTAGCGAGATATAGAATACCAGAGATTTGAGAGGATGATTCTTTTTTTCCATCTAGGTGGTAGGCCCGTCTGAAGGCAGCATAGATACTTACATAATATATTGACGCATGACGAAATATACGTTAGCACCCATATTGAGCTTCCTGTAATTTTCTGGCCCACATCTAACGCCTATTGTCTTTAAGCGGGCTCTTTGAACTTTGTTTACTTTCGGACTAAGATAAACCCTATGCCCTAATCGTCTTCTACGACTCCCACGGGAAGAGATGGGGTGGCTCTGGCCCTATGCCACAACACCGGGACCTACAGTACAGGGTTCTATAAGCGAGGCGCTTAAAGAACCCTGGACTGTAGGTAGGAAACACGTGTACAAGTAAATAATTAAAAGAACTTATGAGGCGGCAAGGAAAAGAATCGCCAAGCCGCTTGGTTCAAAGGTCCGCCCAGAAATATACATTTTGGTTAAAAATATGTATATTGATTTACCATCACTATAATCTGGTGGCAGTAGTCTCTCATATCCTGTGTGGACTGCTCCCCAGGTAGGAGAGGTCAGGCTGTTACACTCGCCTCCAATACTTCTGTAGCGAATGTTGGGCTGGCATACTGGTTGTGGAGGACAGAATGGACCTGGAAAAGTTTATTATTAACTTTTTAATAGTAGCAACTAGAAAATAACAAAATAAATTTAAAACTAAAACCCGACTTCTGAAAAATCACACTCTAAAAATATTAAACAAGAAATTATCAAGAAAAGCCGTGGTCGTATGCCACTTTTCCCTAGAATGTTTTATTTTAATAGTTAGTGGCACACGACCACGGCTATCCTTGATAATTTCTTGTTTAATATTTTTAGAGTGTGATTTTTCAGAAGTCGAGTTGTTGTTGTAAAATTATTTTTTATTCATACATATTTATAGGTATATAAAATGTGCTAATTAAAGCCTTCTCAATTGATACCAAATACGAAATATTTATCTCATATATGTGTTTTTTAACACAGTACTTTATGACCGCTAGAGGGCGCCATTTAAAATTAAGTGACACGTTATATAGCCTATAACCAGCAGACGACTAAGATGCTTCTAACGATACCTCATTTGTCTAGTTCTAATCAGTGGTTGAGGAGCTATGAGGAACAGATGAACCTACCTTCATACATAGCCTGTTAAAATCATAACCCTTCAATTGCTTCGCAGTAGTCGGGCAATTAACGAGCCATTGTGATGAAAATATTAGGCCGTTTAGTCACTGCGTTAACAAGTCTAGCTGCCCCCAGTTCCTTTATGCCTATGCATTAATTCATTACTTTCCTATGAAAGTAACAACTGAATAGTCTGACCCTCATGGTCAGGCTATTGTAAAAGTGCTTTTTCCAAATTAAAATAGGTGGCGTGAAACCTTTAAGAACTGACAACAGGGTTTCCTCTCAGTATAGTAACGGTAGTCGTTCCCATAAAAATCAATCAATATAGAATAGAAGAATATAAGAGTAAATAAGATCTCTATACTTTGAATCCCGAAGTCTAGTTGCATATTCTTCGTTTTGCTTGCAATCAATTTTGGGGCTCGAAAAAGTTGAGTATTTATTTTTCAGCAAAAAGCCGATTGATGGTAGAACTTACCATCAGTATGTCCAGTAAGTCCCAAATCCAGTTCCTCATCTGAAATCGCTTGACGAGATTTCAGGTCTTGTGCAGCGAATAAGTTCATCAGGCCTCCACGGCCCAGGGTAGCGGCTCGACCGTCATATGTCACCATCGACTGTGAAAAACCGGATTACAATATAAAAGAAAATAGATTACAATATATCTACAATAATGTTAACGGGAATTAACGCGATTATGGTATAGGTAGTATAGGTACATACATACCTTTGATTTGCGTGACGCTTCCACTAGGTTACACCAACCGAGGTCACAGACTGACTGGTCGGTATAACCTCGTCGAAACGTCAGCTAAATCAACGTAAAGTGAAAACAAACTCTGTAAAGTGCCGGGAAAATATCAATAATACACAAAGTGTTAGTTATTGATCAAAAAGAAATGACGCCTTCGAAATATGCTCATTTAGAAACGATACGATACACTTATCCCTCGTTTCCACCAAGAAACAAGTGGTATAGATGTTTGTTAGAAAACTTGTTTAAGACTTGTAGAAAAAGTTAAAACAAGTTATAATTTGAGTTAAGGAAAGTGAAAAAAGTCAACTAGAGCTATCTTTTAAAGAATTTAAATCAACATCGTCTTGACGTAGTTCCTGGGGCTGACGGGTTCCTGGGTGAGCGCAGGCCTGGGATTGATGGGTGGAGTCGCCTGTCACCCTGACAGAAGTAGGCCGCGACGGCTCGCCTTGCGCGCCTCCCCGTTTCCAAGGACGAATTGGGGACTCTGTGGTCCCCATACCCGAGGAGAGGGCCAGATCGAGAGAGATGGCCCTGGGTCAGCCGGGGTGCGAGGGATATCCCTGTTAAACTCACCTTCAGCAACCAAAAACGACCCAATGGTACCGTGCGTTTTAGTCGGTTCGAGTCCGACATAACCTCTCCCAACGGCTCCGATACTTATCCGTGGGGATTTTCCGCACGTAACAAAAGCAGACAAGCACACGGCCCAACTTATGGAAATTGGTTACCGTGGCCTATGGACGTGTCCAACAGGGGCGTCACACTCGCGCCGCCGTCCCTGTAAGAACCTGCTAATCACCTTCTTAAAGAACCCCATATTGCAGTCGCTTGGGAAAACCACGGCAGCCATACCAACTAATTGTCTTAACTCACCAAATGGTGTCCATAACTTGGTGCGCTGGTGTTAACAATGGTGTGTTCAGAATGTTCCTGAAGTTTATCAGCCCTGCTCATCCACTGCGCGAGTTTCTTGCGAGAGTGATGGTGGGAGGCTTTTATATCTTCTACACTGATGGGAGAGGACACTCGGGAGGTGCGTTCATATTCAGCTATAGGAGAAAAGAAGCTATACTATACGTTTGTTGAATATCTCCAGTACAGTCAGATCTTCAGAGAGATCTTGACCAGCACTTCAACGTCATCGTGCATGTTGTATAATCAGCACCAGATGGATGCATAGTCTTGTCTTGTCTTGTGTGTTTTATTGAGAATGATCCTAATACCGAGTTATTAAGATCATTAGCTACATTTAATCCTTAATTTTTACCCTTCTACTACTAACCCTCATTTTTATATGACAGTTCAACGTTTTACTGGTCAGCTAGTATTTAAATTACAGCGCGGGATCGATTTCCACTCAATGCTAATACACGTATGCGTGTGGATGAAATATATCTATTTGCTGCATTGGCAAGAGGCCAATGAGGATGAGGGTGATACCATGCCTCGGATACCACGTTATGCCCTCGGTAGGGACCCTAAAAAATCTTGCAAATAGTGTAATTACAATATTTTAATATCGCTTACGGATTGTGAATGTCAGATGGCAGTCGCTTATTGGAAAATGTCGAATGACGAAATGTCGCATGTCGAAATGTGGCATGTCGAAATGTCAAAATGTCGAAATGTCGAAATGTCGAATTGGAAAATGTCTGACCCTTGATCCTAACTGAGTTGGGCTCAAGGGTCAGACAATGAATGATATAGAACAGCTCACCAGCATGCCGGCTTCCAGTGAAGCAGCAAACCCCTACGAATTTGCCTAAATGGCATGATGGGTTATTGGAGCCAGGTCGCAGGTGCGCTGGACACTGCACCTTCGGCACACACCTGCCGTTACGGGGACAGCTTGCGCAGGGAGGTCCTTGGTTGTGAAAATGTTCTGAAAAATAAAATGGAAGTTTGTGATTAAAGGACACGACAGTATTTACGTCCAATTGAGCAGACCGACTGCGGAAATACCTCCGCCCTACAGAATACCGCTTCCATAATAACCTTGTGTCGTGTTCCTGGCAGTGAGTAGAGTAACCAGAGTTCACTGGAGAGTTTTTGTACTGTCAGTGGGAAGACCAAAAGCTTGCCCAGCTTTGTCTTTTACACTAACGGCACAGAAACTCTGTGCTCACAGGGTTGGCAGCGCGAGTGTGACTCCCTTTGTGTTGCACACGTCCATAGGTCACGGTAACCACTTTCTATTAGGTGGACCATTTGCTTGTCTACCAACCAAGCGGCATAAAATAAAATGTTTGCAACTCAATCACGCTCGGAGAACTCCTCGTTTTGAATGATATTTGATAAATGTATGGATTATAGTTTGGAATAACATAGACTATTTTTTATACCTGGAATAAGTTCCCATAGGTAGTAAAAACTGTTACATTTACAAACATCATCATCCTAGCGTGTGATTCTGCTAAAGCAAAAACACCATCATACTACAGACATTGAAAAAAATAGCATTAAATGTTAGACTTTACTGCACTATTCTTAAAGTCCAAAATTAATTGAAAAAAGTTTCAGTACACTTTTTAAAGAAGCCTTTAAATTTTGCACTTTAATGTCATTGCTTTAAAGTCTAAAGCTATATGGATGTTTTAACAGTGTACTCAGTGTCGCAGCTGAATTTCAACATTGTCTATGAAGCAACTTTCATCTAACCTACACATCCAATAATTCGGGACATCCTATTTCTATCGTGCGAAAAATCCCCGCGGATAAAGAGCCAGTGGGGGAGATTATGTCGGCCTTGAACCGACTAAAACGCTCGCTGTCTGAGTATCGTAGGTAACCGGTAACAGGGCCATCTCTTTCGAGCCCCCATTTAGTTCCCGGATATATGGGGAAGCGTGCATCGCGCGCGGCCGCCATGGCGTGCTTCAGCTATGTGACAAGCTACTCCACCCGTCACCTCTAGGCCCGCGCTCATGGGGGACGGAGGTCATTCAGCGATCACCGACGCCTGAGTATCCTCCGCTCGTCGCGGGCTGCGCGGTTGGCGAGTCTTCTACATCCCCGTTCCGCCGTCTCCTTCACGAGCATTAGGCTCGGAGGAGGCGGCGGCAGTCCACGTATCCGCGCAGCACTTATTAGACTTTATTTTTACGTGCGGAAAATCCCCACGGATACCCCCACCACAGGAGCTGGTGGGAGAAGTTATATCGGGCTCGAACCGACTAAAACGCACGACATCTATGGATCGTTTTTGGTTGACAAGGGTGAGGTTAACAGTAATATCCCTTGCATCCGGCCGACCCAGGGCCATCTCTCTCGATCTGGCCCTCTCCTCGGGTGAGGAATCCAATTAGACTCAATCAATCAATTAGCCCACCGGCGGTAATTACGCACATTGGGACTGGACATAGACCAGTCCCAATGTGCGCCATTTTCTCCGATCCTCCGCCTTCCGCATCCAATCTGTTCCAGCCACCTTTTCTAGGTCGTCCGTCCATCTGGCTAGACCTTTCGTTCACCTTCTCGCGGTCTCCACTCTAGGACTCGTTTGCTCCAACGGCCATCGGTCCTTCAATTCAATTCAATTCAATTTATTTATTTCTAAACAAACATAGCTTGTATTGAAATGTCAATTTTAACTAATAAATGCATACAATCAATGAAAATACACTATAACGTCAAAATCAAATCAAATAAAATAACATTTTAGGTACAATTAACTACAACTTTACATTTAGTCACAAAAACATTTTAGTCATCATTCACAAATTCTTCCACTGTGTAGTAACACTTTTCCAACAGCAAGGACTTTAACTTTTTCTTAAAGGAATAGGTTTTATCGGTCCTTCGACAAACGTGGCCAGCCCACTGCCACTTCAACTTGCTTATTCTATGACCTATGTCGGTAACTTTAACATTTTGTCGGACAACCTCGTTACGAATTCTATCCTTGAGAGAAACTCCACGCACAGCTCGCTTTCATAGCTTTTAAGCTATGGACCAGCTCCACTTTAAGTGTCCACGTTTCGGCACCATAAGTCATAACAGGTAGGACAGTGCAAAGACTTTTGTTTTAAGGCAGTGCGGCGGGGAGGAAGATAAGACTCGACGTAGTTTGCGAAACAATTAGACATTTAAAATATTAAGCAGTAGGATTAGTAGAATATGAATTTAAATTCGGATTACTTAAGTAATTTTAAATACTGGCATGTGGTACACCTGGTGATTGGCAGACTCTCCTCTCGAGGCCGGCAGGGCAGACGGCAGTTACTCGGTAGAAAAAGAAGTTGATATATTCAAGTTTTTTCCTACCTTGTCGACGATTCACATGGCTGGTATCAACACGTGCATGGCACCATACAACGGGACACACGATCACAACATACACAAACACACTCACAATAAACTTAAATATATTCATATCATACTTTTTTATAATAAAATTCTAATAAATATACCACTAGTAAGTACCTACTAGTATGAAAGAATGCACGCGGTAGTGAAGGAATGCTACCTGCATATTACATATTGATTTTGTAGGGTAGTTTGACATCAAAGAGTACAATAAATTGTTTTTTTTTATTATTGCACGCTTAAGTACTAAGTACGTAGGCGGACTTAACGCCGTAAGTATTATCTACTAGTCAACCAAAGTTGGTGCAGAGATCAACCAAAGTTGGTGCAGAGATCAACCAAAGGTGGTGCAGAGATTTTACTTAGGTGGTAGACAACCTGTTGGAGGTGTGCAACACCACTGCCATACTACAGACACTGCAAAAAATCACACTAAATTTTTTACTTTAACCCTATCGGATTAAAGTTCAAAATTAAATAAAAAGAGTTTCATTTCACTTTTTCATTCTCTCTGCAAAAAGCCTTTTAATTTTGAACTTTAACTACATAGTTTTAAAGTGTAGTTGCTTGGAGAAACCATCCCACAATAATGATTTTGTAAATTCTTACACTTACACATTAACCTCTTTTTAGCAAAGCGCCACCTATACGTCCAGTTTAAAATCATTACCTATCTGAAACATTTATAAGCAACCGGCACTAGAAGTTACTACTTTAGTAAATAGATGGCGCTAATATTATGTTGTATTTGTTGGGCACTACGTATTTTTTATACCACTTAAGTGGTAGACAAGCGCAATATCCACCTGATGAAAAGTGGCTACCGTGGCCTAGTGGCAACACTAGGGTCACACAACATCGCACTCGTGCAGGCTGCCTTCTCTGTAAGAACAGATATTTTCTGTGCCGTCTTTGTTGTGTTGAACTGAATATCAGCATGCCGCATACCGGGGAGATATTATCAGCGCTTAATACAGGAACAGTGAAAAGAAACAAAAATATCAACAACAGTATACTTTTTTAATATCTATTTATTTACATAATATTACGCTATTCACTAACAATAATTACAATTAGATCAATAAAATTCTGCTTAAAAATACAATAAAAAATCAATACAATTTTTTTCTTTGATTTTACATTTCATTATCATTGCAGGTAATTTAACGGCCCGCTTGATGGTAAGTTGTTACCGAAAACTTGAAACTCTCCGAGGACTGCCAAACCTATCCTTTCTTATTTGACAGTTTTTCGTGACACTACATGAGCATAGAATTCTAACTAAGCTATTGTTTAGCTCGTGGCTAGTATTCTAACCAAACAATGTTTTAACCCATGGCTAGTATTCTAGTCAAGTAGTATTTTTAACCCATGGCTAGTATTCTAGTCAAGTAGTATTTTTAACCTGTGGCTAGTATTCTAACCAAGTAGTATTTTTAATCTGTGGCTAGTATTCTAACCAAGTAGTATTTTAACCTGTGTAAATTCTAACTAAGTAGATACTGTTTTCATGGCTTCCTCTTGGATGGAGGTACTTCCCCAATGGGACCATATTCAAATGGGACTTCTCATAATTCAGTACCTCCTACAAGAAACATTTCTCATCCTCTCAATATCATCATCAAATTTCAGGTATTTGTTACAAGTTCTGTGAAATTAAGATTGCCTGTTATATTTCGGGGTAAAATACCCTTTCAATAATTAGGTACAATCTTAAACCTAGCTCGATTCCATTACCCGTATATTAGTCATAATATGATCTACAACTCTAGGGAATTAAGATGGTACCTCAATCGAAAACAACCCTCCTCTCGCATCCACGAGGTCCCGCTTTCGTCCTTCGAGACCAGCAGCATCCGCAATACTGTGACCGCTGCACGTTTGCCTTAGTTTGAGTTTCGGAGTTATTTGTTATTGGATTTTATTTGAGATTTATTATTGTTACATTTGGGAAACCAGGTACCATGTTAATGCACAAGAGTTATAGTCATTAATATTAGGTCTTTACCTATGAAATTGCCGAAATTTTTGTACTGATTCATGAGTTCGTTATTCCTGTAATTTAATAGCTATTTCCATTATTTATATTTTGTTTGAAAGTTGATTTCAAGATTTTTCAACTCTGTATTAAATTTTATTTTTAATAGCCGCTTGATAAATTAAATTCGATCTTCAAAAACAGAATTTTTGATGATAAATTTCCTATTACTTTATTTTTTTACAGTTGTCACTTTTGTATTGTAATAAAAGTATTTGTTAGCTTAATGTTGTCTCATTCATACACAATAAAAAAATCATAAAATTTAGATTGGTCATTCCTAAAAATATGTAAAATTATTGGGTACTGAAAATTGGATTTCTTTTCAAATTCAATTCAAAATTCAAATGTTTTCAAAAAAACGGCAATATCATGTGGAACGACCTTTTTTTTTACGTGCGCAAAATCCCCACGGATACCCTCCCACCGGAGCCGGTGGAACAGGTTATGTCGGACTCGAAGCGACTAAAACGCACGCCGCCTGTGGGTCGCTTTGGTTGCCGAAGGTGAAGTTGACAGGCATATCCCTCACACCCCGGCCGACTCAGGGCCATCTCTCACGATCTGGCCCTCTCCTCCGGAAGGACCTATTATTATAATATTTTCTTCTATTTCTTCGTCTTAGTGTTAATCCCAGTCGCATCCGATGCTCTCACCTCGGAATCTAGGGTCCACTTTAACAGTCTAACTGCGGATTTAGCTAAACTTCAATATTTTCCGTGAAGCGACTGTCATCTGACCTCCACAACCCAAAGACGATATCGAAGCATTGCAGCTAGACCCATAACGACTGCCATAGATGTTGGTATGGCAACCGGGACCGAAGGTTTAACGTACTCTCCCAAGCACGACCAGACCAATGCAAATCTTATATGCATACAAATATTTGCACTGAGCGGGGATCAAACCCGCGCCTCCTGCATAGCAGCCGCGTTCACTACCATCACGACACGTAGGCTGTCAATATTATAATTTTTTTTTGTTTTTTTTTATACCACTTAGGTGGCAGACAAGCGCACGGCCCAACTGATGGAAAGTGGTTACCGTGGCCTATGGACGTGTGTAACACCAGAGAAGTCACACTCGTTCTGCCGACCCTGTAAGCACAGAGTTTCTGTGCTGTCAGTGTAAAGGACAAAGCAGGACAAACCTTTAGTCATCCCACTGACAGCACAAATTCTCCAGTGAGAATTCCCTAACAAGGAGATCATTTCTCAACTTGAGCGGGACTAGAGCGGAAGGAAGTGTCTTCCTTCGCAAGCTCGTCCGCGGACGAGCTTGCGAAGAGAGGCTCTGGTATGAGCGTTGATGGCCCGCTACCATTGCTACCAATCCCTTTCTCGCAACTCCGCACTTGGATACGCGAGAGATCCGCGGAACTACATAACCAAAGATGGACACAAGCCACCGACTGCAGGCAGTCAAAAGTGGTTATGCCATCAGTAAATTAACGACTCACGAAACGTCTCCTAAAACTAGACAGAACAAGTCTAAGAACAATAATGACGACTATAACGGGCCACTGCCCCCTCCACAAGCACCTATACACCATTGGTGTCACGGACAGTCCCCTTTGCAGGGGATGTTTTGCTGCCGAGGAAACGGCCGCCCACGTAATACTGGAAAGCAAGGCAGTAGCCTATCAACGATCACAAATCCTCGGTACAGTGAGGTCGCTCCGCGAAGCCTGTGAAGCCCCCAGTAAGCTTCTGCGCTTCTGGGCGGAGCTAGGCTGGCTACTCTAGCCAGTACTCTGCACGCACAATGGCCCAAAAGGGAGGCTAAGTGCGGACAAGGGAGTCCCTTTCCATTCCATTCCATTCCATTCCAGGGGTACGTTGAAAGGCCATAGACAAGATAGAAGGCGATAGGAGGAGAATGCTTCATTACCGTTTGTGAGTAGATTTATGATCGTTGACAATATTATCAAGGCTAGTCTAGTTGCCAACTAGTAATTGGTATTTTTATACGACTTAAGTGGCAGACAAGCATACGGCCCACCTGATGGGAAGTGGTTACAGTGGCCTATGGACGTGTGCGACACCAGGGGCGTTACACTCACGCTGCCGACCCTGTAGAAACCTTCTAATGCTCCTCTTGAAGAACCCCATATTATTGGCATTTGGTATTCAGACATTCTATCCCAATATGCCAGCAGCAGTCTATGAAAGGCTGGACTTGCGACTTATAAAGAAACTTTCATAAACCAAACCAAACATTAAAAAATAATTCCTTTGGTAATTGCGACATTTGATGTCTCTTGAAACATCAGCACGAAGGATCTTAAATCTTATACGATAGATAGTATTTTATAATACGAGTATTACTGTCCATCCCAACGTTGCCTGGAAGAAATCGCTTCAGCGATAAGGCCGCCCATTGTACATCGAACTGTATACATGCTACCTACTTCTCCTACTGTAAATCTGTTGGTGTACAATAAAGAATTATCTATCTACCTATCTACTTATTGGAAATCTGTTAAAAAGTGTGATTTAAGTAGGAGGAAACAGACTGCAAAAAATATTTCAATTTTTGTCCTGGTTCGGGCATGTAATGCGTAGGGATGAAAGTAATGTCGTAAGGAAGGCACTAACTATGGAAGTGGATGGCTACAAGGGGAGAGGGGGGCCTATAATGAGGTGGATGGACTGTGTGAAAGATGACATGGTTAAGAAGGGAGTGAATGTTGAAATGACTGCAACTAGAGATGAATGTTAAAAGAACAAATGTTGCGCCGACCCCAAATAATCTTGGGGGAAGGGCTGGAGGATGATGATGGTTTGTATTTGTAAAGAGATTCTTATGAAGATCTTCTTTTCAATTGATCATTGTCAGCAAATGGTTAAGGCTCTGCGGTTTTCGGCCTTTATTATTAAGTATATTATTTACGTAAACGGCTTAATATTAAGGTCAAGATATGTGACAGATGTGTGACCGTGTCATTTTCATCTATCTGTAAAACCCCTTAATAAAAATATCTCCTGTCCTTTGTTACCCAGAGGGTACCCTAAAGTAATTGAAGTATAAGTTAACGTTGAAGTAACTCCCGGAGTACATAACGATGATCTAAAAGTTGCACTTAATAGCAATCCTTAATTTTTTTTTATACCACTTATGTGGCAGATAACCACACGGCCCACCTGATGGAAAGTGGTTACCGTGGCCTATGGGCTTTAAGCTGAAATTCAAGTAACAAGATATACTGCATAAGCAGATCTTTCAATAAGCTCTGAAGGCAAATACACACAGAGAGTAATAACCGCTGACCACGGTTGGTTTAAATCCCTTGGTGGGTAAAATCGCATGGTGGATAAAATCCCGTGGTGGGTAAACTCCTGTGGTGTATAATACTGCTGGGAACAATATTCTTCTTTCATCATAACTTCACACTTTTGTTACCATCTTCTTTCCAAAAATTTGTTCGTCTGATGGCAGAAGGAATCCAACTAGTCCCCCAACTGAAATAAAAAATAACGTTTATCATAGTAAAAAAAACCATGCATGAATGAAAACATGGACCAGACTATCAAAAGATATTTCTGTTTAGCAATAATCGGTCAGATTCATTGGAAAAAGTAGTGAAAAATTATGTAAGTCGTAACCATGGTCCTGTCACCCTGGCAGAAGCAGGCCGCGCCGGTGGCCCCCAGTTCCGGGGACGAGGTGGGGACTCTGTAGTCCCCACACCCGAGAAGAGGGCCAGATCGTGAGAGATGGTACTGGGTCGGCCGGGGTGCGAGGGATGCCTATCAACCTCAGCTTCGGCAACCAAGACGACCCACAGGCGGCGTGCGTTTTAGTCGGGTCGAGTCCGACATAACCTCTTCCACTGGCTCCGGTGGAGAGGTAACCGTGGGGATTTTGCGCACGTAAAAAAAAATATGCTATATGAAAAATGCCGTGAAATTATGCATCAGATTATAATAAAAATGCGTGGTACCCGGCAGAGTACAATTCAGGCCACCCCATCACTTCCCATGCGGTGTCGTACAAGGCGACTAAGGGATAGGGCTGTTTAACACCAGACAGATATATATACAGTCCAGACTCAGCTTTAGATGCATTGTTCGAGTCAACAATAGTGCCCGGAACTCGGCAATAGGCTCACCCCCTATTACGTGGGACTAAATTCAATGATTGGTGAAATGTGGGTGTTAATTCATGTTCTTCAGTCATGTTTTGCCCGTGATTATATGTATGTTTGTATGTTATTATTTAAAGTTCTCAAACACTATACACAATACCGCGGTAGCCTAGTGGTATGGGTAATGGATTACTGAGACGAGGTCTCGGGTTCGATTCCAGGTTTACCATGGCACACACCAATGACTTTTCGAAGTTATGTGTGTATTTATCGCAGTTTTATTAGTGCCCGGTTAATGGCAATAGGCTCGCCACCTATTACATTTGGGACCGAAACATAAACTGGCGAAATGTGAGTGCTAGCACCTCTGCCTACCCCTCCGGGGATATAGGTGTGAGTTTATGTTATGTTTTATGTCTCAAACACTTAAAACACCCATTATTTACCTTACCATTTTCATTATAATGTCCTAGATCCTAGATATTTAGTATTCGATTTATTTTCAATATCCGAGAATCATGCACATTTGCAAGTGAGGCTATTCATAATGGTAATGATATGTCAAACTCCAACGATAATAAAATATAACTGATAGGTTTCAGGAAACCTGGTACCCTTAACACAAGTTTAATCTTAATTTGGGTACCAGACTTCATCAAACTATGCTGTTAAACTATCATCAAATCGTATTGTAATGTGTTCACTAGATTAAAACTATGGATTAAATTAATTTTGAATTTTGGAAAAAATAAACAAAAAAAAAAACTTACAGATCGAGAGGCCTCCAGAAATGTAAAAGATATATTCGCAGTTGTAATTCATTAATTGTTTGACGATGTTGATGCCGGCCATCGAGCTGCCGCGACCCAACATCAATGTGAGACAAACTGCCGTAGCCCTGAAATTATAAATCTAAATGATACTGAATAAATATTCGTAGATTTTTATTTTATCTAGGACACGCCATGTTGACTTCACCCCGCCTGATGGTAAGCTAAAGGTAAAGTCTCAGAAAAGAGTGTCACCATTACAGTAATGGTGACACTCTTTGACAGACTTTTACAGATACTAAGTAATGTTACAACGGTGGCACTCAGCTTGGCGGCCTCATCAGATGCTTTTTCACGTCCCGCTTAAAGGACCCGGGACTGTAGGAAGATGGAAACACGTGTGCTGGTAATGAATTCTAGGTATTGGTGGTGCGGCAGAGAAAAGAGTCTCCTAACCGCTTGGTTCTTACTCGTATAATCGGTACAGTGTGAGGGTGACATCTAAGGCCTGCACGTGTTGTCCTGTGTAGGAAAGGAGAGGGAACTATATATATAGAAGGAACTATCTCAGAACCTAGTCACAACTAGCCCAAATGATAAATAGATTTAAAAGAGTTTGAGATTCATAGAGAGAGAGAGAGAAAGAGAGAGAGAGAGAGAGAGAGAGAGAGTTTATAGTTCGAATCAATGTCATTAATGCGAAAGGAATCGAAATTTTGTTTGATGAACTTGAATTTACATAGGTAGTGTAATGGACAAAATTCGAACCCGGGCCCTCTCGGTCGACTCTTTAACGTTATACTATCATACTTCAATTACTCAATACATCATTACCTACACAATTTTACATTGTTACCGCGTAGTGGTATGGGTAATGGACTGCTGAGACGAGGTCTCGGGTTCGATCCCAGGTTTTACCATGGCACACACCAATGACTTTTCGATGCTTTTCGAAGTTATGTGTGTATTTTTCGCAGGTTCCCAAGTGCCCGGTTAATGGCAATACGCTCGCCACCTATTACATTGGGACCTAAACATAAACTGGAGAAATGTGGGTGCTAGCACCTCTGCCTACCCCTTCGGAGATATAGGCGTGAGTTTGTGTTATGTTTATGTGTTAAAATGTATAGAAAAATAATTAACATTCAAAACAGTATATATGTTTGACAGCCTTTGTGGCGTAGCGGTAGTGAACGCGACTGCTACGTATGAGGCGCGGGTTTGATTCCCGCTCAGTGCAAATATTTGTATGCACGATAATGTATATTTGTATGGGTCTGGGTGTTTCAATGTTAATATGTATGTATTTACAAAAAAAAAGTATCTGAGTATGTTTATCCGCATTCTAGATCCCATAACACAAGCTAGTTAAGCTATGCTTACCAGGGGTCTATATAGCGTCGTGTAGAATGTTGTAGAATATTCATATTTTATATATATATTTTAAAAGTAAATATAACTTTAAGAAAGTAGTACATTAAAACTAGCTAAGCAGTGAAACATATTTCGTAATAATAGCACAATGTTAGAAAATAATAATAATAATATACACTCACCTGACATAAGTAGGGAAAATGTCAACAGAATATGTGCTGAGGAAACCGAAGTTAAATATACCAGATACAAAGACCATAATGAGAACAGCCGACAGAATCCAATATGGAGAGCTGTTGATGGCCAACGCAGCAGTGCCACATATCAACTGTAAGCAAAAGAACATATATTTCAGAATAAAAGGAGTAAAGCTACTATGGGCATAATTTGATAGATCTTTCTACAAGGAGACTTTGTTAACTGTGATATTATTAAACTCAACGTAAAGGTAACGTAAACGAATTTCTTTATTTCACTTCTCCTAGTGAAATAAAGAAATTCGACATAATAGAAATGCAATAATATATCATAGATTCTTCTTAGAAAGGTCTTTGAACAGTGCGTTCTACGGTACCGAAACATGAACACTTACAGCGCGGCTGGTCCATAGCTTTAAAGTCGCGCAGCGGGCTATGGAGCGAGCTATGCTTGGAGTTTCTCCGAAGGATAGAATTCGGAACGATGTTATCGGACAGAGAACTAAAGTTATCGACATAGGTCACAGAATAAGCAAGTTGAAATGGCAGTGGGCTGGCCACGTTTGTCGAAGGACCGATGGCCGTTGGAGCAAACGAGTCCTAGAGTGGAGACCAGATGGACGGACGACCTGAAAAAGGTAGTTGAGACAGACTGGATGCGGAAGGCGGAGGATCGGAGAAAATGGGGCACATTGGGAGAGGCCTATGTCCAGCAGTGGATGCGGTGGGCTAATGATTGGCATCATAGATTAGATATTCAGCCTCTGTGGTGTGGCACTAGTGAATGCGGCCGCTACGAAGGAGGGCAGGTTAAATCCCCGCTCAGTGCAAATATTTATATGCATGAATAGGTATTTGTCACGTTAGTTATAAAAGAAACTTTACCTGTATCCCAATAAAGATTGTTTTCCGTCCAACACAACTGACCAATCCGCTCATCATCACGTTCACAGCAGACAAGGCCGATTGGATACCAAATACCATTGTCATAGCAAAAGTGTTCATAGAGCAGTCAGTATTCTGAAATTAATTAACAAATAACATTAGCATGTACATGATATGCTATGCCATGCCTCTGTGACTTGGCGGTAGTGAAGTAGTGCTTCGCAGAAGGTGCGGATTCGATCCCAGTTCAGTGCAAATATCTGTATGCATGAATATGGATTTCTGCATTGATTTGGTCATGCTTTGGAGAGCACGTGAAGACGTAGTTAGTCCAACAACTGCAATTCAATTCATTTTTTTTCAGACTAAATAGTCCATATTGATTGTCAGTAATTCATTGCTGATGATTATGTGAAAAAATCTGCGGCTAAACATGCTGTATTTGTATATATGTAAGACCTTATGTTACCATGTTTATGAGCAAATACATTATTTTATTCTACTCATGTCTTAGAGCTACTTTAGTCAAAATTACAAGAATAAAATAATACCAGAAATAAAAATAATAACAAAAAGAAATAATAAAACAGAAACAGGAAACACCCGACCTGAGTGGATCAATATCTTCTCTCCGGTATAGGTACAGAAACATGTCTTCCGCAGCCATGCATCGATATTGTCAATGGGTTGTGAAAGTCAGATGGCAGTCACTTCACGGAAAATATTGAAGTTCAGCAAAATTATTAAAAATTAGCAAAATTACGCCTCAGTTTCATCAAGTAAAACTATATATCGTCATAATGACTTTACATAATTAATAATAGTTTGCATGACTGGCATAATTGTTACTGTTGTTAAATCATATTTCATTATTAGTTAGCATGATATAATTATTATGTTTATAAACAATGAATTTACTGATCCAGCGGTTCAATGAGTTCACGTTTCTGAATGTACGATTGATTATTTGATAACCTCATGTTGTAATATAGAAGCGATCATTATATTTCATTAGGCAGAGATTTATTTTAACCTACTTCAAAAAAGGAGGAGGTTATAATAAATTCGGATGGTTACGGAGAAAGAACGTAAGTATCAACAGCCCATCTCATCCGAAGGGTGTTGTAAGAGGCGAGTAATGGAAAAATCACTGCGAGAGAAGGAAAACTCGAAATAAAATCCCTGAACCAGCGAGAAAACAGTAGGCCAAAGCCACCCAACACTGGGAGAGGCCTAGTCCAGTAGTGGAATTCGAGGGGTTGATTGATAGTAAAATTCATCGCAATGTTTCTCTGGTATTTTATTTTTTGTTTTCATTTATGGTAAGCTTTTTTTATCTTTAGATCTTTGTTTATGCATTTATTGTGATTAACCTCGAAATTTTGCATGTTAAGCTGCTTATTGTATATACGGTATATATGTACTGTATAGGGCAGTTTAACATCAAACAGTAATATACAGCCCAGACTCCGCCTCAGATGCATGACTCGAATCAACAATAGTGCCCGGTAAATGGCAATAGGCTCACCCCCTATGACGTGGGACAGAACACAATAATTGGTGAAATGTGGGTGTTAATTCACCTCTGCCTAACCCTCCGGGAGCGGCGTGTTTATGCTCCCGTGCCTGGCATGTATGGATATTTTTTATATACGAATGAATATACTTATAATATTCATTCGTTAATTCATTTTTTATATTTTTTACAGCACTTAGGTTAACAGAACATTACAACATTCTTTATGAGTATTTTCTCAATTCATTTGGGGCTGGCTTTCTAGTCTAACTAAGATGCGGCTGAACATTTTTTTTTATGTTGGCAGACAAGCACACGGCCCACTAAATAGAAAGAAGTTACTGTGGCCTACTGTCTAGTAGCCCACAGTAACTTCTTTCTATTTAGTGGGCCGCAACGCCAAGGGAGCCACACTCGCACTGCCAACCCTGTAAGCACAAGACTTTCAGTGCCGTCAGTGTAAAACACAAAGCAGGACAAGCTTTTGACCTTTCCACTGACAGTACAAAATCTCTCCAGCGAGCTCTGGCTACCCTACTCACCGCCGGGAACACAACATAAGGTTATTATGGCCGCGATATTCTGTAGGGCGGAGGTACTTCCCCAGTCGGACTGCTCAATTGAATGGAAATACCGTCGTATTTCCTGTGACCTCCACAATCTATTGATGATATTGAGGTTCTTTAGTTAGACTAGTCGGTCTTTTGAGGGCTTTAACTACTTGTAACGACTACCATTACAGTTAACAAAATATTACAATGCGTTAGACAAAGATTTAAAATTCATTGATAAAGACGAGAGAAAAGTAACCGCGGTAACCTAGTGGTATGGGTAATGGACTGCTGAGACGAGGTCTCGGGTTCGATCGCAGGTTTTACCATGGCACACACCAATGACATTTCGATGCTTTTCGAAGTTATGTGTGTATAAGTGCCCGGTTAATGGCAATACGCTCGCCACCTATTACATTGGGACCTAAACATAAACTGGCGAAATGTGCGTGCTAGCACCTCTGCCTACCCCTTAGGGGATATAGGTGTTTGTTTATGTTATGTAATAGAGACGTTATGTTAAGTAGACTAAGTGTATGTTTATAAATAGAGCAAAAAAAAGTAAAGTCTTCTGAGTTTCTTACCGAAGTCTTCTCAGGTCGGGGCCGCGTTTCGAACCGCTCGGTGGTCCACTTACTAAACTGATATTCATATTAGTTTTTTTTTATGTTTTGTAAGTGCCGATATAATGGTCTATACAGAAAAAAATGATTTTTGACTTGACTTGACGTGCGCTCACGATCGCATCGTTAGGTTAGGAAAAGCGTGATAAATGGAAAAGTCTGTAGGAGGTAGGACACGGCGGTATTTCCGCCCAATTGAGCAGTCCGACTGGGGAAGTATCTCCGCCCTACAGAATACCGCGGTTATAATAACTTTGTGTTGTGTTCCCAGCGGTGAGTAGGGTAGCCAGAGCTCACTGGAGAATTTGTTTTGTCAGTGGGATGACTACAGGCTTGTCCTGCTTTGTCCTCTACACAGACGGCACAGAGACTGTGCTTACAGGGTCGGCAGCGCGAGTGTGGCTTCTCTAGTGTTACACACGTCCATAGGCCACGGTAACCACTTTCCATCAGGTGGGCCGTGTGCTTGTCTGCCACCTAAGTTGTATATAAAAAAAAGTGAAAATCATAAAAATAGGTACTCACTTCTTCTATAACGGTGGTGTTTTGGTATGCTCTAATCATTTGGCATATTGTAAGATGCTTGTTGCCATTAGTGACGAAGGTCATGAGCACATTCACGATATAAGGTAGCCATATCATGAAGGAGTTTATGCTGAAAACACAATCAGAAATATCTTATATTCGCATTTAAAACTAGCTGTTGCCCTGCGGAGCACGCGAGGATGTTGGTTATCACGACAAAACATACCCTATGTCCTTTTTCAAGGTCAAATCTATTCCTATTCCAAATTTCATCAAAACCGGTTCCGCAGTTTAGGCGTTAAAGCGTAATATACAGACGGACAGACTGACAGAATTGGTTTTCCTTCCCGAAACCTCTCCACTAACACTTAAACTTCATAATATGGTATTAAATTTCAAATTGACTTTTAAATATTATTACGAATCTTTTGTATGGGAGTATTTAAAAGTGTTGTTTTTAGACTTTTTAAGAAGGAATTTAAAAAAAAATCTCTCCGTAAGATTCTTTCTCGTACTTCAAGGAATATTACAAAAAAAAAAAAAATTGCGAAATCAGTTCAGCTGTTCTCGAGATTTGTGCTTAGCAACACATTCAGCGATTCTTTTGTATACTACAGATATCCAATCAAAATCTCGAATTTCTATCGTTTCCTATTTTTCATACAGATCGGTTCAGTGGTTTTGGCTTGGATGAGTAATAGACTCACAGACAAACAAAGTTACTTTTGCACTAATGATATCAGTATGAATTAAGACATAAAGAACATAAATATAACTCGAAGAATGAGAGAGAGACATTAACTCACCAAATATAACTGATAACAAACAGAGAAGACACCAAAATGGTATGTTTCATAAGTGGTGGCCTCAGCAAAGACGCAGCCTGAGCTATTAGCGACCTGAAGAAGCCTTTTGCTGCCGATGTTGAGGAACCTTCTTCTAGTAGCACTTCATCTACCTAGAAGATAGTAGAGAAGACATGAGTAAGATGTAGTTTGGATGTATATACTCAAGATATATTATTAAAAAAAAGCAATTAGTAGGTAAATTTCCTGTATTTCCGTCCAATTGAGCAGTACAACTGGGAAAGTATCTCCGCCCTACAGAATACCGCGGCTATAATAACCTCGTGTTGTGTTCCGGGCGGGGAGTAGGATAGCCAGAGCTCACTGGAGTGTTTTTGTGCTGTCAGTGGAAAGACCAAAAGCTTGTTCTGCTTTGTCTTTTTCACTGACGACACAGAAACTCTCAATGCTAGTAGGGTTGGCAGCGCGACTGTGACCTTCTTGGTTTTGCACGCGTGCATAGGCCACAGTGATCACTTTCCATCAGGTGGACCGTGTGCTTGTCAGCCACCAAAAATAAAATTGGAAGAAGTTCACATTCAGTTCTCGTTTGTAGTAACCTATGGACGTATGCAGAGACATTACATTCGCCCTGCCGACCCTCTAAAGCCTTCATATTGTAGTCGCGAACGTGCGCGGGATGAACGTGCGCGGGATGAAGTTTTTCTCATACTGCACTATTCGCACTGTTTTTCAAATATTTCCATTTTGACCCCAGGCAAAGACAACTTTAATTTTATTAGTTTGGATGTGTAACTGTACAGTTGATTGATAGCGCTTAATAAAACTTCCTCAAATACATACATACATATAATCATGCCTTTATCCCTGAAGGGTTAGACAGGTGAATTAACATCCACATTTCACCAATCATTGTTTTCGACCTCACGTAATACGGGGTGAGCCTATTGCCGTCTTCCGATCATTATTTTGAGCCTTGTGTCTGTGTCTGAGTAGTATATATCTGTCTGATGTTAAGCAGCCCTATCCCTTAGTCACCTTGTACGACACCGCATAGGAAGAGATGGGGTGGGCCAAATTCTACTCTGTCGGGAACCACACGGCACCTCAAATGCCATCGATAATTAATAGTCTGATGTAGGAAAGGGACTCCCTTGTTCGCACTTAGCCTCCTTTTTGGGCCATTGTGCGTGCAGAGTACTGGCTAGAGTAGCCAGCCTAGCTCCGTCCAGAAGCGCAGGAGCTTACTGGGGGCTTCACAGGCTTCGCGGAGCGACCTCACTGTACCGAGGATTTGTGATCGTTGATTGACTACTGCCTCGCATTCCAGTATTACGTGGGCGGCCGTTTCCTCGGCAACAAAATATAGTCTAATGTAGATAATAATATAATAATAAAATAAGCAAAGTAATAATATAATAAGCAACTAACCTCATAAGTGTTAGCGCTTTTCCCAGTATTCATCCTATATATTCCTCTCAAAACTTCAAGAGCTTCTTTATGCTTGCCAACGGTGAGAAGGAATTTTGGACTTTCGTAAGCAAAACTGACACCGAGAGCACTGACAGCACTTGGAAAAGAATATATCAAGCCAAGCACTCTCCAGGAGTTGAACTGAATACCCAATATTGGAATATAGAAGGAAAACTTGAGTGGAAGAATCGGGATCGCAATTACTGAAAAATAAATATGATCACTTTTAAACTTTCGAGTTCTCCTGACCGTAAGCTGAAGTCTCAGGAAAGAAGGTCACCATTATATACACCAATAAAGTAAGAGGAGGCCCTCGGATTGACCTCATTAGATGCTTTTTCACCCGGAGGACTCGGGACTATAAGAATCAGGAAACACGTGTGCTCATAAAGAATTCTTAGACTTTATGGTACGGGTACTCCTGCTGGCGATCGGGTTGGTTATGCCTGACCTAAACCAATTTAACCCACACGCCGCCCCTTTTACGGTCTTGAATCTTAAGATGTAAGGTGGCTCAATAAGGAATTTCCGTCGCACCTTAGCTGACCCTGGGCCATGTCCTGTCCTTGGCATCCCCTACAGAGTTATAAACATCTTTCACCACACCTCCTAAACAACGGACAAGGCTCTTACGCAGATTTCCCTTTAGAGTTGATCATCGACGGCAACTACTCCAAAAATGTTTATTTTATTTTCTTTTTTTGGGACACAAAACAGTTATACAGAATGAAAGTTAACTTTATATATCATTTGGTAAACATATAATAACCGACATTTATGTCCGTGAAATAATGTAGTATTTAAAAATGTTAAGGTACATAAAATATACTATTATAATATACAATTACTTACAAATTTATATAAAACTATGCTAACTATACAATATATACAAATATAGAATGGAGAAAAAGAGGGAGACTGCAATTTTAGGCATCGAAAAATTCCTTCCCATCGATCTCTACTGGTACCGTGCCCAAGAGGCTGCGGCATTACCACGCTGAATGGCGATGCCAATTCTTTGAGCGAGGTAAAGACCAGCCTTAAAGTCACGGGAAGCGTCGATTAGTTGCTATTTCTAGTATTTAAAAGAGTTAAAATTTAGCTAATCCTGTGCCATATTGAATCAAAGAAGTGAAGATATAGCATTCTAAATTCGTTGTGCGAAAATACATAAATTAACAAAGTGCGTGTTTAAAATATCTAAAAGGCAACGCAGAGGCGCGCGTTCCCCGGCGTTGGTTCTACACTTCGCAGTATGGAACAGCCTGGATTCACGCGCCCCTCGCCAGTTTACAGTTCTTGGTACAATGTACCATATATTGTTACAAATATTCCCTGCAGCATCATGGCTTTTAGAAGGTTACGATAACGTCATGGGAATGATGATGATGATGATAACATACCTGCCATCAAACCGGATATCAGCAGAAACACACTAGTGCATAAAATAACCAATCCGCTTCTTTTAGCCATTGGAGTACATTCACCCAGTATGGTGATACACAATGCGAACGCTCCAGCCATACTGGAAATTTAAAATAATATTTTATAATTGCTCACATACTTATTCACCCCTGTAAATCCCCGCTGGGGTAGCCAGAGATGTATTAAGTCAAGGTTCTCCATTTGGTGGAAAAAGGTGCAGGGCCGCTTAGAACTCAGGCTCAGAATTTCCAATATTTTGACAATGGACACGTATAGGAGGTAGGACACGGCGGTATTTCCGCCCAATAGAGCAGTCCTACTGGGGAAGTAGCTCCGCCCTACAGAATACCGCGGCTATAATAACTTCGTGTTGTGTTCCCAGCGGTGAGTAGGGTAGCCAGAGCTCACTGGAGAATTTGTGCTGTCAGTTGGAAGACTAAAGGCTTGTCCTTATAGGGTTGGCAGCGCGACTGTGACTCCTCTGGTGTTACAAACGTCCATAGGACACGGTAACTACTTTCCATCAGGTGGGCCGTGTGCTTGTCTGCCACCTAAGTGATATAAAAAATATATATATCTCGATATTTACCCATGGCAACCATAACGCTGGCAACAGTGTCGAATATCGCAAACAAAATAAAATATCCTGATATAATATATTGATCATGATAGCTTAAATACTTTTCATAACAAGCTTAGTAGTTAAAGAGTCGGCCGAAAGGTCTTGGGTTAGCATCCTGGCAATTACAATACAGATATGAACCCACACCTCACACAAGCCTACAATATGAAGTTCTTCAAAAGGGGCATTAGAAGGTTTCTTCAGGGTCGGCAGCGCCAGTGTAACGCCTCTGGTGTTGCACACGTCCATAAGCCACGGTAACCACTTCTCATCAGGTGGGCCGCGAGCTTGTCAGTCACCTAAGTGGTATAAAAAAAAAATTTGCTGACTCCAGGTCAGCAAATTTTTTTAGGGGTTAGAGGAAATAATAGTAATTTTGGTTCTAATATTCTTAATAAAAAAAGATGATTTACACTACTTACGAAGCAGAAGAGATCAATTTTAGGACGCTCAGCACGATCCAATGAGGTGAGAAGGCTGAGCAGGTCCCAGCAATGAAACCCATCGTCATTGAGATTATCAAGATATTCTTCCTGCCTCGAGTGTCGCCCAGATAACCCCAGATGGTGGAGGTCAGAATGATACCTAAATGTGAAATAATCAATTTTTACTACTAGATTTATATCAGCAAATCAACTGGACACAAATTGTAAAAATTGCATGGGTAAGTATTACAAATATGTTTAGCGCAAAAGATGACAACTGGCTAACATAATATTTATTTAATCACTAACAGTTATTTGTCTATTTATCTATAATCACTAATTAAAGCTATTATTATAAATACATTAATAATATAAAAAAAAATAAAGCTAAGTTAAAATCACGGAATTCGTCCGCATCACTTGTCTTTTATGGTAGCGTTCAAATCAAATCTGACTTAAGAAAAGGCCAGCCTTCTGGTCACGAGAAACGTCGACCATACACTTCGCAATCTCCCTGAAGAGATTGCGAGCACTCGGACCCCACGGCCCAAACGTTTCGACTCCAAACGGCACAAATTGATAATCACCAATGAGATTGGTGATAACCAGATTAGACTTTGTTCAAATTAGACTCTGTTCAAAACTGTGGTTCAAAACTATGAAATTTAAATGTAAACAAAATATAGAAATATAATAAAATAAATTGTAATGTCTGTTTGTAACGAAACGAGTAAAACCGGTGAATGACCGAAATTGTCGTGAAAAGGATAAATAACAGCTTTTCACCAAAATATCTTGGTAGATATTCAGAGTTGTTGGAAGATCAGAGTATCTTAACATACAATGAATTTCTGATACCTTTTTTTTTTTCATGCGCAAAATCCCCACGGATACCTCCCCACCGGAGCCGGTGGAGGAGGTTATGTCGGACTCGAACTGACTAAAACGCACGCCGCCTGTGGGTCGCTTTGGTTGCCGAAGGTGAGGTAGACAGGCGTATCCCTCGCACCCCGACCGACCCAGGGCCATCTCTCACGATCTGGCCCTCTTCTCGGGTGTGGGGACTGCAGAGTCCCCAACTCGTCCCCGGAAACGGGGAGGCGCGCCAGGCGCTTCTGCCAGGGTGACAGGCGGCTTCACCTGTCACCCCCAGGCCGGCGCTCATCGGGGGCGGAGGTCGTTCATCGACCTCCGACGCCCGAGTTGCCTTCGTACGCGGGCAGCTTGTCTTGCGATCCTTCGTCGCTCCCGCTGCCGCTCCCGCCCCGGAATTTCTGATACCTATCAATCAATCAGCACAGCAAAGAATTGTTTGTATGTCTGTTAGTTTGTAATGAGTAATCTCCGAAGCAACTGTGCATATTTTTTAATGTAGATACAGTGTTGAAATTTGCATATTAAATTCGAGGGTTCATTGTTTATTTTTAATTGACATTTTTATTTTTCTGGAGGCGACTACCATCCAACTTCCTAATCCTGAGGTCCTGGAATGTCTTCGCCAGGCTTGCGTTATGTAAATATGTCTAGCTACTACGCTCTTACCTGCAAGTGGTACACAGGCAAGCAAACCCTGCTGAGTATTCGTAGTGTGGAGCTCACAAACGCTGGCAGGTACCAGGTAAGACACGCTGAAGAGCTCGAAACACATGCCCGTTATGATACTGGAGCTGAGCAGGAACATGCACAGGTTATACCGCCCATAACCTGGAAATAAACAGAATGCATGATATAATCTGGGTGCCGCGTGGTTCCTGGCAGAGTAGAATTTGGTACAATCCAACTTTTCCCATGCGGTGTCGTACAAGGCGACTATAGAATAGGGCTGTTTAACGTCACACAGATAAATACGGCCCAGACTCAGATGCATGGCTTGAGTCAACAATAGTACACGAAGACAGCAATAGACTCACTCCCTATTCAATCAATCAACTAGCCCATCGCAGTCCACTGCTGGACTAGGCCTCTCCCAATGTTGGGAGACTTTGGCCTACTGTTTCCACGCTGGCCAGACGGGTTGGTTCAGGGTTTTATTTCGAGTTTTCCTTCTCTCGAAGTGATATCGTCTGCGTATGTTTCCATTAGTCGCCTCTTACGACACCCTTCGGATGATATGGGGTGGTGATACTTGTAGTCTTTGTCCGTCATTACATGGACCCCCCTATTACGTGGGACCGAATTCAATTATTGGTGAAATGTGGGTGTTAATTCACCTCTGCCTAAACCTCCAGAGATAAAGACGTGATTATATGTTTGTGATAAAGACACTAATAAAGGAATTCTCCAGAAACCTTGCGAGGTATTGATCCTAGAGTGTTGGAGCATTGCCCTTTTTGTTGAAAAAGGCAAATCTGCGATACGTCACACTATCAAGCTTTTGTATGAATCTGTGTGTGTGTGTGTGTGTTTAGTTACCGACATAAATCTTGACTCCTGTGATGTCACAACATCACGTAATAGATAACAGTACTAACAATAAGTACACCAGTATAAATTTTTCAAAGAGGTAAGACACAACGATATTCCCATCCCAATTGAACAGTTCGACTGAGGAAGTACCTCCGCCCTACAGAATACCACGGCTATAATAACCTCGTGTTGTGTTCCCGGCGATAAATAGAGTAGCCAGAGCTCACTGGAGACTTTTTCTGCTGTCAGTGTGAAGACTAAAGATTTACCCTACTTTGTCTTCTGCACACAAGGCACAAAAACTCTCTGTTCTCACTGGGTCGGCAGCACGAGTGTGACTCCCCTGATTTCGCACAGGCTCATAGACCACGTTAACCACTTTACATCAGGTGTGCGGTGTGCTTGTCTGCCACCTAAGTGGAATAAACAAATCTTTTGAGGATGTGAGGACCAATAATGGGTTATTATCAAATAAATCTGCTCCCTCCACAGACCGTTTCTTTTGCGGGTTGGGGATAAGATATACTGTGGATCTGAAACACTATTTTTATGCCTGACGAAAAACGAATACAGTGTAAACATATGCGTTTGAGATTATGGATGACATAATACTATGAGTGTATGACAACGTGTGTAAACAAATATCATGCTCTTTTACACATTGTTATCGCAACGTGTACAATGTTTACATTTCCACAGATTGGTATCCTTCTCCTGCTAGTTTGAGAGAATGTTTATATGCTTGAATGGATCATAGGCTTTTTACACCACGACTTATTTGTTCCAGGATTCGAACTAACCCATGACACTTGTTAAGTACGGCGTTTTATAACATGGTATGGTATGAATCGCACATAAACTTGGGCTGGGGCGATTCATACCGTTATATGAAACAATAAAATGTCGAACATATTTTAATAAAAAAACAAATTGATGGACTACAATGAAGATATTTTCCTTCCCATGATTTCTATGGTGAACGAGAACGAAAAACTACACTACGCGGGTAGAGCTGTGTGCATCATGGGGATTTTGCGCACGTAAAAAAAAAAAAATATTGCATATGGCATAACTAGACTTTTAAGCAACAGGGAAATGATTTAAACTGTCACAAAAAACCTATTTGGGCTCGCATAGTGGAGTATTGGACCCATAGTTTAATTTTAATGTGTCTACTGTTTTTGATTTGATGTACCTGCTAACTGTTGTACTGCCTACCTGTTTGTATTTGGTGGGTGCCCGCTGTTTGGGGCCTGAATAAAATATTTTCTTTCTTTCTTTCTTTTCTTTCTTTTACCTTTTATGTTTAAGTTAGCTTACTTTAAATCCATTTATACATGTAAATTAGAAGTACAATTAGTTGGGAAAAATTAACATCTTAAAAATAAATTTATGAGAAAATAAATATTACAATAAAATTTACCAATTTTTGAATAATACACTACAATATTAATATGAACTATTTTGAATTGTCTTGCATACCTATATTGTAGGTATAATTATTAATTAAATCAAAATGTAAAATTTGTACGCCACAACTGGCGGAATATGAGATCCGCCATTATAATGTAAACATCACTTTTGTACCCTTATTCAACAAATAAAGAACTTTGACTTTGAATAATAATAATAGTAATAATAACATTTATTGCAACAAAATTAAACAGCTGACAGTAAAAATAACATAATATAAGTTCTTTAAATAACGGGGACTTCAGGATACATGAAAGCTATTTTGAGGACATTCGTAAAGTCAGCCACTTAAATTAGGGAGAACCCTGTATCTTAAGAGACATGAAATAACATTTAACAGATTTTTTTTAAATAAATGGGATCTACTAACTTGTCCCAAAATAAAATTTTAAATCATTGCTCGTATAATCTATATTTATAAAAATCAATTGCTGTTCGTTAGTCTCGCTAAAATTCGAGAACGACTGAACAGATTTATCTTATCTTGGTCTTGAAATATTCGTGGAGGTCAAGGAAAGGTTTAAAAGGTGAGAAAATTTCGAATAATTGCCGGAAACCGACATCTACGCGGGCGGAGCCGCGGGCAAAAGCTAGTATTCTATACACTTATGACCAGCTTAAAGATTTTTTTAGATAGATAAAGAACCAGATACTATCGAATTACCCGAGGGAGCCCATCTTGTTGGCCCTTAGCGAAACCGGGGTGTGAGGGGTAGGCCAATAGCAATTTCACCTCCGGCAACAAATGTGCAGTTTTAGTCGGTTCGAGTTCGATATAACATAACCACCTAAAATGTCACTTTTGAATGCCCCCTAAACTTAACAATTTTCAAGATATATGAAGGCTTTGAAAAAATGCCGATTTCTTGTCCATTGACCAGGTTTTCTCTCTAATTCTCCATCATGTCTAATGTGTCAAAAATATAAAATTGTAAACTAGCTTTATACGTGTTACTGTTAGAAACTCCTTCATCTTAACTCATTTGTACACGCGTTCTTGTGGAATGCAACCTGGACTCTAATCCTATTGCTTTGTATTATTATTGTATTTCTTATTGGTTGTGCGTACGTGTGAAAAAATAAATAAATAAATAAAAATAAATTTTATTATTTTTTTGGTTTTTATGTAGCAGATTATTATTTATTGTTTTAAGTGCTAAAATTAGAGGGTACGTAAATAGATGATTAATAGTATTTAATGACAACAATAAATAAGCGTCGGTAGCTTAATGGTTAGGGAGTCTACCTTACGGTAGAGAAGTCCCAGTTTCAAATTCTGGCCATTATACGAACAATAATATTCTTTGAAATTAAAAATTAAAAAAAAAAATCAACCAGCAATAATATATATAATAATAATAATATATATAATAATAATAATAATATATATTATAATAATAATATATATAATAATAATAATATAAATATAATAATAAGCCTCTACGCTTTATTAACTATTCAACAAGGTATAACAAACTAGGGTAGGTACTGTTAGAATTTTTGGAATAAACTTTAATAAAAGCCTCTTAGGTAGAAAAAATATATTTAATATATATATATATAAATAATTTTATTATTGTATTTCTTTTTACTTATTGTATTTTTATTCGCTACCTTTACATATATTTAACGTGTTTTCAAAAGTACAATTCAATCACTTCAGTATGTGATTCAAAATATTTTCAAGATGTGATTTAAAAAAAAGTCTATCACCCCACCTGTCATATTCAGCGCCTCCTCAAAAGGAACCCGGTTTATTTTCGACGTCATATCGCACTATTCACTATTTCTCTCACTTAATATTTCCAGTCACATTCCTAGTCGAAGTGCTACTGAGCCTGTATTTCAATATTCGCATTTTATAATCAAAAAGTTAATCAGTCGCGCGCGTTGTGATCGCGGAGACTGGGTTCCGCGGGTTTTACCGGTGAAGTGCTCAATACAGACAAAAAAATGTATTTTGTTGGCATTATACCAAAAGTAAAAATACACTGATATTGTATACACAAGACGAATAATGATAGGTGTGGGTGCTCTACAATTTCTTCCTTGGATAGATAAGAATGCACGTATGTTAAGAAATTTCGATTTAACAAACAAACTTTTCGCCTACATATAAAATTATTAGTAGCTATAGAATAATATGACGGAGAAAGAATAGAAGTATCACTAACCCTGGGCGGCCGGCGCCTCCTTCTGCGCGAAGAAAGAGGCGGGGCGGGAGCGGCAGCGGGAGCGACGAAAGATTGAAAGCCAAGCTGTCCGCGTAGGAAAGCATCTCGGGCGTCAGAGGTTGATGAACGACCTCCACCCCCATGAGCGCAGGCCTGGGGGTGACGGGTGGAGCCGCTTGTCACCCTGGCAGACGCAGGCCGCGCGCCTCGCGAGCCTCCCGTTTCCGGGTACGAGTTAGGGACTCTGTAGTCCCCACCCGAGGAGATGGTCAGATCGAGATATAGCCCTAGGTCGGCCGAGGTGCGCTCAAAATAAAACCCTGTATCAATCCATCTGGCCAGAGTGGATACAGTAGGCCAAAGCTCTCACGACATTGGGAGAGTCCTTCATTCAGCAGTGGAATACGATAGGCTAATAGATTGATTCTATAAGAGTAATAAAAGCAAAAAAGTCATTGATATTTAGTAAAAAAAAATTATACCACTTAGGTGGCAGATGAACGAGCGCATTAAAAACAACCGAAATTGTGTGAAACTGATGAAATATAATAATCCTGAACAGACAGCCCTTATTTTATTTGGCTAAGCAAAGAAATCGCATTATATAAAAGCAAACAATAAAACCTTTACATGCGTAACTTTGTACAAACCAGGTTACAATATAAACAAACCATTTTTGAAACCTTTAGCAGTATATCTGCTTGACTTGACTAATTTCTGAAAAAGCTGGACTGATTTTAACAAGACAATCACTAGTAGATACCTACCATTATAAGGGGTAACTTAGGCTACATTTGCATTTAATACTTGAAATTTTCCCATGCAGACAGGGACAGGCCGCGTGTGCTAGTCTGCTACTTAAGTGGTATAAAAAATTGTATTTATTGTACTTATCGTAACTAAAACTAAATGTTTAAATTTAAAATAAATCGATTACCTTTACACGCCTAATGTAGACTTGATTATCCACAATAATTTGAATTATTACGGGCATTGTTTCACAAGAAATAAATACGTAATAGTAAATCTTTATTGACGTTTTGTATTTTTTTTAAACCACTTAGTTGGCAGACAAGCACACGGCCCACCTGATGGGAAGCGGTTAACGTGGCATAAGGACGTATGCAACATCAGGGGTCACACTCGCGCTGCCGACCATGAAGAAACCTTCTGATGCCCCTCTTGAAGAACGCCATATTGTAGGCGCTTGGGAAAACCGCAGCAGGGACGTTTAAAACTTATGAAATATAATCATAATTTATTCAACAAATAACTTTTAAATATTAATCTATGTCATCTACAAATTATTGTTAATAATAATTGCTACGTGGTTCCCGGCAGAGTAGAATTTGGACCACCCCATCTCTTCCCGTGTGGTGTCGTACAAGGCGACTAAGGGATAGGGCTGTTTAACATCGGACAGATATATACAGCCCAGACTCAGCCTCAGATGCATGGCTCGAGTCAACAATAATGCCTGAAATACGGCAATAGGCTAACCCCCTATTACGTGGGATCTAATACAAGTATTGGTGAAATGTGGGTGATAATTCACCTCTGCCTAACCTTCTGGGGATAAAGGCGTGATTATAAGTATGTATGTATGTATGTACCTACAAATTAAATAATATGACGTCAATTATAATAATTATATCTACGACTTATTACATTTTACTTTTTTTTTAATAATAATAACAATAATAGGTAGCTGGGTCCAGATCTAGAAGCAGAAGGCGGTACTTTTCAACATTGCACGTATTGTGAGGGGATTACTCTCTCTCTCTCTCTGGAGCCCTAGCCACCGGTAGCTTAGTCTCTATACCCGATACCGGTGGCATATTTCCTATACCCGATACCGAAGATGTTTTAATAATAATAAATAACTTTACTGTCA
Source organism: Eilema griseolum (assembly GCA_963662185.1). Lineage (NCBI taxonomy): Eukaryota > Metazoa > Arthropoda > Insecta > Lepidoptera > Erebidae > Eilema > Eilema griseolum. Next base: position 23,805,841 of record OY759242.1, on the reverse strand, counting down.
TAAGAAATTATATTATAAATACTAGGTGAGATTAAACTGTACTGTACAGTTCTTTATTTTATATTTTGATTACTGTACAGAGTTCGAATTTCACCAGTGTAACCAACCGAGATCAGACTAAGCTGAGCAGAACTCACAAGATCCTCTTCAATGAGTGCATTAGAGAAATTAGAGCATAAAAGACCTAGTCTAGTCGGCTCCGAGCGCGGTTCCTCCCACTGGCAAGCTCCGCTCCTATTAAATCACCTGCCTCAAACTGAGACATGCTCGTATCTTGGGATTTGGTGGACATTCGGTGTTTTTATACACAGATCGTCAAATTACACCTCTTCTAAGTGGAAACTGATGGGCAGTCTATATTATTATATAGACTGTTCCTCAGTCAATGCGTGATATATTGTCCCCAGAATAGCAGTTCCTACATTGACGTTCTCACTGACGGACGAAGAGGTTCTCACATAATGAGGAACCATAATCTTGGGATCGGTTATCATTAAAATAACAAAGTTCAAACATAAAATTTGTTTACATACCTAATATCAAGATAATATAGAGTTATGTACATAATTTTATATTAATATATCTTATATGATGTTTTAATAAAAAAAATAAGTTTAAAACTAAAATCCGAGTACTGAAAAATCACGCTTTAAAAAGTGTTAAACATGAAAATATCAAGGATAGCCGTGGTCGTATGCCTCTTTCTTTACCCGAGAATTTTTTTTTGTTCGACTAAAGTGGCACTTATACAATTTTAATGTTGGTCATAGTCATCATTAGGCATTTATTGTTGTCTCCCAGCCAGAAGGACCGGTGGACGACCTAAAAAAGGTGGCCGGGTTGGATTGCATGCAGAAGGTGGAGAATCGGGGGTAATGGCACACATGTCCAGCAGGGGACTGACGTGTGACTGACAACTGGTTAATTTGATTTGACTCATTGTTTATTAAAAGTATATTTAATGTTTCACTGCAAATCGAATTTGTCACACAATTTGATTTTCAAATGTCATATAGACGTTAAAATTACACTTTTAAATTAATAACCTATGCAAAATATTCAATTTCACATAATATTAGAGTAGTAAGTCGACTAAAAATATATATGTCAAAACACACATAAATGTTTATAAAATTAAAACTATTGGTCCAAACTTTATCAAAATGTTCAAAGAACCAAATGCATCTATTCTGCATCGATCTAAAAAATAATTTTGCAAATCGGTCCAGACGTCTTTGAGTAATCGGTGAACATACATAAAAAAACATATTCCGACAAATTGATAACCTCCTCCTATTTTGAAATCGGTTTGTAATAGTTACTAAGGTAATCAATCAATTACCCTATTACAGGTGCAGTCTGTTGATGGGTACAGCAGTGTGCGGGGCAGGAGCAGCAGCGGGAGCGACTAAGCATCGCAAGCCAAGCTGCCCGCATATGGAGGCAACTCATGCGTCGGAGACCTCCACCCCCCATGAGAGGCCTGTGGGTGACGGGTGGAGCCGTCTGTCACCCTAGCAGAAGCAGGCCGCGGCGACGGCGCATGTTGCGCGTCTCCCCGTTTCCGGGGACGAGTTGAGGATACTGTTCCCACAGGGTCAGATCGAGAGAGATGACTCTGAGTCAGTCGGGGTGCGAAGGATATGCCGGTCAACCTCACCTTCGGCACCATCATTTACTCTATAGCAGGAGGTAGGATAGGCAGCTCTCTAGGAGGTAGGACACGGCGGTATTACCGCCCAAATGAGCAGTCCGACTGGGGAAGTACCTCGGCCCTACAGAATACCGCGGCTATAATAACTTCGTGTTGTGTTCCCGGCGGTGAGTAGGGTAGCCAGAGCTCACTGGAGAATTTGTGCTGTCAGTGGGAAAACTAAAGGCTTGTCCTGCTTTGTCTTCTAAACTGACGGCACAGAGACTCTACTGACAGGGTTGGCAGCGCGACTGTGACTCCTCTGGTGTTACAAACGTCCATAGGCCATGGTAACCACTTTCCATCAGGTGGGTCGTGTGATTGTCTGCCACCTAAGTGGTATAAAAAAAAAAGTTGGTTTGGGACCCGAAGACCTTAGTTAAACCCCCCACGCTTCCTACTGTTACTAAGTAAACTATATAAATATTAGCAGAAACGCAATTACAAACTCAGATACTCCCCTGATGGCCACCAGTTGCCGGGTGTGAGGTAGCCTTTGGCATATCTTTCGCGCAATCCGATTAACCCAGGGTCATAGAAGGTCACCTGGATGCGGGACTATGGCGTCGCTAGCTTCTTCCAAAATAGGGGACATGCACATCGCGGAGCCGTCTCGGCCTGCTTCCGCTTTGTTAAACATGACATAGGACGTTTCGAGTTTTTTTTTATTATATTCGTGATCAGTGTCATCTATAAACGCGGAAAGACACGTAATTAAGCAAATGTCATTAATATCAATAGGGAAGATGAATTCAAGCTATCCGGAAGGTGGAATCCAGTGATTAAGATACTAAAACCAAAAACTGACATAGTGAGTGTGGTGTGTCGCCAGCCTAACCGTTCATAATAAGTGTAATGGTGGGTAGGCGAGGCGCTCAAAAAATGTTCCCCGCATACATCTCGACGCTTAAAGACTAGTCAAGTCGTGACCACGGGTGCTGCAACGCATCCGAAACGTCGGCAGAAATAGTAAGTTCCAAGATATAATTCGCGAGAAGTCCCGATACCTAGTATAATTATGTAATGTCGTTAAGATCGAAAGTCGCTTGCAGTCTTAGTCTCTATGTGAAAGTTGTTGTCGGTTCGAGTCATATTCCATAATCCAATATTGGAGCATCACAGTGGTGTTGGCCCCGATATCAGATATCAAGCCTGACAATGTGAAAACCTATCCCTTAGTCGCTTTGTACGACACCGCATGGGAAGAAATGGGGTGGCCCTAATTCTACTCTCCCGGAACCACGCGGCAAATGGTGATGATAGTTTATTGAAATGCAGGTGTCAAACACCTTTTGCCTACATCTTGTATACTATTATTTCTACTGTAATACAAATACTTCTATTTATATTATCAATACAAATATTTAAATGTTCCATTGCAATAGCAAACTAACAATGTTTACAACTTATGTGAGCACATGGATTGGCATATTATTTATCTTTGGTTTCCCCTGTATACAAAATTATTCATCATCATCGTATGACGCTACTGAATTTTGCTGGCACTTCTTGTAACTTTCCACAATAGTACTTTTTGTAATGCAAAAAGCCCCTCGGATATTTTTTTTATACCACTTAGGTAGCAGACAAGCGCCCAGCCCACCTGATGGAAAGTGGTTACCGTGGCCTATGGACGTGTGTAACACCAGAGAAACCACACTCGGGCTGCCGACCCTGTAAGCACAGAGTTTCTGTGCCGTCAGTGTATAGGACAAAGCAGGACAAGCCTTTAGTCATCCCACTGATAGCACAAATTCTCCAGTGAGCTCTGGCTACCCTACTCAACGCTGGAAACACAACACGAAGTTATTATAACCGCGGTATTCTGTAGGGCGGAGGTACTTCCCCAGTCGGACTGCTCAATTGGGCGGATATACCGCCGTGTCCTACCTCCTAGTAAAATATCCTAGGATATAATCCTTGCTGAATCCGACAGGGCTGTTTAGGTTGAGTTGGACTTGAATGGACAAAACCACATACCTTCTAGGGTCTTCCGTGGGTGAGATAGCTATTGACATAACATCTCTTGGATTTTTCATGTATTTTTGCTGTGATTTCGTCCATGCGGACTTCGATGTGAGTTGTATTTACGCAGAGCACTGTTTTACATCAGACAGATATATACAGCCCAGACTCAGCCTCAGATGCATTGCATGGGTCGAGTCAACAAGAGTGCTCGGAAAACGGCAATGATGGTTTTTTTTACGTGCGGAAAATCGCCACAGATACCCCCACCACCAAAGACGGTGGGAGAGGTTATGTCGGACTCAAACCGACTAAAACACACGACGCCAGTGGGTCATTTTTGGTTACCGAAGATGAGGCTAACAGGCATATACCTCGCACCCCGGCCGACCTAGGGCCATCTCTCTCAATCTGGCGCTCTCCTCGGGTGTGGGGACCACAGAATCCCCAACTCGTCCCCGGAAATGGGGAGGCGTGCTGCCGCGCCGCCGTTGCCTGCTTCTAGCAGGGTGCTCCACCTGTCACTTCCAGGCCTGCGCTCATGGGGACGGAGGTCATTCATCGACCTCCGACGCCCGAGTTGCCTTCGTACGCGGGCAGCTTGGTTTACGATCTTTCGTCGCTCCCGCTACCGCTCCCGCCTCTCCATAGGTGAGATAGCTATGGGCATAATATCTCTCGGATTTCTCAATAGTACTTACCTATAAACTGCATTTATGTATGTAGTAAAACGCATTCTTATTCTTACTTTTATTAATTATAAATCTATGATTTCTTCCACGCGAACTTCGCGTGGAAGAAATCATATGAGTTATATATGAGTTTAAGCCTAGACTGGAAAACGGCAATAGGCCCACCCCCTATTACGTGGGACCGAATACAATGATGGTTATATGTGCGTGTTAATTAACCTCTGCCAACTCTCCAGGAATAAAGGCGTGATTTTATGTATGTCTCTAATATTTTCTTGTTACTCGTTATACCATCAGCTACCTAAAAAGCTAAAATCGTTTCAAGATTACACGGGACAAACAGAAAATTACAAGTCATTTGAAATCATTAGAAAACTGTTATTTTCATGTTACAGACAATAGATGATTCATATAATATGTTTTAGTTAATTATGGAAACATTTCTCAGTAAGCATCTGCGTATGACAAATATGGTGCAATATTTATAACTATTTACACAATTATTTAGCAGATGGAGCATTACTTGCACATTTTTGTCACAGCTCGATGTAAATTAAACTCAAAGTGATACGAATAATTGATAAACACTATCGCTTTTTAACCCCCGACGCAAAAACGACGGGGTGTTATAAGTTTGACGTGTCTGTGTGTGTGTTTGTGTGTCTGCCTGTGGCATCGTAGCGCCTGAACGAATGAACCGATTTGAATTTAGATTTTTCTGTTTGAAAGGTAGTAGTCGGGAGTGTTCTTAGCTAAAAACAATACAATTATAATTATTATGAAATGAAATGCAAGCAAGGTAAGCAGGTATTTCGTACCCTTTCTGTTCGGGTCAGGTTATTGTTGCATTTAGAAATTACTGTCATGTCAAATTTATAATGTCGTATTGTTTACCAACGAAAAATGAAATGAAGGTGTACATCATCATCATCATCTCAGCTGCATATAGTCCACTGCTGCACACAGGCATGGATTAACGGAACGACCGATCTAAGGCAGCCTGTCTTCAGTGCTTCCCGGCGACCCCAAACCACGTTTGTCCGCACGCGGTCGCTACTTTAGGTATATATATAATAAAACAAGAAAATTCTTCAAACTTTTATTGAATAATTGTGATCATCGGCCATACTAACGTCACTGTCGGAAGAGTGAATGTATTCAGAATCAGACTCTGTTTCACTATCACTAGCCGTAGATATGATAAATCGATCCATTTCTTCATCTATAACACCGTCATTTTTTATATATTCCTCCTCTAAATGTTCTACATGCTTGCACTGAGCGGCCCAATCTTCCGCTGTAATACTTTCAAAAGCCTCTTCCGTTATTTTTACGATTTCCTTAGGATCTTGGGCCACGTTTTTATCCGCCACCCGTCTTTTCACAAGGCTCCACATTTTTTCGATCGGATTGAGATCGCAGTGATAAGGCGGCAACTTTAGGACTTCGTGATTGTGTGATTTCAATAATTCATCAACAACATATGTTGGAGGTCCTTTGTTTTGTTTGACTAGGTCAAACAATACAGCCTTTGTCCACGTGTTTTCAAAATAAATTCCCTTTTCTTGCAGCCATTCTTGCATACTACTTTTTAAGCTCGACATTGTTGGTGCCTTGTTTATTTGAGTACAATGGTAAGGAGCATTGTCCATTACTATGAGAGATCTTTCAGGTAGGTTCGGAATCAATTTTTCATTCAACCATTTCAAAAAATTTGTAGCGTTCATGTCGTCGTGGTAATCTGAAGATTTGGATTGTGACTTAAACATCAACAATGCACCACTTATGAATCCATTTTCTGTTCCCGCATGAGCGATTATCCAACGACTTCCCGATGAGTCTGAGACATACATACCTGGCTCCTCCTCACTCTGCCAACAACTTTTAGCGTGATACGTATTATGTATATAGGTCTCGTCTAAATATACAACCGGTTTTTTTTCTATGGTGCGATTTCTTCGCATCCTTTCCAAATATCTGGTACGCCATGCAGTGATATCATAGCGTTCCATAAGCAGTTTACGTTTTGATTGCCATCGTTTATATTTGAAACCTATGCTGTGTAATATTCTGTGCAATGTTACAATGCTTCCCTGATAATTTATATCTTCTCTCAAAACTGCGCGTAATTTACCCAATGTGGGCAATTCTTTCCTCACAACATAAAAAAAGTGAATTTTGGCGCACAAATCGAACCCATCCAAGTCGATTTTTTTGGGATGCGGGCGACTCTTCCCCGGGGTGACGATTTTCGTTGCAGTACTAGCCGCTTTTTTTCCTTCTTTTGTGATTCTTGACACCGTTTTCTCCGACACGCCTGCAATCATATTATACATGAATCAGCATAATTTGCACTTTTATTATAATTTAAGATCTTGTGTAATTATACTATTTTTACAAGTTAAGCTTAATATAATAATAATAAATAAATATTCCACAACATTATCTTGTAATGGAATCACAGTGGAATCTAGAATACGGATAAACATACTTATATACTTTTCTTGTGAATATGTATTCACAAGAAAAGTATATAAGTTATATATTATAAGTTACACATTATATATAGAAACACCCAGACTAATGCATAGCGTAGTGATAATTAATGTGTAATTAATATTCTAATATTCTAGGACAATTTACACCTACTATAGAACCACCCAGACCAATGCATATATTCATATTCATGCACACAAATATTTGAACTGAGTGGGAATCGAACCCGCGCCTCCTGCGTAGCAGTCGCGTGCACTACCACCACGCTACAGAGGTCGTCGTTACTTCATAGTTAAAATTAAAATATTATTGTCTCATAAATAAAAATACTAAACCAAATATTCCCATCTTAACGGCAAAAAATCTTCATATAGCAACCCTAAAAAGTACCTGTCATGGCGGCAACTCTCTTGCGAACATTGTTTACTGGTATCAAAACACCTTGATTCTGATGCTCCGCTTCACAGAATTCCTTCACCTTCAATATAATTTCTCGACCCGCACTTTTTACAACTTTTGGCATCGTAAACAATCCTATTAGCGCGCTTAATCCAATTAAAAACACAACAATATCTACCACAATACACACCCTTGATAACATCGACAATCGACAACATGGCTGATCTGTCAAATTTAGTTCCACAAATCACCGTGGGACTTCTTTTATGAAAAGGACTTTAGGTTTGAAAAAAATTGGCAGAGGAGAAATAACACCCACATTTCACCAATTATTTTTTTTTATTTTATTTTTATTTTATTTTCTACACAACACAGATTACAATTGTGATTATCATGAAATTAAGATTATACAATCAAAGTCTGAATTGCAATCCAAAAACTTGTGCAAATAGAAAAACCAAGAAGAATTAATTAACACTAAGTACTTAATAACTATTCAAAGTAATATATACACATATTTATGGCAATTTAGTTAGTAACATAGTTGGGCTTGGGTGTGGAATAGAGGACACTCTTGAGTGAATTAACATAGGTTGCGATTTTAGCGAATATATCTAGTTCTGAGTTATTTTTAGCCATATCATTATACTGACGGGCCATCCTGACCAGGGGGTTATAGAAAGATATGTTGTTTTTATAAACCTGTAAGGCAAAAAGATTTGTATGATTAGATCTGCGTGCGCTGTGTCTGGTGTTGAAAGTTATTTGGGAGAGCAAGTAAGGGGTATCCAGTTTCGAGTGAATTATTTTATAAAGATGAACTGAATCAAGATATATGCGACGGGTTTCCAACTTTTGAACATTATATTTTATGAGCCTGCTTTCGTAATTAAGATTTGTGCGACCTAACTGTTGACGGTAGCATAATATTCGTAAGCATTTACTTTGAACGCCTTCAATTGCATCTATATGCACCCTGTAGTATGGTGACCATATTGGACTGCCAAACTCCAAAACGCTTCTAACAAGTGCATAAAATAAAAACAGTAGTGTTTCTGGTTTTTTGAAGGCTTTCGTAGTTCTGAACACAAAACCAAGGAGTTGATAGGCTTTCATTGTTATGTATTTGTAATGGCCTCGAAATGAAAGCTTGCTGTCGAATATTATTCCCAAATCTCTAGCTGTATCGGTCTTACCCAAAATCTGTCCGTCAATCGAGTAGTTATTATTGATAACGAAATGTTTGTTACTGAAAGTTATGACAAAGCATTTGCTGATGTTCAGATACATGCGATTGACCCTACACCAGCTTGAAATGGTATGTAAATCTTTTTGTAACACATTGCAGTCATTAGAGCTGTAGATGGTGTTGAATATTTTTAAATCATCAGCATAAAGCAAACATTCACATGAGAGACACTCGATAAGGTCGTTAATGAAAATAATGAACAAAAGGGGCCCCAAATGGGACCCTTGGGGTACCCCGGAAGTCACTATAGTTGGAGATGAAAAAAAGCCCTTTATAGCGACCAACTGACTCCTCTTACCAAGATACGAGGTTAACCAGCGATGTAAGCTGCCATGGATGCCATAAGAAGCGAGTTTCATGCAGAGAATTTTGTGATTGACTCTATCGAACGCCTTTGCAAAGTCCGTGTAGATACAGTCAACCTTGGCAAAACTTTTGCAAAGGTAATCCTTATATATTAAAAGGTTTGAAACTGTGGATCGGCCTCTGACAAAACCATGTTGCTTATCAGAGATAAAAGGCTTAAGATGGCTGTAAAGATGATCGTAAGTCAAAGACTCAAACAGCTTAGCCAGACAAGACAATATGCTGATAGGCCTATAATTTTCACAACGGGACTTATCTCCATTCTTGAAGATAGGTATTATATGGGCTGTTTTCCATAGCCTAGGAAAGACTCCACAAGATAGTGATTTATTAAATATGATATATAGCGGAATGCTCAGTTCTTTACCACATTGTTTTATAAATGATGGAGGGAGCTGATCCGGCCCTGCGCCCTTACCAGAATCAAGCTGTTTAATCTTGGTAAGTACTTCACTTTCAGATATAAAAATATGTGTGAGTGAGTTGAATGTTCTATTTTCAACTAATTGCTGAATGGTATCAGATGGCACTGATGAAGATTTTGTACTATTCAAATCGCTAGTGTCAAAAACCGATCCGAAGTAGGTAGAAAACATCTCACAAATCTCAGGACCACTAATGAAGGAACAGTCACCATAGTACATTACATTTTGCATTGAAACATAACCTTTTCGGTTATTCACATAGGTCCAGAACTGTTTAATATTCCCACACACGGACTCTTCAATTGAGGCAATATATTCCTTGTAACATTTATCAGCCATTCGTTTGAATCTATCGCGTAATAAAGAAAAGGTGTCATAATCGCGTGGATTACGAAATTTTTTGAAAAGTGTATGGAATTTATTTTTTTCTATATTACATCTTATTAGGGGTTTGCTGTACCAAATAGGATAATATTGCGATTTTAATGTAGAGAGTGGTGTATACTTTCTAATAATATCAAAAAGTTTTTCATAAAAAACGTTAAGGCATGCATCAACATCGGAGCTCGATAAGGTATTATACCAATCTATACCACACAATTCACTTCTTATCGCTTCATAATTACACTTTGTGAAATTCAGTCTTTTATTATTATTATTATTATTCAATTTCTTTGTTGGTTTAAGCGATACAGGAAATTCAAACTTTAAAGCAGGGTGATGCCCGTCTTTTGAAGTCATAGGATCAGCCTCAACAATTTTGAGATTTTCAACAGAAGACAATATTAAATCAAGTATACGATTTTTGGCATTGGTAATTTTACATATTACATTGATATAACCGACAGAGTGAGACAAATTCCTGCAAGAGCACAGTTTTATTACTATAAGGGGTATGTGATGGCTCGCCACCACCACAAGTGGTAGTTGTAAACTCATGATTGTTGAAATCACCTATAATCAGACAACTTTCTTCGGAGCAGTTGTTTAATAATACTACTTGACAGTTTGAATAAAATGTTTCTAACTTGGAAGAAGTCAAATCAGGCGGCAGATAACAGACACATATATTTAAATTAGGTGAATTATTGTTTTCCGGTATAATGGAAACCCAGATATCCTCCACACCACTATCCCAAGATGCCCGGCGAATAACATTAAAAGTTTTTTTAATAGCGACAAGGACACCTCCACCCTCGGTTTTTAATGAGTTACTATCAATGCGATCACGTCTAAAAACATTGTAACGTGAATCTACACATTCTCCATCATAAACGCCTTTATTCAAATTAGTTTCCGTTAGACATACTACATCATAATCAGAGTTCAACAAGTTTAGATAAAACTGTGTTAGTTTAGAACGAATTCTATTGACATTTTGATAGAAAACACTAATCATCAGCAAAGTTCACAAAATCCTACAACTATATCAAATTAACAAAGAGAGGAAAATTAAAAAAGTAAAAAAATGTACAGTTAAGCAAGTTTGGTTAAACAAGTGACATCCTTAACATGTATGGCATGACTTTGCTCATCTTTCCGAATATATATTTGTCCAAAACGCACCCATACAAACTTAAAACTATTTTCTCTACAGAACTTTCTGGCAGCACTGTGCACCTCTTTAACTTCTGGAGACAGATGTTCGGCGACATAGATTCTGCGAGACTCCCCCTTAAAACCAATATGAGTTGTGGCAAGTCTTTCCTGAGCGTGAGCCTTATTGAAACGAGTAACTGCTGATATTATAAGATCACGGTGTCGCTGCGAAGACAGGGTGACGAGTATGTTCCGAGGTCTGTTTGATGATGTATCCATTTTGGCAACACGGCGGCACGACCTCACATCGCCATCAGATATGTTCACTTTAAGGCACTCACATAGTTTATTGACTAGACCCATTAGGTTCTCACTTTTTGTTTCAGGAACTTGATGAATTTCAAGATTTAAATCTCGTGACATCTTCTCAATAGTTGAAACCTTAGACTGGAGCTTTGCTAGTGACGATTGGGATTTTAGGACATTAGATTGTAGTTCTCTGATTTGAGCTTCCTTTTCCTTTAACTCCAATCTTATATCCTTTTGTTCAGCAGACAAGTAATCAGTGGTTGATGTAAACTCGCTTTTCAATTTCTCAAACGCTCGGTTCACATGCATGGTCACTATTCTATCAATATCCTTGTTAAGTGCCGATCTAAGATTTGCCATAATTGGGGAATCGGGTGCAAGCTTTAGGTCGAAAAGCTTACCAATACTTTCCATCGAAACGGAGTCATGCACCAAGCCAGGACTTGCCGCAGAGGTGGCAGAGGTTTCTACTCCTTGTATCAACGTTTCGCCAAATGAAACGTTCATAGACTCGTCACACGACATTGTCTGTCGGCGGCGTTGGCGGCAGGGTGTGTCATCGTTGTTTACTCTTCTAGTGATGTTTTGACAATACGGACAACATATTGACTCTAATTCTGCCTTGGTAAGCCTCATACCCGCATCGTTCGATATATTTAAGCATTCAAAGCAGTACTCAGATTTACAAGTGTTGCATAATAAGAACATTCTATCCTTAAGCTTTGATTTACAGCCATGGCAAATCATTATAGATGAAGCAAAATAGCTAAAGAGTAGGTATACCAAAACAACGTAACAACTGGCACTGGTTGAAATTTGAACCACAATTAACAAGTATCCCTCTGCCCAGCTGTTATCAGTCGATTCTTGTATTTTGTGTCAGTGGAATATTATTATGTAAACACACCCAGCCTTCGATTCCTAAGCGCTTAATGAGTGTATTCAAACTTGCAAGTCACAACCGCAGATTCTAAGATAATATGGCTGAGCCGCGAGAAGAACGTCGTAAGCGCCGTGCATTAAGCGTTACTTACGCGTTTTCGCGTTCTCTTATTAAATATGTTCCCGCGTAATAGGGGGTGAGCTTATTGCCGTCTTCCGCGCACTATTGTTGACACATCTGAGGCTGAGTCTGGGCTGTATATATCTGTCTGATGTTAAACAGCCATATCCCTTAGTTGCCTTGTACGACACCGCATTGGAAGAGATGGGGTGGTAAAAATTCTACTCAGCCGGGAACCACGCGGCTACTAGTTTTTTCATCCCGTAACTATTTTTTAGCCTTTAGAAAAAGCGGACCCATGATGCGACCGGGCTTAATGCTAGGATAAAGAATAAGAAGGCACTTTAACATTAGTCTTAAGATTTTTTTTTTTTTTTTGTTTTTAATACTTTTATTTTACATCGAATACATTTGTTACAATACAATATGTCAAAATTACTAATCAAATAACCCGCCCCTGATCGCTCCTGGTGCAAAAGTGCCCATAACACTTGCTGCGTTGCCACGTTGGATGGCAATGGACAGCCTTTGGACCAGGAACGACCCGGAACGAGTGTCACCGGTCGCCTCGATGAGCCTCTGTCCGATTTCTTTAATAAGGCTTTTAGCTTCCTTGCCCCAACTCCCCAGAGTCTCCACCGCTATTGGCACGAACTGGTACAGCGGTTCCAAGTCGGCGTACTTAAGCCTCTTCCTTGAGCCGGCGTCTTCCGCAGCGGCCGACGCGGAGTGAATGGTGCGACTAAGGTGGATAAGATAATCGTTATTGTACACCAACACATTACAGTACATGTACGGACAACATTAAGAAAAATGTACAAATGGCGGCCTTATCGCTACATGCGATCTCTTCCAGGCAACCTTTGGATGGAAATATTTATAATTGTCTTAGTCTTAGGTACTTCAATAGTCGCTCGTAAATTAATTCGCCAGATTTGAATAAGGTGACAGAGACATATCTAATACGCAAGGCGGAGGATCAGGTGTCATGGCGCACATTGGAAGAGGTCTATGCAGGGACTGCGTTGATTGAATTAATTTACCTGATTCAGCCCTCTGCTGAGCATAGACATTGCATCTCGGACTTTCACTGCACAATACTCGGTCTTCTTTACTACAAAGTTTCAAAATGATCTTAAAACTTAAATAAAAAAAAATCTTAAATATTGATTTTAATTGTATTATTGTCTGAACTAGAGGTGTGTATCATATCAGAACAATCACTCAATAGGAAGGAGGGAAAACCAAAGCATTAATATCATTTTGAGTAGTTTGTACGACTGACTGTACAATCCCCAAAATAATACATTATTTACTTTCTTTTGAGCCGTTTGGGGTTGAAACGTTGGGGACGTGGGGTCCAAGTGCCCGTTCTCTATACAAAGACTTGACAAAGTGGCTGATCGACGCTACTAACTAACTAAGGCTGGTAATTATCTTGCACAGAGGATAAGCATTGTTATTCAACGTTGCAATGCTGCCAGCCTTCTGGGAACGGTGATGATGCGGAGAAATTTCATGACGTGATTGTATTTTTTTTATTTATTTATTTTAGTAGATACCTAATAATAGTTTTTAGTTAACGTTATTATATGTAAAAAAAAATGTTGACATTTCATGGAGCTTTTCTTATACCTATACCTTTTCTTGAAGAGGGGAGTAAATAAAGACCATACACAAACTTTATAAATCACATAAATTTTATTATTTTGAACAACAATTAATATACCTATTCAATACACAATAAATAAAAAATATTTTACTTGGTAAATACTCTTAACATCTCTATTTCTTAGTAATATTAAGTCAATAAATAATATTTTACTAAACATTCTTTATTTAACCAGTACAGTTAAATAGTTTATTATTTATTGAGTCCCCAACGTATAATTATCATACTAAACAGTAAAATGTCATATGTTAATGACATAACGAGTATGAGCCAATCAAGAAACTAACCTAAAAATATGAATTTGATATATTCCTAATACAGAGCTGTTTTCGTTAGCTGATTCAGTTTAGGTACTTATTTGAAATTGAGTATCTGAAATCAGAAGGCAGAATTCCAACTAAAATTGCTATAGGATTTCTATAGGAGGTAAGATTTTTATCCACCGATTTCCCTCTTGAAAATTCTCACCCTTCGGCACTGCGAATGTTTATCATTCTTCTGTACAACTTCTTAGGCCTCGTCATCATCCTCTGCTTCTGGCTTTTCTAAAACTTTCCTATTTTCGTAAATAGTCTCGTCCGAGGGCAGGAAAATCATGATTATTACACAAACTGCAATAAAAAGAATACATGTAATTATTTATTTATCATGATTTACTAACTTTTTTTACATTTTGCAAATTTATGTATAAAATGAAATAAATACAATGTTAAAAATATATCTATAATATTAAAGACGTGAAGAAGAGCGTCGCTGTAGTGAATGCGGCCGCTACGCAGGAGGCGCGGGTTCGATCCCCGCTCAGTGCAAATATTTGTATGCATGAATATGGGTATTTGCCTTAGCCGCTTGGATGCTCCACCATAGTATGAACGTGCCTGTTTTATCTGATATGTACCTAAATATATTAGAATTAAACCGCTTTCCTGAAAAAAAAGGGTCGTCACGTGAATTGCAAATTGCACTCAGATGACGTCAGTTAATGGCGCCGCCCGCTGAGTGACGACAGAGCTCGTATAAACAAAAAAACTTGTTGACGTACAGTACCAAGTAGCAATTGCCGTAGAGCGTGTTTTTGGTACTACAGTACCAAATAGCAATTTAGCGGTTAGTCTGGGTATAATATGTATATATTTACAAAAGTATGTTTATCCTTATTCTAGATTCCATAACACAAGCTAGTTAACCTATGCTTATAATGGGTCTAGGTAACATTACTTAGTGTCTGTAATGGTGACAATCTTTCCTGAGGCTTTGTCTTTAACTTACCATCAGACGAGGTGAAGTTAAGTTGGCAGACGAACTATAAGTCCAAGAAAGTTATCGTGAAACACTCATGTTAACTATGGGTCCAGGAAAGTTACCGTGGACCGCCTTGGTGTACCACTAGGCATTGCACGTGTTATACCCTTTACTTTCCATCAAAAATAAACAGAGTGAGTGCACAAAAACCAACGCAGTAAATAATATTTTTATCAGTATTTACTTAAAAGAGGCTATTTTTGGTCATTGTTAATTATACCAACTTTACCTATTTGTATGAGATTTAGTGAACATGCAACTGTTACATTTATATCCTTGTCTAAATAACCACTTTGTTTAATTAGTTTTAAAATCACGAGACATAATTGTCAAATAATGAGACAGCTGAAACGTGATCTCTAAATTTGTAATTACTGGAATATTTTAATTATAAAAGTATTATAAAATTGTTAACATAATTTTTATCTACATGCTGTCTGTTGGTATATATTTGACATTTTATATCAAAATACATATACACATCTGCTAGCCGGCGACCAATAACCCGACAAGCCCTTTTTAGGGCTAGCTGACCCTGAGGGGGTCGTGGTATGGCGGACCTGCAAGGCCCGCGGGAAGGGATTCGTAGAATCCCTTCCATCCCAAACAGCCCTTTTTAGGGCTAGCCTGTCGCTCCCGGTATCCCTCTGCTTTCAGAGGGGACATGGGGGCGACACAAGGATCCATGGGATCCAGGGACGGGCCGGCCTACTGCTCGCGCAGAGGCTGGCAGGCATTCGTGCCACCGTCGGTGTTGGGAGAGTTGGCTGCTCTCCCGCGTCGCGTAACCTCCAGGATATCGACAACGACCTGAGTGCTAGCCACACTTGGGAAGCCGGTATCCTGAAGGCCGCGGGGCTTGCCTTAATTGGCCGGCCCGCGACAAGGAAAAGTCTTGAAAACCCGACAGCGAAGTCGCTTAAAACCTGTGGATACCTGGGGAACTCCACAGTATGTACCCCGCTTCTCGGAATGAGCGTCACCCGGGAAGTGTATCTTAGATCGTCTCAACTCGTGGGATTCGAATGGATATTAAAAACTCAAAACATAAAAAACCATCACCAAGCGAAACAGTCTGCGCGGAGGTCGCGCAGCACCAAGACGCGGAGGTCGCGTCCCAAGCAGGGACGGTGTCGGAAGACTTCGACACCGCCACTGAGAGGAGCAGGGCGAACAGCCCGGTGGGTCTGCAGACCCGAAAATCTGCACGGCGGAAGCGCAACCGCCGAAAAAAAATCATCCCCCCAGATAAGACCGAGTCGGATCTCGATTTGACCCTGACCGACTCGTCTTCCAGTAGTTCTGGTGGGGATGAGATGATGCGTCCCCCCCACCCAAGCAGGTTGCGGTTAGCCGCCGAAAGCTGCAGAGTGGGGGCACCAAAGCCGCCCCCTCACGGGCCTCAGCCGGGGAAGATGTGAGAGCGCCGGCGGTCACAGAAGCCCTGCAGGAGTCGGCCCGCAGCCCGTCCGCTGCGCCTACCACTCCTGCCGCTCCGGTCGCTCGAGCCACTGTCGCTCTCGACGTGGAGGCTGGGAGCTCCCAGGGTGCCCGGGCCAAAGGCAAGGGGAAGGGGAAAGGCAAGGGGAAGAAGTCCCCGGCCCTAGCCTCAGCCCCAGCGCCAGCCCGGACCCCGGTGGGGATTGCCTCCACAGGTTCCCCGCCGGAGGGAGGCTGGGAGGTGGCCGGAGCCTCCAAGAAACGGCGCAAGGCGAAAAGGAAGGCAGCCAAAAATGCCAAGAAGGCTGAGGCTGCTGCGAGGGGAGTGCCGGGGAGGCTGCGCGTCCCCCGCTCAACCGCCGTCGTGCTAACGATGACGGCGGAGGCGGCGGAGAGGGGCGTGCAGTACGCCCAGATTGTCACGCAGGCCAGAGCCTGCGTTGACATGAGGGCTCTCGATATGCCGGGCCCCATCCGGGTGAAACCCACTCGGACGGGTGCTCGGCTACTGGAGATCCCCGGCGCTTCAAGCGGTCCCCAGGCCGATGCCCTAGCGGCTAGGCTTCGGGACACGCTGGATGCAGCCGACGTCCGGGTGTCCAGGCCCATCTCTCAGACTCCATCACGGCGGAGCAAATCCGCCTCACCGTGGCGGAGGCCGGGGGCTGCCCCCTAGAGGCGGTGAAGGTCGGAGCAATCCGCTTCGGCCGCCGTGGACTGGGGGCGGCAGTTGTCGGCTGCCCCATCGCAGCAGCCAAAAAGGCTGCCGACCGGGGGTTCCTCGCCGTTGGAGGCGTGGTGCGGGTGCAGGTCCGGCTCCTGCAGGCTCGACCGACCAGGTGCTTTAGGTGCCTGTCGGTCGGCCACGTGGGGGTGCAGTGCACGGCGGCGGTGACGGTCGGTGACCGCTGCTTCCGCTGTGGCCAACCCGGCCATACGGCCGGTGGATGCGAAGCTCCGCTGCACTGTTTCAGGTGTGCAGCGGGGGGCAAACCGGCCGACCATAGGGTTGCCAGCAAGGCCTGCACCGGGGAGGAGCCGAAGCCGCAAGGCGGGGGTTCCACCCAAAGTTCGCGGCGGGATGCGGAGATGGTTCCATAATGGATCCCCAGCTCCGCATCCTGCAGGCGAACGTGGGCCACGGTGCCGATGCTCAGGGTCTTCTGCTCCAAAGCATGGCACAGTGGTCCATACACGTCGCCGCTGTCGCCGATCCGTACACTCACCGGCCCCTTGGGCCTGTCTGGGTGGTCGACCTGGACGGGTCGGCGGCACTGGTGTACAACGCCGCTATGGGTGCCCCCCCCCCCTGTTGTCGTGGCAAGGGAGCATGGCATCGTAGCGGCGCGTGTGGGGGAGATTGCGGTCGTGGCCGTCTATTTCACGCCGAGCCTACACCGACGCATAGGGGAGTACCGGCAGTCGCTGGAGCGACTGACCGACGTCGTCAACGCCTGTCATCCTCATCCGGTTCTTGTGCTCGGGGACTTCAACGCCTGGTCAGTGACCTGGGGGTCCCGGCACACGAACCCACGAGGTAGGGCTCTGGAGAGCTGGGCCGCTAATCACGATCTAGTTCTCCAGAATCGCGGGGCCGAAGCCACGTTCGTGACCGCGGAGCGCAGTTCGATTATCGACCTATCGTTCGCAGGCGCTTCGCTGTCGCACCGTGTGCGGGACTGGCGTGTTGTTGTGGGGGTGGAGACACTGGCGGATCACCGATACGTTCGGTTTGATGTCTCCCCCCCCGCGGGTGATGCGCCGGTCATACCGGCCCCACGCGAGCCACGCTGGGTGCTTGGGAGACTGAATCGGGAGGTCCTCCTGGAGGCCGCCATCGTACAGGCCTGGGCCATTGCGCCGGACAGGCCTGTCGATATCGACGATGAGGCGGTGTGGTTCCGGGAGGCCATGACTCGTGTCTGCGATGCGGGTATGCCTAGGGCACCACCCTATAGTCCGAGGCGTCGGGTCTACTGGTGGCCTGCGGAGATCGCGAGGCTACGGCAAGCCTGCGTGATCGCGCACCGCCGGTGGACCAGACTCCGTAGGAGGCGTAGCCGAACCGCAGATACGGAGCCCCGAGTGACGGAGCTTCATGTGGGATACAGGGAAGCCAGAGATGCCCTCCGAGCGGAGATTAAGCGGGCGAAAGCCGCGGCTTATAAGGAGCTCATGGAGACGCTGGAGCGGGACCCATGGGGGCGGCCTTACCTTATGGTAAGAGGAAAGCTACGCCCCCGGGCCCCGCCGTTGACCCGGGTTCTCCTGCCAGCTCTGCTCATTGGAGTGGTCGAGTCCCTGTTCCCGGCGCGAGCGGAACACGTTCCGCCGCAGATGACTCCGCCACCTCGGTCGCCTGTGGCGCCCAGTGTGGTAGTTGACGACGAAGTCCCCGAGGTCACTTGGGTAGAACTGGAGCTGGCGGTGCGAAGGCTTAGAGCCAAGAAGAGCACCGCCCCGGGACCCGACGGCATTCCAGGCCGCGCGTGGGTCCTAGCTCTGGGAGAAGACGGTCTCGAACCCCGACTTAGAGGGTTCCTCAGCGCATGCTTGGAGCGGGGCCAGTTTCCGAAGATGTGGAAGACGGGGAAACTGGTCCTCATCCGAAAGGAGGGTCGCCCGGCCGACGAACCGTCCGGCTACCGGCCCATTGTGTTGCTCGACGAGGTGGGCAAGCTCTTTGAAAGAGTTATTGCGAAGCGCCTCGTCGAGCACCTCTCTGGTAGGGGGCCGGACCTGGCGGATGCCCAATATGGCTTCCGCCGGTGGCGGTCCACCGTGGATGCCATCATGCGCGTGAGGACTTTGGCGGAGGAGGCAGTTGCCCGGGGCGAGGTGACGTTGGCGGTGTCCTTGGACATCTCCAACGCGTTCAACACCTTGCCCTGGAGTTGCATCAGGGAGGCACTCGTGTACCACGGTGTGCCTCTCTACCTCCGCCGCATAGTCGGGGCGTACCTGACGGAGAGAGCCGTCATCTACCCAAGTGCGACCGGCGTCGGTCGGCGTGAGATGTCGTGCGGTGTTCCACAGGGATCGGTTCTCGGGCCGCTACTGTGGAACATTGGATACGACTGGGTGCTTCGCGGTGAGCTTGCGGACGGCGCCGCCGTCACGTGCTATGCGGACGACACGCTAGTGACGGCGAGCGGGGCAACACACCGCGAAGCGATCCTGAGGGCCACGACCGCGGTTGCTCAAGTCGTGGAACGGATCCGGCGGCTGGGCCTTGAGGTGGCTTTGCATAAATCCGAGGCCATGTTCTTTCATGGACCTCGGTGCACGCCACCACCTGGTTCCAGTCTGACAGTGGGAGGCACTCTCATCGGCATCAAGCCCCAGATGAAATATCTGGGGCTCGTGCTCGACGGCCGGTGGGACTTCGGGAAGCACTTCCGAAGTCTGGGCCCCAACCGTATGCGCCTCAGCGGTTAAAACATCGGCCCGCATCACGTAACGTTGAGAGTGCGTGTTTTACTATGGAAAAAATTACACGTGAATTAATGTGTTGCACTATGCGTGTTTTCAATACAAAGCGGCCTGGTGAGGCAGCCTCCCAAGGTGGTTAACCCCAGTTGGGCCCCTGTACTATACCGCGGGCGGCCAGCGGCACCACCGTTTCTACAGGTCTCCCTGTTCGGCGCATCGCATCACGCCATCCCCACTAGACTACGCCAAGACCCACTGGTCCCACTAGTGCTGCGACAACCACCACCTCTGCCCTGGCGCGGCTACTGCCCAACCTGAGGGGCCCCGGAGGACTCCTGCAGGAGACTCTACGCGGGTGTCGTGCGGTCCATGGCCCTGTACGGGTATCCCGTGTGGGCGGACACCCTGAGTGATCGGCACATGCTCCTGCTGCAGCGTCCGCAGCGGAAGTTGGCGTGCCGCATCATAAGGGGGTACCGCACGATATCATTCAACGTGGCGAGTCTCCTCGCCGGATCGCCACCATGGATCCTGGAAGCGAGATGCCTTTCGGCGCTATACCGGTTCCGAAGGGCGGCGCGGGAGCGGGGTCACGATCCCGAGCCCGAAGAAATTCGGGCCGTGAGATCCCGGCTCCACAGGGAAATGGTGGCGGAATGGGAGAGACGACTTGGGCAACCAAGCGCAGGGCACGCCGTAGTAACGGCGGTAAGACCCATCATGGGGGAGTGGCTAGAGAGGCCACACGGCAGCCTCTCGTACCGTCTGACGCAGATGATCACCGAGCACGGATGCTTCGGAAAGTATCTGCGTCGGATGCAGAAAGAGCCAACGTCCGAGTGCCATCACTGCGACGCGAGCGAGGACTCAGGTCCGCACACGCTCACCGAGTGTCCGGCGTGGGAGACGCCGAGGCGGGAGCTTGTGGCGGCCCTGGGAGTGAGGGTTCTCACGCTCTCCACCTTGCTCGCGGCGATGGTTCGCTGCGCGGATGCGTGGGCGGCCGGCGCCTCCTTCTGCGAGCAAGTAATGCTCGTGAAGGAGGAGGCGGGGCGGGAGCGGCAGCGGGAGCGACGAAGGATCGCAAGACAAGCTGCCCGCGTACGAAGGCAACTCGGGCGTCGGAGGTCGATGAACGACCTCCGCCCCCCATGAGCGCCGGCCTGGGGGTGACAGGTGAAGCCGCCTGTCACCCTGGCAGAAGCAGGCCGCGGCGGCGGCGCGCGTGGCGCGCCTCCCCGTTTCCGGGGACGAGTTGGGGACTCTGTAGTCCCCACACCCGAGAGGAGGGCCAGATCGTGAGAGATGGCCCTGGGTCGGCCGGGGTGCGAGGGATATGCCTGTCAACCTCACCTTCGGCAACCAAAACGACCCACAGGCGGCGTGCGTTTTAGTCGGTTCGTGTCCGACATAACCTCCTCCACCGGCTCCGGTGGGGAGGTATCCGCGGGGATTTTGCGCACGTAAAAAAAATAAAATAAAAAAACATATACACATAATATTCATCCTAGTAAATCCTGGTAGGGCTAGACTGAGGTGTGGTTGTGACCTATGATTTTTAGTCCCACGTAACAGGAAGCGAGCATATTGCCTACAAGCCCTATCCCTTACTCACCTTCTAGCTCCATCATCTGTTCATTAGATTTAAAGCCCAAAAAAGTCAGATATACTTATTCTATATAGCCTAGTGGTATGGGTAATGGACCGCTGAGATGAGGTCTCGGGTTCGATCCCAGGTTTTACCATGACACACGCCAATGACTTTTCGAAGTTATGTGTGTATTTATCACAGGTTTATAAGACAAGTACCCGGGTAATGGCAATAGACTCGCCACCTATTACATTGGGACCTAAATATAAACTGGTGAAATGTGGGTGCTAACACCTCTGCCTTCCCCTTCGGGGATATAGACGTGAGTTTATGTTATACTTACTCAATGAGACACCCGTCACTATATAAAAAACAACTTCACAATTGCTTTTTAGGAATCTTTTCATAAAAGTGGCAGCAAGTGACGCGGGTCCGAGTCCTGCTACTGCTGTTAAACATACCGCCATGGACCTGTGAACATCGATATTAGAACATAAATAAAAGTACTAGTCTAAAAATTACATGGTACTTTCACCACCCCTATTGACAGGGAAGACCAGGGGAAATGGCTGAACTGCCCCACACACAAAGAGTACATCACCAGGTCACGATGGTTCCCGTTGGAAATAATAATAAATGTTTTGTTGCCCTTTAAATTTAATTATGAGTGGCTGCTGGAGTTTTCCCAGATAAATTGAAAACAGTCATCATTAAACATATATTCAAAAAAGAAAATATAGAAAATATAGAAATCTATAGACCTATAGTCTTAGTACCAGTTTTCTTAAAGATATTTGAAAAAAATAATATATAGGGCACTCAATTATATAATAAATATATAAAGTCGTCCAAGAGGTGGGAGCCTGGATATCTGTAACACTGGTTTACCTACTACAGACACCAGCCTCTCACAAAGGTTATCGAGTTCATTTTTTTACTAAAAGTGATTAAAAAAGTGTATGTAAATGACTACCTTGAAAGTAGCTGTATATTGGCGAAAGAACATAAGGGTTTCAGGCGTAATAAATCGATAAATATGGCTAAATATGATTTTCTAGAATATGTAATGTCTTCATTACATATTCTAGATAATCATGTGTGTCAACAATAAAATACCTGTTTGCTCCATTAATATGGACATGACTCAGGCTTTCGATTATGTGCATCACTACTATCTACTAAGTTAACTAAATGCATAGGGCATTAGAGGAAATGTGTGAGATCTAATTGAGTCTTATATAAAATATCGTACTCAATATACTCAGATTCACTCAGATCACTAAAATAGAGGAAGACTTTCAATCTGAAAAACGTAAAATACAACATGGAGTGCTCCAAGGTAATGTATTAGGACCACTATTGTTCCTACTATATATCAATGACCTACCTAATGTAACCAATAAATCAATAGCCCTTTTTGCAGACGATATGACAATTACCATTAAATATAATAATAGGGACACCTATGGAAGCGATATAAATAACGCACTTAAGTGTGTTCTCGACTAGCCGCTGCCACGGTGACAGGTGACTTCACCCGTCACCCTCATGGGGGGCGGGGGTTAATCTGTGACCTCCGCCCGAAATATATAATTGCAAATTGAATGCTTATTTATTTAATGGTATTTTTGCAGTGTCAGTGGTTGACGATAAATTGCGAACGAGTATAATACCATGGGTGCCACACTAGTGCAACACCAAAGGTGATACACTCGCACTGCTGACTCAGTAAGAACCTTCTGTCTAATACTCTTCTTGAAGAACCCCATATTGTAATTGCTGATTGATCATTCCACAGTCTTGATGTGCACGTAATGAAGATCCTCACTGTGCTGTTTTGGTCGTAACGTGTGAGGATTTTCAATTCCCTGCCTGTGGCGAGAGGTGCAATAAGTATAAAAATAACATCGTATTTGAATGTAGTAGACCGTCGCGCGCCGTATTGTATAAAGAAATCTTACACATAATCTAAAGTTCTAAATTAAAATTGACCCACATGACAAAAGAAGGGAAGATATCCACCACGTATGTGTACAGAAGACCAAGGTTGAAGGCACCAGATAGCACAAACATAAAGAGAATGGCCGTTAGCACCCCAAATGGACTGAAATTTATGCATATCGCTGCAATAGTAACCAGGATCTGAAAGAAAGATGAAAAAACGTTAGTAATACTACTAGGTCCTTTAGAACGTATAAAATACAGATATCCACGGACTTACGGACTTATCACGGAATTATCACGGCCTTATCACGGACTTATTATTTTTTTAAGCGGGGATCGAATCTTGTCGAGAACCAATTCAAATATTCATATTTATTCATAAAAATATTTGTATTGTGCTGGGAAAGAACCCACGCCTCGCGCACTACCACAACGCCACAGAGGCTGTGTACACTAGGAATAATTTATAATTATATTCGGGTCTTTTCACGATTAAATCATGGAACTTACTATTTTTGCCGAAGTTTCGGATGCGTTGCAGCACCTGTGGTCATGACTTCCCTAGCTTGCGAGTGTCGAGAGGTATACGGAGAACATTTTTTGTTCGACTATAATTATACATTTACACCGTGATAATTTAGGAATAATTATGTCTTAAACTAGAAATTACTAAGTATTACCTGGACTCCTAGTATAATCCTCTTCCTACTGATGTAGTTGACCAGGCCGTTCATGATCACGTTTAAGACCGCCAGGGCGATACCGACAGCAAACATCATAGTCATAGCGAAGCCGTTTTTTAGGCTATCGTTATTCTGAAATGCACAAACAATCAATTAGCCCACTGCTATACATCCCATCCCATCCCATCCCATCCCAGTCCACTGCTAGAGAAGCCTCTCCCAATGTTGGAAGGGTTTGTCCTACTGTTTCCACGTTGACAGGTTGGTAAGGGTTTTATTGCGAGTTTTCCTTCTGATGCAGTGATATTCTCTGCGTATTTTTTCAATATGACACCACACTCTTATGACACCCGTTGGATAAGATGGGGTGGTGATAATACTTGTATTCTTATTACCACACCACACAGATAGAAGTTTTAAATTAATTAAAGTTAATTCAATAAATCTATAGAACCACTATGGTTCTATAAATTCCCTCCATGTCCACTTCTGGGCCTGTATCCCATCACCATCGTCATCTCTTAAAAGTAATAATTATATCAATCTAACTTTACTTTCATCCGTCGGATATATTTGTGTACTGTCTGGTAAGACAAGTGTAAAATTAAACAAATAATTATATCCACTACAGTAAGAGATACTCTTTGACCCAATGTAACCATATAAAGTCCGCGCCAACAAATAAGTCCCGCGGCATAACTCTGAACTAAAATGACATCGCCGCCATACAGGCATACTGTGTGTTGGTTGATTCAAGCCATCACAGCGAAGGTTTAGAGTTGCCAGC
The DNA here is from genome assembly GCA_963662185.1 of Eilema griseolum. Taxonomy (NCBI): domain Eukaryota; kingdom Metazoa; phylum Arthropoda; class Insecta; order Lepidoptera; family Erebidae; genus Eilema; species Eilema griseolum. The sequence continues at coordinate 23,780,854 of OY759242.1, read as the reverse complement.
ACATTTTTATTGATGGACTATTGGGAATTTTCGGCATATATAGGTCTTGATCCTAATCTCGTCAGAACATGTACTACTACTACTATAATATGCACTATGCGCGTTTTTTTCGAGGATGACATGAGATGCGGTGGGGGAGCTCCAACCTACTACTCATATTAAAAAGTATATTGATGGGAGGTTTCTTGATACACTTTCGCTGAAGTTTTCTCTCCTTTAACTTCTTAAATTCAGCAGTTCAACTCAGATCTGGTAAAACATACAGACGTTACTGGCAACATTACACATTGCGACTACCACGCCACGGCCAATGGACTCATTTTGTGATGGGTACTCTTGTATAACTTGTATACCGAAGGTTGGATTCAAACTATAAAAGTCACAAAGTAAGATTAAAACAATACTGTTAAAGATGGCAGTATTCCCACAGATATAAAATAAAGATGCTTACTTTTTCCAAGCTGGTTGTGTTATGGTGCTCTCTGATCATCTCGCAGACAGTAAGATGGGGATTACTACTAGCCCGTGACGTCATGAAGGCACCGGCAATAGTTGGCGTAAGTTGAATGTAACAGTATATGCTGAAATAAACAAAATAACGTAATTATTGTAAAAGTATACTACTTACGTATGAGATAAGCATATAAGAAAGAAAGAAAGAAAAATATTTTATTCAAGCCCCACACAGCGGGCACCCCACCAAATACAAACAGGTAGGCAATATAACAATTAGCAGGTATATCAAATCAAAACAGTAGGCACATTAAAATTAAGCTACGGGTGCAACACTCTACACTATGCGAACCCAAATAGGGCCCCATCTCAGCATTGAATGCTGCACACACCAGGCATGGGACACTTCCCTACTTGGACACAGAACTTGGCGTCGTGAAATTCCAACCAATCAGCTTTTTCTGTAACCAATCAGAGGAAAGTAGTAGTTTTCTCTGATTGGTTACAGAAAAAGTATACTTGCCTAAAGAAAAAAATCGATTTCTTTCAACAGGCAAACTTCCTTTCCTCTGATTGGTTAATTGACGTATTTGACATTTCTACTGATTGGTTCATTTTTTGGACGCCGAGTGGCGATTGGCGAGTTTTTAACGCTGTCATTTAGCTCCTAGACGCCATATTTGTATATTTGTTTTGTTTTCGTGTTGGTGAAAATATTGTTAAAATTGAAGATTTCTGTTTTAAATATCTACTGCTTACGTTGAATTGAGTGACTACTCCTCTATAGTGTTGAATACTGCTAGTTTATCCTGTTTTGTGAGAAATTGACTCCTTGTGTTGTGTGAGAAATTGACTCTTTGTGTTTTGTGAGAAATAGACTGTTTATGGCGATACATTGACTCTTATTAAGTTTTTTGAGATATTGACTTTTTTTTGCTCTCAGATGTTGATTCTTTATTTCTTTATGTGAGTGTTTGACCTAGCTATATCAGCTCCGATAGGTTTGTATTCCTAACCGGTTATTACACATTAAATCATCAGCTGTTGTGAATAGAGCATAATTATAAGTGTATTTTTACAGCAAATAAATTACATTTTTCACGTTAAAGAAACTAAAAATGCCTTCTAACTATGATTATTCTTAGAATATGTAATAACGTGAATAGTATATATATATTTATTATAGTAGGCCTAATAAAGAAACTATGAATATTCGTTCAGGAATTTTATTTCGCTTTCCTAAATATTTTCGTTCAGAAATTTTATTTCAGTTTTCTAAATATTTCCAGCGAATAATCGATTCCAATTGTATGAAACTGATTTTTTTAAATCGGTATTAATCGATTATTATGGAACTATGCAGTTCTTTAAGCCTATTTGGCTAGAGACGGCTAAAAAGGCGTATAGCTACCCCGGTGTAGAGGGAGAACTCTTCTCCCTCCTCGTACCCCGGCGTCGTGAAATATTAAAAAAAAATTGCCGAGCCGAGCTCGGATTTTTTGTTTGAAGTGCGCCCTCTTACTCTTATATACTCTTTGCACACACCCTTCATATCCACCAGGTACTCGATTCTAATAAAGCAAAACCACTGTTATATTGCAGACACTGCAAAAAATGGCATTAAATTCTAGACTTTATGCCTGTAGAATTAAAGTCGAATTAAGAATTAATTCATAAAGCTTTTAAATTTGAACTTTAATGACATTGCTTTAAAGTTTAAAATTAAATAGATTTTTTAGCAGTGTCTGTGATATTTTGTAGAGTAAATGAAAAATGTAATGAACCTTTTTTCATATAATTTTGGACTTTAACTCTAAATCAATAAAATTTAAAATTTAATGTCATTTATTGCAGTGTTAATGGTAAGGCGGGTTTTGTTATGACACACACTTAGTAGAACAGGGCCCAGATGGAAAGCGGTTACCGGAGTCTATGGACGTGAGTAACTTACGCCAGGAGTTACACACTCGCGCTGCCGAAACTTTCTAATTCTGCAGAATTTTTATGCAATTCTGCTCCTCTTTAGGAGGTAGGATACGGCGGTATTTCCGCCCGATCGAGCAATCCGACTGGGGAAGTACCTCCACCCTACAGAATACCGCGGTTATAATAACTTCGTGTTGTGTTCCCAGCGCAGCGGTGAGTAGGGTAGCCAGAGCTCACTGGAGAATTTGTGCTGTCAGTGGGAAGATTAAAGGCTTGTCCTGCTTTGTCTTCTACTGACGGCACAAAAACTCTGTACTTACAGGGTTGGCAGCGCGACTGTGACTCCTCTGGTGTTACAGACGTCCATAGGCCACGGTAACTACTTTCCATCAGGTGGTGCTTGTCTGCCAACTAAGTGGTATAAAAAAAAAAAAGAATTTTTAACACACGTCCTCTATTTGTCGAAAATCATAGTTATCTCAATGTGGGTGTTAAGTGTTAATACACTTCTGACTACCTCTTCAGGGATTTACAGGCGTAAATATATGTATGTGCGTCATTAAAAAATGTAACTAGACAGCAATATTTAATTTCAGATACAGTTATCGTCAGGATTCGGTCTTGTTTTCAAAAATGCTCCCTGGGTACGTCTCCTCTTAATACCTCTATATACCTCAATGAGAAATCGCGTTGTATATATTAAAGCTATTTACAAAGGGGCTCTACATTCTAAATTCTAGACTAGTGTAGACTCTAGATTCTAGACTAGACTATACTAGACGATACTACACTATACTAGACGATACTAAACTATACATTCTAGACTAGACTATAAATTCTTGACTAGATTAGACTCTAGTTTCTAGACTAGACTACTCTAGATTCTAGACTAGATTAGACTCTAGATTCTAGACTAGTATAGACTCTAGATTCCAGACTAGACTCTAGATACTAGACTAGACTCTAGATGTCACACTGTAATTTTTTTAAATAACTCACCTAACATAGCTGCCAATGAGAGCTTTCATTACTACCGAAAAATACGACATCCGTGGCTTCTTCAGCATGGATAGCAAGCGTTTCCAAAAGGCTTTCAAGCCATTCATTTTCGCTGTTGACACGTTATCCTCATCTAGGATTAGTATATCAATCTGTAATGAAACATAAATAGTGGGTATTGTGGAATATCTTTCACACGGTATTCCTCACGGATACACCTCGCCAAACGGTTATGTCGGGCTCGATCCTATTAAAACCGTGTACCCGGCGCCATCTAGCGACAGCAAGCAGAACTACTACGAATCCTACATCGCGCAAGTAAAGTTCTCGCGCTGGGACAACATGTATACTTCAACCCAACGACAATATTTGGGCCGCGGCCCGCCAGGGGTGATCACCTTGCCTGGTCGGAGGATCCTCCCTTTGTGTTGGAGGAACATCACACCTCGTTCCTCCACAACCTCCACCAACCAAGTCTTAGGTCTCAAATGTCGGTGTGTAGATGATCCTAAGACAATTGGATAAATTTTAAATGCTATATGCTAACCACTCAAATCGTTGCCCCAAGATGTTTGTATAGGAGAATTTAGATTGGTCCTGGCGGGGATCGGTAGCCCAGTAGTCAGGTCCCTCCTGTGAGGGACTGGTCGCTGGTTCAAGTCATGTCTAAGCAATTCACTTTTTTTCAATGCAATGTTAATCGGCTAAGGCATTACTTTACACCCCTAATGTAATGAGTTCTAGAAAATAAGGGGGTCAACTATTTTAGGTTCACAGATATATATTTGCAAAGATGTCTAAATTAGGTCGTACGAAACACAATATTCGGTAGATCTCTGTTCTTACAGGGTCGGCAGCACGGATGTGACTCCACTGGTGTTACACACGTTCATAGGTCATGGTAACCACTTTCCATCAGGTGGGCAGTGTGTTTGTCTGCCACCTAAGTTGTAGTTTAAAAAAAATTGATCGATTTGAATAGCATACTACATAAATGGTTTAAAATTTCATGCAATAATTTGAGCGGAGTCATCAAAAATCAATGTTTAAAAGCGATTGCAACATCATTCATTGATTCGTATTCGTATGAATATCGTTAGATGGCTCCCACTGTCGCCGTAAGACGGATATATGTTTAGAAGAATTTTAATGGTTTTAGGCGAAGGTTCGGTGGCTTAATGGTCAGAGCGTTTACTGTGTAAGAGAAAGATCGTGGGTTCGAATCTAGCCTGGACCATTAAAATTTTTTCTAGCTTAATCGATTAGGTAGATTGTCGAACGGGTGGTAAATTATATGGTAAATAAAAGTTTTAGGTTCTGAACCGTATGAGGAGGTTCTACAGTACCTACATATTTATTGAGGAGGTCGAAAGCCTCTTTTGGCTTAACATCATTTTCTCTTCTGTTTTCACTGATTTTCGTAAATTAGCAGTTATTACTTTTTTTTTCTTATATAGAACACGTCAATTAGACTTCGCCTTGCCTGATGGTTAGCTGAAGGCAAAGTCTCAGAAAAGAGGGTCACCATTACTTACACATACCATGTGACAATGGTGACACTCAGCTTGACGGCCTCATCATATGCTTTTTCACGCCCCGCTCAAAGGACCCGGGACTGTAGGAAGAAGGAAACACGTGGGCTGGGAATGAATTCCAGGCCTTAATGGTGCGACAGAGGAAAGAGTCACCGAACCGCTTGGTTCTTGATAGGGTGTTCTGTACTGTGTGCGGGTGACATCTAAGACCTGCACGTGTTGTCTTGTGTAGGAAAGAGGAGGGTGGGACTAACTTTGACATTACCTGCATACTCTCAGCACTTCTCCTAGTATTCATTTCGTATATCCCTCTCACAACTTCGAGAGCTTCCTCATTCCTGTCCACAGTTAGAAGGTACTTGGGACTCTCATACACATAGTGAACTCCAAATGCACCGATGATAGCAGGCAATGCATAGAGTAGACACAGCAGTCTCCAAGAGTTGAAGTAGATAGCCAGACCAGGGATATAGCCAGAGAACTTCAGAGATAGTATTGCAAAAGACAAAACTGAAAAAAAAATCATATGTGAGAAATTCTCAATCATCTATTTATCAAATAATTACATATTTGAGTCGTTTGGGGTTGAGACGCTGGGATCATAGGGTCCAAGTGCCCGTCTTTTGTTTAGAGACATTTCTAAACGTTTAATTGACGCTACCCATGACCAGAGGGCTGGTTTATTCCTTGCGCAAAGGTTTGGTATTGGCAATACGACTAATAAAAACGTTTTTCCAGCATGTACCTGCTGTAAGTTGCTCCCGTAAGTTTGGCAATGGAAGTTGAATCTGAAGGTAATGCCAATTTTTTCAAAAGAAATACAAATATTTGTCTCAATAGTTTGCCACTGTGGTGGTATAGTGGTCTGGTGCCACCTAGTTCATAGCTGTGTGTAATGTGTTTGTAGGTATATATGAACATGTGTTCTGTCTAGATGTACACATATTTATGTTTACGTGTTAATTATACGGAATACAACCAGTTAAATGTTCAGAGACTGGATCCCGCAGACAGACCGATTGCACGGTTTTGTGAGGCTATGTATAACCTACCAATGTTTTGTTTTTATACCACTTCGGTGGCATACAAGCACACGGCCCACCTGATGGGAAGTAGTTACCGTGGCCTATGGACGTATGCAACACCAGGGGTGTTACACTCGCGCTGCCGACCATGAAGAAACCTTCTGATGCCCCTCTTGCCCATATTGTAGGTGCTTAGGAAAACCGCAGCAGGGAGGTCATTCCACAGCTTAAGTGTGCGTGCGATGAAGTTTCTTTCGTACCGCACAGTGCGCACCGTCTCAGTTCGCAGTGTGTGAGGATGACTTCCCTGCCTATGTAATTGTTTTATTGAAATAAATAAAGAAGAACCTAATCCACAAATCGAGAGAAAAAAGGACATTAAACCTTGAGTTTCAAAAACAAGCTTTTGATGCAACTGGCCCCAATTCTGCAAATGTCATGTCATAATGAAGTTTCAATAAAACCATTGTCATTCTACTGATGCTGCAGACAATACCATTGTTTGCAATATCAGTGGTATTAAAATTTAGACTTCGCTATTATGCAGTTAGAGTCTTAAACTATGTAAATAGCATCTTTTCAAATGAATGAAAGATATAATGAACTCTTTTTCATTTTACTTTGAACTGTAAGTCTTTAACAATAAATTCTAAAATTTAATGTCCTTTTTGCAGAGTCCGTGTTACAACAGTGGTAAAATTGGCAGAACCGGGGGCCAGGACTAATGTTTAGATGATAATGAAGAGCGGCAGGGCGTCAGGCCACTAGAGGGTCAGTGCAAAAGGGCATCAGGGATTTCATGTAGCTAAAGCATCGGGGCGTCATCGTCAAACGTTAGGGCGCTAGGGCGTTGGATGCTAGGACGCACCCTGGGGGGTCGATAAAACGACTTCACCCCTCATTTATCAATTTTGGTCTCATTTACCAATGACGGGAGCTACGCAGCCTAGTTACTTAAGTAACTTAAACATACCTACAGATAACAAAAATAACATACATTCACAATAAAAATAAGTAAGTTTACCTGCCATAGTTCCCAAAGCTACCAGAAATGTGCTGGTAGTTAAAATAATAACTGTACCTCTTCTCGCAATTGGAGTACATTCAGTGATTAATGGAAAAGATGCTGCAAATGTACCGGACACACTAGAAAAGAAAACTGCTATTGTGACAAGTATTGAAAATAAATGAAATTTTAGAGAACACAAAAATTAAACCGATTTAAAAGAAATAAATGAAGAAGCGATATCTAGACCGGAGTCCTACAATTACAGCCGTTGCTTTCGACAAGCCGTGATATTATTGTATTTAGGGCTTAGCACCAACTTTAATATTTTAATCAATTTAACAGCTTCTGCTGTTAATTATTATAATATAACAATGTATTTAATGACACTGAATTCAAGCTAACTATGTAACAAATATTTAAAAGATAACAATTTCCTTACCCAGCCGCAGATACAAATTTTAAAATAGCCAGGACGATCCAATGAGGTGAAAACGCGGCGCTTGTACCGAATACGAAGCTCATGGTCAAGGCTATCTTTAGTATTTTCTTTCTTCCTCGAGTATCAGCGAAGTAGCACCAAAAGTTGGAAGCTGCAAACAGACCTAGGGAACCAAAATAGCAATATTAGAAAAGAACGGTTTCTGATTGAATTGATCTACCTATCTAAGATATACCTTGTGTTTATCTTTTTGCATTGGTTTCATTCATAGAGCAAACACAGATCTCAGACTAATGGAATTATATAGATGGAACTATAGAACTAGCGTGTGAAGTTACCTAAAGCAGATAATTGTTATCATTTTGCTCGCACTCGTGCACGCAAAAAAAAGAATGCTAGCGAAAAGGTACTATTTTCGTATTACTTTTGGCAGCTTCACGCACTATTTGGTTCTTTTTGTCTGAGATATAGCCTAGTAGACGCATACATATATATTTTATTCGGAGGCTTCTTTATCGATTGAAATATTCACAATAATTTATATTCAAACCCACAAGTCTTTTAAAATTCCCTGGCAGAAGCAGGCCGCGGCGGCGGTGCGCCTGGCGTTCCTCCCCGTTTTCCGGGGACGAATTGGGGACTCTGTAGTCCCCAGACCCCCGAGGAGAGGGCCAGATCGTGAGAGATGGCCCTGGGGCGGCCGGGGTGCGAGGGATACGCCTGTTAACCTAACCATCGGCAACCAAAACGACCTACAGGTAGCGTGCGTTTTAGTCGGTTCGAGTCCGACATAACCTCTTCCACCGGCTCCGGTGGGGAGGTATCCGTGGGGATTTTGCACACGTAAAAAAAAAGTCTTTTAAAATTCGTCTCTCACAATAAAAGTTGTGAATTCGACCCCTATATTACCTATATAGCTTGCTTAATGCCTTAGTGCCCATTGGTCTCCCGGTAGGAATTAATAACAATTCATTTCAAGGCACCTTAAAAATCGATGATAAAGATGACGTGATTGTTAGATTACTCACCTCCAGTTAGTAATTGAGAGATAATTTCTTGCTGGGATGTGGTGGTGCCGAGCTCTTTGGACATCCCTGGCATGAGGTAGAACGTGCTGAACATCTCAAAGGTCATGGCGATGACAATCCAGCCGTAGAATAGGAACAAGTACAGGTTGTAATGAGCGAAGCCTGGAAGGAGGAAGATATAACAATAATAATTATTGGGTGTTTGACAACTAAATACTTAAATTTTTATTACTAAATACAAAAAAAAGGTAACATGTATTAGATATGATAGCTTATACGTAAATAATAACTGTACAAAATATAAGTATTTCACAAAAAAAATGAATTTTAATATTTTATTTTAACAAAATAAAATCAAGATTTTTTTATCTGTACTTCACATTAGGGAAAACACGGAAAATCTGTTAATAGTTCGCGTGACGTAACTATAAAAAATTTACTTAGCGTAAAGGGAAATTTCGTTAGTTGGTCTCTTCGTAGATATTATTTAATGATGTCACGCGCAGAATATCACGTGACCAACAGCTTTTTGCGTACTTTTTAAGCTAACAAAGTGAAAATTTTTGTATTTTTTTTTACGGGAATATGATGAATTGCAACGTGTACTAAATAAATTTCTACATCTTTTAAGATGGGTTTCCGAAATTTGTCAAATACCCAATTATATTACCAATAACGAGTAATTATGACAAAATATAAAAACCGTAAATGTGGACAGGAATAAAATAAAATAAAAACCTTTAAAAATATATTATTAAGGTTGTTAATAGAAGTTGTGTAAGATCAGAAAGCAAAAATTATCGAGAAGAAGAGGGTTAACAGGAACTAGTTAACTAAATGTTATGTAATTTTACAATTCTTGAAAATAAATAATATAATATATATTTTGATGATGGTGCCTATTGATAACCCAATTATGATATGCGATTTTTTGTTGTAACTACACCAAAATTAACAATACATACACACGCAAATAGAAGGTATTAATTAAAGTATTGTTATTACAATAATATTTTGATGCATTTACGTAGCGAACTGTTTCATTCATATTGATGATACTATATCTTATCTATCTTACCGTAACCATGACGTGATATATATCTAAAATTAGGTAAGAATCACATATGACTACAACTTAGTTTACATGGGTTAATGGCGGCAACGCCAACATCAAATTTTCCAAGAATTTCTTCGAGAGCCTTAAGCATTTAATAATTTACGACCCCCACAAGATTAGAGAGTCAATTCTCCTAATAAAAATCTGTTCTAAATTCAGTTTTGATCTAATTTCAATGACCTAAATGTCAAAAAAGGTATACATGTAACACAATTTTCATTGTCATGTAATAGTTTTGGGACTTTTAACAGTTTTTTACTAGGGGAATTCAATCAAAGCATCAAAGAATCAATTTCATTTATTATGTTTTGGCACGTAAACAGCACATTATGAACGTCACAATTTTACAATTCTGTCAAGAAATAATATAAAAATTAATATACAGACAGAATAATATCAAAATAAACCATTGAAATATGATTTCATCGATGGTTCGGTAGGTTATTTCTATAGAGAAGATGCCAGCAAGAAACTCAGCGAAACATATTAGAACTAAATCTTTCGTTTTTAAATTTGCTTTAGGTTGGTCAGGATGTTTGATTGATATTTTAGGACTATTTTAACCTTAATATCACAAATCTTATCTCACAGTATTTGTACGTAAATACTGTGAGATACTGGTCGTATAAGTTAGGAACCGAATACCTCACCCGCCAAATCCAAGGCTTGCTCCACAGTTTTCACTCTCCCTGCCATTCTTCTTGCACTTTATATTTTAGACAATGTATTTTATGAGTTGTCAAATCGTGACTAAGTTTGATTTATTTGTAGATACGAAAACATATTGGCACCAAGCGTTCAATATGGATAAATAAATTTGGTTCACTACTGAAATTTTATAATTTATTATATCATGTCAACCTTATTATTGGTTTGAGGTAAACTGCTAAACTGTCGATATTTTACAAATGTATAACTTTATTATCTTATCTTGTTTAATCATAGTAAATTACTGAGCTATCAATTACGTTCGTAGTGAGTAAAGTTAGACTGAAATGCTATTCAATTGAAAAAGGAATGACTGGATTTAGTGACATCATTATTATTATTATTTGTTTTGTCCTCTTCTTTCATACATTCCTATCATACATATTTTCTTCAGTTATACAATTCTTGTAATGTCCTTTATCTTGCAACTCATCCATTTTTTCTTGGGTTTCTTCCATCTCTGCTTTTAAAGTTCTCTTCTACTTTCATACTTTCTACTTAATTAACCATTTTCAGTGAAATAATCTCTTTGTGTAAATTATTCATAATTATATTTTTTGTGTTATTCCCGATTGCATCCGAAGCCTTCACCTCGAGTCCGGAGTACGCTTTCTGGCTTTTATCCACTTCGCACGGTCTTATGTAATCATATTAATAAGACATCCTCTGTTTAAATACACAAATATACAAATACAGTTTTGAATAGAACACCACCACTTCAGCATTGATTTTGTTAACTTCTCCAGGTGGTGGTCTTTCAGCTTTCACTTTCAGCTTCTTCCTTCATGCCGTTTTTTTACGGATACCCCGCGTATTTCCGCGGATCTCTCGCGTGTCCAAGTGCGGAGTTGCGAGAAAGGGATTGGTAGCAATGGTAGCGGGCCATCAACGCTCATACCAGAGCCTCTCTTCGCAAGCTCGTCCGCGACATCATTGCCGTAGGACCCGCTGTGCCCCTTTATCCACTGCAGCGTTACTGAATTTAGGGTGGATAGCCTGTTCGGGCCGTTTGGCACACCGGAGCCGGTGGAAAAGGTTATATTGGACTCAAACCGATCAAAACGCACGCTACCTGTGGGTCGCTTTTGGTTGCCGAAGGTGAGGTTGACAGGCATATCTCTCGCACCCCGGCCGACTCAGGGCCATCTCTTACGATCTGGCCCTCTCCTCGGGTGTGGGGACCACAGAGTCCCCAACTCGTCCCCGGAATCGGGGAGTCACGCGAGGCCTTCATACCCTCGATTCTGCTATAGTAAAACCACTTTCATGACAAGAACGCTGCTAAAAAGTCCATTAAATTTTAGACTTTAAAGCTATGCGGTTAAAGATCAAACTTAAAAGTCTTTATACAGAGAGAATGAAAAAGTGTAATGAAACACTTTTTATTTCATTTTAGACTTTAATCGTATAGAAAAAAAGTTTAAAACTCTATGCCATTTTTTGCAGTGTCTGTGGTATGATGGTGGATTAACTTTAGTAGAATTGAGGTCCAGACGTGGTGATATCATATTGACAAGCCTTATATATTAGGTCTTTACTAATTAAATTGCCGAAATTTTCTTACAGATTCATGAGTTCGTTATTCCTGTAATTTAATAGCTATTTCCATTATTTATATTTTGTTTGAAAGTTGATTTCATGATTTTACAACTCTGTATTAACTTTTGTTTCTATTGGCCGTTTGATAAATTCAATTCGATCTTCAAAAACAGTATTTCCTAAATTCTATCCATTTTGATGACAAATTTCAATTTATTTTTTTGCAGCTGTCACTTTTAAAAAATGTAATAAAAGTGTTTGTTAGCTTAATGTTGTCTCACTCATACACAAAAAAAAAACATAAAATTTGGAATTATCATTTCTATAATAAATGCAAAAATGTTAGTACTGAAAATTGGATTTCCTCCAATTTCTTCAAAAAAACGGCAATTGTATATATAACGACCTATTATATAAAAAAAAACAATCGTTTCAACGGATACGGTGCCCTACTATTTGCACCGTACTTATCACTTAGATAAACCTAATCGTAAATATATTTCACTTCTCTATGTGACTAATGTTGATAATAATGTTATTTACATCTACAGTTATGTTCTTATTTTGTTTATATTTTTCTTTATCCAAGTACCAATCATGGTTACATCCAAAGCCTGCTTTTTTTTTTTAAATATCAGAACAGAAATTTCTAATTCCCTCTTACTTCTCCAGCTATGTTAAGCTTGCTTACGTTAGGACTGGGTTCACATCGGTAGTGTAATGACCAGGACTTGAACCCAGGACCTCTCGATACCGACTAACGATAACTACTAAGATACATACGGTTTCTTTTAATTTTGGAGCCCAGGGCTCACTCTTCTACTCTTCTTTTCGTCATCATCATCGTCTTAGTGTGGTTCTAATTGTTTCTGATGCTTTTACTTCGGAGTCCGTAATCCAATTACTCCTTAATCAGCTTTTGGTTTGGTAGGATTTTTATGGGATGGAGGCCATCAGAGCTGGAAGCCCAAAAGAACCCGGTTTTTCAGGGTGTGTACATATAGATCAGATAGCTGGATATTTTTCCTAGAAACGGACTAGTCGCCGGTTCGTTCTTGCTTATTGCCGTCAAGCGGGAATTTGCTCAAATTTCCCACGGCATTAGGTTCGCCCCCAACTGCGTAGGTCTGAAAATCATGATTGGTGATTGCTAAACTCTTTGAGGATTTACAGATGTGAATATGTACGATGATTTTTTTTCTCTTATTTTTTTTCTCTCTTTATCTTATAAATACTTCACAGATCTCGTTATCAATGAAAGTGCAGCTTCATTTTCAAATGAGTCACGCTATTTACTACTAGCTTCTAGTACTTTTCCTCAATCACTCACGTCTCATTGTACAAGTCATTGCTTACACATGATATTTTCTCAAGTTTGATAACAATATCATTATGTTTTTTAGTTTTTTAATCTATAGATACATACTTATTTAGCATCTCACAGTTGGGGATACTTAATCGAGAATCTCAAAGTGGTGCACCCTGACCGGGGTGCGACCCGAGACGGCATGCGGTTTTAGACGGCTCGAGTCTGACATTACCATCTACCCATCTACAGTATCCTTGGCAATTTCTGCACGAAATAAAAGATACACCTCTAAGATAAGTACTGTATCTATTTGGTTTTTAATATGATTTATTAGGAAGATTAGACAGATATCTTTATATAACTTAGATGGCAGACAAGCACAGGGTCCACCTTTTTTTTTATACCACGTAGGTGGTGGAAAGTGGTTACCGTGGCCTATGGACTTGTGTAACACCAGAGAAGCCACTCTCGCGCTGCCGACCCTGTAAGCACTGAGTTTCTGTGCAGTCAGCAGTGTAGAGGACAAAGCAGGACAAGCCTTTAGTCATCCCACTGACAGCACAAATTCTCCAATGAGCTCTGGCTACCCTACTCACCGCTGGGAACACAACACGAAGTTATTATAACCGCGGTATTCTGTAGGGCGGAGGTACTTCCCCAGTCGCACTGCTCAATTGGTCGGAAATACTCCCGTGTCCTACCTCCTAATAAAACTCACCTATGGACGTGTGCGACATCAGGAGAGTCACTCGCGCTGCCGACCCTGTAAGAACAGAGAGTTTCTGTGCCGACAGTGCAGAAGAGAAAGCAGGATAAGCCCTTCCACTGATGGCATAAAAACTCTCCAGTGACCTCTGGCTACCATACTCACCGCCGGGAACACAACACGGGGTTATTATGGCGAATGTCAGACACGATGGGTTCCGGCGAAGATCCGTTTTTTCGGGATTGTAAAGTGTACCAAATTGCAGGGAGGCTTCGGATTTGAATATCTAGATAGGGCTCCAAAAACGTCCACCTTTAAAGCTTCGCCAAAATCCGTCAACGGGGTAGCTTGGGATGGTTACTACTCTTCGGGCAGAATAGGTATTAAGGTTTGTCTAGTAATGCAATATTTTTCTTTGATATTTATAACATTCCTACGAATCACCATTCTTATCATAATTATAGGTGAATGTTCTGTTTTATAAATATAACATTTGTACGATATAATTTCCGCGAGTCATTCTTCTAGGAAAACTATTTTATACCACTTAAGTAGACGACAAGCACACGGCTCATCTGATTGAAAGTGGTTACCCTGGCCTATGACGTGTGTAACACTAGAGGAGTAAAACTCACGCTGCCGACCCTGTAGCACAGAGTTTTTGTGCCGTCATTGTAGAAGACAAAGCAGGACAAACCTTTAGTCTTCTCACTGACAGCGCAAACTTTCTTCAGTGAGCTGTAGTCAGGTTCAAAAATAAATAAGTTACGGCAAAGTACAAGTGCGATAATCAATATACAATAAGCGTATAGGTATTCACGTCCAGTGTGGGTCTACTCAGGGCTCCTACAGAAAACATTTGAAGGCAAACCAATCTAACCTGCGAACAGGTAAACCTGTTGATTGACGAACGAAGTTCTGGTGCTAGCTTTCCTCTCAGGGTTAGGGTTCAGACGGCAGTCCTCTAAGTTAAACCAAAAGGGAAAAAGAAATAAGCGCCTCCCTGGGCTCCCAGGTGAAAGCAAAGAATAGATGTATATTCATAACAACACGTGCAGGGCTTAGATATCACCCGCACGCTGTGCAGAATATTCGTTCAAGAATCAAACGGTTCGGAGACTCTTTCCGTTGTCGCACCATTAAAGCCTGGAATTCATTACCAGCTCTCGTGATTCCTTCTTCCTATAGTCCCGGTTCCTTTAAGCGGGGCGTGAAAAAGCATATAATAATGAGGCCTTCAAGCTGAGTCTCACCATTGTAATATGGTATATGTATGTAATGGTGACTCTCTCGACAGCGAGGCGAAGTACAAATGTCGTGTCCTATATAAAAAAACGGAAAAATATTTGAAATATTTCGTGACTAAGTGATGATAGGCTGTATGGATCGTATGTATCGATGCGATCATACAAACAATACAGTTGAATCATGGAATAGACAGCTAAACAAGTCGATGACACGATGTTATCCAATCAACGTTGCTCGTTTACTGGCAGCTTTATTGAAAAAAGAAAATATTGATTCATAACTTATATAACATAAATCGTATCGTAGTTACACTATAACTCAAGAACGGCAGCACTGATTTAGCTGAATTTTGGTGGGTTGTAGCTTAGAACTAGGCGCCTCTCCGCTGCAGTGTCCCGCTAGTGCGGTTTCACCTTTAAACGTAACTTAGTTGTTGTTGTGTGTTGTAATACACGATAAAATAGGTGTAGGTTACTTTTTAAATAAATTGCATAAAACAAAACTTTTTATTACGACTATAAAATAATTTCAAGACTTCTACAGTAATTACAAACGTAGACCAAATGTATGGCATACAGCCATCTTATTTATTTTTTTGTGCACAAATCCCCCCCACCCCCCTCGCCTACGGTTGGTAACTGGCTGGACTAAACTGCAAACCATCTCGGGTCATCAGATTCCGGGAAATAAGATTGTATAAAGGATATCCCTCGCTGCCTGGTTGAAAAGTTGTGTGCCACGCCTTTCTGGTAAGATTAGAAAAAACAAAAAATGTGCCTGATGCAATATTTTTCCTATAGTTGAATGATAAATGTTATACTTTACTTGCTGTACCTTTTTTCGATGGCGCTACGAACACTAAATATTCTTCATAAATATAAACGCCAATCCTTTATGCATTATTGGGCCACCCTATCTCTTCCCGTGGGTGTCGTAGAAGATAAGGCTAGGTTCTCAATACGTCAGTAAGCATACAGCATACATGACAAACAGCCCATTTCACGGCAATAGGGTTCACTCCGTATTACGTTCGAAAATTCTAGTTGACGAAATGTGGTTGTTAAAACACCTCTGCTTACCCCTTTAGAAATTTACAGCTGTGCAATTCTGTAAGCACACGGCGTTGAGCATAACGCTGCGACAGTCTACACAGAGATGTCATTGGTCGGACTAGATGACGTCACTAGAGATCGACCAATGACAAGGATGTCGCAGTGCTGTGGTCGACGCGGTGTGCGTAGAGAATTGCACAGCAGGTATGAATATATTATATGTATTTATATATGTATTAATTTTAAAGGATTTTACTATTACAAAAATGCCTGCTGTTTAACATACATACATACATACATATAATCACGCCTTTATCCCTAGAGGGTTAGGCTGAGGTGAATTAACACCCACATTTCACCAATAATTGTATTCGGTTCCACGTATTAGGGGGTGAGCCTATTGCCGTATTCCGGGCACGATTGTTGACTCGAGCCATGCATCTGAGGCTGAGTCTGAGTAAATATCTGTCTTATATTAAACAGCCCTATCCCGTAGTCGCCTTGTACGACACCGCATGGGAAGAGATGGGGTGGCCACTCTGCCGGAAACCACGCGGCTATTTAACAGCAGTCGAAATTTCGGAATCAGTGTAAATAATAAAATAATAAACAAATAAATTACAATCATCATCCTTTGAAACTTTTCCACCAACTATGTTGGATCAGCTTTCCAATCTAAGGTCATTTTCACATTATCTAATCCGAAACCGGTGTACGACGATAGCCGATATCCGATAGCCGACACTATGTTCGGTTTTCACATATATTAGATAAAATCGGTAAAATCAGTACAGACTAGTTAGGGAAGACCGGTATAAAAAATCTAGCAAAAACCTGCAAGCAATTTTCGACCTTATTGACATGACATAGTATCGGGTTTTTTTCATACGCGAAAGGACACATAAGTAAGTCATTAACGTCGAAAGTCACTTGCAATACCTATCAACCTTACCTTCGGCGAAAATGACCGACTCACAGGCGCCGAGTCCGACGGAGGGAGGGGGGCGGCAGGAGGGTATCCGTGGGGGCTTTTCGCACGTAAAAAAAACCATCAAACCTTCACAATCCACTAACGATACTGAAGTTCTCTGACTTTTTAGAGCACCAACCATCCGTAACGACTACATAGATATTCGTATAGCAATTGGGGAAAAACATAACTAAATTAAAACACAGCACAAGAAAAACATAACATAAGAATATGTAAAAAATATATTTCACTCTCCTAAATCTTGATGCTGAGATTTTCTTTTCACGGTGATCTTCTTGTTCTTCATTTATGTCTAGTTTAGGTTAAGACTTCGGCTTTTGTTTTCCTATCTGGAGGTAGAAATTGGCAGACCACCACACCAACTGCGAACATAATGATAATGAGTAAGAACCATTTGAATATATTAATATTAAATGTTTGAGTTTTATGTTTATCGGGATATTTATCATGTTGTATTGTTCTGAGTTTCCGATATTCCCTTATAACTTTAATATTATTTGACTGACTATAATTAAATTAAATTATAGTCAGTCAAATACCCAAAAGAAAGCAGAATAAGCGAAATATATATGCCAGGGTCGTACAAGGGGAAAACATGTGATCTCTGCGTAACCCACTGAGAAGGAGACGTGATGATATGTATGTATAAAGAAAACGTTTGTTAATATCCTTACCAAACACGAACACTGACCACGCGTAGAAAGTGACCTCACAATGTTGGGTGATGATAGACCCCATGACGCTTACGCTGATCAGCACACAGAGGCGACCCACCATCAACCCTAAACTGGTCACTTGACCCCTGGCAACAAAAACACATTTCAATAATCTAAAACATTAGGGTAGCCAGAGCTCACTGGGGAATTTTTGTTTATTATAATTTTATTTATTTAATTTATGTACACACAAGAACAAATATAGAGATACATAGGTGGAAATAGTAGTACAGAGCCTCTGCTTATTTCTATTAGAAATCTCTTCCAGCAGACCTGCGAGAGGAGAGAGAGTTTTGTGCTGTCAGTGGGAAGACCAAAAGCTTGTTCTGCTTTGTCTTCTACACTGACGTCACAGAAACTGTATATTCTTACAGGTTCGACAACATGAGTGCGACTCCCCTGGTGTTGCACACGTCCGTAGGACACGGTAACCACATTCCATCAGGTGGGCCGTGTGTTTAAACTGCCACCTAAGTGGTATAAAAAAAACAATAAAATAAATACGATTAGGGTATTACAAGATACAGTTGCCCCTTCAAAGATTCAAAGAGTATCAATTTAATTTATTCAGTTTAGGTACATAAAGAGGACACAAGCGTCGATAGTATGTGGTTAAGGTGTCGTCCTTACGATCAAGAGGTCCCGAGTTCGAGTCCTGGCCATTACACTACCTACGTGAACCCACTCCTAACACAAGCAATTTAGGTTAGCTGGAGGGGTTAGAGGGAATATATATAAATCTAAATTCGGTTACTAAGATTCCTAGTTCAAAAAATATGAACATCAAAATGTTACAATTATGTCAAGAATACTCCTTCAATCTGTTATTATTCAAACAGAATCCATACTAATATTATAAAAGCGAAAGTAACTCTGTCTGTCTGTCTTTCATTTTGTCTGTATGTCTTTCCGTCTGACTGTCTGATACGCTTCAACCACTGAACCGATTTTAATGAAATTTAGTACAGAGATAAACTAGAGCAGTGATGGACAAAATACGGCCCGCGGGCCAACTCCTGCGCGCGCAAAAATTTAATCCGGCCCGCCTACGTGGGACGGTCCTTTGACATGAACAGTACCTACAAATTATATTTTAAGCATTACAATAATAGACTAATAGGCAAAGAAGCGTTGTAAAGGGATAAATATTGACAGAACGATTTTGCATTTGTCGTTTGGCCGATTTGGACGCCCAATTCGGCCTGCAGCGCCCAATTCTGTTGTCGGGGAGTGGGGGGAAGGGGAGGGGGGGGAATATATTGCCCACCACTGGACTACAGCTTAGGAAATAATATAGGTTAAGTTTGATCAAGATAACTGACACACATGCGGACGGAGCCACGGAAAACAGCTAGTATCTAATAAATAGGAAATATGTTCGTACTTACCTATGAATAGTAGGATACAAATTAATAAAATATGTTGAATTACATCCCATTCCCAAAGAAGTGGCTTGCAACAGCGTGAAGAACACTATATTTGAAGTAGGGTCCTTCAAGTTGACTAGCAGCATACTGACTCCTGAGAGGAGAAGTACCACTGTCAGCAAGAGCCGTGGTCGAGAGGCCACCTTGATGACTGCCAAGCTGGCGAGGAGGTAGAAGAGGCCGTACAGCATTCCGGAGTATATGGTGTTGAGAGACATTTCATCGTGGCACTGTAATCAAAGAAAAAGTAAGATAGGTCCCCTTCCCTACACAGGACAACACGGGCAGAGCTTAGATATCACCCGCATACGGTGCAGAATATTCGATCAAGAACCAAGCGGTTCGGAGACTCTTTTCTTTGTCGCACCATTAAGGCCTGGAATTCATTACCAGCTCACGTGAATCCTTCTTCCTACAGTTCCGGGGCCTTTAAGCGGGGCGTGAAAAAACAGATAATGAGACCGTCAAGCTGAGTGTCACAATTGTCACATGGTATATGTAAGTAATGATGACCCTCTTTTGTAAGATTTTGCCTTCAACTTCCCATCAGGCAAGGCGAAGTCTAATTGACGTTTCCTATATATTTTATTATTTATACGGGAAAACGTACGTGTTAAACACCTCTGCCTCACCCTGGGGATATGTGGTGTGAGTATATGTATGTATATTGCGATATAGGGCAGGTCGGAAGCACTCCAGAAAGGTTTGATGATGTTAGAGGAACCTTGTGCAATTGTGTAAGGATAGTATCAGATGGTAGGCTGTTGTCTGTACCTATCCTGGAGGCTAAATGGGATGAGCGTAAGTACTATTTTATGGTTTAACTCTGTGGCGTAGCGGCGGTGAACACAACTGCTACCTAGGATGCGTGGGTTCGATTTCCTCTCGGTGTAAATATTTATATGAATGAAAATGTCTATTTGCATTGGCATGGATATTGCCTCGTAGTGCCCTAAGATAGTCCAATAAGTGGTCTAATTTGCAGTCTAGATTGCAGTTAGACCACTTATCGGACTATTTTAGGGCTCTTTTTAAAAAAAACATTCGTTATTTTCCACAATCCAACGTTAATAATAAAGCATTGGCTTTAATAATAACATTGGATTGTGGAAAATAACGAAGTTTTTTTAATATATACGGCTGATGGTAATCCGAAGGCAAAGTCTCAGAAAAAACGGTCACCATTACATACTCGTACATGCACCATGTTACAATGGTATCATTCATTGACTCATTCACGCTTTGCGGCCTCATGATATGCTTTTCACGCCCCGCTTAAAGGACCCGGGACTGTAGGAAGAAGGAAACATGTGAGCTGGTAATAAATTGGAGGCCTTAATGGTGCGACAAAGAAAAGAGTCACCGAACAAGCTGAACAATTCTACTTTCAAAATTTTTAAGTAGGGTATTAAATAACTCAAAATAATATTATAAATAGAATAATTAAAACACACCACTTGTGCCTCAGACGTTGTGTTGGCTTCTGTGAACATTCTCTGGCAGAAGGTTTGCTTGGAGCTCTCCTCTGTGCCGAAGGACTTGAAGAACAAATTGACCATGGTGGGGTACCACATAAAGAATGTATTGTTTCTGAAACATTACAATGTTTCAAGATTGCTGATAGCATACATGAAGAGGTCCAAAAATATTATGTCATAATTTTTATTGACAGGCTGATATTAAAAAATAAAATAAAAAGACCATAAGTCAAGTACAAAGCTAAATTGATAACCTTTAAAAAATACTAGCTGTTTACTAGATGATTTTGGAGGAAGTAGATCAGGACAGGTACAAGACCGTATTCCCGTCCAAATTGAGCTGTCCGACTTTCACGTTATTATAGCCGTGGTATTCTGTAGGTTGGAAGTACATCCACCCTACATAATACCACGGCTATAATAAACCTCCAGTTGTGTTCCCGGCGGTGAGTAGGTAGTAGCCAGAGCTCACTAGTCTGTGTGCTTGTCCATGGGAAGACTAAAGGGTTGTCCTGATTGTGTCTTCTGCACAGACGGCATGTAAACTCTCTGTTCTTACAGGGTCGGTAGTACAGGTGTGACTTCACTGGTGTTGTACACGTTCATAGGTCACGGTAACCACTTTCCATCAAATGGGCCGTGTGCTTATCTGCCATTACAATTACAATGTTGTTGTGTGATTATTTGGTTCATCAATCATCATCAATAGCCGGGTCCATAGAGCGAGCAGCCTCGCGAGGAAACTGTCCGCGAATTGACCAATGCAGGCTCGGTATTTTCGCTCGCTTGCTGCGGCTCACGCACTATCGAAAGCCAGAGCAAGTAACCTGGTGCGGCAAATGGCTCACGAGGCTGCACGCTCTGTGTTGACCCGCCTATTCATCATTAATCACCAGTATATAATTTCATGCATTGATGATTGAAACACATCATGGATTTAACGCAAATCATGCAGCGCGAGAGTTTAAAAGTAGAATTGAAAGTTGAAACACAATTTTATGTTCATTCTTGCAGAGAAGCTTTTTTGCTATCATTGATCTGTGTCCTACCGTTCAATCATTCATTCCGTTATATTATAGTACAAAATGAATAAGTTGACCATGTGCGTGGTCATCTTACGTGGTCATGCAAACAATCACCAAGAAGAATAGTTGAATGGTCCTCCAGAGCAAAGGTGGTTTAAATATCGGTAGACTCTGCTTTTTTAATGTTTCACAGAATGATTGCTTTTCTGGGGATGTTTCTGTGCCTGTCTGTACTATTTGTTTCACCTGAAATTTAAAAAATATAACGTTAAAATCAAAAATCTGGCACGTTTATTAAATAACTTAACAGCGTCATGTTCTAAGTCTTTTCCTAACCCACTTGATCAGCTTTTCTGTTTAACCTGTGATACAACTAAACTGTGATATTTTCCATAAACGGACTGCTATCTAAACTCACGTTACAACATATAGTTTAATTATTTCATATTTCATTTATATATAAGTATTAACATAAAAAATAAACTTAACTATGACTTCCTTAATTTTTATATGTTAGTTATGCTAAACCATTTTTAATACTTTGGTTCATAAGCAAAGGCTATGTTTTGTCGCGATATCCAATATCAACGCGGATGGAGCCGCAGGTAACAGCTAGTTTTATAAAGGGTCATTGTCCTCTGTAAGGGGTAAGCCTTTTACCGATTTCCGGGCACTATAGTAGACTCGAGCCATGCATCTGAGACTGAATCTGGGCTATATATTATATCAGTCTGATGTTAAACAGCCCTAGTCCTTAGTCGCTTTGTACGATACCGCATGGGAAGAGATGAGGTGGACCAAATTCTACTGTGTCGGAAACCACGCGGCAACAATTTTCTGGAGAAAATAGGAACAAGTTGACAATCTTCCTTCAAAATTTATACTGTTACTAGCTGTTGCCCGCGGCTCCGCACTCGTGGATGTTGATTATCTCGACAAAACATTCCCTATGTCCTTTCTAAAGGTCTAATCTACTCCGATACTAAATTTCATCAAAATCGGTTCCGCAGTTTAGGTGTTAAAGTGTTATACAAACAGACAGACTGTCAGGATTGTTTTTCCTTCCCGGATCCTCTCCACTAACACCTAAACTTAATTGTATGGTAATGTATTTTTTATTTTTTTCTCGCCGTAAGAACCAACCTCGTACTTCAAGGAATATTCTAAAAAAATAATTAGCGAAATCGATTCGGCTGCTCTCGAGATTTGCCTCACTTTACAATAATAGCAATTAGTAACTGAAAACAAGCTAAAAAAATCGAACTGTTTAATTACGTTTCAATTACGGACAACGCATTTATAATATATAATTGGTTAGAAAAAATGTGAAAGTATTGTTAGTTATATAATTGTAAGAAAGAAATCAAGAAATTTTATAAAAATAATGAGTAATATAAATAAACCATATAAATTAAAAGCAAATCAACATTTTATAATTTACATATTCGGCCAATTGCTGGTCTTTGGAGCACTCACAGTCAAACCAGTGGCAGTTTAGTTGGGGCAATTGCCCAACCCGATCAAACAGAGTAAAACAGTTCAAAAATTCTGCAGTTTGTGGGGGTTTACTTATGGTGCTTTATGGATAGCGACGCCGCCGCCCCGGTGCTACGACAACCGTCGCTGTAGCAACAGATTTGACGTTTTTGGTGGTTATTTTTCAGTGTTTTTATCGAATTTTTATAAAATGTATATATTGTGTGTGTGTATGTGTAGATATTTAACTAATATAAGTATTATTTTTAAATAGTTTTATGTCCCAAGAAAACAATAACAACAGTGCTGCAATTTTGAGAGTCGGAAGACAGCCTTCTGCGTCGCAAAATGCTTTAGTACGCTGCCTACATTGTACTCAAGCTCGTTTTTTTAAAAGTGAGCGTGGTTTGAAAATACATTTTGGGAGGGTACATAAGCCCCAAAATGTGCTTCCAAGCGCAACGCCACCACAGTTGTCCAATCCCCAAATTCCCTTCTGGCAGAACCTTGCAAAATTAAAAAATTCTATACCAATTTTAAAGAGGATTCCCCGTGGTGCAAGGCCTTTAGTGGCGCAAAATCTGGCAGACTGCATTGGCCTTGTAGTACGGGAAAATTCTACCGGAGCTTGGGAACAATTATTCACCTTCTCCTATAGGATTTTACACATTTCAAAAAATCAGGCAACCCCCAAAAGTTTAACATCACAAATTAAAGACAACTGTATTTCGAACAGTACTTTCGACCCTAAATTCACTGTTTCGTAAAAATACTATTTTCCATTATGTAGAATCTAAATTGAGAGAAGGTGATATCAGTGGTGCAGCTAGGTTACTATTCAGCAGCGACGTAGTGGCACCTTGCTCTCCAGAGACTCTTGCAGATCTAAAGAGCAAGCACCCAGTGCCAGGTGATGACCTTGCCTTCCCCGATGCTCCAAATTCTGACACCAACTTTCTGACTGTAACAGCCAAGGACGTGTTATCGACTGTGGGCTCCTTCCGGAATGGTTCTGCTGGCGGCCTCGATGGCCTGACTCCACAACATCTGAAAGATCTTCTGAGTCCGGGCGTTGGGGATTCTAGTGGAGCACTTTTGAGGGAGCTTACAGGTTTGATGAACTTAATATTATCCGGCAATGTGGACGAAGCCATTATTGATATCCTATATGGCGCAAATTTATGCGCATTGCGGAAAAAAGATGGTGGCGTTCGTCCCATTGCCGTAGGTTGTACGTACAGGCGTATGGCAGCCAAAATATGCTGTAAATATTACAGTACAGATATGGCCAACAAATTCCAGCCCCTACAACTCGGGTTTGGGTCTAAAGGGGGCTGTGAGGCTGCTGTACATGCCCTGTCCACGTACCTTGACTGCGGCGAAGGAGAGGTCATTCTTAAGGTTGACTTGAAGAATGCCTTTAACTCAGTTAACAGGGATACCTTGTTGACACAGGCCAAGTTAGAAACCCCCAAAATATTCAAATTTCTTTGGCAGTGCTACAGACACCCTTCCAAATTACTATTTAAGGAAAATGTTTTAGAGTCGGCGGTCGGGTGTCAACAAGGCGACCCTCTTGGGCCACTCATTTTCAGTTTATAAATACATCCAATCATTCGGCAACTAAATTCGAAATTTAACATCTGGTATCTTGATGACGGTACTCTAGGAGGGGATATAGACACAGTGCTTCGAGATTTGGCTTTTCTTAAAGATAAATTTAAAACTATTGGTTTAGAACTAAATCCCGCAAAATGTGAAATTTTTCTTAACGGTAATATTAACAAATCTTTGGCAATTTCGAGATTTAATGTTTTGGCCCCTAATTTGAAAGTGTTAGATAAAAGTTCACTCCGTCTCCTAGGGGCCCCGATTCTTGAAGAAGCCTATGATGCCTTTATTGAGGATAAAATTCTAAATTTTAATGAAGTTTTGAACCGACTCCTCCAAATTAATATACATTCAGCTTTTACCATTATTAGATATTGTCTTTTCGTCCCAAAATTAACTCATGCTCTACGATCATCACAATTTTTTAAACATTTGGCACTTTTAGGTAAGTTGGACAAAATTATTCAAAATACCCTATGCAAAATTTTGAATGTAGATTTGAACGACCGAGCCTGGCTCCAAGCATCGCTCCCGGTGCGCTGGGGTGGGCTCGGTGTTCGTAAAATTTCCGATGTAAGTTTACCAGCTTTTTTAGCTTCGATTCATGGCACAGAGGAATTAACCAGGAAAATCTTGATACCCACACTGGTTTATTCCGAAGTGCCAGGCAAAGCCGAAGCTATAAATGCTTGGAAAATGTTTTGCCCAAACACTGTTTTGCCCACCAACCTAGGCTCCCAGAGACTTTGGGATGAGCCGCTTTGCAGCATATTACGACAACAGTTACTGAATACGTCCTCTAATGTCGCAGAGCGTGCTCGCCTTCTGGCTGTGGGAGAGTGGGAATCTGGTGTGTGGCTTCAGGCCCTTCCGTCATCCAACATTGGCACCATGTTGGACGACACGACGTTTAGAATTGCAGCCTGTCTTCGTTTGGGTGCTCCCTGTGTTTCTCCTCATCGATGTCACTGTGGTGAGGCAGTCGACAGCCTTGGGCATCACGGCCTATCATGCGGCAGGAGCGCAGGCCGCATGTCACGTCATGCACATTTAAATGACATTATCCGCCGGGCTCTTGTCACCGCTGGTGTTCCAGCTATACTTGAACCAGTTGGCTTGGTGCGCAACGATGGCAAGAGACCGGACGGTATGTCTTTGGTGCCTTGGAAGATGGGTAGGCCTTTGGTGTGGGACGCAACATGCGTCGACACCCTTGCCCCTTCCCATCTTCCAAGTACGACGGATTGCGCCTGTGCTGCTGCGGCATCTGCTGAGACCCTCAAACGGCGAAAATATGATAACATTACAAACAATTACATATTTGAGCCGTTTGGGGTTGAAACGCTGGGTTCGTGGGGTCCAAGCGCACGGTCGCTATACAAAGAAATAGCAAAACGACTGGTCGATGCTTCGCGTGACCAAAGGGCTGGCCTCTTTTTTGCTCAACAGATTGGCATTGCCATCCAACGGGGCAATGCCGCCAGCCTTTTGGGCACATTATCAGTCGACATCGATGGGGAGGAATTCTTCGATGCTTAATTTGATCCTTTTGTATCCTATTTTATATTCTTGTAAATATTAGTTTATATCTTATTACTTTAGTTTACTGTTTACAGATTCTAGCCAAATATAATGATTTCGCAAAGGTCTATAAATCACTTGATGTTTTTGATTGCAGTTTTAACAGATACATAAGAATTGTAAAAGGCATCCTTCACAGTGGGCTGGGTTTGGATGGTTCTGTTTCCGGTGGAAGCATCCACACCAAATCTTAACTTGTATTTTGGTATTCATAAATCAGAGATTTATATTGTATAAACTTTTTGTTTCTCTATGTGTGTACAAACTATTTACGTTACGATCCAGATCTAAACATTGTATTTAAGATATTTATAATACGTATACGATTGTGATGTGTATTGTGCATTTAAATAAATAAAAAAATAAAAAAAATTTAAGACTCAAGATGATCTGACAGACTTGGGTCTGTCAGACTTATAGAATGGAACTCATTTACATATTCGGACTAATCTATATGGGCCTTATCCATTTTACAGTCGCGAGCCAATATACATGACTTGAATTAATCATCAGATCTAAGTCATTATACATATTCGAATCAATCTTTATATTCAAACCTATGTAATATTGCGCTCTTACTCTTTTTTTTTTTTTTACGTGCGCAAATCCCCACGGATACCTCCCCACCGGAGCCCGTGGGAGAGGTTATGTCGGACTCGAACCGATTAAAACGTACGCCGCCTATGGGTCGTTTTGGTTGCCGAAGGTGAGGTTGACAGGCATATCCCTCGCACCCCGGCCGACCCAGGGCCATCTCTCACGATCTGACCCTCTCCTCGGGTGTGTGGGAATTACAGAGACCCGACTCGTTCCCGGAAAACGGGGAGGCGCTCTGACTCTTATAACCTGAGTAATAAGAAAATATTATTATTACACAATAGCATTTTAAATAGGTTCTCTAGTACCTGAGAGTAGTACTATCATTTATTCTGTGGTGAAAGTGAAACACCTCTACTTACCGAATAATTCTCTCTCTTTCCTCCATTCTTTTCATAGATATTCCTCAATACTTCTAGCGCCTTCTCACATTGACCATTACTGGCTAGGTACTTTGGACTCTCGTATAGATAGAACATGAAACATGCCCCCATACCCAGGGGTAGAGCCAGAACTATGGTGAACAGCCTCCAGGGTCTGAAGGTGGTGTGCAAAAGTGATAGAGGAACTTTGAAGTTCAAGGGTAGGAACAACCATGCCATACCTTTAAAAAAACCATTACAAGATTAGAAAGATACTTCATCATCACTTCTTTTCGAAGATTCTTCATCATCACAGTATCAAAGAATCAATCTCATTTATTCAGTATAGGTACATAAAGAGCACATATGAACGTCAAAATTTTACAATAATATTATCAAGAAATAATATAAAAATATTAAATAATGTAAAAATAAACCATTGGAAAATGGTTCTTTGCCTGGTTTGGTAAGTTAGTTCTACTGAGCAGATACCAGCAAGAAACTCAGCGAACTATATTAGAGTTAGATTATCTTTCTTTTTTAAATTTGCTTTAGTTTACAATTTATTTTGTGCGAGCAAGCAAGAAACTTATTTTGACCACGCATTTACATCATCAAGATACTCATCTACTTTATAGTAACCTTTATTCATTATAGCTTTTGTACAGCGTTAGTTCTGGTTGCATTCAAAAGTTGTATTCCGGAGACTATTCGCGCGAAAATCTCTTTAGATACCCCCCGGCCCGTGGTAATATCAGACTCAAACCGACAAAAACCGCATATCGTCTTCGGTTTTTATATGCCGAAATGTAAGATTTTCTCTATATGCACGTATATATTATACATTTTTTATGACAATTCAAATTATTAATCTCAATTATTACTAACTACAATAAATCCTGAAAAAAAATCCCTTAAATGATAAAATGAATAGCGATGGCCAACCTTTGCCTGATGTACGACAGAAGGAGAGTCACCAGTTTTATCCCTCAACTTGCGCCTCAATTCACTAACCAAATTTTTGGCATCGCTTGGCACCACAACTACCCATCATCTCGAACGCAAAGAAAGCGAAAATGTACCGGTCTGTCAAAATCGCATATTTGCCGCGTTTGTTTTCTGCCATCGCCATCCAACATGGCGACGCAGCAAGTGTTATGGGCGCTTTTGCGTCGGGAGCAATCAGGGGCGTGTTATTTGATTAGTACATGGACTAAGCATTACTTGTAGTACATACATACCTTTGATTTGCCTGACGTCACAGGCTGACTCTTTACAGCTTCGCCTGGCAATCGGTATACATATAGCATTGTTTGAAGAATAACTCGAATATACTCACTAAATGTGACTATTTCGGCAGCTAGGTTACAGCTATGCATGATGAATAGGTACTGATTCCTTCGTTTAGACCCTGTGCACTCTCCCAGCAGTGCCATCGTCAGGGAGAAACTGGCTGTTGAGCTGGAACAACATGTTTATTTCATCACATCATACATTTGACGGTCTCTGTAGTATAGCAGTAGAGCGTTCGACTTCTACGCAGGGGACGCGGGTTTGATTCTCGATACCAAAACCAACATACATATGCAAATATGTATGTTGGTTTTGGTATTTCTATGCATAACATGTATGTATTTTAAATCGATTAAGACAGGAAAAAAATTGAATATGTTCAGGTGGGATTTGAACCCGCAATCTTTTCCTTACAGGGGGAATTATATATATATATATTTTTTTCCCTATCTTAATCGATTTGAATGATTAGCATGCTAAATGCTTTGAAATTTCATTATGTACTTTTATGAATAAAATAGTCGCATTCTAGACCCCATAATACAACCAAAAACACAACAACAGTATCATCTTTGTAAAGTGTGCAGTGTAAATAGAACAGTTATCGTTTCGTATAATAGTGAATGGTTTATAAATAAAATAAGATAATTCATA
The DNA here is from genome assembly GCA_963662185.1 of Eilema griseolum. Lineage (NCBI taxonomy): Eukaryota > Metazoa > Arthropoda > Insecta > Lepidoptera > Erebidae > Eilema > Eilema griseolum. Next base: position 23,751,550 of record OY759242.1, on the reverse strand, counting down.
AGTTTAGTACATAAGATAAAATTTGTGATAAATAGACAATTTTCAAACAAACAATACGGCGTCACATGTATTAGAGATAAGGTTGGTACTAGTTCGTAAGCATCTTTTTTTATTAAACTTTACCTTTTGATTTCATCAAATATTAATTGGAATCTTATTAGAATAATAGAAAATAAGGGGTATGTGAAATAAAATTGTTAAGCCGCATATGGTTCTATCGAGCGCGGCAAGCGATAGACAAATAATAGCGAAATAGATATAAAAAGACGCATGCCGGCTTGTCAAGGTCAACCATATCATATTAAAACAAGTGCCACATTGAATTGTCACCTCAGTTGGCGAACTCTGAAAAAAACGTCTCTCTTCTACGTTCAAGAATATATCTCTACAGTCAAGATTCTTCTTCTTTTATTCGCTGCCTAACCACTCTCATGGCATTATTCGAGTTTTGCCCAAATGTCTTCACAAACTTTCACATGCATGCATTCTTCAGCTGAAACTATTATGTCAAACATCAAAATCTTCAAGTTGCTGAAACTCTTGATGTATAGATGAAACAACTATTCCGTGAAATGGCTAAAATCGGAACTATACTAAAACCAATGATTCCGTGAAGTGGCTAAAATTGAAACTACGCACAGTAGTCGCTGTCAAAAATGAAAACCTATTTTATTGCAAATCAAAGACAATTGGACACGATTGAAGGGACAATGAAAGCCTCCTTCGGTTCACGGACTTGTTGGTTGGACTAAAAGGATTCAACGATGAAAGTTATCTAAAATTTACCTAAACAAAACATACCTTCGCAAACATGTTATCTAGATCTATTAAATTCAGTACATAATATTAAATGCTGTGCCCACAAGTATTGTACTTACGATGTAGAAGGCATAAAATGTTATGTAATCTAGTCAAAGTCAAAAAATCTGATTGTATAACGGTAGAACTTTGAGGGTGTTTCAGTCTAAGGTAAATAAAAAGGAGGTAGGACACGGCGGTATTTCCGCCCAATTGAGCAGTCCGACTGGGGAAGTACCTCCGCCCTACAGAATACCGCAGTTATAATAACTTCGTGTTGTGTTCCCGGCGGTGAGTAGAGTAGCCAAAGCTCACTGGAGAGTTTTGTGCTGTTAGTGGAAAGAAAAAGGGTTGTCCTGCTTTGTCCTCTGCACTGACGGCACAGAAACTCTGTGCTGGTGGTTTCTCTGGTGTTACACACGTACATAGGCCACGGTAACCATTTTCCATCAGGTGGCCGTGTGCTTGTCTGCCACCTAAGTGGTATAAAAAAAAAGTCTTAGGCCCATGTTCCAGAACAATGCTCAGCTGTTCATCATTAGAACTGTCATCTAGAACACAATCTGTCCTCAGAAATCGAGATCCAGGACTGCAGAGTTGATACCGTTCTGGCATACGTGCCTTAAGCAATGAAATAGTGCAACTTCGATATTTTTCGTGAAGCGCCATAAGATCAGAAGGAGATTTTCAACATTCAGCTCTATATCGTACTACTGTCAATCAGCCCAATTCTAGTAATAATAATAATTTATTCGTTTATTTGGCCTCGATCTATTGTTAAAAACCGACCATGATTAGATGTCAAAATTGTATTACGTTACGAGAATTCCATTTTTGATATTTAATTTGATTTTGACAGATCGAGACTGAATTTTAAACATCTTTTAGATAGATAGATAGATAATTCTTTATTGTACACTAACAGATTTACAGTAGGACAAGTAGGTAGCATAACAGTGCAATATACAATGGGCGGCCTTATCGCTGAAGCAATTCTTCCAGGCACATTGCGATGGACAGTAATGTTTTCTTTTATTAGGAAAATTGGTATTTTTATCTTATAGAACCCCCTGGCGATGTCGTAGTTCTACTGTAAGACGCTACCCGCATCGACCACCACAGATGATCTTATAGCAATCGAAGAGCATTTTAAGAATTGTCGGCTTATTGTATTGTGTTCTCTTAGACGTTGCAGTTAGACACGAGTAAGTTACCCAATCATACAATAAAATAAATATATGAAATTCATACAAACTACATCCAATCATCTTGATGATCAGCATAAACAGCCAGTTCGTAGAGAAGGCACTGATCACGGCAAATACGAAGCCTACAGAAGTGGAGAGCATCATTGCCCGCTTTCTACCTTTTGTGTCTGCGTAATAGCCCCATGGAAACGCGAACAGTACACCTGGAACATTCAAAGAAATAGTTCTTCTAGAAGGGTTCTTCAAGAATGCATCATAAAGTTCTTACATGGTTGGTAGCATGAGTGACTCGGGTATTGTACACGTCCGTAGGTCACGGTAACCGCTTCTCTTCAGATGGACCGTGTGCTTGTTGACTACCAGTATAAAAAAATAGCTAATACAGATATACCAGCAATCCATCGTCATCCAAACTAATATTATAAATGCAAAAGTAACTCTGTCTGTCTGTCTGTATGTTACGCTTTCGCGCCTGAACTAATTTTGATTAAATTTGGCATAGGGGTAGATTAGATATTGAGAAAGGACATAGGTTATGTTTGGGCGCAATAATCGATATCCACGAAGATAGAGCCACGGGCAAAAACTAGTAGGTATATATATTAAAGAATCAATCAGACTTTGGCACTCTACCTCAGGCTGGACATAGGCCTCTCCTAATGTGCACCATAGCACGCGATACTCCGCCTTACACACGCAGTATATCCCAGCTTCCTTTTTCAGCGTCCGTCCATCTACTACGATTTACCTCTACAAACATATGCTGAGTGCGAAACTACTTTTAGTAATATGAGTATTATGACCTATAATAGAATACTATGACCAGTAGACCTGATGATGATCATAATCTGGTATTTATATTTTATCGGCCCAAAACTCGACCACAGCAACAAAGCGTTCCGTTGCTCTGCAGTGGTCGTCGGTAGTGCCAGTGAAGGGGTACAACGAGCAGGAAAGCAAATGTTAGATGAACTGGGATTGGGCCCTGCAGTCGCAGGACCAGCTGATAAAGCCCAATTTTGCCATGTTTTACCTGCACCGGCCAACAGCAGGTGGTTTAAAGACTTCATCACGAACCAAGCGGTTCGGTGACTCTTTTCTTTGTCGCACCATTAAGGCCTGGAATTCATTACCAGCTCACGTGTTTCCTTCTTCCTACAGTACCGGGTCCTTTAAGTGGGGCGTGGAAAAAGCATATGATGAGGCCGTCAAGTCGAGTGTCACCATTGTCACATAGTATATGTAAGTAATGGTGACCCTCTTTCCTGGGACTTTATCTCTCTACCATGAAGCAAGGCGAAGTCTAATTAACGTGCCATATATTAAAAAAAACTTCCATCTATTACTGTATCTGCTACAGACCCACCTGCAAATGGTGCTGATGCCAGTATCCCTGTCTGCTTGAGGTCTAGATTTAGGTCGCAACTAGCAGCAGCAACGACGAAGCCAAACCCATACATATCTGTGGCACAGGCATTGGTGATCAGGCAGCAAGCTATCAGTAGCCGGTAATTGTAACGGCCATGACCTGTAATGTTGTAACATTCATGACTTATAACGTAGGTAGGACACGACGGTATTCCTGTCCTAATCGAGCCGTTCGACTGAGGAAGTACCTCCGCTCTACAGAAAACCGCGGCCATAATAACCTCTTGTAGTGTACCCGTGTCTCTCTCCAGTGTTGGAGAGTTTTTGTACTGTTAGTGGGAAGACAAAGGCTTGTCTTGTTTTATCTTCTGCACTGACGGCACAGACACTCTCTGTTCTTTCAGGGTCGGCAGCAGTGTGACTCCCCTGGTGTTGCACACGTTCATAGGTCACGGTAACCACTTCCATCAAGTGTGCCGTGTACTTGCCTGCCTCTTATGACACTCTTCGAATAAGATGGGGGCGGTGAATGATAAACAATAATTTTATTACATTCAACGGCAGTTGTTTTTATTAATACTCATAGTCGTCACAAATTGAATCCTATCAAAGAAGGCACCAGTCACTTTATCACCATAGAACAATCAATGCATTATAACGTAAACAAGAGGCCAGCTGTCCTAGATTTCGCTAAAGTAAAACCACTATCATTCACTGATATTTTAAGAAATGCCATTAAATTTAAGACTTTTAATAATAACTTAAAGTAAAAATCTACTACGTATGCCTATTTATATGCAAAAATTGTATATTTATTTTACTTTATTTGAACTTCTCGCTATATTTTTCTTTCTTTTTGTTTTTAGTACATCTTGTTTCTAGTTTATTTGCTTACTACACCAAATCTTTTGCTTTTATTACATCACTGTCCATCCCAAGGTTGTCTGGAAGAAATCGCTTCCAGCGATAATTACATTAAATTGTGTACAATGCTACCTACAAGCTCTACTGTAATCTATGGGTGTACAATAAATAATTATCTATCTATCTAAAGTATAAAATATATTTTTCTTGTGCGAATAGTCAACTAAGTTACGAAAAATTATAAGGTAACTACAAATACATGTGTTTACGTCTGTAGTTGTACAATGTCGTAAAAATTGAGTCATAATATTGTGTCAATATTCACAGATAATGCTAAATTTAACCTTGTTAAGAATGAGTAACATATGATTGCGAAATAACTAAAAATTATGTAATTAATAAAGGAACATTGTAGAATATATTTCTCGTGCTCATACATGAAGTTCACGAATACTCATATTTGTACGTGTCCTTTGACAGAACATGTTGAAACTCGCAATGCATTGTAATATACTTTGTAACATCATCCTGTTCACATGTTTCTATAAAAAATATATCTTTATCTTATTTATATTTATTTATAAAAAGTGGTATTTGATTTGATTGGCAGTTTTAATGGTATGACAGCGGTTCTGCGTTAGCACAATTTTAATAACATAACATAAACTCACGCCTATATTCTCTGAAGAGGTTAGCCGAGGTGCTAGCACCCACATTTCACCAGTTTATGTTTAGGTCCCAATGTAATAGGTGGCGAGCCTATTGCCATTAACCGGGCACTTATAAACCTGCGATAAATACACACATAATTTCGAAAAGCATCGAAAAGTCATTGGTGTGTGCCATGGTAAGACCTGGGATCGAACCCGAGACCTCGTCTCAGCAGTCCATTACCCATACCACTAGGCTACCGCACAATTAAGCGAAAGTCAAAAAAATATTTACCTGCTAATTCTACAGCTTCATCATATGTATATGTGTCCACATTTTCGACATCTTTCTCTTTATTTATTATATTATTCATTTTACACGTTAATTTTTCATGTCACATACTTCACACTGAAGTCGTCTTATATATTTTATCTAACCACCATCTGTTATCATGTATCTTTCATGAATAATAATTTAATCTGTAAAATGATTCGCTCTGTTATAATATTTATGTGAATAGCGATACTGTGAAGCGCTTGAGAATCGTAGACTAAAGTATAAAGTAGCAAATACTGAATACTTGACGTTGAACTCAAGAGATTCCATATTCGTCGGCATACACGGCTATTTATTAGAGTGACAAACCAGGTTAAATACCTGGGACTTATCTTTACGTGACTAGTATATTATGTTAATGAAATTTCACTCTAACTAAAGTAATTATTGTAATAATTAAACTAATGTATCCGCTGCAAATTAACGATTCGTCAAATATAAAACAAGAAGCAAAAATAAAATGTTTGTGTACTAATTGAAAATTTGACGTAGGTAAATAACATTGACTGATATGTGAAATCCTATGGTATGTCACTCATATAGAGTGAATAGCTATTGTATATTCCGCGAAGTGGCTAAAATCGGCACTACAATTATACATACAAATAAAGACACCGCCACTGTTTTTATTTGCAATAAAATAGCATGCATTTGACAGTGACAACCGTAGTTCCGATTTTAGCCACTTCACGGAATTGTTTTAGCCATTTGACGGAATTCCGTGAAATGGCTAAAATGAGGACTACGAGGACCTACATTTGCCAATGATTTTTCTAACACAAAATTGTTTGTACACAGACGCTACAGCTACATACAGCACTAAAGTTATAAATACCTAACAATTTAAGGGACCTCGTAACTCATGTTTCAAAATTACCGAGACAGAACTCAAGTGGCACTGAACTCAATACAACAAGTACTAAGTGTGAAATCCTTAGAACTAATGTCATACATAATATATGTAATACACAAAATTTCCTTGCTATTGTGTCGTAAAGATATTGTTACCATGAAGGTACAGTTGATGTTTAATGATATTTGCATAATAAATACGAAATCGTAACGTAAAAGAAACAATTGTCTGGTAAATATAAACCAAAAGATAGACAAACAGTTGATACAGTAAAATGTTCAGCTAGGCTGGCTACTCTAGCAGTACTCTGCATGCACAATGGCCCAAAAGGTGGCTAAGTGCGGACAAGGGAGTCCCTTTCCATTGCATTCCACCACCTGCAGCGTTTGACATTTTTCTTCTAAGTAGCTACATTATAAACGACTTGCTCAGGTAAAAGCCAAATGAAACCAATCACGAGAAATAGGAGAGCGAAGTATAAGCTTTTGATGTAACCGGAATTCCAGCGCAGGTGATGATTATAATGAATTTATACTTATTAGCTAGGCTTTACAAGGTTAAGCAGTCAAGGTTTCAGGAGATTCGCAGTTAGACTGGAAAAGCGGACACGGACTCCGAGGTGAAGGCCTCAAATGAAAATTAACGCTAGGAACTGTTTCAAGTGCAAATGCTATTATGTGTCTTATCATTAAGGTAAATGTTCTGTCACCAAACATTATCATGCTTGCATCACAGATAAATATTGTGATGCTATGTGATAATAGAAAAATATTTGAGCCATTATCTTTTATAAACTGGATGTGAACCCTGAAGGCCTTAGAGGCGAAGGCCTTCGAGGCCATACCATTTTGTCCCCAACCAGTAAGACGTCTTTTACATGTGAAAAATTTCCACGGATACCCCCTATCGGCGTGGGAGAGGTTATATCGGATTCAAACCGACTAAAATGTACGGCCCCTGTGGGACGTTTTTGGTTACCGAAGGTGCGGTTGACAAGCATATGCCTCGCACTCCGGCCGAAGGTTAAAGGTTGACTCGATCTGGCTCTCCTCGGGTAGCAGTAAGACTAATATACCTATATTATTAAAATAAAGCCATGTCTTAATTACTATTAATGCCTATTATATTTTATCTGTGGCCGTGATATAAAAAGTGTTGCGTTCAGTAACAGGAACACGATGGAAATTTTTATTCTCATCATGTAATGTAATATCAACATTCAGTGGTGTTACTGGTGGGGGAAAAGTAGGCGATGAGTAACAGTCTGAAACATTTAGATTTTTTTCCACCTCCACACTTGCAAGGTGCTCTCACCCGGTGCGGTGGGAAGAAATCCGTAGGGATTTCCACTCGAAAAATAGGTAAGCACTCCTATTAGTATCCTATTTTAGAGGAGGTAGGACACGGCGGTATTTCCGTCCAATTGAGCAGTCCGACTAGGGTAGTACCTCCGCCCTACAGAATACCACGGCCACAATAACCTCGTGTTGTGTTACCGGCGGTGAGTAGGGTAGACAGAGCTCACTGGAGAGATTTTATACTGTCAGTGGGAAGACCAAAAGCTTGTCCTGCTTTATCTTTTACACTGACGGCACAGAAACTCTTGTGTTTACAGGGTTGGCAGCGTGAGTGTAACTCCCTTTGCGTTGCACACGTCCATAGGCCACGGTAACCACTTTCCATCAGATGGGCCGTGTGCTTGTCTGTCAACCAAGTGATATAAAAAAAGTAATCGCTATATTTACCATATTGTATTGTTTTGAGTTGCCGAAAAAGGGTAGATGGATATATTTAATCCTATAAAACTTTTTTCGCTGTTCACCGCCAATACTCCAGTTCCTCCGTGATCATGGTGCTTGCAACAGCTCCGAAATATCGGAAAATATCCCGATAACTTTAATACTAATGTGAGTGACCATGACAGTTTAAATACCTATAAAGCACTCCTATACTACAAGAGTACTCATAGAACAATAAAACGTTATTAGGTATATCATCTTTTATTTAATTATATATTATTATACTTATTTACACTTAACCACTAAATCAGTACTTAGATTCTAATGAATCTTGAGTATGGCTTTTCTTTTTTCCGTCTGGTGGTAAGAAAAAGCAGACGATAACACCACCTGTGGACACAAATATATAGGTATACTAGCTGACCCAGCAAATGTTGTTTTGCCACGTACATTATTTCTAGGATTTTTTTTTATATCAACAAAAATAACTTATTTACTATAAGTATGCGGGGATTTACTAATAATCGAAAGATAAAAATCGTGAAATTCCGGGTTGTATGTATTTTTTAATGTTATATCATAAAAATATGAAAACAAAACACGTTGTCCAAAAATTTAAAAAAGAATTTTAGGGGTGAACAACCCTTATCACTTAGGGGTATGAAATATAGATAGTAGCCGATTCTCAGACCTACTGAATGTGCATATAAAATTTGGTAAAAATCAGTAAAGCCGTTTCAGAGGAGTAAGGTAACTAACATTGTGACAATTTTATATATAAGACCATTGTCACACGGTATGTGTAAGTAATGATGACCCTCTTTTCTGAGACTTTGCCTTCAGCTTACCATCAGGCAAGGAGAAGTCTAATTGACGTGTTCTATATAAAAAATAAAAAGTAAGAAGATATATTAAAGAATCAATCAGCTTATGGCTCTAAAGTGGTAAACCGCAGGGTGGATATAGACCTCTCTTAATGTGCGCCATAGCATCTAGCCACCACATTAAGCATCCAGTTTAACCCAGTTTACTTTTTCAGGCCCTTGATTCTATTAATGCAAAACCACTGTCATACTTAGGACACTGCGTAAAAATCCATTTAATTTTAGTCTCCTTATTATCTCGGACCCTATCAATGCATATCAATGACATGCTGTCTGATGGCTCCATTCATTGTTATGCGGACTATAGTACGGGGGACACATGTTACACGGGCCGTGCAAATATCCCTCAGTCTGAGGTGAAAGAGAGTCGTGAACAACTTGTGTTCGAAATCGAGACTACTCTCTCTGGAGTATCCGATTGGGGACGACTAAACCTAGTCCAATTTAACCCCACTAAGACACAAGTATGTATATTCACCGCTAAGAAAGTACCATTTTTTGTAGCGCCGCAATTCCAGGACACATTTCCTCAAGTATCGGGATCTTTGGTGTCGATTTCTCCAGCGACGTCCAGTACTGCAGTCATTTGGAGGACAAGGTTAAGTTAGCATCAAAGAAACTTAGAGTGCTCAACAGCGCGGAGCAGTACTTCATTGCGAGGCAGCGACTCCTTCTTTATAAGGCACAGGTCAGACCCCACGTGGAGTTCCGCTGCCACATTGACAGCTTGACCCCTTCAACTCCGTGCGAAGACAAGTCGACAGTCCTTTACTCGCAGGCGAGGTGAAACTTCTCACGCTTAGGAGGAATTTTGCCTCGGTGTGTGTTTTCTACCGCCTATACAACAGTTTGTACTCAGATGAATGGTTTGACATGATGCCCACAGCTACATTCTATCATCGCACCTCTCGCCATAGGCAGGGAATTCATCCTCACACATTGCTACCTGAGACGGTGGGCACTGTGCGGTATGAAAGAAACTTCACCCTACGCTCGCTCAAGCTGTGGAATGAACTCCCTGCTCACTGCGGTTTTCCCAAGCGCCTACAATATGAGGTTCTTCAAGAGGGGCATTAGAAGGTGCAGGTACGCTGCAGTGTCGCTATAGTGCGTTTTACTTCGTAAGAAACAGGGGCAAGAATATTTTTCTTGACGCGCTGCGCCTCTCCGTTCCTGTATCGTGTAGGTTTGACCTTTAATTTTGGATAACGATGATATAGAAATAACGTCTAAAATTTAATGCGATTCTTCGCAGTATCTGTGGTATAACGGTAGTTTTGTTGGCCCATCTACTACGACGTACCTCCGTAAACACATGCTGAGTGCGAAACCACTTTTAATACTCATCAATATCATCAGCCATCATCATCAACATCAGCATTGAGTCACAGTTCTAATCGCATCACTTTGCGGCTTCGAGGGCTTTGGATATCGAGATACCTATGCTAAATTACTTCGGTTAAAAATGGATTTACATAGGTGTTGTATAGACCAAGAACCGAACCCGAGACTTCTTGATGATGATGATGAATATACATATCATAAAATATTAAAAAGTTAATAATAATCCCTTACCAAACACAAGTGCGGACCACGCATAGAATGTGACCTCACAGTATTGAGTGATGACTGCACCCACGACGCTCACCCCGACCATGGCGCACAGACGGGCCACCATCATGCTCAAACTAGCTACCAGGCCCCTGGAGAGAGAAATACGATTTATATTACCGGCAAACTTATTATAATAATAATATATAATGGGTAATAGGTAATATATAATGGGCTGCAAACTCCGTGGACAATTTGGAACTAAAATTGTATGAAGTGACGCTTCACGCTATCTGATAAGTAAGTAATACAAATTCACCAATGTATTAACTGCTGGCTCTCATAGTACAGGAATACCTAGTATGGGAGATAAGGGATATATTGTAAGAGACATAAACTGTAGTGCAAATATGTAACAAAAAAACAGTAAATAAATGTATTTCTCTCTTCCGTTTTCATCTTCTGTGTGTAAAAGTTGCTTTTTAGTTTTAATAGTGGTAATGTCAACGCCATCTATTGATATTTATTTATGTAATTGTTTGTATGTTAAAAGTTTCCATATTTATTCATCCCTTTCCCGCATACCTACTAAATTGTAATGCGTTCTCGCTCAGACTCTCGGCGAGATCGTGGTATTGATTTCAAGTGTCAATTCAATTCAAATCAATTCAAGTCACTTTCAAAAGCTCAGTCAGTTAGCAAGCACACAAGTGCGTGAGCCACCTATCGTTGGCATAGGGCCACGTATCCCTGAAGAACCCAGGAAGAGATCAGCGAACTTCTGGGGGTACCCTCGACCGATAGGTTATGAGTCCAGGTGAGCGTGCAATCCTATTGAACCGCACCTTTTACTGCTAAATTATTTTCTATAATAGACATGGCATAACATAAACTCACGCCTATATTCCGGAAGGGGTAGGCAGAGGTGCTAGCACCCACATTTCGCCAGTTTATGTTTAGGTCCCAATGTAATAGGTGGCGAGCCTATTGCCATTAACCGGGTACTTATAAACATGCGAAAAATACACACATAACTTCGAAAAACATCGAAAAGTCATTGGCGTGTGCCATGGTAAAACCTGAGATAAAACCCGAGACCTCGTCTCAGCAGTCCATTACCCATACCACTAGGCTACCGCGGTCTATATATAGGGTATATTAGCAAATACAGTCCACATAAAATAAATTTTAAGTGGACTGTATTTGCCTCACCACACCAGGTAACGTCTTCTATTTCATTCAGTTAAATTAGACTTAGATGTTCAAAGGATTATAGATCTTAACCTGTCCACGGACTTCTGCAGCCCGCTTTGCTTTAACTGCGCAGAACCAACATTTTAGTTCTCTTCTTCTCTTCGCCTAAGGGTTAATCTAAGTCACATCCGAAGCTTTCACCTCAGAGTCTGGATCTGCTTTACCAGTCTTAACTGCGGATTTGGCTAAACTTCGATATTTTCCGCGAAGTGACTGCCATATGACCTCCAGAACACAAAGGCGATATCGAAGCATTGCAGCTAGACTAGTTGTTGGACCTGCTGATTGACGAACGAGGATCTCTTGCAGACTTTCCTTTCAGGATTGAAACTCGCTCCCAGAAAAACCGGACATACTAATGTGCAAACTTTGGGTGCAACTGAGAAATCGCTATGAAGATGGTGATGAGTCACATACCTATGCTTCGTAGGATATAAGTCCAGGAAATACGAAGATATAGATCCATACGCTAATGGCGTGTCTTGCATCAGTGTGAAGAATACTATATTGGCTATAGGGTTCTTCAAGTTCACCAGAAGCTCACTGACTCCGGACACGACGAGTAACAATATTATCAGCAGACGTGGACGAGAGGCCACCTTGACGATAGACAGGCTCAAGACGACGAAGAACGCGCTATACGCCATTCCGGCGTATAAAGTGTTTTGGGACATTTCCTCGTTGCACTGGAACTAAAAACGAGCATAACATGATTTATCCAGCTCACATGTAAACCTATTCCCGGGAGGAAGTCTATATGCTATTACATATCTAATTTATTCCTGTTCCAAATTCCTGACAGATACGTTTAACCGTTTGAGCGTGATCATCATGAGGCTTTGGTCTACTGTTTCCACGCTGGCCAGACGGTACAGTGTTTTATTTCGAGTTTTCCTTATCTCGCAGCTATATCGTCTGCGTATTTTTATGTTAGTCGCCTCTTACGAAATCCTTCAGATGCAATGGGGTGGTAATACTTGTATTTTTTTTTTTATACCACTAAGTTGGCAGACAAGCACACGGCCCACCTGATGGGAAGCGGTTACCGTGGCCTATGGACGTATGCAACACCAGGGGTGTCACACTCGTGCTGCCGACCATGAAGAAACCTTCTGATGCCCCTCTTGAAGAACCCCATATTGTAGGCGCTTGGAAAAACCGCAGCAGGGAGGTCATTCCACAGCTTGAGTGTGCGTGGGATGAAGTTTCTTTCATACCGCACAGTGCGTACCGTCTCAGGTCGCAATGTGTGGGGATGAATTCCCTGCCTATGGCGAGAGGTGCGATGATAGAATGTAGCTACGGGCATCATGTCAAACAATTCATCTGAGCACAAACCATTGTATAGGCGGTAGAACACACACAGTGAGGCAAAATCCCTCCTAAGTCTAAGAGGTTCCACTCTACCTGTGAGTATGGGATTGTCAACCAGCCTCAATGCCCGTCTTTGCAACGAGTCGAAGGGGTCAAGCTGGTATGCAGGTGCTCCAGCAAAAAGGTGACAGCAGTACTCCATGTGAGGCCGGACCTGTGCTTTAAAAAGAAGGAGTTGCTGCCCCGCAGTGAAGTACTGCTTCGCCCTGTTGAGCACTCCGAGTTTTCTTGATGCCAACTTAACCTTGTCCTGCAAATGACTTCGGTATTGGACGTCGCTGGAGATATCGACACCAAGGATCCCGATACTCGAGGAGATGGTAAGCGGTGTGCCCAGGAATTGCAGCGCTACAATGAATGGGGTTTTCTTAGCGGTGAATACACATACTTGTGTCTTAGTGGGGTTGAATTGGACTAGGTTTAGTAGTCCCCAATCGGATACTCCAGAGAGAGTAGTCTCGATTTTAGACACAAGTTGTTCACGACTCTTCTCCACCTCGGACTGAGGGATATTTGCACGGCCCGTGTAACTGTCGTCCGCATAACAATGAATGGAGCCATCAGACAGCATGTCATTGATATGCAGCAGAAACAGCGTCGGAGACAACACGGAGCCTTGTGGGACACCAGCGTTTATGTTCATGCGGTCCGGCTGCCGTCGACGACAGCTTGGATGCTTCTGTTGGACAAAATGCTGGCGATCCATTCGCGAAGTCCCTCGGGGCGTCCATAGTACGGCAACTTCGCAAGAAGACCTTTGTGCCAGACCCGATCGAAGGCCTTTGCTATATCGAGGCTGACCGCTAGTGCCTCACCCCGACTCTCGATGGCTTGCGACCACCGGTTTGTGAGATACACAAGAAGGTCACCGGTTGAGCGACGGTGGCGAAAGCCGTACTGTCGGTCGCTCAGTAGATCGTTTCCTTCAAGGTATCTCAGGAGCTGTGTATTAATGACACACTCCATAACCGACGAGAGTAGGGAGGTTATAGCGATAGGCCTGTAATTGGTCGGATCTGTCCTGTCACCTTTCTTAGGTACAGGGTGCACGAGTGCGGTCTTCCACGAGGTTGGGACCTGCCTCGCGGAGTATGAGAGTGCGAAAAGGCGTGTAAGTACAGGGCACAGGGCCCACTCGACTTCCGGACATCTAGGGACTTAAGCTCGCGCCCGACCACCCGTTGCGTGATTTTAACTTCGGTCATGGAAGCACCACAGCTGGGGATGATGGGTGGTTCGGCGTTCCCGTCGTTCATAGTCGAGTTTGACGCAAAGAGATTACCCAAAAGATCGGCCTTTTTCTTAGCGCCATGGGCCAGACTACCGTCGAATTTTTGCAGCGGCGGAAGGCAAGACTAAGACTGGCAGAAGTTTCCCTCGGCAGCTTTGGCGAGCGACCAAAATGCGCGACTGCCAGATGGGTAGCGCGCAAGCCGTTCGCCAATTCTGCCGATGAACTCAAACTTTGCCCTAGACGTTGCCTTTTTACTGGGCCTCGAAGCAGCATTCAACTTCCGCTTCACTTCAGCGATGTTCGGATCCTTATTGGCAAGAGCCGTGGTCCAAGCCTTGTATGCAGATTGCTTGCGGTTCTTAGCTTCCCTGCAAGGCCTATTAAACCACGGGCGTTTGTTCGCTCCTGTCGCGACCCAGCGGTTTGGGATGTAGCATTCCATACCCACTAGAATCGCGTCAGCGACTGCTGTTGCACAGGAGCTTGGATCATCAGAAGTGAAGCAACGCTGCCTCCACGGGTACGATGCGAAGAATTCTCGCAGTCTGTCCCAGTCTGCCGACTTGTAGTGCCACACGTGTCGCCACTGAGGTGACCGCGGTGGTTCAGGCCGCGCGAGTGTCACTTGCGCCCGGACGAGGCTGTGGTCCGAATTACCAAGAGGTGCTTCCACCCTTATGGAATATTCATCCGGGCGCGTAGTCAGCAGAAGGTCCAGTATAGAGCTTCTGTGGGTCTCAATTTCTGGTATTCTAGTGATAGAATGTACCAGTTGAGAGAGCCCATAGGTCAGGGCAAAGTCGTGAGCAGCCCTTCCCGCGAAATCAGTCCTGGGAGACCCCAGCCACTCCACGTGGTGAGCGTTGAAGTCCCCCAAGAATACTAAATCCGCAGTGGGGTACTGCTCAATTACGCTGTCCGCCGACCGTTGCAGATGCTGAAACAGTTGAGCCGTACCCAGGTCACCGCTATGAGACCTGTATAGGCACGCATAGATACGGGTGTGGCCACCGTGATCTATACGTACCCATATAGTTGACAGGTCTCTGTCCTCAAGACCATGGAGACGGCGGCAGCAAATATCATCCCGGACGTACAAGCATACCCCGGCGCGACTCATAAAGTTGTGCTCGAGTTTGTACCCGGGGTACATTAGGTAGGCTGTATCGGCCGGGCATGATATTTGCGTCTCCGTCAGAAAAAGCAAGGTAGGCTGCGCGGTCTCTAAGTGGAGATGGACCGCGTTAAGGTTGGAGTGTAGGCCCCTGATGTTGCAGAAATCCACATTAACTGTGGATGATGGTGCCGCTGTGGTAACGTTGCTCTTGCCTTTTGTAAATTTCATGTTTGAGTTGGGGGGAGGGGGGGGAGAAGGTAAGACGAGATTCTGTGCCTCCAGTGTAGAAGACAAAGCAAGGCGTCCCACCCCCACAGACAAGTTGGGGTTGTGTGACTGGCTGGCGCGGTGGGCGGAAGGGCCCCCGGTCCCCTCCCAGATACTGAAGCCGAGTCCACTCCGGTTTCCTCCTCCGGCACGGCTACAGCACCGGGAACTTTACACAGGCTGCTGGTTCAGCCTCCTGGGGCGGAGATTAAGTAATCCCCAGGTTCGGGAACCATACAGCCTGCGGGCGGCCAGCGGATAACCGTTTCACCGGGTCTCCCTGACCACCGCGCCAACATTTCACGCCCCCACCAGTCAGCGGGGTCAATTTAAGCCTTTGGTCTTCCCACTGACAGCACAAAACCTCTCCAGTGAGCTCTGGTTACCCTACTCACCGCCGGGAACACAACACAAGGTTATTATAGCCGGGGTATTCTGTAGGGCGGAGGTACTTACCCAGACGGACTGCTCAATTTTGGACGTGAGATACCGTCATGTCCTACCTCCTAAAATTTTTTTATTTTATTTCTCGGTCACCATATAAACTATGCGTGGAACGTGAACAAACAAACATCTTCGCAGACTTTCACATCATTCATATTTCATGCTCTGAATAAGGATGCAACTGATATTGGTGCTGGAATGTAGAAGATGCCCTTATAGATAACGACTTTTTGGATCTTGTTTAAGTATGGTATAACAAAAAGGCTATTTTTGCCGTGGAATAAATTCCTACAGGTCGTAGGAACAGGGTCAGAGATCTGTATGGACAGAACCTGGTCGAACTGGTAGAATATAAAAGGAACTCACTTCTGTTGTATCAATCGACGAATTGGTCTCCTTAAATATTCTCTGGCAAAATGTTTGTGGAGAGCTCTCCTCAATGCCGAACGAGTTGAAGAAGTAATTCACTAAAGTCGGGTACCACATGAAGAATGCGTTATTTCTAAAAAAATATTGTAAACCTAAGGCCCGTGTTTCAGAACAATACTCAGATGAATAGATAGATACTCCTTATCGCATAGTACACGGTAGTAAGTAGTACAGTGGGCGCTCATATCGCAGTCTGCGATTTCTTACAGACAACCGGTATAGACTGTATTGCTAGAACCAGGGTAGTTTGTCAGTTTTGAATCGACATTCGCAATTAGAACTGTACATAATCTGTCCTCAGATCGAGTTATAAATCGAGATTCAAAACTGAGTATCATTCTAGAATACGGGCCAAAGATTATAGATTTCATATAAAATTATATACAGAAACTTCATTCCACGCACGCTCAAGCTGTGGAATGAACTTCCTGCTGCGGTTTTCCCAAGCATCTGCAATATGGGATTCTTCAAGAGTTGATTCTTGAAGAACCCCATATTGTAGGTGCTTGGGTAGAAGGTAGAAAGATTCTTCAAGGTCGGCAGCGCGAGTATAAAGCCCCTGGTGTTGGACACGTCCATAGGCCGTGGACAAGACAAGTACTCGGCCTACCAGATGGGAAGCGGGTACCGTGGTACCCGCTTCCCATCTGGTAGGCCGAGTGCTTGTCTGCCACCAAAGTGATATAAAAAATTGGACAGTGAATTGACACAATAAATAAGGAAGGTGAAGGGGTGATTGAGCCCACCAAGACCTTTAGGGTCAAGCCAACCTGAAGCGTCTCGGATGTCGGAGGTCGCTCATGAACCTCCGTACTCGATGAGCGCGGACCTGGGGGTAACAAGTAGAGTATCCTGTCACCCTAGCAGAAGCACCTTAGCCTAGGGCCACGGACTGCAGCGGGGAAGGTGATAACGTGGTTCCCGAACCGTGGAACCGGAGATGGCGCTTGGCAATTTCACCTGTAGTTCCAGCCCAACATTAGCCTGTCAGCGGAGGGCAGAAAGACTCTCAGGGATATTCACACTATAAAAAAAAGTCACGCCAACCTCATCTGCAAACCAGAACAGCGAAAGTCGCTCTGATTTAGACTTTACTTTCGGAGCAGGTCAATCGGCAGTCTCTGAGGAGAACAGCACCAAGAGTTAATGATGATGGCTCTTACGTAGTACTGCACAGGGACATCAGAAAATACAGCTGTATAGTCCTCCACAATAGAGGTGGTTTGAATATCGGTACCGTCTGCTCCTTTAAGCTCTCCCAAAGCGATTGTTCAGATGAATGTGTCTTCACATCTGTCTGGGCTATGGACGTGACCTGAAATAGTATCAAAGTGTTAGCAATTACATCATTGTAAATATAGACAGACAATGTCTATCTATCTAACATAAAACCAACAGGCGCTTACTGCGTCCTTCAAACGCTGCGGCGACCAGGTTCGCAGTGTTTAGGAATTACAATCTTTCTTCATACACAGAATTTGATGATAATCCAGATGAGCCTGATTTTTTCTGGTAAGCATTTCATATTCTCCAATTTTTCACTCTCCCAAATGTCAAAAACTATCACGATGTTCATGATTTTCCTTGAAAATTGTGTTACTAGAATACCGTTCTTGAGAGGCAGATTGATATCTACAAGCACATGCAGAAAGAACGTTTCGAACGCTCGAATGAACTTGACAGCTGAATTCGGGGTCAGGATTTCAATTGCGCATGTTCTAAAGTGATGTCATCAAATTTATAGCACAATTGAAATCTCACCGCAAATTCAACTGTAAAATCCGTTCGATTGTTCGAAACAATTTTACAGCATGTGCTTGCAATTCGAAATTGGATTTTAAATGGACTTTTTCAGAAAAATTGGCCTTTCGAGCCACTTAACTTACCGGATAATTTCCTTTTCCTCCATTCCTTTCATAGATTCCTCTTAATACCTCTATAGCTTTATCAGTGTTCCCTTTACTAAATAAGTATTTCGGACTTTCGTACAGAATTAATAGAAGACCAGCCCCAATGGCGATAGGTAAGGCTATAATTATGGTGAAGAGTCTCCAAGGTCGAAAAGTGGTTTGTAACCATGGCATAGCAATTTTAAAGTCCATCGGAAGTATTAACTGAGCTATACCTAAATAAAAAACAAAGTTTACCGTTAATATAAAATATAGACCGACCGATTTTTGCCTCAAAAATTTTTGACGCAACAATTATAGTCAGGCATAATCCTCGTAGGCATGCCAAAGAGGGTTTGGTTTAAGGTTTACTGTTGACCTACGCTAAGCTATAACAACTCTTTATAAAACCGAAAACAAGCTTATATTTTCAAACTATCAATAGCCGTGTATTGTATGTCTGTAAGTATGTTTGTAGGTATGTTTGTAAATTTCTTTGTACACATGTTTGTATGTACGTTTGTTTATATGTTTGTATGTATTACTCACCAAACGAAAATATTTCTGATGAAACATTAATGGAGTTCATGATGAATAAGTACTCGCTCCTGTGTTTCATTCCCGTACTCTCACCCAGCAGTGTGGTTGACAATGAGAAGCTGGCTTGAAAGCTGGAACAGTATACGATTGAGTGTTTTGTGGAGGTTAGTATACTTAATATATATTTTCATGCCAACCTGGCCTTCGAACCAGTACACATGCGAATAGACGGATGACACTCTGTTGCAGGCTTTCAATAAAATGGAAAAAAAATCCAGGTATAGTCACAGTCACATCGTATTTAAGCCAACCCAAACTGTGTTAAGAAAAAGCTCAATGGGTGAGGACGTCTTCAATTATTTGATCAGTTCTTAGGATTCCAACATTCTCGTCAAATACTTTAACAGCATACGCTGGCAAAAAAATCCATAACCAGTGTGTGTTTTACGAGGTTGACAAGACACATTTAAGAAGTCGAGACTTTGGGGTCATGGGGCCCGAGCGCTCGCAATCTCTTCCTTGAGATTGCGAAGCGTATGGTCGACGCTTATCGTGACCAGAAGGCTGACCTCATTTTAGGTCAGAGAATAAGCATTGCCATACAACGTGGCAATGCTGCCAGTCTTCTGGGAACGCTACCACAAGAGACATGCGATGCGGAGGAATTCCACGACGCATTTTAATTGTTCTTAGCTATAAGTTGTATAATAGTTATTTTAGTTTTATTGTATTTAATATTTATATATTATTTCTTGACACGATTGTAAAATTAAGAAAACAGAATAGATAACATACAAACTGCTGCCAATGAATTTGATGACCAGCATGAATATCCAGTGCGTTGAGAAGGCACTTATCACCGAAAAAATGAATCCCACAGACGTGGATAGTAACATTGCTCGCTTCCTGCCTTGAGTGTCGGCGTAATAGCCCCATGGGAAAGCAAATATCACTCCTGTGATGAAAAAAAAAGACAAGGTGTAAGTACTTGATTGTTTGGAAGTATAGTAATTGGTTGACAAATTACATTTTTTTTTTATACCACTTAGTTGTCAGACAAGCACACGGCCCACCTGATGGGAAGTAGTTACCGTGGCCTATGGACGTCTGTAACACCAGAGGAGTCACAGTCGCGCTGCCAACCCTGTAAGTACAGAGTTTCTGTGCCGTCAGTAGAAGACAAAGCAGGACAAGCCTTTAGTCTTCCCACTGACAGCACAAATTCTCCAGTGAGCTCTGGCTACCCTACTCACCGCTGGGAACACAACACGAAGTTATTATAACCGCGGTATTCTGTAGGGCGGAGGTACTTCCCCAGTCGGACTGCTCAATCGAGCGGCTTTATATTTATATTGATGCATTGCGTGAAAAAGGTTATGAGATAAAAGGTGTTGTAGTCAAACAGAAACAAGAAACGGGACGGCCAAAATGTACGATATGGCGGTCCGAGAGTCCTGCTTGACTGTGCAGTGGACTGTATTGATAGTTTGCGTAGGGCAATAGGTTCCTTCGACGCTGGCGGGTGGGTGATGATGCCGATGGGAGCGTGGGTTCAGGGCTTGCGTTTGCTGGCTTGAAAAGGCTGAAGACGGGTGCTTGAATAAAACTATTGATTTCTTTCTTGCTTTATTCTTCGTAGTGTAAGTAAGTGTTCTTCGTAGGGCTGCTGGGTCCGGACTGAATTCGTGAGGAAATGTGCCGGTTTTTAAAGGTTGCGCCGGCCAATCAGAGCGCTTGTCTTAACTTACGACCAATCAAAGGCCTTGATTATTGACCAATCAAGGGCTTTGTTTACTTAAATTTGTGTCTATATTAATTTTTCCTCACGAGTTCGAGTCCGTATATTTTCCCTTACAGATATAGCCTTTACATTCATTATTTACATATTTTTAGCTACACGAAACATAGTAAAATGAGCTTAAAACACGAAAAATGTGTCGCGGCCCTCGTTACGGTAAAGTTTCGTAGTAGCTAAGCTTTCGTGGTGTTCCCCGACGGTGGCGCCGCCAAGTGGGACCGACCGGGACTCTCTTGTTTCTTAATCCTAACATGTATTTTATTTACAATCTATCCTATTATCTATTTATTTACAATCATGTTGTCGTCGCTAACATTCTCCCCCACGGTGCGTAGCACTGCATCCTCGGGCAGCGACGATGTTGCAGGTACCAGCACGACGACTCGACGCGTCGGGCGACGAAGTACTCCACCTGAAGTCCGCACGTCCAATATCCTGGTTCTTCCGTCTGGTCCTGGAAACACCTTTACGACCTCGCCTCGGGGCCACGCGTTTCTTGGCAGCGTCGCGTCGACTATGAGCACGATGTCGCCCATCTTTGGATCGTTAGTTTCTTTACCCTGTATCTTTCTAGGCATTAGGAGGGGAAGGTACTCTTTGACCCACCTCTTCCAGAAGTGGTCCGCGAGCCTCTGTGTAGTTTTCCAGCTGGGTCTTCCTATCAGCTCGGTGTCGTTGAACTCGCCTGGTGCTGACATGCCGCATGACCTTCCCAACAGGAAATGGTTGGGGGTCAAACTTTCTTCTTCCGTAGGGTCCATGCTGACGGGGGTGAGGGGTCTTGAATTGACGGTGTGTTCCACCTCGGTCATAAGTGTGTGAAGTATTTCTTCGGGCGGCGATTTTTCTTCAAGTACCGCTGCCAACGCTGTCTTGACCGATCTCACTAGTCTTTCCCAAGCACCTCCCATGTTCGGGCAACCAGGGGGAATGAACTTCCATGTGATACCCCGCTCGTGTGCTGCTTGTTTCAGCTCTTTGTTCGCCCCTACGAAGTTCGTACCGTTGTCGCTGAAGATTATCTTCGGGGTTCCTCTTCTTGCTGCCATCCGTAGGAGTGCCATGATCATAGAGCCAGTGCTTAAGGATGGCACTAACTCCAGGTGTACGGCTCTGGTGGTGAGGCAAGTAAATAGTGCCCCCCAGCGCTTCTCTCTTCGTCTTCCCACGGTGACGTGCATTGGCCCGAAGTAATCCACGGCGGCGTTAGTGAACGGGAACTGGTGATGCTGAAGTCGTTCGCTTGGTAAGTCTCCCGCTGGTGGTATCCCCGGCGTACCCTTTCTTGTTTTGCACCACTGACAGCCGTGAGATATGGCTTTCAGTGTTGTTCTTAAGCCGAGGATCCAATAGTTCTGACGGATCTCGTTCATTACCGTTGCGGTGTTGCCATGTAGAAACTTCTTGTGGTAGTGCTCGATGAGAAGGCGTGTGATTCTGTGCTTTCCATCTAGCACGACTGGGTTCATTTTTCTTTCGCCCTCGTCACGGAACTTGTTTGTTCTGCTTCTTAGTTTGATGATGTCGTCTTCCCTTATGTAGACGTCAATCTTCTTTATTCGACTCGCTGTCTCTAATGGTTTCTTAGCCTTTAAGTTTCTTAAGTCAGCCGAGAAGCTGTCGGTTTGACTTATCTTTAACAGCAACCTTTCTGCCCTTTTTAAATATTCTTCATCTAGAGGTATGTACAACCGCTTGTCAGCGCTGGCGGAGATTCGAAGCTTACTAGACTGGGTTTTTCTCTGAGGCTTCCAGGGCTCGTCCTTTTTACGAGCGCCAGTGACGGTTGCCTTGCGGGTTTTCAGGCGGCTGATGAAAGCGATGACTCTCGCAGTAGTGCGCAGCAGTCGCTCCCAGCTCGAGAACCGCTCTAGGTCGAGTAAGGCGTTCGTTGCTTTCGTTGCCATTGCCTTCAGTTGGTTCTTTTCCTCCAACAGCGTACCTCCTTGCTTGAAGTCTCGACGTGGCCACTCTTCTTCTGGCTGGCGGAGAAATGTCGGCCCTTGAAACCATCTGGCGTTGCCGTCGAACTCAGCTGGAACACCCCTGGTGGCGTCGTCGGCTGGGTTCTCTTTGGTAGGTACCCATCTCCAGTCTTCGGGCTTCGTCTTCTCTTCGATCTCTGCCAGTCGGTTTGCCACGAACGTCTTGAACTTCCTTGGTTCTGAATTGATCCACTGCAGTACTGTGCTGGAGTCGGTCCAGTAGGTTTTCTTTAGCACCTGGAGGTCCATCTCTTCCTCGATCGTTGCCGCCATCCTACCACCAAGCAAGGCTGCTTGTAATTCAAGCCTCGGGATGGACACTGGCTTCGTAGGTGCGACTCTGGCTCTGCCGGCGATCATAGAGACGTGAACTCCTCCTCCGGGCTCGGTTGTTCTCCAATAGATGACCACTGCATAGGCTTCTTCGCTTGCGTCAGTGAAAGTATGCAGCTGTCCCCTTCGACTGCATGGTGAGATGCACCTTGGGATCTTCAGACTTGTCAGTGTTGATACTTCTTCTAGGTATTTCCGCCAGGCTGCCTCTTGTCTCTCGCTTATTGCTTCGTCCCAGTTCGTCTTGGTGCGCCAAATTTCTTGAATTAATTTCTTTCCTTGTATTAATACTGGCGCGGCGAAACCCAATGGGTCGAAAGTAGACATCACGGCGCTTGTGACTTCTCTCTTGGTCGGCGTCCGTTTTCCATTTAGCAGGTCTTCTGGCGTGTTACGTAGCCCAATGTTGAAGGCTAACGCGTCTTCCTTAACCAACCATCTTAAACCGAGAGTTTTCTCTTCCTTTGCAAGGGGCAGTGAGTCTTCTCTGTTTGTTTCTTCAGTGTCAGGCAGCGCACTTGAGTCGTTACTGGCCCAGCCCCTCAGATTGAAACTAGCTCTTGCATGGATTTCTCTCACTTGCTTGGCTATCTTCTTTGCTTCTTGGGTAGACTCGAAGCTTTGGAGATAGTCGTCCATGTAGTGGTTTCGGCTGATGGCCTTCACTGCTTCGGGTCGAGTCTCTTTGAAGTCTTCTGCGTTTTTTCTCATGACGTATATCGCCGTCGCCGGTGATGACGCTGCTCCAAAGATGACTGACGTCATACAATATTCTTCAGGCTTGCCTGACCTCTTGTCGCCTCTCCATAGGAATCGAAGGCTGTCCCGATCCTCTTCTCTTATTTTAATTCGAAGAAACATATCTTGAATGTCAGCCATGACTGCCACTGGACCTTCTCTGAAGCGCAGCAGTACCCCGAAC
Source organism: Eilema griseolum (assembly GCA_963662185.1). Taxonomy (NCBI): domain Eukaryota; kingdom Metazoa; phylum Arthropoda; class Insecta; order Lepidoptera; family Erebidae; genus Eilema; species Eilema griseolum. Next base: position 23,727,712 of record OY759242.1, on the reverse strand, counting down.
AACGATTGTAGTAGGTCTGGGCCTGGTAGCAACACGTCGTTGAGGCTCTTCCCATCGTACTTGGCGGCCGCATCGAAGACTATTCTCGGTTTTTTCTTGATCGGGTGCATCACGGCGAAGTGAGGTAAGTAGAAGGTTCTCCCTTCACTGGTGACGCCTGAAGCTTTCTCTGCATACCCCTTTTCAACGAGATTCCGAATCTGCTCCTCGTAGGACTGTTTAACCTCGCTGTCTCGATCTAACTTCTTCTCCACGTTCATCAAGCGTCGTAGTGCTTGATTGTAGTTGTTAGGTAGAGACTCATTTTCGCTCTTCCACAGTAATCCTGTTTCGAACTGGCCGCTAGGAAGTTGCTTGGTTGTCTTCTGGAGGATTTCCAGGGCTCTTCTGTCGCTGTCGTTCGTCGGCAGCTTGTTCTGAATCCCAAGTGATTCCAGTTGGAAATGCTCTCGGATGACGTCTTCCATAGTTTCTTCCTTTGTCTTGGCTCTTCCGTAGTGGATGAAGTGTACCGGGATATTGGCGCCCGTTTCACACCCGTGTAGCACCCACCCTAGACTCGTGAGTGAGGCTACGGGCTCGGATGGTTTTCCCTTCTTGAGTCTTCTTGTGACTATAAGTCCCCAGTTATCTTGGCCTATCAACATCTTCGGTTTCTCGGTTGTGTAGAGAAGTTGGTCTTCAATCTTTTTCAAATGCTGGCAGCTGGTTACAGTGTCCTTTTCTATCCTTTGTTCTGATAGATTCAGATCGTCGATGGTTCTCGCGGTGATACTCTTCTTGTCTTTTCTGAAGGCTCCTTTGATCTTCAGTTGTATTTTCCGAGAACCTTTGATGATCCTTGCACCAACTGTTTCGATAGTTAGTGTTTCGTCCTTCCCTTCAGCTCCAATCTTCTCCGCCACCGATTGGTCTAGAAGCGTGATGGTTGATCCTTCATCCAGCAATGCTAGTACCCGAGCTTGTCCCTTCGGTCCGTAGACGTCCACTGGCACGATCTTCAGGTATGCCTTTTCATTACCGACGGTGTTATGGATGGAGGCGACCTTCCCTTCAGATGAGCTTATTTCTTCTTTCTTTTCGTACGGCTTCGGTGGTTTGTCGGAGTGCAAGATGGTGTGGTGCCATCTTCCGCATTTCTTGCAGGTTGGAGCTTTGCAGTTGTTCCTAGGATGCTGGAAACGGAGACACTTAAAACAGGTTCTAGCTTTTTTCGCCATTTCCCATTTCTCGTCTAGGTTTGCTTCTTTCAACTTCTTGCATTCTATTAGGAAGTGCTCTTCTTCACATACGGGACAGCTCTTCTTGAACTTTTCTTGCGAAGTTTCATGTTGAGATTCTTGAATCGTATGCACGGGTCTTCTAGCGCCCCTCTTCTGTTCTGAAGGCTCTTCGATTGGGGCAAAGTCACCGCACATGTCTGCTTCGATTTCCAAAAACTCTTCAATGAGTAGAAGCTCTTGTAAGTCGTCCTCTCTTCGGCTCCTATGGTAGGCGAACCATCGGAATTTCATTGATGAAGGCATCTTCTCGGTGATCGCTTTCATCGTTTCAGGAGAGCTGAGGTACTGCGGCTTCTTCAAGGCTTTGATCGTCTGGACAGCATTCTTCACTTTACTCGCGAACGTGCAGATGTCGCTCGGGTTTTCACCGACTTTAGGTAGGCTCTTGATTTTCTCTAGTTCCGCTAGTGCTAATGCCCCAGGTCTTCCGAATCTTGATGCCAGTGCCTTGAGTACTTCGTACGGATCTTCAGCGGTGAACAGAAGGCTTTGAACAGCTTCTTTCGCTCTTCCCTGGATCGCTCTTCTGAAACGTGCCATGTTCTGTATGTTAGAGAACGAGGCAGCTGTGTCTTCGAATGTTCTCTTGAACGCCAACCATTCGTCACAGGACCCGTTGAAGTGAGGGAGTTCAACCATCTTTGACGACATTGTTTCGTGCGACTTCTGAGAAAGCTCTTTGATAGCTTGAGCCAACTCCTGGATGTCGCTCTTCTTCTCCTCTCGTTCGGTGGACCTCTCTTCGGTGCTTGGCCCGACCTCTGTCTCGACAACCCATTTTTCCACTTGGGTTATTTCGTACGACTCTTTTCCAGCATCTTCTTCTTCTGATTCTGCGGCTATGAGTTCCAGTTTGGCCCGAGCTACTTTGGATCGCGCTTCTGCTATCTCGAGCTCCCTCAATGCCACTGCCATCTTCGCTTGCACTTCTGCTCTCTTCCTATGCGACGAGCGGGTGGACGGTGTGTCCGTTTTGCGGGTCGACTTCTTAGGGTGAGGCCGCTGCAGACAGTCTTCATACTTCGATGCCGGTGCGCTTGCGTCCTCCCGGCGTGAAGTGACACTTCTCTGGCTGTCTTGCAACGTTGTATGGCTGGCTGTGATGGTACTCTGCTCCTCAGAATCTTCATATTCCTCTTCCATGATGCTGGGCGGAGGCGCTGTGCGAGTCTGCTCCCCTTGCGCAGACTCTAGTCGTGACCCATCGAAGGATTGTGGTCTCGCTTGCCTTTGAATCAGCGAAACCGGCTTCTTTCTGCCGACTGTACTTGTACTTGCAGACCCTGTAGTACCCGTGCCCGATGAACCGGTGCTCGTCGTAGCTGTGCTTGTTTCACTCGGCGTATTCATGCTCCAGTCAGACGAGGTAGTTTCTTCAGAGGTCTTCGATTGTTCTGAACCTGCTCTTGTGGTCGGCATCTTCTAGTCTTGACCCAATCCGGCTCGTATGGACCAAAAACTGTTGTAGTCAAACAGAAACAAGAAACGGGACGGCCAAAATGTACGATATGGCGGTCCGAGAGTCCTGCTTGACTGTGCAGTGGACTGTATTGATAGTTTGCGTAGGGCAATAGGTTCCTTCGACGCTGGCGGGTGGGTGATGATGCCGATGGGAGCGTGGGTTCAGGGCTTGCGTTTGCTGGCTTGAAAAGGCTGAAGACGGGTGCTTGAATAAAACTATTGATTTCTTTCTTGCTTTATTCTTCGTAGTGTAAGTAAGTGTTCTTCGTAGGGCTGCTGGGTCCGGACTGAATTCGTGAGGAAATGTGCCTGTTTTTAAAGGTTGCGCCGGCCAATCAGAGCGCTTGTCTTAACTTACGACCAATCAAAGGCCTTGATTATTGACCAATCAAGGGCTTTGTTTACTTAAATTTGTGTCTATATTAATTTTTCCTCACGAGTTCGAGTCCGTATATTTTCCCTTACAGATATAGCCTTTACATTCATTATTTACATATTTTTAGCTACACGAAACATAGTAAAATGAGCTTAAAACACGAAAAATGTGTCGCGGCCCTCGTTACGGTAAAGTTTCGTAGTAGCCAAGCTTTCGTGGTGTTCCCCGACGGTGGCGCCGCCAAGTGGGACCGACCGGGACTCTCTTATTTCTTAATCCTAACATGTATTTTATTTACAATCTATCCTATTATCTATTTATTTACAATCATGTTGTCGTCGCTAACAAAAGGGAAAGACAAAATGACATCTAACAGGAATGAACGGAGGAGAATGATATATTGCACCCGACCCCTAATTCAATTTAACAAGGGTAGGTAGATGAATGATTGCATTAGCGTAATATCATCCTCACGGTCGCAAGAACACTAATCTCTACTTAATAACAAATATGAAATAAAGTTTACTATTAGATTATCTGTTATCATAAAAATCTTAGAAGAACGAGCTGATGCCTAAAACTTGCTTGTTCAGGCACTCATGCTTTCCACTCGACGTCGGCCAGTCAGATTTTAGTCGCTTCTATAGAAGCCGTATAAGCCAAACTAAAAGCCGGAGTAGAACACAACAAAACCTACTTAGCAGATGCACTAAGAAGATGATGAGTCTAACCTGCAAATGGTGCCGATGCCAGTATGCCAATTTTAGTAAAATCCATTTGTAGGTCACAGCTAGCAGCAGCCACTGTAACTGCGAAGCCAAACATATCCAAGGCACAAGCAGCGGTGATCACACAGCAGGTGAAGAGCATCAGATAGTTATAGCGCCCATGACCTGGAAACAGAAATTAAATCAGCATTACCTTTAAGCAGTGGTAGGCAAAGTACGGCCCGCGGGTCAACTGTGCAATTCTTAAAGCACACAGTGCAGAGCACAGCGCCGTGACATCATTGATAATGATTGTCACTGGTTGATCTCCAGTGACGTCACCCAGTCCGACCAATGACTCACTGTGTGCTCGCCGCTGTGTGCTTACAGAATTGAACAGCAGCTCCGTCTCGCGTAAGCATTTAATTGGGCCCGCCGACCTTTGACATGAATAGTACATAAACATACATAAACATAAACTCACGCCTATATCCCCAAAGAGGTAGGCAGAGGTGCTAGCACCCACATTTAGCCAGTTTATGTTTAGGTCCCAATGTAATAGGTGGGCGAGCCTATTGCCATTAACCGGGTACTTATAAACCTGCGATAAATACACACATAACTTCGAAAAGCATCGAAAAGTCATTGGTGTGTGCCATGGTAAAACTTGGGATCGAACCCGAGACCTCGTCTCAGCTGTCCATTACCCATACCACTAGAAGTATAAAGTAGATTTTATAATCATCATAACCATCATCATACAATCACGCCTTTATCCCCGGAGGTTAGGCAGAGGTGAATTAACACCCACATTTCACCAATCATTGTATTCGGTGCCACGTAATAGAGGGTGAGCCTATTGCCGTATTCCGGGCACTATTGTTGACTCAAACCATGCGTCTGAGGCTAAATCTGGGTTGTATATATCTGTCTGATGTTAAACAGCCCTATCCCTTAGTCGCCTTGTACGACACCGCACGGGAAGAGATGGGGTGGTCCAAATTCTACTCTGCCGGGAACCACACGGCAATAACTTCTATCACGTAGATTTTATATTATTAAAATAATAGTCAAATAGGTAAAGAAACCAGCTACTAGCCGTATTCATGCTTGTGTTGCGGGTCGCGGGAGCAAAGACGCCTGCTGAAGGGACAAAAATTAATTTGCTCGAACTCTGCAACAAATTCTTAACCACCCGCCGTCGGGGGGAGGGGGAGTGGTATCCCAGTATATAATTCTGGCCCTCCTCTCAAATTGCATACGCTTTCCGGTCCCCCATTAAACAAGTTTGCCCACCACTGTCTTAAAGCAACAAGCAATAACGCAACTCTTTTCAGTTTAATGTTTAACCATTACCTTGTACGATTTTTGAGACCACCTAGACGTCAAGAGATCTATTTACACATGCTAATTGGTACACGAATCTGGAAGCTCTCCTCTTGGAGTTATGGAGTCAGACAGAAGGCAGTAGCTCCCGTAAGAACCAAGATAGACCAAATAATAATAATAATAATACTCTTTATTGCACACCAAACATAGGACACATACAATGGATACATACATTCTAGATAGTTGTACAATGGGCGGTCTTATCGCGGTCTGCGATAACCATGCAAGAAAGGAGAGTGTACTTCTGGATCCGAAATTCAACCGGGATTGTCACTCGAATGATAGCCTTGCATAGTAAAAGTGCATCTTTCGGGTACCAAGATAGTAAGTAGCTGAAATCTATACTCAATATCTAATTCTCGCCCTCATTGTCTTAGATAGATTAGTGGCCACAGGCATCACAATTCTGAAGAAATTTCGGTAACAACCGCCTGATCCACGAACCTCGGGACTTAAACCTGCGGTAGTGTCTGGTACCCCTGGAGCACCAGGCACTACGCAAGTGCCGAGTAGTGATAACTTTCCCAATGGTTTTTGCCATCTCAAAGAATGATCTACGAAAATTGTCTAACATACCAATGAAATTCTTACTTCAAATATCCTAAAATAATATTTACCAGTTAATTCCTCTGCCTCTTCATAAGTGTAAGTCTTCAGATTCTTGATGTCCATTTCCTCATCCACTGTATTCTCCATTTTAGGTGCTAAGCACTCTTTATTATCACCAAGACACTACTCATGCAATACCACATTTAAATTAAAATATTTTTACCAACTATTCTCACAAAAATGTTGAGACGAGATGAAAGTTCGTTATCAATTTTATATAATATCTTTACGTAACAGTTATAAATCAAAGTATCTTAAAAACTTAACTACCTCGGTAACATGAATTGAACAAACAGTTGGTCTAAAAACTGTTTGATTTAAGATTACTTGTCAGTTATCTCAAAGTATAAATGTTTCTAAACTAACAGGAGGATATTTATTTTAAATGTCTCAAGGCATGCACATACAAGCTACATGCATACACACTTCACACACAAACACTCATACACGCGCCTCCCAGTTTGCGGGGACGCGTTACAATTACATTATTAATAGTAGATATTGATTTATGATTTTAAACGACATCAAAGGCTATTCAGATTGATGATTGAACAAGAGCGACAGTGTTCACGTCCAATCAAAGAAGCACTGTTTACTGTATTTAAATAACAGCTGAGTATTCAGATATCTTTGACTTTAAATTAATCATTTACTGATTGATTGAGCACGTCGTAGAAGCGGTGGTGGTCTTACCGCCGCTTCTACTATCATGGGGAGTGGCTATAGAAGCCACACGGCAGCCTCTCGTACGGTCTGACGCAGATGATCACCGAGCACGGGTGCTTCGGGCAGTATCTACGACTGATAGAGAAAGAGGCAGCACACTCTCACTGAGTGTCCGGCGTGGGAGACGCCGAGAGGGGAACAGGTGGCGGCCCTGGGAGTGAGAGTTCTCACGCTCTCCACCTTACTCGCGGCGATGGTTCGCTGTGCGGATGTGTGGCTGGCGGCCCCTCCTTCTGCGAGCAAGTCATACTCGTGAAGGAGGAGGCGGGGCGGAGAATCGAAAGCTACTCGAGCATCGGAGGTCGATGAATGACCTCATGGGGGGAGCGCAGGCCTGGGGGCGATGGGTGAAGACGCCTGTTACCCTGGCAGAAGCAAAGGCACGTCGCTCCTATGTTTCCGAGGACGAGTTGGGGACTGTGGTCTCCATACCCGAGAAGAGGGCCAGCTCGAGAGATGGCCCTGGGTCGGCCGGGGTGCGATGGATATGCCTGTTAACCTTACATTCGGCAACCAAAAACGACCACCAGGCGTCGGCGTTTTAGTCGCTTCGAGTCCGACATAACCTCTCCCACCGTGGTGGGGGTATCCGTGGGGATTTTTCGCACGTAATTAAAACCATGAAGAATATTTAAAAAAACAATAACATTGGATGATGAGATTATATACTTGTATAACTGCGAGAGATATATATCTCCGGCAATCTACGACCACAGACGGCGGACGTTTTAACTGGTTCGAGTCTGACTGCATAAAATAGCAGGGTCTCAAATGAAAAGTATTAATTTCAACCTCAAAGGCATGGAAAGGCTTTGACAACGTCCAAGGTAACCCTATCAGAAAATTTCATACATACACATGCTCCTCCTCCTCCGGGGCAGGCAGAGACAACAGCCCGCGACTTGCTTCTTCTATCCTTACGTAATACACGACCTTTTGCGTATGGGATTTTTTTAAAGAATATTAGAACAGGCATTACTAGATAATATTTAGCAGGAGGCAGGAGCAGCCCGACTGGGGAAGTACCTCCGCCCTACAGAATACCGCGGTTATAATAACTTCGTGTTGTGTTCCCAGCGGTGAGTAGGGTAGCCAGAGCTCACTGGAGAGTTTTTGTGCTGTCAGTGGGACGACCAAAGGCTTGACCTGCTTTGTCCTCTACACTGACGGCACAAAATCTCTGTTCTTACAGGGTCGGCAGCACGGATGTGACTACCCTGGTGTTACACACATTCATTGGTTCATGTTAACCACTTTTCATCAAGATGAGCATTTGTGTCTATCAACATAGTTTTATAATTTATTTTATCATCTTCAGTTACTACTGTTGTATCAGGTGTTTGGTTCATCAGTAATTCCATTAAACCAACTGTTTTGGTATATTTGCGTCCCGCTACAATTATGCTGTTATTAGAAATAGTTACATTTGAAGACCCCATATAAATATTACCGTTTTCACTTCTTACACCAAAAGGTATATTTTCATTGAAGACTATGGGTCGTATGAGGTATGTGAACCCTGAACTATGAGGACTTTCATTAACTGGGGTTTCAAAAGATACTGTGCTTATATTACGTGGGGCGCACTATAAGTTTCCGGAATGAATATGAAAAAATACTATTAAAGGTACAAAATTAATTTATTGTTTTTCAAAATAATCCCCCTTGGCGTCTATGCACTTTTTCATTCGATCAAACCAGTTTTGAAAACTTTTGTGCCACTCCTCTGTGGTGACCTCTGAAACGTGTTTTTCATACTCCTCGACAGCCTCTTCTGGTGATGAAAATCGTTGCCCGCGTAATTGGTTCTTAATTTTTGGGAACAGATAAAAGTCACAAGGTGCCAGGTCGGGACTGTTTGCAGGATGACTCATGAGTTCTACATTTTTTGCCTTCAAAAAGTCGTTTGTCTGTCTGGCCGTGTGAGAACTAGCATTGTCGTGGTGCAGGATGATACAGCGTTTACGGTTATTTTTACGGAGTTCGTCAATAACTTCCGGCAAACAAATGGTCGTGTACCAGTCACTATTCACAGTACGACGATTTTCTAAAGCAACAGTAGCCACGTGTCCAGTTTTATTAAAAAAAGAAGCAATCATCCGCTTAGATGCACTTTTCACGCGCGCCACTTTGGTTGGTTTCGGCTCATCTTGAAAGACCCATACACTCGATTGCTGCTTTGTTTTGGGATCGTAGCAATAAATCCATGTTTCGTCACCTGTTACTATGTCCCACACCAAATTTGACGCACCTTCGTTGAATCTGGTAAGCATGGCACTGCACCAAGTGACGCGGTCCGTTTTTTGATCCTCGGTCAAGTCATGTGGGATCCACCGCGAGCACAGCTTTCTCACACCCAAATGTTTGTGTAGGATTGATTGTATTTGACTCATGCCTATTTCTAAGGATGCGCGAATTTCATGGTAGGTCACATGCCTGTCTGTTTCAATCATACGGCGCACAGCATCGATGTTTTTGTTGGTCACAGCGGTGGACGGCCGACCATCGCGAGATTCGTCACTGAGATTGATACGACCACGCTTGAATTCTGCAAACCAGCTATAAACAGTCGTCTTGCATGGAGCTTCACCGCCAAAAGCTGTTTCAAGCCGAGCGGTGCTCTGTTGAGCCGTCAAATTACACTTAAAATCGTAGAAAATCATACTACGAAAATTTTCCCGAGTTAAATCCATGTTGATGCAGACACACAATTTTTTAAATGGCGCCACAAGGTAAAAACAAAAGACAGTCAGATGAAACAAACTGTATTCTACAGCCAAAGAGTTCTATTTTCAAATGTTGTAATAAATTTTTAAATATTGTTTATGTAAGTGGCCAGTTCCGGAAACTTTTAGTGTAACCTATGTATCAGGTAAATCATTTTCATCAGATTCACTTGTACTAGCATTAATAACGTTTTCTTTTTGGTAAGCATTATTTAGATCAGCGTGTGAATCATTAAGACTTAGTTCCATTTTATTGAGGAACACTCTGATAACAATCATTTTAAAAGAATTAGTAGACCAAGAAATAAGCGTGGAACACTGCATAGAAAAACAATGTGATTTATAAATAAATGATTATAACTAGACATACATAAACAATACTACATTATTAATATTTGTACTAAGAATTGTGAATAACAATGTATCTAATAACAAATAATGCTAAGATTTACAGGTATCAGATATTTAATCAAAAAATGATACGATTTTGCCGAAATATCCCTTTAGTTTTTAATCGGAGACATCTGGCCCGATCTTCCAAACTGATTCGGCCGAATGTACCCATACACATTTTTAAAAGTTGACATTTGGCCCGCAGATCAGTTTTTGTGTGGACGAGATGTCCCATAACCCGTAAACACAGAGCTCACTGCAGAGTTTATGCTGTCAGTGGGAAGACTAGGCTTGCACTGCTTTGTTTTCTACACTGACTGCACTGTACCTGTGTACTTACAGGGTCGACAGCGCGAGTGTGACTCCTCTGGTGTTACACACGTCCATACTGCCCTTCTAACACTAACCACTCTAACTCACATTTTTGTCGAAATTGTCTTATTGGTATATTTGGAATCGGCACGACACGATCTACATTAATAATTTATCAAAATATCTAAATGACGTCTAGAAACGGAGATAATGTTAAGCATAACCATACTAATTGCAACATTGATCAGTGATTCCTAATTATGAGCGCGCTAAGGGCTCATAGCGTATTACTTGAAATATATTTTTTACACAATTCCTATCCATAATTACCCTAAGAACATCTATTATAGTTATGCTTAGAATTTTTGTAATGATGTCGATTAAAGGTACTAGGTATATTCACTCTATGTGGTACTTAATATGCTTATGATTAGGAAAACACATTTAAATCCTTTAGCTTACCCTAAACATAATGACTAAAAACAGAACTTAACTCGTTATTAAATAATATATAAAAATGGAGTCTGAGTCTCGAAGAGACAGAATAATGCATTTTTGAAAAGATCCAAAGATCACTAACATGGAAGAGTTATATTCTAGACCTTTAAATTTTAATGACTTTAAATTAGTTTTTGTAAATCGCAAGGAATACGAAAACTCTTTTAGGTATTTCGAAACGTATGATCTCTTTAAACTGAAAAACTCAACACAAAATAAAGAGAACTTACCACAAAACGATATTTTATTGTGTCATGAAGATTGAACATATTCTGGCGATGAACAAAACAATATAGACATATTTCATGATTCCGATGACAGTGTAGAGATTTATTTATTTAATACGTTTTTCCACAGCAAATGTATTACAAATTGTTATACAAGATGTGGCTGATACATTTGCCAATTACGGATAAACCAGCATGCGTAATATTATAACATTGAAGAGAAAAGAAAAAAGAAACCTATATTAGCACAGAGAATTGACTAGACAAATGACATTTCATACAGACTAAGTTTACTCATTCATTCTCTATTTATTTCTGCGCGGATGCGTGGGCAGCCGGCGCCTCCTTCAGCGAGCAAGTAATGCTCGTGAAGGAGGAGGCGGGGCGGGATCGGCAGCGGGAGCGACGAAGGATCGCAAGCCAAGCTGCCCGCGTACGAAGGCAACTCGGGCTTCGGAGGTCGATGAACGACCTCCGCCCCCCATGAGAGCAGGCCTGGGCGTGACTGGTGGAGCCGCCTGTCACCCTGGCAGAAACAGGTCGCGGCGGCGGCGCGCCTCCCCGTTTCCGGGGTCGAATTGGGGACTCTGTAGTTCCCACACACCCGAGGAGAGGGCCAGATCGTGAGAGATGGCCCTGGGTCGCCCGGGGTGCGAGGAATATGCCTGTCAAACTCACCTTCGGCAACCAACAACGACCCACAGGCAGCGTGTGTTTTAGTCGGTTCGAGTCCGACATAACCTCTTCCACCGGCTCCAGTGGGGAGGTATCCGTGGGGATTTTGCGCACGTAAAAATAAAACCACTATTAATTTATTATATTGAGTGGTAGTAGTATTACTATCTACTTTAATTAAGTTGTGACTATATTGTTAAAGATTGTGACTATATTGTTAAAGATAAAGATTATTTTCCTGAATCCTTGGAAAATAGCTCAGAAGATGAAAATGTATAGCTAATACATTCCTTCTTGTTAGGTAGAATTTGTACTGAAAATAACTATTTTTATTGGAAAAAGCCAAATAGCTCACCGTGTGAGGGGAGGAGTACGAACAGATCAATCCAATTTTCTAATGTCACTATTTTGTATATCTTCGAATTCTGTCGATTGATACTGAACACATTTCTAGTTTTGAAGAAATTCCCAATTCCACTCAAATTCCCGATGACTCTACGCAAATCGAAGCCGAACATTTATTAAATGAAGATGTTGACAAGTCATAACAAGATGGAAACGATATGGTTAACACAGAAACTGATGGGATAGCTCAAAACGAAGATAAAGGTGTTACTAAAGCTGGCAAACTGAGAAAGCGAAGAAAATTTGAACTGTTTATGAAAGATCCATGTAATTTATCTTGTGTGTTACTAAAATAATTGATGAACAATAATAAGAAATACATAATAAATACATTAATTTTCATGGCAGGCACAAGGTACATTTAGAAAATACTTCATGGAAGAAAATCCTGTTAGTAGAAGAAGAACGCAGACAACAAATAAACCCATTAAACGGACAGTTACTTATAAATACTTTAACCCAGTAACAGATTTAATACTTTGTTCATACACTTATTACTCATATTTGATTAAAGTGCCCTAGTGTGTTCTATCAACCATCAAGGCATAACTACCTTATGTGTGTATTTATTACAATAATGTGTAGCATAATCCTTATAATAATATCTATTGCTTACTGCTAATAAACAGTTTATGTACAGTTCCTAAACATTAGCACTCTATGTACGACACTTAAGGTGGTTATGCTTAGGTTCGCTGTATTAAAATCTAAAAATATCCTAGTCATAACATTTTTTATGAATTTATTTAATATTAGAAATTAAATAAATTAGATAAAATATAAATTATGTAGAAGTCCATAAACTATTCTATCTAATAAAATAGCAAAATGTGTAAATATATTTGAAATTTCATCAATTACAACAAAAAGAAGAAAAAAAAACTTTAACCGCGTTTTTCTCCATTTAGCTGTTGATGGAGATAAGGTGGTTACAGTTAGAAGGGCAGCATAGGCCACGGTAACCACTTCCCATCAGGTGGGCCGTGTCTTATCTGCCACCTAAGTGGTATAAAACACACATTTCATTGAGATCCATGTGCGCGAACTACTAAATACATTTAGATTAATAACCCCGTAAGATTTATTTTGAAAATGCATTTAAAAAGCGTGCAGCGTCGACGCCATTCTATGCACGACGTTACTTAATTGCCGTGAAATTTCAACTTTGTGGCCAATGACGTATATAGACACACGGCATTTAGAAAAAAAATACTCTTTAAAAAGTATTAAACAAGAAAATATCAAGAATAGCCTTGGTCATAAGCCACTTATCCATAGAATGTATTGCTTTTTAGAGTTATTGGTATACGACCACGGCTATCCTTGATATTTTCTTGTTTAGTACTTTTTTAGCAGTCGGGTCTTAATTTTAAACTTAATTTTTCATTAGTATTAATTTGGGGTAAGTAATAAGTAAAATTTATATATATATATATATTTGAAATGTACTAACTAAGCCCTTTCATTTGATACCAAACGCGGCATATTTGTTTCAAATGTATTTTTTAACACAGTACTTTATAACCGCTAGAGGGCGCCACATTAGATTCAGGGACAAATCATGTAGACTATAACCAGCGGACAACTAAGACGCTTCTAATGATTTCTTATTTGTCCAGTTCTAATAAGTAGTTGAGGAGCTATGAGGGAACAGATGAACCTACATACATACATAGCCTGTCAAAATCATAACCCTCCTTTGGCTTCGCCGTAGTCAAAAATGGAGCAAACACTAAGTATAAAAACGTAGCAACTTACTCGCGTGAAGAAATAATACGCCATTGTTTTTAATTTATTTAAATTTTCAATTATGCTATTTAAATGGGTAATATTATTATCCATACTATTTATATCCATACTAATCCATACTTAATATTATAAATGCGAAAGTAACTCTGTCTGTCTGTCTGTCTGTCTGTCTGTTACGCTTTCACGCCCAAACCACTGAACCGATTTTGATGAAATTTGACATAAAGTTAGATTAGACCATGAGAAATAATATAGGCTATGTTTGGTCGCGATAACCGATATCCACGCGGGCGGAGCCGCGGGCAAAAGCTAGTATTATCATAAATACGAAAGTAACTCTGTGTGTTTGTCTGTATATTGAACTTTCACGCCTAAGCTGCTGAACCGATTTTGATGAAATTTGGTATAGGAGTAGATTAGACCTTGGGAAAGAACATAGGTTATGTTTTGTCGCGATAACTGAAATACACACAGGCGGGGCCGCGGGTAACAAACAGTTTGTTATATTAATGACGTTTTTCTTTACGTACCTACGTACGCTTCTGTGATTAGTGCGTAAAATGAGGACGGTACTGCTCATTTTTTGTCGCCATTTTAGAGTGCAGGCAACGTATCTATAGTTTATAATATATCATTGTGGATAGGTGTTATGAGCTGTTACAAAAATAGTGTCTTCTTTAACCGTGAATCTGTTAAGGTAATCAGAAAATAAAAAATAAATAATAATATGTTCCTAAAAATAATAATTTGCTAAATTTCACGTGTGAAAGATTGAAAATTTGGAACTAATCGCCAAACCATCACCATTTTGCTATGCATGCTTCTTTATCAATATTAACAGGTAGGACGTACTGTCACGCACTTTTTTTTATATTAGTTGACAGACAAGCACACAGCCCACCTGATGGAAAGTAGTTACTGTGGCCTATGGATATCCGAAGTATTTATAGGTGGGTGTGTATGTGTGTATGTATGTAGGTACAGTATTTAAATACGTAGTCAAGATGCAAAACAATACAATCAAAACAAATTGATGAAGCAATTGATTTGCCTTTTATAACCAGTACGTAACACGTGATATCATTTACTCAAGGATGAAATCCTACTGATAACTTTTATTATTATAGCCGTGTAGTTTCCGGCAGAGTAGAATTTTGATCACCCCATCTCTTCCCAAGCGGTGTCGTACAAGGCGACTAAGGGATAGCGCAGTTTAACATCAGACAAATACTCGTATATACAGCCCGGACTCCGCCTCGGATGCGTCACTCGGGTCAACAATAGTGCCCAGAAAACGGCAACGGGCTCACCCCCTATTACGTGGGACCGAATACAACGATTGGTGAAATCTGGGTGTTAATTCACCTCTGCCTAGCCCTCCGGGGATAGAGGCGTGATTATATGTATGTTTGTATTATAAATGTTGCGGCCATCTAGCGGCAGTAAGTCGAAATTACTACATAACTATACAGCGCGTTCAACGGCAATGCCACATGGAGGGACAGTACCTACCTTAATGACTGTAAATGGGACATTTTACTGGAAGAAGACTTTATTTTAATTTTAAAAACCATTTGAACTGTATTCATACATTTTTAATAATTCCCTCGTTGAACCGGGAATCGAAGCCGGTACATGGCCCTCCCTTTATTTCTGATACTAATTAATTTTGCAAAAAATAACCTCTCATAAAACTTCAGACCGATTTTTTTTCCGGTTCAACGAGGCAATTAATAAATATATGAATGTTTAAATGGTTTTTAAAATTAAAATTTACTTCTATTTTTAACATCGGAAAATTAAAACGTCAAGTACGCGGTTTCTGCGGGAGCGACGGAGGATCGCAAGCCAAGCTGCCCGCGTACGAAGGCAACTCGGGCGTCGGAGGTCAATGAACAACCTGCGCCCCCCATGAGCGCAGGCCTGGGGGTGACGGGTGGAGCCACCTGTCACCCTGGCAGAAGCAGGCCGCGACGGCGGTGCACCTCCCGCGCCTCTCCATTTCTGGGGACGAGTTGGGGACTCTGTGGTCCCCACACCTGAGAGAAATGGCCCTGCGTCGGCCGGGATGCGAGGAATATGCCTGTTAACCTCACTTTCGCCAATCAAAAACGACCCACAGGCGTCGTGCGTTTTGGTTGGTTCGAGTCCGACAACATCTCCCACCGACTCCGGTAGGGGGGTATCCGTAGGAATTTAGCGCGCGTAAATAAAAGGAAGCATTTTCTGAACGCTCCTTAAAAATAGCAGGTATAAGATTTCATGGTTAAACTTGTTAAATATGATTAAAAATAATTAAATAATTATTAAAGATGAGCGATACTAGCGACGAAGACAGTATTTTAAGACCAGAAGAGTTGAAACAGCAAGTTACTTATGCGAAATTAAGTTACCATAAAATCTCAAGTCAATACACTATAACCATGCCAAATAAAACCATAACTTTAAATTTGTAGAACTATAATAAACTTTTAAAATGTTCAGCATCATTTTGATTAATACATTTTTTCCAATCCTCTGCCTTTGGCATCCAGTCTGTCCCAGCCACCTTTTTCAGGTCGTCCGTCCATCTAGCTAGGGGTCGTCCTACCTTCCGTTTACCTGCTCGCGGAATGAATAATTCAAGTACATGTATGTTGTTTTTTAGATACTTGTATTTGTCACGATAGCAACGGCTACTCCAAACCACTCTCAATGTCATTCTATGGACAATTATACGTGTAAAGAGCGCACATGCATTCACAAATCTTCATTTGTAAATTGAAGACACAACAGGCACTCTTGCGCATACAGTAGTGAGACGACTTCTGAAGGTGAATCAATATTCTTAGTTTCGTCTCCTATTTTACACAATTTCAGACCTGTTCTAAATGTGCTAACAAAATACAATTCTCGGAATTTTAATTGTTTATTTCTAAATCGTTAAAAAATATTAATTAGTTTTATTCTTTTTCAAAACTTTGCTGGTAACATTGCATGAAGACATACAGTTTAAGAGATTTTAGTGATGTGTGTATGAAAAGTGACAAGGAAAATATAATTAAATACTGATTCTTAAACTGTGTGGTGACGGAGAAAGAATACAAGCATCACAACCCAATCTCATCCGAAGGGTATCGTAAGAGGTGACTAACGGTAGTTACTTTCACGCAGACGATATCACTACGAGAGAAGGAAAACTTAAAATAAAACCCTGTAGCGACCCATTGGCCAGTGTGGAAACAGTAGACCAAATCCTCCCAACATTGGGAGAGGCTTATGTCCAGCAGTGCACTACGATAGACTAATTGTTTAAGTGACTTAAGCAGAAGGTACAAGTGATATAGTAAACATGAAGAAGAGTGATACTAAAGCAAGTGCTAGAGATACTTATACATATACTGGAGTCGCTAGTGAAGTAGAAAATTTGAAGGAAAGTGATGATGACGTCTGTAAACGAGGCACCTATACTTATCAAGAGGCTTTGGAGCTGACAGGTAATTGTATTTCTGGTTAACCCTCAAACTAAGCTTATTTGCAAAATTGTATTAGGATTGGATTCGTCACATTAATAGTGTAGGTACGTACATACATACATATAATCACACATTTATCCCCGGAGGGTTAGGCAGAAGTGGGTTAACACCCACATTTCACCAGTGGCAGCGCGACTGTGACTCTCTGGTGTTACAGACGTCCATAGGCCACGGTAACTACTTTCCATCAGGAGAGCCGTGTGCTTGTCTGCCAACCAAGTGGTATAAAAAAAAAAAATTGTTTTCGGTCCCACGTAATAGGGGGTGAGTCTATTGCCGTATTCAATACACTATTGTTGACTCGAGTCATGCATCTGAGGCAGAGTCTGGGCTGTATACATATGTGTATATCTGTCTGATGTTAAACAGCCCTATCCCTTAGTCGGGAAGAGATGAAGTGGTTCAAATTCTACTCTGCCAGGAACCATGCGACTATTGCTGTATCCTTAGGTACAACATCTCTCTTTTTAAGGGGAATTTGTAAATATTAAGGTACTTTATCACAGCTTCAATATCTTGTCAATTTACAATTAAATATTTTCCTTTCAAGGAAATGGGAGTTACAATTACCTGTTGCTGACGACCTGCAGCCTGATTACCATGGCGTGTGCTTTGGACATGTTCGGCTACGCGACAGTAGTGGCTGCTGCAAGTTGCGACTTGGATGTGAATCTCAAGCAGCTTGGTATCCTGGCATCAGCACCTTTCGCAGGTAAGATAGATAGATAGATAGATAGATAGATAATTCTTTATTGTACACCAACAGATTTACAGTAGGACAAGTAGATAGCATCTATACAGTTCAATGTACAATGGGCAGCCTTATCGCTGAAGCGATTTCTTCCAGGCAACCTTGGGATGGACAGTAATGATATGAAAACAAAAGATATGGTGTAGTTACCGACTAAACTTGAATAGATAGTGTATTAAAACAAAAGAAAGAGAGAAAAGTAAGTAAAATAAAATTAATATACGGCTTTACACAAAAATATCAACATAAATACTGACATACAAATACATATACATGTATTAAATAAATATATACATAAAGTAGATAGTTCATACTAATACGAAGGGAAAATAGTGAGTGAGCATATAATTGTGAGCTATTACCTACTGTGCACAACATGATAGGTAGTGGTTCTAAGGCAGCCTATATTAAATTGTGTTTATTTTTTGTATAGTAGGCACTAATTTGACCTCACCTCGTCTGATAGTAAGCTAAACGCAAAGACTCTGGGAAGAGGGTCACCATTATAGACACATAGCATGTTACAATGGTGGCACTCAGTTTTAAAGGATTCGTTTGTGTCCAGCAGTGGACTGCCATAGAATTATTGATTGATTAAATACACTTACACTAAGCCGCAGAACCTTCGCCCGTAACTATCCAAAAATACAGAGTCAAAAGTCAAAGTCAAAAATCATTTATTCTGTATAGACCATTATATCGGAACTTACAAAACGTCAACAAAAAAATTAACATGAATATCAGTTTAGTAAATGGACCACCGGTTCGAAACGCGGCCCCGACCTGAGAAGACTCCGGCAAGAAACTCAGCGGGCATTTCTTTTTTTGGTCTATTTACAAACATACACTTGGTCTACTTAATCTAAACACAAAAATTTACTTGAGTAGCATAGTTGAGCGAACAGCTCATTTCCAAGCATTTTCGTAAACAAATAAGGAGTAGCAAAACCTAAGGAGGGTTATGATTTTGCTAGGTTATGTATGTAGCCAACGTCCGAGTGCCATCACTGCGACGCGAGCGAGGACTCAGGTCCGCACACGCTCACCGAGTGTCCGGCGTGGGAGACGCCGAGGCGGGAGCTTGTGGCGGCCCTGGGAGTGAGAGTTCTCACGCTCTCCACCTTGCTCGCGGCGATGGACCGCTGCGCGGATGCGTGGGCGGCCGGCGCCTCCTTCTGCGAGCAAGTAATGCTCGTGAAGGAGGAGGCGGGGCGGGAGCGGCAGCGGGAGCGACGAAGGATCGCAAGCCAAGCTGCCCGCGTACGAAGGCAACTCGGGCGTCGGAGGTCGATAAACGACCTCCGCCCCCCATGAGCGCCGGCCTGGGGGTGACAGGTGGAGCCACCTGTTACCCTGGCAGAAGCAGGCCGCGGCGGTGGCGCGCCTAGCGCGCCTCCTCGTTTCCGGGGTCGAGTTGGGGACTCTGTAGTCCCCCCACCCGAGACGAGGGCCAGATCGTGAGAGATGGCCCTGGGTCGGCCGGGGTGCGAGGGATATGCCTGTCAACCTCACCTTCGGCAACCAAAACGACCCACAGGTGGCGTGCGTTTTAGTCGGTTCGAGTCCGACATAACCTCCTCCACCGGCTCCGGTGGGGAGGTATCCTTGGGGATTTTGCGCACGTAAAAAAAAAAAAAAAAAAAAAGGTTATGTATGTATGTATGTAGGTTCGTCTGTTCCCTCATAGCTCCTGAAACTGGACAAATAAGGTATCGGTAGAAGCGTCTTGGTCGTCCGCTGGTTATAGGCTATATAATGTGTCTCTGAATCTAATGCGGCGCCCTCTAGCGGCCATAAAGTACTGTGTTAAAAAATAAATTTGAGATAAATATGTCGTGTTTGGTATCAACTGAAAGGGCTTAATTAGCACATTTCAAATATGTATTATGAGCACATAATTAACAAACAGGTCATGCGGCACCTAGAGGATCACTCCTTAATTAATGACCGGCAATATGGCTTCAGACCGAAACGGTCAACGGGTGATCTTCTAGCATACGTTACCCATCTTTGGGGTGAGGCTATGGACAAGCACGGTGAGTCACTGGCAATTAGTCTTGACATCGCCAAAGCTTTCGATAGAGTCTGGCACAAATCGCTTCTTTCTAAGCTACCTGCCTTTGGTCTGCCTTCTAGGCTGTGCAACTGGGTTGCTAGCTTCCTGCAGGGGCGCCGTATTCGCGTCCTTTGTGACGGACGAGCTTCGGAGTTTCTGCAGGTTAATGCTGGCGTGCCCCAGGGGTCCGTCTTATCACCCACTCTCTTTCTTCTGCATATCAACGACATGCTGTCTACCGGCAATGTTCATTGTTATGCAGACGATAGCACTTTACATGGGAGTTATCATGGACATCCAGCGGCCAAGCAGTCAGATATCGCAGAGAAAAGGCAGCTTCTTGTTACTGAGCTTGACGGGGTCCTGAATCACATTTCTCAATGGGGCTCTGAGAACCTGGTTGAGTTCAATGCCAAGAAGACGCAGGCATGTGCGTTTACAGCAAAAGTATCTTCTTTCCTTCCCCTCCCCACTCTTCAGAGCACGCCACTGCCGCTGCAGGACAATCTCAATATCCTAGGTATGGATGTTCGCTGCAACCTGAATAACAAAAACTACATCGAAAGCATCATCAAAACAGCCTCACGAAAACTCGGAGTCCTGAACAGAGTGAGACGATTTTTCACGCCGGAGCAGCGGTGTCTTCTATACAAGACACAAATTCGCTCCTGTGTGGAGTACTGCTCGCATCTCTGGGATGGTTCAGCAAAGTACTTACTAGATGCTCTCGACAGGTTGCAGCGACGTGCGGTCCGCATCATTGGGAATCCCGAGATCACGAACACCCTAGAACCTTTACAGCTGCGTAGAGATGTTGCGTCCATGGCTGTATTTTACCGTCTGTACCATGGGGAGTGTTCTGATGAGCTCTTCCAATTAGTCCCACCCTCCCCTTTCCTACACAGGACAACGCGTGCAGGTCTTAGATGTCATCCGCACACGGTGCAAAACATCCGATCAAGAACCAAGCGGTTCGGAGACTCTTTCCTCTGTCGCACCATTAAGGCCTGGAATTCATTACCAGCTCACGTGTTTCCTTCTTCCTACAGTCCCGGGTCCTTTAAGCGGGGCGTGAAAAAGCATATGATAAGGCCGTCAAGCTGAGTGTCACCATTGTCACACGGTATGTGTAAGTAATGGTGACCCTCTTTTCTGGGATTTTGCCTTCAGCTTACCATCAGGCAAGGCGAAGTCCAATTGACGTGTCCTATATAAAAAAAAAAAAATGTTTAAATTATACCTATTGCTTCCCCCAAAATAATTTTAATAAATAAATCTAAAACCCGACCACTGAAAAATCACGCTATAAAAAGAATTATCTAAAAGTATCTAACAAAACAATACACTCTAGGGAAAAGTGGCATACGACCACGGCTATGCCTGATATTTTCTTGTTTATTACTTTTTATAGCGTAATTTTTCAGTAGCCGGGTTTTAGTTTTAAGCTTATATCAAATACGGCTGGCAAGCAATCAAGAATTTAATTCATCATTGCGTTTAAGATGACCCTATAGTAGTGAACGACTCGTCTACATCAATAAAATTGCTTTTTTTTATATAAGACACGTCAATTGGACTTCGCCTTGCCTGATGGTAAGCTGAAGGCAAAGTCCCAGAGAAGAGGGTCACCATTACTTACACATACCGTGTGACAATAGTGACACTCAGCTTGACGGCCTCATCATATGCTTTTTCACGCCCCGCTTAAAGGACCCGGGACTGTAGGAAGAAGGAAACACGTGAGCTGGTAATGAATTCCAGGCCTTAATGGTTATTTTTTATGTAAATACAGTCCATAAATCAATTAACCCATCGTAGTCTGCTACTAGACATAGGCCTCTCCCAATGTTGGTGTTTTGTTTTATTTCCAGTTTCTCTCTCTCTCAGTGATATCCTCTGCGTATTTTTCCATTAGTCGCCTTTTGCGTCATAGTCTTTTTAACGAATTCTCACTGAATTGTTGCGTGATTTATTTCGGAGTCATTCAGACATGATTTGCGTACATAATCACATATTGTTTTCGATGTTGTTAAAGTCACATTACCTACCAGTCATTTATATAATGATACTAACTGCCTCTTTAGTGCCTTCAACAACACACTTCAAGGACACGGCGGTATTTCCGCCCAATTGAGCAATCCGACTGGGGATGTACCTCCACCCTATAGAATACCGCGGCCGTAATAACCTTGTGTTGTGCTCCCGGCGGTGAGTAGGGTAGCCAGAGCTCACTGGAGAGTTGTTGTGCTGTCAGTGGAAAGACCAAAAGCTTGTCCTGCTTTGTCTCTTACACTGACGGCAACTCAGAAACTCTCGACAGAAACTCTGTCCATACAGGGTTGGTAGCGCGACTGTGACTCCCTTGGATTTTGTCCATAGGCCACAGTAACCACTTTCGATCAGGCAGGCCGTGTACTTGTCTGCCATCTACGTGGTATAATAAAATAAAATAAACTATGAAGTACAGTCAGCATCAGCTCGATCTTGAATCAAAGAATCAATCAAAGAATCAAAGAATCAATCAAAGAATCAAAGAATCAAACTCTCCAGTGAGCTCTGGCTACTCTAATCACCGCCGGGAACACAACACGAAGTTATTATAACCGCGGTATTCTGTAGGGCTTAGGTACTTCCCCAGCCGGACTGCTCAATTGGGCGAAAATATCGCCGTGTCCTACCTCCTCAGAAGGTACTTCTATTGAGAATAAATACTTTACACTTTCAGGAGTGCTGTTCGCGTACCCTTGGGGCTACTACGCGGACACTCGAGGGAGGAAGCGAGCGATGTTGATCTCGACTTCCATGGGCTTCGTTCTCGCCATCATCAGCGCCTTCTCCACGCACTGGCTGTTCATGCTGGTCGTTAAGATAATTTGCTGTTCTTTGTAAGTTTTGTATTCTATCAGTTACACTGTTTTACAGTCGATTTGAAATTAGGTGACAGCACACGGCCCACCTGGTGGCAACTGTTTTTTTTTTTATTTATTGTTCAAATGATTACTTAAATACATTCATTCATTCACTCGCTTAAACCAGAATGGTTTTATGTGAGCAGGAGTCTTCCTATTGAAAGTTGCAAATACTGAATACACAACATAATTAGTTAGTCAAAACAATTATCCAAATGGTTTAGAAAATGCTTTTGTAAACTTTTTATAAAGGGTTTCTTTTTTACATATTTTTGCACCATTTGTTCTGGTAAGCTATTTAAAATTTCGGGTAGTGTATATTGATAAGTTTTAGTTCCATAAACATTTATAGATTTTGGCATATTATATTTCTTTCTACCTTAAATTACTGTTTTGTGTGTTTCCTTAAATTACCGTGGCCTATGTACATATGCAACAGAGGAATCACACTCGCGCTGCCGCTTTTGCAATATTTATTTATTTGTTTATTTATATTTTTTAAAGAAGGCTTACAGACTAATACAGAAATTGAATACACAAAAATATCATCAAATCGCTCATTAAAAGCCTCCACATTTATATAATCGTACAAAAAAAAGGAAAAGAAAACAATATACAGTTACAAAGAAAAAAATTAAATACCACAATTACAAAGCTATAATTACATAAAACAAGAGAGAGCGCAAGGAACGTTACTTAAGTTAAGTTAGTATATCAATCCGCCGGTCAAAGTAAGACTCCGCTAGCTTTCGTCTTAGTAGCGTAAGCACAGAGAGTTTCAGTGCCGTCAATGTAGAAGAAGTAACTTAGCGTGCCTAAAACTTTCAATTCCAGATTGATCAATAAATTTCTTGAAAGTAGTATTCGTGTTTTTGTTTAGAATTTAGAATTTAAGGAGGTAGGACACGGCGGTATTTCCGCCCGATTGAGCAGTCCGACTGGGGAAGTCCCTCCGCCCTACAGAATACCGCGGTTATAATAACTTCGTGTTGTGTTCCCAGCGGTGAGTAGGGTAGCCATTGCTCACTGGAGAATTTGTGCTGTCAGTGGGAAGACTAAAGGCTTGTCCTGCTTTGTCTTCTACTGACGGCACAGAAACTCTGTACTTACAGGGTTGTCAGCGCGACTGTGACTCCTCTGGTGTTACAGACGTCCATAGGCCACGGTAACTACTTTCCATCAGGTGGGCCGTGTGCTTGTTTGCCAACTAAGTGGTATAAAAAAATAAAAAAAAGAATTTTCATTACATGTTTAAGGTCTATATAGAGAGGTTCTTAATCAGATTGGACCAGTATCAGATTGCTTATGGGGTAAGATTAAGTGATACCAAAACCCACGTAATAGTAAGCGAGTGTATTACCGCCAAGCGGACACTATGTCCAGAGCTGTGTTTATTGTCGGATGGAGAACTGCCCTATACATTTGTCGCCTTCCATGACACCCACGGGAAATCTTGGAGTGGTCCTACTCTACTCCACCGAGAATCAACATTCATTCGTGATAATTCTTAATTGACGACTTCGTCTAACAGCCATATTAGCTAGAATTTTGTTAATATAGGTATAGGTAATTACATATTTGAGCCGTTTGTGGTCGAGACGCTGGGACCATGGGGTTCGAGTGCCTTCTTTTGTTTAGAGAAATTTCTAAACGTTTAATTGACGCTTCCCGTGATGCTGGTTTATTCCTTGCGCAAAGGATTGGTATTGCCATTCAACGTGGCAATGCCGCTAGCCTTCTGGCCACCCTCCCGGTTGACATCGATGGGGAGGAATTCTTTGACGCCTGAACACGCAGGATTGTTTAAGTATATTCTGTTTTGTTTTTATATTTTAATTTACATAACTTCCATGTACATTATGTAAATATTAATATTGATAAAGATTAAAAATTTTGCTATTTGAATATTTTGTTAATTTCTGAATTTCTGCCAATGAACTTCAAAGAGAACAAAGTTGCCATTAAAGAAAACTGTAAGACGTTTACTTATCCAGGTTAATCGTCTGTAATGATGTTGTTTGTCAATATTAGGAATGTGAACTTATTTTTTGCAAATTAAGAATTTGTAACACAATGGTTGAACTACAAAATGACACACGTGAATTTTCTATTAACGGCTTTAAAACATGTTATTCAAATATATGTTGATTAACATATATATATAATGCTAATCTAAGTATGTGCGTGAAGGTCTAATGATAAAAGACATTTCAATAACCTAGACCCAGTTTTAGACCCAAACAGAAAGGCAGACTAACATACGATTACCCAAGGGATCCCTTTTTTTATTGTGCGCAAAATCCTTACTGATACCTACCCCACCACCGGAGCTGGTGGGGTGAGGTTATGTCGGACTTGAACCGACTAAAACGCACGCCGACTGTGTGGGCTCCAGGTTGCCGGAGGTAAGATTATCTGAGACATATCTCTCGCACCCCGGCCTGCCCAATACCGTCTCTTATGAAACAGCCCTCTTCGGGTGTGGGGACCACGGAGTCGCCATCTCTTCCCCGAGTATGGGCACCAGGTTTACGAGTCTCTATCGCTCCCGCTCCAGCATCTCCTTCTTTTTTTCCTCCAGGGTTGACAGCACGAGTGTTGGTTTTGCAAACGTCCACTGGCCACGGTAATCAATTTCCATCAGGTGGACCGTGTACTTGTCTGCCATCGAATTGGTAAAAAAATCACTTTATTATACGCTTAAAGTATAAATCTTTCATGTATGTTTCTATTTCAGCTCAACAGCCAGCTTCACGCTCACGATGGCATTGCTGGGAGAGTGTACAGGAGACAGGCACAGGAGGCAGTACCTGTTCATCATGAACAGCTTGAACTTAAGCTCAGATGTTCTAGCCTTTGGTAAGCACATTTTTTACGTGTGATAATCCCCACAGATATTCCCCCGCCAGCGGCCATGGTTATGTCGGAGTCGAACCTACACATAACTTCTCGGATCTGAATTACCAGGACGAGCCCCATGGATTTTGATAATGAATAAAAAAAAAATAGATTAAAAATAAGATTTTTGATTAAAATCCATACTAATAATATATAAATGCAAAAGTAACTGTCGTGTCTGCATGTTATACCTAAACCGCTGAACCGATTTTAACGAATTTTTTATAGGGGTAGATTAGACCTTGAGAAAGGACATAAGCTATGTTTTGTCACTATAACCGACCTCAAGTGGAGCCGCGGACTAAACTAGTCAAACATAACATTTCAAGTCTGCTAACCAAGGCCTTTCAAACATAAGATTTCAAGTCTGCTAACCAAGGCCTTTCAAACATAAAAACATATAAATAACATAACGTATCAAAATTCGTTCACTAATCTAAGCAGTATCTTTTGTGAGGAGGTAGAACACAGTGGTATTTTCATTCAATTGAGAAGCCCGACGGGGGAAGTACCTCCGCCCTACAGAATACCGCGGCCATAATTACTTCGTGTTGTGTTCCCAGCGGTGAGTAGGGTAGCCAGAGCTCACTGGAGAGTTTGTGCTGTCAGTGGGAAAACTAAAGGCTTGCACTGCTTTGTCTTTTACACTAACGGCACAGAACCTCTGTGCTTACAAGGTCGGCAGCGCGAGTGTGACTCCTCTGGCGTTACACACGTCCTTAGGCCACGGTAACCACTTTCCATCAGGTGGGCTGTATGCTTATCTGCCACCTAAGTGACATTAAAAAAGTTATAATATTTTTTCTTTCTATTTCAGGTTTAGCGTGGTTAATTCTGCCTCTGGACTTCAAATTTCCTCTGCCATTGCTGGGCACGCCCTTCCGACCATGGAGACTTTACACAATAGTCCTAGCCCTTCCACTGGGTATAGGGACAGCCTTCCTGTTCTGCGTCTACGAAAGTCCAGAATTCTTAGCTTGTAAGGGCGACTCTAAAAAGGCTGTAGAGTTGTTGGTAAGGATCTCAGAAAGGAATGGGGGGAAGAAAGATTATCCGGTAAGTGATTACTTCTACTGAGAACTAACAAGGTTAGTAATTATGAAGCCTTACGTTACCTGTTTGTGTCGCTCGAGTCCTAACCTCAAAGTCTGCAAAAATTTCATTTGGCTAGGTTTTTCGGCTATATTTGGAGCGACTGCTATCTGACTTCTCAGGATGAGTTGTGGTTAGTAGCCAGCCACTGACATAATTGTTCAGGTCATCCTAGGTCTTCATCTTGACTCGTAGTACAGAATGTATCTACCTAACGCCTGTTGAACTTCGAATAGCAATAACGCATATATACCACAACTTGCTAATAGTATAACAGTAGAAGAAGTACCTAAAAACGGGTTGTTATCTCTGCTTACTCTAAATGTAGGTAAGCGTGAATATATGTACAGTGGATTACGTTGTTATTAGTCTACTTTAAATAACTTGTGACTGTATTTGCAGGTGAGGCATATAATTCTGCCAGATTCAAAAATATTAAGTGATGGAACTTTTTGGGTGAAGTTGAAGAATCAAACAGTACCTATATTCCAAACTCCCTTGTTGTGGAGGACGGTACAGCTGTTCTTCTTGTTGGCACTGTGTTGTGTGACGTAAGTTCATCAGCATCATCATCTTAGCGTTGATAGGATCTGAGGGTTTCACATCTAGACTGAGGTCCGCACTGTGAGTTTGGTCCCTAAGACAACTTAGGTGGCAGACAAGCACACGGCCCACCTGATAGAAAGTGGTTACCTTGACCTACGAACGTGTGCAACACTGGGGAAGTTACACCCGTGCAACCGACCCTGTAAGAACAGAGAGTTTCTGTGCCATCAATGCAGAAGACACAATCAGAACAAGCCTTTAGTCTTCCCACAGATTTTGAGAATTTGTTGCTTAATTTGGAGAATGACAATAGGATTACGAGATTTACTGCCGTCTAATCTTCTAAGGTCGAAAAGCAGAGCTTCTTCAGGGTTTCGTCCGTTGGCCTGGAGGTACAACAGCTAGCATGTGAGGTCGAATTCAGGGCAGGGAATTCATCACAACAAATTCAACCTGAGACGGTGCGTACTGTACTGTATGAAAGAAACTTCATCCCACGCACACTCAAGCTGTGGAATGAACTCCCTGCTCTGCGGTTTTCCCATGCGCCTACAACATGAGGTTATTGAAAAGAAGCATTAGAGGGTATCTTCAGGGTCCGTAGTGTGAGTGTAACGCCTCTGGTGTGCCACACGTCCATAGGCCACGGTAACCACTTCCCATCAGGTGGGCCTTGTGCTTATCTGCCACCTAAATGGTATAAAAACCAATAACCTCATAATGTTACCCCTCGCTGTTGAGAGGTCAAATGTTAGACGCTCTTATGAAATCACAACAAGTCAAACTGACAGGAGGAAAAGAAAAAGGCCCAGTGTTCACGACCGGCCTCGTGGACTCAGGGCTTCCATGCAACCAAGTATAATGATCCTCCACACTCCTACACTTACCTTCTACACTCACTGTAGGAGGTAGGACACGACGGTATTTCCGTCTAATTGAGCAGTCTGACTGGGGAAGTACCTCCGCCCTACAGAATACCGCGGCAAAAATAACCTCGTGGTGTGTTCCCGGCGAAGAGTAGGGTAGCCAGATCTCACTAAATAGTTTTTGTGATGTCAGTGGAAAGACCAAAAAGCTTGTCCTGTTTTGTCTTTTACTCTGACGGCACAGAAACTCTCAATGCTTGCAGGATTGGCAGCGCGAGTGTGACTCTCTTGGTTTTGCACGCGTCCATAGGCCACGGTGAACACTTTCCATCAGGTGGGCCGTGTGTTTGTCTGCCACCTAAGTGGTATAAAAAAAACTCTATTTTTTTTTAGGAATAACACATTCATCATGTGGTACCCAATGATGGTGAATTTCTTTTTTAAATCCTTCAATACCGAAGACAGTTCGCAGCAAACCTTTTGCCAAAGAATGTTTGAGAACACCAACCTGACAGATACCACTCAAACGGTGAGGTACATATTGTTTCTATTGGTTTCTATATTATTTTAATCTTGGCTATGGTTTGGCACACGCAATGATTTTTACGGTTCAAGCCACTCAAGCCACTTTAACTGTAAAGGTATGATGCCAAAATCTGCAGCACGCAGCAGTATTACACAGTACCACGTACCATGTAATAGATTTAAATATGACTAGCTGTTGCCCGCAGTTCCGCCCGCGTGAATGTCGGTTATCGCTTAGTGTCGAGTCAAAATTATTAAGCATAAGAAAATCTTATTACATCAGCTACCTGCCAATAAAGTCTGTCTGTCTGTTTGTTCTGGTTAATCTCTGAAATGGTTGGAGTGATTTTGACGGGGCTTTTATTGGCAGGTAGCTTTTTTTTTTTTTTTTTTTTTTTTTTTTATATAGGACACGTCAATTGGACTTCGCCTTGCCTGATGGTAAGCTGAAGGCAAAATCCCAGAAAAGAGGGTCACCATTACTTACACATACCGTGTGACAATGGTGACACTCAGCTTGACGGCCTTATCATGTGCTTTTTCACGCCCCGCTTAAAGGACCCGGGACTGTAGGAAGAAGGAAACACGTGAGCTGGTAATGAATTCCAGGCCTTAATGGTGCGACAGAGGAAAGAGTCTCCGAACCGCTTGGTTCTTGATCGGATGTTTTGCACCGTGTGCGAATGACATTTAAGACCTGCACGCGTTGTCCTGTGTAGGAAAGGGGAGGGTGGGACTAATTGGAAGAGCTCATCAGAACACTCACCATGGTACAGACGGTAAAATACAGCCATGGACGCAACATCTCTACGCAGCTGTAAAGGTTCTAGGGTGTTCGTGATCTCGGGATTCCCAATGATGCGGACCGCACGTCGCTGCAACCTGTCGAGAGCATCTAGTAAGTACTTTGCTGAACCATCCCAGAGATGCGAGCAGTACTCCACACAGGAGCGAATTTGTGTCTTGTATAGAAGACACCGCTGCTCCGGCGTGAAAAATCGTCTCACTCTGTTCAGGACTCCGAGTTTTCGTGAGGCTGTTTTGATGATGCTTTCGATGTAGTTTTTGTTATTCAGGTTGCAGCGAACATCCATACCTAGGATATTGAGACTGTCCTGCAGCGGCAGTGGCGTGCTCTGAAGAGTGGGGAGGGGAAGGAAAGAAGATACTTTTGCTGTAAACGCACATGCCTGCGTCTTCTTGGCATTGAACTCAACCAGGTTCTCAGAGCCCCATTGAGAAATGTGACTCAGGACCCCGTCAAGCTCATTGACAAGAAGCTGCCTTTTCTCTGCGATATCTGACTGCTTGGCCGCTGGATGTCCATGATAACTCCCATGTAAAGTGCTATCGTCTGCATAACAATGAACATTGCCGGTAGACAGCATGTCGTTGATATGCAGAAGAAAGAGAGTGGGTGATAAGACGGACCCCTGGGGCACGCCAGCATTTACCTGCAGAAACTCCGAAGCTCGTCCGTCACAAAGGACGCGAATACGGCGCCCCTGCAGGAAGCTAGCAACCCAGTTGCACAGCCTAGAAGGCAGACCAAAGGCAGGTAGCTTAGAAAGAAGCGATTTGTGCCAGACTCTATCGAAAGCTTTGGCGATGTCAAGACTAATTGCCAGTGACTCGCCGTGCTTGTCCATAGCCTCACCCCAAAGATGGGTAACGTATGCTAGAAGATCACCCGTTGACCGTTTCGGCCTGAAGCCATATTGCCGGTCATTAATTAAGGAGTGATCCTCTAGGTGCCGCATGAGCTGTTTGTTAATTATGTGCTCGAACACTTTGCACAGCACTGAGGTGACGGCTATGGGTCGATAGTTGGCTGGCTCCGAGCGATCCCCCTTCTTGGGAATCGGCTGAACATTCGCCTCTTTCCAAGGCAAAGGCACTGTACCCGAACTGTAGGATAGCCGGTACAGGCGCGTAAGCATTGGAGACAACTCCGCTGCACATTTTTTCAAAACTACCGCTGGAATACCATCCGGACCACTGGCTTTCCGGACATCGAGTGATTGCAGCACTGCACGGACATCGCGTTGCCTGATATGGATATCAGGCATCGCGTGGTCACTGTCGGGTAGTGTTGGTGGCTGCGTACCACAATCATCGATTCGGGAGTTGGCCGCAAAGAGATTAGCCAGCAGATTTGCCTTCTCTTGCGGCTCATGGGCCAGGGATCCATCAGGGTTACGCAGCGGAGGCAGCGAAGGCTGACAGAAGTTGGCTTGCACGGCTTTAGCCAGTCGCCAGTAGCCACGGCTTCCCGTGGGATGCATCACTAGCTCTTGACCAAGCCGCGCTATGCGCAGGGCATCCGCTCTGACATAGGCCCTTCTACAGACCTTTGTGGCTCTGTTGTACGCCGCCTTGAAGTGGCCCATATTGGGATGGCGCGTGGCGCGCGCCCTTACCCAAGCGCGGTACGCAGACTGTTTTTGTTCAACAGCTTCTGCGCACTCGCGCCCGAACCAAGGGCGCACCCCGCGGTCACCGGTGACATCGGTGTATGAGATATAGTATTCCATACCCAGACCGATCTCACCGGCGACAGCAGTAGCACAATCCGATGGGTTCTTACCTTCAAAGCAGCGCTCAACCCACGGGATGGACGCAAAATAGTCACGAAGTCCATCCCAGTCCGCTGACGAGTAGTGCCAGAGACGCCGCTTCCCCTGCATGGGTCGTGGGGGCGCTATAATAGGCACCGTGGAACAGACCAGGCAGTGGTCAGAGTTGCCTAACGCGGCTCGCACCGATACACTGTACCGGTCCGGATCACTCGTCAGCAGAAGGTCTAGCAGAGAAGGTGCTTGGCCTGACCTTCTTGGTATCCTAGTGACCTCGTGCACCAATTGGGTCAGGCCGTGCGCCAGAGCAAATGCGTGGGCGGCTCTTCCCGCATGGTCTGTTTTGGAGGAGCCCAACCAGATCTCGTGGTGGGCGTTAAAATCCCCCAAAAATACCATTTCGGCATTCGGAAATCGCTCCTGCGCATCATCTGCCGCCTGACTCAGATATTCAAAGAGTCGAGTTGTCTCAGCATCTCCTGTATGGGAACGGTAGAGGCACACATAGATCTGACGTAATAAGGCGTAATAAGCTGATGTAATAAGGAGTAATATAGGCTACTTTTATTTAGATTTTTTTTATGCTTAATAGCGTTGACTCAACACCGATGACCGACATCCATACGGGCGGAGCCACGGGCAACAGCTAGTCTTATACAGCCTGCATCTCTGAATCCTTTCATAGGGGAAGCCTACGTCATATTTGCTTTATGCATGCAAAGTCTCATACAACCGCGTGGTTCCCGGCAGAGTAGAATTAGGACCACCCCATCTCTTCCCATGCGGTGTTCGTACAAGGCGACTAAGGGATATGGCTGTTTAACATCGGACAGATATATACAGCTCAGACTCAGCCTCAGATGCATGGCTCAAGTCAACAATAGTGCCCAAAATACGGCAATAGGCTCACCCCCTATTACGTGGGACCGAATACAATAATTGGTGAAATGTGGGTGATAATTCATGTCTGTCTAACCCTCCGGGCATAAAGGCGTGATTATATGTATGTACGTATGTCTCATACAAAAGTTGAGAAAGTTTCATACAAACTTTCATTCCCTATTTTATCCCCTTGGGGGTACCTATGCCTACGTCATAACATCTACCTGCATGATAAATTTCAACTCGATCCGTCCAGTGGTTTTGGCTGTGCGTTGATAGATCACTATGTCAGTCAGTCAGTCACCTTTGTGTTGTATGGTTTGAAAAGGGCCACCGGGGTCGGGGTCTATAGTGTGACAGGTGTTGACGTCCCCGTTACCCAGAATGTACCCATATTCTGGTAATGGTGCCTTTCTAAAAAAAAGGAAAGTAAAATAATTATTTAAAATTTTCTACTCACAGTCCGAATGCAACGATGAAATCTCACTAAACACCATGTACTCTGGGATCCTATACGGTGTCTTCTACTGGATCCTGAGCATGGCTATCGTCAAGGTGGCCTCCCGACCTCGTCTACTGCTGATCGTGGTACTTCTAGTGTCAGGAGTCAGTCTGCTGCTGGTGAATGTGAAGGATCCAATCGCGAACATGGTGTTCTTTACACTGCTGCAGGCCACTTCGCTGGGAATTGGGTGCATATCTTCGTATTTTGTAGATCTGTATCCTGTTATGCATAGGTGGGTTATTAATTATCCAAGTTTATTATCTACTGCTTCCTTTGGACCTACTACCACTTATTTACGATGCCTTTTTTATGATATTTTGTTGGTAGACCGGTACACGGCCCACCTTATACGAAGTGGTTTCCGGAGACATGGGCGTATAATTGAACCAGAGCAGTACGTCCGCCCTATACAATTCCGCGCCTATAATAACCTCGTGTTGTATCTCCAGCGGTGAGCTGGGTAGCCAGAGCTCACTGGAGAGTTTTTGTGCTGTCAGTGGGTAGATCAAAAGCCTGCCTTTATTGACTTACTGCTATCTCGATTGTCACGACAGTACCTTTAGATAAAGTGTCATCGCACTGTGTACTTTTATCTACACACATTTATCTGGGCAACATTGTTAGATTTTGGGAATTGCAAATAAAAGTGCAGACTCGAGATCAGTGCATAAGGAAAACTGATGAATGGTTTTTAATTTAGAACAACAAAACTGGCGATGACATAGATTGTCTCAGTGCTTCTAAATGAGGTACTACCCTAGTGTGTCATAAACACATTCCAATACATTTGTTTGTGTAGAATAGGTAAGTCGTGTGATCATATTAAACCGATAAAAATGGCAAATAATAATTTTTAAGAGTACTTACCTAATTGATTTATATACTTTTGAATCGATTAAAATAATGACTGTTATGGCAATTTGTATTATTTATTGTATTCATATTTTATATTTACCTACTAATAAAATATACCTGTCAAAAAAGCTTACCCTGCTTTGTCTTTTACACTAACAGGACACAGAAACTCTCAATGCTTTCAGGGCTGGTAGCGCGAGTGTCACTCTCTTGGATTTGCATACGTCCATTCACGTATGCTTGTCTGCCACCTAAGTGGTATAAAAAAAAATACCCGCGCTGCCGAACCTGAGAACTTGAGGAAACCACAGCGGGGAGACCATTCCACAGCTGAGCGTGATTGGAATGAAGTTCCTTCCATACTGCAGTTTCCGTTAGCATCTTGTGAGGATGAATACCAGCCTGTGGCTAAAAGTGCGATGTATAATGACAGGGCCTCATGTCGAACAATTATGCTTCGCCTTCAAAAGTGGTTGTTGTTTCTAGGGCTATGGTGACCAGCTTAGGTATGATGGTGGCTCGCTTGAGCTCGCTGACTGGAGTGTCTCTGGTGGGGACAGTCATCACACAATATTGTGAGATCACTTTCTACACGTGGGCTGCGCTTGTGCTAGGTAAGAGAGTAGAAGTATAAGAAAGATTACCTATGACTAAATGTTATTAAAAAAAAAATCTTGTGGAACACTCCTCCGAAACGGCTCTACCGATTTCAATTAATATTCTTGTAGTATTACTATTTTTAGTTTTCTAAATAAAGTTAGCTATACAGTCTAGAACTATTTCTCTAAACTTACCTAAGATCTGCGCTCTTGTTTTTGGGGAAAAATAGAAAGGTGGAAAAATTCCAAGTTCATAAATATTTAGAACCGAGTCATTACGCATTAGCAATAACCCTCCTTTTACTTCGTAGTCGGATAAAAGATCTTTATCCTGTTTACCGATATATAGTCGAGGGCCTACCCTAATTTATTTTTAGTTATATATTTTAATTATTTTTTTTTTACACAAATTACAGCTACACTTAGTCGATTTGTTAATCAGCCCAATTTTTATTTCCAGGTGCTGTGATTGTCTGCTTGTTCTTGCCAGCAGACAGAATAACGAAAAAATCTGATGATATCGAAATTCATACGTAGCTACATAATAATAAATATCATTTTTTTTAACGCCTTTACTGCGTAAAATCTTACAGCAAAAATCGCATTTTACTGTGAAATGATACGAATTTCGAACACCGCCATTTTGAATTTCTCGGTGGTGAAAAAAATGGCGCGCGGACTGCGGTGGAGTGGAGCCGACCGTGCCTGCACGTGCGCCTTTAGGCTCCAAATTAGAACAACTTATTAGAAATATTGTCTTTTTTTTCTTATTTAAAACACTTTACTTACTGTAGAAACATTTATTTTGATCCCAATTCGCGAGAGAAACGATGCCTTGGCCGCTGTAGC
Source organism: Eilema griseolum (assembly GCA_963662185.1). Classification (NCBI taxonomy): domain Eukaryota; kingdom Metazoa; phylum Arthropoda; class Insecta; order Lepidoptera; family Erebidae; genus Eilema; species Eilema griseolum. Next base: position 23,692,752 of record OY759242.1, on the reverse strand, counting down.
ATCCCGTGTTTTAAAAGTATGATTAAAACTGTTCAACATACCACCGATATTGTGTCATTGTTACCGTCAATTAGCTTGACACTTACTTATCGATAATATGCCACAATTTTATGTTTTAATGTAGGCTTTATGTGATAAATAGGTCATACCTACCTTCCGAGGGCACTTCCTAGATTGAGTCGGAAGTGTTATTATAATGTATGGCTTATCGGAAGAGTACCTCTCTTTTATTAAATAGCTATAAATTTAAAATAAGGTTCTTACTACATATATAATAGTGGTTAAGGAGTCGGCTTAACGATCGAGAGGTCCCGGGTTTGAATCCTGGACATTGCACTACCGAAGTGAAGCCATTCCTAGCACAAGTACCTAATTCAACTTAGTTGGAGGGGTTAGAGGGAATATTAATAATTTCAGTTCTAATATTCATTTTATTAAAAAAATAAAAAAATAACACAACTTTTCATTTCACTCATATCAGCAATCATTGGTAAGTCTTTCACGGGGTGTTTATTCTGCAACCACCACGGGTAAGCCTGCGCAACGGAGATGGCAGCGGAGTTATATAGGGCCGCAGATTTCCTAGTCAGCCGGGGTGAAATGTCTTACTTATTTACTTACTTCTAGCAGGGGACACTTCTAGGAGGTAGGTTCTAGACGGCGGTATTCTGGCTGGAGTCCTAACGACAGTGAAATTAGTTGTGATTGACTTGTATCCCGTAATAGGTATTATTATTTCAACGCCACACGGCAGAATGTGCTGGACTTGTGAAAATTATAAAACCTGATGTTGTAACCATGTTGTGTGAAATAAAGATGATTTGATTTGATTTGATATTTCCGCCCAATTGAGCAGTCCGACTGGGGAATTACCTCCGCTCTACAGAATACCGCGGCTATAATAACTTCGTGTTGTGTTCCCAGCGGTGAGTAGGGTAGCTAGAGCGAGAAGAGGGCCAGATCGCGAGAGATGGCCCTGGGTCGGCCGGGGTGCGAGGGATATGCCTGTCAACCTCACCTTCGGCAACCAAAACGACCCACAGGCGGCGTGCGTTTTAGTCGGTTCGAGTCCGACATAACCTCCTCCACCGGCTCCGGTGGGGAGGTATACGTGGGGATTTTGCGCACGTAAAAAAAAAAGGGTAGCTAGAGCTCACTGGAGAATTTGTGTTGTCAGTGGGAAGACTAAAGGCTTGTCCTGCTTTGTCTTCTACACTGACGGCACAGAAACTCTGTGCTTACAGGGTTGGCAGCGCGACTGTGACTCCTCTAGTGTTACAAACATCCATAGGCCACGGTAACCACTTTCCATCAGGTGGGCCGTGTGCTAGTCTGCCACTTAAGTGGTATAAAAAAAAGGGGATGGCGTGGACCGGGTAATCTGCATTTTACGTGAGTCATTTCACCCAATTCCCCCATTCCTCCCTTGGGGAGACTAAAGGGCGCCCGGCAATCACGACTTTCCATCAAACCTACTTGTTTCCTTACAAAATCTTACAATCTGTTTCATCTTTAGATACTCGCGATCCGCTAGAGGGCGCCACATTAAATTCAGTGACACGTCATATAGCCTAAAACCAGCGGACGACCAAGACGCTTCTAACGATACCTCATTTGTCCAGTTCTGATAAGTGGTTAGAAAGCTATGAGTGAACAGATGAACCTACATACACACATACCTTCATACATAGCCTGTCAAAATCATAACCCTCCTTTTGCTTCGTCGTAGTCGAGTAAAAATTATTCGTAATTCCTAATATTTCTTTAAAAACACAACTCTATAGGTTGTAGGTACCTATTCTATTGTTAAATTGACCCTTGTACACCTAATCGGGCAGGGCGGAAGGCCTATTTGTAACCTGTAAAGTGATAAAATTAATGCAATATTGCAGACGGGACCTTCTGAGCTTGCTATTAGAAGTCATTGATCCACATCCGCAGGTGAAGTGGCAAAGATTTTACAGCAGACGTGGCAATAGGCAGAATAGTACCTACCTGGTTTTTTATTTAAGAACGTAAAACATATGAATCCCGTTGCAATTGGATTCTTTTGGGACCATAAGCAGTTAATTTCATAAAATATTGCAACAGTGTGTGGTTAGATTTATTTTTATGTCCACGTTTCGGAACCGTAAGTCATAACAGGTGGGACGCACTGTTCAAAGACCTTTGTTTTCTGGCGTTGTGGTAGGGGTGAAGAGATCATCCGTCTATTTATGTGCGACCACCTTTTATTCACTAAATAGACTTTCAATAAACAATAATTAAGCAATAGGCATAAAACCCATCAACGTATCTTATCTGAATCGTATGCGTCAATCAACTTAATCTATGTCTAGGTAAGGAGTGGCCACTATTGTGACTTGTGAGGAACTGGGGCACTGTGTGACGTGTGACGTCACAATATGCCTGTCAACGGCGCGGTGATGGCGGCGCGCGGTACACGTCACCGGATTGTGATTTGTGAGCTCCACGGTGTTTGTTTATGTTGATAACTGGTTATCTAACAAGAAAGGGCTGGGATTATTTGTATTTTTATGAGTGATACGCTTGTTTGCTTGTAGATAATTATCACTTTTTTAAATTAAGTAGTCGAAATTATACCTATACTGTATTCGTTATGTAGGTAGGAAGCCGCGTGGTTCCTGGCAGAGTAAAATTTGGGCCACCACATCTCTTCCCATGTGGTGTCGTACAAGGTGACTAAGGGATAGGGGTCTTCAACATTTACGGATATATACAGCCTAGATTCAGCCTTAGATGAATGTTCGAGTCAACAATAGTGTCCGGAATACGGCAATAGGCTCACCCCCTATTACGTTGGACCGAATACAATTGTTGGTCAAATGTGGTTGTAAATACACCTCTGCCTAACCCTACGGGAATAAAGGCGTGATTATATGTATGTAAGTATTAATTATTTTGTAATGTTTCACATTGAAAATATAGAAAGGGTGCAGAGAAGGTGTCTGCGGATATTATGCTACCGGCAACACCTGGGGCGCAACATTATCGATTACGATGCGCGTCTGATTAGATTTAACGTGCAAAAGTTGGAAGTACGCAGGCGGTACTTTGATTTTACTTGCCTTTATAAAATAATTCATTCTATACTTGATGTACCGAATTTGCTTGCTCAATTAACCTTTAATATCAGATATAGCGTTCGTAGATCCAACCAAACGGGACTCTTTGCCTTACAAGTCTATAAAAATAATACTTCGTTTTACAACCCCATAGTTCGGATGGCTCGTCAGTGCAACGAAATCGCCAGGGATAATTCAGCCTTCGATATTTTTGTACCTAAGCTGACTTTATTTGTTAGAACGGTAAAACAACTTTTAAACCAACCGTAGTTAGGAACTCCATCATGTCTAATGTGTAAAAAATATAAAATTGTAAACTAGCTTTATGTGTGTTCCTGTTAGAAACTCCTTCATCTTAACTCATTTGTACACGCGTTCTTGTGGAATGCAACCTGGACTCTAATCCTATTGCTTTTATTATTATTGTATCTCTTATTGGTTGTAATCTGTTACGTGTGATAAAATAAATAAATAAAAAAAGTAACATTCACAAAAATGGTATAAATAAATAACCGCGATAGCCTAGTGGTACGGGTAATGGACTGCTGAGACGAGGTCACGGGTTCGATCCCTGGTTTTACCATGGCACACACCAATGACTTTTCGATGCTTTTCGAAGTTACGTGTGTATTTATCGCAGGTTTATAAGTGCCCGGTTAATGGCAATAGGCTCGCCACCTATTACATTGGGACCTAAACATAAACTGGCGAAATGTGGGTGCTAGCACCTCTGCCTACCCCATCGGGGAAATAAGCGTGAGTTTATGTTATGTTATATTACAAAAACACTTACTTTACTTTTGCCATTGTCACCAATTTATTGACTAAAATTAAAACCATATGACGCTCTGCTAGCTCCCAATTAACAAGGTGCCCCGTCTCCAAATCCACTTACAGAGCTCATTCACACCCGGCTGCGTTTAATTAAGCCTTGCGACGACGTAATGGTGTGGTTATATTGCGATGAGCGACAGCGGGAGCGTGTTAATGAGTTTTTGCAATGAGAATTAGTTAATTACTTAATACATTTATCGCGTTCCATAATGTGATACGTACAGATGTCAGATTAAGATTAAGTGGACCCAGTCGGGCACAGCACAATGTTTGGAGAGAAAGATATTTTTTTTTAATCTTTATTTTTTTTAGAGGCTTTTAGTTCATACTAACTAAGGCAGGACACGGCGGTATTTCCGCCCAATTGAGCAGTAAGATTGGGGAAGTACCTCCGCCCTACAGAATACCGCGGCTATAATAACTTCGTGTTGTGTTCCCAGCGGTGAGTAGGGTAGCCAGAGCTCACTGGAGATTTTGTGCTGTCAGTGGGAAGACTAAAGGCTTGTCCTGCTTTGTCCTCTACACTGACGGCACAGAAACTCTGTGCTTTCAGGGTCGGCAGCGCGAGTGTGGCTTCTCTGGTGTTACACACGTCCATAGGCCACGGTAACCACTTTCCATCAGGTGGGCCGTGTGCTTGTCAGCCACCTAAGTGGTATAAAAAAATAAAAAAACTATGTCAGTCCAATCGTAACTCAAACAAAATCAATATTAGTCTATAAGTAAGAGACACCCTCCTAGCCGAGGGAATGCCCTACGAATTTGTATATCTTTCTGGCTTCTACACTGCCCGGATTGGATAGGATGCTTTGGTAAACACCTAAATCCATTCTGTTAGTATTTAATTCGGTCAAGAGAGTGTCCCTCTCTCTGTTATTTCGGACACATTCCTCTAAAAAGTGGTACACATCTTCTATTTTCGCACAGTGATCACAGTTAGGACTATTTACCTTTTTCATTAAAAAGCCAAACTTGTTGAGTGGAAAAGGAGAATTTGCTATTGTACACACATTCATTATAATTTTTTAATTTTAGCTATAATATTAAGTTTATTTTTCTTATTAATGTATTGTATGTATGTATTTTATACCACCTCATTTGATGAGTGTTGATATGATAATGATAATGTGAGCAGAAATTTTAATAACTGTTACTGTAGGCATTCACATCATCATCACATCCTCTAGACAGCTCCCTAATGAAATTAGGGATTTACCTGTGTATAAATTTAAAAATATTGTAGTAAGTAGTATAGTTGTAGTGTGGCTTCAGGCTTCCCTTCCAGTTCGTCTCGGGGGCCTCGGCGTTCGCAAAATTGCAGATGTAAGTATGCCAGCATTTTTGTCGTCGGTCTATGGCACTGAAGAATTAGTCAGGAAAATTCTATCTTCTTCACTGATTAATTCGGATGTGCCAGGTAAGGCTGAAGCTGTAAATTCTTGGAAAATGACTTGTCCAACTGCCGCCATGCCCGCCAACCCATCTTCCCAAAGGCAATGGGATGAGCCACTCACTATTGGTGTTAAAAAACATTTAATCAGTACAGCTACCAGCGCTGCTGAGCGCGCTCGCCTATTGGCTATGGGTGAATGGGAATCTGGTGTATGGCTCCAGGCACTTCCTTCGCCCAACATTGGAACAATGTTAGACGACATGACCTTCCGCATTGCGACTTGCCTACGTTTGGGTGCACCGTGTGTTTCTCCGCATCGGTGTCTCTGTGGAGAAGCTGTCGATAGCCTTGGACATCACGGATTGTCTTGCAGCAGGAGCGCAGGCCGCATGTCCCGACATGCAAACATTAACGACATTATCCGTCGAGCTCTTGTCACTGCCGGCGTGCCAGCTATACTTGAACCTGTTGGCTTGGCTCGCGACGATGGTAAGAGACCGGACGGTATGTCGTTGTTGCCTTGGAAGATGGGTAGGCCTTTGGTGTGGGATGCAACCTGCGTCGACACCCTGGCGCCTTCCCATCTTCCAAGTACGATGGACTGCGCATGCGCTGCTGCTGCATCAGCGGAGACTCTCAAACGGCGCAAATATACCAATTTAACTGGTAATTATAATTTTGAGGCGTTTGGAGTCGAAACGTTGGGTCCGTGGGGTTCAAGCGCGCGCGCGCTATTCAAAGAAATAGCGAAGCGACTAATCGATGCTTCCCGTGACCATAAGGCTGGCCTTTACCTCGCTCAAAGGATTGCCATCGCCATTCAGCGTGGTAATGCCGCCAGCCTCTTGGGCACGGTACCAGTAGAGATCGATGGGGAGGAATTTTTCGATGCCTAAAATTACAGTCTCCCTCCTTTTCTCTATCCCATTTTTGTATATATTGTATAGCTAGCATAGTTTTATATAAATTTGTAAGTAATTGTATATTAAAATAGCATATTTTATTTAATGTAATCAATTAAATTGGTTTTAGTTGTAGTAACTATGCTACTCAAGTTATTTTTTGTATTTAGATTAAGTAGACTAAGTGTATGTTTGTAAATATACAAAAAAAAAAAAGAAATGCCCGCTGAGTTTCTTGCCGGAGTCTTCTCAGGTCGGGGCCGCGTTTTGAAACCGGTGGTACATTTACTAAACTGATATTCATGTTCCTTTTTTGTTGACGTTTTGTAAGTGCCGATATAATAGTTTATACAGAATAAATGATTTTTGACTTTGACTTTGACTTCAATAATGGAATTCAAATGTATTTAGGGAATATCAACTGCTAATAATAAATTGTAGTTCTATGTCATACTATTCAAACAGGTACAGATTGCTTATGCATTAAGCTTTTTGCTTTTAAAATTCCTTTAAAATTTATATTATAACTACTTAGTTAATACATAATCTTTGAACTTTTAATTAGTCTGTTTCCGCAAAACGGCACAGGGATCTGATTACGCAAATTTTATAATATGGTAATGCTATAAACCCTATATATAAATTATATTTTATTTCATAATAATAATAATTTATTGATGGCAACTTACGATCGGGGAGATGGGCCTCGTCAGCATTGGGCTGCAACCCGTCTAAGAGAAGGAAAACTCTGAAATCAAAACCGGGGAGATGGGCCTCGTCAGTATTGGTCTGCAACCATCTAGGAGAAGGTCACTCCGAAATAAAACCAACTCTCAGGGAGCATACCCGAGAAAAAACCCCGATCCAAGGTGTTAGCCGACCCGTGCCAAGGATTCGTGACCAGAGGGCAAGCTGGTGTAACGGAGGGTGTCTGTGTTGGCGGTCACAGGACACACTTGAGATTCCGCCTTACCTCCGTAAAGGGCTCTGCGGGGGTGGACCATATTTTCCCTATGACTCGTGGGAACGCAATGATTCCAAAAATTAATCATCCGCATGGCGGCGACGCGGTACGCCACCCGTCACGTCTCGTTTCCAGTGGGGGCGAAAAGTGGCTCACGGAGAGCCGTTTTGCTACGTTGAATGTTGGAGGAGGAATGGAAGAAAAAATGAATGATGTTTGTAAGATGATGGATGAAAGAAGGATTGATGTGCTTTGTGTGAATGAGACGAAGAGGAAAGGATGTGACACCACCAAGCACGGACCCTACACCGCGTACTGGTCGGGAGTACCCAATACCGACAGAGCTTGCCAGGGAGTTGGTGTCATCCTATCTGCTAGAATGGCTGTGTGAATATATTCGAATGTGTGAATGCTAGACTGATGTGGATGAGAATGAAAGTGGGACTCACTCGTATTTTTGTCGTAGGGGTTTATGCTCCTGTAGACTCCGGTACGAATACGTCCCAGGAAGTACAAGAAGAAAGAGAACAGTTTTGGGAGAGTTTAAGAGATGTATTAAGAGAATGTAAGGATAATGAAAGAATCATAATGCTAGGTGATTTTAATGGATGGGTAGGACTGAAACGAGATGGATTTGAAAGGGTTCTTGGCAAGTACGGAGATGAACGAGTGAACGAAAATGGTAAAGGTTTGCTTGAAGTATGTTTGGAATGGAACCTTTGTGTGTCAAACACGATGTTTCGACACAAAAGGATTCATATGTATACAAGAGAAGCGAAGAATGTCAGTAAAAGTATGATTGATTTTGTAATAGTGGATGAAAGATTGAGAAAAAATATTCTAGACGCTAGGGTATATCGCGGTGTGGGTATCCATACAGATCACTTTTTGGTTATGTGCCGTATAAGTGATCTCTTTAAAGGATGGAGACGTAGAAGGCGTGAGCCCATAAGTGTTCTAGAAAGAATAAAAGTAGAAAACTTGCAAGAAGATAAAGTGAGAGAGGAGTATGGAAGCAAATTAACTGAAAGGTTTCATGATCTTGATAGTATTTGTGAGATTGAGGAGTTATGGAAGGTATTCAAAGATGAGATTGTGAGTGTGGCTTCCCAAGTATGTGGTATAAGTAAAAGAAGTAAAGTGCAAAAGGTGAAGCATGCATGGTGGGATAAAGAAGTGCAAAAGTTGGTATGTGAGAAAAAGAAAGCGTGGCTTGATTGGCTCTCAGTCAGAGCTAATGAGAGAATGCAGCAAGCTACAATTGAGAATGTGGATGAAGCGAAAGATAAATATAGAAGACTGAAAGGGATAGTGAAAGGAGTGATTGCTAGAAAGAAAAAGGAACAAAAAGACGTGTTTGATGAAAGGTTATCTGAGGATTTCCAGACGAACGTTAAGTTCTTTTGGAAGTCCATTCGTTTAGCCAGAGGAGAAACACAGAGCTCCGAGCTGAACGCTATTAGAGACCAGAATGGAAGTATTGTAAAAGGTGAGGAATGTGTGTTAAAAAGATGGCAGGACTATTTTGAAAGCTTGTTTGAAAGAGAGGATGGTGTACATGCACTAACCTCGGTGATGGATGACTATGTTGATGCTGATAAAAGTGGTATTAGTATGAATGAAGTTGTGAGTGCATTAAGAAGTATGAAAGCTGGTAAAGCAGCGGGATATGATAAGGTGACAGTCGAGATGCTGAAGGCTGGACAGGGCCTTGTAGCAAGTCAGTTGTGCCGCCTTTTCAACATATGTTGGGTTAGCGGTCGTGTACCAAGTGATTGGTGTAAGGCCGTTATAGTTCCACTTTACAAAGGAAAGGGCTCGCATCAAGACTGCAAAAACTACAGGGGCATTAGCCTACTCAGCGTCGTCGGCAAACTGTATGCGAAAGTGTTGATTGAGAGAGTTATGAAAGAATCCGATGAGAAAATATGGGATGCACAAGCGGGTTTTAGAAAGGGAATGGGATGTACGGATCAGGTCTTTTCATTGCGAAGCATAGCCGAGAAATTTTTGGCCAAGAGTCAAAAGGTCTATTGCGCATTTGTGGATTTGGAAAAGGCCTATGACAAAGTGCTGAGGAATGAACTTTGGTCGGTACTGTCTATGTATGGGGTGAGCAGCAACCTTATTCGAGCTGTGAAGTCTCTCTATGAGGACTCCAGAACTTGCGTGAGGATACATGGGTCATACACTGAATGGTTTAGTATCCAAAAAGGGGTTAGACAGGGATGTGTAGCGTCACCATGGCTGTTTAACTTATTCATGGACAGTTGTTTGCAAGATTTGAAAGGTAAAGAATGTGGTTTAAGAATGAAGAATTTACTCGTCAAATATCTTCTTTATGCTGATGATCAGGTTTTGCTGGCGTCATCGGCAGATGAGTTGCAGGAGATGGTAACAACTATGCATGAAGCTTTTGAGAGGAAAGGAATGAAAGTGAATGTTAGTAAGACAAAAGTTATGGTTTTTGAAAGAGATGAATGTGTGACAGAGTGTAGGATTTGTATAGATGGAGAAAAAGTGGAACAAGTGAATGAGTTCATATATTTGGGAACATTGTTTACGAGAGATGGAAAGCATGAAGAAGATGTTGAAAGGAGAGTGATGGCTGGAAATAGAGTGAATGGGGCACTACACAACTTTATGAGCAGCCGGAAAATGTCCGAAAAGGCACGACTGGCTGTACATGGAGGAGTATTGGTGCCGACTCTTATGTATGGTAGTGAAAGTTGGGTGTGGCAGAAAAAGCATCAGAGTAGAGTAAATGCAGTAGAAATGCGTGCGTTGCGAAGTATGTGTGGCTTGACCTTGAAAGATAGAGTGAGAAATAGCGTGATAAGAGAACGATGTGGAGTGATAGAAGATGTAGTGATGAGAATTGAGAGAGGAATGTTGAGATGGTTTGATCATGTTGAGAGAATGAATGAAAGAAGACTAACGAAACAGGTGTATGAGGCGAGTGTGGATGGTACCGTCGGAAGGGGAAGACCTAGGCGCACATACCTGGACCAAATCGGGGAAGTTTTAGAAAAGGGGCAGGTCAGGAGTACTCTAAACCGACGAGCATGCATGAAGAATGTAATGAGAGTGAATGAAGCGAGAGTAATATGTCAGGATCGTAGCAAATGGAGATCCGTGATCTCTGCCTACCCCTATGGGAGACAGGCGTGATTTTATGTATGTTATGTATGTATGTATGATGGCAACTTGGCCCAATTTTTGGGTAACAATTTTTTCTTATCTCTGAATTATAAGGTTGTTATAATAATATTCAATAGATCATCAACCATTATATCATTATGTGAGAGTTAACAAATACATTCTTCAGTATATTTATTATTCAGCTCTCACAACTCCAGCAGATATCATGTTTACCCTGCTATCATAGACAGGGCTTTTTAAGACTTTTATTTACTTTCATTTTTGACTTTTCCTTCATGTTACTAAATTCTAAAATTAAATGGCATCTTTTAGAGGTAATGATGTTCAATGTTCTTTTATTAGTGGCCTCTGTAGCAAAGCGTTACAATTTTGCCAATGTCAAGTAAATTTTAAATGTTTATAAAATTATTAATGGCGAGACGCCAATGTCAAGTTTTTCAAGAAATTTTACCAGAGCGACGTTAGCCACACCAGTAAATTTGTTTCCGTGTGTCCACCCCCCCACGAGATTCAGGTGGTCGATCAGGACGTGTGGTTGGATTTTAGGGGGCTAGAGGTAATGAAATATGTATTGATCTTTTTTCATTTAAATTTGACAGACTTTAAACGTACATAAATAAAGTTTAAAATTTAATGGCATCTTTTGTAGTGTCAGTCGTTAGTCAATGGTTTTGTTATGACATAAACTTAGTAGAATTGAGATCCAAATCTTCTTATAATCTCGAGTTATTTAGATTGTTCCTTTCTTTTTTAGGATTAAGTACCCTTTTTTTAATGTGCGTAAAATATCTACAGATACCCCCATCACCGGGGCCGGTGGGGGAGGTTATGTCAAATTTGAACCGACTAAAACGTACGCACAGAGGTGAGATTATCTGAGACATATCCATCGCACTCCGGCCGACCCAGGACCTTCTGTTATGAGATCTCATCCCCGGGTATGGGGAGACACGCATCGCACACCGCCGCCGCGACCTGCTTGTGCTAGGGTGACAGGTGCTCATGGGGGACGGAGGTCATTTTGCGACCTCTGACGCAGGATTAATTACCTTGGGCATTTCAAAATGCAATATATGGTTACAAATTTGGTGATGATGATGACGTTATTATACACGCGCCCTAACTATCTATTAATAGCTAAATATTAGTGAAAACAAAGGCTCAAAAGTCGATAATGCGTCGCATAGATAAATAATCTAATCACTCTAATGACTTTGTTTAATGACATCACACTATTGCAGACTGATTTGTAATCATTCATCGATTTCCTGTCACATTTTTGCATGGCTGCACGTGACAATTAACCATTTTTATTTGGCTGTGATTTATCTATCACCAAATCAATTGAATTTGTTAGCAAAATAGTCAGTCTGCCGCCAGAGTGTAAGTAGTCACAAGAGACGTCAATATGGTCTCATTTTTTGCTGCATTATCACAAAAGTTCAGCGGCCAATAATTGATATTTTTAGTGGCATACCATATTAGGTGATAAATTTACCATATTTGCGGGTGATCTACCATTTTGAGTACCAGCGTTTGATGGCAAAATATAAACTGCAGACAATTTATTTCCCTTTTTTCCCGACTACCAAAGAGGCTTTTTTATACCACAAGTACACGGCCCACCTACTAGAAAGTGGTTACCGTGGCCTATGGGCGTATGCAACACCAGGGGTGTTACACTCGCGCTGCCGACCATGAAGAAACTTTCTGATGCCCCTCTTGAAGAACCCCATATTGTAGGTTATGTTATTTATAACTGTCGCGGTGTGAATTCATAATTATACAACGAGTCGGTACTTTTCGCGATTAAACCATGGAACTTACTATTTCTGCCGACGTTTCGGATGCGTTGCAGCACCCGTGGTCACGACTTGATTAATCGCTAAAAGTCCCGAACCGCTATTTAATAATGAAAAGGGTTATGTTTTATTTACATGTACACAGCGGAAAAACAGATCTGGATGAAATTTTACGATGCGATCGATTACAGTTTTGATAAGTTGCTAAAATCCATAGAACAAGCTATGCTTAGTTTCCATATTGGATTATCTCCCCTAACCGCATGGCATAATTTTGATTAGAAAAACTATTAATCGTGGTAAAAAAGGCTAAATCCATTTCTTTGCAAAATAAACCCGAATTCGAAGGGTATCCGTCGAAAAGCTCCACTGTCTACCTTCTAATGAAATGTCACTGAAAGTTTAATACATTGATATAACATTAAAAGTTGATTAAATTGGTTTTCTGAGAATTGCTAAGTTGAAACATAAGTGAAGGATTTTTTATCTTTTACATCGGTAAAAAGACAAAGTGCGACACGAAAGAACTTAACGACAAACAACAATTACATATAAATACTCTTTATTGCTCGTGTTTGATAAAATGCAGGAGAGTCACCTTTGCTGTTACGGTCACGTGTTACGGCTACCACCAGGTTACGTGGGTGACAAATGTTTGACCTTGTCAGTTCCGCCTGACCCCGGTAAAGGGGTGAAAAAGGAAGTACTAGCTTGACGCAATAAATTATGACATACATGGCCTTCGCCGTCGGATCCCGAAAAGGAAGGGTAGACTCAAGAAGCGCTAGCTTTTCGTTGTAGACATTCGTGCATCAATCAATCAGTGAGCCCATCGCAATCCACTGCTGAATTAAGCCACTCCCAATGTTGGAAGGTTTTGGCCTACTGTTTCTACACTGGTCAAACGGGTAGGTACAGGGATTTATTTCAAGGATTCCTTCTCTCAATGTGATATCGTTTGCGTATTTTCCGTTAGTCGCCTCTTACGGCACCCTTCAGATCAGATGGGTTGGTGGTACTTGTATTCTTTCTCCGTCACCACACATTCGTCCATACCTATCATTGATACGTAAGGAGTAATAGCCAGTAGGTGGATCCTGGACTCCAAGTTAAGATCACCTCTTAATCAGCAGGTTTGCAGGTAAGGTTGTAAAAGAACTTGGTGAGGATCCAGCCTTCCAAGAATATATGTGTCGCTATGAGATCTATATACCACACATGCTCATTTGTTGGCAACCGGGACGCCTATTTCCTCATGGCCAAACTATGTCGAGAAACTGCTCTATGACTAAACGTGCTCTCCAAGGCACGAAGTGCTCGCAATGTGTTAAGAGCGGTCATCCATCTTCCAAGACTGATATAGCTACTAGTACTTACCCTGTGGTAACCTCCTCGATTACACTTAATCACGATCCCTTCATCAGATTTCTTCGTAACAAGGTCAAGGGTGGCACTTTTAAGTGTTACTATCATAATAAATAATAATAATAAATAATAAATAATATTTTACGACATTCTACACAACGCTATCTAGACTCATGGTAAGCATAGCTTAACTAGCTTGTGTTATGGCATCTAGAATGCGGATAAACATACTAAGAAACTTTTTTTTTGTAAATACATACATATTATACATAGAACCACCCAGACCAATGCAAATATACATATTCATGCATACAAATATTTGCACTGAGCGGGAATCGAACCCGCACCTCCTGCATAGCAGTCGAAAGCCCTACCGCTACGCCACGGTCACGTGATCTTTGGACCTTGAACTATCATTAAGGTATGACGTACGCGGTACGCTATCCCCAAGCACGTTGTTCAAATCTATAACAGTGACTTTCAAATACATATGAAATACATATAAATTAGATTATAAATTATGTTGTAAAAGCTATAGTTATTGTTACGACCTACCAATTCAGTTTTATTATATTACTAAATTACCTGAAGTATACACATCATGATTCCAATTAAAGACAGGAGAATCACGTTCCTGATGATGCTTTCATGTTTTTTGGCCCCACTATATGGGTAACAAATGCCTGGTCCATGCCACTTCTGCCAGGCCGCGGTAAAGGGGTAAAAACAAGAAGTGCTGGCGACATAATAATGGATAATGTAATAATGTAATTGACGACCTCCGTGGCGTAGCGGTAGAACATTCGACTACTATGCAGGGGGCGCGGGTTCGATTCCCGCTCAGTGCAAATATTTGTATGCATGAATATGTATATTTGCATTGGTCTGGGTGTTTCTATGTATAATATGTATGTATTTACAAAAAAAAAAGTATCTAAGTATGTTTATCCGCATTCTAGATCCCATAACACAAGCTAGTTAAGCTATGCTTACCATGGGTCTAGATAGCGTTGTGTAGAATGTCGTAGAATATTTATTTATTTATTATTATTATTTATAATCTACTTGTCAATAATTACGCTGCCAAGGACTCGGCGGTTCTCGAACTCCAATGTGCAGGCCTCTTGTGCTTTAGGGATACGACACTTAATTTTTTTTAATGTGCACAAAATCCCCACGGATACCTCCACTGCCTGGGCTGGAGGGGGAAGTTGTATAGAGACTTGAACCGATTAAAACGCACGCCGACTGTGTGGGCCGCATGCTGCCGGAGGTGAGGTTATTTGAAACAAATCCCTCGCACCCCGGCCGGCCTAGGGTACACGACACAAAGATACTATCTTACGTCGGGTATCCACGGTGCCAGGTTTTACGGTCGCAGACGCTGACATGGACGCATTTACTTTGGCAAACGTATCTACAGTATCACGGACGAGCTTCTATCCATGTTCGGGAAATCGTGCATGCGTCTGAAAAATCGCAGATCTTGGAAAACGGCCCTTAGTCATACATCTAGTACCTATGGGATTTACCTGTGGATAAATTCAAAAACGTAGTTAAAAGTGAATTTGGCTAGAAAGGCTATTATAAAATCCAAGAATACTTGGATGAAAAACGAGTTTGGAAATGAGCTGTTTGTTCAATTATGCTACTGAAGTATTTTTTTGTTTTCAGATTAAATTAACAGCTGGGTTAGTTGGTAATCAATGGTATCATATTTGGCATCAAAATGACGTGGCACCTCACCCGCCACAGTATACAAAAAATATATTGTATTTTTATTTTATTTTCTCTTTTTGCATTCTGTTTTTTTTTTTACTGTATGCTGTGTCGCAGTAAGCATTTTTTCTTTCTTTCTTGGTTTTTCTTTGACAGGCCTTTCAGAAACCGGTAGTTAAGTGGAGGTTTGTAAATAGACCCAAAAAAATGCCAGTTGAGTTTCTTGCCAGTGTCTTCTCAGGTTGGGATCGAGTTTCGAACTGGTGGTCCATTTCCTAAACTAGTATTCATATTTCCTTTTGTATTGACGTTTTGTAAATTCCGTTTTAATGGTCTATGCAGAATAAATGATTTTTAACTTTGACTTTAACTATAAAAATATGATGAAAAATAGAAAAATATTTTTTTTATTATTAGCCTTTATTGCTGATACTATACAAAAACTTAACATACAACAAAGCGTTTTAACTTAAATCTAATATATCGGGTTTCCCGGTTCAGTGATCAGCGTGTCCTGTGACACATAGGCCTCTTCCAGCTGCTTCCATTCTTTTCTATTATTAGCTTTTCTGAACCAGATTGTTCCTCCAATCATCTTAATATTATCTGTCCATCTTCTAGCTTGCCTACCTCTATTTCTTTTGCCATCACGTGGCTGCCATTCTGTTATATTTTTTGTCCATTTCAGTCTGCTTTCCCTTATGTCCTGTCCATCGCCATTTTAACCGTCTTATTTTCTCTAGTACGTCTTCCACCTTTGTTGTAGATCTAATGTCTACTGCTCTTTTGCGGTCTTTTAGCGTCACGCCCAACATACTTCTTTCCATTCCCCTTTGACACGATCTTAGTTTTAAAAGATGTTTTTGAGTCAATGCCCATGTTTGGCACCCATACGTAAGGCATGGCAAGATGCAAGAATTAAACACTTTTTTCTTGGCTGCCACAGGAAAGTATTTGCTTTTAAATATCTCTTTAAGGGACCAGTATCTTTTCCAAGCACAGGCTACTCGGCTTTCTATTTCTATGTCCGTCCGGTTTCTAAAAGATAGTAATTGCCCTAAGTATGTATAGTTTTTAACATATTCAATAACTTCATTCTTCTCTGTTTGTCATTAATTTTGTTTTGGATTTATTTATGGTAAAGCCAACAACTCGACTTGCCTCAGTCAGCTGCTGTAGCATATGTTGAAGGGTCTTCGCGTTGTCAGTTATTAGGACTAAATCATCAGCGAATCTTAAGTGGCTAAGTTGTCTACCGTTGATATTAATGCCAAAATTGTCCCATTCAAGATCTCTGAAAATGCTTTCCAAGACTGCTGAGAAAAGTTTTGGCGATAGCGGATCTCCTTGCCTCACACCTCTGGCTATTGGGAACTCTTCACCTATTGATTTCAGTTTTATTTGCGCTGTACTATTTGCGTATATATTTTTAATTATACGTATGTATTTTTTTGGTACTCCCTGCTGGATTAGAGCCCTCCAAAGCGAGTCATGTTCTATAGAATCAAATGCTTTACTGTAGTCCACAAATGCGATGTACAAGGCTTTACCGTATTCTTGACATTTTTCTATTAGCTGTTTGATGACATGCATTTTTTTTTTTATACCACTAAGTTGGCAGACAAGCACACGGCCCACCTGATGGAAAGCGGTTACCGTGGCCTATGGACGTATGCAACACCAGGGGTGTCACACTCGTGCTGCCGACCATGAAGAAACCTTCTGATGCCCCTCTTGAAGAACCCCATATTGTAGGCGCTTGGGAAAACCGCAGCAGGGAGGTCATTCCACAGCTTGAGTGTGCGTGGGATGAAGTTTCTTTCATACCGCACAGTGCGCACCGTCTCAGGTCGCAATGTGTGGGGATGAATTCCCTGCCTATGGCGAGAGGTGCGATGATAGAATGAAGCTACGGGCATCATGTCAAACAATTCATCTGAGCACAAACCATTGTATAGGCGGTAGAACACACACAGTGAGGCAAAATCCCTCCTAAGGCTAAGAGGTTCCACTCTACCTGTGAGTATGGGATTGTCAACCAGCCTCAATGCCCGTCTTTGCAACGAGTCGAAGGGGTCAAGCTGGTATGCAGGTGCTCCAGCAAAAAGGTGACAGTGCATGTGATCAGTAGTTGAAAACCCCGCTCTGAAACTAGCTTGTTCTATAGATTGTTGTTCATCCATTAATCCTGTTATTCTGTTCAATATTAATTTGGAGAATACTTTATAAATATTTGACATAAGGCTTATAGGCCTGTAGTTTTCTATAATGTTCCTATCCCCTTTTTTGTGTAATAATATAATTGTGCTCTTGGTCCATTGCGATGGTATACATTCTGAGCTTAAAATAGAATTGTATATTTCTATGAGTTTTCTTAGCTTTTCCGGTCCTCTAATTGACGTTTTGATCATTTCGTTTGAAATCTGATCTGGTCCAGGAGCTTTATTGTTCTTTTGACTGTTGACAGCTTTTTCTATCTCTGATTGTAGGAAAACTGGTATGCTTTCATCCATGTCGCCATTATCGAGATTTATAGTTAAGTCTCTAGTATTTCGTTCTTTTGCATAAAGTTTTCTATAGAAGTCAGTTGCTGTCTGTATTATAGCTTTTCTTGTCGTTTGCTGCGTTCCTACTTTATTTTTAATATTTGGGATCCATTTTTTCCCCTCTATCAGTTCTTTCAAAGCTTTTTTAACTCCTCCGGTCTTGTTTATATGGTAATTAAGTATATTCGTTCTTTTTTTAGTTCTATCTTTTTTGATGCTGTTACTTATTTTTTTACTTATTTCTATATACTCATGGAAAAATCGTCAATGAAATCGCTTTATCTATTAACGCATCATCTACCTTACTATGAATCCCTTGTCCGATTAGCACTGCCCACCTGGAGTTCAGCTTACGCCAATAGTAACACGATAGGGATGATACATATTGATATATGATACTTTGCAATAAGGGACGGATTCACCGTGTTATATCAAAATTGATTCTGATTGTTTTGCTAACGTATACAAGTGAATACTGTACTGTTTGAGTAAGTTTATTAAAGAAGAGTGTCTAACTACATAGATAATTTCCGTCCCAATTGAGCAGTCTGACTGGGGAAGTACCTTCGCCCTACAGAATACCACGGCTATAATAACCTTGTGTTGTGTTCCCAGCGGTGAGTACGGTAGCCAGGGCTCACTGGAGAGTTTTTTGTGCTGTCAGTGGGAAGACAAAAGTCTTGTCCTGATTTTATAATCTGCACTGACGGCACAGAAAATCTCTGTTCTAACAGGGTCGGCAACACGGGTGTGACTCCCTTGGTATTACATACGGTCATAGGTCACGGTAACCACTTTCTATCAGGTAGGTCGTGTGCTTGTCTGCCACTTAAGTTGTATAAGAAAAAGGGTGTACTTTCTTATTCCATCGTTTTATTAGGGCTCCGTACCTCAAAGGAACTGAACCCTTAGGGGCCGTTCAAGTATCACGTTACCACTAAAGAGGGGATCTTTGGATCGTTGCATTGCTTATTTTTGATGTCATGGAGGTAGGGAGGTCTAGACAATGATTACGTAAGCAGTAGTTATTTACATTTTCACACATAATATGGCATGTATTACCCTACATTACAATAAAAAAACAAACTTGTAAAGAAATATGCATAAACATGTTAACGTAAGCATGGAGGCAAGAGATTTGCTTACTTTTACTAATAAGGCGGGGAATGGAATGGAAAGGGACTCCCTTGTCCGCACTTAGCCTCCCTCTTGGGCCATTGTGCGTGCAGAGTACTGGCTAGAGTAGCCAGCCTAGCTCCGCCCAGAAGCGCAGAAGCTTACTGGGGGCTTCACAGGCTTCGCGGAGCGACCTCACTGTACCGAGGATTTGTGATCGTTGATAGGCTACTGCCTCGCATGATAAGGGGGGGTTAAATAATTGTAATAACTCTGCTTTAGTAATAATTGAACGGCCGCTTATAGGATTACTTCGTTGTCCATCTGTCCGTCTGTCTGTCTGTCTGTCTATCAAGACCTTTTTCTCAAGAGTGCGTGAAGGTATCAAGCTTGAATTCATACTCAAGCCGATAACGTCTTGAAACTGTGAAAAATTCAAACCGTGAAGTCGACGCAATCAAAATATATAGCTGTTTATGTAGCTTAAGTTCGGCCTGAATCTAACTTCGTATGGAACCCTCGGAGAGCGAGTTCCACTCGCACTTGACAATTTTTTTTAATATTCATTCATCCACCCAACAATTATTATTAGTTCTTCACTATTTCATTACTCAGAGCCTGACCCACTGGGATTACAAACCCTAGACTGTTTTACCTCGGGTCCTTTAAGCGCGGCGTGAAAAAGCATATGATGACGCCCTCAAGCTGAGTGTCACCATTGTCACATAGTAAACACCTCAACAAAGTCTAGGGAACAAGATGACCCCAATTATTTTTTTTCGTGTAAATCTTGTTTTGCAAATAACTGGCAGCAAATAAATAAAAAAAGAATAAAGTAGATTACAGAGTTGTTTGAAATTTAAAAATAAATTTAAATAAGTAATGATTTTCGAATATGGAGGGAAAACTTTTAAAAGTGTTTGATTGTGCAGTTTCTCTGAGGCAAAATAAAAATTATTTTTTTTGATTGTAAATAACGTTTATTATCAATAATACGTCTTTTACGTATGGTTTGTGCATTTTTGTGACTGTAGTCATCATGTCACGTCGTCATTTAAGTCGCGAAGAGATGTTAAGGGCTGTTGGTATGCTGCAAGCTGGACGAACTCAACGCGACGTAGCGGATGCTGTCAACACCCAACCAAGCGTAATTTGCAGATTATGGGCACGCTACAGGTCTACAGGGGATGTTGCCGAACGTCACAGGGGACGAAATAGGGATACTACCCCGCGACAAGATCGTTTCTTGCAAAATTCCGCAAGGCGGCAACCCACGATTACTGCTCGTCAGTTGGTCGCAGGCCTCCAGTCTCAGCATCAAGTGGTTATTAGCGATCAAACTGTCAGAAGAAGACTACACGAAGCCAATCTTTATGCTCGCAGACCGCTTAGGGTTCCAGCTCTTCGACGTGGAAATCGAGGTCGTCGCTTATTGTGGGCTATCGTACATTTACAGTGGACCGACCATCAATGGGCACGGGTTCTGTTTTCCGACGAATCTCGCTTCGGTTTTTATCCTGATTCGAGAAGAGTGCGTATATGGCGAGTTCCTGGACGTCGGAGTCGTCTCCAGAATCCGCAAGAAGTTCATCCTTACCAAGGTGGAACAATCATGGTATGGGCTGGAATTCGCCTTGGTGGAAGGACCGACCTCGTTTGGATACGGGGCAATTTGAATGCAAACCAACACATTCAGGAGGTTATACACCCCATGGTAATCCCTCATCGACAGCAGTTCGGTCAAGATTTTATGTTCATGCAAGATAATGCACGGTCACACACCGCGAGGGTAGTGGTCAATGCGTTAAGCGAGCACAATATGACGACGTTGGAATGGCCTGCTCAGTCTGCCGACCTCAATCCCATAGAGCATGCCTGGGATTTGCTTGGGAGAAGAGCTTTCAGTGATTCTTTGGAAAATCTGAACACTGAAGAACAACTTTTTTTACACCTTCGCAGTGTATGGAGCCATATTCCACAGACGATGATTGACAATCTCATACTAAGTATGCCACGCCGTTGTCGAGCTGTTGCTAATGCTTTAGGAGGTCCTACAGATTATTAAAAACGTTTAAAGTACGCTTAATTACTGTATTTCTTACTACCTCGTTATTTTTGTGCCTAATCATAGAAAGTTGTAATACTCAATATTGGCACTATTCAATTCTTTCTTAAAAAAAAAAAAAATTGGTATGAAAATGTTTTTATTAAAATTAAAATTAAAAATGGTATAAAAATACCCTTCTATTGATATAAAACACTCACTATTACAAGAAAGGGTTTTTAAATAAAAACTAGAAATGTCCTTGTTCCCTAGACTTTGTTGATGTGTGTATATGTATAAGTAATGGTGACCCTCTTTTCTGAGACTTTGCCTTCAGCTTACCATCAGGCAAGGCCAAGTCTAATTGACGTTTCCTATATAAAAGAAACCTCTTTTGCCTCCCAACACTGGGAGAGGCAGTGGACTGTCATAGACTAAATGATTGAAATTTACCTGGTCGGGGTTAAAATAAAATACATTATTTTATACTAAAAAAGTAGCAAACAAGTGCATGCCTGATGGTAAGTGGTCACCGTAACCAAAGTACGGAATAAGTCCCTAGAGGTGTGACTCCATATGTATGGTGTAAGTGTGTCTACATGACATAAGTTCTCAAGATCCCGTTGCCCGGTCGGGCAAGCAAGCAAGGTGTCTGAAAAAGTCCCTGGGTCGGCCGGGGTGCGAGGGATATGCCTGTCAACTTCACCATCGACAACCAACAACGACTCACGGGCGCCGTGCGTTTTAGTCGTTTCGAGTCCGATATAACCTCTCCCACCGGCTCCGGTGGGGTAGTATCCATGGGGATTTTCTATATGGAAAAAAAGGTATCTGAAAAATTTCCTAGTCACATCCAAAATTTTCACCTAGTATTCTGGGGTCCGCTTTGCTGGGGACTGCAGATTTGGCTAAATTTCGGTATTTTCCGTAAAGCGACTGATCACTATGACTCACAAGGCTTCAGCGGACCGAAATCGTAGAGAACACAACATTAGACTGCAAAAATCTAGTTGGAATACAAACCCACACAAGAACTTCTTGAGCAATAGAGTGGTTAACACATGGAATAGGCTACCTGATAATATTGTGACAGCAGAAAACATTAACCAATTCAAAAATAGACTGGACAAACACATAAATCAACAAAATCATTGAGTAGTGAAAACAGTGTAGTGAACAATGAGATGCAGGCTGATATCAGTTGTTTCAACTGCTGGCCTGTTCCCCAATAATAATAATAATAATTTGACCTCCACAACTCGAAGGCGATATCAAAGCATTGCAGCTAGACCAATTGTTAGACTTTAGGGGTCCAACTCCCCGAAGAGGGCCAGATCGTGAGAGATGGCCCTGGGTCGGCCGGGGTGCGAGGGATATGCCTGTCAACCTCACCTTCGGCAACCGAAACGACCTACAGGCGGCGTGCGTTTTAGTCGGTTCGAGTCCGACATAACCTCCTCCACCGGGTCCGGTGGGGAGGTATCCGTGGGGATTTTGCGCACGTAAAAAAAAAAAAAAAAAAAAAAAAGGGGTCCAACTCCCCGTAACAACTGCCATAGATGTTGGTATGGCAACCGGGACCGAGGCGGCGACGGGTTAACGTGCTCTCCAAAACACGACCAGACCAATGCAAATACTTATATTCATACATACAAATATTTACACTGAGCGGGGATCAAACCCGCGCCTCCTGCGTAGCGGCTTTTTTTTTTATACCGCTTAGTTAGCAGACAAGCACACGGCCCACCTGATGGAAAGTGGTTACCGTGACCTATGGACGTATGTAACACCAGAGGAGTCACAGTCGCGCTGCCAACCCTGTAAGTACAGAGTTTCTGTGCCGTCAGTAGAAGACAAAGCAGGACAAGCCTTTAGTCTTCCCACTGACAGCACAAATTCTCCAGTGAGCTCTGGCTACCCTACTCACCGCTGGGAACACAACACGAAGTTATTATAGCCGCGGTATTCTGTAGGGCGGAGGTACTACTCCAGTCGGACTGCTCAATCGGGCGGAAATACCGCCGTGTCCTACCTCCTTGAAAAGCTGTCTAAAGTGTCTGTCCAAGTCTTTAAGACGTTGCAAAGAAAAGAGGGGCCTGGTATCCTTTCACTGGGTTAGTCGCGATTACCCCTACTCTCGATTCCCCCAATACTTCGGTAGGAATCACGACTAACCCCTTTTCAATATCGACTAACAGGAACATGAGAATTCAAAAATATAATTCTTCGATATCAGATTTTATCGCTGTATCCAAAGGTAGTCCAGTCTTATTTATCTGCCTACGTAGGCATTGTAAAAATAGCACTTCACTTTTATTATTTGACTTATGATACAGTATAGTTTATTTAATTTTTATTGCATCTAGTAGCTTTTTGGTGATAAGATTTCCCGTGTCAAGACAGGTGAGGTTTACTAAGGCTGGATCTTACACTGTACAAGTATTTATAATTCGAGGAGGTAGGACACGGCGTTTTTCCCGTCCGAATTGAGCAGTCCGACTGGGGAAGTACCTCCACCCTACAGAATACCACGGCTATAATAACCTCGTGTTGTGTTCCCGGTGGTGAGTAGGGTAGCCAGAGCTCACTGGAGAGTTTTTGTGTTGTCAGTGGGAAGACCAAAGGCTTGTCCAAAGGACAAGCCAAAGGATAAAATCTCTGTTCTTACAGGGTCGGCAGCATGAATGTGACTCCACTGTTGTTACGCACGTTCATAGGTCACGGTAACTACTTTCCATCAGGTGGGCCTTGACCTTGTCTGCCACCAATTTTTTTTTTATACCACTTAGGTGGCAGGCAAGCACACGGCCCACCTGATGGAAAGTGGTTACCGTGGCCTATGGACGTTTGTAACACCAGAGGAGTCAAACTCGCGCTGCCGACCCTGAAAGTACCTACAGAGTTTCTGTGCCGTTAGTGTAGAAGACAAAGCAGGACAAGCCTTTATTCTTCCCACTGACAGCACAAATTCTCCAGTGAGCTCTGGCTACCCTACTCACCGCTGGGAACACAACACGAAGTTATTATAACCGCAGTATTCTGTAGGGCGGAGGTACTTCCCCAGTCAGACTGCTCAATTGGGCGGAAATACCGCCGTTTACTACCTCCTTTTACCTAAGTTGTATAAAAAAAGTCTAATATATTTTTTCATATTTCTTTTTAACAAAATAGAATAAGTATTTTATTCTATTTTCTTTTTGGTGAAATTCAATTAGTAAAGTGAATTTTAATTATTTTGTAAGCATTCAACTTAAAAATAGACATTCGTAAATGCGACCTTACAATAGAAAACTATAAAGCACTACAAACTAGACAACCAAGATGATAGATCCTTGAAAATACTGCATTCTGCTGGCATCCTTAATAAAGTATTTGTAGAATCAATAATATTCCTCCAATAACTCAAACGAGACTATCATAATGTTTATCATTAAGGAGTTTCATTATCTACCTGCGTAGTCTAAATCTAGAACATTCCATTAATACTGTACATCACTAAGAAGTTGTGTTGTCAGCCTTTCCAAGTAAGTTTTAACCACAGTACTGTACCTACGGTGGTACAGGAAAGTCATAAATATAACAATACTTCACTCATTTCACATTTTCCATTTGATTTTGAGGAGTTCCCTTGTGAATCTCCGTTATACAAGGTACAACACCAACGAAATGAATAAAGGACTTATTTCAAAGCTAAAGTTAAACGAATATAAAAATATTTTTTGTAATCGGAGAAGAAAACATCAAAAATATAGCTATCATGTACACTTCTGTGTACCCTTTTAAAAGATATAGGCGTGATTTTATGATGTGATTTTGCATAAATAATGCAATAGTATGCGATGCGGCAATCGCAGCTGATTTCCTGGTATTTATTGAAGAGTTCTGTGGCCTGTCTCTGAACTGAAACCTCTCATCAGAACTTCACAAAATGAAAATGGGACCATTTCGGAATATGGGACCGGTATATTCCGAAATGGTCATGTTTGAACAAAAGAAAAAGAATTTCGTAAGGACGAATTTACGAAAAGAATGGAGCTATGCGCTGTACAAACATTAAAAAAATATAAACTTTCGAATGGAGAACCACCCCTTTCTACAATTCGTTTAAAAAAAAAGATTAAAAATAATAACCCAACTGTTACTGCCAATCATGAACTGAAAGAAAGTTGATCAGCATCACCTGCTATCCAACTTGTTAGTTTAACATTTTGGACCACCCCATCTCTTCCCATGCGGTCTCGTACAAGGCGACTAAGGGATAGGGCTACAATATGGGGTTCTTCAAGAGGGGCATCAGAAGGTTTCTTCATGGTCGGCAGCGCGAGTGTGACACCCCTGGTGTTGCATACGTCCATAGGCCACGGTAACCGCTTCCCGTCAGGTGGGACGTGTGCTTGTCTGCCAACTAAGTGGTGTAAAAAAAAAAGACCGAATTCAATGATTGGTGAAATGTGGGTGTTAATTCACCTCTACCTAACCCTCCGGGGATATACGCGTGATTATATTTATGTATGTACCCTACGTACAGCAGTCAAGTTATTATTTTCTATTAATAATTAATTTTAGTATATATTTTTGTAATCTCCTTCAAATTTCCTTGATTTTCATGCATTAATTTTCTTTTGTTTATGATTGGTAAATGGGTACCGCCTGCTGTCAAACTTCTTACGATCTTTTAGACAGCTTATATATATCACGCCTTTATCCGTGGAGGGTTAGGCAGAGGTGAATTAACACCCACATTTCACAAATACAAGACACACGTAATACGGGGTGAACCTATTGCCTTATTCCGGGCACTATTGTCGACTCAAGCCATGCATCTGCGGCTGACTCTGGGCTGTATATATCTGTCTGATGTTAAACAGCCCTATCCTTTAGTCGCCTTGTACGTTTGTATGTGTTAAAGTAAGCTAAATTAAAATAATACGCGTTAGAATAACAATTTGCTAAAAAGTAATTTTATTTCATAACATAATATAAACTCACGCCTATATCCCCGAAGGGGTAGGCAGAGGCTAGCACCCATAATTCGCCTTTTATTTCAATCAGTGATATTCGTGTAAACTTTAGACAGTATCACATGATGCAGATGTGATAGCTGCAAGACGTTTTGCATTAAATTTTGTTGCGAACGCTGGTGCAGTCTACTTCCCCAGTGAGATTTTATTAATAAATTAGGTGACATGCGCACGACGTGATGTCGCGCCGCCATTAGTGACACACGAACACGTAAAACGCACAACAATATTCAATCTATGCTAGCCGGTTTGAACTATCGGAAGGTTTTATTTACGTGTAAATATTCAAGCCTGTAAATTCCCGAAAAGATAGGCACAAGTGTATAAATACTCACTTTTAGACAACTATGATTCTCGGTCCCACGTAATGGGGCAGGGTATGACGTCAAACCGGCACTTTATTAATAAGCTGTTTGAGGCAGAAAGAGATGGGGTGGCACTATTATACTCCTCTGGGCCACAACACATATGAATACTGGGAGATAGGACACGACGGCATTCCCGTCTCAATTGAGCAGTCCGACTGGGCAAGTCTACTCTAGAGAATACCTCGTGTTCTGTTACTGGGGGTGAGGGTGAGGTTTTGTAGTGTCAGTGGGAAGACTAAAGGCTTGTCCTGATTGTTTCTTAACTTTGTAGATCTTTTTTAAAGGAGGTAGGACACGATGATATTTCCGTCCAATTGAGCAGTCCGACTGGGGAAGTACCTCCGCCCTACAGAATACCGCAGCAATATTTACCTTATGTTATGTTCCCGGCGGTGAGTAGGGTAGCCAGAGCTCACTGGAGGTTTGTCCTACTTTGTCTTTTACATTGACAGCTTAGAAACTCTCAATGCTTGCAGGGTTGGAAGTGCGAGTGTGACTCTCTTGGTTTTGGACGCGTCCATGGGCCATGGTGACCGCTTTCCATCAGGTGGGCCGTGTGCTTGTCTGCTACCTAAGTTTTATAAAAAATACGGATATCGAATATTTGTGGTCACTACTCTAAACATCACGGCTTAGTGAGTGAACCACCAGAAATACTACGCTGTCTTCGACAGATAGATCTTTGATGATCACGCCAACTTCACAAAAGTACATCTACTAATTAACCGACAAGCCGCTGACGTTTTAAAATAATTAATTATATTATACGAAAACACGTGATTATTAATTTTTTACACCAATTTCAAGATTATCAAAAATTCCATCAAGGAAATATAATTATAGAAACCGCCCAAAAATGTAATTCGTCATAAATCATTATCAATTACTTATTGATACGAATCATGATTGAAAAGTAACAAGTTTATCAATATTTCGGTTTCACTGAAAGTAAAATACCTTATCTTATAATTAGAAAGCCTTGTATCAATGATGGAGCGTCAAACATATTGAGCTCAGACTGCACTTTAGACGACTTCACACGTAAGTTGAATAGGTTCCGTCTATGTTATTCTCTTAGTTTGAGATCTCCGCACTGGTAGCCATAAGCAGGAAATTCATCCTCACATATTGCGACTTGAGACGGTGCGGACTCAAGATGTGAAATGAACTCTTTGCTCTAGTTTTCCCAAGCGCCTACAAAATGGGGTTCTTCAAGAGGGGCATTAGCAGGTTTCTTCAGCTCGAGTGTACCGCCTCTGGTGTTGTATACGTCCAAAGGCCACGAAAACCATTTCCTATCAGGTGCCACCTAAGTGGTATAAAAAATGTCGATCTTTTCCGTAGTCGTAGAGTTTATTTTTTTAAATAGGATAGGTCAATTAGACTTTAACATATTCACTTATAGCCATTCTGGGACAAATCATACTAGTTGCACCTTTATAACAAAGTTCAAATCTAGTATAACCTCTTTTAATACCAAATATGGTGTATAGCCGCTGCGTGGTTCCCGGCAGAGTAAAATTTGGACCACCCCATCACTTCCCATGCGGTGTCGTACAAGGCGACTAAGGGATAGGGCTGTTTAACACCAGACAGATATATACAGTCCAGACTCAGCTTTAAATGCATTGCTCGAGTCAACAATAGGCTCACCCCCTATTACGTGGGACTGAATTCAATGATTGGTGAAATGTGGGTGTTAATTCACCTCTTCCTAACCCTCCGGGGATAAAGGTGTGATTATATGTATGTATGTATAGTGTATAGAAGAACGATTTGGTTCTTAAGTAAGTGGGTAAGTAAACCATTTATTGCTCGAAGCACGGTATGTTACAATGGTGTTACAAAAACAAATAAGAGCCGACATGTTTCGCAGATTCTCTGCATGCAAATTTATCAGAAGAAAAGAATCACTGGAGGAACCAAATCGTAGATGCCGAAATTCTGTCAAGATCAGCATTATAGGTATTTAAACTATCATGGTTATTTTGATACTGAAGATCAGCAATTATTGAAATTGGATGAAATAGGCTGGCCCTAGACTGCTTCTACTCCACCGGAACCAATCCGACTTAATTATAATACCGACTACTTGGTCTTCTATTTTACGTAATTAATTACATACACATCAATCATTTACAGATATTTCGAGAAAGATTTGTCGCTAAGATTGCATTGCAAATACTTAATTAGGTACTATTTTAAGCAAATCCTTTAATTAATTTTATCGCTACTATCTCAGAATATTTATAAACTAAATCACAACTAATACTTTTTATACATAGTACAAAAAGTGACCTTTTTTTACCACTTAGGCAGACAAGCACACAGTCCACCTGATAGAAAGTAGTTGCCGTGGCCTATGGACGTGTGCAATACCAAGGGAGTCTCATTCGCGCTGTCAACCCAAAAGAAAAAGTAGAAAAGTGGACTTATGGTCCTCGTCAGTTCGATTCTGACATACCATCATTATCATCCCAGTTACATCCGAGACTGTCAACTTCTCCTTCTCCTCTTTTTGATTTGATTTATACAGCTTTTATGGCATTTAAATATGACTGACCTCCAAATCCTGAGAGGAAAGAGTGCGTCTCGTTCATTGCAATATTTGTAACCACCAATTGGCACGAAAAGTTAACTTTCCTCAAAACCCAAAGATTTTGGTGGCATCCCCCAAAAACACTCCACTTCCTATATTCTTAATACATACATACAATTACGCCTTTATCCACGGTGGGAGCAGAGGTGGATTAACACCCACATTTCAGCAATCATTGTATTCGGCCCACGTAATAGAAGGTGAGAATATTGGTGTCTTCCGGTCACTATTATTGAATCGAGCCATGCATCTGAGTCTGAATCTGGGCTGTATATATCTGTCTGATGTTAAACAGCCCTATCCCTTAGTCGCCTAGTTCGACACCGCAAGGGAAAATCTGAGGTGATTCTAATTCTACTCGGCCAGGAACCAAGCGGCAAATATATTCTTAGTATCATTAATTAAGTCTAAAAAAGATAGTTCAAGCTTATCAGTTCACAAAAAACGTTTACAAATATTGCGTTGCATGTATTTTATCCTAAAATACACACAGTCATTGCGAACTACACGCATTAAAAATTAAATCAGTTGTCTAATCTTTCGAGCTGTATATCACGAATATACCTATTATTACAGAAAAGTAAGTACGGCGTCTGTTAGCGTAGGCAGTACGGGACGTACACTGCACGCTGCTGATAAAAAAATAAAACAAAAATTATGTATAAAAAGTGGATTATTTTACGTTCAAGTGTTAGAACCGTGGCGTGTGTGTGAGAATGAACTACTTTTTAAAGTAAAGTTTATTTATTATAATAAATAAATTACGAAAGTTCAAATACAAAGAAAGTTTGTGATATAAAAACTTTTAAATTTCAAAATGAAGATATTTATTGTGTTTTTCGTAGTCAGTTTAATAGGTAAGTAAAGTGTACTTTTGAATTAAATAGATCTTATACAACAAAAAATGTGAGTAAAAATAAATAAACAATTGTAACAATTTGCGATTCTAATATATTAATTAAAAAGTTGACTTAAGTCTTTGCTGAGTTTACATAAATATAACAGCCTGATATCGCGATGTTTATCTTAATTTTATTTCAAATATTGTCTTCAATCTAGATAAAAGTAAGATGAATATTTTTTTAAATAAATTATGGCGCTTAATTATGGCGGGAAAATCTACCACGGATTTTTTTAACTACATTTAATCAGGCATGCTATCATTTTTTTTACCAACGCCTGTACCAACCAGTCAGGGTCGTAACAGTAGACCAAGGCCTGCCAACAGATGATGCCTTTGTCCAGCAGTGTCCTGCGATAGGCCAATTGACTGATAGTAATTCACTTGGACATTTCACTGGAACATGCCCACGGTAGTAATCCCACCTGAACTGATTTAAAAAAAAAACCTATCTAATCGATCTAATTAATACCAGAGGTATTTATTTCGGTTTGCACTTCCATAGCCTGACATTTTGTAAGAATGTGTCTATTTTATTACATTGTCTAAAAAGTGCGGATCTAGATTGTGTAGGTAAAATGTCGTATAATATTTATTTACTCTGGAACCATTAGACCATGGCATTCATTTACCAGCTCACGTGTTTCCTACAGTCCCGTATCCTATAAGCGGGGCGTTTAAAAGCATATGATGAGGCCGTCAAGCTCACCATTGTCACGTAATAATGACCCTCTTTTCTGAGACTTTGTCTTCAGCTTACCATCAGGCCAGGTGAAGTCTAATCGACGTGTACTATAAAAAAAATATATAAAAAATTCCTTAAAAACTGCAATGGTGTGTCAACCTAGACTCTTATATGCTTATCTCTCTTATTTGTGCTAGCTATTGTAACTAATGCAAATAAATAACTTTTATAACAATACTTTGAGTTGAAACAATTAATAATACTCAATTTTGGTTATCATGACCAAAATATCAATTTTATTATGATATAAAATTGATATTTTTGTACCATCTTGGAGTTTCATTCGTCAGATCATAATTAATAAAATACTGCTGTGAATGCAGTCTCCAGTTTCAGCATACCTCGAAACATATATCTTGAACCCTTTTCCTTATTTTACTTGCGCGAAATCCCTTTTTACGATCTCAAATTCACCATTTCACAACCCATTACACAATTCAAATCAGGATAAATGATTTTCTCGTAACTTTTCTGTGATTTTCACTATTTTCAAACTTCCTCTAATATAAAAAACAAAAAATTAATACAGCATATTTTATTGATATACTTACGGTAGAGCGAGCTAAAGTGGTTCTTAAACTTTTCCTTTAACATTCCTTAAACATTCCTAAATCGTGTGATTTAAAAATTTACCCCAATCAATAAATTAATAAAATTAGCCGCAGTCCACAGCAGGCTAAACGGGTTAGACAGGGCAGTGACGAAAGGTGAAAATTGTCAAAAGGAAAGCCGGTGAAAAAAAAACTTACCTCTTATAGAATTACCATATTACATATTTGTACTTATCTCGGCTTCCCTTTGCAGAGCAAGCTGGCAGAAATCGGCTTATGGGGACCTCTCGGCTCTCACCACTGGTACAGGGTTTTATTTAGAGTTAGTTAGAGTTTCCGTTAGTCACCTCTTGCGACACCCTTCGAATGAGATAGGTAGTGATACTTGTATTCTTTTTCCGTCACCACAAGGATATTTTTTTAAAAATAATAGCTGTTACCTGCAGCTCTGCCCACGTGGATGTTGGTTAAAGGGACATAACATAACCTATATCCTTTCTCAATGCACTGTGCGGTATGAAAGAAACTTCATCCCACGCACACTCAAGCTGTGGAATGACCTCCCTGCTGCGGTTTTCCCAAGCGCCTACAATATGGGGTTCTTCAAGAGGGGCATCAGAAGGTTTCTTCATGGTCGGCAGCACGAGTGTGACACCCCTAATGTTGCATACGTCCATAGGCCACGGTAACCGCTTCCCATCAGGTGGGCCGTGTGCTTGTCTGCCAACTTAGTGGTATAAAAAAAAAAAATATCCTTTCTCAATGTCTAATCTATCTCTAAATCAAATTTCATCAAAATTGGTTCAGCGGTTTAGGCGTGAAACCGTAACATACAGACAGACAGAGTTACTTTCGAATTTATAATATTAATATGGATTATATAAAATTATAATTTTGTAAATGAATCATAGTGCAATAAGTCATTATGAAGGTTTAATAACCTCACCGAATTGTGGCTTTTTCTGTTTACGACTGCCGCTGACCCTTCCAACCCCCGAGAGATAACCTTTGCCGGAGGCCCTTCCGTTGTTTAGCAGGTTTATTTTCTAGCAGGTTAATTAGTACATAACATAACATAAACTCATAAACTCACGCCTATATCCCCGAAGGGGTAGGCAGAGGTGCTTGCACCCACATTTCGCCAGTTTATGTTTAGGTCCCAATGTAATAGGTGGCGAGCCTATTGCCATTAACCGGGCTCTTATAAACCTGCGATAAATACACACATAACTTCGAAAAGCATCGAAAAGTCATTGGTGTGTGCCATGGTAAAACCTGGGATCGAACCGGAGACCTCGTCTCAGCAGTCCATTACCCATACCACTAGGCTACCGCGGTTGATATTAATTAGTACATACATACATATAATCACGTCTTTATCCCCGGTGGGTTAGGCAGAGGTGAATTAACACCCACACTTTATCAATCATTGAATTCGGTCCCACGTAATAGGGAGGCTGAGTCTGAGGCTGAGTCTGGGCTGTATATATCTGTCTGATGTTAAACAGCCCTATCCCTTAGTCGCCTTGTACGACACCGCATGGGAAGAGATGGGGTGGCCCTAATTCTACTTTGCCGGGAGCTACGTGGGTTAATTAGTTATCATATTTTAATGTTTTTTTTTATTGTTACAGATCTAAGTCTACAAGCAGAATGGTCATACGACTGTAAGTTATATTCTTTTTACATTTTTACTTTTCTTTTTCAAATATAGAGGAGACTCTTTCCTTTGTCGTACCATTAAGTCCTGGAATTTATTACGCTTCCTACAGTCCCAGGTCCTCAAACCGAGTGTCAATATTGTAACATGGTATTTGTATGTAATTACCCTCTTTTCTGAGACTTTGTCTTCAGCTTACCATCAGGCTGGGCAAAGTCTAATTAAACATTAAAAAAAATCTACAATATTTTACACAACGATATCTAGACCCATGATAAGCATAGCTTAACTAGCTTGTGTTAGGGAATCTAGAATGCGCATAAAGCATAAACAAACTTAGATTTATTTTTGTAAATACAAACATAATTATACATAGAAACACCCAGACCAATGCAAATATACATATTCATGCATACAAATATTTGCACTGAGGGTGAATCGAACCCGAGCCCCCTGCATAGCAGTCGAACGTTCTACCGCTACGCCACAGAGTCCGTGTAATGACGTGTGGGAATTTGCCAGATATGTTGATATTGATGATTACTGCTCTGCTCCCTTGAGTAGCAGCGTGATGAGTGTGTAGCCTACCTCGATAAACAAACTATACAAGACAAAAATATTATTTTCCGATCGAACCAGTAGTTTCTGAGATTAGCGCATTCAATCAATCAAACACTTTAGCTTTATATAAATTATAAATTATGTATAAAATGAAATTTTAAAGCATTCAGCATGCTCATTTCATCGGTTCAGGCAGTTTCTTACAGGGGGGACGCTCTGACCTAGTGGTCAACAGAACCTTCGCCCGAAACTATCCAAATTCTTCTAGACATATATCCGTCTAACGTCGACGGTGGGAGCCATATACCGATATTCGTACGAACTATCGGAACCAATTAATGATGTCCCGCCTTAACTGATTCAACTGTCTTTAAAAAAAAAAAAAAACTATATCTTCATGAATAAATTCCGTATGTTATGTATTGTACGATAAATACCTGTAGCTTTGTCACAACTAAAAAAGCTGTATAAACATTGTACATTTACACTAATTCAAATATTTCTTTGTTAATATAATACATGTAAAAACTTCTTTGACAATATTCAAATAATCAAAAAATATTCAATTCTGGTCATATTTAAGAACTTACGTGCATGCATCGAGAATGATCAAAAATGTCTTTCGATTTAATTAAAATACAGTCAGTTAACTAATTAAAAACATGTACCTATCTAGTTTAACACCTGTGTTTGCAACTGAAAAAATATTAACAACCAAAAAGGAGCTGTAAAGTGAAAAAAGAATTAAATATATTTTATAAGCCGCGTGGTTCCCGGCAGAGTAGAATTTGGACCACCCCATATCTTCCCACGCGGTGTCGTACAAGGCGACTAAGGGATAGAGCTGTTTAACATCAAACAGATTTATACAGCACAGACTTAGCCTGGAAGACGGCAATAAGCTCACCCCCTATTACGTGGAACCATCATTGTGTTTATCAGCATTCTAGATTTCATAACACAAGCTAGTTAAGCTATGCTTACCATGGGTCTAGATAGCGTTGTGTGGAATGTTGAGGAATATTTATTTACTTACTTATTTTATTAGATAAAAGGTGTACTAAAAGAAAAATAAAGAGAGACATAACATAACATAAACTCACGCCTATATCCCCGATGGGGTAGGCAGAGGTGCTAGCACCCACTTTTCACCAGTTTATGTTTAGGTCCCAATGTAATAGATGGCAAGCCTATTGCCATTAACCGGGCACTTATAAACCTGCGATAACGCATAACTACGAAAAGCATCAAAAAGTCATTGGTGTGTGCCATGGTAAAACCTGGGACCGAACCCGAGACCTCGTCTCAACAGTCCATTACCCATACCACTAGGCTACCGCGGTTAAAAGACAGAAACCATAATTTTTTAAATTTTTCTGAAAACGTGTACCTTATGGACTGATTATATACCTAAGTAAGCGTCCTATGGAGCGTAACGCGTTTAGGAAATTGATAGCGCCTGATGCCTGACGCTGGCGCTGCAGTTCAGAGCAGTGCATCAAGCACTATTGTGTGCCAGATCGAGAGAGATGGCCCTGGCTCGACCGGGGTCCGAGGGATATGCCTGTTAACCTCACCTTCGGCAACCAAAAACGACCCACAGGCGTCGTGCGTTCTGGACGGTTCGAGTCCGACATAATCTCTTCCACCGGTTACGGTGGGGAGGTATCCGTGGGGATTTTGCGCAGGCACTATTGTATAGACTAATGTGGAAACAAGCCACGTCATAAAATAATCACCTTCCTATTGTAATTACTTCCTATAATTTAATTTACTTACTTAAGTATTACATGTTACAACTAGCATTAATTTTATTTCATTTTTATTATTATCAATGTAATAAAATAAATTACTTCACAAAAATAATATGATGAGATAGTTATGATTTAATGTTATAAATTGAAACCGCGGTAGTTTAGTGGTATGGGTAATGGACTGCTGAGACGAGGTCTCGGGTTCGATCCTAGGTTTCACCATGGCACACACCAATGACTTTTCGATGCTTTTCGAAGTAATGTGTGTATTTATCGCAGGTTTATAAGTGCCCGGTTAATGGCAATAGGCTCGCCTCCTATTACATTGGGACCTAAACATAAACTGGCGAAATGTGGGTGCTAGCACCTCTGCCTGCCCCTTCGGGGATATATGCGTGAGTTTACGTTTATGTTATGTTTTATTTAAAACAATATTTGAAGCATTAAGCTTGCCTATCAAAATCTTACGAATCATGTAGGCTCATCCACAGCATGCATTTGTTTTTTTAACCACTGGCGCATACTGCCGAGCCAAGACATGGACATGACCGTGTACGAGTATTTAAAAGTGTTATGTCCGATCTATTAAAAGATTATTTTTTGGAAAAAGTAAATTAATTGTAACAATTTTTTTTTCTAAAATAGAACAGTTACAGTTACAGACTGTCATACAGTTTTTAACTTAAAAAGTGATTTCAAATCAAATCAGTATTTGTATTTTTATTTTTGTTTTTCATTTTAATTCATGTCTTACTAACATTAGATCGTAAGGAAATTGTTACTAACACCTTTATGGACCCCGAAGTCCGAAATAAAAATATTTATTATTATATTATTATTAAATCGATTAATAAAGGAAAAAATTTGAATCTGTTCAGACGGGATTCAAACCCGCGATCTTTCCCTTACAAGGGGAATGCTCTGTCCGCTGAGCCACCGAACCACGGCCGAAATTATTCAAATCTTTCTATATATATTTCGTCTTACGGCGACGGTGGATAGTTAGTCTATTATTTAAAATAATAAAAAAACATTGGAAAATCACATAATGTCGGTGAAATTCACAAAATTTTGCAGACGGCCTCTTAAGTAAGTGAAAGAAATAAGTCGGAAAACTTTTAAAAAGTTTGACAGATCAATTTATTACTTACGGAAAATATACACCGGGGCGATATGCGCGTTATGCCGAGAGCAAAAGTTAGTCCATTATCCTAACTAATAATAAAAATGCAAAAGTTTCTGTGTAAGTTGAAAATAAATCATGTAAAAACGACTAGCCCTCGCGTCCTCCCTCACTTTGCAAACTAAAAATCGCTGAGATTTTGCGCACATGCTGATATTGCAGAGTGCGATCGAGATTGTTACATGGGCTACTTTTGTATTAAGGGTAAAAAATAGATGTAGTAACATACATACATACATATAATTAGGCAGAGTTAGGCAGAGGTGAATTAACATCCACATTTCACCAATCATTGTATTCAATCCCACATTGCGGCTTCCAGGCACTATTGTTGACTCGAGCCATGCATCTGGGGCTGAGTCTGGGCGGTATATGTGGTTATGTTGAATAGCCCTATCCCTTAGTTGTGTTGTACGACACCGCATGGGAAGAGATGGGATGGTCAAAATCTACTCTGCCAGGAACCACGCGGCTAAGTATTAAATCCCGATAACTTTAATACTAATATGAGTGACCATGATATTTTAAATACCTATATTAATTTATATCGGGAATAGGCTTTAGCAGACATCGAAATTGGATTGCATGCAAACGAAGTTTCATGTTTATAATACGACATACAAGACAATCATGAAAAATATTTACAAGAACATAAACATTTATCATAAACTCATAAACTCATCCCTATATCCCCGAAGGGGGTAGGTAGAGGTGCTAGCACCCACATTTCGCCAGTTTATGTTTAAGTCTCAAAGTAATAGGTGGCGCGAGCCTATTGTCATTAACCGGGCACTTATAAACCTGCGATAAATACACACATAACTTCGAAAAGCATCGAAAAGTCATTGGTGTGTGCCATGGTAAAACCTGGTATCGAACCCGAGACCTCGTCTCAGCAGTCCATTACCTATACCACTAGGCTACCGCGGTACATTATAAACATTTAACAACACTTAATTTTGCTTAAAAGCACACCTTGGCAGTATTTTACCGTCTGTACCATGGTGAATGTCCTGATGAGCTCTTCCAATTAGTCCCACCCTCCTCTTCCCTACACAGGACAACACATACAGGGCATTATTTTCACGTGCGAAAGTCCTTACGAACACCCCCTCGCCGGAGTCGGTGGGAGAGGTTATGTCGGTTGACCCAGGGCCATCTCTCTCTCGATCTGGCCCTCCTCGGGTGTAGGGACCACAGGGTCCCCAACTCGTCCCCGGTAACGGGAAGACGCGCAACGCGTGCCGCCACAGTGGCCTGCTTCTGCTAGAGTGACAGGCGGCTCCACCCGTCACCCGAGGCCTGCGCTCATTAGGGGCGGAGGCCATTCATCGACCTCCGACGCTTGAGTTGAATTTGTACGCGGGCAGCTTGGCTTGCGATCCTTTGTCGCTCCCGCTGCCGTTCCCACCCCGCCTCATACATACAGGTCTTAGATGTCAGCACGGTGTAGAATATCCGAAGCGATGTTCGGTGTCTCTTTCCTTTGTTACACCATTAAGACCTGCAATTCATTACCAGCTTCCTAGCTTCCCGGGTCCTTTAAGCGGGGCGTGAAAAAGCAAATGATGAGGCCGTCAAGCTGTCTCCATTGTAACATGGTATATGTAAGTAATGAGAAAGAAAGAAGAAAAAAGAAAATACATTTATTGCAATACACAACGCACACTACATATAGGTATATATACACAATTTAGAATGAAGACGGGATTAAAAAATAAAATAAAAGGACAGAATTAAGAAATAAAAACACAAAAAACATAAAAATCAAAGACCTATTACCCGCCACAATTAGTTATTTATGGTTGTGTAATGTCACCCACGCCAGCCACCACGGCGAGACGCGGCGCACGCGATTGGCCGACGCAAATGACACTCGTACTACCCTCTTTTCTGAGACTTTGCCTTCATCTTACCATTCAGGCAAGGCGAAGTCTAATTGACGTGTCCAGATTAAAATATATATTTTTAAATGCATAAAACTCTTCAAGTCTACTCAAAAACACTTATACTCCTAGAGGGATACACTCCGCACATTACTGTACACTCGGTAGTGTAGATAACGATCATGTTAAACAGTAGACAATTCATATTTTATCAATGGGTTGTTATTTTTTATTGATATATAATAATGGCGCTCTAAATGAGCATAGATAAACGGAACCGCAAATGCTTAACCGCAAATTAGAATATATTTACTTAGCAGATGAAATCAACATCAATCAGTATGGTATGGGTAATGGACTGCTGAGTCCACACACCAATGACTTTTCGATGCTTTGCGAAGTTATGTGTGTCCTTATCGCAGGTTTATAAGTGCCCGGTTAATGGCAATAGGCTCGCCACTTATTACATTGGGACCTAAACATAAACTGGGGAAATGTGGGTGCTAGCACCT
Source organism: Eilema griseolum (assembly GCA_963662185.1). Classification (NCBI taxonomy): domain Eukaryota; kingdom Metazoa; phylum Arthropoda; class Insecta; order Lepidoptera; family Erebidae; genus Eilema; species Eilema griseolum. Next base: position 23,654,078 of record OY759242.1, on the reverse strand, counting down.
CTGCCTACCCTTTGGGATATAGGCGTGAGTTTATGTTATGTTTTTCGGTCTTCCCGGTCTTCATTACCGGCTCGACTGTACAACTACAATACATAATGCCCGCTTGACGTGGCACCGAAAATCAAAGTTGACGAAATGAGGTAGGACACGGCGGTATTTCCGCCCAATTGAGCAGTCCGACTGGGGAAGTACCTCCGCCCTACAGAATACCGCGGTTATAATAACTTTGTGTTGTGTTCCCGGCGGTGAGTATGGTAGCCAGAGCTCACTGGAGAGTTTTTGTACTGTCAGTGCGATGACCAAAGGCTTGTCCTGCTTTGTCCTCTAAACTGACGGCACAAAATTTCTGTTCTTACAGGGTCGGCAGCACGGATGTCACTCCACTGGTGTTACACACGTTCATAGGTCATGGTAACCACTTACCTTCAGGTGGGCCGTGTGCTTGTCTGCCACCTAAGTTGTATAAAAAAAAATGTAGTTGTTAATATACATCTGTCTACCTCTTCAAAGGATTACGTGAATATACCTAATGTTTGTTTGTATTCTATAGAGAAAGCATACTTTATCGTAATCCAAGTCAATAAACAAATTATCATAATGATTAATAACTGTCGGATATTTACTTATCAAAACAAATATAGGTGTGTTTCTTGATCAATCCAAATATATTCGTCATTAAAAATTATTTATGGCGTTATCAGACTGCGCCCTATTCTAAGTAGGTACTAATATTGTAGAAATAGACAGACTGGATGCGGAAGGCAGAGTATCGGAATAAATGGTGCACATTGGGAGAGGCCTATGTCCATCAGTTATAATCGGGTGTCTAGAGAGTGGGTGCTTCTCTGTTCTTTCGAACGAACCTCGATAAGAAATACAGCCAATGTAAATTTAGACCAAATGAACACAGAGCTAGAGAGCATTTTTTTTAAATATTTTTGTAAAAACGCAACCTTTTTCTTCAAAGAAAGAACATCGAACAATCTCTATCACTGTGTACACTAAAATAATTTTACATAGAGGGGATAGAATGAGCATTCGCTCGGTTGGTCTGATAGACTAAATGCGCAAACGCTAAAAGAATTTGACATAGAGGGGATAAAATGAGCATTCGCTCGTTTGGTCGGATAGACTGAATGTGCAAACACTAAAAGAATTTGACATAGAGGGGATAGAATGAGCATTCGCTCGTTTGGTCTGATAGACTAAATGCGCAAATACTAAAAGAATTCGACAAAGAGGGGATAGAATGAGCATTCGCTCGTTTGGTCTGATAGACTGAACGTGCAAACACTAAAAGAATTTGACGTAGAGGGGATAGAATGAGCATTCGCTCGTTTGGTCTGATAGACTAAATGCGCAAATACTAAAAGAATTCGACAAAGAGGGGATAGAATGAGCATTCGCTCGTTTGGTCTGATAGACTGAATGTGCAAATACTGAAAGAATTTGACAAAGAGGGGATAGAATGAGCATTCGCCCGTTTGGTCTGATAGACTGAATGTGCACTCACTAAAAGAATTTGACGTAGAGGGGATAGAATGAGCATTCGCTCGTTTGGTCTGATAGATTGAATGTGCAAATACTAAAAGAATTTGACAAAGAGGGGATAGAATGAGCATTCGCTCGTTTGGTCTGATAGATTGAATGTGCACTCACTAAAAGAATTTGACGTAGAGGGGATAGAATGAGCATTCGGTCGTTTGGTCTGATAGACTGAAGGCTCAAGGCCAAGGTTCGAGAGCTATTTCGCACTATAGAGAGTATTGGAGAGCCATATATCTAGATGTGAACTACGATAGGTGATTGGAGTACTTAATAAAGGTGCATAAATATTATCTCACGCTTAAGAATAGACTGAACAAGGAATGAGTATTAAAAGAAGTTTGAAGGTGGTACCAGTGAATGAAAAGTTAAGGAGAGAACAGATATCATGATATGGATATATTCTACTTCCTCTTAGCGGTAATCCTAGTCTCATCCGAAGCTTTTACCTCGGAGTCTGGGGTCCGTTTTACCAGTCTAACTGTGGCTTTGCCTAAACTTCAATATTTTCCATGAAGCAACTGCCACCTGAACTGCACAACTCGAGGCGATATGGAAGCATTGCAGTTAGACCAGTTGTTGGACTTTCTAAGGATTTAACTGCCAAAGATGTTGGTGGAGCAACCGGGACCGACAGCTTAACATCCTCTCCGAAGCACGACCAGACCAATGGAAACACCAGTATTCATGCATACAATTATTTCCACTGAGTGACGATCGAACCCGCGCCTCTTGTGAAGCGTCTGCGTTCACTACCGCCACGGAGGCTGATATGATATGGATGTATTATACCAAATTAGCCATATCTTTGAGGTGGCGATGACACGGCGATTAACCAAATAGCGGCAATTGAAAGAAAGAAAACATATTTCACACCAAAAAAGACAAAAGTGGCATCTAATTTGGATTGCGGACGCGCTTAATTAGATGTTTACGAGTGCCGTAATTGAATTATGGTCATTAACATCCTGTATTCGCGTATGAGGAACCGGGAATCTCATTTAGCAGTATTCCATAATCGTTCCTATTTTTTCTTTAAATTGAGTATATCTTGGTTTTGTGGAAGCAACTGCCATCAATACTGTTGGAGATTCCTGACTCTTGTTGTCTATCACGGCAATATTCTCGCACCCAATAGGTATGTGACTGATAAAGACCACCGTTCGCCTAACTCTTTGGAAACATATGTGTGAGGGTACAAACACACATATAAAAAATCACGTCTTCCCATTGTGGTAAGCAGAGAAGTAATTATACATAGATAGAATCTAAGCTGTACCACGTCGTACATAACCTTTCCCACCGGCTCCGGCGGGGGGATATCCGAGGGCATTTTTCGCAAGTTAACTACTTTACTCCACTCGACCATTAGATTAGGTCAGTCTACCGCCAACGCTCAAGGCGCTATCTCCCTCGCTCTCGACTCGTACTCCTTCTTTCTCTTTCTTTAGCTCGGCCCCCACCATGCAGCGCTTTCCTAAGGCCACTATAGATAACTAACTTGCTGAACTTTTCTACACAGACGAAACACAATGGCCAGGCATCTGCAGAACGGGCGAACAACAGTCTCCCATAAACATCATGTCTCATACCGCTGTGCTGGACGTGAACCACGACCACATCAAAGGACCCCTGGTCTTCCGAGGCTATGGGAACGTTAAACTCCAAGGAGAAAATAATGGACATACCCGTAAGTTTAATTTAATATTATTTATTGGATTTTGGCGACCGCGTACGGGCAAACGTAACGTAGGATGCCCAACGACCAGGTGGAAGGACGACCTCATAAAGGTCGCCGGGAAGCGCTGGATACGGGCTGCTTTAGATCGGTCATTCTGGAAGTCTGTGGGAGAGGCCTATGTTCAGCAGTGGACTATGTGTGGGTGACATGATGATGATGATTGGATTTTGTATTTTATTTTTATTATTTTGGTTTCGAGCACCCCTGGCCAGATGTACTGACGACCTGAAATGAGTGGTTGGAATATACTGGGTGAAGGTGCAGGACCGGACGAAATAGCGCACATTGGGAGAGGCTGGACATAGGTCCAACAGTGGACTACGGTGGGCTAATTGATTGATTGATTCGTTTTGGTTGCTCAGTTGTGGTGAGGGGTCTTTTCAGAGATGTTTAAACTTGATACACTAGATTTAAGCAAGAACAGTTTCTTCCGGCTTCCCTTTTACAGTTACCAAAGTCAAAGTCAAAAAAGCATAAACCATTAAATCGGCACTGACAAAACGAACTAAGAAATCACCACAGAAATATGAAAGACTAATTTAGCAAATGGACCACCGGTTCAATACGCGACCTCGACCTGAGAAGACCCCGGCATGAAACTCAGCGGTCTACTTAGTAAATGTAGAAATGAAATGGAGAATTATATTCGTATTCTGTAGGATTATTTTTTAACAGTGGTATGGGGTGGAGACGAGTCTGACGTGCGGCCGATGCTGTCTGGTGGTCCTTTGAGTGGCAACTACACGTTCTTGCAGTTCCACCTTCACTGGCTGTCGGAACACGCCATTGACGGAATGAAGTAAGTAAAGCGATAGTATCTACGTACTTTTCTGTATCTACCCTTGTTAACATGTAGAAGGATTTAGAATAGAGAAACACACACACACACACACTATCCTTTGCTTCGCACATGATGCAAATAAAAACTTTGACTTCGACTTTGACTATCCCTGGAGGGTTAGGCTGAGGTGCATTTCCCATATTTCACCAATCATTATATTCGGTCCCACGTAATAGAGGGTGAGCCTTTTGCTGTATTCCGGACACAATTATTGACTAGAGCCATCTGAGCTTGAGTCTGGGCTGTATATAGATGGGCGAAATAGATAACTTACAGTTATGAAAATGAAAGCCACTTAAATATACTGATATTTACCTAATTTATATTAAATACATTGTTAATTAGAAAATGGACAATATTGACTGACCACGTTGCAAAAATTTCCCTCTACCCAGAGGCCACAGAAATCTGTTTATTTAGCTTGCTATGCAAAATTTTGCTGAGCAATCTTTTATCGTGGCTTTTCATTGCTAAAACGGGTCATGAATTTGCATAACTGAGTGAATATGACTTGCAATATTAAGATCCTTGGATATAAATATTACTGATTTTCTTAGTTTAATAAAAAAATCAGTTTAAAACTAAAACCAAACTATTGAAAAATCATGCAATTTTCCTTAAAATGTATTGTTTTGTTAGACTAAGTGGCATACGACCACGGCTATCCTTTATATTTTCTTGTTTAAAACTTTTTAGAGTATGATCTTTTAGTAGTCGGGTTTCAGTTTTAAACTTATTTATTTATTTATATTATATTGGGGCTCGTTGCTCGTTGCTCAACGAGCTATGGAGAGGGCTATGCTCGGTATTTCCTTACGTGATCGCGTCAGAAATAATGATATCCGTAGGAGAACAAAAGTAACCGACGTAGCCCAGCGGATTAGCTCGTTGAAGTGGCAATGGGCGGGACACATAGCGCGCAGAACAGATGGCCGATGGAGCAAAAAAGTTCTGGAATGGCGACCGCGTACGTGCAAACGTAGCGTAGGACGCCCAATGGCCAGGTGGAAGGACGACCTCATGAAGGTCGCCGGGAAGCACTGGATGCGGGCTGCTTTAGATCGGTCATTCTGGAAGTCTGTGGGAGAGGCCTATGTTCAGCAGTAGAGTATATGTGGCTGACATGATGATGATGATGATTTTGGGGCACGCAATGGTTATTCGCTGTAGTCGGGTACAAATTGAGATAGACTCACGGATTTCATGGAGTATAATGATCTACATACTATATATTCTCAGGAACTACTGGTACGAATTGAAAAATTATATGTGTTTTGAATAGTCCGTTTATCGAGGAAGGTTACCAGCTTTATATCATCACGCTGCTATTCAAGGTACCGGAGCAGTAGTCAGTAGTCGTAACTCATGTTTTTACAGGATGGTTGTGAGAAGCATGTGTAGAACGCTTCTCGCCAACAAGCGTAATAGCTTGGCGAGTATCTAGTTTTAAGAAGCTTGTAAAATTATCGTTAAATAATAATAAAATTTATATAATGTCACCATATCCGGCATATTCCCATACGTAATTTGGACAATTCATAAATGGCGAGCATTTATGGTGTGGTGACGGAGAAAGAATACAAGGAATCGACACCCCGTCTCATTGAAGGATGTCGTAAGAGGCGACCAACGGCAAAATACGCAGACGATATCACTACGACAGCTCGAAAACTCAAAATAAAATCCTGTACCTACCAACCCGTCTGGCCAGCCTGGAAACAGTAGGCCAAAGCCTCCCAGCATTGGGAGAAGCCTATGTCAAGCAGTCGACTGCGGAAGGCCTATTGATTAATTGATAAGCTTTAAAGGGGTGGTTGGGGTTTCAAGTATGACACAGGCGAAGCCAGGCGGATTAAAAAAAAAAACAAAATGTAACTGATATCAAACAACAACTTTGAAACACCGACATTGGAAACGCCATGTCACTATACATTTTAAGAAATTGATCGTTATTGCTAATGAAATGTCTTTGACAAAGGCGTACATTACTGAAATAGCTACCAGCATATATCATATAGGTACTAGGTGTGGCCCGCGGTTTCAGGCAACTAATCGGTTCTAGTCTCCCTCAAGAAGTGGGGTACCTGCCCTCCAAGACAAGTGGCAATTCCTTGGCCGCTGTATTGTAGAATAGAATGACAAATATATTTAACTATTTGACGTAGGTAGGGGAGAGTCTAATAAATTGGGGTGCGGGTTGGGTAACCTCCACGTTGGCTTACCTGTTTCTTTTCCCTCTGGACCGCGGTCCTGGGGAAAGGAAGCGGGGAGGCTGGTGCACCCTGGACGACGGTTAGTAGACTCTGACTCCAAGGAGAAGGAGCTCTGCTAGCCGTCGACAAATAACCCAACAAGCCCTTTTTTAGGGCTAGCGAGCCCAGGCTTTTAAAGTCTGGGCCCTGTCGCTCCCAGTACCCCTCTGCTTTCAGAGGGGACATGGGGGCGACACAAGGATCCTCGGGATCCAGGGACGGGCCGGCCTTCTGCTCGCGCAGTGGCTGGCAGGCATTCGTGCCACCGTCGGTGTTGGGAGAGTTGGCTGATCTCCCGCGTCGCGTAACCTCCAGGATATCGACAACGACCTGAGTGCTAGCCACACTTGGGAAGCCGGTATCCTGAAGGCCGCGGGGCTTGCCTTAATTGGCCGGCCCGCGACAAGGAAAAGTCTTAAAAACCCGACAGCGAAGTCGCTTAAAACCTGTGGACACCTGGGGAAATCCACAGTATTTACCCCGCTTCCTGGAATGAGCGTCACCCAGGAAGTGTAGTTTAAATCGCGTCATACTCGTGGGAACTAAATGGAACCTTTTCACCAAAATCCCAAAAAACCAAGTGAAACAGTCTGCGCGGAGGTCGCGCAGCACCACGACGCGGAGGTCGCGTCCCAAGCAGGGACGGTGTCGGAGGATTTCGACACCGCCACTGAGCGAAGCAGGGCGAACAGCCCGGTGGGTCTGCAGACCCGAAAATCTGCACCACGGCGGAAGAGGAACCGCAAGAAGAAAGTTATCCCCGCACCGAAGAGCGACTCGGATCTGGATCTGACCCTGACCGACTCGTCGTCTTCTAGCAGCTCCGGTGGGGACGAGACGATGCGCCCTCCTCCGCCCAAGCAGCTGGCGGTTAGCCGCCGAAAGCTGCAGGACGGAAGCACCAAAGCCCCCTCCTCACGGGCTCCGGCCCCAGAGGATGTGAGGGTGCCGCCGAGTTTCTCCGCCTCGGCGGCGCCCTCGCCTCGTATCGAAGATACGACGCCGACGGACGATATAACGTCCAGGGAGGTGATAGAGGCTCTGGAAGGGTGGGCCGGAACCCGCACCGATTCTCCGACGCCGGAGGAGAATCGAGTAACGCAGGCGGCGTCGCGACTTGTCCAACTTTACGACCACCTCAGGGCGGAGCTGGCACAATTGCGGCTCGAGAGGGCTCATATGGGCAGGAGACATATTGAGCTCCTCGACAGCTATGAGCGGATGGCGGCCAATCACCGTAAGGAGATGAGCAAGATGGCGGCGGAGCTGGCCGAGCTCAAAAAGGTCGTCGCTGGACTGCCGAATGAGCGGGTGACGCGTTCGGCGCGGCGGAGGCTGGGGGTGCTGCCGGAACGGCCAATGCCGTCAACGCGGCAGCTGTCGCCGGTGCGGTCGAGGTCGCCGCTGCGGCCGGAACCGCTGGCGCAGCCGGAGTTGCCGCAACCGGAGCCGCCGAGGTCGCCGGCGCGACCGGATCGACCGGAGTCACCGGTGCTGCAGCCGGCTCGGTCTGCGGACCCGTTGGCGCTCTGCATGGCGGCGATAGCTGCCATGGAGAAGCGTCAGGACGCGGCGCAGGCGGAGCAGCGGGCGTGGCGGGTGGCGCAGGAGGAGCGCACCCAGAGGTGGCTGGAGGCCATTATGGACTCCAGCCGCAGACCGCCCCTGGCGCCTTCGGCCGGGTATGCCGGAGCAGTAAAGAGGGGTCCCACCTGTCCGGCGGTGGCGAGGTCCCCGCAGGAGCCGGCCAGCGGCCCATCCGCTGCGTCTGCCGCTCCTGCCGCTCCGGCCGCTCGGGCTGCTCTCGCCGTGGGAGCCGGGAGTCCCCAGGGAGCACGGGGTGCCCGGGCCGGGGGCAGGGGAAAGGGCAAGGGTAAAGGGAAGACGTCCCCGGCCTTAGCCCAGACCCCAACCCCGGCCCCGGCTCAACGTCCGGGTCCGTCCTCGGCTCCGGCGCGGGCTGTCTCCACACCAGAGGGGGGCTGGGAGGTTGCCGGAGCCTCCAAAAAGCGGCGCAAGGCGCTCCGGAAGGCAGCCAAAAAGGCTAGGAAGGCCGAGGCTGCTGCGAGGGGAGTGCCGGGGAGGCTGCGCGTTCCCCGCTCAACCGCCGTCGTCCTAACGATGACGGCGGAGGCGGCGGAGAGGGGCGTGCAGTACGCCCAGATCGTCACGCAGGCCAGAGCCTGCGTCGACATGAGGGCCCTTGGGATGCCGGGCCCCATCCGGGTGAAACCCACTCGGACGGGTGCTCGGCTGCTCGAGATCCCCGGTGCTTCGAGCGGTCCCCAGGCTGATGCCCTAGCGGCTAAGCTTCGGGACACGTTAGACGCAGCCGACGTCCGGGTGTCCAGGCCCAACAAATGCGCAGAACTGCGCATTTCGGACCTGGACGACTCCATCACGGCGGAGCAAATCCGCCTCACCGTGGCGGAGGCCGGGGGCTGCCCCCTAGAGGCGGTGAAGGTCGGAGCAATCCGCTTCGGCCGCCGCGGACTGGGGGCGGCAGTTGTCGGCTGCCCCATCGCAGCAGCCAAAAAGGCTGCCGACCGAGGGTTCCTCGCCGTAGGAGGCGTGGTGCGGGTGCAGGTCCGGCTCCTGCAGGCTCGACCGACTAGGTGTTTTAGGTGCCTGTCGGTCGGCCACGTGGGGGTGCAGTGCACGGCGGCGGTGACGGTCGGCGACCGCTGCTTCCGCTGTGGCCAACCCGGTCATACGGCCGGTGGATGCGAAGCTCCGCTGCACTGCTTCAGGTGTGCAGCGGGTGGCAAACCGGCCGACCATAGGGTTGGTAGCAAGGCCTGCACCGGAGGGGAGCCGAAGCCGCAAGGCGGGAGCTCCACCCAAAGTTCGCGGCGGGATGCGGAGATGGTTCCATAATGGATCCCCAGCTCCGCATCCTGCAGGCGAACGTGGGCCACGGTGCCGATGCTCAGGGTCTTCTGCTCCAGAGCATGGCACAGTGGTCCATACACGTCGCCGCTGTCGCCGATCCGTACACCCACCGGCACCTGGGGCCTGCCTGGGTGGTCGACCTGGGCGGGTCGGCGGCACTGGTGTACAACGCCGCTATGGGTGCCCCCCCCCCTGTTGTCGTGGCAAGGGAGCATGGCATCGTAGCGGCGCGTGTGGGGGAGATTGCGGTCGTGGCTGTCTACTTCACGCCGAGCCTACACCGACGCATAGGGGAGTACCGGCGGTCGCTGGAGCGACTGACCGACGTCGTCAACGCCTGCTACCCTCATCCGGTTCTTGTGCTCGGGGACTTCAACGCCTGGTCAGTGACCTGGGGGTCCCGGCACACGAACCCACGAGGTAGGGCTCTGGAGAGCTGGGCCGCTAATCACGGTCTAGTTCTCCAGAATCGCGGGGCCGAAGCCACGTTCGTGGCCGCGGAGCGCAGTTCGATTATCGACCTTTCGTTCGCAGGCGCTTCGCTGTCGCACCGTGTGCGGGACTGGCGTGTTGTTGTGGGGGTGGAGACACTAGCGGATCACCGATACGTTCGGTTTGATGTCTCCCCCCCCGCGGGTGATGCGCCGGTCATACCAGCCCCACGCGAGCCACGCTGGGTGCTTGGGAGACTGAATCGGGAGGTCCTCCTGGAGGCCGCCATCGTACAGGCCTGGGCCATTGCGCCGGACAGGCCTGTCGATATCGACGATGAGGCGGTGTGGTTCCGGGAGGCCATGACTCGTGTCTGCGATGCGGGTATGCCTAGGGCTCCACCCTATAGTCCGAGGCGTCGGGTCTACTGGTGGTCTGCGGAGATCGCGAGGCTACGGCAAGCCTGCGTGATCGCGCACCGCCAGTGGACCAGACTCCGTAGGAGGCGTAGCCGAACCGCAGATACGGAGCCCCGAGTGACGGAGCTTCATGTGGGATACAAGGAGGCCAGAGATGCCCTCCGAGCGGAGATTAAGCGGGCGAAAGCCGCGGCTTATAAAGAGCTCATAGAGACGCTGGAGCGGGACCCATGGGGGCGGCCTTACCTTATGGTAAGAGGAAAGCTGCGCCCCCGGGCCCCACCGTTGACCCAGGTTCTCCAGCCAGCTCTGCTCGGTGGAGTGGTCGAGTCCCTGTTCCCGATGCGAGCGGAACACGTTCCGCCGCAGATGACTCCGCCACCTCGGTCGCCTATGGCGCCCAGTGTGGTAGTTGACGACGATGTCCCCGAGGTCACTTGGGTGGAACTGGAGCTGGCGGTGCGAAGGCTTAGAGCCAAGAAGAGCACCGCCCCGGGACCCGACGGCATTCCAGGCCGCGCATGGGTCCTAGCTCTGGGAGAAGACGGTCTCGAACCCCGACTGAGAGGGTTCCTCAGCGCATGCTTGGAGCGGGGCCAGTTTCCGAAGATGTGGAAGACGGGGAAACTGGTCCTCATCCGAAAGGAGGGTCGCCCGGCGGACGAACCGTCCGGCTACCGGCCCATTGTGTTGCTCGACGAGGTGGGCAAGCTCTTTGAAAGAGTTATTGCGAAGCGCCTCGTCGAGCACCTCTCTGGTAGGGGGCCGGACCTGGCGGATGCCCAATATGGCTTCCGCCGGTGGCGGTCCACCGTGGATGCCATCATGCGCGTGAGGACTTTGGCGGAGGAGGCACTCGCCCGGGGTGAGGTGACGTTGGCGGTGTCCTTGGACATCTCCAACGCGTTCAACACCTTGCCCTGGAGTTGCATCAGGGAGGCACTCGTGTACCACGGTGTGCCTCTCTACCTCCGCCGTATAGTCGGGGCGTACCTGACGGAGAGAGCCGTCATCTACCCAAGTGCGACCGGCGTCGGTCGGCGTGAGATGTCGTGCGGTGTTCCACAGGGATCGGTTCTTGGGCCGCTACTGTGGAACATTGGATACGACTGGGTGCTTCGCGGTGAGCTTGCGGACGGCGCCGCCGTCACGTGCTATGCGGACGACACACTAGTGACGGCGAGCGGGGCTACATACCGCGAAGCGATCCTGAGAGCCACGACCGCGGTTGCTCGAGTCGTGGAACGGATCCGGCGGCTGGGCCTTGAGGTGGCTTTGCATAAATCCGAGGCCATGTTCTTTCATGGACCTCGGCGCACGCCACCACCTGGTTCCAGTCTCACAGTGGGAGGCACTCTCATCGGCATCAAGCCCCAGATGAAATATCTGGGGCTCGTACTCGACGGCCGGTGGGACTTCGGGAAGCACTTCCGAAGTCTAGGCCCCAAATTGGTGGGCACAGCCAACGCTCTGGCGCGGCTACTGCCTAACCTGAGGGGCCCGGAGGACTCCTGCAGGAGACTCTACGCGGGTGTCGTGCGGTCCATGGCCCTGTACGGGTGTCCCGTGTGGGCGGACACCCTGAATGATCGGCACATGCCCCTGCTGCAGCGTCCGCAGCAGAAGTTGGCGTGCCGCATCATAAGGGGGTACCGCACGATATCCTTCAACGCGGCGAGTCTCCTCGCCGGATCGCCACCATGGATCCTGGAAGCGAGATCCCTTTCGGCACTATACCGGTTCCGAAAGGCGGCGCGGGAGCGGGGTCACGATCCCGAGCCCGAAGAAATTCGGGCCGTGAGATCCCGGCTCCACAGGGAAATGGTGGCGGAATGGGAGCTACGACTTGGGCGACCAGGCGCAGGGCGCGCCGTAGTAGCGGCGATAAGACCCATCATGGGGGAGTGGCTAGAGAGGCCACACGGCAGCCTCTCGTACCGTCTGACGCAGATGATCACCGAGCACGGGTGCTTCGGAAAGTATCTGCGTCGGATGGAGAAAGAGCCAACGTCCGAGTGCCATCACTGCGATGCGAGCGAGGACTCAGGTCCGCACACGCTCACCGAGTGTCCGGCGTGGGAGACGCCGAGGCGGGAGCTTGTGGCGGCCCTGGGAGTGAGAGTTCTCACGCTCTCCACCTTGCTCGCGGCGATGGTCCGCTGCGCGGATGCGTGGGCGGCCGGCGCCTCCTTCTGCGAGCAAGTAATGCTCGTGAAGGAGGAGGCGGGGCGGGAGCGGCAGCGGGAGCGACGAAGGATCGCAAGCCAAGCTGCCCGCGTACGAAGGCAACTCGGGCGTCGGAGGTCGATGAACGACCTTCGCCCCCCATGAGCGCCGGCCTGGGGGTGACAGGTGGAGCCGCCTGTCACCCTGGCAGAAGCAGGCCGCGGCGGTGGCGCGCGTGGCGCGCCTCCCCGTTTCCGGGGACGAGTTGGGGACTCTGTAGTCCCCACACCCGAGAAGAGGGCCAGATCGTGAGAGATGGCCCTGGGTCGGCCGGGGTGCGAGGGATATGCCTGTCAACCTCACCTTCGGCAACCAAAGCGACCCACAGGCGGCGTGCGTTTTAGTCGGTTCGAGTCCGACATAACCTCCTTCACCGGCTCCGGTGGGGAGGTATCCGTGGGGATTTTGCGCACGTAAAAAAAAAAAAAAAAAAAAAAAGAGTCTAATAAATTGTGCCGTCTTTTAAATCGTACCACCTCTAGATTTCTTACTACACCTGGCACCATCAAATTATGCGTTATTGTCGCCAGTATGAAAATAAACGTCCACCGAAAGTTTTTTTTTTGCTCCCATATCCAATTTTCATTTGTCAACTTAAAATGGTGGGTAATTAGAGGCCATACTAAAGCATAATTAAGTGTTGCCAGTGTATCAAAAAGTGTCTTTAATAAAAAATCTTGAGGTAATGCGTGCCTTTTCTATAGGGACTGAATGCAAAAATATTTTTTTAATCTCACATATAGTTTGAGAGTTTGGTGCGATCACGTTTAGCGAGTTTATATTGAAATGGAATCAAATTGATTGTGTATAAATTAGGTCTGGTTTACTTATTAGGTTTATAGCTGTCAGATTCAATTTAAATTTGAAAGTTATTACTTACTCAATTAACTGTACGTGGGCTTTATGTTTTTCTGAGAAACGACCGAGTTTCGATATTTTTTTTGTGAAGAAATGAAGCTACCATCTGACACCCCAGCCCTGAGAGGCATGTTTGCGTTAGAACCTCGTCCAGTAGGTGTCTTTCGTTTACCTGAGGAGGGCATCCCGAAGCCTGAAATAGCCCGGGATCAGGCAGGATGCGACGGATAAGTCTAAGGTATGCCAAGGGCACATCTAATAATTCGTGGTGGAGATGCGTGTCCAAAAAATGTGTTGCGTGCGATTATAGACCCTCGTGCCAATTATTCGCCATCCCTGTCTTAGGTAATCCTACACCCCGGCATCTAAAGACCCAAGACGACTTGCTGTTTTAGTTAGTTCGAGTATGACATGTAAACATAATTTTGAACACTGCTCGCTTAGATACTATTGAGCGACCTGCTAATACATATCAACATGAACTCTGTTATCTTGCATTTTTATGGAGAATTGATTGCTAAGATATTTTTACCATACTGGATGCTTACAATTATTTGAGCTTTGTGACAGCTAATATAAAATTGGAATTTTGATATTAAGATCACTTTGAGTACTTTGCTAGTCAACGTAGATCTGATGCTGGCTATAGTTACACCACCGTATCCACCAGGAAACCGACCTTGAACATACATAAACAGTCCATTTTTCCACTACCTGCTGAAAAAAGAATGTTAATCTAAATGAGACAGTTTATAAAATAATAATATAATCTTTGTACAAATCAAAGCATTTAATGTTATGTCACTTGGTGATAATATTATCAACTGTGTGTGTTTTAGATTAACTGTTTACAGTACTAGTGACAATGTGACATTCATTATTTGTTGACGTATTATTAAGTAATAGTGCTACCGAATTTAGCCTGAATTATGATAGGAACCCGTCCCTATAGAGCAGTCCGACTAGGGATGTACCTCCGTCCTACAGAATACCACTGCTATCATAACCTCGTGCTGTGTTCCCGGTGGTGAGAAGGGTGGTCAGAGCTCACTGGAGAGTTTTTGTGCTGTCAGTGGAAAGACTAAAGTCTTCTGCACTGACGGCACAAAAACTATTTGTTCTTACAGTGTCAGCAGCACGGGTGTGACTCCCCTGATGTTGTACACGTTCATTGATCACGGTAACCAGTTTTCATCTGGTGGGTCTGCCCCACCTAAGTTGTATAAAAAAATACGAGTTTTTTTTTTGTGCTCCAATAAAAACGCACGGCAAATAGTGCCGCTCGACGAACGCACTGTCGATAAATTAATTAATAAATCTTGATAATAGTAGTATACTAAAACTGCGTGGTTCCCGACAGAGTAGGATTTGGACCACCCCATTTTTTCGCATGCGGTGTCGTACAAGGTGACTAAAGGATAAGGCTGTTTAACATCCGACAGATATATACAGCCCAGACTCAGCCTCAGATGCATGCCTCGAGTCAACAATAGTGCCCGGAATATGGCAATAGGCTCACCTCCTATTACGTGGGACCGAATACAATTATTGGTGCAATGTGGGTGTTAATTCACCTCTGCCTACCCTTCCGGGTACATACATAAACTCACGCCTATATCCCCGAAGGGGTAGGCAGAGGTGCTAGCACCCACATTTCGCTAGTTTATGTTTAGGTCCTAATGTAATAGGTGGCGAGCCTATTGTCATTAACCGGGCACTTATAAACCTGCGATAAATACACACATAACTTCGAAAAGCATCGAAACTACGAAACGTATACTAAAAACATAATATCAATATCTATACAGGGTGTTACAGAAAGGTGTGGTCATATTTAAGGGTCGTTACACATGCCTGATAACCAGTCGATATGCACCGGCCAATGTACAAATAGTAATAAAGTGATGACATCGTTAGTCGTCTTACAAAATTGTTAAATTCGTTAAAATTTTCGATATTTAGCAAAAGCGGTAGGTCACAACACTATTGTATTTTGTTCTTTCGCGATAAGTTCAATTGAGTTCAATAACCTCTGCAAAATCTCTAATCTCAGCTGTGCGCCTGGTAGCCGGCCTACCAAGCGTAGGTATAGTTAGATACAGGTTACATCCGAGATATTTTGACTATCACTTACCGGGGCGTGTTCTCCTTACAGCGAAACGGTGATGTACCTGATCTGGTACAGTCATAAGAACGCACTAATTTATCACTTCACGATCGCGACACAAGGAGTTTAAACTATCACTTATGTAGGCCACAAAAACATAACGAGTACATGTACACATGAATGGAGTTTATGACGCCACAGTATGCGTGAAACTCCAAGGCATACCTACGTTTAAAAAATTATAGCAACGCGCAACGGCTCGTTGCTCGATGCCGTAACATGCTACCACGCACGCTTCGAAACATATCTGGGGTTACGCTACGTAAATCTCTGATATTCGGGCTTCCATATTCTCTCTGCTGTCACATGCTGTACTGTACACTTTTTCTTCACGTAACCTCAGAGAAAATAGTCGAGCGGAGTGAGATCCGGGGACCTCGCCGGGCAAGCGACTCTCACTTCACCGCCACGCCCAATCCTCTGATCAAAACGCATCTTTAAATACGCGCGAACTTCCCCATTGAAATGAACGGGTTTCACTCCGATAACCGTTCCAGCTCGCCGGGTATCTACTCGTACTCGGGTCTACTTCAAAATGCTCGAGAATACGATCGTCTAAAGCAGTGGGCGTCGTAGAAGGTCGCCACGAAAACTTCCAGTGTGTTGAAGGCGGTTCACCATCTTCTTAAAACACTCCAAAGAGGGAAACCGCCGACGGTCACCCTCTAGTCTTCCGTCCACAATATCTCACTGTACAGCCGACGAGCTTTTCGCAAGCTACCATCAGCTGCGCCAACACAAAGCATCATCTAATATTCGCTATTACTAAAAACCGACATTTTCACTGCACAACAGAACAACAACTAGTCTACAAATAAACATGTAAACAACCTACAGAAAAGAAGTCGGCACAAGTAGGTACATACGAATGTTGCCAACCATTAATCTATCTAATTCTAATTATCTAATTTAATACGTAGAATTTTGAAAAATCCACAGACCTTCCTTTCATTTTTAAGGTAAATATGACTGAAAAACCTGCAGTTAACTAATTAATGGTTAAATCAATCCCTTTGTTCAGAACAATATTCTATTTCTACTAAAAAGTACATTGCCTAGGTACATTTTGCTATCTGTTCGCGCTAAAAATCTGAACTGAAAAGTAAATGATAGCTTCGTGCTCAGTGGTTAAGGTCGGCCTTTCTACTGAAAATCACAAGTTTTAATCATACCGAGAGGAGATAGAGCCAGAGTAGAAAGAGGAGAAAAAGTTGAGGAATCAGGAAATAAGTAATACATAAAATTGTCACGATATTTTTCTTTGCATATGACAAGACTTACCTACTCTGCGGGTGACAAGACGCAAAACAAACGAACCGGATTTCGTCTTCTATCTTTTAAAAAGCATAAACGCGTAAAAATACATTTTAATCTACTAATAAATTTACCACTTTTTCATTTGAAATCTACGCTGCTTCTACTATTTTTAACATGCCATCTACAGATTTTATAAAATCAGTTATGGCAACATTGATGCCTACTGTTTTACGCACTTTGGCGCCAAATATTATGTCCTTGGCGGCACCGATTGTCCGTGTCAAAAGCGCCGCCACGCATCGCGGTCTCATCAAAGGACTCCGCGGCCGAACGTATTACCTATGAAATTAGGGTAGAGGTACAGGTTTACGTCCATTTAAAAATTTTATTTTAATATTTAAATCTGGATTTTTCAACTATGACTTTGTGCTTCTTTCAAGTGCAGAAACCCCCTCGCATTGAGTTTGGGTTGGACAATGAATGGACTATCGCGCTCAAATTTAATAAAAACCAGAGTTATGTACTTACTCTGAAAAAAAAATCGCAGCTACTATTCAATCTACTCGTTGTCTGTTGTTATGTAAGAGACAACTTTTTCGACGCCGTGATTTTCGTATCATTCAATAACGGGTGGGCAAACAAACATACGACCCACTGACTGAACAACATTGTTATTAAAAAAGAGTATGTAATTCAGTAGAAATACATCCGATACTAAGAATGCAGAAAATAATAAAATTGTGACCATGGTCGAATACTAGTCAGTTCACCCTATTTAGGTATAGGAAAAAAATAACAAATGATTTTATCGTATCAATTATTTTAGGGTACCGTAAAATCTTGTTTCAAAAATTTTGAAGAAACGACTCTTACATTTTATGTTATCCTGGTATTTGAACATATTTTTGTTCACTTTACCATACCTTTTTATGCTTTAAGAAAGGTTTTGTATTAAATAAAAATTGGTACGGAACCAATCATAATAAAGGGCGTGGCGATTTGGAGTGAAAGAGAAGATATTTTAATTTTATGAAATAGTTTAGGGTACCGCAATGAATGTTACTTTAACGAACACTTATGAAGGACCTCTTAGAGTTATGTTATCCGGGTACGACATGATATACCTTAGTAAGTTCTGTGTGCATTTTTGTACACTGCCGTTATTTATGTTGTGCGCCATTGTGCGCATTATCATGACACCTGGTTTCCCAAACGTAACGAACAAACAAATCTCAAAAAAATCCGATAATAAATAACTACGTAACTCAAACTAAGGCAAACGTGTAACGATCACAGTGTTGCGGATGCTGCTTTTTTATACCACTTAGGTGGCAGACAAGCACATGGCCCACCTGATGAAAATTGGTTAACGTGGCCTATAAACGTATGTAACACCAGAGGGAACGCACTCGCGCTGCCGACCCTGTAATCACAGAGTTTCTGTGCCGTCAGTGTAGAAGACAAAGCAGGACATGCCTTTAGTTTTCTTACTGACAGCACGAATTCTCCAGTGAGCTCTAGCTACCCTAACACAACACGAAGTTATTATGGCCGCGATATTCTGTTGGGCGGAGGTACTTCCGTAGTCGGACTGCTCAATTGGGCGGAAATACCGCCTTGTCCAACCTCCTGCTGGTCTCGAAGGACGAGAGCGTGCGGGGATGCGAGAGGAAAACAACCCTGTTTTCGAACCTGTTGCCATGTTAATTCCGTATGGAAAAGTACGATATCCTCATCTTACCCTGAAAAGGGGCGGCTCCTCAACCAGCCCTTTGAGGCTTTGTCTGCTCTCCACTGTGTCCTATGCTACTCAGGCACACATGAAGAGTCACCCAGCATCCCTTTACAGGGGCATTCCTGCCTCGGTCGGGATTTTGGGAGAGGAGGTGTGCTGCCGTCTTCACGCGCAGTTGCGCTGCGGAGATTCGCAACCAAGCATCTCTATTTATCGTGTACCTATCCAACAACTTGGAATTTTGTTCTATTTAACTTCTCATCAGGTGGGCCGTGTGCTTGTCTGCCACCGAAGTTGAATAAAAACCGAAAATTTATTTTTTGCATAACATTTCAATAAAATTGGGTACGGAACCAATTTTAATTAGTTTAATATTAAGGGGCGTGGCTGGAAATTCGACAGTCCACGACTCCTGGTATTGAATGTAGGTTAACCTTTACCTAAGGTATCTTTGAGACAAGTCTTACATTTAGCATGGATGATTTCAGGAACATAAAAATGTTTTATTATTGCTAAAAGTAAATTTTGTTTTATTTTAATACTATTTTAACAAGTTTAAGCTGTTTCAGAATTTCTTTGCCCGATATAAAAAAAAAAATGTTTAGGTACAAAGTAAGTAATATGATATTGAGACAGGGCCTATCAAATCCGATCGTTTGGTAAACCTACTCGGGTTCAAAGCGTAGAGTTCATTTGTAACAGCGCGCTGCAGCTGCTGCAGCCCTGGTTAGTTTTTTAGTGTTGTGCGTTTGTCGACAATTTCCACTAGCTTACACATGGTCGATAAAAAAGAAAATTAATTATCTACGTGATACAAAGTAAATTGGTGTTTATACTCCCGCGGAAAATTTATTTATATCACACGTAATGCGTCCCTCGAATATGACCACACCTTTCTGTAACACGTTGTATATCATTTTAGACTGTATGGTCGATTTTAGAATGAAGTCGAATGGTATGTATACTAAACGAGACCTATTTGTCATCAGATACCCATTGGAGATTCATATGGTGCACGTCAAGAATGGTATCTCTACTGACGAGGCTTTTAATCGACCAGATGGCATAGCAGTACTTGGTGTCTTCGGTTTGGTGAGTATTTTAATTGAAACTGGCATTTAGGGGCCCAGTTATAATCCACCATCTATCACTCAGTACAGCTGCGGATGCCCTTCTGCCGCAATCTTTCCACTGGAGGTAGGGGGATTAGATCCAACTGATATAGCTCCCATAAAAGTAAAAGTCAAATTAACCAAACATAGAGAACTGGTGACTCAATGGAGTCACCAGTTTTCTCCCTTATTCTTCGTGATCCAGCGAGGAAATGTGTTCCCAGCGGTGAGTAAGGTAACCAGAACTCAATGGAGAATTCGTACTGTCAGTGGGCACACTACACTGACGGCACAGAAACTCTGAGCTTACAGGGTCGGCAGCGCGAGTGTGGTTCCTCAGGTGTTACACACGTGCGTAGGCCACGATAACCACTTTCCATCTGGTGGGCCGTGTAATAGTCTGCCACCTATGTGGTTTTTTTTTTAAATGCGGCCAATGTGTTGTGCTCCTTTACACCAGATACGATCCGGGTCGGGTAATTTAGGTAACAAAGATTAAAAAAAAAAAGCTAAACCAAATTATCTAAAGAGTAAAATTATCTTAAAGTAATTAAAGCTGTTAATTTTATGAACACAAATGGTTTCAACAACTCTATCAGAGTGTTTCCGTTTTCTACCCACGAAACTGTATACACATGTTCTTACACACGTCCATAGGACACGGTAACCACTTTCCATCAGGTGGGCCGTGTGTTTGTCTGTCATCTAAGTGATATAAAAAACTGGCATGGTTCACACCGCAACCCTGTCCTAAGAAGACTCACTAGTTAAAAAATAATAATAGTTTTTCGGTCTTCTACCACCTGCAAAAGTTCATTCTGAACTCTACCCTGACGTATTGTAGTTACGCATTTGTTTAGTACGGTGTGCAATTAAAAGATCACTTACAAGACCGCAATTTGCCAAAGTTGTGACTAATTTGAACCACAAATACAGCACGGCGGCGTCTCGGGTCTCGTATGCCGTAGAGTAATTTTATTATTAATACTTTTTAAAGTAATGAACATATTTTTGATTAGTATATTATTATCCGTACAGGTATCTGGAGGCGCATACGCGGGTCCAGCTCTGGAGCAAATCATCGCAGAAGTGCCGAACCTGATGGACAGGACTACGAACAAAACTCAAGTTTCTGAGATTGACCTTACGTGAGTGGTTTTTCTAAATTTATTACGTACTAGCTGTCAGTTGCGAGGGGCCAATATAATCCGTTTCTTGCTGGATTCCCAGTTCGTGACAAACTAGATCAATGTAAGACATTTTTCTACCGGCATCTTTTTTTTAAATGTCCATATTTCGCCACTGCCAGCTGATGTTCGTGACTCCGTTCCCGTGGAATTTTTTCTGCTCTCGTTACCACTTCTCGTTCATTCCAGATTAAAATATATCTCTGTACCACTCTTTTTGAGCGTGATTGAGTAACAAATATCCGAATATCGAAACATTGTCTTAAACCTTTACATTTAGGAAGTACAGGTGAATAAGAAGATCTATTATGGACATATAAGAACTACCGAATGGCTGTAAAATCATACACCTAGTAAATTTAAAATAAACATTACATAACAACAACAATTCTATAAGTATCGTAAACAAATAACTAAAATAACTAAACTAAAACCTACTTATAACTACGATAGTTTTGGAAACCGTAATGTTACGTTTGTAACAATATTATATCAAAGACCGTAATTAATTAAGTAACATGAATAACATGTAAACATTGTACATGTTATTGAAAGATGAGTATTCACCGGCGATTTACGATGTTGTTTACATATATTTCCATACATTTCCAAATATATTTTCTAACTGCGATACTAGATAGATATATTACATAATTATAACTTAGTGTACACCGCAAACTACCCTGGTTACTGGCAGTATAATACCATACACATAATCCATACACTGGCTGTCTGGAAGAGATCGCAGACCGCTATATGACCGCCCATTGTTTTTTTTTTTTTTTATAGTACACGCCAACTTGACCTCACCTCGCCTGATGGTAAGCTAAAGGCAAAGTCTCAGGAAAGAGGGTCACCATTACAGACACTAAGTGCTACAATGGTGGCACTCAGCTTGGCGGCCTCATCAGATGCTTTTTCACGCCCCGCTTAAAGTCCCCGGCACTGTAGGAAGAAGGAAACACGTTGCGGCACCGAACCGCTTGGTTCTTGCTCGTATATTCTGCACAGTGTGAGGGTGACATCTAAGGCCTGCACGTGTTGTTCTATGTAGGAAAGGAGATGGTGGGATTAGTTGGAAGAGCTCGTCAGAACACTCACCGTGGTAGAGACGGTAAAATACAGCCAAGGAAGCAATATCTCTAAGCATCTGCAAAGGCTCGAGGGTGTTCGTACAACAATCTAACATATATTATTTATGTATCCATCGTATGTATCCTATGTTTGGTGTGCAATAAAGAGTATTATCTTATTTACTTATATAGAGGGAAATGAACCTGCAACCTCTGAAAGCAGTCAAGCACTGTACCAATAGCACAAACTCTCCACCGCAACATCGTAACTTCTAAAATAAATATAAAAATACTCATTGAAATACATAATAGTTATTTTTGTATTATTTTATTATTACGTTACGTTAACATTTAAACCTGACCTCTAACAGTAGCGATGGTCAGGGTAAGAATATTTCTCCGTGACCGAAATGATAATAAAAACTCACGATACAAAACGTTAACGGTAGTTATATTTGCTATATTTGCATAAACTACCGATAAATATCATAAAAATACATACTTATCTACAATAATATTATAAAACTTAAGAGTTTGTTTGTTTGAATGCACTAATCTCTGTAACTATTGGTTCGAATTGAAAAAATATTTATGTATTGCATAGTCCGTTTATCGACATAGGTTTTAGGCTATATATCATTACGCTACTAGTTAAGAGAGCGAAGCAGTGATCATAGGTGTCATAAAATCTGGCAGGTACATTACTTTGAAGAACATTACTGGTTCAAAAGAATGATAATGAGGTTTCAAAATATGCCTCGGGCGTAACCGGGTGGGTCAGCTATTGTATTATATAAATGCAAATAACATAACATAACATAAACTCACGCCTATATCCCCGAAGGGGTAGGCAGAGGTGCTAGCACCCACATTTCCCAATAGGTGGCGAGCCTATTGCCATTACTCGGGCACTTATACACCTGCGATAAATACACACATAACTTCGAAGAGCATTGAATAGTCATTGGTGTGTGCCACGGTAAAACCTGGGATCGAACCCGAGACCTCGTCTCAGCAGTCCATTACCCATACCAATAGGCGTCTGTAATCTCACTGGAGAGTTGGTGCTGTCAGTGAGAAGACTAAAGGCTTGTCCTGCTTTGTCCTTTACACTGACGGCACAGAAACTCTGTGCATACCGGGTTGGCAGCGCGAGTGTGACTCCTCTGGTGTCCATAGGCCACTGTAACCACTTTCCATCAGTGGGCCGTGTGTTTGTCTGCCAACTAAGTGGTATAAAAAACTGGCATGGTTCACACCGCAACCCTGTCCTAAGAAAACTTACGAGTAATGTTTTGTTGAGTAGGTAATCCAGTCATATTAGATTTGAAGACTGATAATAGTTTTTTAGTCCTCTAACGATTTATTTACATAAATTATTGTCGTTGATAATACCTTTATCTTTTATTGGTACACTGATTTTATTATTACTGATAGAACTGGCTCAAAACATAAGTGCGTCCTAAGAACCGGGGTTCAACTCCTGAACATAATAATACAGAACATAAACGTGGACATTTAATATTATTTTTAAATTATAAAATGTTATAATCCTAAAGTTTTTGAAGTTTCTGGATTTTATAATGTGATTGTTATTTTTAAGGTGATACCAGAGTAAGTAACATGTTTATATAACTTAGGATTTGGCTTTTACTAAAAATGAAATTAGATTAATTGGTTTAGAACTAAATGACAGCAAATGTGAGATTTTTTTTAAACGACGTTTCGGGCAAAATTTCTACTATTTCTAAATTCAATTACATAGCTCCCAACATCAAAATTTTAGAAAAAGACTATTTACGTCTCCTCGGGTCCCCAATCCTAGAAGATGTCTACATCTCATTTATAGAGGAAAAAATTCAAAACTTTAGTGACATTTCGGATCGCCCACTCAAAATTAATATACAGTCGGCTTTCACTATTCTTCGGTATTGCCTATTCGTTCCAAAATTCACCCATGCCCTTCGATCAACGCCATTTTTTAAACATATAACAATTTTGAAAAAAATTACAAAATTATAGAAAATACCCTCACCAAAATTTTATATATGTGGCCTTGGATGACCGAGCTTCACTACAAGCGACTCTACTGATTCGCTTAGGTGGGCTCGGTATTCGCATAATTTCAGATGTCAGCTTACCAGCGTTCCTGTCTTCAGTCCACGGTACGGAAGAATTAACTAGAAAAATCTTTGCACCTATACTAGTTAATTCTGAAGTATTGTGTAAGACTGATGCAGTGAACGCTTGGAAAATTGCATGTCCAAACACCGATCTCCCAAGGAACCTTTTCTCACAGCGTCAGTGGGACGGGCCGCTCTGCAGCTTAGTTGGAAAAAAAATACTAAATACATGTTCCAATGCTGCTGAGCGTGCCCGTTTACTGGCGGTTGGAGTGTGGGAATCGGGTCTTTGGCTACAAGCTCTTCCGTCATCTAACGTAGGGACTATGTTAGATGACACTACCTTCCGCATCGCAATTTGTCTTCGTTTAGGTGCGCCGTGTGTTTCTCCGCATCAATGCCGTTGTGGAGAAGCCGTTGACAGACTTGGGCACCCTGGTCTGTCGTGCTGCTGGAGCGCTGGGCGAATTCAGCCTCAACGACATAATCCGCCGTGCTCTTGTCACCGCCGGTGTACCAGCTGTACTTGAACCAAATGGTTTAGCGCGTGACGATGGCAAGAGACCGGATGGCATGTCGTTAATGCCATGGAAGATGGGTAGGACTCTGGTGTGGGACGCCACATGCGTTGATACCATGGCTCCTACCCATATAACTAGCACGGCTGGCTGTGCTGGTGCTGCTGCTGCTTCTGCAGAGGCTATCAAGCAGCGCAAATACTCCAATCTTATCGGAGATTATGAATTTGTGCCGTTTGGAGTCGAGACTTTGAGGTCATGGGGTCCGAGCGCTCGCAACCTCTTCCGTGAGATTGCGAAGCGTATGGTCGACGCTTCTCGTGACCAGAAGGCTGGCCTCTTTTTAGGTCAGAGAATAACCATTGCCATACAACGTGGCAATGCTGCCAGTCTTCTGGGAACGCTACCACAAGAGGCATGCGTTGCGGAGGAATTCTACGACGCATTTTAATTGTTCTTAGCTATAAGTTGTATAATAGTTATTTTAGTTTTATTGTATTTAATATTTCTAAATTATTTCTTGACATGATTGTAAAATTTATACAAATATTTAAATAATTCGGATCACGTTGTATTATATAACATGTATTGTTTAGATTATTTAAAATTTGTAGCAAACCCTTTTTTCATTTTTTTATGAAAGACAAATCCAAATTTTATGTTTTTTTTCTGTATGAATGAGACAACATTAAGCTAACAAACACTTTTATTACATTTTTGAAAAGTGACAGCTATAAAGAAGTAATACGTAATTTGTAAGTAATTGTATATTATAATAGCATACTTTTTGTTACCGTTTTGTAATGCATATACGAAATTTATTATCAAAATTGATAGTATTTAAGAAGTACTGTTTTTGAAGATCGAATTGATTTTCTCAAGCGGCCAAGTAAAACAAAATTTAAACCAAAACCTTTGTCTATAAACGGATTATTACACAAAAAAAATTCAATTTGAGAAAAATCATGAAGGAATTTATTAAAAATTAAAAAAATCAAAATCACGATGGAAAAATAGGGGTTGATCGTAAAAGGTTGAAAATTCAGGGTTGCATAATATTTTCTAATGCTATATCATAAAAAAATAAAAAATATTATATAAGAATTTTAAAAAAATGTTAGGGGTGGACCAACCCTTATCACTTAAGGGTATGAAAAATAGATGATATCTTATATGATAGCCGATTCTCAGACCTACTGAATATGCATATAAAATTTCATAAAAGTCGGTTAAGCCGTTTCGGAGGAGTATGGTATAAAAGAATTTTATATATTAGAAGATTAATACAATCTCTTTACCTCATTACTTTTCCGATAAATAAGAATAAGCAGCCCTTGTGAATTCATTCAGATTACACGTAAATATATCGAAAAGTTGTAAAGGAACTATTTCTAAATGACATATTTTTTAATAGGAAGATGTTCAGCCCGGATCCCCAGTCCTACTACACATACCAAGGGTCTCTCACCACGCCCGACTGCCAGGAAGCCGTCACATGGATCGTTATGGACAAGCCTATTTACATAACCCATGAACAGGTAACAATTATCATCATTTCTCCTTGTCTTGCTTTTATTACTATTAGGAGAAGCAATTTAATTACATATGTACATACAAATAATCAGTTAGAGGTGAATTAATACCCATATTTCATCAATCATTGTTTTTGGTCCCACGCAATAGGGGGTAAGCCTATTGACGTCTTCTGGGCACTAATGTTGACTCGGGCCTTGTATCTGTGCCTGCGTCTGAGTTGTTTATATCTGTCTGATGTTAAACAGCCCTATCTCTTAGTCTCCTTGTACGACACCGCATGGGAAGAAATGAGATGGTTCTACTTTACCGGAAACCGCGCAATTTAATTCTATTACTATACATACAATATTAAAAAAACAATTTAATAAAACTGAAACTTCAAGTAGGTAAAAGTTTAAATGCGTCGTGGAATTTCAGCATATCGTATACCTCTTGTGGTAGCTTTCCCATATGAGTGGCAGCGTTGCCACTTAGTATGACAATGCTTATTCTCTGACTTAAGAAAAGGCCAGCCGTCTGGTCATGAGAAACGTCGACCACACGCTTCACAATCTCCCTGAAGAAATTGCAGGCGCTCGAACCCCACGGCCTAAACGTTTCGACTCCAAACGGCACAAAGTCATAATCTCCAATGATATTAAAGTATTTGCGCTGCCTAAAACCGCAGCAGCACCGGCACAGACAGCTGTGCCAGTTATATGGGTAAGGGCAATGGAGTCTTACCCCCTGTCCTCAAAAGGATAGCCTGCGCCAGAACCTCCTCTATTAATCAGTAGTTCAGCACTGTATAAGTGAAGAGCGTTTGCCTGCTACAGAGACAGTGGGTTCGATTCCCGCTCATTGTAAATATTATTATGAATTTACTAAGCAAAGTTTGATTACCCATCAATGAGGGTCTGCATGTCTGTTATAGAATATATCTCTGTTTATTACTTCTTGAATGCATAGATTCTTAGAGACTATTAGTAAATATCTAATTTGAAGTATTTTGCGCCATTCTTTTTCTTCCTAATTTCCCCCAATTCGTGCAAACTCTGTAGGGAATTGTAGAATGAATTCTATTCTGTTTCTACTTCCTGACATATAAACTGATCATTTTCTCCACCAGTACAAAGCTTTCTACAACGTCGACGTGGGTAGTTCCTACAACTACCGCAGCCTACAACCGACAGGCGAGCGAGTGGTCTACCGGTCCAGTGCCGCCTGCAACGCCATCTTCTTACCAACCTTTGCTGGCACTATACTCAGCCTGCTAGGTTGCCTATCCAGTATTTTGGCTTCGGGTGTCAATAAAAGTGTTTGTGCCCTCATGAAAGCCAAGAAAAAGTTTTTCGGAGACAGCACGTACGTCAAACATTGTAGTAAGTTACTTTAGATCTTAATAGCTTGAATTATAGTCGTATTTTTTATTTAAATTATATTATATAAAAATAAAATATTTATGACCCCTGACAAGAGCCGAGAATCTAGGACTTGAACGGATCTATATAAATTATAGCTTAGAACTTATGCTCTGAAACAGAAAAAACCATAACGAAATTGGTTCATTCGTTTACGAGCTTTGATGTTATAGACACACACAGATCTTTTGCATCGAGGATATCAAACCTCTGCCGCCTAACAAATATGAGGTAAAAATATCAGATAAAAAATATCATGTTCTGACAAAATATCAAATCAACGATTTAATCAAAGTTTTAGAGTTTGATGAAAGAAGTTTAATTAGAAAAAAAAACTTTATCAGAATCGTTTAATTCTGATAAAGTTTTCTAATTGAAAAGTGATTTAAAAGATAATATTTTTAGTTATTATGATACCTACATGACAATCGTCTTTTCTAGTTCAATCACTTCATCAAACTCCATGATTTTGATAAAATCCGTTTCGGTCAGGGGTTGTTAAATAAATATTTAAATGTTTTTGTGCCATAAATGGTATTAGATTTAATGATTAACTAAATATTCTTCCTTTAATATAGAAGTTGATTATTGTAAATTTATACGCTGTAATTATAGCGTAAAAGGAGTTTAGCAGAAAGATTTTCACCATTAATCTGATGTTTTATCATTGTAAAATGTGAGATGAATGGCTCTATGGTAGTTCTATCATTTTCAAAGTAAAATTCATGAAAATTTACATAGCCTATATTTCAAAATCTAAGCTATATTTATTATAGCGAGTTTCATAAATATCTGCTCAGTAGTTACGTTATGTAGTATATACATTCAATGACACAATGAAAAGATGAGTTCTTTCTGCTAAAATTCTAACTCCAATTGTGGTTCAAATTATCTTTTTAGTTTCTATGAAACCTAATTATTATAGTAGTAAATTTTACTCTATTGTAAATTTTTCAAGTACGTACGGCCAAAGCGATAAGTATACACCTTTACGTACATCCTCACAAGTAAACGTGTGTATTCATCTCCTTTGCCGTGTGTTCAGTCTGTACATGGTCTTAGCTAAATAGCTAATTTGATATCTTTAAATCTATTGACGTGTTTAACACACAGATGCATTTTATCATTGTAAATCTAGATGGTTAATGATGTCAAACAAATGATAGAGAATGGTAAATTAACCAGTTAGATATAAGCGCAAAATTAATCGCCATCTCTAGTCTATTAAATTCTAGATGGTTAATGGTATCTAATACGATTATAATATCATGAATAGACAAAAGTGCCGCCAATTTCTAGTCAGCTAAATCAGTGTAGTAGTTACAACTTGTGTAGCGTGGCGGTAGGACGTTTAATTCCTAATTAGTGGAATAACAGTTTAATACACTATTCGCATCGGAATATTAAAAAAAAATATGAGTAGGTGTCTAACCCCTTGTTTACACCACGAAACAAGATGTAAACTTGTTCATATGTAAAAAAACTTGTTGTAGACTTGTAGAAGACTAATCAAAATACAATACTTGTTTTATACATGTATCTCAGATACTTTTTCGTTCACATAGTATGTAGCCTACAAGTTGTAAATAAGTATAAAACACATTTGCGTTCACACTGTAGCCTGTGACATATTGCAGCTTGCCAAATACTTGTTTTATACTTAGGTGTAAACGAGGGGTTATTATACCTGTCTTTTAGACTCTTTTATTCATACTACAAGCTATGTCTAGTGTAGACCTAGGTTTGCTTAGTTTTGGTCTCTTACGCGTTTCCTTCTCCCTACAGTCCCAAGTCCTTTAAGTGGGGCGTGAAAAAGCATATAATGAGGTCGTCAAGCTGAGTGTCACCATTGTAACCTAGTATATGTATGTAATGTTAGCTTTTATGAGACTTTACCTTCACCTTACCTTCAGACCGGGCGAAATCTTCTTGATGTGTGCTATATAAAAAAAAGATCAAGACCTTTTCCTTTTTTATGTGCTCAAAATCCCCACGGATACCTCTCGGAGAGTGGGAGAAGTTATGTTAGACTCAAATCTACTAAAACGCACGCCATCTGTGGGTTGTTATTAATTGCCAGAGGTGAAGTTGACAGACATATCTGTCGCACCCCACCCGACCCAGGGCCATCTCTCTCCATCTGGCCCATTTCGGATGTGGATACGATGGAGTCCCCGACTCATCCCTGGGTATGCCTGCTTCTTTGACATGCAGCACCACCCGTCGCCCCTAGGCTGGCAGAGGTCACTATGCGACCTCCAACGGTCGAGTCTTCGCTCTTCGCTCCCGCCCCGCCTCCTTCTTCACGATATCGAGACCCTGACTAAGTAATAAACATGATATATGTTACCATAAATAATATGTCTCAGAATATTATTTTAATTAATAATATTTTAAGAGGTCATATTCAGTACAATGTTTAAAATTATTTATGTACAATTTAGTACAAATATTACTTTATTCCATTCATTATATGATTATAGTAACCACTCAATGAAATATATAAAAATATAAACAATAACTACTTTTGCTCAATTTGATTTAACACGTTTTAAGAAAGAAAATAAAAAAAGAAGAAAAATATTTTATTCAAGCCCCACACAGCGGGCACCAAATACAAACAGGTAGGCAATACAACAATTAGCAGGTACAACAAATCAAAACAGTAGGCACATTAAAATTAAACTACGGGTGCAACACTCCACACTATGCGAACCCAAATAGGGCCCCATCTCAGCATTGAACGCTGCGCACACCCTTCGTTGGGTATGCACAGCGCTGGTTTAACTAATTTATATGATGTAAACAATTACACCACTAGTACCTAAGTCCGCCCCAGTAGGCAGTACCCTGCAGTCCCTGCACTTCTACTGTTTTTTTTATACCGTGACCTATGGACGTGTGCAATACCAGGGAAGTCACACTCGTGCTGCTGACCCTATGAGCACTGAGAGTTTCTGTGCCGTCAGTGTAGAAGACAAAGCAGAAAAATGTTTTGGTTTTCTAACTGACAGCACAAAAACTCTCCAGTGACCTCTGGCTACTCCACTTACCGCCGGGTACTCAACATTTTGTTTCGTGTCGGTGAGGACATTACCATGTACCCAGATAATGATTTTTAAACTAATAACAGACCAAGGGACAAATGGGAGCCTCAAATATTTGAGGGAATGAGTGGGCAATGAGGGAAAAGTATGAGTTCTTGAAAACTGTTAAATATCATCTTGTTCTGTGAACGGATACAAACCAACTGGTCCCCTAAAATACGTACCCTGCGTACGTACATACTTTTTATAGGCCAGACAGTAAAAGGTTCTTTGATAGTCGCTGACCATTTAACTCTACATTCTAATATTATATTTATTTCAAAAATATATTCGAACATGAGTAAGAAATATTGGCACATTAACATGTAATAATTGACTAGCAAACTAATAAAATTTCTAGCAATCGTCAAACGTCCAAAAATGTAAAATGTCTTAGGCCATCTTCTCTTATATCTAGAATACGTCTACGTCACTCAGGTCGAATCTCGTTTTCTCTGAGGACAGAGTGCACAGACAAGCTGTCAAATCGGTATACACAATCTGTTCTCTGATAAATCAAAATTCTAAGTGTCGTTCTAGAATACGAACCTCAGACCTGACTCTATTTATCTGAGGGCAGATTGACAGTTTTGACAGATTGTCTATACAATTTATCCTCAGATAAGTCGAGATTCAGAACTGTACCTTTCTAAACATGGCCCTAATCCTGAATTACGATTTCATCTTCTTTTTTTTTTTTTGATGGCTTCTGCAGTAAATCGCCGTAGTTTTTCCAATATCAAGTAAATATTTATAAAATTATTATTAGACGCCAATGTCAAGTTTTTCAAGAAATTCTGCCCTGAGCCACGATAACCACGCCAGTAAATTCGTTTCCATGTGTCCGTCCCCCACGGGATTCAGGTGGAATTTCGATTTATTTGAGGACAAATTGACAGATTTGACAGATTATCAGTACAATCTACAGATTGTCTAAAGTTTCAATCATAGAATGTCCAATTCGAAAATGTTCGTTTTTTAAATCCTTTTATAATTAAATTAATTCCGTAAAGTTGGTCAATGTACGAGTATGTACAAATAGATTTCTTGAATAGCCCCATTTAGAATTCCTTCTATAATGGGCAAAGTAAGTAATCTATTCAGAAGTGATACGACTGTGAGTCTGTGACCAATATAAAATAATCTTATCGACTTAACAATAATCATGACGTCGACATGATCACTGGGTACTTACTCGTAATACCAATACAGAAACAATAGTTGTATAATATTAGATAATTCTAATTCCTTTTATTAGACAGATTTCGAGTAAAAATGATTATAAGTTTATCAGCTATTACACTTTTTATTATTGTCTGTGGATTAACCTTTTATTCATTTTAGAGCACCTAATGTAAAATTGGTCTATTAATTTATTCCTCGCAAGCTAACATTCTAAATTTTAACTAGTCTCAGCACGGGACTCCGCCCACGCGGTTCATGTAATTCTCCTTTTTTGTGATTGCGATCAAAAAGACGTAAGATCCTCAGTCTGGCCTAGAGCTCACACAAAAAAATCGCATCAAAATCTGTTCAGCAGTTCTTCCATCCATCGCGTACAGATGTTTAAAAATTCCAAAAAATATATTTATGTTTTTTTATTTTTTTTAATATTTCCAATGTACAGACATGACTTATATATTATACTATAGATTAATGATTTAAATTATAAGCTACAAATATTGCAGACATCTTGCCTAAAATTTAACACTATAATAACATAGGTGAAGTTTTAATCTCTTAGTTATGCTACAGGGTAGTCTATATTAGGAGAAACAGTATCATTCCCCTAATATCTTAGGAATTACAATTTTCTTAGAACATTTTTGTAAAAGTAAATAATGTTATCGCGTATTAGGTAACTCAACACTCATAAAAATCGTGTAAGCAGTAATAAGACATTGTTTTTTTGAGCCGAGGTCATGCAAAGTTTACATAATTATCATACAAAATACATTCTTCAGATGCTTTTCAGTGATAATTTTTTTTGTAAGTACAGTTCTCAAAAACTTATACTATCGCATTGTGAATAGTTCCACCAAGAGAGAGGAATGCTCGCGGTTTCAAGTTCAGTCTAGAGTTCTCTAGAGCATTCTCATTTCAATTGAAATGTGTGCCAAGTGTGAGTTCTATAATATTTTTCTTATGAATATATTACACTATCACGAGTAAATATCAACATACATATAATACATTTCTCGTTAATTTACCGCTATACACACTGAATCAAAATTATATAAATCACAGTTTAGATAGAATGAAGGAGAATCGCAAGCCAAGCTGCTTGCGTGAGGTAACTTGAGCGTCTGAGGTCGAGGAATGACTTCCACCCTCCATGAGCACAGGTTTGGGGGTGACGGTAGGAGCCGTCTGTCACCCTGGCAGAAGCAGGCCCCGTTTCCGTAGTCAAGTTCGCGTTTCTGTGGTCCCCACACCCGAGTAGGGTCGGATTGAGAAAGATGGCCCTGGGTTGACCAAGGTGCGAGAGATATATATGCCTGTCAACCTTACATTCGGCAATCAAAAGCGACTCACAGGCACCATGCGTTTTAGTTGGTTCGAGTTCGAAATAATCTCTCCCACCGACTCCGGCCGGGGGTATCCGTGGGAATTTTTCGCAAGTACAAAAAAGATAGAATAGGTGTAACTCACACTAGGCCTTAATGCCTAGTGTGTGTGTAGCCTATTTTGTCAGTGTATTTTGTATATTGCCTATAGAATATTTGGCATACTAATTTGTTCGATAAGCTCAATTAATTCTAAAACCAAAATTACAAGCTACGATTTGAAATCTAGCGGACATTAGATATGTTTTATGAGTATCTAAACATTATTATCAGATAATAAAGTATTTTTATGGAACTTACACTAGGCACTTTGACCACCGCCGATCGTAAATTTATTTAGCTGTAAAACTAGTGTAAATGTAAAACTATTGTATGTTTTTATTGTACAATTTATTTTTATTGTTTTAATAAAACTATGTAGACATTAACATGATATTAAAATACATATGACACGTATACGAATTATTATTTAAAGTAATATTAATTGCATAATTTATTATTATTGTTATTTGTTATATTGTGATTATTATCTTAGATAAGTTTTGTAAATATGTTTTTGAAATGGGCTGTGAAATTAAATTGTGTGCAAAATCTTGTGAAATGAAGTGTCATAATAATTGGAAAATTGTAAATAAATTATTTTTAAGTAAATTATAAATGTGTCTTATTGTTTTATTGATTAAATTACTGTTCAAAATATTTATATTTTTATATGAATTAAAACCCACATTTCACCAATCATTGAATTCGGTCCCACGTAATAGGGGGTGAGCCTATTGCTGTCTTCCGGGCACTACTGTGGACTCAAGCCAAGCATCTGACGCTGAGTCTGGCCTATATTTTTTTTATACCACTTAGGTGGCAGACAAGCACATGGCCCACCTGATGGAAAGTGGTTACCGTTACCGGATATATCCGGCCATATCAGATGGCGTCACCTTCGCTGGTGCTTGTCTTAGAGTCTATTAACCTGTTTACTTAGTCAAAGGTGCTTGTCAATCTTGACGTTGACATATGCATTGAAAGTATATTTTTTGTGATTTTCTCAATAAAAATGGATGGTATTTAAACGTATATCAAAAAGAGTACATTTTGTACGACAAAATAATCCAAATTCACATCAAAAATACTGATTGAGCACCAACAAACTACTGCAAGTAAGTAGTTAGTTAGCAACCAACCAACCAACCAATTATAAAAAAAAATTACCACAAAGACATAAGGCTCCCGCCTTAGTCTTCTAACCTAACCTATCCATTTCGGGGTGGGTGGTGATCATTCTGAACTTAATTAGATGCACAATCAGTATTTTTACTGAACGCGAAAATATTATCTAATAAAAATGTGCTCCTGTATGACAATGACGAATTTAAAAGAAAAGATAAAGAAGAGATATGGTCCCCTACATAAAAATCATCAGGTTTGAAATGGCGCCTACATATTCAAGCAGACGAATTTGTTATCCAGTTTTTGATACGCAGGGCTTAATGTAGGTATAGCATCCGTCTTTTCTTATCAGTAGGGAAACGATGAGGATCTTTCTTTTTACACTGAAATGCACACACAGCGTCATTGTTTTTCCACATAAGACTTTTTTCTTTATTTACTAACAATTTGTATGAAATTTGACAGCAATACAATACCAGCGATAATGCGCCACCTATCGAGATAAATAAGTAGTGTGTCTCCTCATTACAAACAGTCAATAATAAATACATCTAATACATATTTTCTTAACTTGAAACACAGAATTTCAAAGCTAAAGTGGTTCTGCCGTAGAAACGAAAGCCTAGTACAGGTGGTACTGAACGCGACCGCTACGCAGGAGTTCGATCCCCGCTCAGTGCAAATATTTGTATGTATAAAAATGGGTATTTGCAGTCTAAATATTTCTATGTATAATTTGTTTTTTTTTACAAAAAAAAAAGTATCTAAGTATGTTTATCCGCATTCTAGATTCCATAACACAAGCTAAGCTATGCTTACCATGAGTCTAGATAGTGTTGCGTGGAGTGTTGTAGAATATTTAATTATTGATTCTCTGAGCTTTTTCCCATTGTCACACGGTATGTGTAGGTAATGGTGACCCTCTTTTCTGAGACTTTGCCTTCAGCTTACCATCAGGCAAGGCGAAGTCTAATTGACGTGTTCTATATATAAAACAAAAAAAAAACTCATTTGGGGTCGGCTATCCAGTCTTACTGTGATGCGGATAAACTTCAATATTTTCCGAGAAGCGACTACCATTTTACCTCCACAACCAATTGGCGATAAGAAGTTCTGCAGTTAGACTAGTCAGCTTTTCGTAGGCTCCAACCACCTGTAACGACTGTCATAGATGTTCGTATGAAGACCAGGACCGACAGCTAACGTACTCTCTGAGGGACGACCAGTTCCATGATTTAATAGCTTAAAGGCCCGAACAGTTGTATAGTGGTGCGAGTTCCAAACAGCCACACCGCTACCATCCTGCGTCCTGACTTTTGGCCGACGGGGGTGAAGTTTCGGCGCTTCCGAGGACGCCTGCCGACACGCGACACCCCGCCCCGTGACACGTCGACGTCATTACGTGTGTTTTAGGTTAAGATATATTATATGTATTTTTAGTGTTAAGGTATTTATTTATGGGCCGTAGAATAAGTTTTTTAACAACTTGTAACTTTTCTATTATTGCCTGAAATAAATGATTTATTATTATTATTATTATTATAATTATGAATTCACACCGCAAAAGTTTAAAAAGGTCGGAAAAAGTACGAAATAAAAAGGCTCTTTTGCAGAGTTATTGAATAAGTATAATGACTCTTTTAATTTAATTTTGAACTTTAATTGCATACGCTTAAAGGCTTAAATGTTATGCCATTTTTTGCAGTGTCTGTGGTATGAAAGCTTTTGCTTTGATATAATTAAGGGCCAGATCGACGCAGGAGACGCTGGTTTGATTGCCGTTTACACCACGAAACAAGTTGTAAACTTGTTTATAAAAAACTTGTAGAAGACTAATCAAAACACAATAATACTTGTTTTATACATGTATCTCAGATACTTTTTCGTTCACATAGGATGTATAGTCAACAAGTTGTAAACAAGAACAAAACACAATTGCGTTCACACTGTAGCCTGTGACATATTGCAACTTGTCAAGTACATGTTTTATACTTAGGTGAAAACGAGGGGTTAGGCTCAGTGTCAATATTTGTATGCCTGATACAAGTAATTGCACTGAGTATAAGCGGCAATCCAACCCGCGCCTCCTGTTTAGCAGTCACATTCACTACTTACCTCCAAACCACAGAGAATTCAGAAGAGACAATTGTGAATTCTGCCATAAAATATGACGTCAAAAATCAGTCGATCTTAACGCTGATTACTCGCTAATATTGATGATAAGAGTAATAAATAATTAATAATTACTAGTGATGGGATCATGACCGATCACGTTTCATTGTTGTACAGATAATATCAGTACTCGGGTTCTTTAACCTTTTTTTCTTTGACTTTAGAGTTGCAATGTGTCACACCTAAATGAAGTTCGCATGAAGTGGCTATATTGCCATAGTCCGATATAGCCACTTCATGCGCGCGTATTCGATGATCGAACTACAATATAGGGTGCCGATAGCCAGTGTTCAGCCCCACTTGACAATTGGTAAAACGTTTATAGAATAGAATAGATTGATGATGATGAGCCGCGGCCCACCTTTTCGGAGGATCATCCATGAGAGATGGAGGTAAGTACATTTCACCCCTGTCCTCTAAATCCTCTAGAGAAACTCACTTTGTTTGTGTCGACGAGCACCGTTTGTGTGTCGACTGGTTCGGTGCCGTTTTCGACACCTGGCTACATTTCACTCGGGTCCTCTAGAGTCCATTAGAGCCACTAGAGTAAATCATAAGATATTATTAACATTAAACAATGCTTCAATGTATGGGTTTGATGACGCTCGATTGAGTAGACATTATATTAAACTAGCTATTAGAATTAGATCTGATCACTATCCACCAGCAAAGTTTGTATGTCTGATGATTAAGCTTATTCTCCTAACTGTACTGAATGCCATAAAATTGAAGATTATGCAACATTTTCTTATGGATTGTAACTGGAATAAAGATGAGCGTGGGGCGCTGCTTCACGAGCTAAAAGTAAATGCTCTTGATGTGGGTCTAATACAAAGTATTATGAGTTATCCAAAAACTATGTACCTGATTACAATAGTTCAGCAATGATTAATTATAATAAATGTACCTAAACTGTAGCAATTAGTGTAAGATTGTGTCTCGTATTATGAATTAAGGTACAATGGGGTTGACATATCCTCACTGGATCAAAAGAATACCGTGGCCATAATAAACTCGTGTTGTGTTTCCGGCGGTGAGTAGGGTAGCCAGAGCTCACTGGAGAGTTTTTGTGCTGTCAGTGGGAACAACCCTTGGTGAAATTTTTACATTTTGTTTAAAAGCATTACAAAAATTTAGACAAAGCAGGACAAGCCCATATTGCTTGTCCTGCTTTGTCTTCTGTACTGACAGCGCAATAACTCTCTGTATTTAAAGGGTCGGCGGCGCTAGTGTGACTCCCCTGGTTATATATACATATTATATAGACCACGGTAACCACATAACATCAGGTGGGCCGTGTGCTTGTCTGCCACCTTAGTGGTATAAAAAAAATACGTTTCAATACTATGCTATTATATCATACTAACGATTTGCCACTTGTCTAAAGGGACCTTTTTCAGATTGTTATTTGATTGCCGTAACCTCCCAAGCCGAGAGGTAAGCCTACGCCAGAGCCTCTTTCTCTTAATTAGCAGGTGCACTGACTAGAAAAACAAACAAATAACCGGATAATAAACCTCGTTTTTTGAAGTCGGCTAAAAATCAGTCGATCTCATCGCTGATTACATTCTAATTATCTATAGAAATGCAATGATAAGTTCCGTATCAATTACTCGTGATGTGATTATGACGTATCACGATTTGTTATTTAATTGATAATGTCTATGTTAGGGTTCCTTAACCTTTTTATATGAATAAAATCAGTAGAAAGAAATTGTGATACGACCAAGATACGACTATACTTTCGGCACGGCACGCTATGAGGGCCGAGACACGACTGGTTGTTCTCGTTTTTTTCTTTTTGGTGTGTGAAGTTTATTTTCTTCTGTGCCAGTCTCACCATATTCTTCTTTAGTTATTCGTCTAACAGTTCGTTGTTCAATATTAAGGGCACTTAGTCTAACCACAGATTAAGAAATAGTTATGGTCTAATGAAACAATACAGTCTAGGGAAAAGTGGCATACGACCACGGCTATCCTTGATATTTTCTTGTTTAATACTTTTTAGATTGAGCTTTTTCAGAAGTCGGGTTTTAATTTTATATAGTTTCTATTATGAAAGAAAGATATTTTACTTAACCCCGAGTTCGTTTAGCGAGGCTTGAAAAAGCTTCGGTCAACGTAGGGACCTCCATTTTCCATTTGCCAACATCTGGAATCCTTCCTAGATACCATCTGGATTTCTTACCATACAGGAGGATGTAGTCAATTAAAGTACTGAATATAAAAAAAGAACTAAACAGCTGACCTATATGATATGTGTAGGTATTATTAAAATGATAACACTATCAGTCAAGTTAATCTTAATCAGTAATTACTTGATACATAAATCAGTAAATGTTTAAATCGATCTTTATTTGGATTGAAGTATTAATTAAAAATTATAAACAATAGATTACTTCAAAAGGAAAGGATAAAAATATACTTTATCTAGATTATATTATCCATACATCACGTCAGAATGGGTGCAGTCTAGAGAAGTAGAACTAAGGATTTATTTAGTGAGTTTCTTCCATTCATAACAGCGGAAAGAAACTTTCTAAATACAGCTTCGATAAGTTAGCTGAACTATATGGCACGCATGGGGCCACTGCCACCCACTTCTGACACAAACTATATATTCGTACTAGTTTATCAAGACACTATAGTAACTGACTTAAAATTAGGTACCTATTTGATTGACTAGTCAAATTAGCAACTTTTTACATATATACATATATTCGCGCCTCCGTTCCCGAAGGGTTAGGCAGACGTGATACAACACCCACATTTCACCATCATCGAATTCGGTCCCACGTAATAGGGGGTGAGCCTATTACTGTCTTCCGGGTACTAATGTTGACTCAAGCCATGCATCTGAGGCTTGTACGACACCGTATGGGAAGAGATGGGGTGGTCCAAATTCTACTCTGCCGGCAACCACGCGGCTTATATAAGTTAAATTTAATGTTATTTTTTGCAGTGTCTGTGCCATTACAGTGGTTTTGCTTTAGTGGAATTGAGGGCCTGCTTGACGGATCATTCAATCAGATGCTTTTTCACACCTCGCTTAAAAAACCAGAGCCGGAGAGAATGGCGAAAGAAGGAAATACGTGTACTAACTGGTAAACAATTCTAAGACATTATGGTGCGCCAGAGAAAACAGTCATCGAACCGCTCTTGGTTTGTAGAAGAGAGAGTGATTAATTGGAAGAGTTCAATATGGCAGAGACGGTAAAGGACAAAAGACTGACAGAAAGACGCTATATGTTATATCTACCTAATTGTTCGCACGTGCACAGACGTCACGAACGTGCATACCGACTGTACCAATATAAATACCAAATATTCCAATGTCTGATCAGATAGGCTATTTCACTTAGGGTGCGTTCCCACGAGACGATTTCACACCGTATTTTTTTTTTACACTACTTCGGTGGCAGACAATCACACGGCCCACCTGATGGAAAGTGGTTACCGTGACCTATGGACGTGTGTAACACCAGTGGAGTCACATCCGTGCTGCCGATCCTGTAAGAACAGAGATTGTATTTACGCTATTCCTGCGCTGACACTTAACGCTTAACACTATAGCTGTCTTTATTTTCCATTTCACACGCGTGGGGTGCTAGTGCCGTCAGTAGGAAGACCAAAAGTTTGTCCTGCTGTTTTTTCTATTGACGGCACAGAAACTCTTCATGCTTACAGGAGTGACAGCGCGAGTGTGACTCCCTTGGTTTTGCATACGTCCATAGGCCACGATAACCACTTTCCATCAGGTGGGCCGTGTGCAAGTTTGCCATCTAAGTGTTATAAAAAAAACACTTCAACGCTGGGTCACTCTTATCAAAAACAACGAAAAGTCAAGCGGGGTACCACAGGGTACGGTGTTAGGACCCATCAGTCACATTTGGCTGTTGCGCGGTCTGCTTTTAGAAGCTGTCTTTGTGATATCACAGTAAGAACCAAGACGTACCGCGAGGGGATTATAAAAGTCACAAGTTCCTTCACAAATCTCTGGTTAGGCTGTCCTCTTGAGGTAGGAAAGTCAAACGGCAGTCACTCCAATGATAGCTGCCGATTATTGGAGCAACTGCCGTTAAAGTCAAATTTAAAGGATGAGAACAAGAAGAGGATGCCCGGGTATCGGGGAAAATCCACTAATGCGACCAGAAACCACGCTAAGATGAGGAACGAATATGTAACCTTGGTAATATTGAAGGTTGCCTGGAAGAAATGTCTTTTGCGATAAGGCCGTCCATTGTACACTAAACTGTATATACATGCTTCCTACTAGTCTCTGCTGTAAATGTATTGGTGTACAATAAAGTGTTATTACTATTCATCTATCTATCTAACCTATCCTGCTACTTCCTACAAATATTATAAACTAGCTGACCCACCCCAACTTCGCCCCTCCCGTGGCATATTTAGAAACCTTATATCAGCCCTTAAAGACCATAATTTTTTAAGACTTCAAATGATGTATGGAAATCTGCCAGATTTGTTGACATTTTATAATCAATGCTTGACTCCCGTAAGTAGCATCGTGATAATATATAGCCTAAAACTTTCGTCGAGAAACGGACTATTCAATACAAGATTTTTTTTCAATTCGAACCAGTCGTTCCTGAACTCTTCAGCTTTAAATAAAAGTATAATAAGTGCTCCAACAGTGAACTGTTTCAAAAATAGACTTGACAAACATTTAAATAATTAAGAACACAAGTGCAGTGATATACACGTATCAGCTCGTAGAGCTGCTAGTGTATCAAATAATAATAATAATAATAATAGATGTGAAAA
The DNA here is from genome assembly GCA_963662185.1 of Eilema griseolum. NCBI lineage: Eukaryota > Metazoa > Arthropoda > Insecta > Lepidoptera > Erebidae > Eilema > Eilema griseolum. The sequence goes on along the minus strand of OY759242.1, from coordinate 23,612,987 downwards.
TTTGTAAAAATGTTTGGATGTTTGTTCTGATCATATCTGTTAGATCTGACTACGGGAATAGGTTCCCGTAGATCGGTGGGTCGGTTTTTATTAAGTGCGCCGGCCGCCCACATGTCCGCGCAGTGAACCATTGCCGCAAGCAAGGTGGCGTGAGAACTCTCACTCCCAGGGCCGCCACAACTCACATCTCGGCGTCTCCCACGCCGGACACTCGTTGAGCGTGTGCAGCCCCGAGTCCTCGCTCGCGTTGCAGTGATGGCACTCGGACGTTGGCTCTTTCTCCATCCGACGCAAATACTGCCCGAAGCACCCGTGCTCGGTGATCATCTGCGTCAGACAGTATGAGAAGCTGCCGTGTGGCCTCTCTAGCCACTCCCCCATGATGGGTCTTACCGCCGCTATTATGGGGTCGTGGAGACTGTATAAAAACTTCTCACGAGGGATACCGCGGGCAGCAACCAGTTTTCTAATCATTTATTAGCAGTTATTGCACCATGTTCTTATAGATAGGTGCCATTAATCCAAAGGACTTTGGAACACTCGTCAGACATGACGTTATACGCAGCTGAAAATAATGAACTCACAACTATTCGTTCCGATAAAGCATATTTACAAAGATATTAACTTTGATTATGCTATTTCTGTCGTTTGAAATTGAAACGTGTGCAAATGCTTTAACGTTTGTGCGTTGTGAGTTCCGTAGATACATAATAAGTAAATGATGTGGTAGTCCTTGGTCTGAATGATTACCAGGTATACCAGGTATACATACATACTTCACGCCTTTATCTCCGAAGGGTTAGCCAGTGGTGAATTAACACTCACATGACACCATCATTTTATTCGGTCCCACGTAATAGGGAGTTTTTTTATACCACTTAGGTGGCAGACAAGCGCACGGCCCATCTGATGGAAAGTGATTACCGTGGCCTATGGACGTGTGTAACACTAGAGAAGCCACACTCGCACTGCCGTACCTGTAAGCACGGAGTTTCTGTGCCGTCATTGTAGAAGACAAAGCAGGGCAAGCCTTAAGTCGTCCCACTGACAGCACAAATTCTCCAGTGAGCTCTGGCTACCCTACTCACCGCTGGGAACACAACACGAAGTTATTATAACCGCGGTATTCTGTAGGGCGGAGGTACTTCCCCAGTCTGACTGCTCAATTGGGCGGAAATACCGCCGTGTAAGTCCTATGGGTAAGTTTATTTCCGTTTTCCTGGCTCTATTATTGCCTCGAGCCATGCATCTGAGACGGAGTCTGGGCTATATATATCTGTCTGATGTTAAACAGCCCTTTCCCTTAGTAGCCTTGTACGACACCGCATGGGAAGAGATGGGGTGGTCCAAATTCTACTCTGCCGGAAATTGGATTACTCTGTTAAGAAATTCTCTCCTCCGGGGTCCTCTACCAAATTTATATTTTGGTTTTATTTTTACTATTACGGGAAGGACTGCCGCCTGAACTCGTACAATGAACGCTTAAAACAGGTCATACTGCCAACTGCAAATGCAACTTTGTAATCCTATATATTTATATGGGATTACATAGTTATTTATGCATTTAGTAAATGACAGCTTTTCAATTATTGACCTGTCTTAAGATTTCATGGTAAGCCCACTGATCTCCTAACCCTGAAAGGTAAGCCTATGTTAGAGCTTTTTCCAGTGATCCACAGGTGTAGGTACTGACTGCAAGAGGAGATTAACTTGGGTCCCAAAGACAGGACCCTGCATACTCAATAAACGCATCAACGATTTTATTACAAAAATAAAACAATTATTGATAATAATCAGGATAATATTATACAGCTAATAATAATCAATGATTTATTAATGACACTGATAATATCATTGATTGATATAAAATGTCATATAAAACGCATAAAATAATGTAATAGTACTATGACAATAAGCCACGGATTTAATACATTACTTTCCCTCGTAAATATATTTAGTGGAGCTTTAGATAGGCTATGTTCACAATGCAAATTTTTCAACACAGTATTAAGTTTCGAACGAACAAAGAGTTACACGACGATAATGTTCATTGCAGATGCTTCCGCGTCCGCGGAAGTACAGACAGATCCGTATATAATTCCCAAATCAATTAATAATTCTGAGTGTCATCGAGATTCAAACGCGAAACGGATACTTAACATAACATAACATAACATAAACTCAAAAACTCAAACATAAACTTGTAGGAGGTAGGACACGGCGGTGTAGGAGGTAGGACACGGCGGTATATCCGCCCGATTGAGCAGTCCGACTGGGGAAGTACCTCCGCCCTACAGAATACCGCGGTTATAATAACTTCGTGTTGTGTTCCCAGCGGTGAGTAGGGTAGCCAGAGCTCACTGGAGAATTTGTGCCGTCAGTGGGAAGACTAAAGGCTTGTGCTGATTTGTCTTCTACTGACGGCACAGAAACTCTGTACTTACAGGGTTGGCAGCGCGACTGTGACTCCTCTGGTGTTACAGACGTCCATAGGCCACGGTAACTACTTTTCATCAGGTGGGCCGTGTGCTTGTCTGCCAACTAAGTGGTATAAAAAAAAAAAAACTCACGTCTATATCCCCGAAGAGGTAGGCAGAGGTGATAGCACCCACATTTCGCCAGTTTATGTTTAGGTCCCAATGTAATAGGTGGCGAGCCTATTGCTATTAACCGGGCACTTATAAACCTGCGATAAATACACACATAACTTCGAAAAGCATCGAAAAGTCATTGGTGTGTGCCATGGTAAACCTGGGATCGAATCCGAGACCTCGTCTCAGCAGTCCATTACCCATACCACTAGGCTACCGCGGTTCTTCGTTAAAATACTTCGTTTAAACGGAAAACATCGAAGTTCAACCAAATGCGCAGTTAGACTGATAAAGCGGATCTCAGACTCCGAGGTGAAGGCTTCGGATACGACTGAGATTAACGCCAAGATCGAGAAGACGAGGAGGGCCAGATCGAGAGAGATGGCCCTAGGTCGGCCGGGGTGCGAGGGATATGCCTGTCAACCTCATCTTCGGCAACCAACAACGACCCACAGGGAACGTGCGTTTTAATCGGTTCGAGTCCAACATAACCTCTCCCACCGGCTCCAGCGAGGGGGTATTCGCGGGGATTTTTCGCGCATAAAAGAAAATGCCTGATCGACACACATCACCATACGAGAATGTAACAGGTGCGAGCCTTTGTCTTGGGATGTATGTTTACTTTCGAATAGAGAAATGCTATCCGATAGTCGTCTTCTACAATATCCACAGGGGTGGCTCTAATCTCTCCAAGGGCCGCTTCCAATTCGATCGCCTATCTAAGATTAATTTCAATCACGATTTTTGAGAATCGATCGACGCTGAATCGGTATTTCAATATGTCTATCTCGCCACCAACACCCTAACAAAATAGCTGTCACTTTGGTATGTACAAACAGCGATGTAAAAGTGTCCATTCGTCCTCCAAAAGATCGATTAGACAAAAAGGATCAGTATATCGATGTATAGATTGCTTATTGAAATAGTAAAATCCAAAAACGGTTTAAATTATCAATCTTGGACAATACGGATATCAATCAATCAAAGAGTCAATTTCATTTATTCAGTTTAGGTACACAAAGAGCACATATGAACGTCAAAATTTTACTATTATGTCAAGAAATAATATAAAAATAATAAATAATGTAAAAATAATCAATTGGAAAATGATTCTTTCGCTGGTTCGGTAGGTTAGTTCTGCTGAGATATTACCAGCAAGAAATACAGAGAAAATATTAGAACTAGACTATCTTTTTTTCATTTTGCTTTAGTTTACAATTTATTTTGTGCGAGCCAGCAATAGACTTATGTTGACCACGCATTTACATCAATAAGATACTCATCTACTTTATAGCATAACCATAATATTACTTTATAGCATTAAAGTTTTTTTCACTTCTATTTTAAATTTATTTATTGGCATGTTAATCAATTGCTGAGGAATTTTATGAGATATTTTTATACAGCTGCCTACAAAGGAATTATAAATATGGATTGAGATTACATATGGAAGCAGCCGTAAACCAACACGGTGAACATATGCCAATGCACACTACAATGCCAGTTCAAGCAATCGGATAAACGATTTCAGTGATACTCTCAATGTCATCGAATCATTTGACACACTTAACAAATCACGTCTCAAAAGGCAGAGCAGAGACCTCTGGATGTCAAACTAGATTGTGTAATTATTTCCGACGTGTTGATGGCTCCAAGTGGTATGTATTTGATTTAGCGCTGTCAATCTCCACATGTATTATTCACGAATCTTTTGCATTGGAGTAAGCAGTTTTACGAGGAGGTATTTCCGTCCAATTGAGCAGTCCGACTGAGGAAGTACCTATACAATACAATACAATTTATTTATTTGTGAATCATAGGTTTGTGTACAGTTCTTATTCTAGGTTACATTAAAGTGCGCTATGTCCTACCATGGAATATGGTGTACAAATTAAATTTACAGTAACATTCATAATATAAATATTGATTACTTTACAATGTCATGCGAGAGAATTGTCATTGAGGAATTCGTCAATGGTATAGTAAGCGTTATCTGCTAAAGTTTTAATTAGCTTACACCTAAATACGGTAACATTTTCAAGTCGGATCTTCGCAGGTATCTTGTTGTAGATAGAGGTTGCCATACAAAACACACTACGACATAACAATTGGGTTTTACTTGGCACGACTTTTAAGTTACCCTCACGCCTAGTACCTGGTGAATTAGCGATAAATAAATGAGGGTTGCTTTTCACAAATGTAGCTACCTCAATTAAATACATTCATGGAACTGTCAAAATACCCAACTCTTTAAATTTATTCCTGCATGATTCCCTTTTCTTTAAACCTATCATACAACAAGTACTCGCAATTTGTCAATTGCCCCAAAATATTATGCCATACCTGAGAATGCACTCCACATGGCCATAATATGCCGTAAGCGCAAATCGGTCAACGGTTAGTTGACCGATTTGCTACCTGAGACAATTTATACAGAGCAAAAGAGAATTGATATATTCTTGTACAAAGATTATCAATATGTAGTTTCCAATTTAGTTTTTCATCTATTGTTAGTCCCAAAAAGCGCGTTGAGTCAATAGGTACCAATCAATGTCATGTCTAAATATTTAACCTGGATGGAGTATCCTATCGGTTTGTCTTCGCTTGAAGTCCATAATGTGTGTTTTTATTAAATTAATTTTTAAATTATTAAATGTCAGCCAGCTTTCAATTGATGTTGGTTGCGCCGATAGTAAAATTTGTATTTTCCCGCTCAATAGTAGTAGTATGTCGAATGGTTCGAGTCATCTCTCAATTGATTGACACTGAACACACGCTTCCTATACCCATCTCCCTCCCGCACTACCTTTAAAGTGAGATAGCAATAGTTTTCGCCCCGACCAATTGTTGAAATGGCCGCATCTTCACTTCCGCATTGAACTAGAATAATCAATGGCGGCGGCGCGCGCGACTCTCAGAAATTAATAATATTTGTTGGATTTTAACCGCTTTCATAGACCTTTACCGATCGGATTGTGCCTCTCGTGTCCCTCAAGTGATTTAGTGAGGTGGGCAGCAGCTCCTGAGCCAGGAAGAGAAGACCGGTGCACCGGCTCCGACAGCACGTGGCGTCATAAAGGTTAGTGCATCCTCTCCTAATTTCTTGGGTTGCATTCACTGCCTAAACCACCTCCGCGGCAACCCGATCACCTATCTTGTTTGTTGTGTAAAGTGTCATCTGAAATATTTAGCTTCACCCCCCCGCAGAATACAGTCCACTAGCTCACGTGGCGTGAGAATCGCGCCACCAGATGTCAATGTTTTAACGATGTCAAGTTCTAAATTATTATGGTTCTCATTGATAAACAGAATAATGCTATCATCTGCAAATAATGTCATAGAATGTTCAGTTATATTTGGCAAGTCGTTACTATATATTAGGAAGAGAAGGGGTCCGAGATCACTTCCTTGGGGAACACCACAGTGTACCTGTTTCCTATCATAGGCAATAACTATATCGATTCGCGTTTTAGTGCATATTTTATTGATATGAGTAATTTGTGTTCTATTATTTAGGTATGATTTTAATAATATTTGAGCATTTCCTCTGACTCCGTAACTATAAAGTTTGCTGCGTTTGCGTTTGTTTAGGTCAGCAGCTTGAGGCATGAAGCAAGAATTGGATTTTTTATACATTATATTGTGAGGATATCGTGATCTACTCTGTCAAAAGCTTTTGACATATCTAAATATAGAGCTGTGACTTTTTCCTTGCGTCAACTGCTGTTGTAGCTTTAGACAAGAAATTATAAATTGCCATATTTATAGTTCTATTTTTACGAAAATTGAACTGTATTTCGGATAATATGTTGTTGGTCTCAAAATAGTTGGACAGTCTATCGTAAACAACCCTCTCAAAATTTTTTGCTACTACTGGGATTAAAGCAATAGGTCTATAGTTATTTATTTCTTTTGAATCTCCCTTTTTGAGTAATGGTTTGACTATAGATATTTTAAGTTTCTCTGGAAACACACCCTGCAGCATAAATAAATTCATTATATGGCACAACACTGGAGAAACCGTCATAGCCACGTCTTTAAGTATCTCAGTAGATATATCGTCATAGCCTACAGAGTGCGTACTAGTGTGGTCAGCAGCTTGAGGCATGAAGCAAGAATTGGATTTTTTATACATTATATTGTGTGCTATGTCATTATTACCATTTATTTTGTCAATTGTTGTAAAATAATTATTAAAGGCATTAGCTACGTCATTGGGATTGGTTATCAATATATCGTCCACGAGTAGCTGTGATACATTTTGGGCAGGTTGGTTGTGTAAACTATCATTAATAATTTTCCATGTAGCTTTAGACTTACATTTTGCCATTTTTATTGGGTAGTCATTTTGTGATCTTTGAGTAAGTGCAATAACTTTTTTATATCTCTGTGAATATGATTTTTGAATTTGCCTGTTGTGAGAAGTTGGGCATCGTCTGTATTTCCACAGCAGTTCTTGTTTGATTTTACTAATTTTTTTAATGCCTTTAGATACCCATTTAAGTTTTCTATTTAGCGTAATTCTAATTATTTTATAAGGAAAGCATAGATTTATAGTGTTCGGCAAAAATCTCATGAAATTGGTCAAATGCACAACTGGCGTATCTTCTTCAAATACATTTTGAAACGATAATTTACTAAGACATGTCTGTAATATTTGTTTATTCTCTACACTATAGTCACGATTAAATTTATACCAGCTAGATATTCTTGCTACTCTTTTTACAGGAAATTTGATAATTTGTGCTGTATGGTCGGAAACAGCAAGTTCAATTATATCACCCGTGCTACCTCGAATGTTGTGTATTCTGTTATCGAGACCTGTACTTTTCGCTAACCTTGTGGCTTGTTTAAATTGAAACTTAAGATTATATGACAATATTAGATTTTGTAAATGTTTTGATGTATTTGTGGGTTTAAGAATGTCAATGTTAAAATCACCGCACAATAGTACTTTAAAACCATTCCTAAAAGAGATCTTTGTAAGGATTTGCTCAAGTTTAATAAAAAATATTCTGAGAAGTTTTTAGTGGCTCCACGGAGTTCCCGCCTTCGTCCTATAGAATACCCGGGCCATAATAACCATGTGTTGTGTTCCCAGCGGTGAGTAGGGTAACCAGATCTCACTAGAGAGTTTTTGTGCTGTCAGTGGGAAGACCATAAACTTGTCCTGCTTCGTCTTTTACACTGACAGCACAGAAACTTTCTGTGCTTACAGGGTTGGCAGCGCGAGTGTGACTCCCTTGGTTTTGCAGACGTCCATAGGCATCGGTAACCACTTTCCATCAGGTGGGCCGTGTGCTTATCTGCCACCTAAGTGGTATAAATACAAAAGTGGCAGTCCTCTAGCTAAATCCTGGCATACACTTTTCTCTTCCTCTACTTTCGAGGGTGCTAAGGGGCCCTGTCAACATCTCCAGGGCTCAAGACATCCTTACCTGCACGCGGTGCACCTGCTAACAAACAACAGCTCAAGCGAATATGCTCAGTCCCCGGCAATAGGCTCGCTACCTCGCTATCGAAGTAACTGGCGACACATAACATAACATAACATAACCTCACGCCTATATCCCCGAAGGGGTAGGCAGAGGTGCTAGCACCCACATTTCGCCAGTTTATGTTTAGGTCCCAATGTAATAGGTGGCGAGCCTATTGCCATTAAACGGGCACTTATAAACCTGCGATAAATACACACATAACTTCGAAAAGCGTTGAAAAGTCATTGGTGTGTGCCATGGTAAAACCTGGGATCGAAACCGAGAACTCGTCTCAGCAGTCCATTACCCATACCACTAGGCTACCGCGGTTGACGAAACATGGGCGTTATAAGCGGCTCTGTCCACCCCTTTGGGAATAAAAGCGAACTGTGTATCGGTGTGCATGCTTACATCTAAGTCGACCATTACCAGTACACCCTCGCGTCATATACCTGTACCGTCAATCTTCTTTTGTCCATCCTCTCCACGTGTCCAATCTATCTAAACATCCCTTTCTCTACCTTTTTTCTTACTTTTTTAGGATCACATACATACATAATCACGCCTTTATTCCCGGAGGGTTAGGCAGAGGTGAATTAACACCCACATTTCATCAATAAATTTAGGGTTCCGTACCTGATAAGGAAAATAAACGGAACTCTTATAGAATCACTTCGTTGTCTGTCTCTCTGTCAAGACCATTTTCTTAAAAATGCGTGAAAATATCGAATTGAAATTCATACCACATACTTAGGTCTATAACGTCTTGAGACTGTGCAAAAATCGAAGTTCTAAGTCAATGAATTCAAAATATAGTACGGTTTATATTGCTCAAGCTATGGAATCCTCGGTGCGAGTCCGACTCGCACTTGACCAGCTTTTTTTAAAGAGAATATTAGCAACCAAAATTAATAATATACCCTCTAAATCCACCAGGTAAGCTAAATTGCTTGTGTTAGGAGTGGGTTCACGTCAGTAGTGTAATGACCAGGATTCAAACCCCAGACCTCTAGATCGTAAAGCCGACTCCTTAACCACTGAGCTACCGTCGCTTGTAATATTATATCCGGACACTATTGTTAACTCGAGCCATGCATCTGAGGCTGAGTCTCGGCTGTACATATCTGTCGAATGTAACACAGCCCTATTATTTAGTCGCCTTGTACGACACCGCATGGGAAGAGATGGGGTGGTACGAACCCAGGACCTCTCGATCATAAAGCCAACTCGTTAACCATTTAGCTACCATCACTTCTCGGTCTTAGTCACGATTTTAGTCACTAGGTACTAGGTACATCTACCATACCACATTATACCACTTGGTTCATCGCCACTCCAAGGAACTCCTATTAGGGTTATTCTATTTATACAACTCGGGTCATGTTACTAATAGGTCAGGAGTACTGGACTGGTCACTCGTCACTGTCTGCAAGGAAATTACATAATGGCGCTCAAACCTAAAGTGATACATCCTCTATAAAATATTATATAACTTTCTGTATATGCTCCAGTTTTGTTTAAATAACCTTGTATTAAACAAAACAGTAGATACAAAATATATATAATATATTATTATTTAAAAATTAGCTACCTGATATTGTCGGAATATTACGCGAATATGGTTGCACATTTGAATAAAACTGACATAACGGATTCTATGACCATGGCTGCTGAAAAGTAGTCGAATTGGATCAATGTAGATAATAAACCAGCTTGACCACTTCGACTTGGTGTAAAGACGGGCGTTAAGCCTGGTTGACAATCCCATACTCGCAGGTAGTGTGGAACCTCTCAGCCTTAGAAGAGACTATGCCGGGCGGGAGCGGCAGCGGGAGCGACGAAGGATCGCAAGACAAGCTGCCCGCGCACGAAGGCAACTCGGGCGTCGGAGGTCGATGAACGACCTCCGCCCCCCATGAGCGCCGGCCTGGGGGCGACAGGTGAAGCCGCCTGTCACCCTGGCAGAAGCAGGCCGCGGCGGTGGCGCGCGTGGCGCGCCTCCCCGTTTCCGGGGACGAGTTGGGGACTCTGTAGTCCCCACACCCGAGAAGAGGGCCATATCGTGAGAGATGGCCCTGGGTCGGCCGGGGTGCGGGGATATGCCTGTCAACCTCACCTTCGGCAACCAAAACGACCCACAGGCGGCGTGCGTTTTAGTCGGTTCGTGTCCGACATAACCTCCTCCACCGGCTCCGGTGGGGAGGTATCCGTGGGGATTTTGCGCACGTAAAAAAAAGGAGGGACTATGCCTCGCTGTGTGTGTTCTACCGCCTATACAATGGTTTGTGCTCTAATGAATTGTTTGACATGATGTCCACAGCAACATTCTGTCATCGCACCGCTCGCCATAAGCAGGGAATTCATCCTCACACATTTCGACCTAAGCCAGTGCGCACTGTGCGGTATGAAAGAAACTTCATTCCTCGCAAATTGAAGCTGTGGAATGAACTCCCTGCTGCGATTTTCCCAAGCACCTAAAATATGGGGTTTTTCAAGAGGGGCATTAGAAGATTTCTTCAGGGTCGGCAGCACAAGTGTAACGCCCTTGATGTTGCACACGTCCATAGGCCACGGTAACCACTTCATATCAGGTGGGCCGTGTGCTTGTCTGCCACTTAAGTGGAATAAAAAAATTAAAATTAAAATATACCATGAAATAAGTCGTAATTGAACCTGTCTCCTTTTGCATGCACCTTTCAGTTTTTCTTGTTTTAAGCATTTTATGTCAGTGTTAGTTATTTTAAAGTAAAGTAAACATCCAAATTAAATTAAAAAAAAATATTTTAGACATAATAAGCTATTTAAGTAACTTATTTTACATTAGTTAAATAAACTAATTTTCACCATAGCATAAATCAATAAAAAAACACCGTAAAATTTTTATAATGCCGTTCGGAATTCTGCGAATGAAGTTATTTTTCGTTTACCGCCGTAAATCCGTATGTAGGACAAGTATGTCCGTAAATATTGAAATATAGAATAATAAACCTTACTAAGCAGATAAGAACACGCATTAATTACTTTATTGTTCACTGTCTTAGTATATTAAAACGTTTTATATCACGCTTAACCTACTGACCATTTAATTGTTATATTATACCTACATGTTGTTACTGCTTTCATCCGCGGTTTCCTCCACGTGGGATATAATACATTATTGTTATTAGCTCCGACTTCCTGCATCATGGGAATTCATATGGGGTTCTTCAAGAAAGGCATTAGGTTTCTACAAGGCCGGCAGCACGAGTGTGACGCCCCGGGTGCTACACACGTTCCTACATACTTACGCTACGGCCACCAACTTCCATCAAGTGGGCAGTGTGCTTGTCTGCCACCTAATTGGTGGCATTGATGGCAGACACCACACCTAACTAACGGGTAATTGGAGCCTTAAAAAGTGCTTCGATATTGGGTTATGGAGATGGCAGTCACCTCATGCTTCAGTTAGACTGGTAAAGCGAATCCCAGAATCCACTTAGTAAAGCTAACTTTTGCATTTTGTATTTAAACTATCATGGTCACTCACATCAGTATCAAAATAAACGGGATATTTACCATGTTTCATTGTTTTGAGTTTCCGATATTTCGGCGCTGTTGCAAGCACCATGATCACGGAGGAACTGGAGTAGTGGCGGTGAACCGAGAAAAAGTTTTTTCCTAGGAGTAATTATATCGATTCTAGTTCTCTTTCTAGTTCTTTTACTACGCGTATCTGCACTACTATTGGTTTCACTCTCACTACAAACTCGAACCCGATCTCGATCACGTTCACGACACACGATGCTTACTGTATCCACTCGCGATTTTGTTTTGGCTTTTTCCCGGTTGTTTTTGCAAAGAACAATGAAACATGGTAAATATCCCGTTTATTTTGCATTTTGGAATGAAATCGGAAAAAAATAATCATTCAGGACGGGATTTGAAGCCGGCACCAGTCCCTTTTAGGAGCTCTACTTATCTACTTTGATAACTAGCCTATATACTTCCTTGATCTCATTCAAAACTCTCGTCTCTATGGTTTAAAAAAGGAGGGGGACCCATTTTTTTCTTTTTTACGTGCGCAAAATCCCCACGGGTACCTCCCCACCGGAGCCGGTGGAAGAGGTTATGTCGGACTCGAACCGACTAAAACGCACGCCGCCTGTCGGTCGTTTTGGTTGCCGAATGTGATGTTGACAGGCATATCCCTCGCACCCCAGCCGACCCAGGGCCACCTCTCACGATCTGGCCCTCTTCTCGAGTGTGGGGACTACAGAGTCCCCAACTCGTCCCCGGAAACGGGGAGGCGCGCGAGGCGCGCCGCCGTCACGGAAGGGAGGGACCCTGGAGCTATCTAACGCAATTCTTATGAAGTAGCGATCATCATTCACTGAGCCTTTTCGCAACTCAATTGGGGTCGGCTTTCCAATATAACTGTGATGCAGCTAAACTTCGATATTTTCTGTGAAACGACTGCCATCTGACCAGCACAACCAATTGGCGATATCGAAAATTCTGTAGTTGTACTAATCTACCTTTCTAGGGCTCCAATTACCCGTAATAACTGGACGGTATAGATGTTCATATGGAATCATTCAGGCCCATGCAAATATGCAAAAGTTAACTTTACTAAGTGGTAATTACACACTTTTTTTATACAATTTAGGTGGCAGACAAGCACACGGCCCACTGATGGAAAGTGGTTACCATTACCTATGAACGTGTGTAACACCAGTGGAGTCACATCCGTGCTGCCGACCCTGTAAGAACAGAGATTTTGTGCCATCAGTGTAGAGGACAAAGCAGGACAAGCCTTTGGTCATCCCACTGACAGCACAAAAACTCTCCAATGAGCTCTGGCTACCCTAATCACCGCCGGGAACACAACACGAAGTATTCTGTAGGGCGGAGGTACTTCCCCAGTCGGACTGCTCAATTTGGACGGGAATACCGTCGTGTCCTACCTCCTGATAAAACTCCTGATAAAGCTTTACTAAGTGGTAATTACACACTTGAGCTGTTTGGGGTCGAGACGCTGGAATCATGGGGTCCAAGTCCCGTCTTTTGATTAAAGACATATCTAAAAACTATTCTAATAGAGACTACCCGTGACCAGAGGGCTGATTTATTCCTTGCGCAAAGGTTTGGTTTTGTCATTCAACGTGGCAATGCCGCCAGCCTTCTGGTCACCTTCCCAGCTGACATACATGGGGAGGAATTTGTTAATTCCTGAACTTGCAGGTTTGTATAGGTATATTCTGTATTGTTTTTATATTTTCACTTAGATAATTTCAAAATTATAAGGAATCGTCACTGTATATAAGACGCTCATACCTCTTACCTCCGTACCAAGTTTTCACATAAAAAGTTATAGGGAGGGATGATCACGTAAGTAGACTACAGAAAGAATAAGATTACAGAATGTATCCAGATTATTCTGCCCTAGTCTAGATAGCACCTATACAGCTAAAGGGGACAAGAGACAAGACATTATCTATTTGTCTAGATCAAGATACGTCACGAGCCGCTTGACACCGCTTTATAATAGACCTGACACATTTAGAATCATTTTATCTATTTAAAAAGCTTAGACTATTTACAAACTCAACAAAATAAATATACCATAAAAAAAATACAACAAGCCGAGTGGTTCCCGGCAGAGTAGAATTTGGGCCATCCCATTTCTTCCCATGCGGTGTCGTACAAGGCGACTAAGAGATAGGGCTGTTTAACATCAGACAGATATTACAGCCGAAACTCAGCCTCAGGTGCATGGCTTGAGTCAACAATAGTGCCCGGATGTAATAAGTGTCGGTAGCTTAGTGGTTAAATAGTCGGCCTTACGATCGAGAGGTACTGGGTTCGAATCCTGGGCATTAATCCACTCCTAACACAAACAATTTAACTTAGCTGGAAGGGTTAGAAGGAATATTAGTTGGTTCTAATATTCTTTAAAAAAAAATACGGCATTAGGCTACCACCAAATTACGTGGGACCAAATTGGTGAAATGTAGGTGTTAATCTGCCTGTATGAAAGAGTGGAATGGCAAGGTAGAATGAAGTATATCTATGTTTGTGTTAATGTATTGTGACTTTTTCTAAGATATATATAGTGTGTATGCTTATATATGTATAATTGTATTTACCTATGGCTATTGTGTTTTCTTTTTCATTATTATTATTATTTTATTTTCTTTATATATTCTCTATGTACACCTAACTGCCCTAAAATATTCTTCTCCTATTTTCTAATCTCCATCCTATGGTTGCCTGTAAGAAATTGCCGCAGAGCGATAAGGCCGCCATTTGTACGTGCCACGGAACTTGTATCACTTATTCTAGTGTAATGTGTAATTGGTGTACAATAAAGACGTCATTAATATTATTATTATTATTAATTCATTTCTGTCTAACCCTCCGGGGATAAAGGCATGATTATAATATGTATGTATGTAAAATACTAAAAAAAAACAAAATATATAAACATACAAACAGTAACACTACACACAGCGTAAAAAAGATTTTCTACTTTGGTATGTACAAGTTTACCTATACTTTTTTATACCACTTAGGTGGCAGACAAGCACACGGCCCACCTGACGGAAAGTGGTTACCGAGGCCTATGGACGTGTGCAACACCAGGGGGGTAACTCGCGCCGCCGACCCTGTAAGAATCTCCTAATGCCCTTTTTGAAGAACCCCATATTGTAATCTTGGGAAATACATACACATCCTATGACTTGCACACATTGACAGTTTAAATAACAATGTTGACATTAGCTCACTCACTCCTAACGCGTATTTCAAACCGCTTTATGTGATGCATTTTGTTAGAAATACTGTGTTTATAGTATAGACTCTATACGGTATCAGTATCAAAATAAACGGGATATTTACCATGTCTCATTGTTTTGAGTTGAAACTGAATGGAGTTCCTCCGTGGTCATGGTGCTTGCAACAGCACCGAAATATCGGAAACTCAAAACAATGAAACATGGTAAATATCCCGATTATTTTGATACTGATGTATGTGACCATGATAGTTTAAATACCTATATTTACAAATTTAGTTTAGTTATCACTGAAGGACATTGTTTAATTCACTTTTACTGGCTTAGCTACGAGTATCAACTGTGTATTTAAATTCATCATCTTCTTAGAGATAACCCTATACATTTGCTTTCGGTGTTTACATCCCTTTTTTTTTTTGGGTTCATAACGGGCGAGGAATATGCCTGACAATCTCACCTTCGGGAACCAAAACGATCCACAGATGCCGTGTATTTTTTTTATACCACATGGTTGGCAGACAAGCGCACGGCCCACCTGATGGAAAGTAGTTACCGTGGCCTATGGACGTGTGCAACACCAAGGAAGTCACACTCGCGCTGCCAACCCTGTACGCACAAGAGTTTCTGTGCCGTCAGTGTAAAAGACAAAGCAGGACAAGCTTTTGATCTTCGCACTGACAGCACAAAAACTCTCCAGCGAGCTCTGGCTACGCTACTCACCGCCGGCAACACAACACGAGGTTCTTTTTTTAAATAGAACACGTCAATTAGACTTCGCCTTGCCTGATGGTAGGCGGAAGCAAAGTCTCAGAAAAGAGGGTCACCATTACTTACACATACCGTGTGACAATGGTGACACTCAGCTTGACGGCCTCATCATATGCTTTTTCACGCCCCGCTTAAAGGACCCGGGACTGTAGGAAGAAGGAAACACGTGAGCTGGTAACGAATTCCAGGCCTTAATGGTGCGACAGAGGAAAGAGCCGCTTGGTTCTTGATCGGATGTTCTGCACCGTGTGCAGAAACGTCTGCACTGTGTAGGAAAAGGGAGGGTGGGACTAACTGGAAGAGCTCATCAGAACACTCCCCATGGTACAGACGGTAAAATACAGCTATGGACGCAACATCTCTACGCATCTGTAAAGGTTCTAGGGTGTTCGTGACCTCGGGATTCCCAATAATGCGGACCGCACGTCGCTACAACCTGTCGAAATCATCTAGTAAGTACTTTGCTGACCCATCCCAGAGATACGAGTAGTATTCCACACAGGAGCGAATACGAGGTTATTATAGCCGCGGTATTCTGTAGGGTGGAGTTTAATCGGTTCGAGTTCGACATAACCTCTCCCACCAGCTCCGTGGGGATATTTCACACATAATAAAGCAGTTCAAACTGAACTCTACTACTGAGACTACAATGTTCGTCAGCCTTTCTGTTTATGTAATTCCGAAATTAGCACAGACGATGTATTTCTGTTGCCGCTGTAACAACAAATTACGTGTTTCCTTCTTCCTACAGTTCCGGGTCCTTTAAGTGGGGCGTGAAAAAGCATATGATGAGGCCGTCAAGCTGAGTGTCACCATTGTTACATGGTATGTGTAAGTAATGGTGACCCTCTTTTCTGAGACTTTGTCAGGCAAGGCGAAGTCTAATTGAAATTGCCTATATTAAAAAAAATCATCCACTGATCCTTTTCCCAACTCAGCTGGGGTCGGCTTTCTAGTCTAACTAAGATGGGGCTGAACTTCGTTATTTTTCATGAAGCGACTGCCATCTGACCTCCACTACTGAGAATGGTACCTACGGAAGCAATCGCGCGAGTCTAACTCGGACTTGGCCAATTCTTTCTTTCTTTTTGATTGTTATTTTGTGTCGTACCACTACCAAATCTTAGAAGATTTGGGGTTGTTTATAACATACATAAAAAAATATCGTTTTCGGGTCTACCCTTCTTTTTTAATATGCGCAAAATCCCCACGGATACCCCCACCACCGACGCCGGTGGGGAAGGTTATGTCGGACTTGAACCGACTAAAACGCACGTTGTCTAGGCCGCAGTTTGTCGGAGGTGAGATTATCTGAGCCATGTCCCTCGCACCCCGGCCGGAGGTCTACCCTTGAATCATGTAATCTATATCAAGGATTCACAAGGTTGGTGATTCATTTGTAGGCAGCTGCATAAAAATATTTAATAAAATTCCTCAAGATCTGATTAATATGCCAATAAATAAATTTAAAATTGAAGTGAAAAAAACTTTAATGAGTAAAGGTTACTATAAAGTGGATGAAAATCTTAATGATGTTAATGCGTGGTCAACATAAGTCTCTTGCTTGCTCGCACAAAATAAATTGTTAACTAAAGCAATTTTAAAAAAGAAAAATAATCTAGTTCTAATAAGATAATATTTTCGCGTTCAGTAAAAATACTGTTTGTGCATCTAATTAAGTTCAGAATGATCACCACCCACCCCGAAATGGATAGGTTAGGTTAGAAGACTAAGGCGGGAGCGAAGCGAAGCGGAGCTCCCGCCTTATGTCTTTGTGGTAATTTTTTTTTATAATTGGTTGGTTAGTTGCTAACTAACTACTTACTTGCAGTAGTTTGTTGGTGCTCAATCAGTATTTTTGATGTGAATTTGGATTATTTTGTCGTACAAAATGTACTCTTTTTGATATACGTTTAAATACCATGCGTTCTAATATAGTACGCTGAGTTTCTTGCTGGTATCTTCTCGGTAGAACTAACCTACTGAACCAGCGAAAGAATCATTTTTCAATGGTTTATTTTTACATTATTTAATATTTTTATATCATTTCTTGACAAACCCAATTATAAAATTTTGACGTTCATATGTGCTCTTTGTCTGCCTAAACTGAATAAATGAAATTGATTCTTTGATTCTTGGAATCTGTTACTGAAATGAGACTAGTCATCTCTGAATCCAATTTTGAATCACAATCCCTGTGGGAATCGTAACTATACAACAATATATAGAATACTAGCTTTTACACGCGGCTCCGCCCACGTGGATGTCGGTTCCCAGGGTGGACAACCCTTATCACTAAGGGGTATGAAAAATAGATGTTGGCCGATTCTCAGACCTACTCAATATGCTCACAAAATTTCATGAGAATCGGTCAAGCCGTTTCGGAGGAGTACGGGAACGAACATTGTGACACGAGAATTTTATATTTATAACTTGTAATGGATAATGGACTGCTGAGACGAGGTCTCGGGTTCGATTCCAGGTCTTACCATGGCACACACCAATGAGTTTTTGATGCTTTTCGAAGTTATGTGTGTATTTATCGCAGGTTTATAAGTGCCGGGTTGATGGCAATAGGCTCGCCACCACATTGGAACCAAAACATAAACTGGCGAAATGTGGATGCTAGCACCTCTGCCTACCCCTTCGGGGATATAAGCGTGAGTTTATGTTATGTTACTTGTAAAAGACACCTTTGTATCATCTGATCACTTCTCACATCTATAACTTCCATATTTAGTTTACCACACACGGAAGCAAAATTTTAAAACATGATGTAAAAGCAAGAAGAATTGAATTAAAATGGTGACCTTTGCTGTCACTTTATTTTATAAACAGATACTTAATTTTCCCATAACTGTTGTACAAGCCTCATTCGCGAACATGGTGTGGGCGTTAGCAGAGATGATGCGATTTTCCATTGTGTATCTTTGGCTGAGTACGTATTAATTAAATATAATTTGGATAAATAAAATCACTTTTTAATGGTATCTATCGCGGTATATTTGCAATTATTTTATTGTAACACTTTGCCGGACGTTTCAGTTACTTTACAGAAGCCAAAATCGCGGAGTTACGATAGAATCTGTTGAAAAGTTGTTTAATTTCAATAAGTGATAAATATCCGTGTAACATACCGACAGTTATAAATATAAATAAGTGATTATTTCAAGTGATATTTTAATTAATGATAAAAGGATCAATTTATCAAAGAGGGTCACAATTACAGAAACTAAGTAATGTTACAATGGTGAAACTCAACTTGGCGGCCTCATCAGATGCTTTTTCACGCCGCGTTTAAAGGCCCCGGGACTATAGGAAGAAGGAAACACGTGTGCTGGTAACGAATTCCAGGTCTTGGTGGTCATTCTAACAAAAAATTGTACATGGTGGCGGTTGCTATTCATATTTTGTGAAATAAAAGCAAAAACATTACTAATGCCGATAAGGTATGTCGCATATTCGCAAACTATTTTGCCACCTCAAAAAGATCTGTGTTCTCCATTAAGTGCAAGACCGAGGACGCATAATAGGGCTGTCGGTCACCTTCAGTGCAATCAAACCGTAGAAGATGGCGAAGGCTGTGAGAGTTCCCACAATTGAGATAAAGGAAGACTCTTTACACTGAAGTCAGCAGAACATTTCATGCTTTCCTGGTGTTCCTGGCTACTTTGACTCTACAGAGATTAGGATTTAGATTTCGAGAAGATTATCTACCGCAGCTTGTGAGCGCTTGCAGCATGAACGAATTTTAATCATGTTTTAATTATGAACAGTGCTTTCATTCTGCTAAAGGAGAAACACTGTCATACACTGCTAAGAAATCCATTTAATTTTAGATTTTAAAACAATGCTATTAAAAACCAAAATTAAAAGGCTTTTTGCAGAGTGAATGAAAAAGTATTATGACGAGGACGGAGATAGGACGCGACGGTATTCCCGTCCGAATTGAGCAGTCCGACTGGGGAAGTACGGTACTTCCCCAGTCAGACGACTTCAAGTACCTCAACCCTACAGAATACCAAGGCTATAATAACCTAGTGTTGTGTTCCCGGCGGTGAGTAGGGTAGCCAGAGCTCACTGGAGAGTTTTTGTGCTGTCAGTGGGAAGACCAAATGTTTGTCCATATTTTGTGTTCTGCACTGAAGGCACATAAAATCTCTGTTCTTACAGGGTCGGCAGCACGGATGTGACTCCACTGGTGTTACACACGTTCATAGGTCACGGTAACCACTTTCCATCAGGTGCTTGTCTGCCACCTAAGTTGTATAAAAAAAAACTCTTTATCATTAAATTTCGGACTTTAACAGCTTAGAAACAAAGTCTATAATTCAATGCAATTATTTGCAGTGTCTGGTGTGGTTTGATAGTGGTTTTGCATTAGTAGAACCAAGGGCCAGTAGTATGTTATTTTACGTGTCTATGTGTACAACCCAGTTTTCAAAAATGGTGATATCACAGGGATCAATTTATCATTGCTGACAGGCTACAATAGTAGCTAATAAGAAAATAATGGTGATGGATCGATTTAATCGTTTCGTAATATTATTGTTATCACCATTACTTTTTTTTTATACAACTAAGGTGGCAGACAAGCACACGGCCCGCCTGGTGGAAAGTGGTTTTTTTTTTTATATAGGACACGCCATCTTGACCTCACCTTGCCTGATGGTAAGCTAAAGGCAAAGTCTCAGGAAAGAGGGTCACCATTACAGACACTAAGTGCTACAATGGCGGCTTCATCACCGTTACCGTGACCTATGAACGTGTGTAACGCCAGGAGAGTCACACCCGTGCTGCCGACCCTGTAAGAACAGAGATTTTCTGTGCCGTCAGTGCAGAACACAAAATCAGGACAAGCCTTTGGTCTTCCCACTGACAGCACAAACTCTCCAGTGAGCACTGGCTATCCTACTCACCGCTGGGAATACAACACAGGTTGTTATGGCCAGAGTATTCTGTAGGGCAGAGCTTCCCCAGACGGACTGCTCAATTGGACGAAAAAACCGTCGTGTCCTAACTCCTACAAAGCTACAGCTGTTAAAGAATATGAATACTTATTACACCACTAATAAGCCCTTATTTTGTTTAGCTACAGAAATTACGACTGGAACCAACTCACCACCGACTACGGTAGCGTATCAACCTTTATGGAGGTATGATGGTAAGTCTCCTTATCAAATGTTCATAAAAAGAAAAATAGTACCCTTATATATATATATAACACTCTGCTGTCCGTCTGTCAGTCCTCAGCAACGACATACCGTCGTCGTCTCAGCGTTAGTTTCGGTTGCACCCAGAGCTGGTACTTTGGAGCTGCCTGTAAATCCCCGAAGGGGTTGACAGAGGTGTATTAACACCCACATTTCGCCAACTCTGATTTTCTCTTCTACGTAATATGAATGAGCCTGTTGCCGTCAAGCTCAGCACTTTGTCATGAGCTGTATGATATTGATTACTACCGGATGAAGAACAACCCTTATTTTAATGCGTTATAGAAGTGACTGCTATCTGACCACCCATCCCCAGAGGAAAGCCTCGTTCAAGCCTCCAGAAATTAGCAGGCATTACACCACGATATACAACCACCTTGGTCCATTTCAGTCTTCTAAGCAAGTTGGGTCTTCTCTTCACCCCTTCCGCAATGCCTGAAAACAAAGGTCTTTGATCAGTGCCTCCTACCTGTTATGACTTACGGTACCGAAACGTGGACACTGACGGTGGGGGTTTGTTCATAACATAAAAATGGAGCAAACTATTCTTGGAGATTCTCTAAAGAATAGCATTCGAAACGAGGTCATCCGACAAAGAAGTAAAGTTGCCGACATAGCTCGCAGAATAAGCAAGCTGAAGCGGCAGTGGGCTGGCCACATCTGTTGAAAGACCGATGGCCGTTGAAGCAAATGAGTCCTAGAGTGAAGACCGCAAGAAGGCAAACAGAAGGTAGGACCACCCCCTAGCCAGATGAACTGACGACCTGAAAACGGTGCGACAAACTGGATGCAGCAGGTGAAGGATTGGACGAAATGGCGCACATTGGGAGAGGCCCATATCCAGCAGTGGACTGTGGTGGGCTAATTGCTTAAATAATAAGTAAGTAATTATGTTTTATAGATGAGACTAAATGGCCTGGGCATCGTTGCCAGACTGGCGGCAGAAGGCAGTCACCGATAGACATCAACACAGCGGAGGTTGTAGCCGACTATCACAGGCAGTTCATCAAAAATGGACCCCTCCTATTCAAGGGTTATGACGGAGTCCTCGTCACGGGGATCAACAATGGACACACTAGTAAGTAATAATCTATTACTTCAGCTTGTTGCGTGAGGACATTTTTTTTATAACACTTAGGTGGTAGACAAGCGCACGGCCCACCTGATGGAAAGTGGTTACCGTTGCCTATGGACGTGTGTAACAACATAGAAGCCACACTCGCGCTGCCAACCCTGTAAGCACAGAATTTCTGTGCCGTCAGTGTAGAGAACAAAGCAGAACAAGCCTTTAGTCTTCCCACTGTCAGCACAAATTCTCCAGTGAGGTATGGCTACCCTACTCACCGCTGGGAACACAACATGAAGTTATTATAACCGCGGTATTCTGTAGAGCTGAGTTACATCCCCAGTCGGACTGCTCAATTGGGTGGAAATACCGCCGTGTCCTACCTCCTGGAAAAACATAGCAGGGTAAAGAACGGTGATGAAAAACAAACAATACTATCCTGCTGCGCAATTCTTTGAGAACACAGTTTCAAACACAGCGCTGCGACAGCCTTGATAGATTTTCATTGGTCGGACTGGATGACGTCACTGGAGATCGATCAATGACAGTCTTCATCAAGACTGCCAGTGTGGAGGAAGGCCAGATCAAGAGAGATGGCCCTGGGTCAGCTGGGGTGCTAGGGATATGGCTGTCAACCTCGCCTTCGGCAACCAACAACGACCCCCAGACATCGTGCGTTTTAGTCGGTTCGAGTCCGACATAACCTCTCCCACCGGCTCCGGCAGAGAGGGATATCCGTGGAGATTTTTAACATACATGCATACATATAATCACGCCTTTATCCCTGGAGGGTTAGGCAGAGGTGAATTAACAGCCACATTTCACCAATCATTGTATTTGGTCCCACGTAATAGGAGGTGAGCCTATAGCCGTATTCTGGGCACTATTGTTGACTCGAGCCATGCATGGCTGAGTCTGGGCTGTATATATCTGTCTGATGTCGAACAGCCATATCCCTTAGTTGTCTTGTACGACACCGCATGGGAAGAGATGGGGTGGCCCTAATTGTACTCTGCCGGAAACCACATGACAAATTTTTTACACCTAAAAAAGAAGCTGTCCCAGTACTGTACTGGACTTTATAGGTTAAAAAATCATAGCTGAAACAAGTGGTTCGGTACTGCCTAAACTTATTACAGGAAAAAGAACTAGAGTGCTCTACCAGCACCACACCACACATAAAAAAACCCATGATTATATCCTGGGTATTTTAAGCGGGGCATGAAACCGCCCTAGTCATACTTTCTAGTTGCAGATAATGACGTATATTTTAATTCGACAGTACAATTCAGTACAGAAGGGGAAGAAGCGATGCATCCTATGGTGACTGGTGGCCCTTTGAACTACTTGTACAGACTGGAACAGCTGCACTTCCACTGGTTAGCGGAACACGCCATCAATGGATATAAGTGAGTATTATTGGAAGAAAATCAATGGAAGAAAGGAAGGAAAATTTTCAACGATGGTTTTTCTCTCAGGGTTGTTAGGTTAGGACTCTGGTATCGGAGGTCATTAAATGACCTCCGTCCTCCACGAGCGTAGGCCTGGGGGTGACAGGTGGAGCCGCCTGTCACTAGCAGAAGACGGTGGCGCGATTAGTGCTCCTCCGCCTTTTTCTGGGGAAAAATGGGGACACCAGTCCGATGGGGCCTTCTATAGCCCTGGGTCATTCGGGGTGTGCGAGTGATATATCAGAAACTACCTCACCCTCGGCAACAGATGGCCCTAGACGACCGTGCGGATTTAGTCAGTTACATATTAAAAATAACAAGTGGACCCTGGCTTCTACAATGCAGACTATGGACACAACTGGATGATTATTATTTTAAAGAACCTAATTGACCAAGTAATCAGTATTCTAATCTATAAGAGACTCGCACACTAACATTAATTTTTAGTTATATAAATAAAGAGGACGCTTGATTTGCAGACACCCCATGGAGATGCATTTCGTCCATGTGCGATCAGATCTGTCAGTGAACGAGGCTCTCGCAAAGAGAGACGGGCTCGCCATCATAGCGGTCTTTTGTGAAGTAAGTTTTACCTTAGATTATTACACGTACCTACTTGAACATAATTATACAGTGCTATAGCAGTCGGTGTAACATAATTTAGACTTGCATACCGATTGTCATTTGTCATACATATTCCCGAGTGAAGAAAGAGAAGGAGTCACACGTATGCTACGGACCCTGTAAGAATAGAGTTTCTGTGCCGTCAGTGAGAAGAAACAATCAGGACAAGCCATTAGTATGCCCACTGACAACACAGAAACTCTCTAGTGAGCTCTGGCTACCCTGCTCATCGCCTGGAACGCAACACAACCTTCTTAAAAAGCTAGTCTAAAATTTATATAACTACGGATTTATATAACTACGGATCTTTGATATATTTCGTGGACCGACTGCCATCTCTATAACCCATTTGCAATATCGAAATATTGTAGTGTTAGTTAGACTAAGGAACCATTTTGACAGTTTAAATTAAGATTGCTATAATATAAAATCAATTTGTCTGCAATCGACAAGGAAAAGAAATATGGAGGAGGTAGGACACGACGGTATTCCCATCCCAATTGAGCAGTCCGACTGGGGAAGTACCTCCACCCTACAGAATACTACGGCTATAATAACCTCATGTTGTGTTCCTGGCGGTGAGTAGGGTAGCCAGAGCTCACTAGAGAGTTTTTGTGTTGTCAGTGGGAATACTAAAGGCTTGTCCTGATTGTTTCTTCTACACAGACGGCACAGAAACTTTCAGTTCTTACAGGGTCGGTGGCATCGGTGTGACTCCTCTGGTGATGCACACGTTCATAAGTGTGCCACCTAAGTTGTATAAAAAATAATAATTTATGGAGAAGACATTCAGTGTTGAAATGCGCAGGCTACTTGGAAAATACTCCATATTATGGGTAGTATAATATGTAGTTAGTGCAAACGATTGCATAAGCCGTGGCCTTGATACGTTGACCAATGGTTTCTCACTGTCGTTGGGTAAATGATTAAACGTTTTGTTACTTGTAATTACTTTCAAAGTACTTATATAAATTTCAACACTTTCATATGTAACTGAGTCAATTTGCTTAGTACCTAAGAATTGTAATCATGTTAAACAATAGGTCCTGTCTGTACTGGATGACGCCCCAGAAGATGTTTCAGAAATAATGCAGTATGTCCCGAAACTCATGAAATCTGGCGACAGGATCAGCGGCATAGTTCTAGATTTGAGGTAAGTGTTCTCTTTTGTGTAGCACGAGTGTATGAGACCCTACCAAAACCTTCGGGTCCAGGTCAATCTCTGCGTCCAGGTTGTCGAGTTGTTGAAAAAAGAGCCCATTGACTAGGGTTGTCATCTATTGCGTGAGATCAATTTAGTATAAATTAAGGAGTCATTCTCCTCTGCAAGTCCCTTGAAGATCTGTAGGGGTAAATATATCTATGTATGTGTTTGTTTTCTAGAAAATTACTGAGTGTAAACACAATGTCGTACTACGCATACTCTGGATCGCTGACTTCTCCCAAATGCAATGAAGCCGTCACCTGGATCATCTTCCCAGTACCAATCAATATCAGTGACTCACAGGTAGGTACACAGTTTTATACCCCATCTATCCCAGTCTGTCACCAACCCTAAAGGCAATTACATATTAAAACAATAGTGCCTGGAATACGGCAATAGGATCACCCCCGTGGGATCGAAAACAATGATTGGTGAAATGTGGGTGTCAACGCACCTCTGCTCAATCCTTCGGGGATAGAGGCGTGATTATACGTATATATGTATATTAAGACAGACTGGAGTGGGTGAAAGGAGTTATCCTGTCCTGATCAGGCAAACCTTTAGTTAAGTCCCCTAAGGGTGTACAAGGCCTTACCATCACCTATGAGGACAAAGGCACCGTCACCAGTTGGTCGATGCACCTGCAAAGTATCAAGCCAAGGATCTAGCGAAAGATTTTATCCCTGGGTGGGATGGTTCAGATGATCTTTGCCTATAAAAGTTATAAAAGCTGAACCAAAATGAAGAAGACCAATAAGCGGACCTTGAGCTCCGAAGTGAAAGCTTCAGATGCTAAGATGTTGTTGATAAATGTTAATGCTATGTGTAATTTCGAATGATTGTTTTCGAGGAGGTAGGACACGACGGTATTCCCGTGCGAATTGGCAAGTCCGACTGTGGAAGTACCTCCACCCTACAGAATACCACCGCTACAATAACCTCGTGTTGTGTTCCCGGTGGTGAGTAGGGTAGCCAGAGCTCACTGAAGAGTTTTTGTGCTGTCAGTGGGAAGACTGAAGGCTTGTCCTGATTTTGTGTTCTGCACTGAGGGCACATAAAATCTCTGTTCTTACAGGGTTGGCAGCACCGATGTGACTCCACTGGTGTTACACACGTTCATGGGTCACGGTAACCACTTTCCACAGGTGGGCCGTG
The DNA here is from genome assembly GCA_963662185.1 of Eilema griseolum. Lineage (NCBI taxonomy): Eukaryota > Metazoa > Arthropoda > Insecta > Lepidoptera > Erebidae > Eilema > Eilema griseolum. The sequence goes on along the minus strand of OY759242.1, from coordinate 23,586,668 downwards.
TGCTTGTATGCCACCTAAGTTGTATAAAAAAAATAAAAAATTGCAATCTGAAATAAATCAAAATGAACCAGCAGCATGCTAAGTCCATATAATACAGGGCATCTTGATCGCTCCCGGTGAAAAATTGTGTACATTACGCTTGCTGCGTTGCCACCCTGGATGGCGTTGGCCATCCTTTGCACCTGGAACGATCTGGAACAAGAGTCAGTGTCGCTTCTATGAGCCTCTAGCCAATTTCCTTAACAGGGTTTTTAGCATCCTTGCCCCAACTCTCCTGGGTCTCCGCCGTTCCGCCATGAAATGGTATAGTGGCTTCAAGTCAGCGTATTTAAGCTTCTTCCTTGAGCTGGCTGTAATAATAGATTTTAATATTAGTATTATTGATCAAAGAAATCCTAAAGACACGAATATCCTTCATCATACTGAAGTCACCACAGACAAGTACAGCAAATACTTTACCGTTCCAGTACAAGCTGTTCATTAGCATCAGCTCCGGTCGCCATAACTACAGAAGACTTCAGAAGATGAATCAGCACGTGGTATACACACCGGTGACCATCAAGGTGCCCGTGCCACAGATTGTCATCTTCTTTGAAGACATATTCAGGGTTTTAGGCACCTTCTTCAAGGACATGACGTCGTGAGTTCTAAAGCCTCTATAGTTTCTAAACTAAATAATATTATAGTAAGTGAAAGAGGAAGTGAAAGCTGATACAGGCAGCGGGAGCGACGAAGGATCGCAAGCCAAGCTGCCCGCGTACGAAGGCAACTCGGGCGTTGGAGGTCGATGAATGACCTCCGCTCCTCATAAGCGCAGGCCTGGGGGTGACAGGTGGAGTCGCCTGTCACCCTGGCAGAAGCAGGCCGCGGCGGTGGCGTGCCTGGCGCGCCTCCTCGTTTCCGGGTACGAGTTGGGGACTCTGTAGTCCTTTTTGTAGCTTTTTAGCGGTTTTTTTTTTATATAGGACACGCCAATTTGACTTCACCTCGCCTAATTGAAAGGCAAAGTCTCAGGAAAGAGGGTCACCATAACAGACACTAAGTAATGTTACAATGGTGGCAATCAGCTTGGCGGCCTCATCAGATGCTTTTTCACGCGCTTAAAGGACCCGGGACTGTAGGAAGAAGGAAGGACTTCTGCACGAAATAAAGGGCTGGGCTTCAGAGTTCTAGCGCTGACTTTCATTGGGAGGTGAACCGGTAGTCACTCCCGTCAAAGACAAATAAAAACAATAGAAGAGCAGATCACGCTGGCTCTAAAATGCAAGCATTGAATGCAACTGGGACTAACACTGTCGCGATGATGATGATGATGATGATGATGATGATGATGATGATGATGATGGTGGTGGTGGTGGTGGTGGTGATGATGGTGATGGTGATGATGATGATGATGATGATGATGATGATGATGATGATACAACACATTACGGTGTGGCTCCCACGAACAAGATTTTTTTTCTTTATACCCCTTAATTAGATAAGCATACGGTGGTTACCGTGGTCTATCGTGCAACATTAGAGGTGTGCTAGCATTCACATTCTGCTGCCAACCCTGTTAAGACCTACTAATAGCCCTCCTGAAGAACCCCATATTGCAGTCACTTGGAAAAACCATAACAGGGAGTTCTTTTCAGAGTTTAAGCATGCGCGGAGTGAAGTTCCTTTGTGAAATGAAGTTCATAATAATTTAGTTTTAAGTAAGGCTAGTATTTAAATTTCGAGGAGGTAAGGACATATTTGATATTTCCATTCAATTGAGCAGTCCGACTGGGGAAGTACCTCCACCCTAAAGAATACCGCGGTCATAATAACCTCGTGTTGTGTTCCTGGCGGTGAGTAGGGCAGCCAGAGCAAGCTTGTCCTACTTTGTCTTTTACGCTGACGGCACAGAAACTCTGCGCTTACAGGGTACAGGGCACACGAGGGCCACGATAACCACTTTCCATCGGGTGGGCCATGTGCTTGTCTGGCACTTAAGTGGTATAAGAAAAATAGTAAGCCTTCCGCCCACGCGTATCTCTGAACCTACTCAATCGATTGCGCAATAAAAAAAAACCTAAGATCTTAAGCTTGATCAAGACCTTTCGAAAAAAAAACCGCATCAAAATTCCGTAGTTTTTGCATCCATCACGAACAATCATTCCATGTTCAATTATATAATAGTAAGAAGATAAGAAGAAGTTGACGTTGTATTAATTAGGTTTCACACTGTTATCAAAGTCATCAGCCCGAAAGAAATCGTGTATAACAACGACAATACGTTAACTCAAATATTATTGTTTCAGACTGGTGAGAGGCTCAGTAGCAAGGATCGGTAACTGAAGATGAAAACATCATGTATTATATAAGTAATAGTAAATCGAGGAATTGATTTTTAAACTGCGTGGCAGGTACATTAGGACGGATTTAGACCTAACGAGCGAATGCTCATTCTATTCCCTCTAAGTCAAATTATTTTATTGTAAAAGTGCATTTAGACTGAATGAATATAGAGCTCAAGCTAGAACAAGAGCATTCTTTCTTTTTATTTTAATGAAAACGAAACCTTGGTTTTCAAAGAGAGAACAACAAACGAATCAAAAAACGAATGTTCATTCCTATTTACGCTTGAATTAACACGCGTAACGAAATAAGTATCTTACCCGCGGCGCGGCGTGGCAGTCGCAACATGTAATGTTGCCAGTTTTTTATTTTACCAGATCTTTTATTGTTCATAATATGAATGTAATAGTACTTAGTTGAACTGCTGAACTTAGGTTAAGTTAAAGGAGTGAAAACTTCAGCCAAAGTATATCAATAGAGTCTTGGATCGTATTGTGATACCTCCCAGCAATACTTTTTTATGTGATTAGTGGGTTTGAGCTCCTCCGCCACATTAGGTGCACATTAGGTGTACATCTCGTGTGGAGATTGGGATCAATTTATATGTCAGTAAACTATAACTCTCACTAGCACATTATAAAAAATATGCTGGCAACTCTAAACCGTACTGTCATGGCCTAAACCAACCAACACACTATGGCTGAGTACGGCGGCGATGTCATTTTTAGTTCCGAGTTTGACCGCGAGACTTATCTTCTCGCGTTGACTCTAAAAAAAATTACGTAGAGGGGATAGAATGATCAGTCGCTCGTTTATTAAATCTACATTAAGCAGTGATAAAACATTCGTTCGTTTTTCTTTCTTTGAAAACAAGGTTTCATTTCACTAAAATATTTAAAAAAAGAATGCTCTTCAGTATCAAAATAAACGGAATATTTACCATGTTTCATTGTTATGAGTTTCCGATATTTCGGCGCTGTTGCAAGCACCATGATCACGGAGGAACTGGAGTAGTGGCGGTGAACCGAGAAAAAGTTTTTTCCTAGGAGTAATTATATCGATCTACCCTCTTTCGAGTTCTTTTACTCATACTCACCACGAATAAACCCCGGAACTGTATCTGATCTGTGTGGTGGAAAGACAGCCAGCCTTTTTACCCTACATCAAAGGAGTGACAGATAAGATCGCTAACATCCTGAAGAAGGTATCTGTCAAAACTATTTTCACTCCTTTTAAAAAGCTCTCGCAATGCCTGCGCTCACCCAAAGATGGCTCCCTACTGGACACTACACACCGGGAGTGTACAAGATTGACTGTAGCTGTGGCAGTTCTTATATAGGACAAACAAAAAGAACGGTTACATGCCGAATCAAGGAACACATCAGGGCAGTCAAAAACAATGAACCGCATAAATCTGCAATCGCTCAACATTTATTGGAGTCCGGTACGAACCACTGGATCGAGCTACATAACCCACAGATGCACTCGACAGAACACCACTATATACCAAGACTGGTTAGGGAAACAATTGAAATAAAAAAGTATAACAATTTCAATCGTGAGGATGGGTTTCAACTGCCGAACGTCTGGCATCCAGCGGTCCGTCTTTGCAAAAACAACCGGGAACAAGCCAAAACAAAATCGCGAGTGGATACAGTAAGCATCGTGTGTCGTGAATGTGATCGAGGTCGGGTTCGAGTTTGTAGTAGGAGTGAAACCAATAGTAGTGCACATACGCGTAGTAAAAGAACTCGAAAGTGGGTAGATCGATATAATTACTCCTAGGAAAAAAAAAATTCTCTGTTCACCGCCACTACTCCCGTTCTGCTTGCAACAGCGCCGAAATATCGGAAACTCATAACAATGAAACATGGTAAATATCCCGTTTATTTTGATACTGATGTGAGTGACCATGATAGTTTAAATAAGAATGCTCTTGTTCTAGCTCTAGTTAAAAGCTCTTTAGAGAAAAATAAACGAGACCGTTTTAGCGACTTTTCTATTAAGCGTTCTGGCGAGCATTCTCTGGAAAGGACAGTAAATTAGCATTGACTAGAATGTTCGCTAGACAGATCATGAAAATATTCGTAACGATGTTTGTCTATGTTTAACTCGGTTCGTTGTTTCGACAGATAAAAAAATGGCGTATGCTCGATGATGTACACCAAACGAGCGAATGCTCATTCTATCCCCTCTGCGTCTTATTCTACTAATGTAAACAGAACATTCCTTCTGTCTGAGACAGAACATTCCTTCCACCTCAAATGCTACTAGTGTAAACAAAAGCAGAAAGCTCTTTTTTTTTCTTTTTTTTTACGTGCGCAAAATCCCCACGAATACCTCCCCACCGGAGCCGGTCAAGGAGGTTATGTCGGACTCGAACCGACTAAAACGCACGCCGCCTGTGGGTCGCTTTGGTTGCCGAAGGTGAGGTTGACAGGCATATCCCTCGCACCCCGGCCGAAGCAGAAAGCTCTTGTTCTAGTTCTATGTTCGTTTGGTCAAACCACCTTAAGCTAATGCTCAAGTCTATAATTACCTTAATATTCTTCTAAAATATTTTTTTGTACCTCAAATTAAACGCAACCCTTAGAGCCAAAACGTATGGGTTTCACCCATTTACCTGGTTCTTTCGACCATATCGTCCTTCGACAGATATCTCATCAATACTTCAAAGCTATGTTCATAACTTTAGTTCTTTGCCACAGACCTTCCCTTTCTGAACTTGTCCCACCATTAGTGTCTACATTCAGGCGTCAATCATACAGAAAATGTACAAGGTGCGTGACTTCACTGTAAGGCGGCAGCACAGGCCACGTTATAATAATTTCAAGGTGCGTGCCTTCACTGTATGGCGGCAGCACAGGCCGCCTTATAATGTTTTCAAGGTGTGTGACTTCACTGTAAGGCGGTAGCACAGGCCGCCTTATAATAATTTCAAGGTGCGTGACTTCACTGTAAGGCGGCAGCACAGGCCGCCTTATTATAATTTCAAGATGCTTGTCTTCACTGTAAGGCGGCAGCACAGGCCGCCTTATAATGTTTTCAAGGTGCGTGACTTCACTGTAAGGCAGCACAGGTCGTCTTATAATGCTGTCATATATAAAATGTACAAAAACCTTATTCTCTGACATTACACTGAAGAAAACACACAATCCACTACACTACACAACAATACACTACATAAACATGATACTAAATGTTTATCCGTATTCGAGAACCCATAAAACAAGCTAATGATATCGGGTCTAGATATCGCTGTGTAGAACGCCTAGACTCCATTTGGTTATGCACATCACAGTTAGCTTTTAGTTCAGTATTAACCAAACAGATTATAGGATATTTTATTATATTTTTTTATACCAATTAGGTGGTAGACAAGCACACGGCCCACCTGATGGGAAGTGGTTACCGCGGCCTATGGACGTATGCAACACCAGGGGTGTTACACTCGCGCCGCCGACCATGAAGAAACCTTCTGATGCCCTTCTTGAAGAACCCTTATATGTTCAGGGCCTCGATACTGCTAAAGCAAAACCACTGTTTTATTTATTTATTCATTATGCACGATGTACAGTGGCTGACTTAATGCCGTAGGCATTCTCTACCAGTCTACCATAGGGTGGTGCAGAGCTAGTACGAGGTAGGCGCATATTAATGAGTGATAAGTTAGGTTCAATAAGGTAAATCAATTTGATTGTTCGATAGCATGTAGATAATACTATAGATTAATTACATACACTTACCTAAACAGTACATACATATACTTACATAACATAAATCACACATATCTGATTAATATACATATATAACATAAATACAATATTATATAGACATATATAAATGTACATGAGTGGTAAAAACATTATTGTTGAACCGATAATTCTGCCAATTCCGTGGTGATCAACTGCCGTACCCGTACCCGTATGTTCAAGTCCATAAACACATCGCCTCTTCTGCTCTTCCTGATCTCCTGAGGAAGTGCATTCCACAGACGAACGAAGAGGCTAAAAAGTTTGTTCTATGAGTTGGAAATGCAAGGAGCCGATTGTCCGTAGAACGAAGATTTCTATCATTCCTGGAACATAATAGTTGAAATGGACACTGCTAAAAAATCCACATAATTTTAGACTTTAAACCAATGCAGTTAAAATCCAAAATTACTTTTTGCAGACTGAATGAAAAAGTGTAATGAAACTCTTTTCATTTGATTTTGGTTTTTAAACTTTTATTGATAAGGTCTAAAATTTAATGCCATTATTGCAGTGTTTGTGGTATGTATGAGTGGTTTTGCTTTAGTAGAATTATTACAATAGAGGGCCAGCTACTTATAACACAGACTGTAAATAATGTTGATAATTAGAGAATTGATTTTTAAGCCTAGTAGGTATTTAAACTATCATGGTCACTCACATCAGTATCAAAACAAACGGGACATTTACCATGTTACCAAGCACTCAGAGGAACTCAGGAACGGAGGAGTTCCTCCGTGATCATGGTGCTTGCAACAGCGCCGAAATATCGGAAACTCAAAACAATAAAACATGGTAAATATCCCGTTTATTTTGATACTGATTTAAGCCTACCTTTTAAGACCATCATTAATAAGTATAGTTAAGGATGAAATAAAAAGTATAATATTGTTAAATCTGGTTTATTTTTTAAATAATATTAACAGCCATATCTACACTTGCCATACACTCATACATTTGTCAACATAAATAACATTTTTGTAAGCAATTATTTCGTTGGACATTTTATTTGAACATTTACAGTGTTAAAATTTTAACAGAAAAATACACATGCCATGATACCTATACTATTGTTCGTTTCATAAAACTTAACTAATCTATTTTAATTTAGAAATCGTATTCTGTTTGACATCGCATTTATTTTAAGCTTTATATAGATAGCACTAAATGTCAATTTCTATATATCGATGCTTTAAGATTTAAGTCATTTTGAATAATAACAGCATTTTAACTATATTTAGTCGAGTTTATAGAGTTTGGTATAAACAAAATTAACACCATCATCTAATTTTAATTGACTTTTTATGTGCTCGTATTTTTAAAGAAAAACTACATTTATTTTTATACCATTTAGTTAGCAGACAAGCACACGGCCCTCCTGATGGAAAGTGGTTACCGTGGCCTATGAACGTTTGTAACACCAGAGGAGTCACAGTCGCGCTGCCAACCCTGTCAGTACCAAGTTTCTGTGCCGTCAGTAGAAGACAAAGCAGGACAAGCCTTTAGTCTTCCCACTGACAGCACAAATTCTCCAGTGAGCTCTTGCTACCCTACTCACCGCTGGGAACACAACACGAAGTTATTACAGCAGTATTCTGTAGGGCGGAGTTACTTCTCCAGTCGGACTGCTCAATTGGGCGGAAATACCGCCGTGTCCTACCTCTCATGACACATGACATTACATTCTGTAGCTGCTTATTACTCAAAATAATTGCATACAAAAATTATCAACTTGTTTTGTACAAACATCAAAATTAACTAATAAATTACATTAATACGATCTCCAAGGTATACACATACAGTTTTAATTCACCATTTGTATAACACAGGTATAGTGAAACCAACGATTTTGTGAAACGGCGAAAATAGGGACTACAGTTGTCACTGTAGTTCCTATTTTCGCCACATAGTGTTGTATCGCAAACAGCTTCAGTGGTGCGGTGGTAGAGAACGCAGCCACTAAGAAGATTCCCGCTCAATGCAAATATTTGTATGCATGAATATAGGTATTGGTATTGGTCTGGTCGTGGCTCAGAGAGCACGTCCTGCTAACATCTATGGCAGTAGTTACGGGAAGTTAAAGCCACATAATTTTAGACTTTAAACCAATGCAGTTAAAATCCAAAATTACTTTTTGCAGACTGAAAGAAAAAGTGTAACGAAAGTCTTTTCATTTAATTTTGGACTTTAATCTCATAGAAATAAAGCCTACAATTTAATGCTATTTTTGAAGTGCCTGTGTTATGAAAGTGGTTTTGCTTTAGTAGAATTATTACAATAGAGGGCCAGCTACTTATAACACAGACTGTAAATAATGTTGATAATTAGATTAATTGCCTTCAAAAGTCCAACTAGTCTAACTAAAGAACTTCTATATCCCCAATTGGTTGGGGAGGTCAGATAGCAGTCGTTTCACGGAAAATATCGAAGTTCAGCCAGTAGGCAAATCCGCAGTAAGCTGGTAAAGCGGACCCCAGACACAGAGGTGAAAGCTTGGATGCGACTGGGATTATCAAAACTCGAAATAAAAGTTTGCACCAACCCGTCAGCGCGTAGGTCAAAATCTCCCAACAATGCGAGAGACCTATGTCCCTGACCTATGACCTATGTCCAGCAGTGGACTGTTGTAAGTTAATTGATATTTCAGAACCCCTGAAGATTCTTGTCACGTGTAAAAAGTGTTAATGGAAGGCAGTTAAGGGTTTTATTAAAATCCTAACCGACATCCATTCGACAATAAGCATACAGTCCATGACAAAGTGCCCGCTTGTTAGCACGATTGATAGGCTAGCCTAATATTACGTGGAATCTAAAAATCATTGTTGTCGAAATGTGGGTGTTATTAAACCTCTGCCTTACCCCCAAGGACTTGTTGTTTTGTAATAATATCTTGATTTACATTCCATGGTTTCGAATTTACATTTAACTACATGTATTCATTTTAAATGATAAGTCAATAGCGAGCGGTATCTTTTCAAATTCTGTACAAAATCGTGAGGTACCACCTATTGTGTATGTACACTACTAACGAAAAAGTACATTACCAAAATGTACAATATTGAATTAAAACTAATTTTAACGGATCCCCGACGTTTCGATTGATTTTCAGCAGTCTTTTTTAACAGCGTGGTTCCCGGCAGAGTAGAATTTGGACCACCCCATCTCTTCCCATGCGGTGTAGTACAAGGCGACTAAGGGATAGGGCTGTTTAACATCAGACAGATATATACAGCCCACACTCAGCCTATTCTGACCCCTATTCTATTAAATTTATTATGTCATAAAAAACCACTGCCATAACACTGACACACAAAAATGTCATTAAGTTTTATACTTTATTGCTATATCAAGAAAGTCTAAAACCAAATGGCATTTTTTTTAACTTTTATATTTCGTTTTGGACTATACTCTTAATTGACGTGTTATATATATAAAAAAAAATACCAAAATTAAATGAAAAAGTACATTTTTCATTCAATCTACAAGATACCATTCAATTTTAGTCTTTAACAACATGGGGTAAAATCTAAAATTAAATGTCATTTTTTGCAGTGACATCACATAAAATTTATAGAACAAGGGCCCAGAATACAAACCCAGGGCCTCTCTATCTTAAGGACGCTTCCTAACTACTACGCTACCCCATAACCTACATCAGTTATTTAATAACATGATCTGTTCCCGGAGTTGCATTAAGTTTCGGTCTTGCTGACAGCAGCTAATCAGTAAACATAATCTACTCCCGACGTTACAATAGTTTCAGATTCGATGTAACCATTGCTGCAGCTGTAGAAAATCAACCTTAATATCGGGAATAGTAACAAATACATCCACAAACTCGTGATAAAATCCGTTAAAACTAATTTTATTTCTAATTAGTAATATTCGCGTAAACTTTCGGCGATAACAAATTAATATACAATAAAAACTACACAATAGAATGTCTATGAGCTATTACTGACAATATCTTTGAGCCGCTTCTCGATGTACTGCACTCTTGTCACTAGCTTGTCTTTGGAATTGAACTCTGTGTATGGTATCTGTAGTACTTTGTAGCCCTGGAAGGAGATAATATTTACTTTTATTTGTACTTATCTCTCTATCTCTTTTTGAACCTGTACTCCACTCGGTAAGGAGCTTAATTAAATGTAAAAACAGTCTTACATATATGACGTGTTTGCGAACCTTGAGGTCGACTAGTCGTGTGATAAATCCGAGTACGCTCTGTGTATGGATTAGGACTGAGATATAGTATAGAACAAGACGTCCGCTCGCTCGCACGTTCTGTCACATTATGACTAGTCGACCAACAAATCCGAAAACAATCGTTGTTAATATGCACGTGTGCGTGAGGGAGGTGGTCATTTGGGCTTAGACAAGCTCTACACTTATCACACTAGATTAAGTTTTACGCAAAAGAAGCAAAATGCTATAATCGTTTTAGGATATATGTGTAGACCCACTAAGGCCCGTATTCTAGAATGACACTCAGCCCTGAATCTCGATTTATCTGAGGATAGATTCCCTAGACTGCTTGGAAAGATTGTCTATACTATGCAGGCCTGGGAGTGACGGGTGGAGTAGCCTGTCACCTCAGCGCACTGCGCGCCTCCCCATTTCTGGGGACGTGTTGAAGACTCCATGGTCCCCACACCCGAGAAGGGCCAGATCGAAAGAGATGGCCCTGGGTCAGCCTGGGTGCGATTGATGTGCCTGCCAGCCTCACCTCCGGTAACCAACAACGACCAAAAAACATTGTGTATACAATCTGCCCTCAGATAAATACAGATTAAGAACTAAGTACCGTTTTAGAATACGGGCCTAAGATCTTTAGGGCCAAAGCAACCTTTATCTACAAACCGATACACTTGCTGATTAAAGAACGATTATCTGATGCAAGGGTTGGGAGGGTCAGACGGCTGTTTGATCTCAATCATCAAACTTTCAGGAGACTTTAAGGATTACATAAGCTACATGTTCTAGTTCTAGACTCACCTTAAATTGAAGTAGCTTAGTGTACAGTTGGTTGATGCCGAGCGGCACCGCGGTCTTTCGCGTCATGTCGTGGTAATCTAGCCCTAGGACCGCTATCCTGTATATACTGTAATAAAATAAAAGATATTTTAACCAATCAGCGTTTGAATGTTCTCACTATGAGAAGCGTGTGTTGTCTCAACATTTCGCGAATGCAGATATTACTATCGATTTCAAAGATGGGAAAAGATATTCTCACGCCTATATCCCCGAAGGAGTAGGCAGAGCTGCTAAGCACCCACACTTCGCCAGTTTATGTTTAGGTCCCAATGTAATAGGTGGCGAGCCTATTGCCATTAACCAGGCACTTATAAACCTGCGATAAATACACACATAACTTCCAAAAGCATTGAAAAGTCATTGGTGTATGACATGGTAAAACCTGGGATCGAACCCGAGACCTCGTCTCAGCAGTCCATTACCCATACCACTTTTCGAAGTTATGTGTGTATTTATCGCAGGTTTATATGTGCCCGGTTAATAGCCGTGAATTTATTTTATGTTACGATATTTACAAAAAAAAAGTATCTAAGTATGTTTATCCGCATTCTTGTTTCCATAACACAAGCTAGTTAAACTATGCTTACCATGGGTCTAGATAACGTTGTGTAGAATGTTGGAGAATATTTATTTATTTCTTTATAACATGACATTCTTTATAACATACAACATGTATACATAATGTTAAAGAGAGATAATATAGCCATAGAACAATATCATTTACCTTTTATTGTTAACAGCCTTTTCTAACGGGACAGGGTGGCATTTAGCATCTACTGCGAATTCCGCATCTGTAACATAAAGCATTGCAATGTATTGTTGGATGTTGGTCATGTTTCTAATATTTACCCGACTCTGTCGCGGCTACTGCCCAACCTGAGGGGCCCGGAGGACTCCTGCAGGAGACGCTACGCGGGTGTCGTGCGGTCCATGGCCCTGTACGGGTGTCCCGTGTGGGCGGACACCCTGAGTGATCGGCACATGCCCCTGCTGCAGCGTCCGCAGCAGAAGTTGACGTGCCGCATCATAAGGGGGTACCGCACGATATCTTTCAACGCGGCGAGTCTGCTCGTCGGATCGCCACCATGGATCCTGGAAGCGATATCCCTTTCGGCGCTATACCGGTTCCGAAAGGCGGCGCGGGAGCAGGGTCACGATCCCGAGCCCGAAAAAATTCGGACCGTGAGATCCCGGCTCCACAGGGAAATGGTGGCGGAATGGGAGATACGACTTGGGCGACCAGGCGCAGGGCGCGCCGTAGTAGCGGCGGTAAGACCCATCATGGGGGAGTGGCTAGAGAGGCCACACGGCAGCCTCTCGTACCGTCTGATGCAGATGATCACCGAGCACGGGTGCTTCGGAAAGTATCTGCGTCGGATGGAGAAAGAGCCAACGTCCGAGTGCCACCGCTCACCGAGTGTCCGGCGTGGGAGACGCCGAGGCGGGAGCTTGTGGCGGCCCTGGGAGTGAGGGTTCTCACGCTCTCCACCGCACCGAGCGGCGATGGTCCGCTGCGGGGATGCGTGGGCGGCCGGCGCCTCCTTCTGCGAGCAAGTAATGCTCGTGAAGGAGGCGGGGCGGGAGCGGCAGCGGGAGCGACGAAGGATCGCAAGACAAGCTGCCCGCGTACGAAGGCAATTCGGGCATCGGAGGTCGATGAACGACCTCCGCCCCCTATGAGCGCCGGCCTGAGGGTGACAGGTGGAGCTGCCTGTCACCCTGGCAGAAGCAGGCCGCGGCGGTGGCGCGCCTGACGCGCCTCCCCGTTTCCGGGGACGAGTTGGGGACTCTGTAGTCCCCACACCCGAGAAGAGGGCCAGATCGTAAGAGATGGCCCTGGGTCGGCCGGGGTGCGAGGGATATGCCTGTCAACCTCACCTTCGGCAACCAAAGCGACCCACAGGCGGCGTGCGTTTTAGTCGGTTCGAGTCCGACATAACCTCCTTCACCGGCTCCGGTCGGGAGGTATCCGCGGGGATTTTGCGCACGTAAAAAAATAAATATTTACCCGACTGGCAATAAATTCAAAAAGCATGGTTATATGTACCTGTATGTCTGTCCTTATAATAGGCCGCTACATTTGAAATGGCCGTTTTTTTTTGTAGAAATTGGAGGAAATTCAAATGACAAATCCAAAAATCCAAATTTTATCTTACTTTTTGTGTATAAATGAGACAACATTGAGCTAACAAACACTTTTATTATATTTTTGTAAAGTGACAGCTAATAAAGTAATACGAAATTTATCATCAAAATGGATAGCATTTAGAAAGTAATGTTTTTGAAGATCGAATTTAATTTATCAAGCGTCCAATAAAAACTAAATTTAATACAGAGTTGTAAAATCTTGAAATCAACTTTTAAACAATATATAAACAATGGAAATAGCTATTAAATTACAGGAATAACGAACTCATGAATGTGTAAGAAACTTTCGGCAATTTCATAGGTAAACCTAACCTAATATTTCCGAGTAACTAATAAAAGATTGGGCGAAAAGATAACAAGAACGCATGCATGTATGCACGCACTCATGCACGCACTCAAACATGCACGCAAGTAAGCACGCAAGTACGTACTCACTGATGCACGCACGCACTCACGCACGCACGCAGGCACTCACGCACGCACGCTGGCACGCACGCAAGCACGCACGCACGCACTCACGCACGCACTCACACATGCACGCACGCATGCATATGTAAAAAATAATCTATTTTTTCAAAAAGTACTGCAGTTGGACTTTCTATATTTAAGATATTTTTCTAAACGTATACTTACCATATAAAAATCCCATGCCAGAATTACACTCTTTTTTTAAAAATGCTTCAGCTGAAACCAAGCTCTTGAACGTATCCAGTATGCTTGTTACAAAGAAAGCTTTCTCCTTGGTATATATCACTGGAACCCCCACGGATATGTCTTCTGGTAACCGGGATGAACCAGGGCTGGTGTGATGGAGGTACGCGTCTATCATCATGAGCTTTCGGCGGGAGGGGATGGCGATCTCTGAAAAATAGATGAGTATTATTACATTCGTATAATAATAAAAAATAATTATAGTAAAATATTGATTGTAAACGAATAAGCTAGGCTAGTATATTGCAAGGCAATGTTTATGGTGGGTACATTTAAAACTAAAAAAAAGAAAACTAGCTATTTTCGAGGAGGCAGGACACGACGGTATTTCCGTCCAATTGAGCAGTCCGACTGGGGAAGTACCTCCGCCCTACAGAATACCGCGGCCATAATAACTTCGTGTTGTGTTCCCGGCGGTGAGTAGGGTAGCCAGAGCTCAGTGGAGGGTTTTTGTGCTGTCAGAGGAATAACCAAAAGCTTGTCCTGCTTTGTCTTTTACGCTGAAACTGAAACTCTCAATGCTTGCAGGGTTGGCAGTGCGAGTGTGCTAGCACTTTTAGTGCGAAACTAATATTCCCTCTAACCCCTCCAGCTAACCTGGGTTCACTGTAGTGTAACAGCCAGGATACAAACCCGGGACCTCTCGAACGTAAAGCCGACTCCTTAACCACTAAGCTATATCCTTTAAAAGGTCATCTTTAATTTATATTTCAAAGCAATTGAATGACATTTTGAAGTATTTAGTATGCTAACTATTCAAATCGGTTAAGATGGGAAAAAATTGAATCAGTTCAGGCGGGGACGGATATATAGGAAGATTTGGATGATTTCAAGCAAGGTTCGATGGCTCAGTGGTCAGAGCATTCCCCCTGTAAAGGAAAGATCGCGGGTTCGAATGTCGCCTGAAATAATTCCTTTTTTTCCTATCTTAATCGATTTCAAAGTCTATTGCCGGCTATAGGGTACGTAGAAAAATTTTGGAATAAAAAAACTCTTCTCCGCACTATAAAATCTTGGAATTCTTTACCAGCCCATGTGTTTCGTTCTCCCTACAATACCAAGTTCTATAAGCAGGGCGTGAAAAATAATTAAATGAGGCCGTCAAACTGAGGACCTTCTTTATTGCATCATTTGTATCTGTATTGGTGAACCTCATTACTGAGACTTCTCCTCAACTTACCAACATGTATAGTCAAATTGATGCACACTACATCTATATTAATGTTATAAAGCTGAAGAGTTTATTTGTTTGTTTGTTTGAAGAAAGAAAGAAAGAAAGAAAGAAAGAAAGAAAGAAAGAAAGAAAGAAAGAAAGAAAGAAAGAGAGAGAGAGAGAGAGAGAGAGGGAGAGGGAGAGAGAGAGAGAGAGAGAGAGGGAGGGAGAGGGAGAGGGAGAGGGAGAGAGAGAGAGAGAGAGAGGGAGGGAGAGAGAGAGAGAGAGAGAGAGAGAGAGAGGGAGGGAGAGAGAGAGAGAGAACGAAAGCAAGTAAGAAAGAAAGAGAGAGAGAGAGAGAGAGAGAGAGAGAGAGAGAGAAAGATATTTTTTCGGATCATTCACACAGGCATTTTAAATGGATAAAGATATAGTTTGATTGTTTGAACGCGGTAATCTCAAGAACTACTGGTTGAAATTTAAAAAATATTTTAGCGTTCAATAGCCCGTTTATTAACGAAGGTTTTAGGCTATATATTATCACGCTGTTACTGAAAGGAGCGGAGCAGTGAACATAAATGTTAAGAAATCTGGAGAATTCCATATGAAGATAACATAAACTCACGCCTATTTATCGGTTCGTTAATGATTCGAACCAAATCTACAAAATGCCTAAGTTTAGGTTAAAATCTATACTTAAAAAATATCTAATGGCCCATGATTACCTTAGCACAGAAAAAATTCTACGAGTTTAAAGCAAAAACCACTAGGAACTTGAATCCTTCATATCCAGATGCACATTCGCATACTTACACATACGGTATACATGCAGCCGCAAACGCCTAACCCTCACTCAGACGCAACACACACTCACACATAGGTACTCAATGCACACCCAAAGACAAACAAGACATATACGTATTCACGAACATATGTATACATAAAACACACACACACACACACACGCACGCACGCATGCACGCACGCACGCACGCACGCACGCACGCACGCACGCACGCACGCACGCACGCACGCACGCACGCACGCACGCACGCACGCACGCACGCACGCACGCACGCACGCACGCACGCACGCACGCACGCACGCACGCACGCACGCACGCACGCACGCACGCACGCACGCACGCACGCACGCACGCACGCACGCACGCACGCACGCACGCACGCACGCACGCACGCACGCACGCACGCACGCACGCACGCACGCACGCACGCACGCACGCACGCACGCACGCACGCACGCACGCACGCACGCACATACCTACACACACCCACACCCACACGTATTTTCACACATCCTTATTTACAAATTATATTAGATTCTGTCCAGGGGTGGAGGGTTGGTAGCCTGAGACAGGATTCTCCTAGTTCAGGTGCCAGCCCGCCATAATTCTGATTGATCCTTGTACTAATTTATTAATTACGTTCTACTGTATTTTATTTGAGATTTGTTATATCCCCGAAGGGGTAGGCAGAGGTCCCGATGTTATAGGTGGCGAGCCTATTGCTATTAACCGGGCACTTATAAACCTGTGATAAATACACACATAACTTCGAAAAGCATCGAAAAGTTATTGGTGTGTGCCATGGTAAAACCTGGGATCGAACGTGAGACCTAGTCTCAGCAGTTCATTACCCATACCACTAGGCTTTTTTTTTTTATACCACTTAGTTTGCAGACAAGCACACGGCCCACCTGATGGAAAGTGGTTACCGTGACCTATGGACGTCTGTAACACCAGAGGAGTCACAGTCGCGCTGCCAACCCTGTAAGTACAGAGTTTCTGTGCCGTCAGCAGAAGACAAAGCAGGACAAGCCTTTAGTCTTCCCACTGACAGCACAAATTCTCCAGTGAGCTCTGGCTACCCTACTCACCGCTGGGAACACAACACGAAGTTATTATAACCGCGGTATTCTGTAGGGCGGAGGTACTACCCCAGTCGGACTGCTCAATCGGGCGGAAATACCGCCGTGTCCTACCTCCTACCTACCGCGGTTTCCATATGAAGGCCAAAAAATTAGAGGCTCAGAGGCGTCCTATGAGGCTTCAAAATATGCCACGTGGCGAAGCTGAGACGGGTCAGCTAGTAAAAAACAAAAACCGCAAACTTACCGCCAGCCGATAGTAGTTTATCAATGAACTCTGGTTGTAGAGTGGAGGTGAGGTGCTTTGGCGTCGCCTGATTGAGCGTCAGTAGGGAGAACACTAGGTCTAGCCACGACGCCGCCTTCGACAACTCCTCCTCGGTGAGAGATAGTGCTGTCTGAAACAATCACATTAGTATAAAATAGATTCAAAAATTATCATTGCTGTAGTGATGCTAGCCCTGGGTCCATTATTTCTATTAAACAAAACTGTAAAACTCGCTGTGATAAATACCATGTTTATTATTTTCTATACATACATACATATAACCACGCCTTTATCCCCGTTAGGTTAGGCAGAGGTGAATTAACACCCACATTTCACCAATCATTGAATTCGGTCCCACGTAATAGGGCACGTATTGCCGTCTTCCGGGCACTATTGTTGACTCAAGTCATGCTTCTGAGGCTGAGTCTGGGCTATATATATCTGTCTGACGTTAAACAGCCCTATCCCTTAGTCGCCTTGTACGACACCGCATGGGAAGAGGTGGGGTGGTTCAAATTCTACTCTGCCGGGAACCACGCGGTCAAGATGACCGGGCGGGTGACTTGCGTTGGTAATTTCACCCAATTTCACTATACCTTTTTTTATACCACTTAGGCGGCTGACAAGCACACGACCCACCTGATAGGAAGTGGTTACCGTGGCCTATGGACGTTTGCAACACCAGGGGCGTTACACTCACGCAGCCAACCATGAAGAAACCTACTGATGTTCCTCTTGAAGAGCTCCATATTGTAGGCGCTTAGGAAAACCGCAGTAGGGAGGTCATCCCACAGCTGGAACGTGTGTGGGAGCGTACCTCACCTGGGGAGACTGAACCTTAGCGGGAGGGGAACGTGCATATAAGACATGTACCGTATTGAATACTCAAGAAGCTCCATACACCACAATGAAGAAGGTCAACTAACCTGTATAAGTCCTTCAGCTGCTGGTGGTAAGTAGTCCACAGTAGCTAGTGTGACTACTGTCGACGCCACGTCACTTGCCCTAACGATATCCTTGTGAGCCTCCAGCCAGTCTGTGATGGCCCCCAACACAGGCTCGTGTCGGTACTTCATGAGACCAAGAGAAATGGTTATGGAGTTCACTACTGCTGGTTTGTCTTTGTTTGCTGGTAGGCATTCTATTGTGTCGCTGTAAAGATGTTTCTTTGTTAGTTCTGATTTGTAGTGTCTAAAGTACCTAATGCCATCTAGCGAAATGAAGCCGAACTACTACAGAACTGACGATCCTGCATCGCGCAAGTGAAATGTTCAACAGTTGTGTGTTCATCGGTTGTGGATGGCCAAATCTTGAATTTTAAAAAATTAGTAACTCATGCATCTCGGTCCTGATTTTGATGAAAATAAAAACTCCATGTATTGTCTCAAAAAAATGAACATTCCTAAGTAACCTAACTGTAATGTTGCTAAAGAAAAAATCTGTATTTTTAGACTATTCGATAGTGTCGTTTATAAGAATAAGCAATGATATATGGCAAACTGGAGTGCACTGACATACACACATACAGAAATTTTTTGTATACATATAAGGATACACTTACTTGCTACCTAGCCTAGCAATGGCGCCCCCGCCGGGTCAAGGTAGAAGGGGCAGACCCAAGAAGTCGTGGTTTGACGTCGTGGAGGGTGACATACGTGCGAATGGTGTCACTATCATAGATGCCCAAGATCGTAAGAAGTGGAAGAGGAAGATCCTCAGTTCCGAAGGCAATCAGACAAATACGTCTCCATGTGGATGACGATGACACTTACTTGCATATTCGATCAAGTAACACTGGATCAGGAAAACTAAGTGAAGCCATAGCAAATAGTAGATCAGCTGATTTCTTGAGGTCGATAACCTCCGACTGGCTGGTGATACTGTGTGAGAGAGCACGGAGGAGTGGTGTGCTGCGTCTTCCTTTTTGTTGCAGAGCTTTCATCACCTACAAAAAGTTGATTATTCATTTTTTTAATGCGCACTATGCCGCTCAAATTGCACTGATAAATCGAGGCACAAGCGTCAATATGAAAAAATACTGTAGTTCAAGACACGCCTAAATTTATCAGTGCCTTTTTAACAGTACAGATCCAACGTAACGATTTCTCGTAGGTATCATTAGGTGGCAGACAAGCATGCAGCCCATTTACTAGTCTTTCATACTTCTATATACTGACGTTTTGTAAGTGCCGATTTAATTATCTATGCAGAATAAATGATTTTTGACTTTGACTTTGGCCCGCCGACTTTAGAATAATCGTTTATTTCTCAGAATATGGTTTATACAGATATTTTTAAAATGAAGCGTTTCATATATTCTACCTTAATACGGTGTAGAATTACTTACAAGCTAATGCGAGGCATTGAATAGTATATGGCCCGCAATAATTATATTTTTGCGATAACAATAAAGTAGATTCTATATAATTAAAATAATATATGAATAGGTATAGAAGCGTGGTGAAGGGACAAAGATTGACATATCGTCGGAGTGGGGGGGAGGGAGCTAATTTTCCAGTATATAAATTGTACCCTCCTCTAAAATTTCTTGCACTTTCTGGGCTCCCATAAAAAAGGTTTGCCCACCACTACTCTGGTCAATTTTCGGAAAGCGTGCTAATCCATTGGTACCAGTTGCTATAAAACAAGTATGACGGTCGTTATATATGGGAAATTGGTAAAATGGCCCACACAGAAGGGCTGATCACCTGTCCAGTCAACGGTGTCCCCATTGGCAGTAGTGATAGTACACGAAAGAAGAGTTCAGACAATTATTACCTTAACCATCTGCGGAAGAGTCAAATTTGTTATCAATCTAGCAGCTTCATCATCCCCAGTAATACCTAGCACCGTGCTTAGGTCCTCTGCCATAGTCAACGAGTTCATAGCATGGACTGTGTTTGTGCGTGCTAGTATACGGCACAGTTTGAGAAACCGAGGGTCCTTCTCGAAGTCTTCCAGCCTAACTTTGCTGGCGCTTGACCATTCCGAGAGTATGGACACCATCTGAAAGGTTAAATGTAAGAGATTTTGAAGAATTTTGCTTTTAAAAATGTATTATTATTTCTCTTTATTACTATAAACTACTTATAAATTATATTTTTAAATACATATAAAAACATCTATTTAAAAATATACAAAATAGACTTACAGGGGAAACGACGTAACGAACGAACGTAACGAGAGAATGGAGCATTGCGAATGGCCGCCTGCTTACTGTGAACCTGTTTGTGTGTGAAGCCAGCAAATCACAATGCTTCTTTGCCTCATTGCGTTCACAACACTATTATGATAGTTATGAAAAAGCTAGGGGTGCTGATCAAAGGAATTATTTATCTGCCTTATTAAAAACACAATTGATTCTACCGTAACTAAATATTGCTTGCAATCAGAATAAGTTAGTTTAGTCTCATAGTACAAGATGTTTTTACCACATTGTCTAGTTTTCAATATGCTTTACTTTGAATATTGACCTAATGCTGCACAATACTATAATGCTGCATGACACTAATGACTGTATAACTTTTCACACAATTTGTGATAATAAACACAAAAACTAAATAAAATGTCATCAATTAAGATAGGGAAAATTTAGAATCAGTTCAGGCGGTTCGATCCCAGGTTTCACCATGGCATACACCAATGACTTTTCGATGCTCCATCCATCTCACAGCAATGGTAGGAGTCAACTACCAATACTCGTACAAATTTTTTTTTTTTTATACAACTTAGGTGGCAGACACGGCCCACCTGATGGAAAGTGGTTACCATGACCTATGAACGTGTGTAACACCAGTGGAGTCACATCCGTGCTGCCGACCCTGTAAGAACAGAGATTTTGTGCCGTCAGTGTAGAGGACAAAGCAGGACAAGCCTTTGGTCATCCCACTGACAGCACAAAAACTCTCCAGTGAGCTCTGGCTACCCTACTCACCGCATCATCGGCACCAATGAATGATGTTACAATCATTTTTTGATTTTTTGATGACTACTCCCAAACAATTGAATGAAATTTTAAAGCATTTAGTATGCCAACTAATTCAATGTGGAAGGAAAAATTTTTGAATCAGTGTAATAAATATTTGAATCAGTTAATTAATTTACTAAACAAGTTTTTGTAATGACACAACTCATATATAGGTAAGTTTGTTCCCTTGTTTTGTATGACATGAGATCCTGGCAACACTAGTTTTCATACTATATATATATAACATATAACACTAATGTTACCTTAAGAGCATGTCTTCTAGACACTACAGGATTTTCAGCAACAACTAATAAACTATTTAAGTCAATTGCCTTCAGTATTTGAGTGTCTAATTGTTGTGACCGAGTGTACTTCACAGATTTAGGACTCCGTTTCTGTATATCTTGTTCTGTGTCTATATTATTCAGGGAAGCAAACGCTGCAGCTACTAAACCTGAAATATTACCAAAACACCAAATTATACACGGTTTGGTTAGGTAAGCATTTTTTTATTTATATAGGTCACATTTCGCCCTGCCTGATGGTAAGCTGTCTTTTAATAGCTTCACTAAAAAAATCCGTTTATTAATCCTTTATGGTTTAAAACTCAGTGTTTGTGTTAGGAACTATTATTGTACAGAAACAAATGAGGACATTACCTGCATTTTCTTTGTCGTCTTTAGTCGTAGTTTTGGAGACTTTGTCAGATATATTTGTTGATACTTCTAGTTTATCTGTTTTAAATACTGTAGCGCTAGGACCTGAGTATTTCCTTACAGCCGTCCTTGAACCTAACCTCCAAATCACTAAACCGCTCAATTTCAACATCTATAACCAAAGTAATTTTCAAAATAAATGTCAAATAACATAATATACTTTTTAGTGACTAATGCTTATGTGCAATGCAGGGATATAAACAAAATATCATTGAAAAATATTTAAAATACATCTTCTTACATCACGACTTCAAGTTACAATAACATCAATAATTTATAACTATTAGGTTAATCATATAAAACATGTGTGTTTAAAATAAATGAGAAATATACCTTCGAAGGATTATGAAACAGCCTGAAAAGGAATTTATATAATTTTAAAGCATTTACGAATAAAAAAATTATTTATCTTTTTGACAGCAGAACAGAACGTTAATGTTGCCTTATAAGAAAATAATTAACAAAACCTGAAGCATTTTTTTAACATTACGATATTACCCGTCAGGATTTGAGGGTATGACTAGTTTGCCTGTTCTCTGGGATATGAGCAAAGATTAATATTATGTACATATTAAGTGTGTATGTATACTAGAGCTATGAGCATCCCCAGTGGATAACTGTGGAAGAAAACTTGCACCTAACTAAATTAAAATAAAATAAAATTTTGGTGATTTCTATCGGTATCTATTCATTAGCGAACTTACTGAAAACTATCTGAGAAAAACGGAACGTAGTTAAACTTGTAGTGTTGCGCCGCAGGGCTTAGCCCCTCGAACGCCTGTTACTTTTAGTAACTTACAAGTTTATATCAACCACAACAGTTTCACTTTTAATCAACTTATTCATTTTAAGCTGTTTTCTACTTTACTGACCTTGCTTTTTTATTCTCCTAAAAACAGTAAGTATCCTTGATATCCATTTCTGTAATTAATACGTGAGAATGAGAATAAAATGTAATTTTAACTTGAAAAATCGAATTTGACTATCAACGTCAACCACAAAGTCCCATTTTGTCACATTATCAATATTTATCAATGAAGAATTCATCCCATCACTACTCCTGAAAATTGCAAACGGCGTTCGTGGGAGGAAGTTTTGTTGTGATATTTTGTTGTTATTTTAATAGGTACAGTGAAACCGGTATTGATAATCATGAAATTGGTGAGTGAAATTTAAAGCATACAGGAAATCACAAACCCATTAAATGCACCTACAGGGACCTTTATGCTTCCGTTTCTGGCTGTTGAGTTAATATGAATTTAAAATCAGTTTTCTTTGAAATTCGTTAGTATTCGCTACTAGAATGCATTACATATCGTGAGTGTTGGTTTAACCTTAGTAAAGTTTATTAATAATAGTAGTGGAAAGGGCTTTTATAGTGTAAAACTAATAATAAACATATCCGTATATATATAGGTATGCGAATGTAAAAATTGGTTATCTACCTTCTTTGTATTGATAAATAATTACCGGCGTCTGGTAGGTGGAATTTTTTTATCCTTTAAAAGGTGGCCTTTGTTATTAAACACAAATATAATATGATTAGGTTATGATATGAAAATTACATTAGGTAACACTAAACTATTGAAAGAAGGTTAGTGTTTATGGAATTGCACTGTTATTGTATGTTATCCTTAGATTAATTCAAAAATAGAATATCATAGGTTATTCTCAAACAAACAGTTTCAAATGAGATGCTAGTTGACTTCCTTCTAAACATTACATATTTACAGATATCTATTAATAACTTTGAAACAAAATTTATTTTGGTTTCTTATTTAAAAATCTGACTACATAAATACATTGAAACTTCGTCCTAATTAGATTTGGTTTTGGTGAATCAAAGAATCAATTTCATTTATTCAGTTTAGGCACACAAAGAGCACAAACGTCAAGATTTTACAATTAGGTATGTCAAGAAATAATATTAAAATATTAAATAATGTAAAAATAAACCATTGGAAAATGATTCTTTGAATGAGGTGTCTAACAGATGCACTAATAAATTGGACTATATATGGATTATGTATATTGTAACGACGCGCTCTGCGAACGTCGTCACACCGGTTTTAATTCTATTTTTGAACGAAAAGTTTCGGAACGCGGAGTGAATGACATTTTGACGTATAGCTGTCAAAGCACCTTTCTTCCTAGCGTTGAGGCTGGATGGTCGATATTTATGGCTTCGTAACTTAATTTCAATAAATCTCATAAAAATGAGAGTATTTTTGCCTAAAGGATAATAGTTTGTGTCTTCACAACTATCCTCTTGTGGAATTATAGTTTATTTCTGGTGAGTTGTCATTTTTTAATAAGATTCACTTTGTTGGAATTCGCCACGTTCCTAATTTGAAAAATAATTGTTAAAATTCTATTGTTTCAGCTCTTAATCTGAGAATATTATGATTTCTTTTGCTATTGGCATTTGTAACGACGCGCTCTGCGAACGTCGTCACACCGGTTTTAATTCTATTTTTGAACGAAAAGTTTCGGAACGCGGAGTGAATGACATTTTGACGTATCGCTGTCAAAGCACCTTTCTTCCTATATTGAGGCTGGATGGTCGATATTCATGGCTTCGTAACTTAATTTCAATGAATCTCATAAAAATGAGAGTATTTTGGCCTAAAGGATAATAGTTTGTGTCTTCACAACTGTCCTCTTGTGGAATTATAGTTTATTTCTGGTGAGTTGTCATTTTTTAATGAGATTCATTTTGATGGATTCGCCACGCTCCTGATTTGAAAAATAATTGTTAAAATTCTATTGTTTCAGCTCTTAATCTGAAAATATTATGATTTCTTTTGCTATTGGCATTGTTCCAGCAAATTAAGGCGGTAAGTTGCACAAATTTATAAAAAATTAGGACCTCGTGCCCATATTGGAGTTTGTTCTAATGACATGCAATTTTGTTACAGGTTTCCAAATTGGAACCGCCTTTGTCTTTGCCTTTTCTCTTTTCTTTGGACCTTTTTCGGCGTTTCTTTGTCTTCGGTCAACTGCATTTCCTTATGGAGGGTTTGGGCTTTTCACCTCAAACATGGATAAGGAAATACAGGTCCCGCCTTTGTTTGAGAATATTGTTAATGATGTTCCAGTTGGTACTTCTACTCATGGGTTGCCTCATGTCATGGCTGATTTGTCTGAAGTTGTTGATCCATTTTCGAATAGTCGAGGAGCTGGTGATCATAGTCTGAGAGCCGCATCTTCATTTAATATGATGAATGTTTTATTGAATGATAATTTGAAGAAAAACTTGCCTTCTGTTACTAAGTTGCCTGATTTAAGACGAAGTAAGCTTTTGTATGATGGTAAATCGTGCGTTAGGGAATTTATTACTCAAGTGGAAGAATATTTCTTGTTTAAAAATTTTAATGAATATTTTTTGGTTAGTTCATTCTCTGATCTTTTGTCAGGCACTGCGCTTAAATGGTTTCGTAGTGTTCGTATTCGTATTGCTTCTTGGCAGGATTTGAAGGCTGCGTTGTTGAAACGTTTTGATAGAGTTGAATTTGATTATCATTTGGAACATGAACTCCGTACTCGTAAACAAAAGATAACTGAGTCATTACCAGATTTTATTACAGACATAATGGATATGGCTAGCCGTTTGTCTATGCCTGTTTTTGATGCTACCCTCATAACTATTATTAAACATAACATGTTGAATATTTACACACCTTTTGTGTTTGGTAGAACTATTTCTTCTATCGACGAATTTATTAACCTCAGCAGAGAATTAGAGAATTTTGTGTCAAGAAAGAACTTGAGTGAGAATAAAAGTATTAAAAAAGAAAAATATTCTGCTCAAATTAGTGCTGTTAAATCAGATGATTTAACTTGTTTAAAATGTAAGTCCTCTGGACATTCTTATAAAAATTGCCCTACATTTCCAGGTGTAATTTGTTTTAAATGTCACAAGCTTGGCGTCACTACGAAGAATTGCGAAGTTTGTAATTCAAATACTGTTCAGTCAAAAAACGTATCAGGTCCCATCGAGCCCTAGTTTTTGATAAAACTTCTGGTGACTCGATGTTGAAAAAATTTAGCAATGCTCCGAATGAAGCCACTTGTAAGAAAGAATTTAATGAATGGTTGGATTATTTGAAAGTTTTCTTTAATAATATCAGGGCTGCTCCTGTTTTGTTTGTTAAACATAAAGACACTAGACCTTATTTAAAATTTAATATTAATAATAAATTTTATTCAGGTTTGTTAGATAGTGGAGCTTGTAGTTGTGTACTCGGTTCTAATATTCATCAAACATTTTTTGCAATTAGGTTATAAATTTAAACCTTATAAAGGTAACGCTGTTACTGCTGATGGTTCTGCACACAATGTTATTGGAACTATGGTTTTACCTATCACTTGTGATAACTTAACTAAAAATGTAGATTTTTTGATAATACCTTCTTTTAAACCTTCAATTATTTTGGGATTTGACTTTTGGTTGAAATTTAATCTTGCTAAAGACTTATGGAATAATATTACTTTTGAATATGAATCCACTACTTGTGTAAATGCAGTTACTTCTGTTTCTGAACTTTCTCCTTCTGAGAAACACGAGTTAAATAAAATTATTTCACTTTTTGAAAATATTTCTTAAGTTTGGAACACCTAAAATTTTTGTTTGTGATAATGGAAGCCAATTTACAGCTAAGCAATTTGTAGATTTTCTAAAAAGTTATAATATTAGTAAAATATTTTATAATACTTTATATACACCTCAAAATAATCCTGTAGAGAGATATAACAAAACAGTCGAAACATGTATTTCTTGTTTTGTTAAAGATGATCATAGAACTTGGTCAAAATATTTGCCTCATGTTCAATTAGCTTTAAATAGTAGTGTGAATCTAGCTACAGATTTCACTCCTAATTTTCTCATGTTCGGTAGAGAACTTATTTTTGATGCTTCATTGCACCGTTTTAGTAATTCTTTTGATAGCCTCAATCAACTTGATGTTGTTGATAGGTCTTCATTTGCTTTTTCACTTAAATCACTTAGTGATATTTTTATAAAAGTTCAAGCTTCATTGCTTAAAGCTTATAAGCGTAATGCGCGTTATTATAATATCGGAAGGAAGGTCATTTCTTTTGAGCTGGGAGATATAGTGTGGAGGAGAAGTTTTGTGCAGTCTAATGCTCCTGCATTCTTTTCGGCTAAGTTAGCACCTAAGTTTGTTAAGTGTGAAATAATAGATAAAATTTCCTCTAATGTTTATGTTTTAAAAGACCTTAATAAAAACTATACTGGTCGTTATCATATTAAAGACATAATTAAATATTAAAATTATTCTTGTTTTGACAATGTCTATCTTTGTCTTTGGTACTTTGTTTGAAGTATAATCCCATTGTAAGGTGATGTTTGTGAGGCTAAGGGATTTTGAAAGGAGATGTATGTTAGGAACTTCACAACAATTTATTAATTTCAATTTTAGTTTCCTTCAAAAAATAACTTAGGTCATTTTAGGACTTGTTATTGTGTAACTCTACTCCATATTAACAAATTGTTCCACATCAAAAGATCTTATATTTTTATTTATCTTTGTTGTATAGGATTATTTTCCTGTATATATTTTTATACACTTGTATATTTAATATTGTATATTTTGTACAAATTTAGGAATTTAGTTTCTACTCTAATATAGGAGTGAAATTTAATATTCATTTTCTACATTAAATTCACTTGACTTATTTCCGCTCACTTTAGGAATGGAAAATTAAGTTTCTTGAACTTTATTTTTGTACAGTTCTGGGTTATTTTCTTAGTATTAAGATTCTCGGATTGGACGCATTTTATGCATTTTTTTACACACCTTGTTATACCATTTTTTGGGAAACTTGTGTCTTACTGGACTTTACAATTTTTTGTGCTATTGTGTTTCATACACATAGTCACACCTTACGCTTTGCGCACGGGAAGCTGGTGGTGTTGAGCCGGTCGTAATTGTCGTTTTTCTCTTTTTGTACGATTGTGTTTTTATACACATTGTTACATTTTTTATGCTTTGCGCACGGGATGTCGGTGGTGTTGTGCCGGTCGCAAATGTCATACTTTTCTTATGCGGTTGTGCTCAGAAAGTCAGTGGTGTTGTACTGGTCACAATTGTCATATTTTCTTTATATTTTGCTTGTGCTCGGAAAGTTGGTGGTGTTATGCCGATCACAATGCTTATAAATATATTATTACGACACTTTTGTTGTGATTTTGTTTTGACGTTTTAGATGTTGGAATAGGAATTTGAAGTCGGCGGCTTTTCAACCTAACCGACAGTGGGAAAACTTCATTGTTTTTACCGATTTTCTTTCAGATTCGGCAGCGTTGGTGCTTAACCGATGTCTTGTTAGTTTCATATTTTTGTTTCAGGAATAGCTGGTATAGAGTCGGTGGCGTAGGAGCTCAACCGCACTTTTGTATTGATGCTAGAAGGCTGGTTAAGATCAGGGATTAGATTCGACGGCGTTGGTTGCCTAATCGATATCTGGAATGGAATTGAGTAGGGATTGTTTAATTTGTTTTATTGAAGGATTTATTTTCACTTTTGTGTTGAAATAAGTTTTTACTCTTTTCTGAGTTTGGTTTCGGTTATTCCATTAAGTTGGATAGTATCCTTTGTTTCCATTTGAAACTGGAAATTCTTTTTCAACTTAATTCTTTACTTTTCGAGTGTTTTCACATTCTTTGATTTTTAGGAATGCTTTCCCATTCTTTAATTTATAATTATTTCTGCAATACCCAATGCAAGATGCTTTCGCATTGCCTTTTTTGTTTATTGAAAAATGTTGCAAGACATTTTGTCTTTTGAGGTTTTTTGGAATTTTGTTCTGGACTCTCATAATTTTCATTAGAAAAGGAAGTTTCTTTCTTTCTTTTTTCTTTTTGGGGAGGGATGTAATGTAACGACGCGCTCTGCGAACGTCGTCACACCGGTTTTAATTCTATTTTTGAACGAAAAGTTTCGGAACGCGGAGTGAATGACATTTTGACGTATCGCTGTCAAAGCACCTTTCTTCCTATATTGAGGCTGGATGGTCGATATTCATGGCTTCGTAACTTAATTTCAATGAATCTCATAAAAATGAGAGTATTTTGGCCTAAAGGATAATAGTTTGTGTCTTCACAACTGTCCTCTTGTGGAATTATAGTTTATTTCTGGTGAGTTGTCATTTTTTAATGGGATTCATTTTGATGGATTCGCCACGCTCCTGATTTGAAAAATAATTGTTAAAATTCTATTGTTTCAGCTCTTAATCTGAAAATATTATGATTTCTTTTGCTATTGGCATTGTTCCAGCAAATTAAGGCGGTAAGTTGCACAAATTTATAAAAAATTAGGACCTCGTGCCCATATGGGAGTTTGTTCTAATGACATGCAATTTTGTTACAGGTTTCCAAATTGGAACCGCCTTTGTCTTTGCCTTTTCTCTTTTCTTTGGACCTTTTTCGGCGTTTCTTTGTCTTCGGTCAACTGCATTTCCTTATGGAGGGTTTGGGCTTTTCACCTCAAACATGGATGTACCGCATGGGCTTAAACTGAAAACTTCGCCTGCTACGAGCTTTCCCGCTGCTGTGTTTACATATACTCGCCGAGGGATGCCGTGAGCTTACTTTAATTATATTTTAAATCTAAACTTCAAAATAACCTAAAAGTGCATTGGTGACATAGAATCATAGTGACATAAGATCATTTTGACCTAGCTTATAAAACTCTAATTTTAAATTTAAGGTTAGATATACATTAGGAATGTATCCTTGCAACTATTTCTAAATGCACACTGGAGTGGACAATAAAACCTTAAACCTCACAGTTTGGTTTCATTTAGCTCACCTCCGGAAGATTAACAGTTTCCAATATCCGCTGATTATCTTAGGCATGTGTATCTCCAAGGCGCCCGAACTTTTATGGTAATGTACTTACAAACCAATTTTATTTATATTTCTTTTAAATAGGAGATTACACACTTACTTCTTTCATTGTCATATGACACATATTATTTAATTATTACACATTGTTCCAGCAAATTAAGGCGGTAAGTCGCACAAATTTATAAAAAATTAGGACCTCGTGTTCATATTGGAGTTTGTTCTAATGACATGCAATTTTGTTACAGGTTTCCAAATTGGAACCGCCTTTTTTCCTTTTTCTCTTTTTCCTTTGGACTTTTTCTCTTTTTGCCTTTGGATCTTTTCTTTGGACCTTTGTCTTCGGTCATCTGCATTTCCTTATGGAGGGTTTGGACTTTTCGCCTCAAACCTGGATGTACCGCATGGGCTTAAACTGAAAACTTCGCCTGCTACGAGCTTTCTCGCTGCTGTGTTTACATATACTCGCCGAGGGATGCCGTGAGCTTACTTTAATTATATTTTAAATCTAAACTTCAAAATAACCTAAAAATGCATTGGTGACATAAGATCATATTGACATAGGATCAGATTGACCTAGCTTATAAAACTCTAATTTTAAATTTAAGGTTAGATATACATTAGGAATGTATCCTTGCAACTATTTCTAAATGCACACTGGAGTGGACAATAAAACCTTAAACCTCACCGTTTGGTTTCATTTAGCTCACCTCCGGCAGATTAAAAGTTTCCAACCTCCGCTGATTATCCTAGGCATGTGTATCTCCAAGGCGCCCGAACTTTTATGGTAATGTACTTACAAACCAATTTTATTTCTATTTCTTTTAAATAGGAGATACAGAGAAAATAAAATCATTTTTTTTTATTATTACAATATATATAACATAACATATAACATAAACACACGCTTATATCCCCGAAGGGGTAGGTAGAGGTGCTAGCACCCACATTTCGCCAGTTTATGTTTAGGTCCCAATGTGATAGGTGGCGAGCCTATTGCCATTAACCGGGCACTTATAAACCTGCGATAAATACACACATAACTTCGAAAAGCATCGAAAAGTCATTGGTGTGTGCCATAGTAAAACCTGGGATCGAACCCGAGACCTCGTCTCAGCAGTCCATTACCCATACCACTAGGCTACCGCGGTTGTATGTATATATATATAAACGATAAACCACCTGCCTGCCACCGGTCTGCCACCTAAATGATAAAAAAAAAATAAGAATCAATTCTTATTTTATTGTAGACTTGATAGAGTATGGTATCCGCAATTTCATGTCAAGGTGAGATATTGTAATAGAATTCTAATTGCCCCTAGCCACCCGTTAACATTATCTCTAAAAACACTAATGATAAATTTATCCTATTAATATTATACACATGTAAGTTTGTTAAGATGTTTTATTATTATTATTATTGTAAGTTAGCACGCAGGCAGTCGTAGACAACTGATAATGCCTGTATCCAGTTTTCATTTTCTTTCCTTTTATTTCTCTAGTTTGAGGTAAAATGTATCAAATCTGTTCTTGAACTGGTTGATACTGTCAGCTGAGACTACATGTTCTGGGTGTTCCACGTTCTGACTACTCTGTTACTGATGAAATGTCTGTGAGGATTGTTGTTAAACGAGTTAGTGCACAACTTCAGATGCTGTCCTGTTAGATGTGCATTCTCATTACTAATAAAGAATGTTTGATACCCAATCAAGCTCAAAGCTCAAACAACTGAATGATTCTGGATGAAATTTGGTACACGGATAGGTTATATTCTAGAATTACTTTTTAGGGTTCCTTATCTCAAGAGGAAAAGGTTGGAACCCTTATAGGATCCTTTGTTGTCTGTCTGTCAATACCGAAGAATCAATTTCATTTATTCAGTTTATGCATTTTTATTTTTATTTGGATTCTGGGTTGGCTATGCAGCCAACCCAGAATCAGCCTCAGATGCATGACTCGAGTCAACAATAGTGCCCGGAATAGACTCACCCCCTACAATGTGGGACCGAAAATGTGGGTGGTACTTCACCTCTGTCTAAACCTTCGGGGATAAAGGCGTGATTATATGTATATAAGTACTAAAATATTAAATGCAAAATTCAAGGGGATCCATCAAAATCTTTAAAGCTCAAATCAATACCACCTGTAATTTAGTACATGAATTTACTGATGGATGAGTCTTTAGGCAGACTTTCCTCTTAGGGTTGGGTGGGAGATCAAACCATAAAATATTATATGAATAGATGGTATTGCTTTATTTATAACACATAATTTAATTAAACCAATTCTGTTTGGCACTTGGCGATCGGAAGTTTCCTCACATTGTTTCCTCCAACTGAATAAGTAATAATAAATAAATGAGACAAATAGTTAAGATAGATTTAAAAAATAAGTTACCGCGGTAGCCTAGTGGTATGGGTAATGGACTGCTGAAACGAGATCTCGGGTTCGATCCCAGGTTTTACCATGGCACACACCAATGACTTGGATGCTTTTTGAAGTTATGTGTGTATTTATCGCAGATTCATAAGTTTTATAAGTGCCCGGTTAATGGCAATAGGCTCGCCACCTATTACATTGGGACCTCTGCCTACCCCTTCGGGGATATAGGCGTGAGTTTATGTTATGTTATGTTAAAAAATAAATAGTATAATTTTTGCCTGGGGTTAACTCTCCTACGTTTTCTTTTTGAAGTCAAAGTATTGTTCGTGTTTTTTTTGTTCAGTGGTGGAAGGTACTTTCCCGTTGAATTGTTTCAAATGTAGGGACTTCCCACTTGCTAATACAGGGTTAGATTGCAGTCAAACATATGTGCCTGTATGTATGTTATGAATAACTTAACCACAAGCATATATACTTGTTATATTGAATAAGGATAACAACAATATGAGTTAATTATAAAGACTGTTCTTTCCAGGCGGGGGCTGAAGGCGTCGGTGCGGCTCACTGAGCGCGCCCCACTCCGCGCCCCCTCCCGACGGCAAAGCTCAGTGAGTAAATTGTACCTAGATATCATATTTTTACTGCTTTTTTTACGTGCACAAAATCCCCACGGATACCTCCCCACCGGAGCCGGTGGAGGAGGTTATGTCGGATTCGAACCGACTAAAACGCACGCCGCCTGTGGGTCGTTTTGGTTGCCGAAGGTGAGGTTGACAGGCATATCCCTCGCACCCCGGCCGATCCAGGGCCATCTCTCACGATCTGGCCCTCTTCTCGGGTGTGGGGACTACAGATTCCCCAACTCGTCCCCGGAAACGGGGAGGCGCGCCACCGCCGCGGCCTGCTTCTGCCAGGGTGACAGGCGGCTCCACCTGTCACCCCCAGGCCTGCGCTCATGTATATATGCATATTTTTACTGCTTAATACATCTGCGTGTACCATTTAGTTATATGTAAGTACAATGGCATGTCCTTGTTTACATGCTTCATATGCAATAGCAGAATTGAGCAGAAGTACCTAATTCATGTACTATGATGAATGCTTGGTCAATTCTGCTAAGTTTGCTTGCTAAGGTTGCCTGGAAGAAATCGCTTCAGCGATAAGGCCGCCCATTGTACATTGAACTGTATAGATGCTACCTACTTGTCCTACTGTAAATCTGTTGGTGTACAAGAAAGAATTATCTATCTATCTAATTTTATGGTCGTAAATATTAGAATCGCAAACCGCGCAGTCCGTGAACTGAGGCAGCTCGAGAGTCGGAGGTCGCAGAATGACTCCGCCCCATGAGCGCGGGCCGTGACGGATGGATCCGCCTGTCACCCTAGCCGTAGCAGACCTCGAGACGAGTTTGGGAATTCGTGGTCCCCGCACCCGATGAGGGCCAGATCGAGAGAGATAGCCCTTGGCTGGCCAGGGTACGAGAGATATGCCTGACAACCTCAGCTTGGGCAACTAACAACAACGACCCTTAGATGACGTGCGTTTTAATCGGTTCAAATCCGACATAACCTCCCCCACCGGCTTTGAGGGGGTTTCCGTGAGGATTTTGCGCACAAAAAAGTTAGTATTACCTTTTGCTTTTTTTTATTGTCTTCAGAGTCCTGTTCGAGAGGTCTGCGAGTGCTTCGTCTCACGAAGGAGCTCCAATGGATCACTCAACGGCTTCCATTTATAGGTAAGTTAAATATTGTGGTATATTATTTAAAGCAGGACACACAGGACCTTCAGCGTGCTGAAAGGAAAGCCGTGTGAAGTAGAATAGAACCACTCCATCTCTTTCCGTCGATATCGTAGAAGGCAACTAAGGGACAGGGCCTATGACAAAGAGCCCGCTTGGCGACAATATGCTTACCTATATTACCTATATAAGAGCTCACTGGAAAATTTGTGCTGTCAGTGGGAAGATTAAAGGCTTGTCCTGTTTTGTCTTCTACACTGACGGCACAAAAAATCTATATTTACAGGGTTGGAAGCGCGACTGTGACTTCTCTGGTGTTACAAACGTCCATAGGCCACAGTAACCACTTTCCATCAGGTGGGCCGTGTGCTTGTCTGCCACCTAAGTGGTATAAAAAAAAAACCTCCTTTTTACTTGGGACTGAAAATCATAGTTGGCCAAGTGTGTTAGTGCCTAAACCTTTGCCTACCCCTTCGTGTATTTACAGGCGTGAATATTATATACATATGACAGATGAAAAGATGCACACGTAGGTACGTCTTCTTCTTACTCTTAGCGTAAATCCCAGTCGCATGCGAAGCTTTCACCTTTGGAGTCTGGTCCGCTTTTCCAGTATAACTGCAGATTTGGCTAAACTTGGATATTTTCCGTGAAGCGACTGCCATCTGACTTCCACAACCCAAAGGCGATATCGAAGAGTTGCAACTAGTCCAGTTTTTTTTATACCACTTAGGTGGCAGACAAGCACACGGCCCACCTGATGGAAAGTGGTTACCGTGACCTATGGACGTCTGTAACACCAGAGGAGTCACAGTCGCGCTGCCAACCCTGTAAGTACAGAGTTTCTGTGCCGTCAGTAGAAGACAAAGCAGGGCAAGCGTTTAGCCTTCCCACTGACAGCACAAATTCTCCAGTGAGCTCTGGCTACCCTACTCACCGCTGGGAACACAACACGAAGTTATTATAGCCGCTGTATTCTGTAGGGCGGAGGTATTTCCCCAGTCGGACTGCTCAATCCTTATTGATAGTTGTTGGACTTTTTAGGGCTTCAACTACCCGTAACGACTGCCATAGATGTTGGTATGGCAACCAGGACCGAAGGTTTAACGTGCTTTCCGAGGCACGACCAGATCAATACAAGTGTCTATATTCATTCATACAAATATTAGCACTGATCGGGGATTGAACCCGCGTCTCCAGCGTAGCGGCCGCGTTCTCTACCACCACGCCACGGAGGCTATGTCTAACTGCATGCAATGGGCTGGCTCTTCCACGCGACCACCAATAAACCATTCATACAAACGCAAGACACGATGGTCTAGGTCTAGAAGACAAACACACTAAGTGCAAAATTTTGCACTTTTAAATATGAACACTATGTTGATGGTATAGAAGACTAATATGCTAAGCTCTGTTTAGTAATGGTTTACCTACCTTAAACACAGTATTCTGACTGAAATAAGTGCATCAAAAATATTGTCTGGAATTTTCTACACCAGCGTTTGTCAAACTGCGGAATAGTTTTAGATATTTCAACGATTTTTGATGAGTAAGTAAATATTAACTACGCTCCACGTTAGTAAACGCTATTCATTATTTTTTAACTAAAGGTAACATGCGCAGAATAAGAAATTCAGGATCCAGGATATAAGCTATATACAAGCTTACTATAAGTTTTATTTGACACAGTGCGTTCCGCACACGATTTATTATTTTGTATAGTATATGCAGGAAAAGGAATACAGAATTCAAGCTATTCTCTTGCCAAGTTCTGTCACAATATTTTCAACTTTTTCGGCGTGGAAATGCAGGCCCCTCTTCCCCACTGGGCACTATGGGCACGTGCCCAGGGCCCCGCGATCGAATGGGGCCCCCTAGTTCCTGCCAGATTACCAAATGATAACCGATATTTAGGTATTACCGAAAAACATTAATTTTGAAAAATCTGATGATAATGACTTACTACAATACCTACGCTTATTATATTAGCTTTAGTTTGCCGCATGCGGATAGCTATACCTTGTACAACATAGCTTGAACTTTTTGACAGATGGGTCAGTGATGGGAAACAGAAAATATCTATTGGTGTAAAAAATGTGTTGGCTAAATATGTGGCTGTATGTATGTTTTAAACTATTCAAAATAAATAAATTCATTCGTCAATCAATTTTATTGCACTAGACATAAAAACATTGGGTAGGTACCATTGTTTTCAGTTTCTCTATTTAAATTTTACTTCGAAGCAATAAAAACCACTTAAGACTTTCGGAAAATGCTTGAGTCCTTAACAGGTACTCTTATGTTGTGTGTCTATTCTTATGATTATTATCAATTTTTAATATTATTAAAATAAGAAAATATTGTTCAATGTTCAATGTTCATTTATTAATGGTCTCTTCAGCAAAGCGCTGTAATTTTGCCAATATCAAGTAAATTGTAAATGTTTATAAAATTATTAATGGCGAGACGCCAATGTCAAGTTTTTCAAGAAATTTCACCAGAGCCACGTTAGCCACGCCAGTAAATTTGTTGCCGTGTGTCCACCCTCCACGAGATTCAGGTGGTCGATCAGGACGTGTGGTTGGATTTTAGAGGGCAAAATATTGTTCGTCGTTGCAAAGTTATATCGATTTCAGATTTGACATCCGTCAAAAAGAAAGATCAAACTAATAAATAAACAGGGTATAAGTACTCCACTCTCTCTCAAAAATGAGTTTTTCCGATATTAGTATATTTAGGTTAATTTAAATACCTATATGTAAGTATAAGAATACAATTAAAAGAAAAATTATTAAATTAAAAAAAGAAGAATTATTTGATGCGGTGTGGTTTATGTCTTTAAGAAACCTATTCGAACGTCATTCGTAATACCAAAGACAAAAAAGGGGAATTCCCGACTCCCGATCGTCGTTTGACTTGACGAACGGGAATTCCCTTCAAGTATTTGTCTGCGATGTTGTGGCGTTTGTTTTGTTTGTAGTTGTTAGTTTGTTACTGACTGTGCTTGAGCTCTGACAAAAAAATAGTATTGTTTGATTAAATCGTCGTTTGTCTGTTTTGTGTTAGCGAATATTTTCGTTATAAAATTAATTAAATACTGAATTATAATATAAAATGTCGAAACGGTCATATCCTAGTGGATCTGAAAAAAGGAAAAAAGCTCTACATCAGAAAGAAGTAATTGAAAAGTTACCAAAATTAACATCATATTTTACTACTACTACTGGAGAAACATCTGTAAGTAGCAATCAACTCATAAATGTTCCACATGATGACTCAGCTCAATTACAAATTGCGGGAATTTCTAAACCTTCATGTTCCAATTTTGAAAAAGAGATTGAATCAGAAAGCGACTATTCCTACGACGAAAGTGCAACGACTTCAGTAACTTCACTAAAACCGACAACTCCAACTGTGTCAATTGAACAGCAGTTTTCCAACACAGAAGAATTAATATCGCACGATCCCGCCGATTATTTTCACGAAAAGTTTGTTGAAATAAATCGCGAAATTTTAATTCGTAAGGGACCAGTATATTTTCAAAATAAAGATTCTGACTTTTCCGAGGCATCCAGAACCTACAAAGATGGTAATAAATTAGTGACGAGATATTTCAACAAAGCATTATTTATTCGCAAATTAAAGAACAATGAAAGCGTCGAAAGAAAATGGTTGCTGTATTCGCCTTCCAAATGCTCTGTATTTTGTTTTTCATGCTGCTTATTTAACCCAACTGATGTTAATCTTTGCTCTCGGAATGGA
Source organism: Eilema griseolum (assembly GCA_963662185.1). Lineage (NCBI taxonomy): Eukaryota > Metazoa > Arthropoda > Insecta > Lepidoptera > Erebidae > Eilema > Eilema griseolum. Next base: position 23,548,955 of record OY759242.1, on the reverse strand, counting down.
TGTAATGATTGGAAGCATATTAATCACATAATTTTAACACATGAAAATAGCCCAGCGCATAAGCAATCTATGATGACTTATCTGGCACGAAGTAAAGCGGTTGGTAGAGTAGATATAGAGTTATTATCTCAACATCAAAAGGAAGTGGATTACTGGAGAAACGTACTTAAACGGATTGTAGCTGTTGTAAAATTTTTGGCATCGAGAGGGCTTCCATTTCGCGGCGACAATGAAATCCTAGGATCTCCAAACAATGGAAATTATTTGGGTTGTGTGGAATTATTGTGGTATATTACTGGTGGTAGAAACTTGGTGGCACAAATTTGTCTCAAGTTTCGACCGGGTAGGTACCACCGTGCACTATTGCGAAAAACCCTCCATAGCAATTCAATCTCGGTTGGATTGTGTTCAGGGGTCAGCATATGCATAGCCGGGCAGAGGTGGTGGTTGTCGCAGCACTAGTGGGACCAGTGGGTCTTGGCGTAGTCTAGTGGGGATGGCGCGGGGCGATGCGCCGAACAGGGAGACCTGTAGAAACGGTGGTGCCGCTGGCCGCCCGCGGTATAGTACAGGGGCCCAACTGGGGTTAACCACCTTGGGAGGCTGCCTCACCAGGCCGCGCATAATCCCGATATGGTTCGTCGTGCCGGTTGGTGACCGGATTTGGGAGCCCGGCGACCATACTCGGGGGGGTACGGGGGCCCTTCCGTTCGGCGCGTCGGCTCTCGCCATGCCTCACATTCATAGATAAAACCAATATCCCGCGCTTTGTCACACGGTGCTGCGGCGGCAATCACTTCTTTTTTTCACGCCTTCTCCCACCCAAACTCATGGCAGCGCAATTTATAGAAAAAGGCAACACAGCGGCTCGTCACACTCCCAAAAGCTTGCTATTTGAGGTGGAGTCCACTAACATCTGTGGGCTCCATGCAAACCTCAACGCCGTCCACCAACACCTAGAGACGGCGAAACCTGCCATGTTTTTTCTAACGGAGACGCAAATACACCGCCCTGACGACACGACCTACTTGCTCTACCCTGGCTATGTTCTTGAGGAAAGTTTTCGTGCAAAAGCCGGGGTGTGCGTGTTTGTTAGGGCGGATGTTTGCTGTCGCCGTTTGCGCTGCCTAGAGGACCCATCCTTCTCCGTCCTTTGGGTACACGTAGACCATGGCCCTACGAGTCAGATCTATGTGTGCCTCTACCGTTCCCATACAGGAGATGCTGAGACAACTCGACTCTTTGAATATCTGAGTCAGGCGGCAGATGATGCGCAGGAGCGATTTCCGAATGCCGAAATGGTATTTTTGGGGGATTTTAACGCCCACCACGAGATCTGGTTGGGCTCCTCCAAAACAGACCATGCGGGAAGAGCCGCCCACGCATTTGCTCTGGCGCACGGCCTGACCCAATTGGTGCACGAGGTCACTAGGATACCAAGAAGGTGGGCCAAGCACCTTCTCTGCTAGACCTTCTGCTGACGAGTGATCCGGACCGGTACAGTGTATCGGTGCGAGCCGCGTTAGGCAACTCTGACCACTGCCTGGTCTGTTCCACGGTGCCTATTATGGCGCCCCCACGACCCGTGCAGGGGAAGCGGCGTCTCTGGCACTACTCGTCAGCGGACTGGGATGGACTTCGTGACTATTTTGCGTCCATCCCGTGGGTTGAGCGCTGCTTTGAAGGTAAGAACCCATCGGATTGTGCTACTGCTGTCGCCGGTGAGATCGGTCTGGGTATGGAATACTATATCTCATACACCGATGTCACCGGTGACCGCGGGGTGCGCCCTTGGTTCGGGCGCGAGTGCGCGGAAGCTGTTGAACAAAAACAGTCTGCGTACCGCGCTTGGGTAAGGGCGCGCGCCACGCGCCATCCCAATCTGGGCCACTTCAAGGCAGCGTACAACAGAGCCACAAAGGTCTGTAGAAGGGCCTATGTCAGAGCGGATGCCCTGCGCATAGCGCGGCTTGGTCAAGAGCTAGTGATGCATCCCACGGGAAGCCGTGGCTACTGGCGACTGGCTAAAGCCGTGCAAGCCAACTTCTGTCAGCCTTCGCTGCCTCCGCTGCGTAACCCTGATGGATCCCTGGCCCATGAGTCGCAAGAGAAGGCAAATCTGCTGGCTAATCTCTTTGCGGCCAACTCCCGAATCGATGATTGTGGTACGCAGCCACCAACACTACCCGACAGTGACCACGCGATGCCTGATATCCATATCAGGCAACGCGATGTCCGTGCAGTGCTGCAATCACTCGATGTCCGGAAAGCCAGTGGTCCGGATGGTATTCCAGCGGTAGTTTTGAAAAAATGTGCAGCGGAGTTGTCTCCAATGCTTACGCGCCTGTACCGGCTATCCTACAGTTCGGGTACAGTGCCTTTGCCTTGGAAAGAGGCGAATGTTCAGCCGATTCCCAAGAAGGGGGATCGCTCGGAGCCAGCCAACTGTCGACCCATAGCCGTCACCTCAGTGCTGTGCAAAGTGTTTGAGCACATAATTAACAAACAGCTCATGCGGCACCTAGAGGATCACTCCTTAATTAATGACCGGCAATATGGCTTCAGACCGAAACGGTCAACGGGTGATCTTCTAGCATACGTTACCCATCTTTGGGGTGAGGCTATGGACAAGCACGGCGAGTCACTGGCAATTAGTCTTGACATCGCCAAAGCTTTCGATAGAGTCTGGCACAAATCGCTTCTTTCTAAGCTACCTGCCTTTGGTCTGCCTTCTAGGCTGTGCAACTGGGTTGCTAGCTTCCTGCAGGGGCGCCGTATTCGCGTCCTTTGTGACGGACGAGCTTCGGAGTTTCTGCAGGTTAATGCTGGCGTGCCCCAGGGGTCCGTCTTATCACCCACTCTCTTTCTTCTGCATATCAACGACATGCTGTCTACCGGCAATGTTCATTGTTATGCAGACGATAGCACTTTACATGGGAGTTATCATGGACATCCAGCGGCCAAGCAGTCAGATATCGCAGAGAAAAGGCAGCTTCTTGTCACTGAGCTTGACGGGGTCCTGAATCACATTTCTCAATGGGGCTCTGAGAACCTGGTTGAGTTCAATGCCAAGAAGACGCAGGCATGTGCGTTTACAGCAAAAGTATCTTCTTTCCTTCCCCTCCCCACTCTTCAGAGCACGCCACTGCCGCTGCAGGACAATCTCAATATCCTAGGTATGGATGTTCGCTGCAACCTAAATAACAAAAACTACATCGAAAGCATCATCAAAACAGCCTCACGAAAACTCGGAGTCCTGAACAGAGTGAGACGATTTTTCACGCCGGAGCAGCGGTGTCTTCTATACAAGACACAAATTCGCTCCTGTGTGGAGTACTGCTCGCATCTCTGGGATGGTTCAGCAAAGTACTTACTAGATGCTCTCGACAGGTTGCAGCGACGTGCGATCCGCATCATTGGGAATCCCGAGATCACGAACACCCTAGAACCTTTACAGCTGCGTAGAGATGTTGCGTCCATGGCTGTATTTTACCGTCTGTACCATGGGGAGTGTTCTGATGAGCTCTTCCAATTAGTCCCACCCTCCCCTTTCCTACACAGGACAACGCGTGCAGGTCTTAGATGTCATCCGCACACGGTGCAAAACATCCGATCAAGAACCAAGCGGTTCGGAGACTCTTTCCTCTGTCGCACCATTAAGGCCTGGAATTCATTACCAGCTCACGTGTTTCCTTCTTCCTACAGTCCCGGGTCCTTTAAGCGGGGCGTGAAAAAGCATATGATAAGGCCGTCAAGCTGAGTGTCACCATTGTCACACGGTATGTGTAAGTAATGGTGACCCTCTTTTCTGGGATTTTGCCTTCAGCTTACCATCAGGCAAGGCGAAGTCCAATTGACGTGTCCTATATAAAAAAAAAAAAAAAAAAAAAAAAAAAAATATTGAGTGAATTTGATCCATTTCTTGCAGATCACTTAAAAAAATTTGGGAATCCTGGAAAGGGTAACATTTCTTATTTATCAGCAAATATCTGTAATGAGTTTATTGAAGTAATGGGAAAACAGGTTCTAAAAAAAATTATAAATGAAGTTAAATCAGCAAAATATTTTTCCATAAGCGTTGACAGTACGCCCGATCTGTCTCATATTGACCAGCTAACTTTCATCATTCGATACGTAAAAGACTGTGTTCCTGTTGAAAGGTTTTTGAAATTTATACCTATTAAAGAGCATAAATCTAAGTATTTAGCGGAGACCATCTTAAATTTTTTAGAGACACATGATATTCCCATAAAAGATTGCAGAGGACAAAGCTACGACAATGCTTCAAATATGTCGGGAAAGTATAGTGGTCTACAAACAAGAATCAAGGAAAAATGTGAATTTGCCACCTTTATACCATGTGCAGGACATTCACTAAACTTGGTAGGTGTCCATGCTGCTGGGTGTGTACCGGAGGCATCACAGTTTTTTGAAATAGTTCAGAAAGTGTACAACTTTTTTTCGGGCTCTACCCACAGATGGAATATATTAACAGAACATTTAGGTTCAAAAAAAGTTGTTAAGAGTCTTTCACAAACCAGATGGTCAGCCCGAGCTGATGCAGTAAGTGCTTTGCATGGGGGTTATAAAAGAATATTAGAAGCTTTAATCACCATCGCAAACGATACTGAAAAGGCACGAGAAACAAGAGACGAAGCCCTTAGTCTGTCTAGAAAAATGGGAAATCTAGAATTTATTATACTGACGGAAATCTGGAGCACCATATTGGAAAGAATAGACAAAACAAGTAATTATCTTCAGAAAGAAACAATAACACTGGACGTTGCAACCAATTTGTTGACTTCACTTTATGATTTTATTACTAACCTCAGGGATAAATTTGATAACTTCGAATCATCTGCCAAAGAAAATAACCCAGAATCTGACTACAAAGATCTATCTCAAAGAACAAGACGTAGAAGCTCACGGCTGATTTTTTTTGATGGCTCTGCGCCATCAGTCCAATTGAATGGAAAAGAGCGATTCAACGTAGAAACCTTTCTCCCAATAATCGATACCTTGAGTGTTCATCTAAAACAGCGACAAAGTTCATATGAGACCGTCAGTCAACGTTTTAGTTTATTTTTTCACTTAAAAACTCTGAATTCCGAAGAGATACGACAAGGATGCAAAGAATTTTCTCAAATCTATCACGAAGATGTAAATGAAAAAGAGTTAGAAATAGAATGTCAACATTTAAAAGAATACTTAAAAAATGTTCAGAGTGAAAATGAAGCATCTAACAGTGTACAGGAAGTATATAATCGATTAAAGCAAAACAAAATTGAAGACACATTTCCTAACGTAGAAATTGCATTGAGAATATTTTTAAGTATGATGGTAACTAACTGCAGCGGAGAACGCTCCTTCTCCAAATTGAAACGAATAAAAAATGAATTAAGAAGTACAATGCTTCAAGAGAGATTAACTAGTTTGTCGCTGATGTCCATAGAATGTGATATTCTCAATACCATAGATTTTGAAGATGTGATTAACGATTTTGCTCATCTTAAATCTAGAAGGGTACCTTTGCAATCAACATAGAATTAATCTAAGGATTTTATGTTAAGCGAGTTACTTTTGTAGATTATTTTTTATATTTCCTATTTTTTTATAGTTAGTAACTAAATAAAAATAAATTTAGAACCTTGTTTGTCTTTCTTTATCTATTGTAACTAAATAGTGTTTTCTCAAGGTCCTAGGGGCCCCATGATCCTAATGTGCCCAGGGCCTCAAATAGTTTAAAGACGGCCCTGTGGAAATGCACATACATTTATGTTAATACTGTTGATTGATGACAGTTGGCGGAACCTGCTGCACATATTGAATAATACACTGTATTTTTTTTTTCACTATTTTATTTTTCATCTGATCGTTTTCGCCTCGCGGCATTCTCAAAGGTTTGTATTGGCGGTTATAAAGTGATATTTTTAAATACTACAATATTTGACAACATTTTGACAAACTGACAACAACTTTTACACACACACTCACGCAGGCACGCACAACACTTTCACATTTCTAATATTAGTGTGTATTCTACCACTAATTAGTTAAATTCTTGTACGCTATCTACATAACACGGCATTATATTTTAAATACCTTGTTCTTATTATACACACATCTTAGATCATGTGACTTAAAAAAAATTATGAATTCATATTTTATCTGCGAATTTAATGTGTACTTCCGTATGTGCAAATTTCATGAATATTGAAAAAAAGAACTTCGTGAGGTTTGTTATTTTTAACAATTACAACTTTTTTCTCATTATTGTATTACGTAGACATAAAAAAAGAATTGCAAATGCCAGGTCTCGACGTAACTTGCCGACGACGCTACGCTAAACTCGTATTTAATTACACAAAAAAAACTGTTTTAAACGAGAATTCAACCTAGATAACCTCGTGTTGTATTCCCGGCGGTGAGTAGGTTAGCCAGAGCTCACTGGAGAGTTTTGTACTGTCATAAAATACTGGTTTTTATTTTAACATGAAAAAGTGCACTCTTACTGAGACAGCCGTTACAAGTCATAACACAACAAAAGTTTGACAAACAGTGCTCCCTAAAAAAAGGCACCACTTCTCCCCTCTGGGCACCGATCGATAGCCCACCGCTTCTATTCCCGACCTACACACACTCCCTTCTGCGAGTCTTTGTCATTGACATTATACTTTTACGGTGTTTGTAATGGTTGGTTAGCTGACATTTTCGACTTGCCGCGTTGGATCCCGGTGGAGTAGAATAAGACCACCCGTAGGTATCATTTCATTGCTGGCGAAATGTGGGAAGCACGCTGTTATTATTAATCGCGGATTCAATTCCCGCTCAGTACCTACTACATGTGTACGAACATAACTTTCAGTGGTTAAGGTGCTATGAATAATGTTCTAGAGTAAAGATCGCGAATTGATATAGGGGAATGCCCCCAACCAAAAGCACAGTATGACTTCCTACTTCTGAATAAAAGCAAATTATTGCATTTTTTGGAGTCGGCAATCAAGTAGGTAATTTTTACAATATGCATATTAATCAAAAACGAATCCCCCTTACGTTCACAACGTGTTGAATTGACAAATCGTATTGTTATGCTGTGAATTAATATTGTTGTCTACACTGAGTACCGGAGTGTGTAGTGTAGTGAGGTACTCCGGAGGGCGAGGGGTCGAAAATAACGTTTCTTGGGGGAGTGAGAAATGACTTACTTACACCCTGCATACGAATTTTTCGTACAAATCTTATCCTCTACGATCAGCTACCTCGGATGCATTGTCCGCATTGGATGGATGCATCCAATGCGCTATGAATCCTGCAGGTTTCTCTTCCTTCAGCTTAAAAATGGAAGAGAAAGGAAAAGTTATGTCTATGCCACTATGCTGAGGCTGAAGGTGTGATTTATCAGACCTATACCTCATCAGATCAACATCTTAGCGGTTCTAAGCATCATTCAAAGTATGTAAATGTTTGTTGTACGCTAGAAATATCTGCGTTCTATAAATCACAATATAGAAAAGAAAGAAAACATTTTTTATTATTACTTAGCATTAAAACAAATATACACAGTACAGCAATATGTGACAAAAGCCAAGTAGAAATAAAGGCCGCTTCTCAGCTTAATGCTGTCCGCGTTGTATCACAAAATTAAAATGCCGCTTTGTAAACTATTCAGCACATTATTACGTTTATTGTGTCAGACAGACAAATAACTTAGTAGGTTTACAAAGAGCAGTTTGCGGATAATTGGATCATGTGTTTAACACCTACTAAGAGAAAAAGCAAACTTGCTACTAACACCGGCGATTTAGTCGCGTTTAGTAATGCTTCGACTAAAGGCATAGGGCTTACATATACATTGAAGCGATTTTTAGTTGCTTCTCTTTGCTCACCGATACAATATCATCGATCGCTGCTGAAATGTTCTACAGTCCCTATCGTAAGATCACGACCGAACGCAGAAAATCGCTATTACGCGATGCAGGGTGCAATGCAGTCGCAGAATCTTCGATCGCCAATACTAAAAGTAGAATCTGTTAGCTACTAACAAATTTAGCTTAACCATGACCTTTAGGAATATAAATATATGAGTCAAATATGTCAATATTGTCTAATTGGATGTATTAAAACCGCGGTAGCCTAATGGTATGGGTAATGGACTGCTGAAACGAGGTCTCAGGTTCGATCGTACCATGGCACACACCAATGACTTTTCGATGCTTTTCGAAGTTATGTGTGTATTTATCGCAGGTTTATAAGTGCCCGGTTAATGGCAATAGGCTCGCCACCTATTACATTGAGATTTAAACTTAAACTAGCGAAATGTGGGTGCTAGCACCTCTGCCTACCCCTTCGGGGATATAGGCGTGAGTTTATGTTATGTTATTAAAACCATTCCCCACACCTCTACTGAAATAGTCTTTTGTAAATAAACTGTCAACTTACTACTCGCTGCTCCTTTTGCGTAAGCTATTCAGATATATTACTATTCCTATTTTATTTTTTTATACAACTTAAGTGGCAGACAAGCACACGGCCCACCTGATGGAAAGTGGTTACCATGACCTATGAACGTGTGTAACACCAGTAGAGTCACATCCGTGCTGTCGACCCTGTAAGAACAGAGATTTTGTGCCGTCAGTGTAGAGGACAAAGCAGGACAAGCCTTTGGTCATCCCACTGACAGCACAAAAACTCTCCAGTGAGCTCTGGCTACCCTACTCACCGCCGGGAACACAACACGAAGTTATTATAACCGCGGTATTCTCAATTGGGCGGAAATATCGCCGTGTCCTACCTCCTCAAAGAATTCCTCCTAATCAATATGACAGATCCAGGCCCGTATTCCAGAATCAACTCTCACAATGAAATTAGAACTGTCATCTAGAATACAATCGGTCTTCAAATCTAGTCATAAATCGAGATTCTGCACTGAGTGTCGTTTTGGATTACAGGCCTTAGTATTGCAACGGTACTGTTATAATTTTCTTTTATAACTCCATTTATGGTAAACAGATCTCGCTTTTATCCAAAATCTGCTGACAAGGCTCTTGCATTTTAGAAAGCTTTTTAGATCCCAACTGGGGAAAGGAAACGTACCCTTCGCACAATGCCCCTAAACCGAACTGGGCAGTTCCCAATACATCAATAGAGGGGTGCTAATGATGCGATCGATTCTCGTGGTGATACAATTGATGGTTTTGTTGAGTTTGACGAAAATCTACTATTAGAGAATGCTTGTGTTACTAGAGTTAACATTGATATAAGAATATAACTACCCCATTCTTTAGACATCAAAAAGGTTATTAGGAAGGTTTAAAGTATTTATTTGGAGGGTTGTATGAGTAGTAATAAGCCCAAGAAAAGATGGATGGAATACGTGATAGAGGGCATGGTAAGGAGTGACAGAGAAAATTATGTCTACCAGGAAAGGATAGAATAGATGAACCAAACTATTCCATGAAATGGCTAAAATTGAGACTACGGTTGTCACTGTCAAATGCAGAAGTTATTGCAGATTAAAGACAATTTTGTGTTCTGCACTGGAGGCACAAAATCTCTGTTCGTACAGGGTCGGCAGCACGTATGTGACTCCACTGGTGTTACACACGTTCATAGGTCACGGTAACCACTTTCCATCAGGTGGGCCGTGTGCTTGTCTGCCACCTAAGTTTTATAAAAAAAATGGTTTGACAATACTGAAGGGATTGTCGCGGCCTCCCTTAGTTTACGGAATTTTAGATTTTGACTATATCAATGAACAGTGACATTTTATGTCGTTCCCAAAGAATTGAGACAGATGAGATAGGCAGACAAATGTGACTAGGTATTAAAACCTATTTTAAAAGTAAAATGTAATTGATGATTTAAAATATTTACATTGTCTATTCAACCTCACACATTGCGACCTGAGACGGTGCGCACTGTGCGGTATGAAAGAAACTTCATCCCACGCACACTCAAGCTGTGGAATGACCTCCCTGCTGCGGTTTTCCCAAGTGCCTACAATATGGGGAATTTCAAGAGGGGTATCAGAAGGTTTCTTCCTGGTTGGCAGCGTGAGTGTAACGCCCCTGATGTTGCACACGTCCATAGGCCACCTCCCATCACGTGGGCCGTGTTCTAATCTGTCACCTAAGTGGTATAAAAAAAATCTATCTACGTACGCACTTTGAAAAAAAAACATTGATGTATTCACGAATGTGAACCTTCGACTTTCGAAGGGCACCACGTTAACAATCAATCACCGTTGTCATGGCGACGGTTAATCAAAAAGCTGAAAAAATAAATGAACTGCTGACATTTTCAGCGAAGGTTTTTGTGTTCGTTATATTGTCGCGGTGACTATTTGTTATACTCTTGTCGCTTGCTCCGCTCGCTTACCTATGTCTAAAGTCTATTTTTCTTTATCTCAAATACTAAAATGACATTACCGGTGTTAGTATCTGAGATAAAAAAGACTATAGCTTTATTATAACTGTTATTGATAACTCGATTTTAGCGCCCACTGTGAAAATCATCCTTATACTATAATACAATGAATATTAATGTTACCTACGCGGCTACGGTCGTGGTCAAAAGTTGCTGAACACTAAGAGAACAAACAGTATTTTCAATCAAAATAAATAAACAATTGTTTGTAATATTCAGAGAACACATTTTTTTATGTGTTTTAGAGTTAACTGCTAGATAACTTGCAATGTGTTAACAAATATCGATGCCGACTGTACTTGTGCTTGTCAAGTCCCATAGCATTGTACTACAGTGCTCAAGTCTCTTTGCGCAATGAAATTAACCGTTTTGGTCACGTGGCCGATTTTCCTATTTCAATCATCGAAGAGACTCAAGAGACACGAGCCTTCCCCACCATACTAAAGCTACAAAAATCCCTCATAATCATTTAATATTAAAATTGATATGAAAAGATGATCGCTCACAAGACAATTTTAGTCCACATCATTAAATATTTTCATCCCTCACGAACGCCCGTAACAACGTTATCTTGGCACACGTTTAGAAACTCAGGGGGTGAAATTGCAATGCGTAGGGAGGAAATTTAATCTCCAAGCAATAAGTTGTAATCCCTCGCTTCTTGGTTTTCTTCCTGAGGGGATGAACTTTTAGAATTATTTTGGCTTACTTTGAATAACCGGTATATAATTCTTGACCTTGTATAAACCCTATAAACGCAGGTTGCTTGAACCTACGCTAAGTTATGTTTTGTGTTGTTTAACGCAATGTCATGTGTGATGTTCGAATTTCGATTTTGAATTTTACAAATTCGAATTTTTCGAATGTGGATTCTGAACCATATTTTTTAAATTGTTACCTTTTTTGGTCTTGATTAATGTAAAAACTACTGAAAGGTACTTGATATTTTTTTTATCGATTTGTCTTGGTTAAACGTAAATACAAATACCGTATGTTTGATTTAATTTGATTGAGTGCCTAGAACCGGAGATATGACCAATAAGGTTGGATTTATAGTAGACATCAATGCCGTTCTTACTTAACGAAAAGATTAGAAACAATACTGAAACGTAACTAAATTAACATTCAATAAAACATGTTAAAATCATTCCCATAGATAACAATCACATTTAAAATCGCGTGGAATAAAAACTACAAGTTAACCCTTGTAAATGTTTAACCATCGCGGAGTTCTCCCACCTCACATTTAAACCCTCGTACACACCGCCCGTAGCTAATCGATAAGCCACGTGCCACGTGCGGGTGCAACCATGCGGCTTCCGTATGCATCTACCTTCAATTACTTCTCACTCACTTCTACTATTGACGACCATTAATTGAAAATTGTTTCTGCTGAAATAGACTTTGAAGAGCAATTTGATTATTTAAAGTTTTCAAATAAACATGATCACGTTGACTGGAAAGTTCCTAAATTTCGTCAAGTGGTGTGCCACGTGACAGTTATTAATATCGAAATTTGGGTAGAGCCAGAATAACGTGACAAAGTCAAGGTCAATCCCCAAATTGGGACTATTTTTGAATGACTTACAAAAGTATGGAGTTACGAATCCTGGTTTCGCCAATGAATAAACAGACAGAAATCGTAAACTTGATACAATCGAAGAGGAGAGTTATCATTGTCTCTGATGGGCAAAGCGGTGGTCTACGATACAAACTCCAACACCTACTGGGATCAGAATACTCTGTGTTGTCGTACATCAAATCTGGTGCATCTATGAGGAACGTACTGTGTGGCTTGGGTAGTGATATACATACTCTTAATAGGAACGACTTTGTGGTTGTCTTGGGGGGATGTTATGACACCAATCCCTTCGATATCGAAATGAGTCTACACACATTTTTGGGATCGGCTACCAATACTAACATAGTTATAAGCGAAATACCTACTAATAGACATCTAAATGAATTTAAATTGAATTATATGTTAAGGTTTATTTGTGGAAAATATGCAAATGCTACTTATATGGATATGAATTACTCAATAAGTTTGCCCAATAGGAAAAGCCTTAGTGTAATATTATCTGGGTCTATTTTACGAGAAGTTCTCCGTCTTGATTACCAATATAAATCAAAAATATATAATGATAAAAAATATTTAAAGGAAAACAAGTTGTATGTCGATAAATCAGTTCAGACCGACATAGAATCAGAACATACCTTAGACATAACCACCCAGGTGAATGGTTCTCCAAGCTTTGATTTTTTTCGTCTCCAAATACCTAACTGTACTACACCAGAACATTGCAGGGCTAATCAATAAATCTGACATGTTAATAGTCTATCTGGAGGAACTATCAGATAAATACAAATCTGTTGATGTTTTATGTATCTCTGAACACTTTGTAATGTCAGGGTATGAAGATCACTTATGCATACCGAATTACAGTCTTGGGGCTTGTTTCAGTCGTACCGATAAGAACAGGGGTGGGGTATGTATATTAGTTAAGACCGGCTACTTATTCAGAGAATTAACAGAAATTAAGCAATTTGCAATAAGTAAAAAGTTCGAATGTTGTGCAATTGAATTAATCAATTATAAAATTGTAGTTTTATGTCTCTATAGAATACCAGATAAACATAATTTGACAACATTTTTCGAAAAATTAGAACAAATTTTATATATAATATGTAATAAGAACTACGATAATGTAATAATAGCTGGTGATCTAAATATCGACAACTTGAAAAATGATAGCGATGTACTGGAATTGAGATGCCTTTTGGAACGCTTTAACTTAACTCTAGCTATAAAACAAATCACAAGAATGAAAAGCGGAACTTGTATTGATAATTATGCGCACAATTTCAAGCAATCATGTAGAACGGAAGTGATAGAATTTGGAATGTCTGATCACACTGCTCAGCTGCTACAGTGCCCTGTACCCCACAAATGTTTAGTTAAGTATTGGCGCGTATTACAAAGAGATTATTCTGAAGAAAATATGGTAAGATTTCGGGAATGTCTCAAAAACATATCATTCTCTGATGTTTATTACATAGATAACCCTAACGAAGCGTATAATTTATTTATAGAAAAATTCAAAATGTTTTACGATTTATATTTTCCTTTCAGACTTTTAAAAATACCAGTTAATAAGAGACCTAAATGGATATCACGTGGTATCAAACTATGTAGCCGGAAAAAAAGGCAATTACTCTGGCAGTTCAGATGCAAGCGTACTAATACCAATAAAATAAATTATGTAAACTACGCAAAACGTTACAAAAAAATTATAGGGCTCACAAAAAAGGCACAAAATAATAACCGAATAAAAAATTCTGATAATAAAACTAAAATGACATGGCAGATAATACAAAACTCAAAAATAAACCTACCTAAAAATACAATTAATAAAATTAGAATTGACAATTTAACTATTACTCAACCAGAGGTTATTGCAAATAAATTCAATGATTATTTCATAGATAAAATAGTGCCAATAACAAGGACAGATAATAAATTCATATCTCACTTAAACTGTCCAAATAATTCAATGTTTATGCCTCCGAGTCTACCAATAGATATCATTAATATTATTAAAAATCTTAAAAATACTAACAGCGTAGGCAGTGATGAAATATCGACAAGAGTCATAAAATTTACTGGCGACTTAATATGTGACCATTTAAGTCACATCCTAAACCTATGTATAACTCATGGTGTTTTCCCGGATGGATTAAAGATGTCAGTTGTGACGCCATTGTTCAAAAAAGAAAATAAAGATTTAATGCAGAATTATAGACCAATAGCTCTTACCTCTGTCGTGTCTAAAATATTTGAAAAATTTATGTATCAGAAGTTGTATTCTTACTTTGAAAGAAGTAATATTTTATGCAACGAACAAATTGGTTTCAGAAAAGGTAAGACTATAAATATGGCCATATATAATTTCTTAAATGTAATTATTAAAAATATGGACATAAGAAACCCAGTATCAGCTATATATTGCGATATGACTCAGGCATTCGACTATGTGGATCATGGAATCTTACTGGCAAAGCTGGAGGCTTACGGTATCAGGGGAAATATCTTAAGTCTACTGGAATCATATATTTGTAATAGAAAACAAAAAGTAGCAATTAGAAGAATAGATTCCGAGACAAAAATTGAAAAAATGTACTTATCTAAGGAACGTGGCCTATCATATGGGGTGCCCCAAGGCAGTGTATTGGGACCTTTACTCTTTATAATATACATAAACGACTTTCCTAAAACAACAAACCATCATATGACACTTTTTGCCGACGATAGTACATTAGTAATAGAGTGTAAAGAACTTGACCAATATGAATCGGAAATTAATAGCTCTCTGGGTTCAATGATTACGTGGCTTGATAATAATAACTTGAGAATTAATTTTGGTAAAACAAAAATTATGCACTTTAGTCAAAAGAAAGTATTGACATCTAATATAAATATTAATTATCATGATAATATAATTGACGAGTGTGAACAAATAAAATTTCTAGGTGTTGTTGTTGATCGTAAGCTTAACTGGAAAGCTCATATCGAAGCGCTACGTAAAAAAATCAGCAGTGCCTCATATGCTCTATACAAACTTGCCCCGACAGTCAGTACAGAAACACTGCTCACTGCTTACCATGGCCTTGTAGCATCCATATTAAGGTACGGGGTAATATTTTGGGGTCACTCTACTGACAGGGAGATCGTATTTTTGGCGCAAAAGAGATGTATAAGGGTAATGTTTGGAATTAAATTCACCGACAGCTGTAGACCGTTCTTCATCAGACATAGAATACTAACACTACCGTCGTTATATATTTTGGAAATGGCTTTATTTGTTAGACAAAGCACTCATTTGTTTCCGCGACTTTCGGATGGTGTCCAACGTAGCAGACGAGAAAATAACAGGCTTCGCATACGGAGTGCCAAAACAGCACTTATGTGGAAAAGTATGTTTTGTTTAGCTCCTAAAATTTATAATAAAATTCCAAATGTACTGAAGGACTTAAGTTATAATTTATTTAGAAAGGAATTAAAGGACTTATTAATTACAAAATGTTATTATGATATTGAGGATTTCCTAAATGATAGTTTATGATGTTTGACATGATGTAGATTTAATGGTATGAATATAATTTGAATTGTAATTTTTAGTATGAATGTGTATAATTGACAAAATAATTTTAATTTTGATTTTGACATTGTTTCTTGACATTAAATAATAAGGATGATTTTTTTTTTTTTAAATAATTGGATAATTCAATATGCATGTAACTGATAGGTAATATGTACTTTAATTTGCACTTGACATTCCATTAAATTTGTACGCCACAAATGGCAGAATATGCTGTGCCTGCACATGAGTACCATGTAATTATAACAACTGTAAAAAACCATATTCACAAATAAAGATTATTATTATTATTATTATTATTATAAATTCGTGAAAAACCGTTAATCGCCTATTTTACCCTTTTTAGTAATATTTTTCCAAAAATTTATTTATTTATTTATTTATTCATTTTGCAAATGTACGTCGAAAGTTGGTACATGTTTGTTAAAAAGGTATCACTACATTTGGCCTTGCGGCATGCAAATTAGAGCCATACAAATAATTAGTGGACATGCATTTATACTACACTTCATTACAGTTCATTCGAGATACGTACATTATGTCAATAGTAAATAAATATCACATAATCAAAATAAAATCAAATGCGTATGTCAACTGTAATAAGATTTCATATAATCAAAATAGAATAAAATAGGTATGTCAGTAATAGGAAATAATACATTATGAAAATAAAATCAAATTAGAAAATGTCAATTACATTAATTATTAATTAAATAATGATAGTAACAAATGATATCCGTGTTCAATTTAGTAAACTCAATTAATTTAATTTCAGTGAAACACCAATTTTATCTATTTCAATGACTTGTCATTTATGTACTCTTCAACAGAATAATAACATTTCTCCAGCAAAAGGTTCTTAAGGCTACGTTTAAATTCATTTATGTTTGTGATATGCAAAATAGAAATTGGTAGTCGGTTGTAAAGCCTTGGAGCCATGCAGAACACACTACTGTTAAGATATGTGGTTGCATTAGCTGGAAGACATATCTTCATGTTATGTCTTTTACTATTAAGATTTCTATAAAGCTGCATATTTTTCCTCACGAACAACACGGTTTCCAAAATATATATAGATGGCAATGTCAAAATCTGTAGTCCAATGAAACTAGGTTTACAACTATCAGTAGATTTCAATTTACATATAGCTCTTACGCATTTCTTTTGGGCTATGAAAATGCTTTCCACACCAGTTGAATTGCCCCAAAATATGACACCGTAATTTAAAATTGGAAATACATATCCATAATACGCCGTCATAATAGTGGATACACTGGCTGTCTTAGACAACATATACAGAGAGTAAGAGTGTTGATTTATTTTTGAACATAACACTTCTAAATGCATCTTCCAATCAAAGAATCAAAGAATCAATTTCATTTATTCAGTTTAGGCACACAAAGAGCACATATAAACGTCAAAATTATACAATTGAGTATGTCAAGAAATAATATTAAAATATTAAATAATGTACAAATAAACCATTGGAAAATGATTCTTTCGCTGGTTCGGATAGGTTAGTTCTACTGAGAAGATACCAGCAAGAAACTCAGCGAACTATATTAGAACTAGATTATTTTTCTTTTTTTTTTAAATTTGCTTTAGTTTACAATTTATTTTGTGCGAGCAAGCAAGAGACTTATGTTGACCACGCATTGATATCATTAAGATACTCATCCACTTTATAATAACCTTTACTCATTAAAGTTTTTTTCACTTCTAATTTAAATTTATTTATCGGCATATTAATCAAATCCTGAGGAATTTTATTAAATATTTTTATGCTGCTTCCTACAAATGAATCACCAACCTTGTGAAGCCTAAGTTTAGGCACAACTAGTTTAGTTTTGCTTCTCGTATTAAAATTGTGTACATCAGATAGTTTTTCGAAAATATTTATGTTTTTTCGTACATATATGATATTATCATAAATGTATTGAGAAGCAACTGTTAAAATATTAATTTCTTTGAAAACTTCTTTTAGCGAGTCACGGGGTCTGAGGCTATAGATCGCTCGTATCGCTCGTTTCTGTAGTACAAATATAGTCTCAATATCGGCAGCCGAGCCCCACAGCAGCAGACCGTATGACATAACGCTATGGAAGTAACTAAAATAAACTAATCGTGCAGTTTCCTCATCAGTCAGTGACCTTATCTTTGTAACCGCATAGGCAGCTGAGCTAAGTCTTCCTGCCAAGGCTTTGATATGAGAGCCCCATTGCAGTTTACTATCTAAAGTTATTCCAAGAAAAACTGTGGTATTGATTATTTGGACAGATTCATTATTCATTTTAATATTAATATCTGTCTGTCTTACATTAGGCATAGTAAACTTTACACATTTAGTTTTCTTCGCATTGAGCAGCAAGTTGTTACTTGTAAACCAATGCAATATTTCAGAAAGGGCATTATTTACTTCGTCAAGTACTATTTTATGTCTATCAGTCTTAAAAATTAATGATGTATCATCAGCAAATAATACAATTTCACAAAAATTTGTAGCGAAATAAGGAAGATCATTAACATAAATCAAGAATAGAAGGGGTCCTAATATCGAGCCCTGGGGTACTCCCATAACTAATGGGGCACCAGAAGAGTTAGTGCCATTAACGTTAACTTTTTGAATTCTGTCAGTGAGGTAAGACGTAAGTAATCTAAGTGAGCCGCTTGAAACACCATAATATTCTAATTTTAGTAACAACGTCTCATGATCAACACAATCAAAAGCTTTTGATAGATCACAAAAAATACCAATGGCATCCTGCTTCTTTTCCCATGCATCAAATATATGTTTTACAAGTGCAACTCCTGCATCTGTCGTGTTTCTACCTTTAGTGAAACCAAACTGTTTATCATGAAGTAAATTATTTTCTGTAAAATGTGAAAGCAGTTGATTAAATATTATTTTTTCAAAAATTTTACTTAGAGCTGGAAGTATGGAGATGGGTCTAAAATTTGAAGGATCACTTTTGTCCCCTGCTTTAAATAACGGAATGATTTTACTGTACTTCATAAGATTAGGAAATTGGTTTTCATCTATACATTTATTGAAAATGAATGCCAGGGTAAGGCGCGATAGCGGGCATTATTGATTGTATTATATTGATTGAAATGCCCCAAAGATCCTCAGTCTTTTTTACATTTAGTTGCTTAAAAGTTTTAAGTATAGTTATAAAGTCAATATACTGAAAATCAAAGTTAATACCACATTTATCAACACTAGATTTAAGAAGAGAGGCAGCTATATTTTTTGAAGAATTTAATCTGTTTGTTGTGGTAATTGGAATATTTGTGAAAAAAGATTCAAATGCATTAGCCACAGCAGCATCAGTATTAATGTGTTTACCATCTATTTCTAACTCGAAGGAACGATCACGTGACTTTGTCTTACAGGTTTCTTTGTTAATAACATTCCATGTTGCCTTAATTTTATTATCTGATTTTTCTATTTTAGCCCGAATATAATTAGATTTGGCTATTGAACAGACTTTCTTAAACAGTTTCGAGTATTTTTTAATATGTTCGATTACTTGTGGCTCATTTGTACATGCCTTTGTCTCATATAATTCATACAATTTTTTTCTACTTTTAAAGATTCCAGGTGTAGCCCAATCACTAAATTTAATTTTGAATGGATTAGTGTTTATTGTTTTTTTAGTGAAAATGTTATTAAATTCGTAATTGATTATTTCGAACAAATCTTTGTAAAGAACATCCGGGTTTTCATCATTATTTAATTCCAAAAGTGGTATTTTGTTGTTAATATTTTCTTTAAATTTCTCTAATCGATAAGTTGTGATTGGTCTACATACAATATTTTTTGGTAAAGAAACATGGTGGTGCTCAAATCTAGCTAACTGACCTGTATGATCTGACTTTATAAAATTAATTAAAGATTTCTCATTTACATTGTTATCAGAAAAAATATTATCCAAGCAGGTAGCTGTTGTGGATGTGATGCGAGTTGGTTCACAAAACAGATTTTGTAAATTAAAAGATTTGAAAAGATTGAGGAACCTTAACGCGTTCTGGGAGTTTTCGAGAATATCAATATTAAAATCGCCACATACAACTACCGTCTTCTTACATTTACATACTTTTTTTAAGGTTTCTTCCATAATAGACTCAAAAAGGTGGTAATCTCCAGAAAGAGGTCTATAGACGCTAATAACAATATGTTGCTCAAGCTCTGCACATGATAGTTCAATGTTTCGCTCACTCGAGAGTGCTACTATATCTTTTCTCTCTTTGGATATTAATTTGTCATTAATTATAATGAGTGACCCACCTCTTATAGCAGAAACTCTAGTAAACGAACTAATGATTTTATAATTATCAATGTTAACTAATAATTCATGTTTTTTTAGCCAGTGTTCAGTCAAACAAAGTATATGAATATGCATTTCATTTAAAAACAATTCTAGTTCTAACTCTTTGCCAGAAAAACCTTGAATATTTTGATGAATAATATTCAGGTACATAGACTTTTCCTTTGTCCCTAAGATTAAGTTGCTAGAGATCTCCCCTATTGTCCTAGAATTATATTTAAATGATTGTCACACTTTTTTGGAACAGATTCCAAGGTCGCAAGACAAACATTGACATTTTTCTGCTCAAAAGGAGCAGCTTGGGTAGCCAAGTTCTTGGCTGAACAAGTAATATAATATGATAGCAAAGATGCTATCTGTCTCTTAAAATAAATATTCAAATAGAATTTATCTTTTGTCAATAATAATATATAATACATTTATGTCAACTAAATGGAATTTATTTTGATTATAAAATGCCATTGTATGTAAAGTTTGATTCAGCTTATGTCTAAGATTGTTTTCTGCCTGTGACAAGCTACGGCTATAAGGAAGTGTGAATAGTATTATATTTTTAACCTTTAATGACTTCAGTGATTCAAAACAATTTATAAGTGCATTTCCCCTGTCTCCCACTAAAATGATAAGCGTATTATTGCTGTTTAAACTATAATTCTTAATATTTTTAATTATGTTACAATAAGTTAATCCCGGCGTACAATAGTTAGTAACCTTATGTACTAAATATGAACTTAATAATTGGCCCATTGATTTCCCCAATTCATCACAATACATCACTATTTCAGGTTTTACATTACTTTTTACAGAGAAGGAACCACTTGTTTTCTCATTTAAATCAACTAAAGGGGTAATGTGTGAAGTCAGCGAGGACTTACAGACTGGCTCAGGACTGAGTAAATTGATGTTCGATGTTAATGTGGAATTTGGATTCATCAGATCCTTCATAGCCAGAACATACTCCTGATACTCACCTCTCACATCACTGTACCTGTCAGTCATTATGTCCAGTGATTTTTTTAAGTTATTAATTTCAGTTTCTAACTTTAAGATATTATTATTATGTTCTGAAATGTTATTTTCAATTAACAACGAATACATATCAAGTTCATCACCTAGTTGCCTTCTTTCTTTAATATACTTGACTTTTTTGTACATACATTTTTGTCTTTTGATAAGTTTTTGCGTTTTTCTTATGTATTTATTATTTTTTACATATTTCTTAAGTTTGTTTCTACTGCACTTAACTATGCCCATCTTGGGATAGGAGGTATAAGATGTTAATGTATCATCCTTTGTGAGGTCAATAGTAATTGTGGGTTGTAAGTTAGGTTCAGTAGAAACAAGGCTGGGCACACTTCCGACTAACTCCTCAAACAAGTTATGGGTATGGGAAGCAATGGTGTCACGTTTTTCGGTCTCCAGGTGGGTAATGTGGTGATGGGCTTCCTGCAGTTCCTGCTCCAAGACCGACAGGCGCTTAAGACCCTGTTCATACTCATCGCTGCACTCCCTAAACCCACTCACAATGTTGTGCAATCTGTCCCGCTCATCTAACACTAACCTATGCTCTGTGTGCAGCTCGGCCATCTGCTTTTTTATCAAGTCGTATTTATTTAAGCTATCCAGTAGTTCCTTTTCATTGTCATCTCTTTCTCTGTGCAACTGCTCAACCAACGTTTTGGATGCATCCAATTCTTTCAATGTTAGGTCTAGTTTTCTCAATATATTATCTAGTTTAGCCTCATCACGGCGTGCTGAAGACATGCTACGGGTGACTGGCATTATGATCTAATAGATATAAAGAAGAATAATTGGAATAAATACCAAAAGGCAGTTTGATCAATGTGTACCCTACATAAACAAATATGTAACCTCAAAACGAAAATGGAAATTCAGACCTTCATCTATATTTAGTCCTAAAAATTTTGCTTGTTGTACCTGTTTTATTTGTGTTCCATTATATTGTATGTCCAAATCTGTCAGTTTATTCGTCCTATTTCTAAATGTCATTATGCATGTCTTATTTAAATTAATTTTCAAATTATTTGATGTCAACCATTTAATAGAGTCATATAAAGTACTAATTATTTCATGCTCAAGCTGGGATTTATTATTTCCAGTAAATACAACTGTGCTGTCATCCGCAAAAAGTATAGTTTTATAATTTGTTGCTTGGGGAAAGTCATTTATGTAAATGATAAATAACAGTGGTCCCAGCACACTCCCCTGAGGTACTCCAAAAGCAACTTTCCGCGGTTCGGACGAGTAATTTATTAGCTTTTTAGTAGAACTACATATTCTAGAGATCTGTGTTGTCTGTGTTCGGTCACTTAGGTAAGATCTTATCAGTTCTAGCACATTTCCCCTCACTCCATAAGCATATAACTTATCCAATAAAGTCACGTGATCCAATTCTTTCTTATCTTTATCGTAGAAGGCATCACTGCCAAAAAAAATTGAAGTTTGTAGGTTCAGTGGTTTAGGCTCGCTGCGTTGTTGAATCAAGCAGTCGGAATAATTAATTAATATGCTTACAAATCTATTTATGGGACATTTTAACCATATTTTTGGCTTTATTTCTATCATTTTCGAAATTGTGCAAACATCACTAATTCCCACTGACACTAACACGCCGACCATATGTGTTGACCACCTTAGTTCATTAAAAAGAGGGTTTGCATACGACGTGTGACATAAAATTGGCAATACTATGCTTTTACTTCCACAGACTATAGATCACATTATTCTATCGCTTCCGTTCGCAATATTTTGTTGTTACTCTGTATGCACTAGATGGTGCTTCCTCTGTCGACACGCGTCTTGAATTTGTAATGATAAATCGTGACGTTTAACCACACTTTTTGCAATTTTGTGTCCTTCATAACCTCGAATTATAGGCACGTACAGAATTGCTAATAACAACATACCTACGTTTGGTATAAGTGTATACCATCCACCTGTTCCGTGCCCGTAAACAGCTTTAAAGTTGAATTTCATTAATTTTTCTCATTCTCGTCATAAATCCATCCTCTTAAGGGTAAAAAAACGGCAACATTATTGTATGTAGGTACATTAGAGTATCACGAAACGACAACCTACGATTTTTCAACTATAGGAACCGCGATAAAGGCGAAAATGGAATAAAACGTACTATTTGGAATGGAACTTCATTTCGTGATAGGTATCACGAATGAATAGGTAGGTATTCATCCCTTGTTTTACCCACTTTGGGGAGAAATATTCATAAATTTCCCGAGTGAAAATTCATTCCAATTTTATTCCATACTAACTGACCCACCCCAGCTTCGCCCGGGGTATATTTTGAAGCTTCATATCCCTTTGAGCCCGTATGTTTTAGTCTTCAAAATATGTATGAAAAATTGCCGAATTTGTTAACATTTATTATCAATGCTCCGCTCCTTTAAGTAGTAGCGTGATGATATATAGCTTAAAACCTTCCTCGATAAATGGACTACCCAACACTGAAAGAATCATTCAAATCGGACCAGTAGTTCCAGAGATTAGCGCGTTCAAACAAACAAACTCTGCAGCTTTATAATATTAGTATAGATTCGCCTCCATCGCTGTTCCTATAGTTGAAAAATCGTAGGTAACATACTCCATTGTCGTAATTGTCGCTATACATCTAATTTTCAAGTCCATTCTCTAACTACTTAGTGCAAAATAAAAATAAACTTTCTCGAACATACCCTACCCCACAGCAATAAAAGTCGGTTGAGGAAGTTTATCGTTGCATTAGCAGATAGTCTGGGGGATGGGCTGCCAGCTGCCAACTCTACAAATGTGCTAAGTTGAAACTTTAGAAATATTTCTTAAATTTACAGACCTTTTTTTTGTAACTGACTGCTTTCCTCTCGCTTCTGTGGATCTTGCATCGTCATAGAGAATATTTTGCAGATTGCATCCAAGGCCGAGGTAAACTTGAAGCTCAAGGTTCGCCTTTCGGCTTTGACTCCTCGCCTTCGTACTGTGGACGTGTAGTTTTGGTGTATTTCCGAGTGTTTGAGAGATTCTGTATATACTAATCCTATAAAATCTAATATAGCTCACTTAAGACCCAAAAATGTATTTGCATCCGTATCGCTTCCTTATTTGCAATGACAGTATTAACTGTTCGTAATCACTACAATATCAGTTGTTATCAACACACAAGCTCTATCCCTCTCTAACTAATGGGGATATATTATCCAGTCTGCCTTGGGCTTATTGATTGGCAAACGATCCGTCGCCCACGTGTGATCTGTTGTTGAAAGATCGCTTTGTGTGCAAGTCACTAGAGATGGCAATTATACAATACAAAACTCTTTATTGTACACCATAAAATAGTAAACAAAAAAACCACAGTTTTTTTAACACACATTTTTTTCAGACAACATTGATGGATATGTGTGCAATGGATTGGTGTATCTGGAATTATGTATACGATTATTATGGGAAATTATTAGCATTCTTTTGTTAGTCTGACCTATAACTACTCGAAAATCCCGCGTCCTTACAGGGCGTGAATAAGCATCTAAGATCTTCACGCTGAAGGCCACTATTTTAGCATTGGAGATTACGTTTGATTGGAAAGTATGGAGAAGAATGAGTCAGAGACAAGCAGTTGATGAGTGATAACCCACTAGAATATAAATTTATTCAAATCAAATAATTTATTCATTTGTTACCATAGGTTACAGATGACAGTTGGCTAGGTTTAATGTTCGCTATGCTATGCCATAAGGCGTACAAATGCATACTTATCAATAAAAAGAAAAATAGAAATTAAATAGCATCACAAGTAATTGTCAATGTATATAAGTTACAGTACGTCAATATAAAATAATTAAGTTAATTGTAAATGTAAATAGAAAATAAGAGCAAAGTAAAATTAAAATTAAATCAATATCAAAATGGAATCAAAATTAAATGTAGAAAAAGAGAAATATTGATAAAAAAAAAGTACAATTTATTGTCAAGATATTGCTAAGATAATATTCCAATTAGGTATTTATTTAAATGGGTCGAAATTGCGGTAATAGATTCCACATGTCTTTACTCGTACCATTTGTGTTCGTTGGTGGAGTTCCTTTAAATCCTACCTCTTAATATTTTCAATAATTAAATGCCATTAGATGAAACGAAGTCTTATTCAAGTAGCTGAAGAACAATTTGTCAACTTGTCACTCAAACACAACAAAGGATGTGACTTCCTGATGTAATGTAATCCTTTAATCTCCTTGTGCAGTAGCAAATAGAAAGTTCTCTTCGTAAGCGAAACCTTGATGTTGAATTTAAATCCACTGTTTTGCTGTAGTACGAATTTTATTCTGGATAAAATCTTTATAGCGTTTTTAAACAGCTTGACATGATAAAAAGGCTTATGTTTAAAGCATTTAATTTTCAACAAGTTCCTGAAATACTACTTTAAGCACAACACTCACTCATTAGAAAATCCTCGAGTTGCTATAGATCAATACTCAAGCTTTCAGAAACATAATCCTTTAGGCAAGTACTTCAATATACCGGGGATATCATCAAAATACATCAAGAAATTATTGAAAAAATACATCACTAAACACCCAACTTTGTAAAAAACGACGAAGTGCGTGACTTAATTGAAAATTGTTTGTGTTGTTGAATACGTAAACATCATATGGCCCAGAGCAGTGATAGACTGTATCCGGATGGTTATACCGACGCGATAACAAAGTGAGTTTAATGAAAGCGCCCCGGTAACAGCCCTCTACGCGAAACAACGCCCACCCGCGCTTATACCCCCATTCAAGATCGCAACGACCGCACCTCGTCCCTATTTTTTCCACAAGATTTATTGCCAAACTAATATCCACTCTATACGTGCTCAATAAGTTCCTATACGCAATGCGCACACAAACTTTTAACGACGTTTTAAAAATGAACGTCATATATTTGTCCAATAAATTGAGCTCATTCGAATTAAAACCTTACGTGTTAGTGTTGAGGCTGTGTTTTGCGTGGTAGTCGCGCGCACTTACGCAGCCTCCCCTAGGGTTGACACGGTCGATCCTTTCAGTCGCCTCGCCGGCGTGGCCCGGTCGTGTTCCCGGCGCAGTCCGCATTATTTTCACAATTGAACTAACAAAACAAGTCCACATTTTCCTTACCAATGTAAGGAAAAATGTTGGAGTGTCAAATAAACTGAATTATTTCGCGATTTTAACTCGAGTTAATTTCGTTGAAGATATTTTTATTAGTATTTTTAGTGTGTGTAGTGTAATGTGTGTGTGACTGTCGGAAGCGGTAATCCTGAGAAGGCTGTGATGTTATTAGTGAAACGAAAAATATATTGAATTGGTGTCGTGATTCGGTCGGTCGCGAATTTTCTGCAATACATTCGAGCTTAGTTTAACAAGCTTAGTTCTAGGGAAACAGTATTATATTTTTGAGGAGCCTTTTACAAAGAGGTATTGTTTGGTGATTTTCATGTATTGGATATCGTCCTGTGGCCGCTTGTAGTTAGGTACGCATTATGTGAGAATGCTTTTATCTTTGTGAGACATATCGCTTGGGTACTGCAAGGATATACAATGTGCAGGGTTTTTGATGCACTTTGAATAGAAAAATCGATTGGAACACATGTTCACGGAATGATAACGCTTGCGATAATATTTTTCAATCACGACAATTTGCACGTAAAGTTTGAAACTGAAACTAGAACTAATATTATAGGTAATAAATCACCTAACTTTCACGTTAGGCGACTCATTATCATATTGTGGTGAAGTCACAGGATGACGTAACTAATGAATTTAGTTAAATATATTACCTGAACGGTGAACGGTACTGAATGTAGCAGGCGTTTGTCAATGCCTACTTTGATAGACAAATATTTATTCTAGACATGCACTCACGTTTTTGTTGAGGAATGTAGGAGACACGCGATTTAGTCATTTGAAGAAACAAGCTAAGAACCTTGCCTATGAGCATGATGTTTGGGATCTTTGGTAAAAAATAATTTGTGTGTACCATATTTTTTTTACTCATTTTCCTTTATGCCTTTCCCTTTTTTTTTCTATTTGTCTCTGATCTGTATTTCCCGACCCGGCATTTACTTTTTCTTTCCTTGTTAATGTTCCTATTTGCCTTCCTCTCTATTTCTTTCTTCGTTGTTTGTTATTTTAGGCTACAGAATTTTTGATATATTTTCTGCCCACTTTCCTCATTGCCAGGGAATACTCTGCAAAAAGTATGGTGTATACCTAACCTTTCAATAAAGGCGCTTTACATATTGAGATCTCACTAACTTACTGAAACCCTTGACAAATCTAGTCTTTAAACAAGTTGTTTTGTTGTTAATTTTTTTCATTTCATTTTGATGCATGGGGCTCCAGTAAGACCTCACCAAAGGCAGGCATTTACGAGTAAGACTGTGCAGGCTTTTCTCTCGGAGACTTTTCACCAGAATATCTTATCTCTTATATAGGAGCGATTTTCATGATAAACGGCAGTCGCTCTTAGAAATTACTTTAAAACCCGTATAAGCCAAATTCAAGCAATCTGATCACAGGTTCCGGGTCAAAAGCGTTGGATTCCACCGGGAACCACGCTAAGGCGATGGTGTTATCACCTTATAGTTCAGCTATCCCTTTTCCTTCCCCCCTCATCTATTTCTTTCCCTACTGATTGACCGCACAGCTTGTTGAACGTCGCATATCCAGTTTGTCAATACATACTGTGTTTACAGTCGCAATGCGCAAGTCTGCCGTGACTCTGGCGTAAAGCCAGAATAACAGCTGATTCGGACTCCAATGCATACATTACCTAGAATTTTAACAGGTATTGCAGGCTCTTATGCGGTATTATTATTGATGGATGAGCTTTGTACACGACTGCCATAAAAAGGATAGTAATGTGTTAAAGATACATGTGTAAAGTTGCTTTACTTAAATGCCTGGACATGATTTTGAATGATGAGGTATTAATATAATCCCTATTTACATCACCGCGGTAGCCTAGTGGTATGGGTAATTGGCTGCTGTGACGAGGTTTCGGGTTCGATCCCAGGTTTTACCATGGCACACACCAATGACTTTTCGATGCTTTTCGAAGTTATGTGTGTATTTATCGCAGGTTTATAAGTGCCCGGTTAATGGCAATAGGCTCGCCACCTATTACATTGGGATCGGAGACGAAATGTGGGTGCTAGCAGCTCTGCCTACCCCTTCGGGGATATAGGCGTGAGTTTATATTATATTATGTTATGTTATAATTTACATCATCCCGAGTGCGTGGCTATTATGATGTATTTTTATTGATAGGGCAATCATGTTTATTATTTTGTATTATTCTATAACAATGAAGTATTCACTGTGGAATAAATACGAGTACAACAATCCAATTAATCACATGCTCTAGGTATCGTACAAGGCTACTGAAGGATACGAAAATAAATATGCAACCAATGTAATAGTGACTAAAAACATTGATGGTCCTTGAACTTGCTTCCGATACTTTGTCCTTCAAATTTATATTGAGTGAATGAGAATAATAATAATAATAATCATCATCATCATCATCATCATCATCATGTCAGCCACATATAGTCCACTGCTGAATATAGGCCTCTCCCACAGACTTCCAGAATGACCGATCTAAAGCAACCCGCATCCAGTGCTTCCCGGATGAGAATAATAATAATAATAATAAATAAATATTCTACAACATTCTACACAACGCTATCTAGACCCATGGTAAGCATAGTTTAACTAGCTTGTGTTATGGAATCTAGAATACGGATAAACATACTTAAATACTTTTTTTTTGTAAATGCATAGAAACACCCAGACCAATGCAAATACCCATATTCATGCATACAAATATTTGCAATGAGCGGGGATGGAACCCGCGCCTCCTGCGTAGCAGCAGTCGTGTTCACTACCGCCACGCCACAGAGGCTGAATTATTGATCTATTCTCTCATAGCCTCAACGGGATATATTCTTCTGCCTCCAAGCCGATAAATTCTGTCGCCCTATCAATAAAGCGTAGTCAGTCCTTTCAGAGGCATTTTTTTACTGTGCCGGTCGTAGAGCATTTTGTTTTTAATACTCATTCGTTCAACGACCCTGATGGGCGCGACTCGTAATTATGTCTAAGTGTTTTAATTGCTTTGTCCTTTAGTCCCATATGTTATAACAGTACTGTTTTATATTACTAACAGTAGATAGTATACATTTATGGTAAACATATTCTGTATCCATGGAGCTTATGGTTTTCTTATGCTTGGCTAACCTACCCTAACTGTAATTCCTTAGTTCAAATATCGATGCTTCAAAATGTGTCAGTAGCACCCAGACTTTAGATCTTCCCACCTTCAAGTAAAGAAAATTTGAATTCACTTCTAGTATTCTAGTTTTTTTTTATACCACTTAGGTGGCAGACAAGCACACGGCCCACCTGATGGAAAGTGGTTACCGTGGCCTATGGACGTATGCAACACCAGGGATGTTGAACTCGTGCTGCCGACCATGAAGAAACCTTCTGATGCCCCTCTTGAAGAACCCCATATTGTAGTAGTTGCTATATAGTCTGTTCTTACTGCTTGGAATACTGATGCTACAGCAGAATTCAAAATCTTATAACACACTTATTAGTCCTATTTTAATTATATGGACACTCTTGTCGAATTGGTTAAAATGGGACGTTTTTGCTCTTTAGCACATAGAATCCCTATTTTATGACAATCCCTTCGCCTTACAAATTTCAATGGTAGGTATTCGGGAACTATCGAACATTAAACCGCCTGCGGAGCGGCCAACTTGGGGTTGGCCGCTGCAGAGAAAACATGGTAAAATGGGGCTTTATCGACCGGTTGATAAATCTTTATCTTTATCTTTATCCCATTCAAATAGTTATATCGAGGCTAGATTATAAAAATGTGACGTGTGTGTCACTAAACTTGACATTGGATACAAATATTTACCAAGGTAGGACACGGCGGTATTTCCGCCCAATTGAGCAGTCCGACTGGGGAAGTACCTCCTCCCTACAGAATACCGCGGTTATAATAATTTCGTGTTGTGTTCCCAGCGGTGAGTAGGGTAGCCAGAGCTCACTGGAGAATTTGTGCTGTCAGTGGGATGACTAAAGGTTTGTCCTGCTTTGTCCTCTACACTGACGGCACAGAGACTCTGTGCTTACAGGGTTGGCAGCGCGAGTGTGGCTTCTGTGGTGTTGCACACGTCCATAGGCCACGGTAACCACTTTCCATCAGGTGGGCCGTGTGCTTGTCTGCCACCTAAGTGGTATGAAAAAAAAGTAGGTATGTCTATGTTTACAGTTACACCCACGAATAATATTTATTTATTTATTTATTTATTTATTTCATACATACAATGTCATTACAGGCAGACCCAATGCGACAGAGTAGCAACATAATTTTAATAATTTCATTTACAATATATATCATTTACATTATCATAATCACACATAATCATGCTTCAAAAACTAAATAATAATAATTCCACAACATATTATTAATTAAAGTATATATAAATTACCATTTCAAATATTATTCATGAACATGTCATATCAGAAATAATAATTATTCAGTTGATGATGTCAAAGTAAAAATTCAAATAATAATGTCAAAGTAATAATTAAGTTAATAAAGTCAAAATAATACTTCAATTCATATTGTCAAAATAATAATTCGAGCAATAATGTCACAATAGTAATTCAAATCAATTGTCAAAATTACATATTTAATGTCAAGTTCACAATAATTTAATGTCAGATGATGAAAATACAATTTAAATTATTAAATTATATTATTTAATACTGGCGATACATAATCAGATTATATCAACTTTACCTAGATTCCTTCGCTCAAAACACAGTAACTAGCCCTTGTGAATTCATTCAGGGAGCATGAAAACAAGCACAAATCTAATCTGTCAGCCATCATATTAAGCGCACGCAGCGCCCGTGTGAGCGGCGCCCTCTGCAGCAAGTTGGTACGCGCGCGACACACTCGCAGCAACGGGGGGCGCCGCCGCCTCAACGCATACTCCTCCGGTACACACAGCCCTACTTCCCGTAGGATAGCTGGGTTGTGTATAAGCCCACGAAACACTTTAAACAAATAGGTGGCCATAGCCACCTCCCTCCTCACTTCCAGCTTATAATATCCTGTCATACCCAGAACGAACAACGTAGGATACAACCACGGATAGCCCGGGTAGACACCATACCGTTTCCAATATAAAAATCGAAGGAACTTATTCTGGGTACGCTCCAACATAACCTTATATTTGTCTTCGTGTGGAGACCAGATTAGCGCATTGAATTCTAGGTGACTCTTCACGAGAGCCTCATACAACGCCCTTAACGCCGCAATACTAGTAAACTGGTTTGCTTGACGTAAGACAAACCCTAAATTTCTGAAAGCCTTTTTACAGACACCGGTGATATGGTCGCGGAAATTTAAATCAGTGCTAAAGCGCACGCCCAAATCCTTAACCTCGGTTATACGACGCAGAGGGACCCCTTCCATGTGATATTGGTAGTGACTTGGGTTGTGTGCACGGCTGAACGATATCACAGAGCACTTAGCTACATTAAAGTAAAGTTTATTTTGTAAGCTCCATCTCACAATCCTATTTACGTCTTGCTGTAGTTCATTATGATCTATGTGGTCCTTAATAACTCGTACCAACTTAAGATCATCTGCGAAAAGCAAGGGCACCGAATGTTTGACCTCCTCCGGTAAGCTATTTATTGTGAGTATGAAGAGAAGAGGCCCCAAGTTACTGCCTTGACTCACTCCAGATCTCGTGAAATATGGTTCGGAAAGGTGTCCCCCACAGTCAACGTATTGGCATCTGTCCCGCAAGTAGCTGGAAAAGAAGGACAGTGTATGCGGCGTACATCCAACGCTTGCTAGTCGTGATAAAAGCACGTCATTATCAACAGTATCAAATGCTTTCCGAAAATCAAAGTACGCCACATCTACCTGTAGACCAGCGTCCACCGCCGGCACCAAACACGACATTAAATGAAGCAGATTGCCCGTAGTACCCCGCCCGGGTCGGAACCCGTGTTGCGCATCAGATAGCTGAGTGTCTATCTGTCCGTATAAGCAGTTGTGAATGGTTGCCTCGAACACCTTAGCTGGAGTGCTAAGCACAGCCACGGGCCTGTAATCACTTGGGTTTGGGCCTCCACTACCTTTTGGTACGGGTATCACACGCGTTAGTTTCCAGCGCTCTGGAAATTTTGCGGTCTCAATGCAGGTGTTGAATAAATGCAGCAAAGGTTCAGTGAGTACCATGCGACAATCCCTGAAAATGAACGCTGGTATGCCATCCGGTCCCATGGAGCGCTTGGGAGGCAGACGAGCCAGCGCGGTCTTCACATCTCCCAAACGCAGGCCAGTAAGGTCCACCCACGCCCCTGGAGCCGGTGTCCCCACCGAGCTGGCCGCCGCCACGTTCAGTTCAGCGGGTTCCTGGTTGTACACCGAGTGGAAAAACTGAGCGAATTCATTCGCGCATTCCAACTCTGACAAGGTGCGGTCCTCTTTCACTAACCTGGGCTTACCTGTGTTACCCTTTCTACTTCTCATGTAATTCCAAAAGGCCCGTGGGTCCACAGCCAGATGATGCTGTACGCGCTCACTGTACTGGTCCTGAGCTCGCAGAGTCTCCACCTTCACTGCTGCCCTACACCTGCTAAAAGCTTCATAATCACTAAGAGATCCGGTTTTTTTATATCGTTTATGTAACGTATGCTTATAGCGTAATTCCCTAATAATGTGGGGCGTGTACCATACCGGATATATATACCTATTCCTATGTGTAGTGTTGATATTCTTATAAGGAACACATAGATCAAATATTTCGTAAATCTTATCATAAAATAAATCTAAAATAATTTCAGGGTCACTAGAAGAATATAAATCGCTCCAATCTATTCTTGTAAACAAATCATATAAATAGTCAAAGTTAGCTTTATTAAAATTCCATTGTTTACGTGGTAACGGACTCGGTGAGCACTGCATAGGAGAAGAGGGGGACTCGAGGGTCGGGGCAGGCACGTCACGCAGCGGCGCCCGCGCACCTAGCTCGAGGCGCACGGCGAGTGGGGGATGGTGGCGGTCTACCGGCTCCATCCTGTCGTCGGTCGGCGCCTCGCCCACTGACACGCCACCGCGCGCGCTCAATACGAGGTCTAACATTCTACCGTTACAGTTAGGTATTGAATTGTACTGAATGAATTCACAGAAGGCCATAAAGAAATCATAGTAATTAACTACATTCTGACTACACGAAAACAAATTAAAATCACCTAGAATTACTAAGTTTTGTTTATATTTCATACACAATTTTTCCAATACGCTGAACATTATCATGTATTCCTTTTCATCTGCATTTGGCGGAATATAAACAGTGCAACATGTAAATAAATAACGGTCGCGTACACCAACAGAAACACAAACCATTTCGAACACGTGACCGTCTATCTGCGTGTCCATGCCATCCGGCAACGGCACTCGTCGCAACTCGAACCGTGGCGTAGCCACCACAAGCACACCGCCCTGCTTACGCCCGTCCGTCCGATCGCAGCGCAATGTTTGGTAACCGGGAAGCACGAACTCCGCGTTTTGAATAGATTCGTTCAAACCCGTTTCCGTTATAGCGAATATATCAAACTCCGATGACTCGATAAAAGATAGAAATTGCAAAGTCTTTGTCCTAAGTCCCGCCACATTCTGATATAGAACATTTATGTTTCTACTAGTTTTGTAGTTGGCCTGGGACGGTTGAGCGACGAAAAAATATCCATTCGCTAAACTCGACATTTAGCGGCCATACTTGTGAGTCACAGAGCTTAACGTAGTTACTTTCTGTAACACCAATTTTAAACGAAGCGTAGTCTCTTTCGGTTCTATGTTTCAATTTTTCGACAATTATTTCACAGTCGTTTCCCAGTACATTCTTAACATAATTCTTCAACATATCTTCCGACGTGTTTGTATCGAGTCTCCACACATGAAGGAATCTTTTTCGTTCTACAGATTTCAGGAGTACAGTCGACACATTACCCCCCCTTCTTATAGGGTTAGTCCTTCTTCTACTTATAACTTCTGTCCAGGTGTACTGCTTATTAACATCACTTTCAGTGTCCGAAGCTTTCTTAGCCGCCGCCGCTGCATAACTAACGCTAGACCTCTGCTTCAGCTGTGTCTGCTGGTTAGGGATGGCGTGCTTCCGTCCCGGACTATCGTCCACTGTTGATGTCCCTAAACCCACTGCGTTCTTTGAGCCATTAACAACCGTTTGACTTTGATTGATTGTCTTGTTTGCAGTGTTATTGCTAGTTGGTTTTCCTCTAGTTTCAATTTTCTCACTTTTTAAGGTTTTGATTTCCTGCTCATACGAATTGCATTTTTTATTTACCTCCTTTAATTCCTGTGCTAATCTACTGTTTTCCAGCGCCAAAACCTTTACTGTTTCCTTAATTTCCTTTATAATTTTCGATTCTAGGTCACTCAATTTTTCCATTACCACTTTATTTACTTTTGCCATTATACCCTCTACTTTGTCCGTTTCTTCACACGTTATCTCCTTAGTACCAATGTTTTCCAGGGAAATGTTTACATTTTTGATCTGATCCTTTTCATAATCCATCGTCATCACCCGTTGGGAGCGTACGGGAGTGTCATCCGTAATTCGTATGCGCTGGGTCACGTTGGAGCAGGAATCACACTTGAAAGTGCTTCTAATCTGTACCTGGCCCTCCTTGAACGCAGCTGCCGTATATTTCGCACATTTATAATGGTATGCAGACTTGCATCCCGTGCATTTCAGCAGCTCCAAGGAATCTATTTTCCTGTTGCATACAACACAATTCATTATCAAAGTCTTACAATGCAGTGCGACAGAGACGGAACTGGCCAATTCGCATGCGTGCGAGCGAGCGCGATGCGAGATTTCTTCACCACCCACAAAATGTTTTAATCACTAATGCACAGTCACTATATCACATATGTTTTTCTTTACAATAATGCGAAATTCTATGCTTTACAACTGTTCTCCACTTTGTAAATGTGCACTAACATCAAGGGTCTAATTTAGGAACATGTTTACCATGTCATATTTCGATTTTACCACTTTAAACCATATTAACGTAATACCGAATAACGCAGCACCGTACCGTGCTATCTATATATATGATATATATATATATATGATATTATATATATATGCTATCTATATAAATCCAAAGATGAGAGGTTGTCGTTATTCCAATAATATTTGCATTCATCACCTACCGTTATTTTAACACTACCTCGTAGTGCAAAACATACTTAGTATTCGCGAAATGTCAAATGTTTGGCTTTACATCGTTTCTTAAGTAAACATTCGTATTGAAAACACAAATCACAAAGATGCGATTGTCGAATGAATGGATGGATTTATGGATTAAGTAATTGTTAATCTATTATGTTCGATCTTCTTCTTCGAGTCAATGGCTAGGTCTGACATATAATGGTCTGGTATTTAAATTTTACTGACCCAGAACTTGGCCAAAGCAACAGCACTCTCCGTTGCTCTACATAGGTCGTCGGTAGTGCAAGTGAAGGGGCACATCGAGCAGGAAAGCAAATGTGACATGGACCCCGCAGTCGCAGGACTCTTGCGACCGGTTGATAAAGCCCCATTTTACCATGTTTTCTCTGCAGCGGCCAACTTGGATTCGCAGGCGGTTTAATGTTCGATAGTTCCCGAATACCTACTTGCCCATGAAGCCGATGTAAAGTTTGCTCTACCACCACGATTCAACATAATGGATCCAGGGCGGTAGAACCTAGTAGACTGAATTAAAAGAGCTTACAAAATGTTTAGAAGTTAAGTTCTTCCAGAACAAAGGGAGAATCATACGATCCACATTCTTTAAAAATATTCTAAAAGCGGGCCATTACATATGCACCAATCATCTGCTATCATAATAAAAATCTAACGATCCATT
Source organism: Eilema griseolum (assembly GCA_963662185.1). Lineage (NCBI taxonomy): Eukaryota > Metazoa > Arthropoda > Insecta > Lepidoptera > Erebidae > Eilema > Eilema griseolum. Next base: position 23,513,030 of record OY759242.1, on the reverse strand, counting down.
TCTTAAATTGATCCAGAGAACCAGACGTTGCAATTCCAAGATGCGCCCATAAGAGCTTTCCTTTTTCCTTGGAGTTATGAACTTATGATATTACATATACACTCGTAAAATAAAATGGAATATTTTGTAGAATTGTGAGAAGCACCGCCCTGTATATCAGGGTTGCGAAACTCCCGCCCCTTGTATTTAGATCTCGGATTTCCTTTTTGCTAAGGGATAAGGAACAGCGGTGTTGCTTTCTTGATTTTTTCGCATCTAAATGCAATGCAATCAAAACTATGTTTTGTTACCTACTGTTACAAGATATTTTAGGGATATAACTGCTGATTAAGATGACCGTAGGGTTTTATGCAGTCTTTATTAGAAGTCACATTTCTATTAATTCATAAAAGAGCTTGATGATTTAAAAGAATTTAACGTATTCCAGAACAATACTCAATCCTAAATCTCGATTTATAACTAGATCCGAGGGCAGATTGTAAGCTAGATGTCAGTTCTACTGTCATTGTTAGAGTCAATTCACAACTGAGTGTTGTTCTAGAATACGAACCCTAAGAATTTGAAAGCTAACTATCCTTAGCGTCAAATAAAATGAGTGGAAATTTTGTCACATAATCTTTCGTAAGTGTTACATACACAATAGCTTATTTAGTTACACGTACATTCCTTCCTTCAGTACTTTTACCATAACATGATATCTCACAATGTTTACCAATAGTCGTCGGAATGTATCAGAGCGTGGCGTGTCGCTTGTGCCACCTAGATACGCGATCTACTTCTACCCTACACCTGACAACTATGTCGTTTGTGGTCACGAAATCTGGAGTAGTGGAATCGAAAGCTGCGTAATTTTTGGATGACAATTACCAAAAATGAGTAAAGTAACGTCTCTACGTTTTACGTTGATTTTGCTTACTTTAACAATTTACTTACTTACTTTAACAATTTGTGTGAGATGCTGTGTCCCCTAAAAAGTGGCACAATCTTTAATAAAATAGAATAAAATAATAACTGTATGGGAATGATACATATTTAAAGGTATGTCGAATATTGAATATAAAGAATTGCCACTTTTTTTTTTTTTTTTATACCACTTAGTTGGCAGACAAGCACACGGCCCACCTGATGGAAAGTGGTAACCGTGACCTATGGACGTCTGTAACACCAGAGGAGTCACAGTCGCGCTGCCAACCCAGTAAGTACAGAGTTTCTGTGCCGTCAGCAGAAGACAAAGCAGGACAAGCCTTTAGTCTTCCCACTGACAGCACAAATTCTCCAGTGAGCTCTGGCTACCCTACTCACCGCTGGGAACACAACACGAAGTTATTATAACCGCGGTATTCTGTAGGGCGGAAGGGAGCTTCTTGTCACTGAACTGGACCGGATCTTGAATCACATTTCTCAATGGGGCTCCGAGAACATGGTCGAGTTCAATGCCAAGAAGACGCAGGCTTGTGCGTTCACAGCAAAGGTATCTTCTTTCCTTCCCCTTCCCACTCTTCAGAGCACGCCACTTCCACTGCAGGACAATCTCTATATCCTAGGCATGGATATTCGCTGCAAACTGAATAACAGAAATTACATCGAGAGCATCATCAAAACAGCCTCGCGGAAACTCGGACTCCTAAACAAAGTGAGACGTTTTTTCACGCCGGAGCAGCGGTGTCTTCTCTATAAGACACAAATTCGCTCCTGCGTGGAATACTGCTCGCATCTCTGGGATGGCTTCGCGAAATACCTACTAGATGCTCTCGACAGGTTGCAGCGACGCGCGGTCCGAATTATTGGGAACCCTGAGGTCACGAACACCCTCGAGCCTTTGCAGATGCGTAGAGATATTGCTTCCTTGGCTGTATTTTACCGTCTCTACCACGGTGAGTGTTCTGACGAGCTCTTCCAACTAATCCCACCATCTCCTTTCCTACATAGGACAACACGTGCAGGCCTTAGATGTCACCCTCACACTGTGCAGAATATACGAGCAAGAACCAAGCGGTTCGGAGACTCTTTTCTTTGCCGCACCACCAAGACCTGGAATTCATTACCAGCACACGTGTTTCCTTCTTCCTACAGTCCCGGGGCCTTTAAGCGGGGCGTGAAAAAGCATCTGATGAGGCCGCCAAGCTGAGTGCCACCATTGTAGCACTTAGTGTCTGTAATGGTGACCCTCTTTCCTGAGACTTTGCCTTTAGCTTACCATCAGGCGAGGTGAGGTCAAGTTGGCGTGTCCTATATAAAAAAAAAAAAAAAAAAGTCGGACTGCTCAATCGGGCGGAAATACCGCCGTGTCCTACCTCCTTTGGCCTATTTATTATAGAAAAATATTCACAAATATATCTGGATACAAAAGAAAACGTTGCTTGATATTTTGTTTTAAGGACCCTGTCTCCAAAGCTCATTCTCTCGAAGCGCACTCGGATATACACCTCGAGAGGCGATGTCTGCAGGGTTGCCTACTAGCTGTTCCGCGATTCCACCTACGTAAACTGGTTCCAATCCCACTCCTGCAGCCTCTAAAACCTATTCCTTAAATAAATGCCTATGTGTTATTACAGGCCTGTACACTGTGCCAAATTTCAACTGCTCTTCTATATAAGCTTGATCGAGCAACAAACATCCAAACATCTTCACGAACTGTTTACAGTACAAGTAGGATGGTTTCTATAAAATTATATTGACGAAAGTCATGAACTTGTTTTTCAGTCATTTGCTACATTAGGTGTTCGTCCAAGACAACGCAACGCCACCGATTAACACGAAGTCTATTATCGTAACACCAATATACGACTAAAACATTTTTACATTATGCTCATTTAGGTCACAAATTGTTATTAATGACTGTCAGAAGCTACATTTTAGCCGGTACAACACGCAATAGTTAAGCCTGTATACAAAATTCATGCTAATAACAATGAATTAATTTTAAAAAATTGCGCGGCATCTCCTGCAACGTCTTGCTGTCTGTTCTTCTTTACTGTAATATTTTGAATTATCTAAATAATAACTTTCTTAGTAATTGTATCCGAAGGGTAAACAACATGGGGTATAATTCTTTTAATACTAATCATTACTGAGGTTCGTATTCCAGAACGATAATCTATAACTTGATCTGAGGACATTGTATTCTAGATGACAGTTCTAATGTCACTGCAAGACTCCATTCTCAATTGAGCGTTGTTCTGGATTACGGTTGTAAGACCTCCAGTTAGTACTTCACAAATCACAACTTAAGTTTTCATCTACGTTGTACTTTTGAGCGTGCTTTCTCGTATCTAAGTATTTCTAAATCGTGTTATTGTAATATGTTAAATGCAAATTCGTCAAAGTGAAATAAAAATGTCGTAGAAGTTGTAAACTACTTTGTAAAACAACTATAACGAAAGCGTCACATCAAATAAATCATGCTGTTTTTCTAGTACGCAGTGCCAAAATTTTATGCTTTATACTTTCGGTTTTGGCAAAGCCCTTCTATACTGTTTATTACGCTGAATCGGTTTTGTCTTTCATTGATCTATTAAATTCGAAAGAAAATTCGTTATTGAAATTAATACTTTTTTACAAATGCAATATCGATTGAATTTGGACGACTAGATTCTCTTTGTGAAGTAGATGATGAGGAAAATCGTATATGAAATTGTTATGTTAGCAGCGTAATATTTCAAGGTACATAAGTACAACGTAAATAAGTATGTGAATTCTTTAACAGTTTTGGATATCGTTAGAATTTCTACAAAATCCCGAGTGACATTAACTTTCACTACAAGTGAAGTGGCATCTTTTTAAAACTGATTAAGGTCAAAAAAGTCTTTTAAGGCTATTTGTATTATTTTGTTGGTACATGCCCATTTACCCTATTACATTCACTGACTGCATCTTGTCCAGCATTTAAACTATTTCCACCGTGACAACGTAAGTATACATCATTATATAACTATCCATTTAACGTATTATTACAATCTAATTTCGCTTTAATTCGTATGTCTACTCTAAATTACAATTTAAATCTAACAGCACGTATTTCTAAGAGAAAACTGCAGTCATGAATGTTGCATTAACTTGTAAATTACTATGTTTAAACAAATCACTCAGTCTAACGGCACTTGTTTACTAATTAATACTGTGTTAACTCCTACTAACACTTGAACAAGTTTAGCTTATTATTTAATTAGAGTTATCATATTGTCTGGAAACGTGCACTACTTCATATCATACCTTTGACCTTTACCTTATCTAAAATGTTTTCTTAAATATCTTGTCTTGTATTTCATCAACGCAAACTACAATTTCGATGCAATTATGTTGTTAACATCTACTAACGAAGGATTTTTCAGTTTCCTAAGTAGGTAAAATAAATTAACAATGGTTGTATGAAGCCCGTCATTATAAACTTAAGTAGTACAAAATTTTGCATACCTTCTTTCGGTCCCGCAGAGAATTGGGCGCTTTACACACACCCTCTCTCTCTATTTTTACTTTTAAGTGTGTCCAATTAATTTGATCGCCGCATCATCCCACTCTTCTTCATACATTTCTGTCAACTGTTCCTTCCATCCTTCTAAAAAGACGGAAAAGTTCGAAACAGAATATAGTAATATATTGTTTCGAGCTTTTCGCATTTTTAACCTTAATTTGTCTTACCTTATGCATCGTGATTCGTCTTTTGAAATAAGCACAGGCTTGTGTAGGTGGTGGATTCTTAGTTATTCCAGCTTTGGATAGTTTTATTACCATTGGCAGTAATAAATAGCTCGACGATTTTGTCCATTCATTTTTTGCAATAAGTTTTTTTCAAAATATGACTGCATGCACTTTTCAATGAGTTACGTTACTTAATTAAATATTAGTAGATATTTATGAATCTCTTTGAAATTAAGACGTAATTGTTGAACGAAATTGTTTTAATTAAAAAGAAATAACAATATTATTTTAGAAAATATTTCTTTTTTTTTTTGATTACCTAACATAATATCTAATGCATTCATATACCTAGAAATGTCTTTCAACGATACAAAGCACACACAATAATGAAGTACACGAGAGTATAGCTAATTGGGTTTCTCAAGTCTTTGTTATTTCTGCACCAACACCGCATTGTGCAGATGCACTGGTAACAAACTCTAAGTAAACAAATTAAGTATATCGGCTGAAATAATATCCCACCATATCGCGTGCGGTTGTCTGCACGCACAGTGCGTACGCGCCGGGAGCGCAGCGGCGGCAAAGGCATGGGCTCAGTCACCGCACCACGCGGCCACGGCGCACACGAGCCGCCATTACTTTCTCATTTGAATTTCGAACGTCTTTCGCAAATTCGAATTTCGTGACTTTATTTCTTTTTTGAGTTTTTTTTTAAAGTGAACATGGAAAGTGAATAGACAAGACAGTGTACGGTGTTAGTTTTTTTTTTGCAATATGCTTTAGTAAATTAAGCATGCAACGTTATCGGCGGAATGCGTAGAAATTGTTTCGCATGAACGATTGACGAAGACCTATCATGGAGGTGACCGTCGGGTAGTGAACTGGTACCTTCATCGATTTCAGGCTTCGCCGGTCCTTGTTTCATGGCTGGTCCGTCAGCAGTTAGTAATTTATTTTCTCTTTTATGACATCACGCACTTGTTCACTAACAATTATTGCGAACTAGGGAGTTTTGGAACCACCTAAACGTTTGATTTGTTTAGATAACCACTTTATTATGGTTTGGCTGAAATTAATAAATTATCCGTTCAAAAACCTAAACTAATTAAAGTTTTTTTGCTACCAAATATACCTATACTTTCTAAATATTGATTCATATTTGCGAAGTAATATATCCATGCCGGCTTGCCACGGGAAAATTTCGACAAATCATATATCCTCTTTTTGGCGTAAAATTTGCAGTTTTTCCTTACAAAAAATGGCATCAACTGCCAAATTTCAAATCAGGAAAAGAAATGTTTATAGAAGAATATAGAAGATAGATAGATAAACAGTGAGAGAGACATGAATAGTGATATTGTTTTGATATACTTAGTTACGTGGGGTAACAATTTTTTTACCCTGCTTCAAGCAGTACTCCTAATTTTGATACCGATGTCTAGCCAAGTCCTCACATTCGAAATGAGTAGATTAGATAATCGTCATTTAAATTAAACTCTTAAAGGGCTTATAATTATGTGAAATACAAGGTATTTGTATTTTACATATTCACAACCAAAAGTTCTCAGTGGCACTAGATAAAGTTACTGATACAACCACATAATTAGGTACTTACAAACAAGTACCACAATATCCAATATCTTTGCTCTCCGCTATCGTAATGGTAACTATTATTCGATGACTATGATTAACGACACTAAAGCTGATTTCACTACTGATAGTAACCGTGATCAATTTAAACTAAATATCACGTTTTACTTTTCGCCACAAATATCATCGTAAAACATGAGTGCTCCGTTTAACTTGATAGATGATGGTGAAATCGGACCTACAAGTGATAATACTCCATGAAGAACCAAGCGGTTGTCTTCAAAGTCTTCGATTTTTTTACAAGCTCACGTGTTTCCTTCTTCTTATAGTCCTAGGTCCTTTAACCGATCCGTGAAAAAGCAGTAGCTAAGTGTCACCTTTGTTTCATAGTTGGTGTCTGTAATGGTGACCCTCTTTCCCGTGACTGTGCCTTTAGCTTCTGGCGAGATGAAGTCTTAATGACGTGTCCTATATTAAAAAAAATAGTCTATCGTATTCTTCCATAGCGAATCCTTTTCTCATTTATAAGATAAAGATAAATTTATTTGTAGAAACATGTGTACAGATGATGATACAAAGTATATTACAATTTCAACATGTTCTGTCAGTGTAGACGTACAAATATAATTATTCATGAACTTCATGAGACATATATTATATAATGTTCCTTTATTAATTACATGATTTTTACTTAGTTATTCAACAATCATGGGTTACTCAATTCTTTACAATATACATATAACAGCAATGTTTCTGAATAACCTTTTAGTAGAAATCTAATTGTGAATTTGCATCAATCAATTATCCTATTGTAAGTCTCTCCCGATTCTCAGCCTTACGCGAATTTGGATAAGATCATTTATTAACTTCAGCCTTTAAATATTCACGGGTCTCACAGAAAGCCTCAAACAGGTCTAATCTTCAGGAAATCCACAACATTTTTCTAACAAGAAAAAGCACTCTGTAGAATGAAGATATCTCATACACTGGTTTAACTACCGGATGTTTACTCTGGGGTGTATTTCTACCACCCTATAAACACGCACTATAAGCTTTATCTAACTAATAATAAGGGCTAAAATTGCATGTGTCGTTTATTAAATAGTGTTGCACCGTTTGATTCTAAATCCGTATTTCAGTATACGGATATACGGTAGTCAGGATTCAAATTTATGTGAATTTTCGGAGTGTTAATTTGTGTTCTGGTGCGGGTGGTATCGTAAACACACACACAATCACGCCTTTATCCCCGGAGGGTTAGGCAGAGGTGAATTAACATCCACATGTCACTAATCATTGTATTCGATCTCACGTAATAGGGGGTGAGCATATTGCCGTTTTCCGGGCACTTGTAGACTCGAGTCATGCGTCTAGGGCTGTGTCTGGGCTGTACATATCTGATCGATGTTAAACAGCCCTATCCCTTAGTCGCCTTGTACGACACCGCTTGGGAAGAGATGGGGTGGTCCAAATTCTACTCTGCCGGGAACCGTCATCGTAAACATGATGTTTGAATGCTAGTGATGACCAGTTTATCGATGTACGATATGTCTACGGTTATTGTGATAAATATCATCACTAACTAGATGTTATTTATGGAACCGATCCGGTAGGAAGGTAAATATTATTGTTGAAAATAACCTAAACATTTAACTATGTTCTCGTAGGGCAAAGGCTTATGACTGGCGCTGTCCGTTAAGGTAAACAAAACAAACCACCAAGATACCTACTATTAGCTTTGTGTCATTAATTATCCATGTTGTAATTATGGTCTGCAGAGTTCCTTTCGACTATTATCGGACCTACCGCTTCGGAGCTTAGCCGTTATGAACAGGCGGACAGTAACTTTGCTATTATATTATTGGTATTGTGTATACATTAATAGGCATTCATTAAAAAACTTGGATTTTTAACGTTACAAACAGGCCGTCTAATTTTATTTACTTGTATGAATTGCAAGTTACTTTTCACCGGGCGAACAGATCAATTCTACAAGACCTTGCTTAGTATTTTAAGAATAATATATAAAAAGAAAATCAACTATTAAATAAATATTCTCTTTTTTAACTATTTCTTATTGTAGTGGTTCTGCAATACGGCTGTATTCCAGAATGACGCTCAGTTGTGATTCGATTCTAACAATGACATTAGGTACAACTGTCACCTAAAATACAATCTCTCCTCAGATATATTTATAAATCGAGATTCTGCACTGAGTAGCGTTCTGGAATATGAACCTAAGTCTGTCGGAGGTATTGTTACCTTGCCATTCTTCCGTACTTCTCAGCAGTTGCCAATTTACAAGTGACACTAATAATAATAATATAATAATAATAATAATAATGATTTATTTTCAACCAACAACCAATATTGACAAATTTAGAGAAATCACAGTACAGGTGATAGGCAAAATATGGCTGTGGATTGCTGGTGCCTGTGGTAGGTAAATAAATTACCTGTATTACTGGACGCCAGGATTCCACGAATAACACAGAATGACTGTACATAACAGTGCTCAAAAAGCAAAAGTACAGGTAATCCGTTTACGTTCTTACACAAAACTAAAATCTAAGAAATAACAATATAAAAAGTGAGTGAGTTGAGTGTGACTAATAAAACTGACATTGCAATCGTTGATGTTACACATTTTCGTTCAGAAATAATCAATAATACTAATATTCAACGGATATATGTAATGAAGAATTTGGATGGTTTCAGGCGAAGGTTCTGTGGCTTAGCAGTCAGAGCGTTCCCCCTGTAAGGTAAAGATTTCAGGTTCGAATCACGCCTGAACCGATTAAATTTTTCTATATCTTAATCGAACTAATATTCAACTCTGAAATCATTTGAGATGCTGGAATAACAGTATCGCACTCAAACTTATATCAATAAACCATCTAGGTTGTTGAAATGATAATCTGTTACGCAACAACGGATACTCAACGGCTGAACGTGACCTCCAAATATCGCACCTGCCCACGTCTCCTCCCAAGATGGAGCACATAACAGATGCATTCAGTCGTTCCACATTGTTGTTATGCTAACTCGATTGTAAATCTAAATTAATCGCTCTGGTACAATGACTCATTCGACGATAAAATTACGGCACCGCAAAGAATTATAAAATCTAAACATTATTCCGTACACTAACAGACGATTTTGCTATAGAAATTGTGTCCAAAATCTTTAGCTCAAGAACGACTATAGCAAAATCACTTAGTATAACACTTTTTAACGGCAGGCACTTGATGAGAAGTGGTTACCGAGGCCTATGGACGTGTGTAACACCAGGGCGACGTCATACTCGTGCTGCCAACCCTGTGAGAATTATCTAATGCCCTTGCCGAAGAACCCCATATAGTAGTCGCTTGGAAAAATCACAGCAGGGATCGTAGATTTAGGACGTATTTTTTGTACTAGTGCTGGTATCTCATCTAAGTGATCATATGATTGATTCTATAAGGAAACAATGTTTCCTTCTTATTTTTCTGCATCCGACAGCCAATCCCGGTTGCATCCAAAGATTTTACTTTAGACCCCAGGGTCCTCTCTGCTACTTCTTATAGATTAGTTTAATTTTTTCTTCTGCGCACTGTGTGGTATGAAAGAAACTTCATCCCCTGCACACTCAAGCTGTGGATGGACTCCCTGCTGCGATTTTTCCAAGCGCCTACTGGGGTTCTTCAAAAGGGGCATTAGGTTTCTTCAGGGTCGGCAGCGCGAGTGTAACGCCCCTGGCCGCCTAATAATGTATAGGTTGCACACGTCCATAGGCCACGGTAACCATTTCCCATCAGGTGGGCCGTGTGCTTGTCTGCCACCTAAGTGGTATAAAAAAGCTGTTGCCGGCCCTGCTGAAAATAATATTTTCGGAATATTATAAAAACATTGTATCCAAACTTTTTTATATTAATACATTTTTGCATCAACACTTCCCGACGTTTCGGTTATTTTGCAGCGACAGACACAGATAGTTTTGTTTATCTCAAATCATAAATTACAACCTATCTATAAATCTCCGTCTGTTTCATTAAAACTGTATCAGATTACAAACCTAGAATTGGCAATTCAAGAGACTTGACACAAGAGCAATTTGTTATTTAAACTTACCAATAAATCTTCATTGCTTATTTAGGTTAATGATTATTATCATAACAACGAACCACGCTTGTGTGAAAATATTTTAAGTTCCACAGCAGACACTACTGTAGACAACATATGATAATATTCGGCGATGTTATTAAAACTCGATAATGATGATGCTCATAAACCCGCAAGCATAAACAGTTTTCTTGAAAAACTTAAAAGCACATGGATAACAAACACTCAGAAGAATTTAGATAATAATTCGAGAAATTAAAAGAGGGTCCTTTAAGCGGGGTGTGAAAAAGCATATGATAAGGCCGTCAAGCTGAGTGTCTGCATGGTATGTGTAAGTAATGGTGAGCCTCTTTTCTGGGATTTGCCTTCAACTTACCATCAGGCAAGGCGAAGTCTAATTGACGAGTTCTATATAAAAGAAAAATCTCCTGGTTTCTGGTGATATTCTCAAAGATTTGTTGAGAACTCGAAAATCGTCCCTGTAAATTACAATTTAAAGTTTTTCTGACCGTAGACAGTAATGTTTTCTTCTAAAAATCTAAATTAATAAATTCATTATTATGACGCATTTATTAAAAAACAAAAATCTTAACATCACAATCAGATATTTATATTTTGTTTATTTATATAGATTAGAATATTATATCACTATCGTAGGAAGTGATTTCTAAGCATCTATTATAATTATGTATGCTCATTAGGTACCTTTTTCATGTGACTTCACATCAGTAGCCAGCATTCCCTCATCTATTAGAGCATGACACCTACTTACTTACATCACAATTCCTCATAAAGTTTCTCAACTGTGATAAAATTCTCAGAATGAATAATGTTGCGTTGATAACTTATACGTGAAAGATATCGCAAAAAATATTATGATCGTTCATCTGTTGAATTCGGTCAGAGAAAATTTCTCGAGATTCTATCTCAAGAGAATATTATGTTTCATAGTTTTACCTTTCATTAATGATTGGTGTCGAATCTGTTGTTACAAAAACTTAACTAAGCAAGTTTGATGAGTCTTGCCTTTAATAAAAAAAGGAGATGGGGATATATCAAACCTTACTCTTGCTCACAGTCTTAATTAATAGTATGTATAAATATGTTTTACGGTATTCCCGTCCGAATTGAGCAGCCCGACTTAGGAAGTACCTCCACCCTACAGAATACCACGGCTATAATAACCTCGTGTTGTGTTCCCGGCGGTGAGTAAGGTAGCCAAAGCTCACTGGAGAGTTTTTGTGCTGTCAGTGGAAATGGAAAGATCAAAGGCTTGTCCTGTGTTGTGTTCTGCACTGAAGGCACAGAAAATCTCTGCCCTAACAGGGTCGGCAGCACGGATGTGACTCCACTGGTGTTACACACGTTCATAAGTCACGGTAACCACTTTCCATCAGGTGGGTCGTGTGCTTGTCTGCCACTTAAGTTGTATATGTGTGAATAGTTCATCAATGCAATGTGACGGCAGATAGCACGTGTACAGAATACATTGTTCGAGGACATATGTAAAGGGATCCAAGGCATAAATGCAGCGGATAGATTGTTTTATATTTTCCGTATTATATGATCAGAATCAACTACTAGTTTAGATCATCTAGTAGATATTTCGACGAATTGGACAAAATTGAAAAATACCATCTTCAGAATAGATCTAATTTCAAACGTGTAATATACGCTTTGATAGTGATTGAGTACAAATAATAACAATTGTTCTAGTTTTCAAAACGCATCTATACGTGCTCAACACGCAACTGTACTGTATTTGTAAACATAGTACTCCAATCAATAAATCAAATATCTTCCAAACTTCTATCGTGCAATACGATCTCACGCAAGCTGATAATTTGTTGCAGTTTATTATGTGATTGTTCTCACATCACAATGACTACTGTCAATTTGATGCATCATTCAGAAGATATCCGTTGTCTAGAAGACAATATAATTGGTGGTGCCATGAAAGTTTGTGACTCCCTTTGTTCTTCGACGCTCTTAAGGCCACACGGTTGACACTTCCGATAGCTTTTGACCTAGCTTTGTCTAGTCTGTAGCTTACTGTACGCTGTCCGGTGATCTGGAATTCGTTGGCAAACTGTGCAATATGGGCTCATAAAAGGCGTCTGGTCTTGCAATTTCGTTAAGTCTATACTCAGACACATTTAAGATATTGCTATAAATGTTATTACTTTTGTGTCGACATTCTCAGTTGCATGTTTTTGTTGAACTCGGGTTCAATTGCACTTTTATATTTGGCGGTCAATTCAGTACTCTTACATGCTATGCTAATTCCAAAGTCATGTTGATTCGTATAACTGTTTTTTTTGTTATTTTAACCTTTTATTTATTGTATATCTATTTAGATTGGTTTACTTACTGCTCTTTGCAGAAGTATGATTACTTATATGTTATTATTAGCTTCAGCTATTCTACCTATTTAAGATCTAATCTGAAATTTTGTATGTGAAAGCCGGATAGCTAAATATTAACCTTGTACATCACCATCTGGCTGGTCTGGCGATGGGGCCAGCATGTGAATTGTCAAACTTTCAATTCCATGAACATTTAAATTAAGGTAAATGTCATCGAGATATGCTGCCCACCGCAGTCCACTGCTGGACATAGGCCTCTCCCAATGTGCGCCATTTATCCTCTGCCTTCTGCATCCAGTCTGTACCAGCCATCTTATTCAGGTCGTCCGTCCATCTGTCTAGGGGGTATCCTACCTTCCGTTTACCTTCTCGCGGTCTCCACTCTAGAGTGTAGACAAGTAGTAGTAGTCCTAGGACTCGTTTGCTCCAACGGTCATCGGTCCCTCGACCATTTTTTTTTTAAAAAAAAACTAATAATTATATATCTATCGGTTTCCATTCCTGTCGTCAGACGTCATTGTCACTTGTTAATTATTCTGTAATACGTTATTTCAAGGTTTTATTGCACGGAGTATTAAATTCGAAGTCGAAAACTCCAAAAAGATCTTGACCTACGCTCCAAAAATACGTAATTACCTAACGTGTTACGACTCGTCCGTACCCCGTAGTGTAACGACCGCGAGTAATATCATTTATAATTAGTACGAGCCGTGACTCACGCTTCGGAATAAGCCACTACTAAACAGGTCACAACAAAGTAGACGAGTAACTGGGAGAGTGGAGAGTGCGCATCTGTTGAGCAATCGTTTGTCAAAACTTTTTGCTCTGAAGAAGAATTTTACAAAGATAAAAATCGGAGAAATTATCATTCAGATTTTCTGTAAGGAGATTCTAAGGCTGGAAAATAGTATGTTATAGGACAACGGCTTATCTCTGCCGAAATGTGGAGCGAAGTCTTAGAAACATAATTAAGAAACACTAAAATGAATTGTTGAAGAAACTCACGTAATTGCCTTTCACTTTCATTTCATATAAAAATATATGTATACCCTCAAATCAGAATTTTAATCCAGATACGTGCCCTCATTTGTCAAAACTAGCATTTTGATAGATGAGGTGTTATATCTCTTATCATATTCTTTTTGTAGCAATACCTATAGTTAGTCTATACAGGGAGGTGATATTTTAGTTTTTAGAAGAATATTAGAACCGAAATTACAAATATGCCCTCTAACCCCTCCAACTAAGCTAAATTGCTTGTGTTAGGAGTGGGTTCACGTACATAGTGTAAAGGCTAGGATTCGAACCCGGCACCTGTCGATCGTAAGGCCCACTCCTTAACCTGTAAGCTCTTGACGCCTTTTCATTTTAACGCACTATTACAGAGGAGGAAAAGGTACTCTATTGGATTTTTTTTTATATGTTCAGCGCTAATTCTGACGCTTCATACACACACATAATCACGCCTTTATCCCCGGAGGAACCAACACCCACATTTCACCAATCATTTTATTTGGCTCCACGTAATAGGGGATGAACCTATTGCCGTATTCCAGTCACTATTGTTGACCAGAGCCATGCTTCTGAGACTGAGTCTGGGCTGTATATATCTGTCTGATGTTAAACAGCCATATCCCTTAGTCGCCTTGTACGAACACCGCATGGGAAGAGATGGGGTGGTCCAAATTCTACTCTGCCGGGTACCACGCGGATGCTTTACTAGTAATTAAAGCACGTTGATAGGTTCAGATTTTTGTACATTTTATTATTTTACTATATACCGCCCCAGCTTCCCTCGTGGCATATTTAGAAAACTCATATCACCCCCCTTTAAGCTTGATGATATATAACCTAAACCTTCGTCTGTAAACGGGCTATTCAATACAAAAACAATTTTTCAATTTGAATCAGTACTTCCTGAAGTTAGCGCGTTCAAACAAACAAACAAAAACTTCAGAAATATTAGTTTTGTTATTTTATGAAACCATTGCTACAAACTTTCAACTCGGTGACCTCAATCATTGCTACCGAAAACAAAGGCTTCAGTTCGTTCCGAAGGTCTACGGCTTGTCGTCTTAGATATATTGTAGATAATTCTTAATTGTGATTGAACAAAAACAATAGTTACCAAAATATGTGACCTTATCGGTGCAAATAGAATTTTCTATTCATCCTCAAATGCCGTAGTTAGTAGGTATTTTAAACTTAAGGGGATGACTTCTCCTCCTTCCTCTTCACTCTTTCCTGCTTACTTCCATCGAGGAGTATGTTGTGAGTGTCAATATCTGATTTCATACGCCACGGTAATATTACCTACACCTATACCTACTCTTCATCAGTTAGGTCTTTTTTTTTACGTGCGCAAAATCCCCACGGATGCCCCCCCACCGGAGCCGGTGGAAGAGGTTATGTCGGACTCGAACTGATTAAAACGCACGCCGCCTGTGGGTCACTTTGGTTGTCGAAGGTGAGGTTGACATCATCAGTTAGGTCTTTTTTTTTTTATACCACTTAGTTGGCAGACAAGCACACGGCCCACCTGATGGAAAGTGGTTACCGTGACCTATGGACGTCTGTAACACCAGAGGAGTTACAGTCGCGCTGCCAACCCTGTAAGTACAGAGTTTCTGTGCCGTCAGCAGAAGACAAAGCAGGACAAGCCTTTAGTCTTCCCACTGACAGCACAAATTCTCCAGTGAGCTCTGGCTACCCTACTCACCGCTGGGAACACAACACGAAGTTATTATAACCGCGGTATTCTGTAGGGCAGAGGTACTACCCCAGTCGGACTGCTCAATCGGGCGGAAATACCGCCGTGTCCTACCTCCTTACCTGTCTGGTGTGCTATCTAAGGTGCACTTACACCTTTTGAACACAAATGTAAGAGCACCTTTTTTATGACTATATAGTTAGTTCGACTTGGTAGCGAGGACAATTTTCTCTTTACAAAGAAAGAGTATTGTATGAATCAGTTGAATGACAGGCAGATAATAGATTGTCTTCATAGAAAGTGGGTTGCTCTCGTGTTCTTTAAGATGAGCTAGTTCCAAGACTTGCTGTTATTGAAGTAGGTAGATATTATAGCTACTTTTTTTTATTATTATTCATATTGAATACTTATAAAGTACCAAATAAATAAACTTTTCCTAACTTTATCTGAATAAATTTACCGAACTAAATGAAGGTGGTTGAAATTTTTTTGAACATTTGTAAAATATGTAGAGATTGGAGGATGCCCGCGTGGCCACCTACAGAAGCAAAGAATGGAAAAAGAATATCTCGAGCACCCTCACTTGACCTTGACCTTGACCTAACCTTAAGAAAGAGTTTTGTCATCACCGATCTGATAAAGCTTGTGCTCGCTGTAAAATGATACATTTATAATATTTGATTAATAAATATTCCACGACATTCTACACAACGCTATCTACACCCATGGTAAGCATAGCTTAACTAGCTTGTGTTATGGAATCTAGAATGCATATTATACATAGAAATACCCAGACCAATGCAAATATACATAATCATGCATACAAATATTTGCACTGAGCGGGAATTGAACCACGCCTCTTACACAGCAGTCGAAGGCTCTACCGCTACGCCATGGAGGTCGTCGATTAGTAGATTAGTTAGTAGCCAATTGTAATAATAGAAAATATATGTGTGTATGTGTGTGTTATATTTTTATTATTGGATTACTTGGAGATACACATGCCTAGGATAACATGCGAGTGAGAAAAAAACTGTTATACTAATTTCAATCCAATATTGCTTTCAATAAATAGGAATTATATGATCGAATTAGTAATGCAACGGTTCATTATTGATCATGTAACAAACGAACAGAAGTTACGTTTTGCAATGTAATTAATCTATGAATTGTGTAAATTAGGTGTAAACTGCATTCTTTATAGACTAGACAATAAATGTGATAAAATTAGCTTCATCAGGTCTCATATCTTCCGTGATGGCCACCCTCGGAGAGACAACAGAATTTTTTTTTCAGCAGTCTTGTGTGTGAACTGGGAAGACGTCATTAAAATTATATTTTGAGTACTCGTATATCCCTGTCACATTTAATGCTATATAATTATGCCCTTAAATCTTTATCTCTGTACTAATGTAAGTCATGGTGATTTATGTCGCTTTGAAAGAACTAAACAAAATGTTGGCTATTTAAGTTTCGAGAATTTGGACACCAGAATCGACTCCATTACAAATTAAATCTACCAAACTGTACAACACGATTGTCATTAGACACGTCTTTCTAATGGCGGGCAATACAGAACATGACATAGGCGTAAACATGACAAGAATAGCAATCACTATAACAGAGGCAGTTCATTTAATTAAACAAATGTGCCTAGACATGTGTAATGTAGAACTATTATTAGAAGCCATGTCGTAATACCGTCGAAAGAATAGTCTCCCATATGCTTCTAATTTCCATTGAAACGTGCTCTGTGAATACAGGCCAGGGTATGGATATCCATCATCGCGGACTTATCCAAAAGCGTCCACAACGCCGGAAAAACTGTTATACTCAGTTTTCTTAGAAGTAGAACAGATATTCGAAAATATACAATGCACGACACCAATAAAAATGTGTATGTTTTAAAAAGTGTTGGCCAAGTAGAACGAATAGATAGTGATTGAATACTAAAACAGGTACGTAGGTCGGATAGGGTGAAATTGGCCACATTTCCCAAAACGACAAGTTATAAATGTCGTACAAGGCGACTAAGGGATAGGTTGTTGAACATCAGACAGATATTATATACAGCCCAGACTCGGCCTCAGCCTGAGATGAATGGTTTGAGTCAACAATAGTGCCCGGAAGACGGTAATAGGCTTACTCCCCATTACTTGGTATTATATGTATGTATGTATATATAAATAGCCAACTGATACCGGTGAGCTTTTATGAAAGGTG
This sequence comes from Eilema griseolum, assembly GCA_963662185.1. Lineage (NCBI taxonomy): Eukaryota > Metazoa > Arthropoda > Insecta > Lepidoptera > Erebidae > Eilema > Eilema griseolum. The sequence goes on along the minus strand of OY759242.1, from coordinate 23,495,402 downwards.
TATTGGTCATAGAAAAATCTCGAGAAGGCGTGTTAGGACAGAAAACGTATACACAAAAGAAAACGCGGTAGGTAGTGTCCAGAAAAATATTATTTTAATTATTTCGAAGGGAAACAACCCTCCGTCCTCTCCATAAGCATAACGGTATCATTAATGTGCATGATAAGCACACATAATAAAAATAAACAATAATTCGAATGCTGACAAAAAACCTGTCACAAAAGAATCTAAATAATTTTCGCTCTTATGCTATAATCTACCATACAGCGCAAGCATGCTTTCTTTTACACTTACATTGATTTAATACGCATAGCGAACAAATTAATGTATCGCATTTAAATGACTTGGCAGATGTTCATCCAAATGTACAATAAATAATGAAATTCGTTTTATTGAGCATAAAAAAACATGACTAATATGAAAAGCTCGGCGCTTAGGTGACTCACGCGCAGCTGAGCGTGGCGGCGGCGATGCGTCTGAGCACCGGCACTGTGATGTGATGTGTGTGATGGTAATGAGAGTGATGTGATAACACAAACCATGTCAGCAACGTCACGAAACTTACGAATGCTTGGCAAAACGGTCAAAGTGAGAGTAATTACGTTTTATTTGGTAAACGGCTTTTTGGTCTTTCGGTGCTCTACTTTTTGCTATTAGATTATCTTAGTAAGCTACAGTTTTGATCTGGCATTCGCAAATAATTATATAAAAGCATTTGTTTAAATGCCAAAAAGAAAATTGTACATAACAATGTCATTAACTCCAGTTATCAGTTAATATACAATAGACACAATGCTTGGTATCATGCGTGCGTTCTATTACTATTCCTAACTACCTCTTAAAGGAGGACAATTTGTTATCTATTCTTCCCTTTGTTGACTGGCATTCGCAATATTTCAAGGGAATCATTCGGAGACTGCTACGTATTGAGGCAACTGCCCTTTTGTCCTCTTGAGTAGCACTGAAATATTCCGCGCAAATTTGGTAAACCTGAAGGATCGAACATTAATTTTATAACCAGCCTTTCATACATGACGCATTCTACAAGCGAATAGAATATATCTAGTCATAGAGGTTGTATATAACTGATGACTTTTCGATGCTTTTCGAAGTTATGTGTGTATTTATCGCAGGTTTATAAGTGCCCGGTTAATGGCAATAGGCTCGCCACCTATTATATTGGGACCTAAACATAAACTGGCGAAATGTGGGTGCTAGCACCTCTGCCTACCCCTTCGGGGATATAGGCGTGAGTTTATGTTATGTTATGTTATAGAGGTTGTAAAATACCAATAACAAACCTTCAAATATTTAACAAATTTTTAATCGAAAACTCTGAATATTGGATAATTTATTTTTAGACAATTATCCTTCGTCTAGAAAATACCATTAGTTCCATTTATTTAATCAATGTCTTACTAACACACATTGCGTGACACAATACCAGGACAAACTAGCAATAAATAATTCTAATGGTCAGCATGTCTGATCAGAGTAATCATTCCTCGCATAGTGGCGAGATCAGCCATCATTGGCATGTTGCACTGAATGATCGTATCTCATTCTGTACAGTATTGGCATTTGTCGACGACTAATTCACGTCGGACACACAAGTATTTGTCCTAATTGATGGCTGGTTGGCATGTCGGTGAGCGTGTCTCACCAGCTGAGATCATATATTTCCACTTACTGCAATCTTGGCATAATCCTGGATGCACCTTGAACTTTACCTCAAAAGAAACTCATTATCAATTTACACGCATCCTCATTTTCCCAACTTTGTTTTTGTCATCTCACGTTTAAGGAGTGATTCTATCGACATTATATGTATAACCTAACCTATTCTTTGATATTCTAGTACGATACTCATAAGAAGAGAACGGGTGGTTCTTGCATTTATCCTTCACCGATCTCACTCCCTAAATAGTATTACTTTTTCTAAAGTTTTGCACAGATCAAAATAAATTGTTATTATTTATAGTTTTTTACTTTTTTATTGATCTTAAAATCAAGCCAGTTGCGATCAATGTACACGATCCCCAGTTGCGTAAGTGCAAGAAAAAGAACAGACCGATGACAGACATCTCATAAACAGTTTTGACGCAAAACCGTATGTTAATTCAAATATACACATGTGGTTTGTTCAAATCGCTACGTTAGTAGAAATAAAGAAACATGTGGATACCGTGGGACAAAGCATGCAGTGGTAAATAATAGTTCTTATGAAATTACAATTTTAATTGAGTAATCAATGAGACGACGTCTGACAAGATTAGTATTCTCCTTCCCTATTTCCCTCCAGGAATGACCTGTGCTATTATTATCGCAGTTAGACTGAAGAAAGCGGACCACGAACTCCTAGCCAGGAGTATGATGAAGTTCAAGTAGATGATGATACTCAGACTACAAAGGGGCACATGCTCAAAAGTAGTTTTTGTATGGTGGTAATAGCCCTTTCAATTGCGGATTAGTCATATGCTGGTCACTGACATCACTGAGATCTAAGAATCACTGTGTGTACAATATTATGCGTATGTTAATAGAGATGTAACTCGTGTCTACTTCTGTGTTCAAAACCAGTAGCAATTAGAGCTGCATGATTCAATATACCAAAAAGGATATTCCTAAGAATCTGACGTCAATAGCTGCTAAGAACTACTTAGTCATATCGACTAATGTATACTATGTTAGCCTATGCTCTCACTCTTGAACAGTTCGCCCCCAATCTGCCAAACGTAACACTGTCCATGATATCCACGTGAAAGTAGTCTGTTTATAGAGGCTAAGTTTCTTGGAAGATGATGCTCATCTTGTCTAAAAACATGAAAAAAATAAGTTTAAAACTAAAACACGACTACTGAAAAAGTATTAAACAAGAAAATATCTAGGATAGCCGTGGTCGTATGCCACTTTTCCCTACAATGTATTGTTATTTTAGACTAAATCTATATCATAACCCTTCTTTTGCTTCGCCGTAGTGGGGTAAATAGTGTTTGGAAGGCTATCAAGCGGGAGCCTTCATTATAATAAAGAGTTATCGTATGTTAAACAACAGCGATCAAGCTATATCACATATTCCCACATTCGTTTCCAACCCTATAGAAATCTCCAAAGAACTCTGGCTCTAAGGCGATTTTCCGAATTCCCAGTCTGAGCATTGTGCATTGTCAGCTAGACTCGTGTGTGCGCCTCTACCCTTCTGCATATTTTACGTCCTGTCTCTATTATGCAAATGGTATGAAAGATATAATCAATCAAACAAACAAACAACGCATACTGACTATATTGTTATACTAAATAATTATATTAAGACTCCTACACTATTGTATTAGATCCCATCTGTAATGATAGTGTTTTGTATGGTAAATAAATAAATAAATAATATTCTTGAATACTAACCTACTATGCTACAAAATATTTTGGAAGCACTGTGTACTCAACTTAAAACTTTAAAGAATAATGTGTAGCCAACTCGAAACTTTGCTTATATTCCAGAGATTGCATTCCAAATATAGTTGCAAGCTGTTTATTTTATTTCACGCACTCAGATCGACCACCGGTCGTGAGTAGTCGTGTAAACAGCCAGTACCATTACCTTAACAGAATTATTTCGACGTAACGTCTCTCTTAAGCTGTTCTTTACCTTGAAATACTTCACTTCGTGTTAGGAGTGTAACAACCAGGATTCGAATCCGGGACCTCTCGATCGTAAGGTCGAGTATCTAAACCACTAAACTATCCACAATCTAGTTTTGTATTTGTAAATGTTTTAGCTTTTGTTAGCGCTGCATGTATGAACTCCCGCACTCCTTTGTCCGAGTGGGCTTGTTAGTCTGTGAAACGCATGTCTCTCTCACGTGTAATAAAATTAAATAATAATATAATATAGTAAATAATAAAACGTCTATATAATATTGTCTCTCACGGTAAAATATCGCATTGCATTTCACAACATTGCCTGACATTCAATTGTCTTCAACATTTGTTGGCAGACATCCTCCATTGTTGTATTATTTCACAGAAATATTTTAAGATGAGTCACAGAAGTTCACGTAATTGTCAAAGATATTATGCAAATTGAACGAGTCGTATTGTCCGCTCGTACCAATCAACATAAGACGGCCGAACTTTGATAGTACCGTGAAATGCTACGTTATCTAATTTCTACTTCCGTCTAATAAATTTCATCAATATAAGTCGAGTCGTTTATTTATAAAGGAAAACTAATATGATAGATTGCAATATAAAAAGAAGTATCTTTCATAGACCTATAAGATATGTATTATGTAGGTGGTGTACACGAGAGTTCACCGCGAAACTACAATGATCAGCTACACTAAAAGCACCTTTCAAATCGTGTTTGTAACATATTAACACACAATGCCGTTATCGACTATCGAAAATCGATTGCGAATGACAATTAATCAATCGTTTCTCAATTTTCAATCAATCCAAAGTTAGTACGGATCAGATAATTCACTAAAACCAGACTGTTTAGGTCCTTGGTCTAGATAAATTGAGGTAGTTAAATTGAGTACAATACTTCAATAACAATGGCCAATTGCCTAGTAAACATTACAGAAAATAATATTTTTGAGAGCATGGCTATATCGGATCTCCAAGATCTTCGGAGTCCAAGTCAACCGCACCTGTAAGCTTTCACACCTGCTTTTAAACCTGCTGATTGATTGACGAGGCTCTGTCGGGAGATATCCTCTTGGAGTATGAAGGTTAGACGGCAATCGCTCCCATAAAAGTATGTATACATAAATTAAATAAAAAAATAAAAAAGTCAACATAAGTCATATAAAGAGAACCAGAACCAACACGGGACTCCAGGATAAAAAAAATTGGAAGACATTTTTAATGGAGGATCGAGGATAATAGGTATTTGAAAGTTTTAATCATGCTCTAACGGCCGGCAGTAAGATCCTGGTTGAAATTTGATACAGGTATAGAGTATAGTCTGGAATAACACCTAGGCTACCCTGGAATCAGTTCCCATGGGTAGCCGGTACAGGCTTAAAATTGCAAGATTAGGACTTAGATACATACAAGAACAATACAGAACAGTAAATACTACTGTGGTTTTCCTTAGCAACTACAATATGAGGTTCTTCACTCTTACAGGGTCGATAGCGCGAGTGTGCCGCCCCTGGTGTTACACACGTCCATATGCCACGGTATCTGTGCTTGTCTGCCACTTAAGTGGTATAGGTCAAAAATACAAAACACTTAAATTACTGTATTTGTTTGTACGCAAGTACTTGAATACTATTCTCGTACAGGAAAGCCTACAACACTCAAGTGCTTTAATGGCTTTATGGTCTATTCGTAGTGTGAATGGCACTGGCGCTTTGTTAATCTTCGTAATGTTCTTATTGTATGTGTTATCGAATTGTCCATTGTTGTACGATTTCCTACATTTGTTCATAAGTAGCTTTTTACAGTAATAACGTGAAAATTTATGTGATTTTTTATCAAATATTAACTTTACTATGGTTATAGATATACAACTTGACCATAACCAAAATGTTTATATATTCTCAATACGCCTTTTTTGGGGGGTCTTTTGAGAATAATACGCGGTGCTATGGAGGTGGAGGGACTCAAATGTGGCAAGGTTATTAAACCAATGAGGTGACACACTACTTGTTTTTCCTGATAGGTAGCATTATCGCATTATCACTTTCATAGTAGTTAAGTCTTCTGTATAATAAATAATGAGGCTGTGTAGTGCATTTGTAGATTATGTAGCGACCAATTCAAACCTGATAATTTTTATGTAGGGAAGCAAATCTCTTCTTCAACTCTTCCTTAATATTAACCACTGTCATGCAAGAGCACATTTTTATTGATAAATTCACGAACAAAATTATATACTTTCAATGCAATTGTCAACGACAAGATTGACAAGCACCTCTGACGCAATAAACATAGGATTACAGACTCTAAGACAAACACCAGTGATTTATGCAAGGAGCCATTTGAATAAAAAAAAAAGCATCAACGAAGGTGCCGCCATCTGACATTAGTTTTGCCTGTGCCTTCACTATTCACGCAGGTCGATGCATTGTTTTCCTTCACGACCTGGGGTCTAGATATATGCTGGGATCCAACGTACGCCTGTATTTCCCTTATGGCGGAAATTCAGCCGCATATATGCGCGTCGGAATTCTGAATACCTATCATATATTCTAATCATCCCAGTCACATCCGAAGCTTTCACCTCGAGATTCTGGGGTCCGCTTTACCAGTCTAACTGCGGATTTGGCTAAATTTCGATAATTTCCGTGAAGCGACTGCCTTCGACCTCCACTACCCAAAGGCGATACCGAAGAATTGCTGCCAAACCAGTTGTTGAATTTTTAGGCTCCAACTACCCGTAACAACTGTCATAGATGTTGCTATGGCAACTGGGACCGACAGCATAACGTGCTCTCCGAGGCACGACCAGACCAATGCAAATACCTATATTCATGCATAGAAATATTTGCACTGAGCGGGGATCAAACCCGCGCCTACCGCGTAACGGCCGCGTTCAATACCGCCATGCCATAGAGGCTGTCTAATGTCTAATGCCTATATTATATATTGCACATTAACGTATATTTATGGGATTCCGTTCTGTTAATGAGATTTTTCTCACAGAACAGCTTTACCCGAATCACGAATCAAACCCAGAATCCCACGACCTACTTTAAGGTTCATTATTCAATCGATTAATTACGGTTTTAATCAAAGTCTCAGTATTATAAATGCGTGTTCATATAATTTCATTACGCCTACAAGGTTTTGCAATAGCTGAATTGAACATGGTTTAAGCAATCGTAAACTAAAATGGCGCACATTGAGAGAGGCCTGTGTCCAGCAGTGAACTACGGTGGGCTAATTGATTGATTGATTGATAAGCAATCATTCAAAGTTATGAATGAGCTCTTCTTATATTAATTACATAAAATCACTTACAGCGTGCATAGTGTATTGCCAATAGACTAAACCTTTTCATTGCACGAGGACGTTGATTTATGTATTCTAAATTCTAAATATTCTACAACATTCTGCATAACTTAAGCTACTAGCTTAACTACAGTCCATCAAATCTAAGAGGTACCGTTTGACGTTTCATATTTTTCAAACCGAAACAACTTTGTTCATACGTACATTATTCAGTTTCGATAACCTTTTTCATAAAACCATGAATTTAGAAAGATTTCATTATTGTATCTAAAAATGTACAATTCTTAATATCTAAATGTAATTGAAAACTTTCAAACAAAGCAAAATAACACATATTTACACAGTAAATAATTTCTAATAGTTATATTCTTGACCGCATTACAAAGTTACGTAGTTAGGTCACTGCACGTAGTGTTGCGACTCTTCGGATACACTTGTATGCAAAAAAATCGTTTACATATACGAAAAATCGAATGTATTATTTACAAATTACACTTGACAACCAAACAAATATTTTTTCATGTGAATGGGATTTATCTCACATGTTACGATTACATAACTAAATAGTTATGTAATCGTAAAATATGAGATAAAACCCATTCACCAAAAATACCTATTTATAAATCAAATATATTTGCTTCTTTAAAAAGTTGTCGAAAGCGATTTGTCGATTTTTGATTTTCGCGCCCAAATAAGTCGGGGTTTCTCGCGCTAACGCTGTCGAAATAGTAAATGGAGTCAGGGATAGTGTTTTTTACATTTATTTTTGTGTATGATAGTATGGGTTTGCATATTACAGAGAAATAAACAAATTTTTAACAAGCACATCCATTGATTTTACAATTACAATTTTTTCTTCTAAGTCTTATTTCTACGTCTAAAACTAATAAAAATAAGGTATGTAGAACCCATTCACAAAAATGTTGTTGCCTGATGTTATAAATTAACGACGTTACTGCGCGACCGCATAATGCACTGAATACACAGATACCCTAAAATAAATTAATTTAATTATTTTTAGGTCAATAGGCAAAATCGCAGGTGTCCAAGTCTCTACAATTTTTTTTTTCTGGCAACACTGCCAACTACAAGCGCACGCGGTCCGCTCGGTCGGTTCGGCGTCAGCAGTCTCTCGCCATCTTGGAAGCTGACTGTGCGCGTACTTGCTTTCTCGTTTGTGTTTTACAATTTGTGACTTGGCTATTACTTTTCTGGACTGATCATTCTTTATCCGTTTACCTTGGCAATATTTATACTGGACTCCGAACTAAGCAAGTGTTTATTAATAATGTCGAAAAGAGGACGTACTTTGAACAGCCAGGCTCGTGAATTGGTGGTGAAATTACACGAGTATTTTGAGCGTGAATCTCAAAATGGTGGACTTCTACTGCCAGTTACACAAGTTCGGGATCGCGTCGGTGAAGCTCTCGGTATTGGTAGCCGCACCGTTGGCAAAATATTAAGTGAAAAATATGGGCCTTCGGGGAGTGACAGTAACGTACTTCACACACCGAAAAAACGAAAAAGAAATAAACCTGTGACAGGCATCGATGAATTCGATAGTCATGCTATTAGAAACCATATATACGGGTATTTTACAAGAGGCGAATTTCCAACATTGGCAAAGTTATGTGCAACTTTAAAAGATGCCGGGCTGTATAAGGGAAGCATAGAGTCGTTGAGAACGGTAATAACAGGAATTGGCTTCAGATACAAAAAAGTTGACAAACGAAAAATTGTTATGGAGCGACATGACATAATTATGCAGCGACTAACATTCCTGCGCGAAGTTAAACAAATTATAAACTGGGATAATGTAATATTTTTGGACGAAACTTGGCTAAATTCCAACCATTCTGTGCCGAAAACATGGACTGATGATTCTGAAGCTTCGTGCTCGAAGGTGCCGATAGGAAAAGGTGGACGCCTCATAATATGCCATGCTGGGTCAGCGTCTACAGGCTTCGTGGAAAACTCTTTATTAGCTTTCCAATCCAAAAGCACTAAAGAGTATCATGAAGAAATGGACGCAGTAAGGTTCCGAGAGTGGTTCTTAAATTTATTACAGAATATCCCTCCTAACAGCACAATTATAATGGATAATGCCCCATACCACTCTGTGCAAATTGATAAAGCACCTACGTCAGCCAATAAGAAAGCAGATTTGGTGGCATGGCTGCAAAGAAAAGGAGTGGATGCCGACATGTCACTATTAAAAGCTGAATTATTACAGTTAGTGAAATTGCATAAACCACCAAAACCGACATATGTAATTGACCAATTGGCCGAAGAGCACGGGCACAAAGTCATACGACTTCCTCCGTACCATTGCCAATATAATGCCATTGAACTGATTTGGGCCCAAGTTAAAGGTAATATTTTATAATATTATAATAATAACACGAGTACTTCTAACATTTATAATTTAAACAATGGTTTTCGTCTGCTATCAAATAGTTACATTATTGTTTTACAGGTTATGCAGCAAGACACAACACAAAACCACCCTTCAGTGTCAAGAAAATGGAAGGTTTATTAAAGGAAGCATGTGCCCAAGTTACACAGGAAGATTGGAGTAAAGTAGTACAAAAAACAAAGAAAATAATAATGGACGACTTCGAAAGAGACGTACACTTTGATAATGTAATGGACAATCAACTGGTCATTAATTTAAATGACGATGATGACGAAGACGACGATACTAGTACTAGTAGTGAATAAAAAAATATCCTAAACATTTCTTTTATTTAATTATAACAATTGATTTCTTAAAATTCGGATATTATAGTAATCGATCTCTTAAAGTTCGGATATTATAGTAATCGATTTTTTCATCCCATCCCTATCATTCAATTGTCAGAACTGTCAAACGGTACTTCTTAGATTTGACGGACTGTAGCTTGTATTATGGAATCTAGAATGCTAATAAACATACTTAAATACTTTTTTTTGTAAATACATACATATTATACTTAGAGACACCCAGACCAATGTAAATACCCATATTCATGCATACAAATATTTGCACTGAGCGGGGATCAAACCCGCGCCTACCGCGTAGCGGTAGCTTTCAGTACCGCCACGCCACAGAGGCTGTCGCTATTACTGGATTTTACTTGCGGCTCCACCCGCGTAGAATTCTAATCCCGTTCCCGCTGCTCCTTCTATTCAGTTGACACTTTCCTGCTACGCTCTTATCATACTTCGAACCCCCGTTTCACCTTTTTAACCCACATATGCCTGTAATGCAGTAGATTTCAAATAATAAATGAAATTCCACCGGATTCATTGTAATTTATGATTAATATTAGATAGTAGTAATTACATTAAAGCCTATATTATTCACAAAAAATAATGTTACTGTCAATTGGTAAAATAATATTACAAATCGGTGAAGTAGTTTCGGGGCATGTTCACTTTCGTATTTTTTTAAATTTTTAAATTTATTATTACATAAAAACATCAATTTGCATGCAATACAGTTTAGTTAAAATCAGCACTTATAAACCACTAGGGTTTGCACAGTACTAAACAAAACAAGACAGTCAATTGTGTTAACACAAAATAATTTACAGAATAGTATGCATAAAATTAAACTACCTACTCATTTGTTTTACTTGGAAGAAAGAAAAACAAATTACAAATACAGTATTTGACAATAAAAAGGATTAAAGCTTGGGCCTAATATTCATAATATTAGAATAGATATAGTTCTTTTTTCATTCAATTACTATCGTTTGTGAGGGTGTAATCATATTAGGCCTAGAGCTATTACGTAATAATGACGTCATAATATCCTAAACTACACAATCTACCGCATACGTTTCAGTACATTGACACCGCCTAATTGATGATAGAAACACTGCATACCGCACGATGTAGCCGCAACGTAAGAATAGTTTTAGGTCAGCGCAGCGCTAACCGCATATAACCGCTTGTGGCCACCTACCAAGTGTGAACGAAACCTTACTGGTTGAACGGTGACCTATTTTTCTACATAACATTACTTTCTTAACTATACATTCTTTTAGTTCGTAATGAGGCTCCTGACTTACTGGTAATAGGTTAACAAATTGCAAGTTTTGCGGATGGAGCATACATACATACAAATAATCATGCCTTTTTCCACGGCAGGTTAGACACCCACATTTAACTATTGTATTTGTTGCCGTGGCAACAAATACAATAGTTAAATGTGGGTATTACGTGTAATACAGGGTGAGCTTATTGCCGTATTCCCGGCACTATTGTTGACTCGAGCCATGCATGCACGCACGGTTGTCTGAGCTGTATATATCTGTCTGATGTTAAACAGCCCTATCCCTTAGTCGCCTTGTACGACACCGTATGAGAAAAGATGGGGTGGTCCAAATTATAGTCTGCTGAGAACTACGCGGCTTAGCATAGATAATGGTAGATAACAGTTCTGATGTTATTGTGAGAGCCGATTCAAAACTGAGCGTTGGAGAAGGAATAAATCGGAAGTCTTTCAAGTCAGGCGATTGATGATCATAATATTTCTTCGATAGCTTAGTTTTAGAATACAATCTGTCCTCAGTGCTAGTTATAAATCAAGTGGAACACGAACCTTTGTCGTCAGTACTGTATCCATGATTTGGAGATATCGTTACGAAAATAATGCAAAATATCAAGGTTTGTATTCGCGAAAAACCTTCCGTGTCAGAATTAACCTTCACCTCAAATCGATGAACAAGTTCTACTGGTTTGAACCATAATGTTATTATTTAATAATGTCAGTGCTGAAGTATGAACTTTTCTTTCTTCCTGTACCCAGAAAACTAGACCTTTTTATTGTTAAGTGCGGAAATCCTCACGGACAGCCCCTCGCTGAAGCCAGCGGAAGGTGTTATTCGAACTGACTAAAACCGCACTCTGTCTCGGGTCATCAGAAGAATAGGTTGAGTTAGCTTCTGGCATATCCCTCACTCCCCGGCTGATTCAGGGTCACCGAAGGACGACCTGAATCCGAAAGTATAATGTTATTTCATTAGACTGTGTAGTATAGGTTAACGAATAAAGTTTACATAACATAAACATAAACTCACGCCTATATTCCCGAAGGGGTAGGCAGAGGTGCTAGCACGAATAAAGTTTTAAGTGTATAATATAGGTTTTTAAACTATCATGGTCACTCACATTAATATTAAAGCCATCAGGATATTTTCCATGTTGCAAGCACCATGATCACTTCCTCCGTGGAGGAATCGCTCACTGGAGAATTTGTGCTGTCTGTGGGAAGACTAAAGGCTTGTCCTGCTTTGTCTTCTACTGACGGCACAGAAACTCGGTACTTACAGGGTTGGCAGCGCGACTGTGACTCCTCTGGTGTTACAAACGTCCATAGGCCACGGTAACCACTTTCCATCAGGTGGGCCGTGTGCTTGTCTGCCAATTGAGTGGTATAAAAAAAAATAGTTACTTCACTAATCGCCTCACCAAGTCAACACTTTGCAACAACCTATAGACATATGCAGGGACGTCTATTGACTAGTCAATAGACTCGGAAGCGATACAGTTAATATTTTTACCGTCTTCAAAAATTGAAGTGTACAAATCACACGAAAAACACTTCACTACAAGTTTATTTACCTACAAGCGGAACAAAATGCTGCTCCACCATCAAGAGCATTGCCAGCTACTTGTGATTGTACATAAGCGTTTATTTTTAAATTTTCCATAATATGCACAAACATGACCCACTTCGAATGGTGTAGGTATGTCAGTAATATGTGCGTGACTTACATATCTAACGGGCACCCAAATATGTAGCGTGATAGTGCTAATTCCCGTTACAAAGTTGAAATATGTAATCTACGCAGGCCTATATAGAAAGCCGTTATCTATTGGCGTAGATTACAAAGGAATAATGTGACTAACTATTCTAAGGCCCTTATTGTACAACGATACTCTGTCCTCAATCTCGAATTTCATTGACAGGTTTGACAGATAGTCAGTGACAATCTATCCTCAGTAATTAATCGAGCTCACTGTAGAGTTTTTATGCTGTCAATGGTAACACCAAAAGCTTGTTCATAGGTCACGGTAACCACTTTCCATCCGGAGAGCCGTGTGCTTGTCTGCCACCTAAGTTGTAAAATAAAAAAAATCGAGGATCAGGACTGAGTATTATTCTGGAATATGGCCCTTAGTAGTGTTACAAACGGGTGTATTGCGTGGGCCGGTGTCTTATATGCTATTTCTATGACTAAACGTCATTGAAATAGCATCGGAAGACCCGAAATGCGTCCAAAAAAGACATGATTAAAAGAAATTAAAAATATGATAGAACTTTACGTACAAATCTTTGGTGTCCAAAAATAGAAAGTTCAAAAATTATCTTCGCTATTTCCATCTAATAATCTTGCAAAAAAATTCCTTTCTTTGTCGACTGGCCTCCAATTTCTTTTGTTACCTTTAACGTTTTAGCCACAGGTATTTAGTCTATTAGTATACTATAAAATACATAATAGCACTTTGTGTACCTACCAAAAATAAAACCACTGAGCATGACTCAGTGTTTCACACCCTACACCGTTTGAGTATTCAATACTAACTGTAGCTCGTAGCTCCGCCCGCGTGTCTCATCGCGTTCACGCTGCACTGTCTGTTCCGCTGACCCCCCAACTTTATATTATGAACCCCCTTTGCACTTATTTAACCCACAAGTGCCCGTAATTTAATTTAATTTTATAGATTATATGTATGCGATTCTGCCGGATTTGTTAACATCTATGATTACTACTCAACTCCCTTGAGTACTAGCGTGATAATAGCGCTATTATAACCTTCCTCGATAAACGGACTATTTAACAGAAAAAATTTTTTTCCATTTGAACCAGCAGTTTCTGAGATTACGAACAAACAAACTTTAGCAATTTTTCCCATAGCACCAAAATGAATTCCACTTGCATGCCAACAGACTGCATCATCCCACACGCCGCAACATCGAATCTCGTTACATCAGAGCCTGGGTGACTCACGGTGAACGCGGACCGGTTGGACCTCACAGACATTTTTTATATCAAGTAACTCTTGGCCAATTGGGAACTCCTTGGGAGAAATATTTTGCTGAGAGAGCAAGAGTTCTTTTTTTGTTTAGATTTATCTTGCTTAGATTTAACAGAGGGCTAATTCTCATTGTAAAATGTATTCAAAATTTAGTCCAAGTCTAACCTCAATTACCCTTATGTCAAAAACATTATTTTCGTAACACAAATTGTCATTGACACAGTAATACTTTTTTGACATTTGCCTTTGCAATTCTCCTCTGCCATGGATGTTCCTTGTTTGCTATGGATGCTTCAATAATGTGATTTCATCGTAAAACGATGATGATATACTAATGTAGATCAATATCTATTTTAGTTTATCGCCAATAGTAAACGCTTCATGTCTGAAGATGATTCATGTATTTACGATCCTCCTCAAACAAAACATTCCTTTATGATAATGGTTGTTTTTGCAACACTTATCATTTATTCAAATCGTTTTCACTGACCAAACTTTATCTTTATTCAATCAATCAATCAATCAGTCAATTAGCCCACCGCAATCCACTGATGGACATAGGCCTCTCCTAATGTGTGCCATTTTACCCGATTCTTTGCCTTCCGCATCAAGTCTATCCCAGCCTCCTTTTTCAGGTCGTCCGTCCATCTGGCTTGGGGGCGTCCTACCTTCCGTTTACCTTCTCGCGGTCTCCACTCTAAGACTCGTTTGCTCCAACGGCCATCGGTCCTTCGACCAACGTGTCCAGCCCACTGCCATTTCAGCTCGCTTATTCTGCAACCTATGTCGGTAACTTTAGTTTTCTGTCGGATAACCTAAACCTAAACCTTACTTGGTGTATTTCGTCTGATTCTCCAATCTTGAGAGGAATTCTTATCAGGGCCTCATCTCTGTCGTTTCGTCGTCTCCTCGACTTGTATCCTGTTTTCATGTAATACTCAATAATAATTTCGCCCGGAAATCGACCTGTCGATGAATACTAGCTATTATTAAACTTCGCGAATGGACTTCTACCAATTCAAGTGATATAATCTCATCGCTTATACAACGGTTATATTCTGCACATTGCTTAACAATACAGTATTGCCTTTTTACGCCTTTATGTATTGCGTTTACTATTTATTATCATCTAAATTTACTTTGTCAGAATGTTGATTGGCCAGTGAAAGTATCACTGGTCAATCAATTATGTTGCCTAAAAGCGAATTGGTGTCAGAGTGTCATGATTTATATCTTCTATTATATCTTTTATGGTTGTGTAATTTGTATAGGTATATCTTATTTTTATGTTTGTGGCTATTTCTTTGTATTGCTTTTTTTGTCTATTTATTGGATTTCACCCTTTTTATATTTATACAGCAGACATGAGCTAAATCAGAGGGGCATAATAGTGGGCATTTAAAGGAAGGATATAGATATACATAGAAAAATTAACAAATAGCGTCAAAAACTATAGAGAAAGAAACGACTAAGCTTAACAATGAAACGTTTGGTATAAAAGTACGTTTGATATGGAAGAAAATATCCTCAAATTATTGTTACAAGGACTAGCAAATGATTATGAATAATTTTGAGGTATAATGCACTTAACTGGTTAGTTTTAAAACAAAATATAATGGAACAAAAGTTCGGCTAGCCATTAATTGTGAATTTTTTTAAAAAGGACATCCGAAAAACTTTGTACAATCGACATCGAATAACCTTACCCTCTTGACAACTTTTTGTATATCTGGTTGTGGAGTTTCTTGACTGTATACCAGACTTCTGTATTATATAACAATGTACAATACACAATGTAACCGAAACTACGCTAATCTATCATATCAAAACCTTCACTGACGTACTGGCGTAGATCTATGACGCATTATTATCTAATTTAACAATGGCTTCTTCTACTAGTGAAGTTGTTTAGAACAAAAATTATATCACGGTTCCTGGGTGAAGCGACAATCGAGAAGGAATTGGATCGAGAATAAATGAATTAATGAATTTTGAGACTCATTTATAATCTCGTCTTTGTGAAATGTCATCTGTTAGACAACATCAAAAAGTGATACATTTTGATGGACCGTACAGTTTAGTGGTCCTAAATCAATACAAAAATTTATATTCTGTACGACCAGTCTAGCGGTATACATAGAAAAATTACAATTCTGTAAGATATTCCTTTGTGTCTCGCCCACTTGCTGTTCATTACTGTAACTCTAAAGTCTAAACATTATCGACCAGCCCACTCAATGATTTGTATGTAACTATCAAACGTATACCTTTTTAGGGATCTATGGCTGAAGGCGTATGGTCAGTAATAATAATGTTTGCATATAAATATGCCAGTTCTTGTTCTTTGTAGTAGCTTTGTAACATTTGTTACAAATATAGTTATCAGTTATATCTTTATAGGATATATCGGTGACATGTCAAATTTCCAAGAAAAAATTATTGCATCAAATTGTACAAAGAACCTTACTCGTTCACAACGACTGTCAGGAGTGAATATTGAGAGAATGATGTGTCATTTTGCCTTAATATAGCAGGGATGACATTTCTCTTGTTTCTCTTTAACCAATGAAATAACAAGAAAAGTCTCTCACGTGACCTAAACTACACATTAGTTAAAGAGTAACGAGAAACACGAGTCTTCCCAGGCTTGAAGAGGCTGCTGTGAATATCAACAAGGTATCAAATACTGTTGTCTAATTTTAGAAAGACGCTATGAACATTAATAATCATATTATACATCTAAAACACAGAAAAAGTCAAGTCATGCCGCAAAATTTTGCACACTAGCTACCACCTTCACAAAGAAACACCACCATCAACAAATTACCTTCCATCGATGGTCGATTTCCGAGCCGCACCAGGCCGTGATTTCCTCTCTATCTTTGCGCCGCATCACCGTGATTGTGTCGACAGTACTTGACCCCGTCCGCTCAGGAAATTGCCAACACTTCCATGGGAACGCCAATCTTTTACAATTAAGAATAGTTTGCTTCATGGTTGTTTAATTTTGCTGCTTTTTGCTGCTATTTAAATGAATTATAGATCAAAATCAAACAATCTGTCCTTCAGGTCACTTCCGAAAAATGTTATTTTCTGACTTTCGTAGACATCTGTATAGGTTGAATTCGTTAAAGTATCAATCGAAACATCAGAAAATCTGCGGTTGGAGATCTATTAGGAAAATTGTGGGATATTGAATAACTTTTCTACGAAAAAATAACGAATAGCAGTTTCATCTCGGGTAGGTACCCAGTTAAATATAGTGTGAATGCTAAATGAAATCAAGACCTCTTATCATACGCAACTATTAAAACCGTAGGAGGTAGGACACGGCGGTATTTCCGCCCGATTGAGCAGTCCGTCTGGGGTAGTACCTCCGCCCTACAGAATACCGCGGCTATAATAACTTCGTATTGTGTTCCCAGCGGTGAGTAGGGTAGACAAAGCTCACTGGAGAATTTGTGCTGTCAGTGGGAAGACTAAAGGCTTGTCCTGCTTTGTCTTCTACTGACGGCACAGAAACTCTGTACTTACAGGGTTGGCAGCGCGACTGTGACTCCTCTGGTGTTACAGACGTCCATAGGTCACGGTAACCACTTTCCATCAGGTGGGCCGTGTGCTTGTCTGCCAACTAAGTGGTATAAAGAAAAAAAAACTATATTCAAGGCACATTTTTCCCAAGGTTACACCGCATTAACGTAAGAATCTAATTATGTAAGCCGTATAACATCCATAGATCGTATTATGCGTAGAGATTGTCATTATTTAAACTTTCTTTGAAAGAATTGCTTTTTCATTCAGAAAGTATTCTTAGTAGCAACTCTTCGAAGTTTTATACAGATCTACCGCACTTACGGGTTCTCTAAATTGTATCTGTCCACAAGATAACGCAATGAAGAATGAAGTTGATTGATGTTTATTTTAGATTGCTTGTATGAAAGATCCAAATCGCTATCTTAATTGTTCATTACTGCGGTATACGAAAAGTTCTCAACTTGCTTTAGCACAGCTCTCACTTTCATTCAGTGAGAACTATAATTATTTGCATTAACGAATCTTAATACATCTAATTTTTCCAACGCTTTTGTGCTATACAGATCTTTATCGAATGGTTCATTTAAATCACGAAATGCTTTTACAATTTGTCTATTTTTATTATTATCATCATGAAGTGAAACTCAAGTGAAGGATTTATAAAACAAGATTTTAAATTGGAAACTATTCACTATAGATTTAATCTTTGTTTAATTAAACTGTTTAGTGATAGCTACTCTCGACATCAGTATAATCTCGGGTAGGCCCCAATAGATTATTACTTGGGCTTTGTCCTCACGATAGAGGAAAGGCTTTCTTCATGTTATTAATGGACGTAGTTGATGTTATTAATACGTTCTTATTTAGTTTCTGAAACCAAATTTTCTATTCTATCCTGTTGTTTGCCTCAATGGCCTAAAAAGGTTTAAAGAAGAGGCGCATCAGAAGGTTTCTTCATGGACGGTAGCGCGAGTGTGACGCCCCTGGTCACACATCAGGTGGGCCGTGTCTGCCAACTAAATGGTATAAAAAAAAACATATACTCAAAAAGTCATAGTACAGTCACTCTATTAGGACATTACAATAAATAAGTACTAAAATAGGTTGCCGAGAATTCAGAGAGGGGTACTGGCGATTTCAATCTCAAAAGTATGTTTTTCTGATTAGCTTTCAATTTAGTATGTAATTTGATAGTTGGTATTAAAATCGCGAAACGAGCTTTCATTTTTTATTTCAGACGGAAGAGTATTATATATTTAGACTTGGATCGAATGAAACTACCTTTACTTTTTGACAGGCTATGTATATATGTAGGTTCATCCTGTTCCTCATAGCTCCTGAACTACTTATCAGAACTGGACAAATCATATATCATTAGCAGCGTCTTGGTCTTCTTTTTTTTATACCACTTAGGTGGCAGAAAAGCGCACGGCCCATCTGATGGAAAGTGGTTACCGTGGCCTATGGACGTGTGTAACACCAGAAAAGCCACACTCGCGCTGGCGACCCTGTAAGCACAGAGTTTAGTCCACACAAGCCTTTAGTCATCCCACTGACAGCACAAATTCTTCTCACCGCTGGGAACACAACACGAAGTTATTATAACCGCGGTATTCTGTAGGGCGGAGGTACTTCCCTAGTCAGACTGCTCAATTGGGCGGAAATACCGCCGTGTCCTACCTGTCTGTTGGTTATAGGCTATATGACGTATCATTGAATCTAATGTAGCGCCCTCTAACGGTCACAAAGTACTGTATTCTAACCACTTACTCTAACAAATATTCTAGGATAAAGTGGCATATGACCACGGCTATCCTTGATATTTTTCCATTTACCTTCTTATTTCTCCTATTGTCCCTTTTACCTCTACAGCTATCAACGTACAAATTATTTCAGGGCTCCGTAAGCCACCGTAGTTGCTTACTATCAGTAGTTGGTAAAAAACTAAAATGTAGTAAAACGTAGGAAAACTAAAAGAGAGTGTTCTCTTGTCCTACTTTGATGAGACAATGGGTCGCGTATTTCCATACCATATTTTAATTAATGAACCCTTTATATATTATTTCATTGTCTCTATGGTTTTGTAATGCCCACATGGTTTCCACGAGAAGACTATTACTTTTAATGGGTACTCAACTATGGTTGTAAAAATATTGCTCTTAAACTTTTAATACCCAAATATATTCAGTTATATCTTTATAGGATATATCAGTGACATATCAAAGTTCCAAGAAATTTCAATTGTACAAAGAACGTTACACGTTCACAACGACTGTGAGAAGTCAAAATTGAGAGAATGATGTGTCATTTTGCCTTAATATAGCAGGGATGACATGTCTCTTGTTTCTCTTTAACCAATGAAATAACATAAAATCTCTCACGTGACCAAAACTACACATTAGTTAAAGAGTAACGAGAAACACGAGTCTTCCCAGTCTTGAAGAGGCTGCTGTGAATACTTTCATATCAACAAGGTATCAATAAACAACATATAATCAGGTATGGTTGTAAAAATATTGCTCTTAAACTTTTAATACCCAAATATATTTTGGACATGTCAGCCATTTTTGAAATAACCATAAACTATCTACAGTGTTCTTTGAGAGTTGTTACTCTTTCGACGTGAATTATTTAATACTTTTGTAGACGTGCCGGGCCCAGATGCTGTGATGATAAAAACTTATTGGTAGAAGTGGTTGATTAAAATGCATTACAATTGATTATTCATGCCTATAACATAAACATAACATAAACTCACGTCTATATCCCTGAAGGGATAGGTAGAGGTGCTTGCACCCACATTTTCCCAGATTATGTTTAGGTCCCTATGTAATAGGTGGCGAGCCTATTGCCATTAACCGGGCACTTATAAACCTGCATTAAATACACACATAAAGCATCGAATCTTTGGTGTGTACCATGGTAAAACCTGAGATCGAACCCGAGACCTCGGCTCAGCAGTCCATTACCCATACCACTAGGCTACCACAGCTGCGGTACCCGCGCGCGGGTACGTTAGTATTAGTACCTGTAAGTGTCTCTGTTAGCATTATGGGAAGAGATATTAACAAAAATGGTCTTAAACCAAAAAACTTTCAAGAAGGAAGCCTCAATTTGAATTCTTTCTGCTGTATCGATGAAAAGAGTGACTATGATTGCTTGTCTTGCATTCATCTCAGAGGTTCTGTTTCACGCGTTGCAGTTTTAAAAGTAAAAGCAATAACAAGTAACGTTATAATTAAGAGCCAACTTATTAAGATAAACTATAAATTAAAATTCCTAATTATCATCTACAGCGTCTGCACTCCATATAATTATTAATTTCATTGTTTACGATTAGTTGATTTTGCGTAGATCATCTTTAAGAAACTGACCGTTAATCAATTATACGTGTAGAATTTCAATTATATTTACTTGTAAAAATTACAGACATAATATTTGAAACGGACATTGATTAAAAACCAATGTGTGTCTTAATAAGACAACATAACATAACATAAACACACGCCTATATTCTCGAAGGGGTAGGCAGAGGTGCTAGCACCCATATTTCGCCAGTTTATGTTTAAGTCCCAATGTTATAGGTGGCGAACCTATTGCCATTAACCGGGCACTTATAAACCTGCGATAAACACACACATAACTTCGAAAATTCATTGGTATGTGCCATGGTAAAACCTGGGATCGAACCCGAGTCCTCGTCTCAGCAGTCCATTACCCATACCACTAGGCTACCGCTTTATAAGAGATGCTGCGAATCGCAAACACTTCCTACCTTGTGATCCAATATAGGAACACTAACATTCTGAACACAAAAACTGACAGAATTGAGTATTCTATAAATTCTCTAGAGATATTCACATAACTTAGATAGATATTACATTGTTACACTTCTTCAAATGTCACTAGTTCCTTCATAAGTTTCGTAACATTATTCTTATGTCTTATTAAGTAAGCATTCATTGTTTCGCCTTTGATATGTTTTTTTCGTGTGCATTGTTAGCTTTTGTTGTTACGTTGACATGTAGGGAAATCTTTTTTGAATTCTTCCGTGGTACTTTTGAATTATTGTACTGAACTTAATTTAGATGATATCTGTAATGTTTACATACAGAATACAACAGTGTTAGTCTCATAGAAGATACGTATCATGGCTTTCTTTTTTTCACCCGCTCTTTTTCTAAACCTAAACTCTTTATTCTTTGTACTGTTTGACTCCTAGTATGAAAGATTCTTGTTATTCACTATGTACTTTATGAGGATGTAGGACATGACGGTATTCCCGTCCGAATTGAGCAGTGACTGGGGAAGTGCCCTACTAACCTGCAGAATACCACGGCTATAATAACCTAGAGTTGTGTTCCCTGTGGTGAGTACTGTAGCTAGAGTTCACTGGAGAGTTTTTATGCTGTCAGTGGGAAGACCAAAGGCTTGTCCTGATTTTGTGTTCTGCACTGATGGCACATAAAATCTCTGTTCTTACAGGGTCGGCAGCACCGATGTGACTCCACTGGTGTCACACTCGTTCATAGGTCACGGTAACCACTTTCCATCAGGTGGGCCGTGTGCTTGTCTGCCACCTAATTTGTATTAAAAAAAATGTAAACCTTCAAATCCTATTAGCCAAATATTTCAACTTTCTTATTATTACTGTCCTAAATTGTTGTTCTTACTTCTTTTTACTGTTATCATTATTTCCCCTCTGCGTGTTCCACTCGGTCGACGCTAGTTTTGCAAGCATCCATAGACCACAGCAATTATTATTCTAGTTCTAATAGAGCTAGTATAAAAAATCCATTACTAACGCAATCTTAGATTAACGTTTACCATTCACTCGCACCGTGCCTAACTGGACATGAATGTAATCGACCTCAGTGCCTCAGTGGTGTTGGTCATGATACGTTGGAGTAGGATAACTGTTCATGCATAACGATATCAGTAACTATAGAAAAAAAAAACATAAAAACTTCAAAAATACTTTTAATTCTACCCCAGAATGGTACTTGGGATGTCATGGACAGCAGTAACACTCGCTATTCGAGGCCAGCGTTACGATTTCATGAATATTGTATTATCCCCAAGACAGTTTTGTAATTAATTGTTAATTTATAGTCTCCTGTTACGCTCCTAATTGCTAATGGCTTATTCGCGTGGAAAAGCTCGCTGCAGCGCCTTTTGTAAACGGCACTAAGTTTTCTTTACTTATTTCCTCGTTAAGAAAGTTAAATTTTGCTATAACATTATAATGCCTTGAGTGTTATAGGACCTCTCCGAGATTTTCGGGTTCAAAACCAACCTCGCGTGTTAATCTGATCTCCAGCTGTTTAAAGGAAGAGGCTCTGGTTCTGGCTTTCCTCTACGGTCAGGGATCAAGTTGCCGTCGCTCTAAGTTGACTCTCGATCCAAAGTGCAAGCTTTGAATGCAATTGGGACTAATGCTGGGATGATGATGGACAGGAACGAATCCCTCCAAAATGTAATACTAACTTGTATTACAACAGATTTACCTAACCAAATTTATACCACACCGCAGGGATTTTAGTGTGGGATAGACATATAACTGTACGACATCCCTATTCAGAATAGGTCAAGTACATTTCCGCCAACGAAATAACGAAAAGGGTTCCCTAAATTAGGTTAGACACACATAGTTATGGAGATGGCACCGATTCAAGGTATTGCCCAGAACTTTGTGAACTTGTTAGTCTAATTAGGACGCCTTTCAATGCATGATAAAGCTAAGTAAGGGAGACCACGCACCAAAGCATACAGCAAATTGCCCTACATTTACGCAGCAAATGCTTTTTGATATATCTTGTCAAGAAGCATTTGCTACATGAATATAGGGCAATTTACTGTGTACTTCTTGCTGAGGAGCGTGGCCTGTAAAAAAGAAAAAAGTACAGGGGTAAAACAGAGAGAACACACGCGTACGTTGACGCTTAACCACGGATCAGTTTATTTCCATAGTCTCACTAGTTGCGAATCCCACACCCTGTTCCTATCCTATGCCTTTACTTGTTCTGCCCCAGCGAATTCCGAAATCGTTGCATTGGTCGAACATTTCGATGCCACGCTCCTAATTTAGTCAGCGTTCAACCTTGCTGGTCGATAAACAGCCCCTCTAGACACGTGGCAATTCGATGACCGCCGTATTGTAGAATAGAATGACAAATGGGATTTGACGTATTTGACTGTCGTCAACACATGTCTTGTCTAGAGGGACTGTTTATCGACCGGCAAGTTTGAACGCTGACTACAATTGGAGCGCGCCATCAAAATGTTCGTACAATGCAGCGATTTTGGGACTCGCTGGGATAAATGGCTTCTTATATAACAGAAGAACGACTAGATTTTCATTAGCATAAGTTTTCATTATTTTGATGTGATTTAAATCTAGCTTTTTGTAACTTTGGTATAAAGGCGGATAACATTTGTATAAGGTACTATTTGTATTCTTAATTACATAGTTATTAAATTCAATAACCTCTTATTGATACTGCATTGCAGGATTTACTTATTACTTTCAATTATACAATAATTAACGAAATTTTATTTAAGTAAATCACGAATAATTGCATTTTTACATGTTGTAAAGTCAAGTGCAAGTCGACCCTGACTTTCACTGCCTACCCTTGACATTTCTCTAAAAGGTTAGCTCGACAGATATCATGCGTACAATATGTCGTTATTAATATATCGTAAATTGTACGCAGCATGCCTCGGAAACCCGTAAAAATATTTCATGTATTATCTATTAAGACTACACTCTATGACGTATGAAGATAGAAAGAGTTAGAAGTTATACTCACGAGTGAGAGGTTCGATACACCGATGTTACAGATAAGTAACAATCATAGAAGTAAATATACTTGAACAAAATTTGT
Source organism: Eilema griseolum (assembly GCA_963662185.1). NCBI lineage: Eukaryota > Metazoa > Arthropoda > Insecta > Lepidoptera > Erebidae > Eilema > Eilema griseolum. Next base: position 23,470,992 of record OY759242.1, on the reverse strand, counting down.
ATATTTTGAGATAATTTTTGTTGGGTGTGGCAGAAAAAGCATCAGAGAAGTTCGACAAATCGGGGAAGTTTTAGAAAAGGGGCAGATTAGGTGTACCCTAAACCGACGAGCATACATGAAGAATGTAATGAGAGTGAATGAAGCGAGAGTAGTATGTCAGGATCGTAGCAAATGGAGATCCGTGATCTCTGCCTACCCCTATGGGAAACAGGCGTGATTTTATGTATATATGTAATTTGGTTTCCAATCCAGAAGACCATGCTTCCCATTCATAAGACTTTATCAGTCTCTCCGGAACCACGACTTCTGAAAAGCCACGAAGACGATGGGTCACTGTAGAAATAAAAATAACATCATAACATAACATAAACTCAAGCCTATATCCCTGAAGGGGTAGGCAGAGGTGCTAGCACCCACATTTCGCCAATTTATGTTTAGATCCTAATGTAATAGGTGGCGAGCCTATTGCCATTAACCGTGCACTTATAAACCTGCTATAAATACACACATAACTTCGAAAAGCATCGAAAAGTCATTGGTGTGTGCCATGGCAAAACCTGGGATCGAACCCGAGACATCGTCTCAGCAGTCCATTACCCATACCACTAGGCTACCGCGGTAGATATAAAAATAACACAGAATAAACTGCGATACTTGGTTTAGATTTAATTTAACCTTCATTACATACCTACATGTAAGATTTTCTAACTTCCACACAGGAAAGAATAAATTTCTATGACGTATGTAGGATGTATCCGAATTGTTATGAATATAAGCATCAGCATCCGCGAAACGCATAACAATATTGTGTCCCGATTGCGTTGGATGATTTTACCTCGCAGCCCGGGGCCCGTCTGCCGGATTTTCCTTTTCTTTTACGCGCTCTTGGACATACCTCGAAATGATACATTTAGGTACATTACAAATTCAACAATGTTACATACCTCGTGTTGTGTTCCCGGTGGTGAGTAGGGTAGCCAGAGCTCACTGGAGAGTTTTTGTGCTGTCAGTGGGAAGATCAAAGGCTTGTCCTGATTTTGTGTTCTACACTGTCGGCACATAAAAACTCTGTTCGGTAACGGTAACCACTTTCCACCAAGTAGGCCGTGTGCTTGTCTGCCACCTAAGTTGTATAAAAAAAAAAAAATATCTGCAATAATCAGTGCTGATATTAATACTGAACTAGGTGCCAACGAGTCATGAATGACCGCAACAGGTGCGATGCTTATGATACACGATACATTTTCCGAGTTTAGAGTTTCAAACAATCCCAGGATCAACCGCGGCGAGTGATATACACACAAACAACAAACAAAGCACACATTGATAACGCTACAATACAATCTATTCAAAAGCATATTTCTGCCCTTATAAACGTCACGAGCTTCTTGAGCAATATGAAAAGATTTAAATAGAAAAAATAAACATTTTTTTTTAAATATTTTATTGTGTCAAAAACATGGTTAGAGAGTATTGGAAAACTCCTTTAAGATAACAAATGCCCGTGTTAGATGCCTCCACTCCGCCATTGCATAGATTGTACACAATACACACAATACTATGTTAAGTTAACCAATAAAGTTATAAACATTTTTTCTTAGATAGATAGTAGTAGATAGTAAACATCCAGGACTGTTTTTTTATTATATAGGACACGCCAACTTGACCTCACCTCGCCTGATGGTAAGCTAAAGGCAGTCTCAGGAAAGAGGGTCACCATTACAGACACCAAGTGTTACAATGGTGGCACTCATTTTGGCGGCCTCATCAGATGCTTTTTCACGCCCTGCTTAAAGGCCCCGGGACTGTAGGAAGAAGGAAACACGTGTGCGGGTAATGAATTCCAGGTCTTGGTGGTGCGGCAAAGAAAAGAGTCTCCGAACCGCTTGGTTCTTGCTCGTATATTCTGCACAGTGTGAGGGTGACATCTAAGGCCTGTACGTGTTGTCCTATGTAGGAAAGGAGATGGTGGGATTAGTTGGAAGAGCTCATCAGAACACTCACCATGGTAGAGACTGTAAAATACAGCCAAGGAAGCAATATCTCTACGCATCTGCAAAGGCTGTTGTATTATATCCTTTGATATTGTGTAGAATTTTGACTATTCAGGTCTGCTTACCTCAATTGATATTCCTGGTCTGCGTACCTTAGTTGATGAAACTGGTCAAGGGATCAATTCCTCTCCTTTTGCTGAAGCAAATGATAAAATTCTTCCTTTTTTGTGAAGATGAAAAATGTTTCAATAAATATTCATTTAAAGACGTTATTCTGAAAGGAGTTTCATTCCTCTCATTTAACTCCTATCATCATGCAAATGTTCATTCCTTTCATGCCCGCTAATGGTGTCTAACAGTTTTTTTTTTTTTTTTCAAGAATACCAGCAAGTTCATTAGTACATAACATAATGAGCTGAATAACAGCCATTGTCCTTAAACAATCACTCCCAACATCACAGGCAAAGGAATTTCAATTGGTGTATTAGCTACAAGCTATTTCATACTAGTCAATACAGACAATACAATGCTGTTTCAAAGTGCCTCTGAGACAAGAATTTGCATTTGTTGTCTTCAAATTCGGTTGAAGATTGAAGCGATTGATGTCAACAATTCATTGGAAATTGACGGATAAAGCGGCAGTAATCTTTAGTGGTGAAGTAATTTTTCTGGCGATTTCAGTTTTCTTCCAGATCCCAGATCCACCAGGCAACCAAAGTTGATATAACAGTATAATTTTACATTAATATCGTACATGACATCAATAACGAAGTTCCATTGTTTCATATATCTACAGTTGTGGAATAGAAATATCATTAGAGGCATGTATCAAAGGTACCTACCGTGTCAATAATTGCACGAAGACTTCCTAAGACGGATAATCTTATAATTTTTTCCCCGACATATCACACTTTATGTGATATGTCAGGTATTATTCAGTCTCACTCAGGTCGCGGTCTCCAATCTAAGGCCCGTATTCTAGAATGACACTCGCTTGTGTCAGGTATTATTCAGTCTCACTCAGGTCGCAGTCTCCAATCTAAGGCCCGTATTCTAGAATGACACTCGCTTGAATCTCGATTTATCTGAAGACATATTGTATAGACCGCATTGACAGATTTGACAGATGTCTATTCAATCTATCCTCAGAGAAATCATGATTTATTTGAGTGTCGTTCTAGAATACAGGCATAAGATCCATATTTCACAACAACGATTAGTTGTGATTCGACTCTCACAATGACACTAGAACTGTCAGCTAGAATACAATCTATCCTCAGAACCTTTTATTACCCTTAAAGTAAAATTTCCTATGACACTACTGCTTACCAGTAGTGTCATAGGAAATTTTACTTTCCCATGACACTATCTGTAATGCCACGGGAAAAAAAGAACTTTAAGGTCACACTGGTCTCTTTAAAGTTACACTGGTCACACTAGTATCAAGGGAAATTAATTTCCCATGACACTAGTGTGGCCCACTACGGGAAATTAATTTCCCTGGGCACGCGTGATAATTATTCGAGATTTAGGACTATCGTTCTTGAATATGGCTTCATTTGCTTTGTGGTACATATATACATACATATAATTACGTCTTTATCGCCGGAGGGTTAGGCAGAGGTGAATTATAACACCCACATTTCACCAAACATTGAATTCGGTCCCACGTAATTAGGGGTGAGCCTATTGCCGTTTTCTGGGCTCTATTGATGACTCAAGGCATGCATCTGAGGCTGAGTCTGGGCTGCATACATCTGTCTGATGTAAAACAGCCCTATCGTGACACCGCATGGGAAGTGATGGGGTGTTCCAAATTCTGCTCTGCCGGAAACCAAGCAGCTTAATCTTTGTGGTACACAGGCAGACTTAAATGAATAAGTATTAAATATATATTTCTAAACAGAATTCTACAATAATTGAGGTACCAGTAGAGAAACAGTTCCTGCCATATATCTCAATTATGGTGTCCATGTTTGTTTAGTTGTCCATAATGTTGCGTCTGTCATCGCAATCAATCATGCCAGCCGTCGCGTTCCAAATCTTTCGCGATGTGTGGTCTAGCGCTTCTAAATTAGTTTTTATAATAATATCAAATCGTGGTGGCCTGCTGTGGGTAGCAGCTTGAAGTGAGCTCTATTAATGTAGATATGAGTTCTTCTCTCATGGGTAAATATTTGATTCATTGCTATAAAACCACTTTTTAACGGATTCTTTTGTGGTTTTTTTTTTTGTATTATTTGCAATGAGTCCTGACAGCCTCTGTGGCGTGGCGGTAGTGAATGCGGCCGCTACGCAGGAGACGCGAATTCGATTCCCGCTCAGTGCAAATATTTGTATGCGTGAATATAGGTATTTGCATTGGTCTGGTCTCACCTCGCAAAGCACGTTAAGCCGTCGGTCCTGGTTGCCATACCAACATCTATGGCAGTCGTTACAGGTTGTTGGAACCTTAAAAAGTTCAACAACTGGTGTAGCTGCAATGCTTCGATATCGCCTTTGGATTGTGGAGGTCATATGCCAGTCTCTTCACGGAAAATATCGAAGATTAGACAAATCTGCAGTTATACTGGTAAAGCGGACCCCAGACACTGAAGTGAAAGCTTCGGATGCCACTGGGATTAACGCTAAGAGGAAGAAAAAGATTGACCATTAGCCCGACGTTTCGGCTAATTTTCAACAGCCGTAGTTGCGGGAACCGACAGTATAAAAAAATTATTGTAATTGTTTAAATTTGCTGTTTGCAATATTTTAGTATATTTCCGCTATATTTCCTCTATACTATCTCGATAGTTAGTATGTCGACAGCATATCACTACAGTGATATCTTGACGTGCTAAAAGCGATCGCGTTTTGGAAAGTGATCTAGAGAAAGAGGAATGGAGATATATACCTCATATAGCTCCATCCCTCTCCCTGAAGCTCAGTTTAAGCTAGAGACCAAGCCAATTAAGGTTATAAATCTTAATTGGTGGGGCGGCGATGTAATACGACTTTACGACGGCGGGTGGTAAATGAATGAAACCAGAAAAAAGCGGGAACAAATATATTCGATATTACATATCCTGTGTGTTCCAAATTCCAGTAATAAATTCGTTATAGTTACGCCATAATTCCTGCGTGGTAGACAGAGACTACAATAAATAATAGCATTACACAGTAATAGGTAGATAAATACCAATCTTTTTGCTAACATTAAACGTTACTTTTCATAAAAAAGTTCCAAGATGAGGGTTAATACTATGTGGAACCAGAAAACAAACAGACGTTAGTCCCGTCCCCTCTCTCTCTGCCTACCTTATCAAGGTATACAAGCACCACGATGTGCCAGTTCTTTCAAAAATAGCTTTAGCTATATATCTGAAGGTTGAACCGGGAGCCAAGCATACCGTTGGCGCATTTTTTTTTTTTTTTTTTTTTTTTTTTATATAGGACACGTCAATTGGACTTCGCCTTGCCTGATGGTAAGCTGAAGGTAAAATCCCAGAAAAGAGGGTCACCATTACTTACACATACCGTGTGACAATGGTGACACTCAGCTTGACGGCCTTATCATATGCTTTTTCACGCCCCGCTTAAAGGACCCGGGACTGTAGGAAGAAGGAAACACGTGAGCTGGTAATGAATTCCAGGCCTTAATGGTGCGACAGAGGAAAGAGTCTCCGAACCGCTTGGTTCTTGATCGGATGTTTTGCACCGTGTGCGAATGACATCTAAGACCTGCACGCGTTGTCCTGTGTAGGAAAGGGGAGGGTGGGACTAATTGGAAGAGCTCATCAGAACACTCCCCATGGTACAGACGGTAAAATACAGCCATGGACGCAACATCTCTACGCAGCTGTAAAGGTTCTAGGGTGTTCGTGATCTCGAGATTCCCAATGATGCGGATCGCACGTCGCTGCAACCTGTCGAGAGCATCTAGTAAGTACTTTGCTGAACCATCCCAGAGATGCGAGCAGTACTCCACACAGGAGCGAATTTGTGTCTTGTATAGAAGACACCGCTGCTCCGGCGTAAAAAATCGTCTCACTCTGTTCAGGACTCCGAGTTTTCGTGAGGCTGTTTTGATGATGCTTTCGATGTAGTTTTTGTTATTCAGGTTGCAGCGAACATCCATACCTAGGATATTGAGATTGTCCTGCAGCGGCAGTGGCGTGCTCTGAAGAGTGGGGAGGGGAAGGAAAGAAGATACTTTTGCAGTAAACGCACATGCCTGCGTCTTCTTGGCATTGAACTCAACCAGGTTCTCAGAGCCCCATTGAGAAATGTGATTCAGGACCCCGTCAAGCTCAGTGACAAGAAGCTGCCTTTTCTCTGCGATATCTGACTGCTTGGCCGCTGGATGTCCATGATAACTCCCATGTAAAGTGCTATCGTCTGCATAACAATGAACATTGCCGGTAGACAGCATGTCGTTGATATGCAGAAGAAAGAGAGTGGGTGATAAGACGGACCCCTGGGGCACGCCAGCATTAACCTGCAGAAACTCCGAAGCTCGTCCGTCACATAGGACGCGAATACGGCGCCCCTGCAGGAAGCTAGCAACCCAGTTGCACAGCCTAGAAGGCAGACCAAAGGCAGGTAGCTTAGAAAGAAGCGATTTGTGCCAGACTCTATCGAAAGCTTTGGCGATGTCAAGACTAATTGCCAGTGACTCGCCGTGCTTGTCCATAGCCTCACCCCAAAGATGGGTAACGTATGCTAGAAGATCACCCGTTGACCGTTTTGGTCTGAAGCCATATTGCCGGTCATTAATTAAGAAGTGATCCTCTAGGTGCCGCATGAGCTGTTTGTTAATTATGTGCTCGAACACTTTGCACAGCACTGAGGTGACGGCTATGGGTCGATAGTTGGCTGGCTCCGAGCGATCCCCCTTCTTGGGAATCGGCTGAACATTCGCCTCTTTCCAAGGCAAAGGCACTGTACCCGAACTGTAGGATAGCCGGTACAGGCGCGTAAGCATTGGAGACAACTCCGCTGCACATTTTTTCAAAACTACCGCTGGAATACCATCCGGACCACTGGCTTTCCGGACATCGAGTGATTGCAGCACTGCACGGACATCGCGTTGCCTGATATGGATATCAGGCATCGCGTGGTCACTGTCGGGTAGTGTTGGTGGCTGGGTACCACAATCATCGATTCGGGAGTTGGCCGCAAAGAGATTAGCCAGCAGATTTGCCTTCTCTTGCGGCTCATGGGCCAGGGATCCATCAGGGTTACGCAGCGGAGGCAGCGAAGGCTGACAGAAGTTGGCTTGCACGGCTTTAGCCAGTCGCCAGTAGCCACGGCTTCCCGTGGGATGCATCACTAGCTCTTGACCAAGCCGCGCTATGCGCAGGGCATCCGCTCTGACATAGGCCCTTCTACAGACCTTTGTGGCTCTGTTGTACACCGCCTTGAAGTGGCCCAGATTGGGATGGCGCGTGGCGCGCGCCCTTACCCAAGCGCGGTACGCAGACTGTTTTTGTTCAACAGCTTCCGCGCACTCGCGCCCGAACCAAGGGCGCACCCCGCGGTCACCGGTGACATCGGTGTATGAGATATAGTATTCCATACCCAGACCGATCTCACCGGCGACAGCAGTAGCACAATCCGATGGGTTCTTACCTTCAAAGCAGCGCTCAACCCACGGGATGGACGCAAAATAGTCACGAAGTCCATCCCAGTCCGCTGACGAGTAGTGCCAGAGACGCCGCTTCCCCCGCACGGGTCGTGGGGGCGCCATAATAGGCACCGTGGAACAGACCAGGCAGTAGTCAGAGTTGCGTAACGCGGCTCGCACCGATACACTGTACCGGTCCGGATCACTCGTCAGCAGAAGGTCTAGCAGAGAAGGTGCTTGGCCCGACCTTCTTGGTATCCTAGTGACCTCGTGCACCAATTGGGTCAGGCCGTGCGCCAGAGCAAATGCGTGGGCGGCTCTTCCCGCATGGTCTGTTTTGGAGGAGCCCAACCAGATCTCGTGGTGGGCGTTAAAATCCCCCAAAAATACCATTTCGGCATTCGGAAATCGCTCCTGCGCATCATCTGCCGCCTGACTCAGATATTCAAAGAGTCGAGTTGTCTCAGCATCTCCTGTATGGGAACGGTAGAGGCACACATAGATCTGACTCGTAGGGCCATGGTCTACGTGTACCCAAAGGACGGAGAAGGATGGGTCCTCTAGGCAGCGCAAACGGCGACAGCAAACATCCGCCCTAACAAACACGCACACCCCGGCTTTTGCACGAAAACTTTCCTCAAGAACATAGCCAGGGTAGAGCAAGTAGGTCGTGTCGTCAGGGCGGTGTATTTGCGTCTCCGTTAGAAAAAACATGGCAGGTTTCGCCGTCTCTAGGTGTTGGTGGACGGCGTTGAGGTTTGCATGGAGCCCACAGATGTTAGTGGACTCCACCTCAAATAGCAAGCTTTTGGGAGTGTGACGAGCCGCTGTGTTGCCTTTTTCTGTAAATTGCGCTGCCATGAGTTTGGGTGGGAGAAGGCGTGAAAAAAGAAGTGATTGCCGCCGCAGCACCGTGTGACAAAGCGCGGGATATTGGTTTTATCTATGAATGTGAGGCATGGCGAGAGCCGACGCGCCGAACGGAAGGGCCCCCGTACCCCCCCGAGTATGGTCGCCGGGCTCCCAAATCCGGTCACCAACCGGCACGACGAACCATATCGGGATTATGCGCGGCCTGGTGAGGCAGCCTCCCAAGGTGGTTAACCCCAGTTGGGCCCCTGTACTATACCGCGGGCGGCCAGCGGCACCACCGTTTCTACAGGTCTCCCTGTTCGGCGCATCGCCCCGCGCCATCCCCACTAGACTACGCCAAGACCCACTGGTCCCACTAGTGCTGCGACAACCACCACCTCTGCCCGGCTATGCACATGCTGACCCCTGAACACAATCCAACCGAGATTGAATTGCTATGGAGGGTTTTTCGCAATAGTGCACGGTGGTACCTACCCGGTCGAAACTTGAGACAAATTTGTGCCACCAAGTTTCTACCACCAGTAAGCATTGCAGCCTTTGCGGTTTTTTTTTTTGTATTATTTGCAATGAGTCCTGACAGCCTCTGTGGCGTGGCGGTAGTGAATGCGGCCGCTACGCAGGAGACGCGAATTCGATTCCCGCTCAGTGCAAATATTTGTATGCGTGAATATAGGTATTTGCATTGGTCTGGTCTCACCTCGCAAAGCACGTTAAGCCGTCGGTCCTGGTTGCCATACCAACATCTATGGCAGTCGTTACAGGTTGTTGGAACCTTAAAAAGTTCAACAACTGGTGTAGCTGCAATGCTTCGATATCGCCTTTGGATTGTGGAGGTCATATGCCAGTCTCTTCACGGAAAATATCGAAGATTAGACAAATCTGCAGTTATACTGGTAAAGCGGACCCCAGACACTGAAGTGAAAGCTTCGGATGCCACTGGGATTAACGCTAAGAGGAAGAAAAAGATTGACCATTAGCCCGACGTTTCGGCTAATTTTCAACAGCCGTAGTTGCGGGAACCGACAGTATAAAAAAATTATTGTAATTGTTTAAATTTGCTGTTTGCAATATTTTAGTATATTTCCGCTATATTTCCTCTATACTATCTCGATAGTTAGTATGTCGACAGCATATCACTACAGTGATATCTTGACGTGCTAAAAGCGATCGCGTTTTGGAAAGTGATCTAGAGAAAGAGGAATGGAGATATATACCTCATATAGCTCCATCCCTCTCCCTGAAGCTCAGTTTAAGCTAGAGACCAAGCCAATTAAGGTTATAAATCTTAATTGGTGGGGCGGCGATGTAATACGACTTTACGACGGCGGGTGGTAAATGAATGAAACCAGAAAAAAGCGGGAACAAATATATTCGATATTACATATCCTGTGTGTTCCAAATTCCAGTAATAAATTCGTTATAGTTACGCCATAATTCCTGCGTGGTAGACAGAGACTACAATAAATAATAGCATTACACAGTAATAGGTAGATAAATACCATTCTTTTTGCTAACATTAAACGTTACTTTTCATAAAAAAGTTCCAAGATGAGGGTTAATACTATGTGGAACCAGAAAACAAACAGACGTTAGTCCCGTCCCCTCTCTCTCTGCCTACCTTATCAAGGTATACAAGCACCACGATGTGCCAGTTCTTTCAAAAATAGCTTTAGCTATATATCTGAAGGTTGAACCGGGAGCCAAGCATACCGTTGGCGCATTGCAGCCTAAATGCAATGACCCAGAATGAGTTTCCCAGAATCCCTAAATAGGTTAACTGTAGATTACAGATATAATTTACTATTTGCGAGCGCATAGCACTTGTTGTAACGCAACTGTTGGTTGATGGCCAAGAACATTTATTGTGTGATATTATCTTGATGATTGTAGGTGCTATATAATTGTTTCACTTGCTCATATGTCAAAAAGCACAAAAAAAAGTAAAATAAAAAATAAATATGAGTGCGGAGTTTCGGGAGCATAGGCACACATATCACTGAACTGCAATAGCCTAATTGATTGTGACGTACCCGGTACCATCAAGACTACTTCAGTATTTTGTCGGCACTTAAGAACGTACCTACCTACAATTAGTGGTGTGGTGTCTAGCCTGCTGTAAAGTCTGCGAAAGATTACCTTAGAGTCGTTCTCGACTGCGTCCATGACTTTTATTTCGGAACTCAGGGCTTATACAGCTTTAATGGGAGAAATTGCAACCCCTAAAGGTAAAACTTACGCCAAAGCTTCTAATGTACAGATATTTAAACAAGAAGAAATCAAAAGGACACGGGCGAATGGCCAGTCGAATGAACCAACCTGGGGCAAAATTACAGTCACTCATATGAACTATGTTTTTTCGCCTTCTACACGAATAACTTATAAACCATTATTAATACGAAAGTTACCAACGAAATAACTAGAAGCGTAAGTTATATTTGGGTACAAAAAAGCTTCGAGTGTTAATGGCTTTCCGGTCTAAATGTATTAATAACACCCTCAACAAACGATGTTTCCTCACAAACATGTTTCATTGTGGTTTCAGCGTTACGTCATCACGTTTCGCAATGACGTACATTGTATTTTTTATCTTCTATCGTTGAGTTATGATCATAGATTCAACCTAGCCCAGATGGTAGCCTACAGAATACCGCGACCATAATAACTTAGTGTTGTGGTCCCGGGGGTGGCGGTAAGTAGTATAACCAGAGCTCACTGAAGAATTTATGCTGTCAGTGGGAAGACTAAAGGATTGCCCTGCTTTGTCTTCTACACTGACGGCACAGAAACTCTGCCTGCAACGCGAGTGTGGCACCTCTGGTGTTACAAACCAATTACACAGCTGGTGTTGCATACGCCCATAGGACTCGGTAACCACTTCCCATCAGGTATGCCGTGGGCTTGTGGTATAAAGTTGTTAGACTATAATAAAGCTGACCCCAAACTCGTAAAGGCCTCTGATGCCAACAAGATTTACGTTAAAAATCTATTGGTGTACAATAAAGAATTATCTATCTATATATGAGGAACCTTTGTTTAATCTGGTATACTTAAAGATTGACGGACGCTCGGAGTTGGCGGTCTGACGAAATCAGTCGTTCCCGTAAGAGCCAAGATTAGGTAAATAACTTATCTACAATATCGCATTAGGTGCATAACATCCAGTAATGATAGTTTTAAGGTTAATAACTAATCTTTTTCCTAGCTTTCGTTTAATTTACTGTTTGTATGATTAATTGATTGTAGGTCATATCTTACATAATTTATTCATAAACCGTTTTATAAAGGTACCGGAAATAAATTAAATTGAAATTGTATATTTGAATGATATAATAGTTCCTTTATAGTTAAACTAATTTCATTACTATTAGTATCCGTTTATGTAAGTACTCAAAATTAATGTACACGTAATGTATCCGTACCGTACTATTATTTTGTTTAACACTATTAAAAATATAACTTTAATTATGTGCTCAAATTCCCGAATAACATTTCCCCTCACCCCTCCCTACTGGAAACGGTGAAGGAGGTTATATCGGACTTGAGCCGACTAAAACGCACATCGTCAATGGGTCATTGTTGGTTGCCGGAGGTGAGATTGGCAGACATATCCCTCGCACTCCAACCGACTCAAAGCCATCTCTCTCGATCTGGCTCTCCTCGGGTAAAAAGTATCACCTGAATGCAGCACACGTTACCGGATCTGATTGTAACATAAACCATGTAGGGACTTCATCACCTTCCCTTAACAAAATCGTACAATCCCTATAAAATCTAAAACCCTAATTTAAGTTCTTAGGCCCATATACTAGAACAGTACTCAGTCCTGTGATAAGTTCTGAGTACGGGCTTTAGGGATGAATCTTTGAAAAAATATTGATATACGTGGGGCGCACTATAAGTTTCCGGAATGAATATGAAAAAATACTATTAAAGGTACAAAATTAATTTATTGTTTTTCAAAATAATCTCCCTTGGCGTCTATGCACTTTTTCATTCGATCAAACCAGTTTTGAAAACTTTTGTGCCACTCCTCTGTGGTGACCTCTGAAACGTGTTTTTCATACTCCTCGACAGCCTCTTCTGGTGATGAAAATCGTTGGCCGCGTAATTGGTTCTTAATTTTTGGGAACAGATAAAAGTCACAAGGTGCCAGGTCGGGACTGTATGCAGGATGACTCATGAGTTCTACATTTTTCGCCTCCAAAAAGTCGTTTGTCTGTCTGGCCGTGTGAGAACTAGCATTGTCGTGGTGCAGGATGATACGGCGTTTACGGTTATTTTTACGGAGTTCGTCAATAACTTCCGGCAAACAAATGGTCGTGTACCAGTCACTATTCACAGTACGACGATTTTCTAAAGCAACAGTAGCCACGTGTCCAGTTTTATTAAAAAAAGAAGCAATCATCCGCTTAGATGCACTTTTCACGCGCTCCACTTTGGTTGGTTTCGGCTCATCTTGAAAGACCCATACGCTCGATTGCTGCTTTGTTTTGGGATCGTAGCAATAGATCCATGTTTCGTCACCTGTTACTATGTCCCACACCAAATTTGACGCACCTTCGTTGAATCTGGTAAGCATGGCACTGCACCAAGTGACGCGGTCCGTTTTTTGATCCTCGGTCAAGTTATGTGGGATCCACCGCGAGCACAGCTTTCTCACACCCAAATGTTTGTGTAGGATTGATTGTATTTGACTCATGCCTATTTCTAAGGATGCGCGAATTTCATGGTAGGTCACATGCCTGTCTGTTTCAATCATACGGCGCACAGCATCGATGTTTTTGTTGGTCACAGCGGTGGACGGCCGACCATCGCGAGATTCGTCACTGAGATTGATACGACCACGCTTGAATTCTGCAAACCAGCTATAAACAGTCGTCTTGCATGGAGCTTCATCGCCAAAAGCTGTTTCAAGTCGAGCGATGCTCTGTTGAGCCGTCAAATTACACTTAAAATCGTAGAAAATCATACTACGAAAATATTCCCGAGTTAAATCCATGTTGATGCAGACACACAATTTTTTAAATGGCGCCACAAGGTAAAAACAAAAGACAGTCAGATGAAACAAACTGTATTCTACAGCCAAAGAGTTCTATTTTCAAATGTTGTAATAAATTTTTAAATATTGTTTATGTAAGTGGCCAGCTCCGGAAACTTTTAGTGTAACCTATGTACCTACGTGTACATTTATTTCAAATCTAATATGCTTCTTTTGAATGAAATTTAGTATAACAAGATAGGAAAATTTTTGAATCGGTTCAGGCCGTCGCCGCAAGTGGGATGTATATATATAGGTAGATTTGGGTGGCTTCAGGAGAGGTTCTTTGGCTCAGTGGTCAGGAGCATTTCCCCTGTAGAAATCTCGTGTTTAAATCCCGCCGGAACCGATTAAATATTTTTTCCTATCTTAATCGAATTAATATGCTTCTTATTTTTAACGTTAAAGGCATCATCACATGCAACAAGTTTATTAAATCAGCCTGAACAAGTATTCATATGTGCAGAATCAATCTATTCAGGATGTATAATTTTAGTCCGCAGAGGAAGCACTTAACGATATCGCAATTCCGACCAAGCCACTTATAAAATTAAATTTGCAACCAAATTACATAGTTGATTACGTCCAATCTAAAAAGAACGTCCAAATTATTGCAGCTTCACTAGAAATCGGTCATTTATACAGTAGTTATATCTGAAGAATCCATATCATGGTGCTTTAACGCCTACCTTTCAAGACTTAATCAGTATTGTTATCGATTTTATTGGTAATTGGAGAAAGTGTAAATTGATGAGCGATTTTGGCATGAGAAATGGATTATACCTTATATTACTTACCCGGTTTGTGGTTCATATTACCGTGGGACTATTTTGTAATGAAATTTCGAATTTGTTTCTTAACTAAAAGTTATAAAAAACGATAAATGTATGAAGTATGTAAATTCCTTGTAGGCTCAAAAACTGCTAAATTGATTCTGATATTTTTAGACATATATGATAATAAGGCACCATAGTTTTTTTTTAATCTTACCGATTTCGCCTCACGGCGTTCTCAAGTTTGCAATGGTTTGAGAACGCCGTGAGGCGAAACCCGTTGTTTGTAGTAATTTCCACTACAGTCCATCAAATCTAAGAGGTACCGTTTGACGTTTCATATTTTTCAAACCGAAACAACTTTGTTCATACGTACATTATTCAGTTTCGATAACCTTTTTCATAAAACCATGAATTTAGAAAGATTTCATTATTGTATCTAAAAATGTACAATTCTTAATATCTAAATGTAATTGAAAACTTTCAAACAAAGCAAAATAACACATATTTACACAGTAAATAATTTCTAATAGTTATATTCTTGACCGCATTACAAAGTTACGTAGTTAGGTCACTGCACGTAGTGTTGCGACTCTTCGGATACACTTGTATGCAAAAAAATCGTTTACATATACGAAAAATCGAATGTATTATTTACAAATTACACTTGACAACCAAACAAATATTTTTTCATGTGAATGGGATTTATCTCACATGTTACGATTACATAACTAAATAGTTATGTAATCGTAAAATATGAGATAAAACCCATTCACCAAAAATACCTATTTATAAATCAAATATATTTGCTTCTTTAAAAAGTTGTCGAAAGCGATTTGTCGATTTTTGATTTTCGCGCCCAAATAAGTCGGGGTTTCTCGCGCTAACGCTGTCGAAATAGTAAATGGAGTCAGGGATAGTGTTTTTTACATTTATTTTTGTGTATGATAGTATGGGTTTGCATATTACAGAGAAATAAACAAATTTTTAACAAGCACATCCATTGATTTTACAATTACAATTTTTTCTTCTAAGTCTTATTTCTACGTCTAAAACTAATAAAAATAAGGTATGTAGAACCCATTCACAAAAATGTTGTTGCCTGATGTTATAAATTAACGACGTTACTGCGCGACCGCATAATGCACTGAATACACAGATACCCTAAAATAAATTAATTTAATTATTTTTAGGTCAATAGGCAAAATCGCAGGTGTCCAAGTCTCTACAATTTTTTTTTTCTGGCAACACTGCCAACTACAAGCGCACGCGGTCCGCTCGGTCGGTTCGGCGTCAGCAGTCTCTCGCCATCTTGGAAGCTGACTGTGCGCGTACTTGCTTTCTCGTTTGTGTTTTACAATTTGTGACTTGGCTATTACTTTTCTGGACTGATCATTCTTTATCCGTTTACCTTGGCAATATTTATACTGGACTCCGAACTAAGCAAGTGTTTATTAATAATGTCGAAAAGAGGACGTACTTTGAACAGCCAGGCTCGTGAATTGGTGGTGAAATTACACGAGTATTTTGAGCGTGAATCTCAAAATGGTGGACTTCTACTGCCAGTTACACAAGTTCGGGATCGCGTCGGTGAAGCTCTCGGTATTGGTAGCCGCACCGTTGGCAAAATATTAAGTGAAAAATATGGGCCTTCGGGGAGTGACAGTAACGTACTTCACACACCGAAAAAACGAAAAAGAAATAAACCTGTGACAGGCATCGATGAATTCGATAGTCATGCTATTAGAAACCATATATACGGGTATTTTACAAGAGGCGAATTTCCAACATTGGCAAAGTTATGTGCAACTTTAAAAGATGCCGGGCTGTATAAGGGAAGCATAGAGTCGTTGAGAACGGTAATAACAGGAATTGGCTTCAGATACAAAAAAGTTGACAAACGAAAAATTGTTATGGAGCGACATGACATAATTATGCAGCGACTAACATTCCTGCGCGAAGTTAAACAAATTATAAACTGGGATAATGTAATATTTTTGGACGAAACTTGGCTAAATTCCAACCATTCTGTGCCGAAAACATGGACTGATGATTCTGAAGCTTCGTGCTCGAAGGTGCCGATAGGAAAAGGTGGACGCCTCATAATATGCCATGCTGGGTCAGCGTCTACAGGCTTCGTGGAAAACTCTTTATTAGCTTTCCAATCCAAAAGCACTAAAGAGTATCATGAAGAAATGGACGCAGTAAGGTTCCGAGAGTGGTTCTTAAATTTATTACAGAATATCCCTCCTAACAGCACAATTATAATGGATAATGCCCCATACCACTCTGTGCAAATTGATAAAGCACCTACGTCAGCCAATAAGAAAGCAGATTTGGTGGCATGGCTGCAAAGAAAAGGAGTGGATGCCGACATGTCACTATTAAAAGCTGAATTATTACAGTTAGTGAAATTGCATAAACCACCAAAACCGACATATGTAATTGACCAATTGGCCGAAGAGCACGGGCACAAAGTCATACGACTTCCTCCGTACCATTGCCAATATAATGCCATTGAACTGATTTGGGCCCAAGTTAAAGGTAATATTTTATAATATTATAATAATAACACGAGTACTTCTAACATTTATAATTTAAACAATGGTTTTCGTCTGCTATCAAATAGTTACATTATTGTTTTACAGGTTATGCAGCAAGACACAACACAAAACCACCCTTCAGTGTCAAGAAAATGGAAGGTTTATTAAAGGAAGCATGTGCCCAAGTTACACAGGAAGATTGGAGTAAAGTAGTACAAAAAACAAAGAAAATAATAATGGACGACTTCGAAAGAGACGTACACTTTGATAATGTAATGGACAATCAACTGGTCATTAATTTAAATGACGATGATGACGAAGACGACGATACTAGTACTAGTAGTGAATAAAAAAATATCCTAAACATTTCTTTTATTTAATTATAACAATTGATTTCTTAAAATTCGGATATTATAGTAATCGATCTCTTAAAGTTCGGATATTATAGTAATCGATTTTTTCATCCCATCCCTATCATTCAATTGTCAGAACTGTCAAACGGTACTTCTTAGATTTGACGGACTGTAAGCGCCATCAATATCCAGTATAAATAGTTTTCTGACAATCTTTAGATAAGCTCCAGAGGTTTCTGTCAGCTGTTTGATTAATATTTTTTAATACTTTATTTTTCAATTTTTGAACATCACAGACACAATACAGTCTTTATTTTCATTCTCGTTTCGCACCATACCAATCTAATCTTCTTGGCCTTCACATCGTAATCTAGTAACTATTAGTACTCTAATTAAATTCTGTTTAACATTGTATATTGTGTGTGTGTGTGTATAATATTCTGCCTAGAACCTAAGTAAACCTAGAATACATTCATACATATAATCAGCCCTTTATCCTTGGGGTGTTAGACAGAGGTGAATTAACACCCACATTTCACCAATCATTGAATCGGTTCCACGTAATAGGGGGTAAGCCTATTGCCGTTTTCCGGGCACTATTGTTAACTCAAGCCATGCATCTGAGACTGAGTCTGCGCTCTATATATCTGTCTGATGTATAATCCCAGAATAGTATCTATAATTATATATACGTCCATCTTTTATACAGTACCGCGTAACCGTTGGGGACTCTGTAGTCCCCACACCCGAGAAGAGGGCCAGATCGTGAGAGATGGCCCTGGGTCGGCCGGGGTGCGAGGGATATGCCTGTCAACCTCACCTTCGGCAACCAAGACGACCCACAGGCGGCGTGCGTTTTAGTCGGTTCGAGTCCGACATAACCTCCTCCACCGGCTCCGGTGGGGAGGTATCGGTAGGGATTTTGCGCACGTAAAAAAAAAAAAAAAAAAAAAAAAGTACCGCGTAAACGGACCCTGGGCTGCGAGGTAAAATCATCCAACGCAATCGGGACACAATATTGTTATGCGTTTCGCGGATGCTGATGCTTATATTCATAACAATTCGGATACATCCTACATACGTCATAGAAATTTATTCTTTCCTGTGTGGAAGTTAGAAAATCTTACATGTAGGTATGTAATGAAGGTTAAATTAAATCTAAACCAAATATCGCGGTATATTCTGTGTTATTTTTATGTCTACCGCGGTAGCCTAGTGGTATGGGTAATGGACTGCTGAGACGAGGTCTCGGGTTCGATCCCAGGTCTTACCATGGCACACACCAATTACTTTTCGATGCTTTTTGAAGTAATGTATGTATTGATCGCAGGTTTATAAGTGCCCGGTTAATGGCATTTAGGCTAGCCACTATTACATTGGGACCTAAACATAAACTGGCGAAATGTGAGTGCTAGCACCTCTGCCTACCCTTTCGGGGATATAGGCGTGAGTTTATGTTATGTTATGTTTTATACAGTTGTTTCAAACAATAAGAAACACTACATTTTTTATGTTTTTAAATTTTTACTATTTAATCTCGGCACTTTCACTTTCCTATCACTACTCGCTACTCGTGTTTAATTGGCGTATTAAAACGTTAAAAACCTTCTGTCTTATGCTGGTTTTAAAAGTAACAGTTCTTATATCAACTTGATAATATTATCATAAGTACTTAGCTCATAGTTTTAAAGATTAGCTCTCGAATTTTGCGGCAATTTTATACGTTCACACGTCATTATCGTCAGCGTCAATCGTGGAATTCATCTTATTGCCTGGGGTTCGTACCCGCTCTTCTACATCTTTTCGTAAATTTTGGTTAGCCCGTCTGTCAAACAGCAGGTTTAGGGGCTTGCAGGTGAGTTCAACTTGGTCCTCGGAGACCTAAGTTGGACTACAGGATCCAACCATACATTTGCCATGAAATTTTGAAGCATTTAGTATGCTAATTATTCAAATCGATTAAAATAGAAAATATTGAATCGGTTCAAGTAAATCAAATCAAATCAAAATCATTTACTGCTGACCAAAGGTATTACATATTTAGTACATTTAAAAGTCCTATTCGGCCTACCTTGTTGTCATGCAAGAACCCATTGTGGTTTTTTAAGTATCTATCTATAATTATTACAGGGTCAAAGAAAATGTGTTTATTTAAATTATCCAATGTTAATAAATATTGAAAATAACCAATTTAATACAATAACAAATATGTCAATTATAACAGTAATATGTACAGTACGGGTACGTGTTGTTGTAAGGAGGTAGGACACGGCGGTATATCCGCCCGATTGAGCAGTCCGACTGGGGAAGTACCTCCGCCCTACAGAATACCGCGGTTATAATAACTTCGTGTTGTGTTCCCAGCGGTGAGTAGGGTAGCCAGAGCTCACTGGAGAATTTGTGCCGTCAGTGGGAAGACTAAAGGCTTGTCCTGATTTGTCTTCTACTGACGGCACAGAAACTCTGTACTTACAGGGTTGGCAGCGCGACTGTGACTCCTCTGGTGTTACAGACGTCCATAGGCCACGGTAACTACTTTCCATCAGGTGGGCCGTGTGCTTGTCTGCCAACTAAGTGGTATAAAAAAAAAACGTGTTTAATGTACTTTGTTTTTTTCTTTTTTTTTTTCTTTTAATAGGACTATAGGCAAATACAGTAAGCTACCTGGTTTGGTTAGGCTACAGTTGAAAACCAGCGCTGCAGATTGTGCCTAATCTGTAGCATCAGCTGAACTGCGGCCTTTTAAACACACACTCCACACTGACACATGGTATTAATGGCATTACTATTTTTTTGTGTGTGTTTAATAAACGTATTTTCTTTCTTTCTTTCTTTTCTTAATCATCATGTCAACCAAGATCTCACTAAATGATAGAACGGATATATCTTCAGAAAAATTTTGGATGGTTTCAGGCGAAGGTCAGAGCATTTCCGCTGTAAGGGAAAGATCGCAGGTTCGAATCCCGTCTGGACTGATTCAATTTTTTTCTATTTTAATCTATTTGTATCAATATATACCCGAAGGTTTGAACAGAGGAGAGGTCAGTGCGCAGTCAGCACTCTCCACTTATTGCAATACTCCCGTAATCAGTCAACAGTTATACTATTAAATCAACTACACCATGACCGCATACAAACTACAATTTTGCAGTTAACAAGTAATTACAAATGCAAATCACATTTACCATAATAAAATACTGTACTTAAATAATTGAAACGAATGAGATATCTTATCTCAATACTATCACCATGTACAAAAGATTCTGAATACAAATTTACTTGCAAAAGACAACAAGACATGTTAATAAATAAATAAATAAAATAAAAATCATTTATTTTGGACCAGGTCCATAGCGTGTTAGTAACAATAATCTTAATACTAGTGTTAGTAACAATATAACACTGTTAATAGGTATCAAATAGTTTTGATAGTTTGACACCTTCACAATACTAGGACACTGTTGGACTGTCCCACCTGTCGCAATACGCCCACGATCCTGTGTGAGCTCGCCCGTACTCCCCGCAAGAGGGATGCACTACATTTGCGGATGATGGCATGGAAGCCATCGACCCTCGCCTCCGCAAACATCCCCGACGCGCTACAATAGCGTGGCCGTCCATTCAGCATCCTGAATGCATTGTTATAATGTCTGGCAATACGCCCTAATGTTAATGTATTTCTCAGTTCAGTTCTCGTTCCAGTAGTAGGTATTTACGGAATTTCCATTTCATCACTCCGCTTTGGTGCGTCCACGATACGAAGTTGTTGACAGCTTGTCTCATTTTAATTAAATATGTCCATCCAATTATAATGAACAAGATTAGAAGATCACAAACGTGCCAGAAGTTCTACACAAGTATAATATAACATAACATTAATTCTGATGATGTTGGACATAACTTCGATATTCGGTTGTAAAGGTCAAATAGATAGCAGCCGCAATGAAAGCTGACCCCAAATGAGTTGGAAAAGGGCTCGGAGGACGAGAATACGTTCTGATGATGTTGCGACTGTGTTAAGAAGAACTTATTGTTGCTAATTGAGAATTTGACAAAATTCGAAAACATAATTTTCCCGTAAAACCTTAGTAATTAGAAAAAAAAAATCACTTTGTTAGCTTAAAAAGTGCGCGAAAACGGTCGGTCACGTGACATTCTGCGCGTGACGTCATTAAATAATATCTGCGAAGAGACCAATCAACGATCGTACTTTCGTTGTAGCTGGCAGTACCGTGACTGTTCCAACTGATAAAATCATAACATCTAGTTTACCCTTTATATGACTAAGTTTTATCTATGTAGGTGACATTGTGGTCATATAACTTGACATTGAATGCAAAATGTTAGTTATTATAGAAAGCTGATAGTGACATGAGAAATTTCTAGATAGATAGATATATAGATAATTCTTTATTGTACACTAAAAGATTACAGTAGACCTTGTAGGTAGCACGCATACCGTTTAATGTACACTGGGCGGTATAGCTGGAAACGATTTCTTCCAGGCAACCTTGGGATGGACAGTAATGTAATAAAAAGCAAAAGATATGGTGTAATTAGCAAATAAACTAAAAACAAGGTGTATTAAAAACAAAAAGAAATAAAGATATAGAGAGAAGTTCTAATTGGGATTTACCCTTTGATGGCTTCAGTACAGAGACATTACAAACAAAGTATGTCACTGAGCAATGCGTGCACCATTTTGATTCTGTCTTACCTACTTTGGCTTAATAGTTACTATTATACTATGATATTGCAGTTTACAGTCTAAATACATAAATTGTCTGTATAAACATTTACTGAAGCGCTAACTGAAAACTCGTTTTCTTTACTATCTTAATCTAGAGTTCACTGAAACATTCGCAACTACTTATAAAGTTTGCCGAATCGTATTGGGGACTGCGAAGTGAACCACGATCTAATCCTACTACTACTGAAAATAGTTAAGCAACAGCTACTCGTCTCCATTTACAGTATTAGAGGAATAAGACTTATCCATTTCGCGTTAGAATATTTCGAAGAACACTTGGAATAAGACTGTGATATGACAATTTAGATCTTACCCATCACTGTTGAAGCAAGTCTTATTCGCAGACTTAGTTTAAGAGGGTTTATTAGAATAGACTATAAATGAATGAACGAATTAGTGAGCTCATAATCATTACAAGGGTACATGTAAAGCTTGCACAGTCAGCATCAGATCGAACTTGACGAACAAAATACTCAAAATGATCTTTACGC
This sequence comes from Eilema griseolum, assembly GCA_963662185.1. Taxonomy (NCBI): domain Eukaryota; kingdom Metazoa; phylum Arthropoda; class Insecta; order Lepidoptera; family Erebidae; genus Eilema; species Eilema griseolum. The sequence goes on along the minus strand of OY759242.1, from coordinate 23,448,572 downwards.
CTTAGTTTAGGAAGGGGGGACCTTCCTGTTGATTGATTGTTCTGATATTTCGTACACAGCTTTAGTTCGGACTGCAATACGACTTAAATCAATAAAAACAGTTTGATTTGCTCTTCTTCTCTTATAATAAGAGCATTTTCAGGTAATCAAGATTGTTCTGACGCTGACGATACAATAGGGCCCAACGTCCGATTTCTTACTTTTCCTACTCTTAATTTAGTTAAAGCTTAAATACTGCTGTCTGACCTCCCAACGCGAATAGGAAAACCTTCTCTAGAGCCTGGTTCGTTAATTAGTAGGTATACCTGGTGTAGTTTTATTAGGGGGTAGGACAAATGAGCAGTCCGACTGGTGAAGTACCTCCGCCCTACAGAATACCGCGGCTATAATAACTTCGTGTTGTGTTCCCAGCGTCCCAGCGAGTAGGGTAGCCAGAGCTCACTGGAGAATTTGTGCTGTCAGTGGGTAGACTAAAGGCTTGTCCTGCTTTGTCTTCTACACTGACGGCCCAGAAACTCTGTACTTACAGAGTTGGCAGCGCGACTGTGACTCGTCTGGTGTTACAAACGTCCATAGACCACGGTAACCACTTTCCATCAGATGGGTTGTGCTTGTCTGCCACCTAAGTGGTATAAAAAAAAAAGTTGGTTTGGGACCCGAAGATCATAGTTAAACCCCCCACGCTTCCTATTGTTACTAAGTAAACTATATTAATATTAGCAGAAACGCAATTACAAACTCTTTAATATCCAAGCGCTTATAAAGCCTTGCGATCGCGGTGAACGGCCAGCGATCGTTGCACCCCATCCACCGCTAGTTCTCTACCATGCCGGTCTAGACTCAACGTCTCACTCCAATTACAATAATGACCGGGTGCATCGCGAAATTCCATAACACTTTCACTCGAGTAAGTGGCTTTGCTTTCATGTGTCTAATGTCTAGAGAGTACTTGCTTCGTTTTGTACGGTTCGAGATTAATGTTTGCATCTTTGTTTGACTTCGTGTTACGTTTGCTGATGAAATTGTGGCTGTTTTTATCTTACGCATCAACTGTTATGAGATAATTGTACCGTAGTACCATATTATTGTCTTTTTTTGGGATATTCATGTTATTTCTGCGTGTGCTGTTGTATTTTTTTATTGCGCAAGTACAGTGATGCTATTTTTGTAAGCTGTCCACACTTCCACAGTGTCATCGGACATGTTTTTTTATTATGTTAAACCACAGGTTAATCTTACTTTAAAATGTCGGTTCTTAACGTTTTTTATATAACTTACACCACCTATTGACGAAAAACAAAAAATACTTCGATCAGAATTTGATGATTAATAATAATAATAAGTTTATTTATTTTCACAAAATATATAAACTTATTATTATTCCGTCTGAGCCAGTGGGAGAGGTTATGTCGGACTTGAACCGACTAAAACGCACGCCGCCTGTGGGTCGTTCTTGGTTGCCGAAGGTGCGGTTGACAGGCAAATTCCTCGCACCTCGGCTGAGCTAGGGCTATCTCTCTCGATCTGGTCTTCCTCTCTGTATGTATATGCTAGTTCCACATAATAGTAAAGTTACACATTTTTTTTTACCTTGGTATAATAAAACTGACAGACAGATATATACAGCCCAGACTCAGCCTCAGATTCATGGCTCGATTCAACAATAGTGCCCGGAAAACGGCAATAGGCTCGCCCCCTATTGCGTGGGAGAATACAATAATTGGTGAAATGTGGGTGTTAATTCACCTCTGCCCAACCCTCCGGGGACAAAGGCGTGATTATGTGTATGTATGTATGTATGTAATATTTATGATATAGGCAATGCACATTTCAACCATTTGTTTCTTGCTCGCTGCGTTTTTTATTTACATTCTCGTTGAAATCGCTACCAGTTAACCCACGTCTCCTAAAACAAATATGTTATTTATAGCGCCCGTCTTCCTGTGACGCTTGTCACACATCCATATCTGTCATTCGTTCCCTTTCGTTTTCCACCGTTAAAGCTTGTTTTTAAAACAGAGGGATTTATTCTGCGATTGTTTGTTAGAGCTTAGTGTTTGAAGTCGTCAGCCATTAATTTCTGTCTTTGGTGATTATTTCCAAAAATCCTTGGGAATATTTCAGTGCGTTTAATTAGTATTTGTTATGGTGTGTGCTGCTGTAAGGCTTCTTTGTCTAGCTTTATATATTACAGCTATGAATGATCTGTGTTTTTTTTGTATATTATGTGGTTTTAACTATATATTTCAGCTTTGGATGGTCACACTACAAAACTTTTGGTTCAGTGGTTAAAAAGATCTTAATGGTATCTGCAACTAGGCGTCAGTAAATCCACCTTTTTTGTCTACCGTCTACCCTAATTACAAAAGACACTTAAAGAAATTTGGTTCAGCATCTTTGAAAAATGTTATTATACCATCAATGAATTTTTGGAGGATAACTCACTGTAATTAATAGGTATATACCAAACATGACAACATGAATGTGGTGCTGGTGCATGATAATTTATTGATAAATTTAATTTCTGTTACGATGGACTTTGTGCTATTTGTATTTTTTATTTAATTTTATGTGATAACTAAATTAATAATCTTATTAATAATGTAATAACTTAATAAAATTAATAATCTACTTAATATTGTGTACCCAAATGGTGAAACATAGCTGAACTAATTATTATGTGATTTACAATGAAAATTATTTGATTTGATTTTCTATATCGTACCATAAATTCCTAAATTGGTTCCAATTCAGTGTTGGCATATTTCCACATACCTGGATCCTTGAAACGTAGCGGAAAAAAAGCATCTAACTTGTGTCTACTTAAAAAAAAAACACTATTTTAAGCGTCAGTAGCTTAGTGGTTAAGCAGTCGGCCTTACGATCGAGAGGTCCCGGGTTCGAATCCTGGCCATTACACTACCGACGTGAACCCACTCCTAACACAAGCAATTTAGCTTAGCTGGAAAGGTAGGTAATACTAGTAATTTCGGTTCTAATATTCTTTATAAAAAAACAGCTCAAGCTGTGGAATGAACTCCCTGCTGCAGTTTTCTAAGCGACTACAATATGGGTCCTTCAAGCAGGGCATTAGGTTTTTTCAGGATCGGCAGCACTAGTGTTGCGTGCAACTCTGTGTTTCCGATCCTGTGCAACTCTGTGCTGTGCAACTTCACTTCTCAAACTGTGCAACTCCTCTGGTGTTGCATAAAGCCATAGCCACGGTATATAACCACTTTCCATCAGGTGGACCGTGTGCTTATCTGCCACCTAAAAAGTGTATAAAGTTGTGTTACCGGTATATAATGGTGCCCTTCAATCTTTAAGACTTCACTTATAGCTACCATATAATGGGATGAAGCCATATTGACGTACAGTGCATACAAAAATAGTACATGCGTCAGTTCTATTGAGAATATTTCTATTAATTTCACTATCACATTTTATGCGAATAATTACGTACATTGGTTCGTTACACACAACTCAAGCGGCGGAAACTTAATGAATAAGGCATTGACCACACAATCGAGAGTTGGCGGGTTCAAAACTCCGTATGGATCAACTACCTTTACCTAATTTGACTGTAAAGTGTGATGAGTCTCGGAAAAAAAAAAAACTTTTGATTTGCAACGTTCAAGTTTATTTCATTTCAGCTTTTGACACTTTTATTTTAATTTGAAAAAAAAAAACAGCGTAGTAGAAAGAAAGAAAGAAAGAAAAATATTTTATTTAAGTTCCACACAGTGGGCATCCTACTAAGTACAAATAGGTAGGTAAGTATAACAGTTATAATTAGAACAGAACAGAACCCAAATAGGGCCCCATCTCAGCATTGAATGCTGCCGCACACCCTTCATTGATTTTACACAGCGCTGGTTTTCAGATGGGGCCACATTACGTCTTTGCCACAGATATTCGAGTCTTTGCCAATCTTTTACGTCTTTCGCCATTCGTTCTTCTTTTGTCTCGCACACATACTTCCTCTCACTCTATCGCTGTGTTCGAATATGCACTGAAAACTATTAATCCCACAGTAATAGTAAGTACAGGGGATAAAATACTAGAAACGTGCCACTGAACTATTTCTTAATTGCTCCTAACTTATCGACCTACACGCATAATCTGAGTATAAGGATATAGGACACGGCGGTATTTCCGTCCAATTGAGCAGTCCGACTGGGGAAGTACCTCCGCCCTACAGAATGTTGAATGTGAAGGAGTTGTGTTTCCGGCGGGTGAGTAGGGTAGCCAGAGCTCACTGGAGAGTTTGTGCTGTCAGTGGGAAGACTAAAAGCTTGCCCTGCTTTGTCTTCTACACTAACGGCACAGAAACTCTGTGCTTACAGGGTCGACAGCGCGAGTGTGGCCTCTCTGGTGTTACACACCTCCATAGGCCACGGTAACCACTTTCCACCAGGTGGGCCGTGCGCTTGTCTGCCACCAAAGTAGTATAAAAAAAAAATACACGCAAAGCCCGAATATCTACTTTATTCTGACGATTTTTTTAATCGTCATCAGGGCAACTGTCCAATTGGATATTTTACTGTAGTTAAAATAAATTATTCAACTGAGCTTATTAAATTAAGAATGGTAAAAGAGCAATCAAAGTTGAATCTATTCTTGTTTTATGATTTTTATTTATTTTTTCGCATCTGGGTGGATTATAGGGTGGACCTATAATAGTAAATTATATGACAATAAAATATTATGACGTCACAATGAATTATTTCATACAAGTTTCTTTATAACTTATCGTTTTGACGTTAAGTAAAAAGTAACTAATTTGACTAGTCAGTCAAATACCCATTTATGTCTTTATCCTAAATGAAATCCTGCTGTAACAAATCGCTGAAGCACTTCTCACTAGATAGTCGATTTTACAGACGTAATTATCTTTTCTATGACATAACTAAATTGTGTCTGTATGTGTACACAACAACAAAAAAAACAATAAATCGAAATCGGTAGAGCCGTTTTCAAGTTTTGCGTTAACGATTCAATTTTATTTTTAATAATTTAAGATAAATAGATTGCATGAGATTACGTGTTCACTTCAATTTATCTTTTCAGAGAAACAGATTCATCTATATGACATAATAATATATTGATTGAAGAACTCTTTTACGTAATTCTTTCGTATTAAAATTGAAATAATGAAATATCACCAAACTTGATAGTCTCAAATATCCAACTTTGGTGGAAGTTTATTTCTTTCATACATTTTATTTCAAAACAATAGGTAGGTTGATACAGGTTTCCATAAAAGGTAAGCTCGAAATCTAAAGGAGTTATTGATTCTCACTGTTGCCAAACGACTGATTTGTATCCAGACCCTGTTAGATAATCATAAACGTCTATTATTTCACTGCAAAACTGAAAATACTGTATTTATCGTCTTATTTATTGTCAGAATGATTGAAAAATAGAAAGAAAGAGTGATTGTAAGTTTTTATGTCATTCGCATTCTATTCAATTCAAATTTTGAATTGAAATTCAAATTTCAATTCTATTCAAGGCAAATAGGTCAAGTTTGTCAGAATCATTCAGAGTTTGTCGGAACAAACTTGACCTATTTGCCTTGCGAATCTGATTCTGACAGATTCTAACTGTCAAAATGGTTCTAACAAACTTGACCTATTTGCCTTGCGAATCTGATTCTGAAAGATTCTAACTGTCGAAATGGTTGTGACAAACTTGACCTATTTTGTGACCAACATGAATTAATATTGAGCCAGAGTCTCAGTAGTATGATTCCGATACCTTCAGTCAGATACGGTACCCTAAAAAACAAAACATGTTTTAATATATCTAAACTAGCAGTACAGTGTCTTAACTAGCAATTGGTGCCTAAATATACAGCATCACGTAACCAAACTCCGCGGCAAATGCTAGTGTTTTCACTTACGTCACAAGTTCAATGACTGTAACCGTTTTAGTCAACTTTGTTTGTATAGTTTTTATCAGTTCACCTTGAACACCAGCTGGTTGCTTATGTGATATGGGGAATCAATGATTTAATAAGGTAGATTGCTATCTTACACCCACTTATTAGGAGTGGGTGGGTAAACGGCTTGTAGGAGAGTTGACTCATCTGCTGCTAGTGTCGTGGATTAAAATTTACAAGTCTCAGACTAGTCTTGTTAAGGAAACTTATTACACATTACAGACATGAACTTATAAGGAGCGTTGGTAGCTTAGTGGTTAAGGAGTTGGCGTTACGAACGGAAGGTCCCGAGTTCTAATCCTAACCATTACACTACTGACGTGAACCCAGTCCTAAAACAAGCAATTTAGTTTAGCTGGAGGGGTTAGAAGCAATATTAGTAATTTCGGTTCTAATATTCTTTAAAAAAAATCTTAGCACTAAATTCATAGCAAAAAATGGCGTAATAAACGCGTTATGTGTGAGTAAGATAATGTCAATATTGTTCTTTAAGCTGTCAATGTGTGCATTTCATGCGATGTATCTGTTATTTTATACCGAAGTAGTAACCATTTTTTACGCCGCGTTTAAATCACACTTGCTGCATCTAGGTATAGAGTTTATATATAGTTTAAAGTTTTGAATTTAATTGCCTACAATATGGGGTTCTTCAAGAGGGGCATCAGAAGGTTTCTTCATGGTCGGCAGCCCTGGTGTTGCATACGTCCATAGGCCACGGTAACCGCTTCCCATCAGGTGGGCCGTGTGCTTGTCTGCTAACTAAGTGGTAAAAAAATAAAAATAAAATATCCTTTAAATATTTATACGCTGGAGACAGCAGAACATGATTTTCAACCAATTTTGTAATAACTTTTATACAATATTCTTACAAATAAATGAATCTTATCTTACCTTACCTTATCTTTATATATATTTATGCACTACGCTGTTTAGACCCATGGGTAAGCTTAACTAGCTTGTGTTATGGAATCTAGAATACGGATAAAAATATCATACACTTGAATTCGCGGTGAGATTTCAATTGCGCATGCTCCAAATTTGTTGACGTAACGTTAGAGCATCTCACCGCGAGTTCAATTGTCAAGTCCGTTCGATCGTTCGAAACTAAGGTTCGAAACGTTTTTTTAGCGTGTGCCTGAAGATGTCAAATCTGTCAATGACGTGCATCCGTAATGCACGGTGTTTACCACACTAATGCCCGTAGCATAGGTATGGTAAGCGCACCTTGTAAAGGGATTAATAGTCTAATAGCCTCTGTTTCGTAGCGATAGAATGTCCGACTGCTACGCAGGAGGCGTGGGTTCGATTCCCGCTCATTGCAAATATTTATATGCATGAATATGTATAGTTGCATTAGTCTGGGTGTTTCTATATTACACAAGCTAGTTAAGCTATGCTTACCATGGGTCTAGATAGCGTTGTGTAGAATATTTATTTATTTATGGCATTCAAACCCTCTTGTTCCTCTTTTGCGGACAGTTTCTAGTTTATAATTCTGTGATTTACACTCAAGATATGATTCATCTAACCGCAACTAATCACTACAAGAAAGCATTATGTGGTATTCTTTAGAATTAACAGTATACATGAATAGGATCCCGTTTGACCACTGCCTCAACGGTTCAACTGATGTTATATTAAGTCGATTGACTATGAAGCAAGATTGCCTACGGTCCAACAACATTCCATACACCCACGATTTGAGGACATCTAGTTATTTGTCTAACGGAAAACACAAGCCTAGCCCATATAACATGGCAATTTCACGAAAGTTTTGGTAAAGAGCAGAGCAAACATTACTGCTATTTCATTTATCAAAGACACCCGGTAGGCAAGAGTGTTCCTTTGAGGCTGAGGCTCTAAAGACAGGATTTCTTGTTCCTTCAGTCGAATGTATTAAAGAGACGTCGATGGTATAACACTTATGCTAACCAGTATATGAAAGAATACATACAAATACTCACACCTGTAAATCCTCAAAGGGATAGGCAAAGGTGTATTAATAACCACATTTCGCCAACTATGATTCTCAGTCCCACGTATTAGTGCAGCGAGCCTGTTGCCGTTTAAGGTGAAAGAATAAAAATGTAACAATCAATCAATCTACCTATTGCAATCCACTGCGTAACATAAACTACAAGATCGACATATAACAATCGGAAAACTGAGATTAGTTCTCTTCAGTTTCCTAAGAAAACTAAGATTAGTTCTCTTCAGTTCCCTAAGCGCTTGGTTTCAAAAGAGTCATCGAAAAGCCGCTAAGGCTCGCCAACTAGGTCGAGAGATTGTTGGTATAACTAGAAGTTCTCAGACTTCTCAGTATTCTTACTGGAGGCCTGGTTAATGTAGTTTGGATAGTGTTGAACACTTAGTTTTGTGTAAAAGCGAGTGAAAGGATAAATATTATTTCAGACCAAACTTAAGATAAAACAGATGCTTAATTAGTACGAAGAACTATTCCTATAAAACATGAGAGGCCTAGTTAAAAGAAAAGTGCAAATATTTGCTCCATTATTTGTCTTGATAGAAGAAACTTTATGAAGTATTCGTATGGAAAATTAACTTGGCGGCTACGAAATGTTATATTAGCTGATTTGTATGTGTTCAAATCTAAAACAACTCAATTTTATGACTAACTTTGTACATACTTTAGTGAATTTCGGATTGCAATGAACCGTACCCGAGTGATTTTAACCTCATTTTTCTGAATACCTGATCGAACAATTTTGGATAATAACATGTTAAACGGCACGTACGGACATGCTGTTTTAGTTGGTACGTCTGACAGTTAGCCCTAGGGACCTGTTGTCCATACACCGAAACAAAAAGTTATAATTGATAAAATGTACCGAAAACCCTCTTCAGTATAGCTACCTCTTAGAAACAAAATATTAGAACAAACAGTACCTACGTAGATAGTTGGACGATTTTATTTTTAACCAACAACGATATATTTATAAGCTCTTACTGCTGGGCTGTGTTCATTCATGGTCACTGTTGCTATGGGCTTATTTATTGCAGCTATGATAGTGGATTTTACTTCTGTGATCGCCTAACGAATCATTAGGATATTTCTGCTAGTAATTTAGCCTTTGTCGTCTTTGAAAATTAATGATTATGGTGTACAGAACTGACATTGACCGCAAATCATAATTTTGATAACATAGTACATTTGTTTACGCTATTAAAATAAAGCTTACCTGTACCTTAACATCAAAAACTACTAGATTAAATGAACCAGTACTAGAAATAGCATGGCATACGCATAACATAGGTATATATTTTCGTAAAACTATTTAATTTCCATTTATACATGAAACATAATATCCAGAAGCGTTTATTCGTGAGGTGATGGAGAAAGAAAACAAGTATCACCACCCCATCTCATCCGAAGGGAAATAAGAGGCGACTAACGGTAAAATACGCAGACAATATTACTGTGAAAGAAGGAAAGCTTGAGCTAAAACCTTGTACTAACCTGTCTGGCCAGTGTGGAAACAGCAGGCCAAAATCTAACAACATTGGCAATAGCTGTGGACTGCGATGGGCTAGTAGATGTTGATTTGTTGATCCAGAAGCATCATTTCTGGAAGAACCTCGCCTTAAACTCTTCGAGCAATATACTCAATTTATTGATACTTATTTTAATATAACTACATTATACATACTGGTGTAAAATTTATCCGTAAGTATTTAATGTTGGAATGAACTCCCTGCTGAGGTCTTCCCATGCGCCTACAATATGGGGTTCTTCAAAAGGGACATTAGAAGGTTTCTACAGGGTCGGCAGCGCGAGTGTGACGCCCCTGGTGTTGCACGAGTCCATAGGCCACGGTAACCACTTCCCATCAGGTGGGCCGTGTGCTTGTCTGCCACATAAGTGGTATAAAAAAAAAACACTAAACATATTTGAGCTTTAAAACCTTTATTTTATCCACTGACACATTTACTAGTTCAATATTATTGCTCCGAAGAAAAACACGGTATAAATATCGAAAGTTTATACGTATTTCTGAATGTAAAACTTGATGTGTAACCTTGCCTGGTTCCAAAGTAAACAGATAACAGCCGTTTCCGAGACATTTACGAGCAGTGTGCGGATCAAAATTTCGTTCAACATTTGCATTTCATTTATCTCATTACATTAACATAGTGTAAATACTAAATAATTAGCTCACGGCGGCATTACCTATCAACCGTGACCGAATTATTCGAGTTTGTAAAGAAAATTCTGTAAACATTTTCATTCACAAGTTTATTTTAAGACAATCCTAAAGTATAGAACGACTCGATTGCTGGCACACTTCCATACAAAAGATCGTTAACATCAAAGTTCGCTATGATAAAATTAAAATTTGTATCTCCCATGAGAGCCCTTCTAAATACGCTACGTATGGTGACCCATTTAGCCTCGGTTTGAGGGCAACGGCTTGAGATTTTAGTGTTTGCTAATATCTAATAATAGAAACGAACAATTCTAACATAGGGTTAGACAGAAACGAATCACTGTATGTCTGTGAGCCTGTTGCTGTTTGCCAGCAATAGTACTTTATCTGAACCCTCTGAAGCTAAGGTTGGGCTGTATATTATAACGAGGAATTCTTGTACTTGAATATATACAAATTCATACATAAATATCTCGAATACGAGATACCCAATTCTTTCAATTTTGAGTAATTTTTTTACTTCTATTTCCGGAAAAGAAAATCGTGGTACTACACAAATTACGGCTATCTGAATATATGACGTCATCTCGTAACACGTTGTAGTAGTTGCATTATTTCCATACTGATTCCTCAAAACTATCTAGATGGTGTTATAAAACCTAAAGTTCAGTCGTCCAGGTACTGATACATCTACATTATCTATACACGCAAAACGCATATCTATATGGGCAGGCAAATGGTGGTATCCAATACATCCTAATTCCAACTGCTGACGACCACGACACTAATTCCCCTATCGCGTTCTAGGAACTCATGTTATGATATACTAAACTTAAAGTGCAACAAAATGAATTCCCGGGACTATTACCAAGTGTCGTACATCAACACGAGCTCAGAACTGTCCAGGATCTCACTAGACAATGATATTCTGGACAATGACACAGGATTCAACGCCAACCAGTTCAAGTTATACGATGATTTCTCCACGGATCTGAGGATGGCGTTCAATCCTCTGCGAAGGAACTTCCATAACCTTACCAGGACCGATTTGGTGAGGAGGCGGGGCGATCCGAATGATTCTGGTGTCGATCTGGAGAATGGGAATCCTCTTGATGATGCGATGACTTCCAATGATAGCGATTTGGTAAGTTCTTTGTAGGAGGTATAATTTATTGTAATTAGATTCATGAATTATTGTTATAATCATATCATATGCTATGTAAGCAAGGGATGTATGAGGACTCACCAGGGCAACCTCTTCTGCAAGCTCACAAACGAGGTTCTAGTGTCCCCCGCTTTCTTCGGGAGCTTAGGAGATCAGACAGCAGTTAACCTCGCTATTGTAATACAAAACCCAAATAGAAAGGCGGAGAAGGAGGGCCTTGAGCTCCAAAGTGCAAGCTTGAAATGTAACTGGGGTCGGCACTTAGAAGAATAGTTAAGTCTAGTGTGAATTATTAGGCTTATAAAAATGAACGACCCATCAACCCGTCAAAATAAAAAAAATGGGAAGCAATTGCTTTTCCAACAAACTTCAATGTTGTTGTTTTTTAATGAAATTGCTGGCATATTTCGTAATGAAATTTGCTTGAAATGTTCTTTTATTTTTCATTATAAGGCTTCCTGAAGATAAATAGTTTCTAAAGTTTATGAACTTGAAGAATTGTTTGCCAATGCGTCATACTAGATCACCGACGATATCAATTGTCAATTTTTGATTGACTAATAAAACTGTTTTCATACATAATAAAAAAGTCACGCCAGTGCCGAATGGTTCCTATAAGCCGATTTCTGCCGGCTTGCTCTGCAAAAGGAAGCCGTGGTAGAGATGTTCAAATTATACTCTAATAATTAATAAAAATCAGAGCACCATTCTCTATAAAATTCTACCATACCACTGAGCACATTAAAAATTATTAATTCCAAAAACCCTTGTCTTTTGACGGCTGGTGACACCACGGAGCATATTACATTAAACAAGAGAAGACAAACATGCGAAATGCAGAATTTTGCACGTATAATTATAACCATAGTAGTTATTGATGATATATTCTAATGATATATATAGAATACTAATATGCCACGCCGAAGAAGGGAGAATCAGTCTGGTTATGGTTTCCGGATGACACGGACGTGCGGTGTAAGCGTGGAGTTGTTCCACAGACCATGGTCCATCCGCTAACGTCTGCTGCATGCCTATCTACTTGTATACTGGAGAATCTTATGAGCGCCTCCGAGAAAGTAATCCAGTAGCAGCACATTAGGAAAACAGAATTTGCGAGTAGAAACTACCGTCAAATTCAACAAAAAAAAATAGGACAACACGTGCAGGGCTTAGATGTCACCCTCACACTGTGCAGAATATACGAGCAAGAACCAAGCGGTGCGGAGACTCTTTTCTTTGCCGCACCACCAAGACCTGGAATTCATTACCACCACACGTTTCTCCTTCTTCCTACAGTCCTGGGTCCTTTAAGCAGGGCGTTAAAAAGCATCTGATGAGGCCGCCAAGCTGAGTGCCACCATTTTAAAATTACTTAGTGTCTGTAATGGTGACCCTCTTTCTTGAGACTTTACCTTTAGCTTACCATCAGGCGAAGCGAAATCAAGTTGGCGTGTCCTAGATAAAAAAAAGATATGTTAAGTGCACTAAGCAGTCAGGCGGTAGGACACGACGGTATTCCCGTCCGAATTGAGAAGTCCGACTGGGGAAGTACCTCCACCCTACAGAATACCACGGCTATAATAACTTCATGTTGTGTTCCCGGTGGTGAGTAGGTAGTGGTAGTAAGTAGGTTTTTGTGCTGTCAGTGGGAAGACCAAAGGCTTGTCCTGATTTTGTGTTCTGCACTGAGGGCACATAAAATCTCTGTTCTTACAGGCTCGGCAGCACGGATGTGACTCCACTGGTGTTATACACGTTCATAGGTCACGGTAACCACTTTCCATCAGGTGGGCCGTGTGCTTGTCTGCCACCTAAGTTGTATAAACAAAAAATGTTTGTCTTCTAGACCATATTATAATCTTAGGATGTGTTAATAAAACAGTCACTAGTCTAATACAACACGCGCAGTCGCGACACTTGGATGGCGCCCCTATTATTCATACGCCGGACGCTCGTGCTGTTCGCCTCCGTCCGTGTCAATTACTTTGTACAATGAATTATGAAACAGCTAGCCGTGCACGCGACTACGTCTGTGTTTTATTTAAAAACTTCATCAGTCCATTAATTTTCATCAGTAAACGTTTCTAAGCTTTAAAAAATCTAAGGGTTTATGTGAGTTATCTTTGATAGACGAGAAAGTATTGACAGATTTTTTTAATGATTAAAAAGCAGTTAAAAAAGCACGATAGATAGGCATACAAGATATATAGACAGTAGGTAAGTACTTTCAAGTTAGTCATCTTATGATCAATGTTAATCAAAAATAAATAGATAAGCACAAAATGCGTCAAGTGTATTAATTTATTTATTTTCATTCTACGTAACTAACTTTACGTAGTGTCTGTAATGGTGACCCTTTTTTCCTGAGACTTTGCCTTTAGCTTACCATCAGGCGAGGTGAAGTCATATTGGCGTGTCCTAGATAAAAAAAAAGTGTTATGAAAAAAAAAATACTTAGTAAGTGTTCAGATTTATTACATTTAAGCATTTTTCTTCCCTAAAGAAAATAAAATATAAGTGCTACGTATAACATTACTTTCTATTAATAAATTCGCAACAAAGACTACCAGTTTAAACCATCTTACAAATCATTCGTACAATCCTCCCGCGGGAACAAATTATTAGGGTGATATGACGTAAGCCTTCGTAACAACAGTGTTATTGCACAGACTATCATGAATCATGACTCAATGTAATGTCGTACGCATAAGCCCATACCGGCCGGTCGTTATACCATCATATGCGCCACACAAACAAACAAAGCTGTCTACCATAAACGACCAGATTAATTATGAACCATTTTTGTATTTGGTCGCGTCTCATTGAAATACTCGTATCAACCACTTTATTAAAGGAACCAAAATTATTATTATTTTATAACATGTAATAAAACATTTCGCGTGTAAACATGGTCACGCATGTTTTTTGAAAGCTAATGTAGTTAACAACAGCGTTATTATCGACTTAGTTGTAATTAAGGATATTACAAGCAGTACCCCACAGCGCGTGCGCGCGTGCATTTTTTTGTGTTCGCCCAACCGGTATTTTTACGCTTCCACAAATAAATACAACCTTAAGTAAGCGCCGGTTACACTACGACTGACTGACCTTGACCACCAGTAAAGTACTCATTTGGGGCATTCGTCTTAAGCTGATTACCTCACGCCAACAAGAGTCCTTACCTTGGCTTCCTTACCATTTAAAGGCATGAGATTTAAATTGCTCTTTCTTGATTTGTTGCAGTTGGAGAACGAAGTTATGGTAGATCCTTGGAGCAGCATGGACTCGTCGAATTCACCGTTAACAGATTCCGGACCTTCGGCAAGTGAAGACTGCACGCCCTCCACTTCGAGCGAGCCTCCCGCCGGGCCTCTAGATGCGTCTTCTCCGCTTTCGCCTGACTCGCGCCGCTTACCCGACCCAAAAGACACCAAATCCAAAGCAGTTCCCAAACACATTCCTCCAAAATCTGTAGACAAGGCGCGATCGCGAGATCTCACCCTTGAGTTAGAGACCCTAGAGCCCAGTTCTCTTCCACGCCGGCCACATTTTCTTGATGAAGACTACCAACCGCCGTCCAAATCGAACATCGAATGTCGAATTCCTAAACCCCACTTTCTTGACCACTCGCCCTCGCCAGATGAATTTGATGAACGCAGCGATATTACTAATCCAAACTTCTTAGATGATGACGTTGATGGCGATGATAATCAAGCTCAAAAGAAAGCTGGAGCTCTGCCCAAAAAATCACAAAGAACTCCCTCTTCAACCTATTCAACGCCCGAAGACCGACCACATAGAACTAGTTACCGAAGTACATTACATTATGGGTTAGAAAGTGCTGCAAGATCAAGCGAACGAGACAAAAGAGCTTCCCAACTATATAGAGGGACCTGGCCAGGAGAACGCGATGTCTGGACAGGTCATGACTCAGCAAGTGTTCGTAGTTTCTCCAGCAATGGCTCCGCAGAAGGCCCAAGACCTTCATCAAATCTAGAAAATAAAATGGAATGCGTCTGTTCACTAATTTCACTTCTTAGTTTATCACCAGAAAACAATGCTGACTTGAGCGGTCCTTTATTGGAAATGAGTCGGTCGGTCGAAAGCTGTATCGCTATGCGGCAGGCTGGCTGTATTCCTTTACTGGTTCAGCTAATACATTCAAAGGTACCGAGAGAAACTCGGGACCGTGCCGCTAAGGCTTTACGTAACATAATCCATACACAGACTGATGACAAAGCAGGGAGAAGAGAAGCAAGAGTCTGGAGATTGTTAGAACAAGTTAGAGAATACTGTTACGTTTTAGAAGACCTCGTAGAAATGAGAAAAGAAGGAAAAGATCCAATTGAGGACGACGCCACGAAGCATCCCAGTCAAAGCGTGGCAGCTTTGATGAAATTGTCTTTTGATGAAGAGCACAGGCATGTGGTCTGTCAATTGGGAGGGTTGCAAGCGTTAGCAGCTTTAGTAAGCGGAGATCAGGCCGCACATGGAAGCAGAACTGATGATAATACATGCTTGACTATGAGAAAATACGCGGGCATGACGTTGACAAATTTAACTTTCGGTGATGGAAATAACAAATCACTGCTATGTTCCTTCAAAGACTTCATGTTAGCTCTAGTGGAGCAACTGGAGTCACCTAACGATGACATGCGACAGGTACGTAATATATTTTTTTTACTTTATTCATTACATATATCACAGAATTATCAAATTCTAGAAATTCATAATTCGTAGGTTTCAACAATAAACCTAAAAATAAAGCATAAATAACAGATGTCATATTTGTAAGTACACTGGCGAAATGTGGGTGCTAGCACCTCTGCCTACCCCTTCGGGGACATAGGCGTGAGTTTATGTTATGTATGTATGTATATTTGTAAGTTCCAACTTCAATATTAATGAGATAACATTACTGTTACAGGTAACAGCAGCGGTACTAAGAAACCTGTCTTGGCGAGCAGACACCAATAGCAAGCAAGTACTAAGGGTGGTAGGCGCCGTCAAAGGTTTGACTAAAGCTGCAATGACCTGTCAGAAAGAAGCTACTCTCAAGTCAGTACTATCGGCCCTCTGGAACCTAACTGCTCACTGCTCAATGAACAAAGTAGCCTTATGTTCCGTTGAGGGAGCCTTAGGCTTTCTTGTAGACATGCTCAGTTACAATTCACCTACAAAAACATTAGCAATAGTGGAGAATGCGGGTGGCATTATGAGGAATGTGTCAAGTCACATTGCCGTTAGAGAAGATTACAGGCAAATTCTCCGCGAGAGAAATTGTTTGAGTGTCTTATTGCAGCACCTGAAGTCTCCAAGTCTCACAGTAGTCAGTAACTCATGTGGTACTCTCTGGAATCTTTCAGCGAGATGCCCTCAAGACCAACAATTCCTATGGGATCATGGTGCTGTGCCAATGCTTAGGAGCCTTATCCACTCGAAGCATAAAATGATTGCAATGGGTTCAAGTGCTGCCCTTAAAAATTTGCTCAACTCCAAACCAGGCAAAACTCACATTATTTCTTTAGACACAACAGCTAGGAACATGAACCTACCCGCTTTACCGACATTAGGTGCAAGGAAGCAGAAAGCTTTGGAACAAGAATTAGACCTAAATTTGGCAGAAACTTGTGACAATATCGAACCAGCAACATCTCCAACAACAAGCAATAGAGAAGAGAAGAATCTCTTTACGGCGACAGAGCGGCAAATAGCAATGAATCTAGAAAGGCATAGGATGACGTCTAGTTCGCCTCTAATGGGGACTTTGACTTCACAAATATCTTTAAGTCATAGCGCACACTTGGCAAGCTATTTGAGTTGTAGTAACACACTTCTGAAAGGTGCTTTGGTTTCAAGATCAAATACTGGCAGTGCTGGGAATGTGAACCGCTCAGACAGCAAAGATTCTGTCACGAGTACTCATTCAGACTCAGTTTTTGAGCGAGCTATGCGCACCGGAAAAGTACCGGTCCCTACGCCCAGAAATAAAGATCTCGTGAAAAGTGAAAGTACAGGTGAACCGTTTAAAATGCCCTCAAAACCTAACAAGGATAGTAATTACCTCCAGTATCCATCTCAGCCTCCAATACCTCCTCCGAGAAGTTCAACAGAAATGCGAACTAACTATACAGAATCTGGTTTTGA
Organism: Eilema griseolum; assembly: GCA_963662185.1. Taxonomy (NCBI): domain Eukaryota; kingdom Metazoa; phylum Arthropoda; class Insecta; order Lepidoptera; family Erebidae; genus Eilema; species Eilema griseolum. The sequence goes on along the minus strand of OY759242.1, from coordinate 23,431,150 downwards.
CGTCGACCAGGATTCTTGTGACCAACCTATCGATTACAGCAGAAAATATTCGGAAACTAAAGCCAGTGATCCCGAGGTTGAGAAACCGAAAACTGAGGTGAAAAAGTATTCGAAAAAGGAAAGTTCAAGCACATATGGTGATTACCAGGAGACGGATTTGGACCAGCCTACAGATTACTCCTTGCGTTACGCTGAACATCAGTCCGAAACGGGTTCTGACATGTCGGAACCACCTGGTCCTTCAGTCCACGAAGACACGATCAAACACTTCGCTACTGAAGGCACACCGTATGAGACACCAGCTATCTTTTCAACAGCAACTTCTATGTCAGATCTCCGTGTTATCGGCAAAGATAATAAGAAAGCTCCTGCCGCTGCCAAATCGAATCCTGAAGCCATGACGCATTCAGATGAAAAAGACACATGTTCCATCGAGGATCCTCCAAGACATGACAACGACAGAGCTGTACCAACTTCTCAAAACGTATCATCAGACCCTATTCCGGAGAAACGTGGTGTGTTCGACACAAAGTTCAGTTCCGGTATGATAAGTCCTGAGAAACCGGTGAACTATTGTGACGAAGGAACTCCTGGGTGCTTCTCGAGAGTGAGCTCGTTGAGTAGCCTGGGTGAACCGACAGAGGAAGACTGTCTGGCTAAAAGAAATGCTATGGCGACCATCAATGTGGAACCCGGCCCTGAAGAACCGAACACCATCAGCTCTGCTAAAGACAAAGAAGGTAATTTTTTTTTGTAATTGTACATTACTTTAATTTATTACTAAATTTCATTTTCTACCTATATAGTGGTGCAGGTGAGGTATCTATTAGGTGTTGGATTCGATTGCCAGTTCGTATTGTTGTGTTTTTCTATTAGGTATTTGTCAATAGCAGCACGAAATCAATAGTCTTGTCTGGTGTCTATACCCAATATGTGAATAGTCACCCTCATTCCTGAAACAATGATCAGACAAAGTGTAGTGTAGAATTACTTTTTCTTCAATGGCGATTTATTAGTTATTATTTACATTTTGCCCGACGTTTTGGCTACTTTTCAGCAGCCATGGTCGCCGGCTAAGGATCCCTCTGGGATTATTCACAATATAATAAGTTAAAACATAGTTTACTTCAATGACTGATATTCGCGTAAACTTCAAACAGTGTCATGCAAATAAACTTTTGTTTTCTTTTTTATGAATTGCTTTTCTATTTCAGGGTCCAAAGCAGTGACGTTCGCATCCGAGCCCGTGTCGGTATGCCCCGGGTCTGAGACAGCCTCGGGTCGCGCTTCGCCGCCCACCCAGCGGTTCGTGGAGGACACGCCCCTTATGTTCTCAAGGTCCAGCTCCCTGGGTTCTCTGCCCGAGTGCTCGCAGCAAGATGATCAGGGCTCCGTGCTGTCAGAAGTTAGGTGGGTTACTTTAGGTTTTTATATTTACATACATACATACATATAATCACGCTTTTATCCCTGGAGGGTTAGGCAGAGGTGAAACACCCACATTTTACCAATAATTGTTTTCGATCCCACGTAATAGGAAGCCTATTGCCGTATTCCGGGCACTATTGTTGACTCGAGCCATGCATCTGAGGCTGAGTCTGGGCTGTATATATCTGTCTGATGTTAAACAGCCCTACCCGCTTTGTACGACACCGCATGGGAAGAGATGGGGTGGCCGTAATTCTACTCTGGTTTCCCCACGTAGTTTTTATATTTACATAGCAAATATGTCCAGAATATATATATCCTGTAAATAAAATAGATTATTACTAGTCGAATAATTAATTAATATTGAGTGATTACTTTGGAAGTGCCTACTAACATCTTAACAATGTACAATGCGCTGGCGTAGACTTTCCTCACGGAGTTGGGAGGTCAGCCGTAGTCGCTTTTGGAAAAGCCGAATTTATCAAAAGAAAACACACATAAGTGTGGCTCAGGCTCTAAAATGCAAACTTTGAACGCAACTGGAAAGTAATTATGAGAGTATTAATGATGATGACAGGAAAGTGACATCATAATTCAGAACACTGTCATCGTCATCATTTTTTGAGCCTTTTCCCAACTCAGTTGGGGTCGGCTTTCTAGTCTAACTAAGATGGGGCTGAACTTCAACATTTGCCGTGAAGCGACTGCCATCTGACCTCTACCACCAATTTAAGTATTTAAACTATCATGGTCACACACATTAGTATTAAAGTTCCTCCGTGATCATGGTGTTTGCAACAGCGCTAAAATATGGGAAAACTCAGTACAATACAACATGGTAAATATCCCAATAACTTTAATACTGATCCACAACTAATTGACGATATAGAAGTTCTGTAGTAGACTAGTCGGACTCTTAAGGGTTCCAACAACCCCTTCTGACTGCCATGTTCGTTTCAACCGGGATCGACGGCGTAACATGCACTCCGAGCTACAACCAGACCAATTTTTGCACTGAGCGGAGATGGAACCCGCGCCACCTGCGCAGAAGTCACGTTCACTACCGCCACGCCACTATATTTCAAAGCAGCAGATTTTGTATAACTTACAATTTCTTCTTGAATTCTATAGACATTATCATAAGAAACATACAGAATACCACGGCTATAATAACCTCGTGTTGTGTTCCCGGTGGTGAGTAGGGTAGCCAGAGCTCACTGGACAGTTTTTGAGCTGTCAGTGGGAAGACCAAAGGCTTGTCCTGATTTTGTGTTCTGCATTGGGCACATATAATTTCTGTTCTTACAGGATCGCCAGCACGGATGTGAATCCACAGGTGTTACACACGTTCATAGGTCACGGTAACCACTTTCCATCAGGTGAGCCGTGTGCTTGTGATTCTTTTTTGTTTTTTATTCAACTTAGGTGGCAGCCTAAGTTGAATAAAAAGCAAAAAAAGACAGAGTAAAACTCCCGCGTTGCGTTTTAAAACATCTAGAAGTCGTAGCTACTCGGGAGTTTTACTCTTTTTTTTTTTTTTTTTCCGTGCGCAAAATCCCCACGGATACCTCCCCACCGGAGCCGGAGGGAGAGGTTATGTCGGACTCGAACCGACTAAAACGCACGCCGCCTGCGGGTCGCTTTGGTTGCCGAAGGTGAGGTTGACAGGCATATCCCTCGCACCCCGACCGACCCAGGGCCATCTCTCACGATCTGGCCCTCTTCTCTCGGGTGTGTGGGGACTACAGAGTCCCCAACTCGTTCCCGGTAAACGGGGAGGCGCGCCAGGCGCGCCGCCGCCGCGGCCTGCTTCTGCTAGGGTGACAGGCGGCTCCACCTGTCACCCCCAGGCCGGCGCTCATGGGGGGCGGAGGTCGTTCATCGACCTCCGACGCCCGAGTTGCCTTCGTACGCGGGCAGCTTGGCTTGCGATCCGTCGTCGCTCCCGCTGCCGCTCCCGCCCCGCCTCCTCCTTCACGAGCATTACTTGCTCGCAGAAGGAGGCGCCGGCCGCCCACGCATCCGCGCAGCGGACCATCGCCGCGAGCAAGATGGAGAGCGTGAGAACCCTCACTCCCAGGGCCGCCACAAGCTCCTGCCTCGGCGTCTCCCACGCCGGACACTCGGTGAGCGTGTGCGGACCTGAGTCCTCGCTCGCGTCGCAGTGATGGCACTCGGACGTTGGCTCTTTCTCCATCCGACGCAGATACTTGCCGAAGCATCCGTGCTCGGTGATCATCTGCGTCAGACGGTACGAGAGGCTGCCGTGTGGCCTCTCTAGCCACTCCCCCATGATGGGTCTTACCGCCGCTACTACGGCGCGCCCCGCGCCTGGTCGCCCAAGTCGTAGCTCCCATTCCGCCACCATTTCCCTGTGGAGCCGGGATCTCACGGCCCGAATTTCTTCGGGCTCGGGATCGTGACCCCGCTCCCGCGCCGCGGGAGTTTTACTCTAATGTTTCTTATAATAATAATCAAAATCGGCTGCTTTGAATCATTGTGCTCGCCACAGAAGCTGTCTAATTCATAACACTGTATCCGTAACGAAAATACAGTTCGTTCATTTAAAGTACTGTTCAAATTTACTTCCGTCGTTGCAGCCGGCTGACATCAGGCTGCATATCGCCGAGCGAGATCCCCGACTCGCCGGGCGCGTCCGCGCCGCTGTCGCCGCGCAGCCGCGCCGCGCCCGCAGCCGACTCGCTCACGGCCATGTCCACCCCGCCACGAGGTAACTACCACTACTCTGTGGCCTACACACGCCGGCAAACTTGTTGAACAAACAACAGACGATTAGGTTTTTTCCTGTAGTTATTAGTATATTATGATACAAGTGTGTAAAGTTGAAAATTACCACTAAGGCGCCGCAGGCGAGGCTCTTAAGACAGCCGAAAACGGTAATCATCAATACACACGTGTGTATCATACGACGTTTTTCAACACACTTGCAAATAAAATAAAACTAAAAATAATTTTATCCTCTCTCGTACTGTAATGTAAATATTATAAATTAAAAAAAATATAACGCGCATTGTATCAGTGTGACCTTTTTTTCAGTTCGTTACAACTTCAACTGGACTCAATGCATTTTTTCTACATAGTATGTGGTGGATGTGGCGCATCTGCAAATGGATTTTGGCACTAAAGATTGCGGGTGCAAATCCCGCCTGTACCGATTTAATCTTTTCTATCTTAATCGATATTGAATATTATGACTTCAAAATCTCACAAAGTTACAAAGAAACTTTTATAAAATAAATTATTTTATACAAGTTTCTTTGTAACTTACCGTTTTGACGTTTAGTAAAAAGTAACTAATTTGACTGATTATTCATATACCCAAACGGATCAAGGACTAAACAATCCAATAACTAGTTTATTGTCATGTCTTGATTGAATAATTGACGAGACTCGTCCGTCTCGCCCCGCGCTTACCACCAAAAACACACATTGTCCCCAGAGCACGGTCTATGCGCGGGCTCGGTGTTCGAGGAGCGCGTCTCCCGCTTCATGGTGGAGCACACGCCGGCGCAGTTCTCCACCGCCACCAGCCTCAGCAGCCTCACCATCGACGACGAGCCCCGGCACAACAAGGTACCAGCCATACACTTAACGAGCCCCGGCACACCAAGGCACCAACCATACACTTAACGTGCCCCGGCACACCAAGGTACCAGCAATACACTTAACGAGCCCCGGCACACCAAGGTACCAGCCATACACTTAACGAGCCCCGGCACACCAAGGCACCAACCATACACTTAACGTGCCCCGGCACACCAAGGTACCAGCAATACACTTAACGAGCCCCGGCACACCAAGGTACCAGCCATACACTTAACGAGCCCTGGCACACCAAGGTACCAGCCATACACTTAACGAGCCCCGGCACACCAAGGCACCAACCATACACTTAACGTGCCCCGGCACACCAAGGTACCAGCAATACACTTAACGAGCCCCGGCACACCAAGGTACCAGCCATACACTTAACGAGCCCTGGCACACCAAGGTACCAGCCATACACTTAACGAGCCCTGGCACACCAAGGTACCAGCCATACACTTAACGAGCCCCGGCACACCAAAGCACCAACCATACACTTAACGTGCCCCGGCACACCAAGGTACCAGCTATACACTTAACGAGCCCCGGCACACCAAGGTACCAGCCATACACTTAACGAGCCCTGGCACACCAAGGTACCAGCCATACACTTAACGAGCCCCGGCACACCAAGGTACCAGCAATACATTTAACGAGCCCCGGCACACCAAGGTACCAGCCATACACTTAACGAGCCCCGGCACACCAAGGTACCAGCCATACACTTAACGAGCCCCGGCACACCAAGGTACCAGCCATACACTTAACGAGCCCCGGCACACCAAGGTACCAGCCATACACTTAACGAGCCCCGGCACACCAAGGTACCAGCCATACACTTAACGAGCCCCGGCACACCAAGGTACCAGCAATACACTTAACGAGCCCCGGCACACCAAGGTACCAGCAATACACTTAACGAGCCCCGGCACACCAAGGTACCAGCCATACACTTAACGAGCCCCGGCACACCAAGGTACCAGCAATACACTTAACGAGCCCCGGCACACCAAGGCACCAGCCTTACACTTAACCCCATACCTTTTCGGGGCCAAAGGGGCCTAGTCTAACATAACTGTCTTTTTCTGACTCATCATCATGTGAGCGTTGTTCCCGGTTGCATCTGAGCTGTTTAACTTGGAGCCCAGGAGTCGCCTTGCGGTCTGCTTCCGCTAAGGTGACGGGTGGAGCCGCCTGTTATCCTAGCGGAAGCAGACCGCGGTGGCAGTGCGCGATGCGCTCCTCCCCACCGGGGATGCGATGGGGACTCCTTTGTCGCCACACCCGAAGAAGGCCCTCTCATAAGAGATGGTTCTAGGCCGGCCGGGGTGCGAGGGATATGTGTCAGATAATCTCACCTCTGGCAATCTGCGGCCCACACAGTCGGCGTGCGTTTTAGTCGGTTCAAGTCCGACATAACCTCCCCCACCGGCCCCAGTGGTGGGGATATCCGTGGGGACTATGCGCACATTATAAAAAGGGCTTGTTACTTTCACCATGTTCTTTTTCCATACACTCGTACTTGATGATTTCATCCTAATTTTAATTTCCAAATAAACTAAATAAGCGGTGAGTAGGGTAGCCAGAGCTCACTGGAGAATTTGTGCTGTCAGTGGAAGATCAGGTCAGTGGAAGGTCAGGTTTGTCCTGCTTTATCTTCTACTGACGGCACAGAAACTCTGTACTTACAAGGTTGGCAGCGCGACTGTGACTCCTGGTGTTACAAACGTCCATAGGCCACGGTAACCACTTTACATCAGGTGGGCCGTATGCTTGTCTGCCAACTAAGTTGTATAATTATTATTTTTTAATATCGGCTATTTCTGAGCGATGACTTGGTCTCTCCCATCCCTGAAAAGAAAGCATACGCTAGAGCATCGTCATTCAATCAACAGGTGTACCAGCTTGCAGAAATAATCAACAGCTTGTCACTTCTACCGTGGTCTATTTCCATACACTCCTAGTAAGCTTCACAATACAAACTTTAACTGTAGTGTTTCTTTTTCAGCAATCTCTAAAACTATTATCAAAAGTATCAGACCAAGAGGAAAGTATAGATTCGACCAGCAGATCTGAGGACGTGTTGGAGAATCCCAGCCGGAGTCATGTGCAGTCGTTACTCTCTAGAAATATCGCGTCCAACGAGCCTATGAAAGGTAACAAGAGGCAATTTTTCTTTTGTAAATGTGTGCTAGTAATGCAGGGCTGGGCAAAATATATGCTTTGCTTTAATTAAAATACAAATTTCAAAATATTATTAAGTAAGGTAGTTGAAATATAAAATACAAAATACAGTAGTTTCACTATTTTTAATTGAAAAACAAAATACAAATTACAAAATACTAAAACCGAAAACAATGATTGGTGAAATGTGGGTGTTAAATCACATCTGCCTAACCCTTCGTGGATAAATGCGTGATAATATGTATAGAAATATTTGAAATATTAATTACAAAATACCTCAATGTCAGGTATTTAAAATACAAATTACATTTTAAAGAAGTATTTGAAATACAAATACCAAATACTTAGTTGTATTTCAATTACAAGTAATTAAAATACTACCCAACCCTGTAGTAATGTCTTTATTTTATAACTATTTTTGTTCTATAAAGTGTCTGTGATTTAGGCGTTTAGTGCCATAAATTTTGCAGACGATTTTAACTCAACAGGGACTTTTTTTTAATGTCGAAAATATTATTATTATTATTATTGCTAGTTAGCTATTTCTCTAGTTGAGGTAAAATCTATCAAGTCTGTTTTTGAACTGGTTTGTAAATAATATACAGCACCGGGCCTAAGACGGACCCTTGCGGCACGCCTCTGGTTATCATTCGTTGGTCTGATAGACTTTCGCCCACCCTCACACGGAAGGATCTTTGTTGTAGAAATGTATTCAAAGAATAGATTTTTACAAAATTACTGACAAACGGGTCCATTTACCCAACTCTCCCTGAGTAATTTTAACTTTCTTTTATTTTGTAAAATCATTAGTAGGTATTCTTAGATATATTTATAAAAGGCTGACATTCACCACCTTATTTCTAATTAATGGATAACGTCATCATATATATTTCTCTTAATTTTCTCTTACCGATCATCATCACTACGAGATCCACTGGCACATTCCAATCGTGATTAGGCCTCACAGAGCCTGTACCATGGACTCTTATATAAGGTCAATAATTGAACGTATCTGTAACTTTGAAATATATATATTCCATCAGGTGGGCCGTGCACTTGTCTGCCACCTAAGTTATATAAAAAAAAAATAACATAACATAAACTCACGTTTATTATCCCCGAAGGGGTAGGCAGAGGTGCTAGCACCCACATTTCGCCAGTTTATGTTTAGGTCCCAATGTAATAGGTGGCGAGCCTATTGTCATTAACCGGGCACTTATAAACCTGCGATAAATACACACATAACTTCGAAAAGCATCGAAAAGTCATTGTGTGTGCCATGGTAAAACTTCGGATCGAACCTGAGACTTTTTCTCAGCAGTCCATTACCCATACCACTAGGATACCGCGGTTGAAATATATTAAATATATTTATATGGGATTACAAAGTCATTTATACGATTGGTAGTATGGCAGCCGTCCAATTATTGACCTGATCTAAGAGTTCGTAGGTCGGGCTCCGTAAGTACTTTACAGTAAGTGTGACCGTCCCGCCCCTCCCCCGGCAGGCACGCAGACCCCGGGCGAGGTGTGCAAGGTGTACTTCACGGAGGACACGCCCGCCATCTTGTCGAAGGCGGGCTCCCACTCCAACCTGTCGGCGCTGTCGCTGGACTCGGCGCCGCCGCACGACTCGTCCGACAGCTCCAACCTGAGCGACGCGGGGGACGTGCTGGAGGAGTGCATCCAGAAGGGCATCGCCAAGGTACGCGCCTTTTTATATCCCCTAGGCACACGGCCCACCTGAAGGCAAGTGGTTACCGTGGGCTATAGACGTGTGCAAAACCAGGGGAGTCACATCACAATCGTGCTGCTGATCCTGTAAGAGAGTCTCAGTGCCGTCAGTGAAGAAGACTAAGCGAGACAAGCCTTTGGTCTTCCCACTGACAGCACAAAAACTCTGTGAGCTCTGGCTACCCTACTCACCGTCAGTCGGGAACACGATACGAGGTTATTATGACCGCAGTATTATAGAGGACGGAGGTACTTCTCTGTAGATCGAGGCTTTTCTCAACTCAGTTGGGGTCGGCTTTTCAAACCAACTGCGATGCGGCTAAGCTTCAATATTTTCAGTGAAGCGACTGCCTTCTGACCTTCACAACCGATTCGCCATATCAAAATTTGCAGAACTTTGAAATCGCCATTTTGTTTGAATAATCGGTTCTGTATCAATCTAATCACAGATACACAGCCGACTAGTCAAACTTTTGAGGGCTCCACTACCCGAAACGAATGCCATAGATGTTCGTATGGCATCCGGAGCCCACGGCTTAACGTGCTCTCCGAGGCACGGAAATATCTTCTACTAATTCATTGGGTACATCTACACTAATATTATAAAGAGGAAAGATTTGTACCTATTTTTGTATGTTTGTAATGAATAGGCTCAAAAAGTACTGGGCCGATTTAAAAAATTCTTTCACCAATAGAATGCTACATTCTTCGTGAGTAACATAGGCTACTTTTTATCCCGATATTCCCACGGGATCAGGATTTACGCGGGTGAAACCGCGGCGCGGTGCTAGTCTCTAATAAAGCTATTTGTCTCCAGGTTGTCAAGAACAAAGGACCAGCGTCAGATATATCCTCCGTTAATCCGTACAGAGACGAAGTATATGTAAGTACTTTTGTATTAGCACAATATTTTACCCCGGCAGTTCCCGGTAGAGTAGAATTTGGACCACCCCATCTCTTCCCATGCGGTGTCGTACAAGGCGACTAAGGGATAGGGCTGTTTAACATCAGACAGATATATACAGCCCAGATTGAGGCACAGATACATGGCTCGAGTCAACAATAGTGCTCAGAAGACGGCAATAAACTAACCCATATTACGTGGGCCTAAAACAATTATTGGTGAAATGTGGGTATTAATTCAGCCTAAGCCTCGGGGGATAAAGGCGTGATTATATATGTAGTATGTATTTTACCCCAAATGTGCGCGAGGATACTTAAGTGTGACGTCATACTTCTTAATTTCATAGAACTTACCTTTTTGATGTTTAATAAAAAGAAACCATTTCGACTTCAGTCAAGCACAGTCGTCCTCTGTATTAGCTTAACACATTCTAAGTTACCGAACAAATAAAAAACACATAATTATAATATTATTATGTTATATAGCTCACCCACTCCAGTTTCGCCCGAGGCATATTTGGGATCCTCATATCACCTACAACTCGTGCGAATTAACATTGCACCTGTCACAAAACAACCCTCCTCTCCCATCCCCGCTCGAGACTCTGCTATCGTCGTTCGAGACCAGCAGCATCCGCAACGTTGTGACCACTGCACGATTGCCTTAGTTTAAGTTTTTTGAGTCCGTATTTCTTTAGTTTTCATATTGCCGGATTTGTTGACACTTATCATTACTGCTCCGCTTTCTTAAGTAGTAGCGTGATGATATATATCCTAAATCCTTCGTCGATAATCGAACTATTCAACACAAAACTAATTTTTCAATTCGAACCAGTAGTTCCTGAGCGTGTTCCAACAAACAAACAAACTCTTCAGCTTCATAATATTAGTATAGAATCTTTGAAGATTGTTAAAATAATTACGTCATCAAATATGTAATTCTTGATGTGTATGTATGTGTAATTATCGTTTACCTGTTAGTATTAGGAAACTTGTGAGGGACGACTGTATCGTACCTACTTATACTCAAAAGGGGACGGTTCAGAATTCTCTCTTTGAAGTTCTGGAACCAGATTGGTTGTGAAAAAATTTTTCTTGTAATTATTTCAGAGATCACTGCCTCCGTATCTGCGCTCGTCCACGGAGACCGTCCGCATGTCTCACGAGTACTCCAGGAGCGTACGCGATAGGTCAGTTCAATGCATTAAATAATTTAAAAAAGAATAATTAGAAAGGAAAAAAAATAATTTTTATCTTTTTAATTAGAAATTTATATATGCTACGGTATCTTCAAAATATTCTTCATTAATTGTTTAAATTTTCAAAATACGTTGTTTCTAAATATTCATAATGGGGTCGTTCAATTGTTACGTGAGCTGATTTATAACAAATATTGAACCCTCCCCTCCCCCTTGTCAGCGAAAATAAGTAAAATTCTAACCTAAAATTTAGGTTAATGTATGGGTAATGCATGTTATATTATGTGTGAAAAGGATAATAACTATAGCTTACGTAATCATTAACTAGACCCCCTACCTCCATGTCATCAAAAATCATCAATGCAAAGACCCCTTTTCCCCCCTTTAGTTTAGTACTTTAGTACTTACAAATAGTAGTTTAGTAATTACGAACGGCCCTAATGGTAAAATTAGATAGAATGTTCTCGCCATCATAATGTTTGCGGTTCGCGTGACTGTATATTGTGACGTCATGGCCGTCGCCACGTGCAGCCAGTCGCTCACCACCCTCGTGTGTTCCAGCCGCTCGTGCAGTGCGGAGCGCAGCCCGCCGCCCCTGCCGCCCAAGTTAGCGCACGGCGCCGCGCCGCCCCGCCCGCCGCCCCCGCCCCCGCCCCCCGCCAACCACGGTACGTAGCGGTCACACCACCACCATCACCACACCACTACGAAACATAACATCCTTAACACAAGGCCTTCGGTCCTCCCTATGTCAGCCAGAGTGCAAGGGCTATACCAGAAGCTACCTCACCTTCAGTAACAGATGATAATAATAAATAAATAATCCACGACATTCTACACAACGCTATCTAGACCCATGGTAAGCATAGCTTAACTAGTTTATGTTATGGGATCTAGAATGCGGATAAACATATTTGATACTTTTTTTTGTAAATACATACGTATTATACATAGAAATACCCAGACTAATGCAAATATACATATTCATGCATACAAATATTTGCACTGAGCGGGAATCGAACCCGCGCCCCCTGCATAGCAGTCGAATGCTCTATCGCTACGCCACGGAGGTCGTCAAACGACGACAAAACGACCGTGCGGTTTTGGTCGGTTCGAGTCCGACATAACCACGCACGCAAGAATTCCGCACTTCAAAAAAGGGCCCGGTTACTATACTATCTGCGGAGCCCTAAAAAAATTAAATCACCAGTGTTTTGTGGAGATCAAATAAAAGGTGCTTTATAAAATATGTCGACTTATCAACTTATTTGGGAAAAGTCTGATGAAAAGGAGCTCTGAACTTGTATCACAGGTTATAAGATTAGACCTTCATAAACTAACGTACAAAAAAAGAAAAAGTTGTAAACAATCTCTCACTTGACACAGATACAATAAAACTTATATCTACGATAATCCAAAAAATATTATTTGGGACACACCCACTACAGTGATTAAACTAGATGATTCAATGTTATCTCGACATTTATGAGAGATTTCTTTGATAACGATTGAGTCACACTGAAATTTGTCCACAGTTTGTACAAGTAAAACATGTTCTAGGATATTGTATTCAGTTTATTTCCATTATCTGTCGTAGTGGGATATGTTCGTTTTGAAGTCAAGTCTTTGAAAATACTGTTTTAATTTTTTCAGTTATTTTAATTATAAACTTGTGAGTGAGCGTGTTTATTTGTTACTCCTGTACACAGTAACGACTCAACAAACTTTATTGAAATTTGGAATGGAAATAACTATAAATGATTAGCGCAAACACATACCCACACACACACACAAACACACACACAAACACACATAATGATGTAGTTTTAATAGTGCTCAATAAATCTGGGGTGAAATTTAACTTTTTTAAAGAATGAGCTGCTTCTTAAAAATTTTGACCTTGGTGGTCTATTTCTTAGATGGAAGTGATATTAATTATTGTTTCTTAGTATAAATAATTTATGAAATAAATAACTATATGACCGTGTGAGTTGTGTGACGCCTGTGAGCGTTAAATACTCACTGTAATGGTTACCTTATTTATGCATGTTACAATATAGAACAAATCTGAGCAAAGCCCCTCTTTTATAAGTAAATTAACAGTATTTTAAATACATGCTAAGTAATAAATACATACCGTGGTTTTGAAAAGCTGTATTCATTATGAATGCTTTAGAAAAATAATAAAAATAATTCATAATATTATCTTTCGTAGGTCGCAAGTACGAAAGTCGGCTACCTGTCAAGGCGCAAGTCCGCGAGCGTCCCAAACCAACGGCGGCCGCCAACTTAGCACGAAACGACTCTCTATCATCGTTGAGCCTCGACTCCTTCGGCTCCACAGACCGAGAAATCTTTGAAGAAACCGTCAAAGCCGGTCTTTCGATAGTACCTCGCGGAAGACCAACACTCGATGATAGAATACGAGCACAATCCGCCGAACGAGCCACCGAACCTGTCCGACCTCATCGGGTACCTAGGTCTCTAGACCGAGCTCCTATAAGGTCAAGGGAAATCGAGGAAGTGTCTCTCGGAAGACCAGGCAGGTCCCGAAGACGACGGTCGGCAGACGGCGCTAGAACGTCCAGATCGACGTTGTCTCCTCGCGCTTTGGAGAGAAGCACTTCGCTATCGTCACTCAGTAACGAATCATTCGGTTCCACGGATCGAGAAGTTTTCGAAAGGTCCGTGAGAATCGGTATGTCGAGAGTGAGAAGGCGTCCTCGATCTGACGATAGATTGGAGTCCAGACGGAGGAACAACTCGGGGAACTCCGGAGGAGCGTTGGCGAGGTGTGGAAGAGCTCGCGCGTTGTTAGAGGAAGTCATAGCCAAGGGCGCCAAGCGACGGACAAAAAACGTGCCGCCGCCGCCAGCGGGGCGCGCGCCCGCCGGCGGGGAGCGCCGCGCCACACCTGGCTCTGACACCGGCCGCACCTCCGGACAAACCTCCGGATGCACCTCCGGACACACCTCCGCAGAGACCACCCCCACACAAAACCCCCCAAACGACAATCAAAACCCACCAGAAACAAAACCGTCGATTCACGTGCAGAACTTCTCAGACGACATAAAAATTATCCTGGACGATATCCCCGACCCCCAGGAAACGTCGTCCCCCCTAGATTCGACCATCCTCACCCGCTCGAACGAGTGCCTGGCCCCGTTATCCGCCAATACTACCCTAGAGTCAGAGCCCCGGGACGAGCTTAACCGCTCCAACGAGTCCTATGCCGATGTTCTGGACGGCTCCTGGAGTGATGGGGAGCCTCATCCGCCTATTGACACCGGCACTCTTACTAGATCTAACAAAAACAAACTTGAATGGACTGACATCAAATATAACGCAAGCAAGCCTGAGGAACTTATACAGGACGAAATGTCAAAGAAAGATACAGACACGTGGAACGATAACACGTGTCCCGATGACGTCACATTCCCTACCATAAGCGGCTCCGTGCATATGGTTTCATCTATCAAAAGCGAGGTGGTCGAAATGGGAATGATGTTACCAGATTTGCTCGAAAAGAGCGAAGCGCCTAACATGTCATTTTCGAGACCAGATCTCACTAACAAACTAGATACGGAGATACCTCAATCACCGTTTGTACTCACTATTGAGGATAGTGCTCTCGACAGTGAACGTAATATGATGCTCGACAGTGTTCCTGAACCGAGTTTTACCTCCCTCGTTGACGACAGCGAGCATAAGTTTGACTCCATAATCGCGGACGCCATAGAAAAAGAAGCCGCTAGATTAGCTGCTCAACTGAAGAGCTCACATTACGGCATGGAAACAAGTGTGACGTCATTGACATCATTAGATCTTGACCACGTCAAACCACCTTCAAATCTTGGCAGTTTACTGTCGTTAAGCGCCTCAGGACAATGGGAGGAGTCTTCGAAAGACCAAGTGTCGAAGAAATCTCAAAAAAGTCGGAAGAAGTCTCTGCCTGTAGCGCTTATGGTTAAACGTGCACTGACTAATTCTATGAATCAAGGTAGCACGGAGCACTTAGATAGTAATCCTGTCAGCTTCCTAGATAATGTTAAACCACCTTCAGAAATGG
Source organism: Eilema griseolum (assembly GCA_963662185.1). Lineage (NCBI taxonomy): Eukaryota > Metazoa > Arthropoda > Insecta > Lepidoptera > Erebidae > Eilema > Eilema griseolum. The sequence continues at coordinate 23,416,027 of OY759242.1, read as the reverse complement.
AAAATATTGATATGGAGAGTAGTATGGTATCTGTGTCCAGTATTGTGTCCGAAGTGGCTGAAACGAGGGAAAGGACGCCTGTTGTTTTCGACTTCAAGCAACCAGTCCAAGATTTCCCCATGTGCAGCACATTCACTAACATTTTCCACGATTTGGATAAAGTGAACCCTCCATCTTTATTCGACGAGATCGCAGAATCGACTACAGAACTGGAACAAGTGACAGCACAGCAAGTTTACGACGAGTGTATGTCGAACACTCTGAACATTGTAACAGATATTCCGTCAGGATCTGAGAATTGCAGTCCACTGCCTTCTGATATCAGCAGTGTGGAGTCCACGCCTAAGAGGCAAAGAGATTCAAAGTATTTAACACCTAAAGAAAAGCGACACGTGTCTAAAGATAGATATCAAACTTACACAATAACAGACACGGTGACCGAAAACGACGTTGTTTTAGAAGTTGAAGAAGAATTCTTGACGTGGACGAAGTCTGAAAGTGATAGATCTGATGATTACGTCACGGCAACTTCTGAGACCAAGTCTAAGAGAAAAGTGAGTGCCAAACAGCGGCGGTTGGAAGACAGAGCTAGGTACCAAACGCAAACTGTGGACATTCACACGATTCTACCCCAACAACAGCAGAAAGTCGTCGACCCACACATCGAGAGTCTGAAACAACGGCTAGCAGCGAAAAAGACTATGAAACAGAAGAGATTAGAAGACGCCGAACGTTTTAGAACTAGAACTTTAAGTGAAGACATCCCGCCGTCCCCAACGTTTGTCACGAAAGACGCTAACTTTGAAAATGTTGAGACGACAACAGGCTACGATAGTCTGTCATCGAATGAGTTGAACCATCAGCAGATTCTAGACGACAGGCAAGATGACGACATGTTCTCGAGAGACGCCGACAGCGGACACAACGAAGATGATTTTGAACTGAACTCTACTCAAATGCAAACATACACAAGGAGTTTTAGAAACTACCTACCTGTCATCGAGAGCCCTGCCGCTGTAGACATGTGCGTAGTCAACAATCTCAAGAACATAGAAATGACGGCGTCTTACAAACGTACGATGCAAATGCCGAGTGATAAAAATCAAAATCCGAGTAGTAGCGACTTCGCAAGTTACGAAGGAGACAGCAATTCCGAAGATAAGGCCCAATCCGAGTCTGACACTGAATCGCCGCGCCCCAAACCGAAAATAATTAAACCAGCGAGACGCGACGAAAGTTTGGATTCCAATGATTCTAATGACAGGGAACAAGATGGTCCTAAAGCTATTCGTGGAAGAAAAAAGGCAATGTATGTGTCACCATACAGACGTAACGTCCCAGCGACTAAAAAGTCTGCCACTCCACCAAGTAAAACTGCGCCTAAGAGCGCGCCTGCCAAATTATCAAATCCAGTTAAAGCTCACACAAGTGCAAAAGCGTCTAAACCTCCTGGTTCAAAGGCTCAAAGCGTCAACACTTCCCCAAAGAAATCTCTTCCAAAATCGCCTAGTAAAGCCCTGCAACAGAAGCCGATCTGTATTCCGCCAGTTGCTACGAAACCATTACCTCTAGAACGACAAGGAACGTTCACGAAAGAAGAAAGTTCTGTGCCCGCGAAAGACTTGCCAGTGCCGGACAAAAAGACCTCCGCTCCAAAGGTAACTAAAACACCAACACCTGCAAAAAGTAATACGTCACCTTCAAGACTTCCGCAGTTCAATCGCAGTAGACCACAAACAGCAAAGGCTACTCAATCTAAACCTTCAACGGCTCGTGCAGCGAAAAGATCGGAACCAACTATGAGGAATTCTCTATCGAATCATAGCTTGCAGAGCAATGAAAGTGGAAAAACTATTACTATAGCTTCAAGAAGTTCTCGACAGGGCAGCACTTCTAGCGTGAATTCTATCCAATCTTCAAAGACCAACTCCAAAGATATTGAAAGCAAAATAGCAAGCCTGTGGAAAAAAGTAGAACAAGCTAAAAAATTACCCGCCAAAGCTGAAAAAAAGGTTTGGATAGAGCCCGATAAGGTTGAACCGCCAAAATTGATCAGAAGTTCTACTTTTGAGGGCCAACCGAATGCACAGGTCTCTTCGGCGCCCAAGCAAAAGACTTCTATTGGTATAAGAGTATCACAAATTCCTAGTTTAAGACCGAAATCAACTCCTAGCAAACCTAGTACGGCTAGTACGTCGAGAAAACCAACTACGAGGATTTTTACTAGGAAACCGTTAGCGGGACAAATCGGTTCGTAAGCAATATAAGCAATACATTCGTAATGATATGGGAATTCAATGTTTTGTGATGTTGGGAGGTCTGAATATTGGGTAGTCTATATGCATATGTTAATCATATTGTACAAGCTACATCAACAATATATGCACGAGAATGATAATTACGTGCTGTGTATAAACTTATGTGTAAGTGATAAATAAAAATTACAATAAAGTAAATTACTTTTGAAATTAAGTAAACGCATTTAGTAAAAAAAAACTATTAGACCGGTATTGTGAAATCAGTGACGAATTAAAACTATAAAAAATGTATTACAATGTACAGTATTGTATGGCCTATTATTGCGAAAAGACCGCAAAAGACCGTCAATTAATTGTAATACCGAATGTGTTGTAAAGCTGATTTTCTCCAAAAAGACTAAATAATTATTCACAAACTTTTGAATGGATACAACTTGATTAATGCTGATTGGAGCATGTATTATGGAAGATTAATTTCTTAAATAGGCAACCAATTATATATATAATGTACTTTAATTACCTATGTCTTTCAAATTATGTTACTATATCAATAGATTTATGATAAAAGCTTTGACAAATATGAACTATATTCAAACTTAGAGTTTGTCTAAGCGCAAATAACGCGCCCCACCGCCTCCCTCACGCACACAAGTAAATTGACAACGATTGTTTTCGGATTTGTTGATCGACTAGTCATAATGTGACAGAACGTGCGAGCGAGCGGACGTCTTGTTCTATACTACATCTCAGTGCTAGTCCATACACAGAGCGTACTCGGATTTATCACACGACTGGTCGACCGCAAGGTTCGCTTACATTCTCGAAACAGTCTACGTTTTTAAACAGATGAAGTCAATGTGCGGGGTGCGCCATTTCAGTTTAGACAAACTATACTATATTGTACATTTTGTCACAGATTTGTACACTCGACTTAAAATTTGACATGTGGAAAGAAGTGAAGAGAGTGGCTTGTGTCGGTTTTGTAGAGCGTCATCTCTATCGCACATCGGACTAACAGTTTGATACCTTTATAGAGTAGTTAAAACCGTTTGTGTTTATATGATATCAAAACTATAGCTTCGGGCTTTAACTGCTCTATAAATATATCATGCTGCTGACATGCGCTTTGCGATTGAGAACGCTTTACAATACCGAAGCAATTCGATCTTATGCAGAGTTTCCACGGTATAAGGTTTCAAGGACGCGGACGCAGTTTAGGATGCATTTACTATGAACAAACATGTCTGCAGTATCAAGGACGAGCCTCTTTCCACGGTGCGTAATCCGCAAATTCGCACACGCGTCTGTAAAATCGCGGAATGTGGACAGAAGCCCTTACACGAACACTTTTCTTCGTGTCAAATTAAAAGTCAGGTACAATATCGACAGTGGAACTTGTGGAGCACCAATTTGATTAAAAAAATTACGAAAATTAGTGCATTATCGATACGTGCATGCTCGTTTAAGATGTACTCACAAAATGTACAGTCGACAAAGCAAATAAGTGTACACTTTCACGTACAACTTTATATTAAAAGGTGTATACCTATCTCTTTTGCCGATATGGAGTACCGCTGTTTGTAGAATATAATCCTCATTCATGATTGTGAACCCGTTGGCGGGTAAAGAAACAGTTAGTGATGTATTTTCATTATTACTTTATATTTTGATGTATATTTGTTGCATTTATTCATATTTTAGAAGAATATCAACTATCCATTTTTCGACTGCAATTTTAGTTTTATAAGATTTTAATTACAAAGTCACTGTCTCTATTACAACTGGCATAATATTCTTGTACTTGCTTGAGGTGAAACAAAATACTGATGCGTCGATCAGACGTGTCAATTTGTCTCGAACATTTATTTTGACGTCGCGTCCCAGCTGCCCGATATGCTAAAATTCTTTCTCAAAATTGTAGCTGGTCACACCACTAGTATTTGTAGTAGAAACATAAGATTTTCAAGCTATAAATACGAGAGTGTATGACAATTAATTGTAAATATATCCCCCGCTAAAGTATTGTTAAGGTTATCGTAACGCAATTTGTATATTTTTCATAAAATTTACAAATAAATGTTCGCTTTGAGGTACATTGTAGTTTGCGTGGGGCCGTCGGTTCGATATATCGTCTAGTCAAGTTTTAATGTTAGATAAGCGGGATTTAATAGTTTTGGGTTAAGGAAGTAATATTTACAAGAGAAAGTGATCGCATCGATTGTAACAGTTTAAATGTAGTTTTAATTCAACTGGCTTCCTAGTTTCCATACGATTTTCTCGAAAGAAATATGAAATTTCTGTGAAAAAATCGATTATATGGTTATTACCTTCTAAAAAAATCTATTGTTTTACTTCTCCTTTACTAAAAATTTCGTATTAGTAAATTTTTGAAGGCACGTTTCCATGAGCACGAACGATACGATGCCGCCGGGCAGAGGAAACGCGACCCGTAGTTCACCAGTACATGGTGTGTACCCAGCTTTCTTTATCGGGTGAGGCAAAAGTTACATCAGAACCGGAGGGGGGGGATTGTCGTGTGTTTTAAAATTCTTAATTTCAGGCAGAGCAGAGCAAGGTGGAGCAATCACCCCACTTCCCCCTCCGCTTGGGTACGCCCATGCACCAGTATCATTTAATAAATACATTATAATCATGTGACGTCATGGTTAGTACTGATTCCTTTATTGTATAGATGTAGCGGACGCATAGACATTTGTTTATACCTATCACACGTAGCAAGATGCCATCACGTTCATTTAAGCCAGTTTAATAGATAAATAAATAGTTGTAAGATGCGTAATTTGATGGTAAATAAAGGATACTTACCGCATTACCTTGTATTATTTTATTACCCTTTATATAAAATGTAACAAAATAAACTCTCGATACTTTATGTGCTTACTTCGGACTATCTTTTTTTTTCTTACGTGCGCAAAATCCCCCCGGATACCCCCCTACCAGAGCCGGTGGGAGATGTCGGACTCGAACCGACCAAAATACACGACGCCTGTGGGTCGTTTTTGGTTGGCGAAGGTGAGGTTAAAAAGCATATCCCTCGCACCCCGGCCGACCCTAGGCCATTTCTCTCTATCTGGCCCTCTCCTCGGGTGTGGGACCAGAGTCCCCAATTCGTCCCCGGAAATGAGGAGGAGCGCCGCCGCCGCTGCCTTTTTCTGCCAGAGTGACAGCCGGCTCCACCCGTCACACCCAGGCCTGCGCTCATGGGGGGGCGGAGGTCGATATGTCTAATATTCGTACATGGGCAGTAGTACTATTTACCTGTTCTGTGAGATGGGTTGCAGTAATCAGCTGGCTTTTAGAAGTCAATGGTGTTTCGTAGGGAAGTTTCACGAGCCGACCCGGGCGTATCATTTACTCGAGAGGCCCGAATTCCAATTTGTGTCGTAGTGTCAGCAGATAAACATGAGAGTTATATTAAAATTATAAATGAAAAATTAACATATCATTTTTTGATATATTTTCGGCATAGTTACTGATACTGTACCCCAAAGTTCCGAGAGTAAGTTTAGACGCCTTATATAGTTACATGGTCAGTCTTGGTCTGTATGTTCTCCATCAGACTATGAATATACAGCCCGTGACAAAGTGCCCGCTTGACGGCAATAGACTACCCCATTACGTGGGTTCGAAAATCATAGTTGGAGAAATATGTTCGTTAATACACTGCCTACCCCATGGTTGATTTGCATTTTATTTTATTACCTTTTTTATCGTGCTATACATCACGGATACCCTCCCGCAGGAGGCGGTGGGGGAGGTTATGACGTACTTGAACGGAATAATACGCACGGTCGTCTGAGGCTCGTAGGTTGCCGGAGGAATATCCATCGCACCCCTGCCGTATGTATTTATTACCCTGCGCCACATCAGTCTGCAGGGCCCAATCCAAGGGCAAGCCTGCACACGCCTGCAGATTGACAGACGATCTGATCCAACAGCAGTCGCTTCCGCCAATTAGGAAGTCGATGTGAGCGGACCCCTGTCAGCAACAATAAAATTATGATACCGACGGTTGTAAGGCCATAGGTGTACTCACCTGGTGTTGCACACGGTCATAGGCCACGGTAACCACTTTCTATAAGGCGGGCCGTGTGTTTGTCTGCCACTTAAGTGGTATAAGCAACGACAGATGATAGGATAAATTATTGTACGATGCTAAGGCGTAGATTTAGTTAAAAACCTTTTCTATCTGAAAATCGATGTTTTAATTTACACCCATTTGCTTATCAACCGTCGATTCTTTAATAAATGTAGCAAAAGACAGGGGCTTGATTCTGCTAAAGCAAAACCATTGTCATAACAGACACTGTTAAAAAATCCATTTAATTTTAGACTAATGCAATGCGCTTATAGTCCAATATTAAAAGGATTTTTGCAGAGTAAATGAAAAAGTGTAATACAACTCTCTTCACTTAATTTTGGACTTTAAGCCTATAGAAATAATGTCTAAAATTTAATCATATTTTTTTGCAGAGTGGTATGACAGTGGTTTTGCTTTAATAAAATCGAGAGTCAGGACAGAAGCACAAGGAAACTTGTTGGTAAATGAAATAAAACACAATTCAAACTAGTCAGATTGTATTATGTAATGTATAAGGATCAATAGTTCCCTTTGAGATTTGAGTAGCGTTCTACATTTAAAACGGAAAATAATTTGCTCACATCAAATCGTACATTTCACATCGTAGCAGTAATATAACTGTAAAACCTATGTCCCTTATAATTATCTGTTTAATATAACGTACAAAATATATCAATGTGTTACATCGCAATAATAACAAAATGTATCTATAATTACTGTTATCCGTGGAGGCATGCAGAGGTAGTTCGGTACATTAATTGTATCTGATCCGAGACGGGGGCGTCCGGGCGTCGCCTTACAGCCCCGCCTCGACTTATAGCGCTAAATATATGAGCCTACGTTTTAAAACAATTCCCATACAGTTATTGAATAAAAAAAGAAATGTAACAGCGTTTCCTATTTACAATTAGAAGCTTGACGCACAAAAAAATTAAAATTTTCTTAAAAGTATACATATCATTTCAAAAATTTAAACCATCAAAGCGAAAAAAAAAGCTGATAAAATATATCCTTTCCACCTATAAAACTTTTAGTAGGCCACGATTTTGCTAGACTTAGACAGAAGACGCGAAGAGCGAACGCGAGCCTGTAGCTCGATCAAATCATGGTCCACTAGTGCATAGCCTCGTTCAATGATTTAGGCCGACTAAGTATTTAGACGACAAGACTTAAAACATCTGTAAATATTAAAATATATAAAAAACTCTTCATCTCCGTAAAAGTCATATATAGAAACAAAATAATTACATTCCATAAAGGATAAATATTTAAAAGTACCAAACAGGTACAGTCCATAAAAGAGCATTATATAGTCTCATAAAATAGAGTAAAATCTAAGTTTAAGACTTCGGAATACATAACAAGAGTCTTGCCGACAAAATAAGAGCATATCATAGAACCGCAGATAATAGACTGTTAGGTGTTAAGGATAATTTTTTTACAGAATTATGTACAAAAATCGTTCAAAATATTACAACGCGACTTTCAAATTAACCAGAATGTAACACTATGTATACTTATTATGCATTTTTGCTTCATAATCCACTAAAATGAATAAAAATTCCGAATGAAAACGAAATTTAGCTTACTACTTGAAACGTCGACCGGGTCTTGATAAACTTCACGATTGCCTTACTATATAATTTTATATCTTATTTATACGAAATTTTACACTGAATATGATTATTTATTTAGGGATTACGTTCGTGTCAAAACTTTTAATTAATGTATTCATTTGAGACTGTAACCAGTACAAGTCTTGGGGACAATAACAAACGTTGCTTTCACCTTCGTAAGGAAGCTTTAGTTTTATTTTTTATATACCACTTACATGGCAGACAAGCACACGGCCCTCCTGATAGAAAGTGATTACCGTGGCATATGGACGTTTGTAACACCAGATAAGTCACAGTCGCGGTGCCAACCCTGTAAGTACTGAGTTTCTGTGCCGTCAATGTAGAAAACAAAACAGGACAAGCCTTTAGTCTTCCTACTGACAGCACAAATTCTGCAGTGAGCTCTGGCTACCCTACTCACCGCTGGAATTTGGGCTACCTCATCTCTTCCTATGCGATGTCGTACTATGCGACTAAGGGATAGGGCTGTTTAACATCAGACAGATATATACAGCCCAGACTCAGCCTCAGATGCATGGCTCGAGTCAACAATAGTGCCCGGAAAACGGCAATAGACTCACCCCCTATTACGTGGGACCGAATACAATTATTGGTGAAATGTGGGTGTTAAATCCTGCCTAACCCTCCGGGGATGGGGGCGTGATTGTATGTATGTATGAACATTTCAAATACAGACAACACAAACCCGAAATGCCTCTTTAGTCTCTAGACAAGTGGCAATGCGTTTACAGAATAGAATAGAGTAGATTGATCAATGTTTGAGATTGATATGCGTTGACGTCTGTCATAAACGTCAAAATACGTGTCAATCCCATACGTTGGTCATTCTATTCTACAATACTAAAGCTAACGAATTGCCACTTGTCTAGGGGAGCTGATAGGAAACGGTCACCATTATTTTTTTTATCTAAGACACGCCAATTTGACTTCACCTCGCCTGATAGTAAGTTGAATGCAAAATGTCATGAAAGAGGGTCACCATTACAGACACTAAGTAATGTTACAATGGTGGCACACAGCTTGGCGGCCTCATCAGATGCTTATTCACGCCCCGCTTACTTCTGGCATACTTCTGAAAGCTTTTTAAGCTATTTTCATTGGACCCAACACTAAAAAGGCCCTTTAGAAAACCACGAGTGTCAATTTTGAGCGTAGGAGATTGAGTGCTCGTCGACCGGCGTAATACATCATCTTTCTGCTTTTAAAGCGGAAGGGAACCTGGTATAGGTCCCGGCAAACATCTTGAACAAAAGACGCCTCAGTGGGGGTAAGTGGCGGTGGGTACACTGTCGAGCAAAAATAAAGCCCAACCAAAATTGTTCGACTAATGACGCGAGCCCATTAAGCCCTTGATTGGTTCAACATAAATCTATGATGATGATTAACATCCATCAAAGAGATCTAAAAACCGCTTTCTTCATCAAGAACACGTTTTTTTTTTCGTTTATACCACTTAGGTGGCAGACAAGCACACGGCCTACCTGATGGGAAGTGGTTACCGTGGCCTATGGACGTATGTAGCACCAGAGGCGTTACACTCGCGCTGCCGACCATGAAGAAACCTATTAATGCCCCTCTTGAAGAACTCCATTTTATAGGTGCTTGGGAAAACCGCAGCAGGAAGGTCATTCTACAGCTTGAGCGTGCATGGAATGAAGGATGTCAAGATGTTTGCCGGGCATTATAGCACTCGTTGCATCGCCTTAGCAAATGAACACAAACCATTATATCAGTCTGACACAAACGCAGCCGATTAAACAACGACACCGTTGCAAACGTCCTTTAAAGAAATTCGTTTGATACCTATATAGTTGTACACACATTTAAGATTATATAATTTAAACGGATTTCTTACAAGACGTTCTTTAAAAATCCCTGTAAGTATATATCGTAACCCGGCCTGCAAACCTTATATGTTAATACAGATTTAGAATGTACCTATATTGTACACTTGTTGGGTATTGAGGTAGTATTAGTTAGCCTTGATGCGGGTGCGACTTGCGATTTCTAATCGTTTTATAAACACGTTCCGTTAAAATAGAACCACAATACCCTGTGATTGACTATAAACTAACGCCTAAAAGCTAGGGACAAATACGGTTGCAAAGGGCACAATTTGCTAGTTTCGGGTTGAAAACTATTCGAATACTGATCTAAGTGGAAGCTCTTGTAATGGAACAATGACATAATTGAATAATGGGCTCCTGATGTTCAAGATTCGTCTGATGAAATATTGTTAGTATATTTCCCTCAGTTGTTTTCTAATGAGAATTTCTTTAGAGAATCGGCTAATTTCTTGCAAAAATCCAATGAAAACTTTTTATTGTGATTCCAATTCAAAGCAAGCAATTCAGTTTTCGAAGTGAAAGTGTTTTATCGAAATTTTCAAACGCTTGCTCTGAATAATTCGAATATTTGTAATTGTGTCATTGTTCTTTTGGACGAGCGATGCGAGAAACGTTATTAGGGTCTGACAGTACAGCAGATTTTTTAATTATTAGGCAGCTTTACCGTAGCTGTGTTTTTATTTTCTGCTGTTACTAGTTCATTATAATAAAAAATCTACGTGTATCAGTCAGTTTGTTAGAGAATATACCTATTTTGTTAAGAAATGTGTATAATAATGTGGAGTTATGTGTCGGAAACATTGATTTGTCCCCTTTGCAACAGAAATTTAACATCAAAATGGTTTTTTTTCATGATTACAGAAGTTTTGAAATAAGTACTATTTATATTGATTAATGAAAGCCTCAGACGAGGTTTTAAGACATCCTTATATTGTATGTGAGTTAAATGCTATGTATATTATAACTGTCACAAGCTCGCACTGAACTGACAGCGATTGGACGAACGAGGCGGTAGGGACTCGTTTTTTTTTTAAATTTAATATAATTTAGACATTAACAGTTTTACAAACATCGACCACGACAAAGAGACATAGAACACTGCTATCATCGAATGGCAAAACTTGCAGAAAAATTTAACGCCACATGAATTTTTTTTTTAATTTTTAGTAAGTTCTCCTACCGCCGCGCCGCCAAGTGGGACCAATCGAGCGGGTGGCGCCGGCGGCGCCGGCGCGTCGTGTCCGAAGCGCGGAGGCCTCCTCCGCAGGCGAGTCGAGGCGCCGAGTACTTGCTTCACTTTAATTTAGTCGTTTTCGTGTCAAAGCCTATGATTATCCGATAGCTACGCCGTTGTCTATTACATTATTTTGCTTTCGTAACATCTGACTTTATTCCGCATAAATCCCTGACTTATAAGTCGAATTTCAAGTTCAAAGAACTCATAATACCTAACAGTCTTTGGATACCTCTATCACTAAGACCCCTCTCTTCACACTTGTAAATAATTCTCTCCAAAATATATTTCGGAGTTAAATATTTTTTTCTCTTTTTTTTTAACATTTACATCAACATTTTTAAGTTGCAGCTTGATTCTGCTTTAAGTAAACATTGTCAAGTTGAATTTTGGTGTGGCAACACCGGTATCGATCGATTTTAATTAGGTTGCTTTCGCATCTCTATGTTTTGTACCAACATCGTTTCTCTATTTCCGAATGTAAACTATCTGTGCGGCCGGCCCTCCCTCCTGACTCCTGCCTCCGCCTCCGTGGGCGCCGGCCGGCCGCGAGTCCTGTGTGTCTCCGCGCCCCGCGGCGGGCGACGCGTTATTTGTTTGTACTCACTCGTTACGTCTCTAACCTTAACACTAAATATACATAAAAAATATCACAGCACTATCGATTCACTTACACTAAAATCAGGACGCTTTGCGTCGCGACTTTCGAATAAAAAAAATAACAATAATAATAAAGGAATCGAAATTGAAATGCATGAGCGACTCGCTGTTGGTCTCGAGTTCGACGGATTAGCGAAACTGAACCTTGTGTGGAGCTCCTTAAAAGCGTTATTTCAAATTCATCATAAGTGTTATTTTCATACAATCTTGTTTTAATGTTTTTGCTAGTCGATCGGAAAAATCTGCAATATTTTTTGCGCAACTTTGCTAAACGAAATACAAGAGTTTGTTCTCCCGAGTGCGACCAACAGCGGCCTCAAGAAGCGTCGAAATGCAATCACGAGTGCCGTTAGTAACCAAAATATTTACAAATGCAAATAATTTGTTCACCAAAAACTCTTATTCTAACTTTGGATCGAAATAATCGAATATAATACAATATTGAAAACCGAATCCTTTTTAAACAGCAATCTAAATATTTTACTGGCGCCTGTCGTGGGACAGAAGTCGGCGACGTTAGCGATACACGCAACCAACTAAAAAACTTTTTGAAAGAAAGATTATAGATATCTATACTAATATTATAAAGAGGAAAGATTTGTATTTTTGTATGTAACGAATAAACTCAAAAAGTACTGGACCGATTTTAATCATTCTTTTTTCATTAGAAAGCTACATTCTTCGTGAGTAACATAGGCTACATTTTATCCCGATATTCCCATGGGATCAGGATTTACGCGGGTGAAACCGCGGCGCGGTGCTAGTAGATTATAAAATTAAGAAAACTGCAGTATGATTCGGCACGTACTTCGTAACGGTTTCAAATAACCGATTCTATAACAGACGAGATTTTTCCGAAACTGTGATCGGTACAGAATGATGTGATCGGTACAGAATTATATGATCGGTACAGAATGACGTAATCGGTACAGAATGACGTGATCGGTACAGAATCATGTAATCGACATCTAATCTATATCTTGCTATGGTTATCCAATATTGTAAAGACGAAATATTTGTATTTTTTTACATTTTTAATGAATAAACAAAAAAACTATAGGACCGTTATTAAAAATTCTTTCACCGTTAGATTGGCATATTATCGATGAGTGACAGGTCACTTTAATGAAGTTAGCCCACATAGATGGAGAACTACCCTATGCCATAATAGTCCATGAAGAAATGCCCGCTTGACGGCAATATGCTCGCTCCCTATTATGTGGAACCGAAAATTATAGTGAAGTGCTAATATGTATATATTTATGCATGTAATATGTATATTTATGCATGTAATATGTATATTTATGCATGTAATATGTATATTTATGTATGTAGTGTGTTTGCGTCACGCTACAGTCGCCGACTCAACGTAAAATGGCACATATAAAACTACATTCTGATCTACACAAGTGTCGAGGCGTAAGTTGAAGCAACATCTTAAGCCATAACTTAAATAACTAAATGAGGTAGCAATATTATGAATATGATTAAAGAACATTAACAAACTAATGTTTGGTGGGATCTATGTTATATAATTGTATATATCAACAGTTACATTAAAATATTTCCTATGGATTACTGAGGTATATAGTCGTTTCCGGCTGAGGTAGCTGTACGGATCGGCCGAGCGGTTTTGATCACATTCACTCCAATTTGTATTACAATAGTGATCAAAATCGCTCAACCACAACAATACTATTTATCTATTAACATCTACAAGGCCTATCGCACACGTACGACAGTTAAAAAAGTATATAAAAGTGTCAATAGGAGTCTGTGAGACTGCGAAGAGTCTACCAGACCCCTATATATTTTAACAACATGAGTGTTAAGATACAAGTGCGGCTTCTATTTCTGTATAATTCTATTTTTTTTTTCTGTAATTATCATCATAAGGTCTTAAAGATTGTTTGGGTCTGCTGGACTCGATAACGAAATTTGTGATATGCACGGTATCTATACTATCACATTGCTAACGAGTTGACTACTCTCCTTGATAATATGATACCAGTAGGAGACTCTGAAGCTAGTGTGAAACTCTCATTTCTTTTTTGTCGACATAGTAATTGCAATAGGCCTTAATATGGATAAAAAATACAACATACTTAGTATATATCTGTGTTCATAATGGAAAGTCTGTTGACGTCGTCTGGTTCGTAGGCGTGGTATACCTTCGTGATGAGTGGCTCCCAGGCCGGCCCCGCCAGGCCGGCGGCGGCGGGCCGCTTGATGGTGAGCAGCGGGTCGATGTGGGGTAGGTAGTGGTCGTCGAGGTGGATGCCGTCGTCCACGTTGAACTCGGGCCCGTACTCTCTCAGCACCGCGTTTTGAGACACCGGTGAACATTCTAGCGGAGTTGCTTTTATTTCTGTAAGCATTATTATATCCATATGTTAAGGAGGTAGGACACGGCGGTATTTCCGCCCGATTGAGCAGTCCGACTGGGGTAGTACCTCCGCCCTACAGAATACCGCGGTTATAATAACTTCGTGTTATGTTCCCAGCGGTGAGTAGGGTAGCCAGAGCTCACTGGAGAATTTGTACTGTCAGTGGGAAGACTAAAGGCTTGTCCTGCTTTGTCTTCTGCTGACGGCACAGAAACTCTGTACTTACAGGGTTGGCAGCGCGACTGTAACTCCTCTGGTGTTACAGACGTCCATAGGTCACGGTAACCACTTTCCATCAGGTGGGCCGTGTGCTTGTCTGCCAACTAAGTGGTATAAAAAAAAATATAAATTTAATTTAAAGTTATAAAAACTTTTTAATAAATTTATATTTTTGTAGAGGTGTCAGTCGTTTAGTGGTTAAGCAGTTACCAGTTGTGTTTTAGGATGGGTGACCATTCTTAACACAATCATGTCTCGAAGTGCACGTTAAGACGTCACCGTGATCAGTCCCAGTTGCACTTGAACATCAAAAGGCTTTATCGAATGATTGTAATCAGAACCGAAGCTTGGCGATTGGGTTGGATTGGATTGAGACTCCTTCGTTCGCAACTTGCCTCAATTTTTAGTTCATTATGCTCCGCTCAGAAACTCAGAAGCTTACTGGCGACTTCACAGGCTTCGCGGAGCGACCTCACTGTGCCGAGGATTTGTGATCTGGAGGTACTGCCTCGCAATCCAGTATTACGTGGGCGGCCGTTTCCTCGACAACGAAGCATCCCCTGTAGAGGGGGCTGTTCGTTTATTGAGGGGGCAGTGGCCCGTTATTGTCCCCATAACAGTGAGCCGTTTGTTTACCGACGCATGGCAATATTTGATCGCCTGCAGTTGGTAGATTGTGTCCATTTTTGGTTGTATAGTTCCGCGGATATCTCACGTGTCCAGGTGCGAAACTGTGAGAAAGGGATCTGTAGTAATGGTAGCGGGCCAGCAACGGTCATACCGGAGGCCCTCCTTGCGAGTTCGTCTGCGGTATCGTTGCCGTAGGACCCACTGTGTCCTTTTATCCACTGTAGCGTTATTGCATTATGTGTGAATAAATAGTAATAGATAGCTTGGCTATATAACACAACAAATTAATTATACGCCATAGACTACTTTTTTTTTATACAACTTAGGTGGCAGACAAGCACACGGCCCACCTGATGGAAAGTGGTTACCGTGACCTATGAACGTGTGTAACACCAGTGGAGTCACATCCGTGCTGCCGACCCAGTAAGAACAGAAATTTTATGTGCTCTCAGTGTAGAACACAAAATCAGGACAGGCCTTTGGTCTTCCCACAGACAGCACAAAAACTCTCCATTGATTAATTGCTAATATTAAAACCATTTATTCTATTCACCAGGTGTAATTATATCGTCCTACGGGTGGGGCCGGGCGTCCGATTCGATAGGACGTCGGTAGACTCTGCTCATAGGGATGCCGGTCGGAATCGTACTGGGCATGGTCGCTAGCATAGCACCTAACTACTCGACGCTGGCTACTGTCAAGGTTTTATCTGTCATGTAAGTGATAAATGTCTGGCTACCCTACTCACCACCGGGAACACAACACGAGGTTATTATAGCCGTGTTATTCTGTAGGATGGAGGTGCTTCTCCAGTCGGTCTGCTCAATTCGGACGAGAATACCGTCATGTCCTACCTCCTCGAAAAACACTACTTTTGAATTCGGGAACAGTTTTCTGTATGCTCGAGAACGGGATCATCATTTCACGCAGGAAGAACCGAGGGCCACACAGAGTATAACATTTTCCTGTGCATAGCTGTGATAGGCCACTAGTTAAGGCCATTTATCACTAAGAACAGCGGTTGACAGCGACTATTTGAAACCAAATATTATAAACGATTTTGTATTTTATCTATTGGAGGAAAGGTTCATAATCATTTGAAGGCAAAGGAGAGGCAGCAGTGTCGCGAGGTTGCGCGAGCCGTCTTTCAAGTGTCTTGCCCCTGGTTTTCAATTATACAAAACTTGTTGACTTTTCGATGTTTTTCGAAGTTATGTGTCTAACGCAGGTTTATAAGTGCACGGTTAATGGCAATAGGTTCGCCACCTATTACATTGGGACCTAAACATCAACTGGCGAAATGTTGGTGCTAGCACCTCTGCCTACCCCTCCGGGGATATAGGTGTGTAAAAGACTAGTCAAATCACAATAGATATGTTTTATACAAGTATTGAGACAGTCTCAGACACTTTTTCGTTGACAAAGTATGTATAGCCAACAAGCTGTAAACAAGTATAAAACACAATTGCATTCACACTGTAGCTTGTGACATATTGCAATTTATCAAATACATGTTTTATACTTAGGTGTAAACGAGGGGTTATGAGTTATATGAAGTGACTTACCAGTTTCAAATGTAGTGCTCGTAACAGGCAGCATGTCTGTATACTGCGGGCTATTGTCGATCATAGAGTTTTCGTTCAGGATGCACCAATCTTTGACGATGATCGCTGGGTCTATGACATCCATGGTGCTGTCGTCCGACTCGGCGAATATGTACGTGTCTAATGATATCTCAGGACTCGTGGATTCGATTCCCGATTCACTTTTAATATCTGTGTCACTTTTATCAATATCTTTTGTATTTTTATCAACGGAAACGTTTTTTGTAGTTTTTTTAGATTCTTCAACGAGACTTTTCAGCTTGTTTCTATCTATATCGTGTACTTTTTTAAGATGCTTTATGCAGTTAGGATAACTGGCAAAGGATTTCGAGCAGATCATGCACTTGTGCGGCCTCAAGCCTGTGTGTATATTGAGATGTTGTTCGAGCTGATGCGGTTTCATGAAACCTTTGTTACAATAGCTGCATTTGTGACGTCTTATGTCTGAGTGCGTTTTTGTGTGCTCGACTAGCCGGTATCGAGCATTAAACACTTTACCGCAGACCTTGCAGACGTGGAGTACGGACTCGAAATGTGTCGGTATGTGCTTTATAACGAGGTGTTTTTCCCTATATTCTTTGTTGCAGACAGGGCAGGCGTAGTGCTTCTTGCGGTGGACGTCGAGGTGCACCTGGCAGGAGGACAGCGTGGTGAACTGCAGGCCGCACTCGCGGCACCAGTTGTTGCGGGAGACTTTGTGCTTGCGCTGGTGGAGGAACAGATCTTTGGGGGTGTCGAATCTGTCAATTAAAAATATTTACATTAATTAATACTCAAGGAAGCTTTGCAGATACCACTGGCAATGTGGGTATCAAATGAATGGTTTTATGTGCGAAAAAATCTCACGGCTACCCCCTCGGAGCTGGTGGGAGAGGTTATGTCGGACTCAAACGCACACCGCCTATGAGTCATGTTTGGTTGCCGAAGGTGAGCTCCAAGCGTCACCCCCAGGTCTGTCCTCATAGAGGGACTTCGTGTGTGGTTTGGTATCTTGCAGCATGTAGGACGTATTATTACAAACTAGATCAATAGATTGTTGTGTGTGATTTGTTGAAGAATTATAGGCCCATCGCGCTCCTGAGCCACATTTACAAGTTGTTTTCGAGGGTTATTACGAACCGTCTCGCCGACAGGCTTGATGACTTCCAACCACCTGAACAAGCTGGATTCCGGAAAGGCTACAGTACCATAGACCACATCCACACGCTGCGGCAGGTTATACAGAAGATTAAAGAGTATAACCAGCCCCTCTGCTTAGGATTCGTGGACTATGAGAAAGCCTTCGATTCGATCGAAATATGGGCCGTGCTACAGTCTCTCCAGCGATGCCGGATAGATCACCGGTATATCGAAGTGTTGAAGTGCTTATACCAGAACGCCACTATGTCGGTCCGAGTACAGGAACAGAGCACGAAGCCAATCCCAATGAAATGGGGCGTTAGACAGGGAGACGTTATCTCTCCGAAACTGTTTACCGCCGCCTTGGAAGACGTCTTCAAGCTACTGAACTGGAAACGACGTGGCATCAACTTATACGGCGAGTATATCACTCACCTTCGGTGTGCCGATGATATTGTCATTATGGCAGAGTCGCTGGAAGATTTAAACAATATGCTCGAAGACCTCAATAGAGTATCCCAACAGGTGGGCCTTAAGATGAATAAGGAAAAGACAAAGGTTATATCAAATGTCCATGTTGCGCCTATACCGGTGCATGTTGGGGACTCAGTCTTAGAGGCTGTTGACGAGTACGTGTACTTCGGTCAACTGATCCAGGTAGGAAATTCCAGCTTCGAGGACGAGGTACATCGACGAGTCCGACTCGGCTGGGCAGCGTTCGGGAGGCTACGAGATGTCTTCTCGTCCGACATACCTCAGTGCCTGAAGACGAAAGTCTTTAACCAATGTATGTTACCAGTGATGACTTACGGATCTGAAACGTGGTCCCTCACTAGAGGTCTCCTGAAAAAGCTCAACGTCGCTCAACGAGCTATGGAGAGGGCTATGCTCGGTATTTCCTTACGTGATCGCGTCAGAAATGATGATATCCGTAGGAGAACAAAAGTAACTGACGTAGCCCAGCGATTAGCTCGTTGAAGTGGCAATGGGCGGGACACATAGCGCGCAAAACAGATGGCCGATGGAGCAAAAAAGTTCTGGAATGGCGACCGCGTACGGGCAAACGTAGCGTAGGACGCCCAACGGCCAGGTGGAAGGACGACCTCATGAAGGTCGCCGGGAAGCGCTGGATGCGGGCTGCTTTAGTTCGGTCATTCTGGAAGTATGTGGGAGAGGCCTATGTTCAGCAGTGAACTATGTGTGGCTGACATGATGATGATGAGATCAATAAAAACATTAGTCATCTGTTGATATTGGGCTTTTATGGAACTACCGCCAGATCTCATAACTCTAAGAGGAAGGCTACATCAAAGCCTCGTCATCAGGAGATGCACCGGCTTGCAGGCGAGGCTGACTTGGACATCCTGAATAAATCAATAAATTAGTACTTACGTCATATCACAACCTTCCTCTGGGCACGCGAAGGCGTTGACAGTATGTACCACACGCAGATGTTCGCGGAGTCTCGGCGCGGTGCCGAACGCGTGACCGCACTGGATGCAACTGAATGGCTTGTTGTCTGCTGAGCTCTTGGTGTGGAACGCCTCCGTGTGAAGCACGAGTAGCGACAGGCGCGAAAATAGCTTGCCACACTCTATACATCTGGGGAAACGGATCAGTTTGTTAATGATTCTGAACCCATTTCATATATTTTATATATGTGAATATTGTTCACCTCTACCTAACAATCCGGGGCACATATATGCAATATTCATACATATACATATGTATGAATATTGTATATATGTGTATATTTATGTATTGCCTTATTGTCGGGGGTATACCTTTTGTATACCTACTCACATAACTCATAACTCATTTATCATTACACATTATATATCATTCTCAATAGTTACAGCAAGTTTGTCACTTAACTTTCCATTCTTAATAATAACAGTCATTTGTCAAACATGAATAATTATGTTAATAGAAAAATATTTATATTTTATTATTGATAGGCTCACTTTTGACATTTATCTAACAGAATCTGACCTACTGAAACATAGGACTCCAAAAGAGACTAGACTTCACATATGTACGCATAATATAAATCAATTGCAAAAAATTTGAATACAATTATTTTCACTAGTGAAATCTAATCTCACTCAATGGTGAATGTGAATATTGTGTTTGATTTTTCAGTGTACTGACATCACCAATAAAAAGTTACGGGATTACATGGCCGAGCGCTTTTTTTTTTCATTTATATTACAAAAAATTATTTTCACTAGTGAAATCTGACCTCACTCAATGGTGAACTGTAAAAATTGTATTTAATATTTTCAGTGCACTGACTTCACCAATTAAAAAATTACGGGGTTACATGGTCCAGCGTTTTTTTTATTCATAAATACAAACATAATGCTTCTATTTCCCTCCGGGGTAGACAGACAACAGCCCGCCATCTACTTCTATCCTTACACTTTTTTTTATTCATATGTTTATAATATGTTCTATTTCATGACTCAACTATAGTGCCCGGAAGACAGCAATAGGCTTACCCCCTATTACATGGGACCGAATTCAATGGTGAAATGTGGTTGTTAATTCACATCTGCCTAAACCTCAGGGATTAAAGGCGTGACTATATGTATGTATGTATTTCAAATTCATAATACTCACTCGAATCTATTTCTGGCGACATGAAAATAGCAATGGTCGGCGAATAGATGGTATTTCCGGTACTGTTTCCCACAAATGTTGCAAGAGTAAGCAATATCTTTGTCTGAATGTTCATTAATGAAGTGAAGATCAAAGTCCACTCTATTCTTGAATAATTCATCGCAGTACGAGCACAGGACACCTCCGAGCATATCTACGGAGCAGTCTGTACTGATTTCAGTGCTGACGATTTCATTAGTAAGTACTTCATCAAAATGTTTTGTGAGGTGTCTTGCGGTTTCAATTTTGCTGCTGGTTGTCTCGTTGCAGATCGGAC
The DNA here is from genome assembly GCA_963662185.1 of Eilema griseolum. Lineage (NCBI taxonomy): Eukaryota > Metazoa > Arthropoda > Insecta > Lepidoptera > Erebidae > Eilema > Eilema griseolum. The sequence continues at coordinate 23,395,392 of OY759242.1, read as the reverse complement.
ATGGATACAAAATCTTGCAATGTTCGTCAATGTGCATCTCGCACATGTCCACACTTTCAATTGTCTTGGAGCATTGGTGGCAAGGGTATGGAGGCTTTTCTTTTTCTCTCTTGTGAATGTTTTGGTGTGTGTGCAGTTCACTTTTGGATGAAAATCTGGAATTCCAAAATTATATTGATTGTAAGTGAATAATAGAGATAGGGTACGTTGAAGGAGTTTGGATTAAGGTATAATCTCAATATGATCTCAGATCATTCACATGACAATTGCATAATATAGTCAAACTTGACACATAAAATGTAAGAGAATATAACTTATATGGATGGAATGGACATGATAGAATAAGTTTATTTCAGATTTTCAAACCAAAAATAATACTTGGTTTACATTACAATAAGTATATAAGTAATTACGTTGCATAAGTTTAATAATTGTGGTCCACTACTATTGCATTGGGTAAGAACTTGAAAGGATGATAGTGTGAGGAAATAATAAATAAATAAATACCAATTTCTAAGTCTGCCAGGATATTGATCTGTAATTTTTTCAGCTTTCGGTCACAATTTGATATGGGTTTCTAATCACATTACAGAATATCTTTTATGACATTTGTTATTGAGATTTTCTTAATTTTGAGCTTATTTTTACTATGAAAATTGAGAAGTCAGAAAATTAAGAAAATCGCAATTTGCAGAAATATTTTATTTTACATACAACTAAGGTGGCAGACAAGCACACAGCCCACTTGATGAAAAGTGGTTACCGTGACCAATGAACGTTTGTAACATCAGGGTGTCACACCCATGCTGCCGACCCTGTAAGAACACAGAATTTCTGTGTGGTCAGTGCAGAACACAAAATCAGTACAAGCCTTTGGTATTCCCACTGACAGCACAAAAACTCTGTCTGCCAACTAAGTGGTATAAAAAAATTTAAAAAAAAAACTCTCCAGTGAGCTCTGGCTACCCTCTCACCAAGTTTTTTTCAATTGTAATCAAAATTTTAAAGTCATTTTTGCCAAAATATTGTTAAATAGCTAATGCTCGTGGCTCCGCCCACGTAGTCAGTTATCGCGACAAAACATAACCATTATCCTTTCTCAAAGTCATTTCATCAAAATCGGTTCAGCAGTTTAATTGTGAAAACATAACATACAGACAGACAGTATGTTTGCATTTATTATTTTAGTACCTATGGAATGACTTACGGTCGGCGCACATTACCGGCATCAGCAAGGAAAGAATCCTTCAGAATCCGTCGACACTGTCGGAAACTGCACTTTGGCATGCTGCAAGATCCCTAGAGAATGGAGGGAATCAATAGGGAATCCGAAGGATCCTTTTTCTTGCCAATGCCGAAAATGTGCGCCGGCCCTTACTGCTACCACAAATCCCACAGCATAAATATTGTGCCTATAGTGGTATGCATAAGTTAAAGAATACTTACTCTTTGTGACATGAAGCACACTTGAAGAAATGTACAGTATTTATATGAGTGTTCAATATGGACTGTTTAGAAAACTGTTTGTTGCATTGTTCACATCTGTAATAGAAGATGTCCATTGTTACATCAAAAAATAACATAAAAGATTAAGTGAAGAATTTATTAGGCCTCTTAATATCTAGGCCAGCCACTGCACTCAGTCAGGGTGCAGGGGAAATGTTTTATAGGACCACTTTACACCCCGGAAGACCTGAACGGCGTGTGGTTTTAGTCGGGTCGAGTCCGACATAACCGCTATCGCCGGGCGGCAGAGGATTGCATAGTATTAGGTGATTCGAACCCACAATCTTTCCCTTACAGGGGGAATGCTCTGACCACTGAGCCATTGAACTTCGCCTGAAGCCATCCAAATCTTCCTATGAATATCCATATTGCGGCTCAAATTTTTTTCTATCTGAATCGATTTGAATACTTAGCATACTAAATGCATTAAAATTATTTAATATTTATTAATTCAAATGTGGTATTTCATTTAACAGAGGATAAGTTAATATTTTATATTTTAATTTTTTGTATTAAAATTATTTTCAAAGATTTTTCATGTTAGTGATCAGTAAATTTTAATTCATTAATTAACAGACGTTTGTGCTTGACTGTACATAATATATAACCATTATTGTAGAAATTTTAACCATTAAAATAAATGTGAACATAAGATGGCTGTTTTTAATCAATCACATCAGAATGGTTGTACCAATCTGAATAAATATTGCCTTAGAGACGTCAGGAATAGGTTTCTGTGAATCATGCATAACAGCTGATATTTGGTAAACAAAACCTGACTTGTCCTAATAAGTTTTTTTTAAGAAATAATAGAACAGGATGATTAAAAATAATGGTACAATAATTGCGGCATGCTACAATGGCCGTTTTGACATGACTGGTGTATTTGTTATTGGTTTTCTCTTTTTTGGTGTGTGAAGGTTATTTTCTTCGGTGCCAGTCTCGCCTATTTTTTTAAAATTATTCATCTAACAGTTCGTTGTCCAATATTAAGTGCACCAAAAGAGAAAACAAGCAAAACCAGTTGTGTCAAAACGGCCATCATAGCGTGCCGCAACCAAATATAGTAACCAATTAGTCTAGTCTACTCTAGAATCTAGTCAAAAAAGTCTTAATTTTCCACATCCCAGACAAATTTCAGAGGTACAATGCAGGTTTTTTGTCTGATGCTTTGCTGTAAGTGATATCTAAAGATCAGTGTTAGAGCACCCCAAATCCTATTTCTTGCTGCACTATTTGAGACAGGACTATTGGATGACAAAATAATAATACCTCCGGCTTCAAGGATGTTAATCAGACTGTGTGGCCTACATCCTTGAGGTACTTACTGAGGTACCGGTATTGACTTTAAGTAGTAGTAATGACCCTGTAGGAATTTTAATGAGTAGTAAGAAATGTAAAAGTAAGATTTGGTTGTACAGTGTATGGTGCCGGAAAGAAACACTGTACACTTAGTACACTACAAAAAAAATATTTGAAGCGTTAAGGTCTTTCTTATCAGGTGTTGAAATGAAGTTCTATTGATATATTACTTACTTGAACCTGTCCTTAGCGACATGTGCCTGGTAGCAGTGATTGCGGAAGTTTTTGTATGGGGCTATCTCCCTGCGACACACTACGCAAGTGTACACTATGGCTGAAGGAATCCTATTGTGCTGCTCAATGTAGTGACGGTCGAACTCTTTCTTATTTCCAAATGTAGAATGACATATGTTGCAGAAGATGCCGCCGATCACGTCGATGGCAGTCGGCTTGGGGCAGCCAGATAGCAGCTGCTCTAACTCCGCCAACCACTCCCCGCCGTTCTCGTCTAACTGAATGGGTGAGTCCATCACTACGTCTGAGCTAAGTATGATCCATCTATTACGTTTACATCTGTGTCAAATGCCTATTGAGAGCGCTGCTATTGCAAACATCGTATTGAAATTTAACTTGCGGCTACATGTTTGAACTGTATATTGCCTGAAAAAAATGTCGGCATTAGCGATCGCCATGACCTTGGCTATTGTAAAAAATTGCTCTTATTAGCTTTCGCACAAATGCGAATGAGATGGTAATGATTAAGTATTCATGTTGTACGTACTATTCCTCCGCGTCTCTCTTTAGTGATATATTCTAGGTTGTTCAGCCATTAGTAGAAAGTAATCGCATAACTTCTTAACAATGAAATTAACATGTATTATTCACAAATCTTAATAGAAACTAATAAATGTGCATTGGACAAAAGCCCCACACTACATTTTATATTGTAACAGCAGAAATAAATGATAAACTTTAATAAAAACGCAACGCCGGATAACAAACAACGCCAAGAAAACGTGTGGATTTTGATAATTAGAAACGTTCCTTAGCTCTAATTATGTTTGATATTAAGCACGATTACAGGATAGCGGTATTATACGCTACATCGAATCAAATGAAACAAAGTATTTATGCTGAAAATATAGCAAAGGTAAATTCTGGAACACAGAGGAAAGAAATGTACGACAGACTGATAAAAAAATCAATGAAAGGTGAGTTTCTGTTAAAAAAAATATCTCAAATAATACGGAACTCGAAAATTGTGTTAGATATTTTTTTATTGTTTTCATTTTTATATTTTTAACAGATTATCTTACAGCACCACAATAATAATGTACAGATAAATTCAATTTGTAAATTTTGAAATAGATCATTTCTTCAGATATAGAGGTCTGTGTTTATATCATACTTAGTCGATTTAACTCGATCCGCCCACCGAATATTTCAAAGAATACAAAGAGAAAGAATATTTGAAAGGAGTTAAATTAATAGTGGTCGTAGAGTCAGCGCCAGAAAATAAGACCCGCCATTCTTAGTCATACTGTGTGTTGATTGGTTCAGGCAAGTCATGCATGACTGTTTTGGCTAAAGTTTTCACTCCTTTTTCACAAAAATGTAGCTTTGTGATGCCTTGAATAAGACACGCTCCATCAAATCATTGCTGACGCAGGATGGCAGGATTATGACCACATAGTACGTTTCCGAACACTTGAGCAGGAGGTCACTTTATAGGAATCGTATTAGGATAATATTTTGTCTTACAGCGATATTTACACGAAATTAGAATCTTCTTAGTACATGAATTGTTATAATTCTGCTTGTCTGAATGACCATTTTACGAATTATATAGAAATCTATTAAGATCTATTGGATATTCAAAAAGTTACTAGTTTTGAACAGAATCGCTCAATGTGACCTTTTTAGACCCGCAGCTTCTTTAGAACTGTGAACGTACCCTGTATCAATAAAGAGACTCCTCTTTGATGTCGCTATTACGCTGATTTTATTCATTGTATTATCCATTGTTGCATCTATTAATCCATATTTTAAAAACAATCATCTAGGTGTTTCACATGATTATATTCTAACGTTCTAGCGTTGGGAAAGCGTGAATATAAGTTTTTAAGTTCTGTGGTGCAACTATATTCAAATGTGAACAAAAATATGTGGTAACAATCAAAAGTTGATAAGTCAACACTACAATGACTACAACTATAATACTATTGTATATGTAACTACATTTACGACAGCCCTGCCGTGTCCAAAGAACTTATTTCATGGCGCGTACTCTAGTAAATTGCTAATCTTACTCTGTGTCTACGTTGTTGGTACAAGTTGGTACAGATACGGTTGTTGCCATTTAAGAAAAAGCATTAAAGAGAAAAAAACATAGCGAGTTTTCGTCGTTTTGTCAAATAAAATTGGTTTACCTATTTTTGTTGTCAATCGGTAGATTACACATTTCCAGTATTCGTAATAAAATATATTACTGATAACGCCATAAATGGTGTATAAAAACTTTAATTCGAATACTGAACCTCCAGTTTTATGCCCAGTAAATTTACAAGTTACTGAAAGCAATTGAAAATAAAATATAGACAGCTTCAACAACAAACAAATGCGAATTTTTAATTTGCGACAAAGATTGTAAGTTTCGTGTTATTTCTATACGTTTCGTATATTTTTATTTCCGTATATTTTGGTTATTATTGATTGTTAAATATGTACAGTGTTCACAGGTAAAGGTAATATGTAATTACATACGTAACTATGTATTTATTTTTGTATATACTTAAAAAAATAATACTTACATTATTGCTTTGCCTGCATGAAGCGATAGAATTTGTGTAACTCATGGCGTTTCCAAGTGTATCCCGCGGTATTGTTTTGCAATAAATGTCAAACAAATCTTTTGGCGTTTTGCCAACAGTATTCTCAAAATAGTTCACGCTGCCGTGACGATATATTCCACTCCCATTTTACCAAATTAACGCAATATTTGTTATGGATCGACAACACACTACAACAGCCAGTTTCCATGGCTCTATGAGGAGCAGGGACTCGTCATCTACACTGGGTAGTGATCCAAGGGAAAAAATAAAAGACTGTTTTAGGAAATTCATCGCGTTTATGTTTACACAAGTGGGTGTCGGCGCTCTTGTTGTTTGTTACGCGATCCTTGGGGCTGCAGGGTTCATGCACATCGAAAAGGACAACCCAGATGAACAGCTGGAAGAAGTGAGGAGACTCAGACATAACTGTGCTGAAGCTTTGTGGAACATCACCGTTAATGTTAATGTGTTTAACGAGACAATTTGGGTCTCAAATGTTAATGAAGTATTAAGATTGTTTCAAAATAATATGACTGCTGCTATACAAACAGGCTACAATGGCAGGACAGCGGAAGATATCTGGTCGTTCCCTGCTGCTCTAATGTACTCTCTATCAGTGTTCACTATGATAGGATACGGTAATGTTGTGCCTAAGACTGTGTGGGGTAAAATTGGCACTATAGCGTATGCATGTTTTGGTATACCAATATATATTTTGTACTTCTGTAATATGGGCAAAGTGCTGGCGAAGACTTTCAAATGGTTGTACATTACTGCTCATGAGTGCAGCAGGCGTGATGATCCAGTATTTGAAGATGGTATACAACCAATAAAAAAGAAGATTACCGTACCATCAACAGCCTGCTTATGGGTTATATCGTTTTATATCTTGACAGGAACAATAATGTTTGGAGCTTGGGAAGATTGGAACTATTTGGACTCCACATACTTCTGTGTAATAAGTTTGTGCAAGATCGGGTTCGGTGATTTTGTCCCGGGAGCAAATATTGCTGATTCGGCCGACGGTTCTCATGTGAAGCTTGTCATTAATTTTATTTATGTTCTACTGGGTATGGGGCTGGTGGCTATGTGTTATAATCTAATGTGTGAAGACGTACAGGTCAAGGTCCGAGAGTTGAAAGAAGATCTGAAGAACTGCCTCGATGACATTACGTTGAAAATCACCGTGTGCATGAATGATACAAAGTATTATCACCAGAAGCAAAGTCGGAATGCTAAATAATATTAGTGATACAGCTACATATTTGTTATTATTAAATGAATAGTGCCTTTTAATTGTAGTGACTGAATTGTAACATGGTGTTGCCAAGGGAATTAAATGCATTTAAACTATTATAAATAGACTTGTATTCCTTTACTAGCTGATGCCCATGGCTCTATTTTATTTATTATAAGGCTGAATAAAAACTTTCTAAGAAACAACCACAACAAAATCTGTTATTTATGTTTTGTGCTCATCACAAAGAAATAGACACGAATTCAGGGTTCTAGAATGTAGATAAATATAACTTATAGATGTGGCACGGTATGATTGCCACGACTGGTTTTGCTCGTTTTCTCGAACTGTTAGATGAATAACTATTGAAAAATATGGTGAGACTGGCACAGAAGAAAATAAACTTCACACACATAGATAGAGAAAACGAGCAAAACCATTTGTGTCAAAACGGCCATCATAGCGTGCCACAACTATAGATATTTTGTAAATTAATTTTTATCATACCTACGGAGAAACACACAACACCCAGACAGAAATAATATATTTGAACTGAGCCAGAATCAAACCCACAGCCTCTGACTTTACAGTCAAATACTCTACTCGTCCGTTATGTAAGCCCTGTGTGGGTAGGTAGATAATAGAGAATAATACAGCCTACATTTAAAGGCCGACTCTGGTCTCAGAGAAATAATACTGAATAACATAATGAAGACAACAGCCTCTGTAGTGTGGCGGTAGTAAACATGGCCGCTATACAGGAGGCGCGGGTTCGATCCCCGCTCAGTGCACGTATTTGTATACATCAATATGAGTATTTGCACTGTTCTGATCGTGCCTCGGAGAGCACGTTGAGATGTCATGCTATGACAACTGACGAAGTCCTATATGGGCGATCAGTCTAGGCTAGGTCTAAATTCGCTCCCAATATAACCTAACCATATATTGAAGCGGACGTCCTTGGTGTTGCACACGTCCATAGACCACGGCAAACATTTCCCATTAGGTGGTACGCGTGCTTGTTTACCACCTAAGTGACTTACGTGCAACTAAGTGCACTTGCACTGAATTCTTGAGGCGAAGTCATTGCTTGCGTCCGGGATCTACGCAAATAATGATGATGATGATCAGGTTTTTTTTTATACCACGTAGGTAGCAGACAAGCACACGGCCCACCTGATGGAAAGTGGTTACCGTGGCCTATATACGTGTGTAACACCAGAGAAGCCACACTCGCGCTGCCAACCCTGTAAGCACAGAGTCTCTGTGCCGTCAGTGTACAGGACAAAGCAGGACAAGTCTTTAGTCATCCCACTGACAGCACAAATTCTCCAGTGAGCTCTGGCTTCCCTACTCACCGCACAACACGAAGTTATTATAACCGCGGTATTCTGTAGGGCAGGAGGTACTTCCCCAGTCGGACTGCGCAATTGGGCGGAAATACCGCCGTGTCCTACCTCCTAAAATAAAAGTTTCTTACTAAAATTCCTTACTAACAAGGTTCTTACTAAAACTCCTTACTAAAAAGGTTCTTACTATAACTCCTCCTTTGCCTTGAAGTGACTATGAACTCTTTGTCCACGTAGATAAGACTCTTAATGGAAATGCTGTCGCTGCGGCTGCCTCGAGTAGCTGGTCACGACGGGCGCGTCAACGCTGTGTTATTCCAGCCAGCGCACCGCGCGCCTGGCCCGCTCGGCCCGCAGACTGTTGTCTTCTTTGGTGGAGACGTGCAGGTATGAGCGCCAAATATCTTGACAATATACTCTAGGTGTGAAGTGATTTTTAGGTCTCTTGGTAAGTGACAGCAGCTGTACGCACCAATCATAGATTACCTACATGAAAACAATTAAGGGTGTATGGACTCACGTCATTGGTTGATCAGTCCATTTGTTGGTGTTTTTTTTTATACCACTTGGTTGGCACGCACACGGCCCACCTGATGGACCTGTGCAACACCAAGGGAGTCACACTCGCGCTGCCAACCCCGTAAACACAAGAGTTTCTGTGCTGTCAGTGTAAAAGAAATAGCAGGACAAGCTTTTGGTTTTCCCACTGACAGCACAAAAACTCTCCAGTGAGCTCTGGCTGCCCTACTCACCGCCGGAAACATAACACAAGGTTATTATGGCCGCGGTATTCTGTAGGGAGGAGGTACTTCCCCAGTCGGACTGCTCAATTGGACGGAAATACCGTGGTGTCCTACCTCTTACCATTTGGTTGGTCCACACAGTGCAGTTTTTGAGTTTGTTCAAAGTAGCAATAACTACGGTGACCGCATTTTGCTTTGGTATGTCAGGAAGTCCCAACGGCCGTCGAGCACGTATGAAAATTGACCATGTTTGTTAGAAAAAATGATCCTTATGATGACACTATTGATTGATGTTATCTTTTAGCCGGTTCGATTACCGAGTTGGGCAGCGAGTGTCTGAAAATCTTTGAATGTTGATTGTGTCTTTTTGAAAATAAAGGAATTTTTCTTTTGGGTAAAATTTCCTATTTGTTTAGAGTACTTTCCCTGCGAGGAATATGTCTGCCAACCTCACCTCCGGCAACCAATAACGACCCCCATATGCCGTGCGTTTTAGTCAGTTCGAGTCCGACGTAACCTCTACCATCGTCTCTGGCGAGGAGGGGTATGGGTGGGGATTTTTCGTACGTTAAAAAAAAAAAGAGTACTTTCCCTCAAAGTAGGGTTGAAAAAATCCACCCTGTTTTGTCATCTACAGTTAAGTAGGTATATTTTTTTTATAATTTATCTTTTTTTTCTTGTAGGACTATCCGGAAGTGATGCAAGAACACCGCGATAATCGGAATTACGTAAAATGGAACTTAGAAAACACCGCTCACATTCTCGGACGTAATTTTCCTACTAAACACATATTAGTGGTGAAACCATCTAGGTAAGTGAAGAAGAAAGAAAGAAGAAAGAAAGAAAGAAAGAAAGATGTTTATTGCTATATTGAATGCTATAGTGAAAGATGCTCTTTTAGCTTGGTGGTTAAGGAGTGAGCCTTCCGATCAAGGAACCGTCATGATGTGAACCCACTCCTAATACAAGTTATTTAGACTATTTATACTGTTCGATTAAGATATAGAAAAAATTGAACCGGTCCAGGCGGGATTCGAACCCATATATAATAATAATAATAATAATAATGACGTCTTTATTGTACACCAATTACACATTACACTAGAATAAGTGATACAAGTTCCGTGGCACGTACAGATGGCGGCCTTATCGCTCTGCGGCAATTTCTTACAGGCAACCATAGGATGGAGATAAGAAAATAGGAGAAGAATATTTTAGGTGTACATAGAGAATATATAAAGAAAATAAAATAATAATAATGACAAAGAAAACACAATAGCCATAGGTAAATACAATTATACATATATAAGCATACACACTATATATATCTTAGAAAAAGTCACAATACATTAACACAAACATAGATATACTTCATTCTACCTTGTCATTCCACTCTTTCATAGTGACAGGTAGTATTCCTTGACGAGTCTTTTGAACACAGGCAAGGACTGAGCCGTATACCCGTGATCTTGAGTTCGAATCCTGAACTGCCTGAACCGGTCCAATTTTTTTTAGTTTTTCAGACAAGCACCCGGCCCACCCGGTGGAAAGTGGTTACCGTAGCCTATAGACGTATGCAACACCAGAGGCGTTCAAGAAACCTGATGCCCTTCTTGAAGTACACTATACACCAACTAAGCGCTTGAGAAAACCACAACAGCGAGAGTTAATAGTTGACGTAATGTGGGTGTTTACACACATCTGCTTACCTCTTTCGGGGATTTATAGGCATGAATATATATTTTGTAAATTCCGCAACATATATAAGTATGGCATTGTAGGTATTGATGACCGGACCCCATATAAAAGCCCTTACTATCAGCCAGAGAATACGGGGCCTGGCACATGGGGGAGTGACGCTGTTATCGCGGGTTATACGACGTGAAAGAACGTAATATTTTAACTTTTAGTTTTACTTTAAACTTCAATATAATATGTCGTTACATAAGAAATTGCCGTTTTTTTTTGATGAAATTCTATAAGGAGGTAGGACACGGCGGTATTCCGCCCGATTGAGCAGTCCGACTGGGGTAGAAATTGCCGTTTTTTTTTGATGAAATTCTATAAGGAGGTAGGACACGGCGGTATTCCGCCCGATTGAGCAGTCCGACTGGGGTAGTACCTCCGCCCTACAGAATACCGCGGTTATAATAACTTCGTGTTGTGTTCCCAGCGGTGAGTAGGGTAGCCAGAGCTCACTGGAGAATTTGTGCTGTCAGTGGGAAGACTAAAGGCTTGTCCTGCTTTGTCTTCTGCTGACGGCGCAGAAACTCTGTACTTACAGGGTTGGCAAGCGCGACTGTGACTCCTCTGGTGTTACAGACGTCCATAGGTCACTGTAACCACTTTCCATCAGGTGGGCCGTGTGCTTGTCTGCCAACTAAGTGGTATAAAAAAAAAAAAAAAAAATCGGAGGAAACCCAATTTTCAGTACTAAAATTTTTGCATTTATTTTAGGAATTATGTATGAATGAGACAACATTTAGCTAAAAAACAGCAACTTTTATTACATTTTTGAAAAGTGTGTGTTTTTTTAGACATTCTAATATTGAATGGTAATTTAACTTATTAAAATTTGCACACCTATCAAAGGTAATAAGCAGAGCACTGCACTTATTATATAAACTACTGACCAACCCTATGTACCTGTCTTATGCAAATAAACATGATTTGATTTGATTTGATTTATCATCAAAATCAAATTTAGGAAGTACTGTTTTTGAAGATCGAATTTAATTTATCATGCGGCCAATAAAAACAAAATTTAATACAGAGTTGTAAAATCTTGAAATCAACTTTCAAACAAAATATAAATAATGGAAATAGCTATTAAATTACAGGAATAACGAAATCATGAATCTGTAAGAAAATTTCGGCAATTTCTTAGGTAAAGACCTATTATATAATACTGAAAAGTTTGTTTGGTTAAATGCGCTATTCTCAGGAACTTCTTCTTCTTCATCTTAGCGTTAATCCCAGTCGCATCTGAAGCTTTAACCTCGGAGTCTGGGGTCCGCTTTACCAGACTACTGACCTACAATATGGGGTTCTTCAAGAGGGGCATCAGAAGGTTTCTTCATGGTCGGCAGCGCGACTGTGGCACCCCTGGTGTTGCATACGTCCATAGGCCACGGTAACCGCTTCCCGTCAGGTGGGCCGTGTGCTTGTCTGCTAACTAAGTGGTATAAAAATAAAAAAATTGACGATTGATTTTTGTGGTGAATTATCGGAAGACTATATAAGCCATACAAGGGAGTGGATCAGTAATTAAAAAATCCGTTAGATTTAAACATAACATAAACTCACGCCTATATCCCCGAAGGCGTAGGCATAGGTGCCAGCACCCACAATTCGCCAGTTTATGTTTAGGTCCCGTTGTAATAGGTGGCGAGCCTATTGCCGTTAACCGGGCACTTATAAACCTGCGATAAATACACACAACTTCGAAAAGTCATTGGTGTGAGCCATGGTAAACCTGGGATCAGACCCTAGACCTCGTCTCAGCAGTCCGTTAGATTTCTATACATTTATTTGGAAATTCATAAAATGTGAGCATAGATTTTCAAACAATAGCTAGTCTATAATAAATATTTTTTTTAATTCTAGGGTAGAATACAAAAGCTTTAGTTGCTACGACAACTTCGTGCCAAGCAACAATGCGGGCGTACCGGAGCACACTCCTACACACAATGCACTGCATCACTTAGAAAAGTAAGTCTTTAATGCTGGTATTGCTTTTTTTTTCAAAATACATACATATTATACTTAGAAACACCCAGACCAATGCAAATATACATATTCACGCATACAAATATGGGCCTCGTCGTAGCAGTCGAATGCTTTACCGCTACGCCACAGATTTGAAATTTTGCACGCTTATATCAAGGATTGCTAGCGGGTTTGAGTCCCGGCTGAGCAATCCAAACGGTTAATTACTATATTCAATACATACCTTTGATTTGCCTGATGTTTTGACCAGGTTACACTGGCCTGTGACCACGGCCGGTCTATGATATACAATAATGTTAACGGGAACTAACGCGATCGTGGTATACGTACATACATAAACACCTCAACAAAGTCTAGGGAACAAGATGACCCCAATTATTTTTTTTCGTGTAAATCTTGTTTTGCAAATAACTGGCAGCAAATAAATAAAAATAGAATAAAGTAGATTACAGAGTTGTTCGAAATTTAAAAATAAATTTAAATAAGTAATGATTTTCGAATATGGAGGGAACACTTTTAAAAGTGTTTGATTGTGCAGTTTCTCTGAGGCAAAATAAAAATTATTTTTTTTGATTGTAAATCAATCAATAATACGTCTTTTACGTATGGTTTGTGCATTTTTGTGACTGTAGTCATCATGTCACGTCGTCATTTAAGTCGCGAAGAGATGTTAAGGGCTGTTGGTATGCTGCAAGTTGGACGAACTCAACGCGACGTAGCGGATGCTGTCAACACCCAACCAAGCGTAATTTGCAGATTATGGGCACGCTACAGGTCTACAGGGGATGTTGCCGAACGTTACAGGGGACGAAATAGGGTTACTACCCCGCGACAAGATCGTTTCTTGCAAAATTCCACAAGGCGGCAACCCACGATTAGTGCTCGTCAGTTGGTCGCAGGCCTCCAGTCTCAGCATCAAGTGGTTATTAGCGATCAAACTGTCAGAACAAGACTACACGAAGCCAATCTTTATGCTCGCAGACCGCTTAGGGTTCCAGCTCTTCGACGTGGAAATCGAGGTCGTCGCTTATTGTGGGCTAACGCACATTTACAGTGGACCGACCATCAATGGGCACGGGTTCTGTTTTCAGACGAATCTTGCTTCGGTTTTCATCCTGATTCGAGAAGAGTGCGTATATGGCGAGTTCCTGGACGTTGGAGTCGTCTCCAAAATCCGCAAGAAGTTCATCCTTACCAAGGCGGAACAATCATGGTATGGGCTGGAATTCGCCTTGGTGGAAGGACCGACCTCGTTTGGATACGGGGCAATTTGATAGCAAACCAATACATTCAGGAGGTTATACACCCAATGGTAATCCCTCATCGACAGCAGTTCGGTCAAGATTTTATGTTCATGCAAGATAATGCACGGTCACACACCGCGAGGGTAGTGGTCAATGCGTTAAGCGAGCACAATATGACGACGTTGGAATGGCCTGCTCAGTCTGCCGACCTCAATCCCATAGAGCATGCCTGGGATTTGCTTGGGAGAAGAGCTTTCAGTGATTCTTTGGAAAATCTGAACACTGAAGAACAACTTTTTTTACACCTTCGCAGTGTATGGAGCCATATTCCACAGACGATGATTGACAATCTCATACTAAGTATGCCACGCCGTTGTCGAGCTGTTGCTAATGCTTTAGGAGGTCCTACAGATTATTAAAAACGTTTAAAGTACGGTTAATTACTGTATTTCTTACTACCTCGTTATTTTTGTGCCTAATCATAGAAGGTTGTAATACTCAATATTGGCACTATCCAATTCTTTCTTAAAAAAAAAAAAAATTTGGTAAGAAAATGTTTTTACTAAAATTAAAATTAAAAACGGTATAAAAATACCCTTCTATTGATATAAAACACTCACTATTACAAGAAAGGGTTTTTAAATAAAAACTAGAAATGTCCTTGTTCCCTAGACTTTGTTGATGTGTGGTGGCGCGATTCTCATGCCACCTGAGCTAGTGGACTGTATTTTGCGGGGGTGAAGCTAAATGTTTCATATGACACTTTACGCAACAAACAAGATAGATGATCGGGTTGCCGCGGAGGTGGTTTAGGCAGTGAATGCAACCCAAGAAATTAGGAGAGGATGCACTAACCTTTATGACGCCACGTGCTGTCGGAGCCGGTGCACCGGTCTTCTCTTCCTGGCTCAGAAGCTGCTGCCCACATCACTAAATCACTTGAGGGACACACGAGAGGCACAATCCGATCGGTAAAGGTCTATGAAAGCGGTTAAAATCCAACAAACATTATTAATTTCTGAGAGTCGCGCGCGCTGCCGCCATTGCTGATTCTAGTTCAAACGGAAGTCAAGATGCGGCTATTTCAACCATTGGCGGGGCGAAAACTATTGTTATCTCACTTTAGAGGTAGTGCGGGAGGGAGATGGGTATAGGGAGCGTGTGTTCAGTGTCAACCAATTGAGAGACGATTTGAATTTACTACTACTGGCGCAACCAATGTGTGTATCTTTGGTTTGCCTGACCTTCGACCAGGGTACACCGCCCGTGGTCACAGGCTGTATTAAAAAAAATACTTAAGTCTATGTTACGTTTAATTTTAGACTACTGCAAGAGGTGACGCGCATGGTCAAGTCTTGGCCAAACGGCGATATGATAGAGTACATGTCGGGCCCGCCAGAAGTCATTGACATAGAAGATTTGCATGTGAGTATTTTGTTAATAAACCTACTAATTATAAAAGTTATTCAATTGTGTCTATGGAACCTGAGACGACGTGAGGTTCTTTTTTAAATAAATAAAACATTTTTCGCAATACATATTTGTAATATACAATTAGAGTTCACTTCATCTATGATGTACAAGTTTTTCTATGTGGGAGACTGGCGCCTAAAGTAGGAAGAATCCTGTATTTTAGGCCACCAGTACCCCCAGCACGAAAAACTAACGTAATCTTATCGTAAACGTTTCGAGAGAATGAAGCATTGCGATTGGCCGTCTGCCTACTGTGAACCTGTTTGTGTGTGAAGCTGGCCAATCGCAATGCTCCTTTCGTTTACGATACGATATTATCTCGTTACGTTTACGATACGATAACGATATCTTTTCGTGGTAGAGGCACACACCCATTAGGCTTGTATACTCCATTCGGTTAGGTACTTACTGTAAACAATCTTGATCTGTCTTTTTTAATATGTTTTATTAAATAAATTATTAAAAAATAAAAATCCGACTGCTGTCTAACTGATCGAAACAAGTTTGATAGCAAGCGGTACCCATGTAACAGTCGTGCGAGGGATATGCCTGTCAATGTCACCTTCGGCAACCAAAACGACCCACAGGCGGCGTGCGTTTTAGTCGGTTCGAGTCCGACATAACCTCTTCCACCGGCTCCGGTGGGGAGGTAGCCGTGGGGATTTTGCGCACGTAAAAAAAACCCATGTAACAGTCATAAACCGAAAGAAAATTCGATCTTTTATACAGCAGTCGGGTTTTTATTTTTTTTATACAAACTTTTTAGTTATGATATAACACATATACTTATACTTGTAATCTCCTTTTAATTCCCTTAATTTTGACACCCTGCTCCATAAATTTGAAAGAAATTTCCGGTCGGTTTTGTTATATAACTTTTGTTTAAATTTATGCATCCGCCCAATCAATAACTGGCTAATTATTAAACAATAATACTTGTTTATTATGTACAAATTTCTAGCCATAGGTCTTACTTTTTGGATGTTTATAAATAAAACCTGATTTGACTAATAGTCACCGGCAAACTTCTTGACAATGTACTCTAGCTACCGTAAAACGTGGTGAATAGAGATCAATGGGTGAAAAAGGGTCGCTAGATATTTTTAAGGGTTGTGTCCAATTTTTTATTATTATCGTAAACTGTACATTTTACAATAGTATAATGAACTGTGAAAGTGAAACTTTCTCATAACAAATAGTTTTAAAGATATTTGATTTTAAAAATTCAATTTCTCGAACCGCCCGAAAACGCTCCATATAAAATCGTGGCACGTGGTGACGTCACAGCGCACTGGCGCGTAGTGAAAATGTATGGAGTGCAAGAGAATATCGAATTTATTTCAGTCTACGATGCGTTTACACGTTTAATAAGATTGATTTGAAATTTAATAAGGAATTGAAAATGTTGTAAATTTTGCTTTATTTCAATTGTTTATATTTTGACCCATATTGGGAATTAAAAATAATGAAAAGTCATAATTTCAGTTTAGTTAGGCAATATCTTAGTTTACTATGCATATTTTTAGATAAAATAGTAAGACATTAAGTAGTATTCACGAAGTTTACCCGGCACTTATAATAGTTATGTACCTAATGCAACGTCTAATGGCTATGGCACGTTCAGAACGCGGGCGTCCGCCCCCCGGAGCAGCGCGAGGCAAGGGCCAACGGCGCGGCGAGCTCGCGCACCTACCCCGAGCCGTGAGTAGGTTTAGTTCCAATGGATGTTGTCGGAGCATCACTCTATCTTCATTGTAGCATCATATTTACATCTACCCTCATTTTTATGTCTACCGTCAGTTTTGCAATTTTATAACCCTTCGTTTACACCTAAGTATAAAACATGTATTTGACAAGCTGCAATATGTCACAGGCTACAGTGTGAACGCAAATGTGTTTTATACTTGTTTACAACTTATTGGCTACGTGAACGGTAAAGTATCTGAGATACATATATAAAATGGTTTACTAATGTTTGGCAAAAAACGTTCCCCAAAGTGTCACATGCCAAAGTATGTTTCCCAAATTTTCATTTGGCTAAAAAAATTTAGCAAAACAACTTTTCGCTTTACAGTTAGCAATACTATTTTTGGCAATTTATTGTTTAACAAATAATTACATGGCAATATTTCATTTTACCAAGTATTAGGTAGTCAAATATGGTTTGGCATAACATATGAACAAATAATTTACAGGTAAGAACTTCTATAATAATTATATTGCTATTATACAAATCAATTACGAACGAACTTACTTTTGGAATATATTTTTTTTACAAAATAAAGCATTTGCTTAATGTATATTTGACTTAAATAAAAATTGACCAAGTTTTTACTTGGTAAATTTTTAGCTGCTAAATGAATATTTCACGAAGTGATTAAAATGCGAAATATAAATTTGCTAAAGATTCTTTTGGGAAATGAAACTATGCGATAAGTTTTTTGGGAAGTGAAATTTGACGAAACATATTTTGTCAAACGGCAGGATCGCATATAAAACAAGTATTGTGTTTTGCTACAAGTCTTCAACAAGTTTTTTATAAATAAGTTTACAACTTGTTACGTGGTGTAAACGAGGGGTAAGCATACAGTGTTGAGCACAGCGCTGCGACAGCCCTGATAAAGACTGTTATTGGTCGAACTGCGTGACGTCACTAGAGATCGACCAATGACAATGTCTACTAAGGATATCGCAGCGCTGTGGTCGACACTGTATGCTTAGAGAATTGCACAGGTGGTTTATATCTAACTTTTACATTTACCCTCATACGTGGATATATTTACATCTACCCTCATAGCTTAGATCTGCACTCAAATTAATATTTACACTTAGTTTTACATCTACCCTCACATTTTATATCTAGCCTCACGTCTATTTGTAGCTTCACTTTTATATCTACCCTCACCTTCTTCTTCTTTCATATTTTTTTGCAAGTTCAGTATCTTGATTCTATGTCGTTCTTGAGTTCATATTTCGGCAGTAGTTTATTTAAAAATATTGTTAAAAGTAAATTGTGCCAGAAAGGCTATTATAAAATCCAACAATACTTGGATGATAATCATGCTTGGAAATGAGCTGTTCGCTCAACTATGCTACTCAAGTAAATTTTTGTATTTAGATTAAGTGTATGTTTGTAAATAGACCAAAAAAAAAGAAAAGCCCGCTGAGTTTCTTGCCGGAGTCTTCTCAGGTCGGGGCTGCGTTTCGAAACATTTCTGTGATCCATTTACTAAACTGATAATCAGGTTCCTTTTTTGTTGACGTTTTGTAAGTTCCTATATAATGGTCTATACAGAATAAATGATTTTTGACTTTGACTTTTTAATTACCTTGTAGTTACTTTAATTATAACGACCATAGAAGAAAATCTTACCCTCATAGCATAGATCTGCACTCGGATTAATATTTACACTTAGTTTTACATCTACCCTCACATTTTAATATCTAGCCTCACGTTTATTTGTAGCTTCACTTTTATATCTACCCTCACATTTATATCAGCCTTCTTTCATATTTTCTGCAAGTTCAGTATCTTGATCTATCTCGTGCTTGAACTCATATTTCAGCAGTTTCTTTTTAATTCACTTGGGAGTTACTATAATTATAACGACCATAGAAGAAAATCTTGCCGTCATAACATAGATCTGCACTCGGATTAATATTTACACTTAGTTTTACATCTACCCTCACATATTAATATCTAGCCTCACGTTTATTTGTAGCTTCACTTTTATATCTACCCTCACATTTATATCAACCTTCTTTCTTATTTTCTGCAAGTTTAATATCTTGCTTCTATGTCGTTCTTCAGTTCATATTTCAGTAGTTTATTTTTTAATTCGCTTGGAGTTACTATACTAATAATAACCATAGAATAAAATCTTTCTTTTTCATATTTCGGTATTAGTTAGCCTTTTTTATTGACTCACATTACTATATAGTAACTATGAAATAAATTTTAGAATCTAGAACCAGATCATCATAATATTAATATGTATATTGAATTACGTAATATTCCCTCTATAGGAAACGAGGCGTAAGAAGACACCGTAGATCAACTCGTCAATACGGGTAAAACTTTGATAGATCTTGATTGCGCTGTCAGTGGGAAGACTGAAGGGTTGTCCTAATTGTGTCTTCTGCACTGACGGCACAGAAGCTCTGTATTCTTACCGAGTCGGCAGCACAAATGTGCTGCCTAATGTGATCCCTAGTGTTACACACGTTCATAGGTCACGGTAACCACTTTCCATCAGGTAGGCCGTATGCTTGTCTACCACGTTGTAACAATTTTTAAGTAGGTACATTGACATCGAGGTATAAATTGGAAAAAAAATGTTTATTTTTTTTATCACTTAGGTGACAGACAAGCACACGGCCCCCTTGATGGAAAGTGGTCACCGTGGCCTACGGACGCGTACAAAACCAAGAGTCACACTCCCGCTGCCAACCCTGCAAGCATTGAGAGTTTCTGTGCAGTCAGTGTAAAAGACAAAGCAGGACAAGCTTTTTGTCTTTTCACTGACAGCACAAAAACCCTCCATAAACTCTGGCTACCCTACTCACCGCCGAGAACACAACACGAAGTTCTTATGGCCGTGGTATTCTGTAGGGCGGAGGTTCTTCCCCAGTCGGACTGCTCAATTGGACGGAATATATATTATACAGTCGTGTCCTACCTCCTCGAATATTATTACGAGAATGAGGAGATCTACTACTTATTTATCCCGATAGGTGGCGCATTATCGCTGGTGTTGTATTGCTGTCAAATTTGATAGAAATTATCAGTAAATAAAGGAAAAAGTCCTCTGTGTAATAAATAATGAGCCTGTGTAGTGCATTTCAGTGTAAAATGAAGGTACTTATCGTTTCCTTACTAATAACCAAAGACGGATGTTGTAGATTAAAGCTCTGCGCATCAAGAACTGCATACCAAATTCGTCTGCTATTTCATTTCAAACCTGATGATTTTTATATAGGGAAACACTTCTCTTCTTAAACTCTTCTGTTGATAAATTCACAAACAAAATTATATACTTTCAATCCAAATGTCAACGACAAGATTGACAAGCACCTCTGAAGTAAGAAACAGGATTATAGACTCTAAGACAAGCACCAGCGGAGGTGCTGCCATCTGAGATTAGTTTTGCCTGTGCGATCACGATGCTATGGAATAAAAAGGCAAATGCCTTTTTATTTCATTGCATCGTGATCGTTATTGACTTTGGGAGTTTGAGATTAGTTCCAGACTGGAATTTTTAGGAGTATTGCCTTCTGATTACTCATAAACCCTCAGCTTATTTTCTTTAACCCATAAACCATTTTGGAGAATATGTTTTCAATGTTTCAGCATTCTGGATCCATTATGGTGGCGCGATAAACTGGCTCTGGACGAAGGTCAGCTGACCCTGGTGGGCTTCAGCAAGGGCTGCGTGGTCCTCAACCAGCTGATATACGAGTTTCACTATACCAAGACTTTGACGCCTGGAGACGCACATATGATGAGGTGAGGATGTTTACAAGGTTATAATGTGATATAGTTTTTTTTATATATAATACTATTATATCAACATAACATTTTGTTCCAGTTATATTTTCTTCTGTATATGTATGCTCGCCAGCTCGTCTCTCATTCATGTCTCGCCAGCTCGTCACCTATATTCGTGTCTCATTCA
Source organism: Eilema griseolum (assembly GCA_963662185.1). Taxonomy (NCBI): domain Eukaryota; kingdom Metazoa; phylum Arthropoda; class Insecta; order Lepidoptera; family Erebidae; genus Eilema; species Eilema griseolum. Next base: position 23,374,303 of record OY759242.1, on the reverse strand, counting down.
TTGCCGGCGATAGGACTACTGCCTTAACCATAATAGATTGGCTACTGATTCTGTCCAATCTATTCCAGATTTATGGAGCGTATAGTGGATATGTACTGGCTAGACGGAGGCCACGCCGGCGGCAAGAACACCTGGATCACTTCCCGCAGTCTTCTTGAGACGCTCACGAGGCTCAGTAAGTATATTATGCATGAAAGGTTTATTGACAGTAGAAAATGTTTGTAAATTGTTTGAAGACAGAAGCAGATGGCAGGTTTTTCTTCTCCTACCCCAGAGAGAAAATGTCATGCGTATGAAAGTATGTGATGTACAAACAGACACAGGTAGGACCCGACGGTATTTCCGTCCAATTGAGCAGTGCAACTGGGGAGCACATCGGCCCTACAAAATACCGCGGCCATAATAACCTTTTGTTGTGTTCCCGGCGGTGAGTAGGGTAGCCAGAACTCACTGGAAAGTTCTTGTATTGTCAGTGGGAAGACCAAAGGCTTCTCCTGCTTTATCTTCTACATTGACGGCACAGAAACTCTCTGTGCTTAAAGGGTCGGCAGTGCAATTGTGACTCCTCTAGCGTTGCATGCGCCCGTGGACCATGACGGCCTTTGTGGCGTAGCGGTAGAACAATCGACTGCCAAGCAGGGGTCGCGGGTTCGATTCCCGCTCAGTGCAAATATTTGTATGCATGAATATGTATATTTGCATTGGTCTGGGTGTTTCTATCTATGATATGTATGTATTTACAACAAAAAAAAGAGTATTTAAGTATGTTTATCCGCATTCTAGATTCCATAACACAAGCTAGTTAAGCTATGCTTACCGTGGGTCTAGATAGCGTTGTGTAGAATGTTGTAGAATATTAAAAAAGAAAAAACATTCGCTCGCAATCGTTACGGCTAGCATTTATCCAGAAATAAAATAGGGCCACCGAAGCACACAATTCGCCTGACGGCCTCATTTAGCCTATCGCAGTCCACTGCTGGACATAGACCTCTCCCAATGTGCGCTATTGCTCCCGTTCCCTCCACCTTCCGCATCTATTCTGTGCCAGCCAACTTTTACTTACTATAGCGTGGCATGGCGGGGGACGAGGTAAGGAAAGAGAAAGAAAGAATATGAGACGAGAGCGAGCGAGGTAGCGCCGTGAGCGTTGGCGGTAGATTGTCCAAATCTGACGTTCGATTGGTCGATACTCCGTCCGTCTCGCCGCACACATACCCTAGGCGCGGTACCACGGTTACGGTCAAGCTTTAGTCAAATATTACCATAATGCAATACTCAACGGTCAGAGTACTAGCGGAAGGCTTATTTCTGCTTGCAACTATTACCCTGCAATAAACTGCTACATGTTGAGAGAGTTATTGTCGCTCTTGTATGGAAGTGATGTATCTGTTAAGTAGTAACTATTATCTAATCTGTGTTACCATTTTAGTATAATATTTACTATTGTTGCCAGATGTGAATATCTACATCCACGTTAGCCCGTACCAGGTGCAAGACGAGGGCCGGCCGTGGATCGGCCGCGAGGAGAGAGCCTTCACTAACCTGCTGAAGAAACTCGGCGCTAAGGTAACATGTTAAACTATAACATTTTTAAAGTAGTCGTGTCTATACATTGGTGACATGGGCAGTCAATTTATGGAATTAGTATAAATATAAATATTGGAATTCTTACCTCTGGAGCCGTTCAAGAATCACATAAGCAGTACATTTATTTAACTCCCCCTCTCTCTTGTCAGCAAAAGTAAGCCAAAATCTACCCCCTCTCCCCCCCCCCCCCTATGCTTACGTAAACATGGATATTTCTTTTCTTTTTTTTTATTCTTTTAATAAATGCTATATTATGTGTGAAAAAGTAAATAACTACTGCTTACGTAATCATTATCTAGACCTCCCCACCCCCATGTCATCAAAAAGACCCCCCCCCCCTCCGCTCTTTACTGCTTACGTAATAATTGAACGGTCCCTTTTTGCTCGAAATAGACGTAAAAACTACTGATCAGATTTTGATGCAGATTTTTTTTTGTTAAAAAGTCCTTGGTCAAACTTACAATCTGCCGTATGTTCGATGCCAATCAGTTTAGTAGAAGCGGAGATAAGACCAAAAATCTCGATAACTGACATCCACGCGGGTGAAACCATGGACATTGGCTAGTAACATTTGTATTCACTTTCCCTGGGACTTTCTAAAAGTCAATACTATACATACATACATACATAAAATCACGCCTGTCTCCCACAGGGGTAGGCAGAGATCACGGATCTCCATTTGCTACGATCCTGACATACTACTCTCGCTTCATTCACTCTCATTACATTCTTCATGCATGCTCGTCGGTTTAGAGTACTCCTGACCTGCCCCTTTTCTAAAACTTCCCCGATTTGGTCCAGGTATGTGCGCCTAGGTCTTCCCCTTCCGACGTTACCATCCACACTCGCCTCATACACGTGTTTTGTTAGTCTTTTTTCATTCATTCTCTCAACACGACCAAACCATCTCAACATTCCTCTCTCAATTCTCATCACTACATCTTCTATCACTCCACATCGTTCTCTTATCACGCTATTTCTCACTCTATCTTTCAAGGTCAAGCCACACATACTTTTATTTAGAAACTCTGTGTGTCGTGGGTCACTGGTGTATAATAAAATTACTATATTTGAATCCCCAGGTGAAGCGCTACCTCCACTCACACAACCCGGGCTTGGCCCACTCACTCCACATGCATTTCGAGGTGTTGGCCGACTTCAAACGCTTGCAGGACAACACGCCCGTCAGCCTGCCTGACTCGTCGGACGAAGAACAGTAGGCTTTAGACTTGGTCCGGACATCGTAATATCGATTTAAATTGTAAAAATTATACATCTTTTGATGATGAAAGCTCATAAAGTGTGTGAAGATATGTGGTCAAGACAGGTTTTAGTTTGTATTGTTATCGTTATAAATGTAACATGAATGTATTATATTACTTTTACGGAATCGGATCACCGACTATAATGCCATCTAGTTTGTATCTTGTTGAACTGATTTCCCGACGAGCGTAATGAAAGTTATTGACGATAACTGATAACCAATGGTCAGAGTCGTTGTAACACGAAGCGATTGCTTTGATCATCGTATGTCACTGAACGATAGCATGATCAAAAATAGGTACTGATATTGAGTAGATGATTCATATACATGCGATGTAATCACTGATTCACGTAATCAATCACAAATGAGCAATCGCATTCGGATGATGATCAATCACAAATGAGCAATCGCGAACGCACATTCATTAACCACAAATGAGTAATCTCGATCGCACGATGATCAATCACAAATGAGCAATCGCGTTCACACGATGATCAATCACAAATAAGTAATCGCATTCACACGATGATCAATCCATAATAAGCTATTGTGTTTTGTGTTCCATTACAACGACTAAAATATTGTACATTCTAATGTATAACTGTAATGTGTAACTAAAGTTTTCATAAGCGCGGTGAAGATTATTAAGAGTTAAAGAGTGCCAATTATACCGTCTAAGTCAATATTGACGTGGTCATCTTATATTTAGTATTTGTATATTTGAGTATATGAACTATTCGAGAAAGAGACGGCGGAGCGGGTCTGAAAGAGACTCGCATAACGACCTCCGTCTCCCATGAGTGGGCCTTGGCGAAAGGCGGCTCCACCCGTTACCCCCATAACAGGTAGAGCCGCCTGTCACCATAGCAGAAGAAGGCCTTTTTTTTTTTACGTGCGCAAAATCCCCACGGATACCTCCCCACCGGAGCCAATGGAGGAGGTTATGTCGGACTCGAACCGGCTAAAACGCACGCCGCCTGTGGGTCGTTTTGGTTGCCGAAGGTGAGGTTGACAGGCATATCCCTCGCACTCCGGCCGACCCAGGGCCATCTCTCACGATCTGGCCCTCTTCTCGGGTGTGGGGACTACAGAGTCCCCAACTCGTCCCCGGAAACGGGGAGGCGCACCACCGCCGCGGCCTGCTTGTGCCAGGGTGACAAGCGGCTCCACTTGTCACCCCCAGGCCGGCGCTCATGGGGGGCGGAGGTCGTTCATCGACCTCCGACGCCCGAGTTGCCTTCGTACGCGGGCAGCTTGGCTTGCGATCCGTCGTCGCTCCCGCTGCCGCTCCCGCCCCGCCTCCTCCTTCACGAGCATTACTTGCTCGCAGAAGGAGGCGCTCAGAAGAAGGCCTAGGCAACGGCGCAATATACGTCTCCCCGGCGGTTAGATGGGGACTCTGTGGTACACACAACCGAAGAGGGCCCTAGGTCAGCCGGGATTCGAGAGATATCCGAGGGGAATTTGACATTAAAAAAGTACATCAGTATTAGACGTTGGCACTAGTAGAAATTAATGTTTGCCGATATAAAAGAGATCCAATCTATACAAATAAATAAATTTAAAATGTTAACACTATTTATAACAAAAAACCAGTGTTTAAAACTTATATCTGTCTGTTTTTCTGATCTGGAGACTGGCAGCAACTATACTCTGTTCGGTTAAGTACTTAATTGAACTCAAACTGTTTTATTTAGAAGCTCAGTTTTTCTGTTTAGAAACGCAATTTAAAGACTAAAAACTTGGATTTATAAACTTTTGTTTAATAGTAGTAGTTATTTGTTAACTGTGGTCACGGGGAAAGAATACAAGTATCACCACCCTATCTCATCCGACGGGTATCGCAAGAGGCGACTGACGGGAAAATAGGAAATCTCGGAATTAAACCCTGTATCAACCCGTCTGGATAGCGTGGAAACAGTAGCCCAGGCCCAACATTGGGAGAGGCCTTTGTCCAGCAGTTGATTGCGATGGGCTAATTGATTATTCCTACAAGACTGTTTGTTTACCTTTAGTTAAATACCTAATCAAATTGAGTATAATTAACAACAAATGTAAACACTATGCCTCATATACATTAAAGTAAATTTGACACATTCAAAATGTCCTGGAGAAAAATTAAATTATAGTTGCGGCACGCTATGATGGCCGTTTAGACACGACTGGTTTTGCTCGTTATCTCGTTTTTGGTGTGTGAAGTTTATTTTCTTCTGTGCCAGTCGATATATTTTTCTTTAGTTACTTAATAACAGTTCGTTGTCCAATATTAAGTGCACCATGCGTCGCCTGGCGCGCCTCCCCGTTTCTGAGGACGAGTTGGGGACTCTGTAGTCCCCACATCCGAGAAGAGGGCCAGATCGTGAGAGACGGCCCTGGGTCGGCCGGGGTGCGAGAGATATGCCTGTCAACCTCACCTTCGCCAACCAAAACGACCCACAGGCGACGTGCGTTTTAGTCGGTTCGAGTCCGACATAACCTCTTCCACCGGCTCCGGTGGGGAGGTATCCGTGGGGAAAGAGAAAACGAACAAAACTGGTCGTGTTAAAATGTCCTTCATAGCGTGCCGCAAGTATAATGTAAATTGTGTGTGATTGAATGTGAACGATTTGATTTGGTCCCTCAAGAACGGTGTTGTGAAACTAGATATAGTTTTAATTCTAAAGATGCATGTATATCATATACAGACGAGAAATATCAGTACGGGAAACTGTATGAGTTGTACCTAATAGTTCAAATCGATAAGATAATAACTTTTCATTTAGTGGTCATTGGTTCGAATAGTGCGTATGAGTATCATTAGGTGGCTCCCACCCTCGCCGCAAGACGGATGTGTAGGAAGATTCTTTTTTACGTGCGCAAAATCCCCACGGATACCCCCCACCAGAGTCGGTGGAAGAGTTTATGTTAGACTCGAACCGACCAAAACGCACGCCGCCTGTGGGTCGTTTTTGCGCACCCTGGTCGACCCAGGGCCATATCTACCGATCTGTCCACTGTCCCTCTCCTCTGGTGTGGGGACTGCAGAGTCCCCAACTCAATATGGAGGAAGATTTGGATGGCTTCAGGCGAGGTTCTTTGGCTTAGTGGCTCGCCCTGTAAGGGAAAGAACGCGACTTCGAATCCCACCTGAACCGATTTAATTTTTCCTATCTTAATGATATGAATAATGATTTGATTAGTTAGCATACTAAATGCTTTAAAATTTCATTCAATCCACATAATAATTTGTTCTAAGGGACCATGTCGATTCTGTTTTCTATACTGATGTTTCTTGATGTGCAGTCAACGATAATAGTAGCTTCTTATTTATTGTGTTCCCGGCGGTGAGTAGGGTAGAGTTTTTGTGCTGTCAGTGGGAAGATCAAACGTTTGCCCTGCTATGTCTTCTGTACTGACGGCACATACATCAGCTATTAATACATATTTTCTATATTTAGTGTTTAAGTTACATCGTTGACTGTACCGTGTATGACTAAACCATACATATAATGTGAATAAGATAGGCGTGATACCAACCTAAAGGTGAGGCTACAGCTGATATTTTTCTCCACTAAACATTGTAAAGTTTAACATCTTCAGTTCAACACAATTTTTTTATGATGTTCGACAATTTAGAGAAAGAATATTAAAAATTTAACAACAAGCACTTTAGAGAATTGATATTCTTTCTCTAAAGTGCCGAACATCTTTCTAAAATTCTTGGTATAAAAAAGGGATATTTTTGAATACGGTGTGTATTCAAAAACAAAACTGTTTCATGTGTAATTTGAATATATTTATGCTATTTAGAGCTATAGCAATACATCTAATTTAATTCAGTTAACAGTTCTCCAAATATTATTAATCAGTATATTTAACTTGATTTAGTTAGTGTGGAAGTCAGTATTTTTGATATTAACTTTGAAATATTTTGTTAGTAAAAAGCGATTAAAAAACATTTGAAAAACCATATAAATGTAAATTTAATTATAATGTTTTATTGCGTGTTTTTAGTGGAAATTTTGAGAAAAAAATGAGCTGTAGACGTACCTTTAGTGTCCAATATATTAGTAATTATAAAGTTAATTAAGCCATAATAATAGTGTCATTTTATTTTTATTTTATTTTATTTTATTCTTTCAGAAAAACTTACAGCTAAAATACAGATTAAAAACAATTGTAACATAAAATGGCCAATTACAAGTTTTTGCAATTAAAGCAGATATTATAAAATGTACAAGACGGTAGATAGTATTGCAATAGTAATAATATCACATTATACTGTTACTTCGCATTACACTGTATCAAAAAATTTCCTGCTCAACTTGACTTTAAGTTGATTAGTGCTGGTGAAAAATACTCAGAGAATGGATGTATTTCAATGTTAAGATTTACTCAAACACAAGAATCGTCACAGATGGGTACAAAGACTCACTAAATGTCACTAATTGATACCATGAAACGTATTTATCCCAAAATTAACTGACGATATCTTCCAAGACGTTGTTATTTCGTTCGGCCTAAACCTACCGTAAGAAATTTGAAGTAAGATCATTATATTATCAAATAAAAAAAACTACCAATAAAAACTTTGGGTATCGTAAAACGGTAGGCCTCGGCGGCGGCGCGCCTCGCACGCCTCCCCGTTTCTGGGGACGAGTTGGGGACTCTGTAGTCCCCACATCCGAGAAGAGGGCCAGATCGTGAGAGACGGCCCTGGGTCGGCCGGGGTGCGAGGGATATGCCTGTCAACCTCACCTGTCCGACATAGCCTCTTCCACCGCCTCCTCATTCTTCTGCGCACCGAAAAACAAAAGGTATCGTAAAACGGGGTGTATAGAGGTCAATGGATGAATAGAAATAAAATGGTTAGTAGATTTTTTTTTATATTTTCTTTTATGGAAGTTTAAGTATCTACCTAGGTTCTTAATTATTGTGTTCTTTATTACATTGGAATAGTTTATAGTTGCACTTGAAAGAAAATAACTACGGAATGTAGCTGACCATTTTATTTCTATACACTCCGTTTTACCCGGTACTGTCTGTTGGGGTATTATAAATGAAAGCATAATCCTGGGCCCTGATTCAGCTAATTTTATGTCATAATAAAATCATTGTCATACCGCTGACACTACAAACACGCCTGACGTATTTGTGATAGCCGTCACCCGCAGATAATGGGGGTGCGCGGCAACAATTACATATTATGTAATGAACTCTTTTTTCATTTAATTTTAAACTTTAATCCTATACCAATGAAGTCTAAAATTTCATGTAATTTTTTGCCGTGTCTGTGGTATAACAGTGGATTTGCTACGTTTGGCAGAATCTGGGTCTGCTACTGCTACTTACAACCATGTGTAGAGATAGTAAAACTAATGAAGCCGCGAAATGCCTAAAATCGGAACTACATTTGTTACTGTTAAAAGCAAACTGTTTTTATTGCACATCCAAATAACTAAACAAAAATTAGCACTTTTTGAAAATGGGACAATGGCGGCCTCTTTCTGTTTACGGGATTATCGGTTTTACTATACATAATTTTCCCACAATGTTCTGTCTTTCGTTCGTGTCTTGTGCGAAGTATCGGATATACATTTCATGGTAGCCTCCAGACATTAGGTACAATAGTTTTATCTAGTAAGTCAAACATACTTGTCATTTCAAATAAATCATTCATATCATAGCCATTAGAAGTATACGGATAGGTGAGTGTGATTTTAACGTTCCATTTTCGTAATGATAGTTTTTAGTTGCTAATATCTTAGGAGGATTACGCTTTAGTAACATAAAATGTCTAACATTTTGTAGTGCATATTATGACATGGTCGAAGACCTCGTTTTAATAATGCTTATAAGGCTGCTGTTATGTTCTAAGCGCTTTTTGGTCAACTATTTTCACTGTGAAAACGATTATTTAGGTAAGCTAGTGCACAAATATTTGCTCGTTGAGTGAGATGAATTCCAATTATTATTTTTATATTATTATTATCATAAGAAGTTCTATATTTTTTATTCTATAATCATATAACTGAAGATTATTTTGTCAAATGATTGCACAGTCAGTAACAGATCGATCTTGACGAAGAAAGTATTAAAATAATCTTAATCAAATCAAATCATTTAAGATCAAACGATCATAAGAATAATATTGCAAATTAAATAAAATAAATTAAAATTAAATAATTCAAAATACAATCAAATTAATTAATATAAAAACAACTAGAATTAAATTATTATTAATAAAATGCTTCCTCTGAATGATTTGTTTGTTTGTCCGTCCATTAATCACATAACTGTGGTTAATGTACTGATAATCAAACCTATTTGCAAATACGCTGAAAATAAATGTATTAATAAATTATCGTTCTAATTGCTATCGGTACACATCTTTGATACGTACATACATACAATCACGCCTTTTATCCCCGGAGGGTTAGGCAGAGGTGAATTAACACCCACATTTCACCAATCGTTGAATTCGGTCCCAAGTAATAGGGGGTGAGCCTATTGCCGTCTTCCGGGCACTATTGTCGACTCGAGCCATGCATCTGAGGCTGAGTCTGGGCTGTATATATCTGTCTGGTGTTAAACAGCCCCATCCCTTAGTCGCCTTGTACGACACCGCATGGGAAGAGATGGGGTGGTCCAAATTCTACTCTGCCGGGAACCACACTTTTTCGATTTACCCTATAAAACAATTTACCTCAATGAAACTGTTTGATTTCGCTCAAAAATATTATTATTAAGATCATTTTGAGTTCTTTGCTAGTCAATATCTATCTGATGCAGACCGTACAAAGATAAAACATCAAAGTATTTGTTTACTAGGTGTAGGCGTTCTCTTATATAATATACCTAGAGTAACAGAGTTCGTGTGATTCATTGTTGTATAGTGTAAATATATTGCTTTAATGTCGACTAATATTTGGATAGAATGAAATTGATCTCAATTTGATGAATAAATTATTTTCAAAGCTGTGTGACTTTTATTTTGTACTTGACCTTCCTGGTACATGATAAAAATTCCATGTGCGAAGAGCCGGGCCGGTGCAACAGGTAATACCAACCCCTCGTTTTCACTAAGAAACAAGTTACCTATTATACCGCGGCTATAATAACTTCGTGTTGTGTTCCCAGCGGTGAGTAGGGTAGCCAGAGCTCACCGGAGAATTTGCGCTGTCTGTGGGAAGACTAAAGGCTTGTCCTGCTTTGTCTTCTACTGACGGCACAGAAACTCTGTACTTACAGGGTTGGCAGCGCGACTGTGACTCTTCTGGTGTTACAAACGTCCATAGGCCACGGTAACCACTTTCCATCAGGTGGGCCGTGTGCTTGTCTGCCAATTAAGTGGTATAAAAAAAAAAAGTTGTAAACTTGTTGAACACGGCACAGACTCTTGTTCTTACAGGGTCGGCAGCACGGGTGAGACTCCCCTGATTATATAGTAGATACCCCTGGTGTAACACACGTTCGCAGGTCACGGTAACCACTTTCCATCAGGTGGGCAGTATGCTTGTCTGCCAACTAAGTTGTATAAAAAAAAGACTAGTCAAAACACAATACATATGTTTTATACATGTATTGAGACTGCCACCGACACTTTTTCGTTCACAAAGTATGTATAGCCAACAAGTTGTATACAAGTATAAAACACAATTGCGTTCACACTGTAGCCTGTGACATTTGCAACTTGTCAAATACATGTTTTATACCTATATAGGTGTAAACGAGAGGTTATAGGTATTATAAAATGAAAAAATTTGTGAATATCAGGATGTTTGTTATTCAATCACGATTTAACGACTGAAAGGATCTAGCTGAAATTTGGAACGGAGATAGATTATCTGGAAGAGCACAGACTCTGAGGAATAGGATACATTGGGTTGCGAGGACGGGATCAATTATTCACGCAGGCGACGCCGCGGGCGCCAACTATTTAATAATAAAAAAGACGTGGCACTCGGGGACTGCCGCGGTAAAGCTATTGCATAGCATTTTTTATGAACTTATGCAATTATAATAAATAATAATATATTTTGAATTTGAATTTTCTGAGTCTGAGTCTGAGTTTGAATTTGAATTTGAAAAGTAACAACTAATGCAATTATAATTACTTACGTTAAGCGGAGCTACTTCGGAGCAGCTCGGCTCGATTCGTGCGAGCTCGGAGTGTTAGGTTTTTTTCGTTACGGAATTTCTGGATTCGGTCCCCACGCTCAAGGCCCGCGATAAAAGCTATGCAATAGCTTACTAAAAAACAATGTCTGCTTATTAACAATTTAATAAGTAAATTCATTCGTACAACTAAAACACAGTAACCAATGTATTACTAATAAAACCCGCGCTTAGCCAAACAAAATACGCTTAAAAAATGGTTACACACGAAATAATGTGTCATATTCACTTGTAATGTAACAAACTTAAAATCCATTGACAATTAAACTCAGTTTGTAATTTATTTCAAACATTACGTTATGAGTAATATTACATTACAAGCAATTGTTACGAAAACCTAAATGGTTACGTATAAAATGATGTGTCATTTACTTGTAATGTAACAAACTAAAAAATCCATTGACAATTTAACTCAGTCTGTAATTTATTTCAAAGATTACATAATGAGTAACATTACGTTACATTACAAGCAATTGTAACAAAAATCTACGGACTAAAATGCGAGTGGACACACAGCCTGTTAACTCAAATTTACAAATTAATAGAGAGGAATGATAAGACTCAAGAATTATGTTGTTAAGTATTGAATAGTGCAAATTAATGACTCGTAGATCTGAGGACTAATACGAAACGTACATCCGAAGATTCTTACAAAAGAGTTAGCGTTTAGGTACACGCAGCTAAGTAAATAAGTATACATGCCGAAATTTCGGATCAAACTTAAAACCATGGTAAATATACCGGCGAGTGATTTACTATTAATGCAAATGATCATGTCAATCACACATGTACGTGTGAAACTGTATACCTATTTCATTGTCCTTGTAATATGAAATTATTTTTGATTTCATCAGTATCAAAATAATCGGGATATTTACCATGTTGTATTGCTTCGAGTTGCCGATATTTCAGCGCTGTTGCAAGCACCATGATCACGGAGGTACTGAAGTAGTGGCGCTGAACAGAGAAAAAGTTTTTCCTAGGGGTAAATATATCGATCTACCCTCTTTAGAGTTCTTTTACCACGCGTATCTGCACTACCACTGGTTTCACTCTCACTACAACATGCAACATGTTAAATATCCCGATTATTTTGATACTGATGTGAGTGACCATGATAGTTTAAATACCTATATATCTGATTTATTTTGGCATGGTTAATAGACCGAACGTAGTGTAACATACCGTCTTTGGACCCAAATGTGGAAGTAATGCGTGTACCAATCTGAAGATCAATCCGAAGCTACGAAAGTACGAGTCATAGTACGCCCTCTGTTATTTTGACGACACCCTATAAATACACGGCGACTGAGAAAGCTTACATTTTTTTTTTTTGCATCGTCTAGAAGTTATCCTACATTATATTCGATTTAAACACTGGACATCAATATCACAAACCGCTTTAAGTATTCCGCTAGCCGCGTTACATAGAGTTACACTAAATAAAGCTGCATTAATATGTTTTGTACTAAGATAAATAAGGCAATATCTGCGGGGTCAGTTTTTTAAGACTTAACATATTGATAGCCAGTCTTAGATTCTTGGATTTAGGAGCCTCAGAGGACAGCACAGTCGAAGTGCTATATAATGGTCATATTTATTGATGTGTTGATTCCCACTGGAGTAAAATAGGACCACTCCACCTGGAAGTCGTTAAAGGCGACTAAAGATAGGGCTGATCTCCATTCGATAGTAAATATACAACCCACGAGTGTTGGCGGTAATAGGCTTCCCCCTATTACGTGAGACCGAAAACCATAATTGGTGAAATGTGGGTGTTAATACACGTCTGAATACCCCTTCTGGGATTTACAAATGTGAATAAAATGTACGTATATCTCTCTTAGCGCTGATTGGTTGGCTGGCTTCGACTGCACTAAATGTCCTAGACATTAAGAGCAGAAAAAATGGTAATGTTATGACTAAAACGACTGACTTCTTTGGTCAAAGAAACTCGACACAATGAATAAATTTGGAAACTTTTGATTTGAATAACTTTTAAATACGTTTCAAATATAGTGGGAATGTATAAATTCTAACAGCAAATTAGTGCTACTAATACTTACAAATTTATATAATTGGGGAGCACTTAAAAGTACTTAATTCTGGTGTAAAGGTCACTGCATATCTGATGGAAGATACATCTGGCGTAGACAGTTCACATAAAGGCTGGCGTACATTATCGGCATCAGTAAAGAAAAGGATTCTTAGGTATCATCCCTAAGGACATTGCAACATGCTAACAGACGCCAAAGAACCCTATTCGCGTCGATGCCGATAATGTGATCTAGCCTTAGCACCAACACAAGATGGGTTGTATGTGTACAGCGCCGACGATACGTAGCGTATCTTCCGTCAAATGTGTAGCGACCTTTAGCTGTATACTTAACACTACATGAGGTATTTTTTTTTATTAAAGAAGACATGATTATAGTGAACTCTTCCAAACATGCGTAATCAGATTATATATCTCCAGCTGAATATATTATACCTAATATAAGGCGCGCCTAGTAGATGATGCTTGTTTCGATAACCTATGATGAAACCGCGAGTGCAAGAATGGCCTAACTGACTTATGACCTGCTTTTATAAACTAGGACAGTGTGTGAAGGTCCACATCCATAGAAGATGGCAAGGAAACTGTCTTAGGAATTATTAGTTTTTATTTCGTATGGACAATTTTTGTATAGATATACTTAATTTAAGAGTCAATACTGGTCTCTCATTTCTCAATTTTAATGCCGATTGAATCAGATGCCTCCATAAGTAAAAGCCGGTCAGGATCTTTGGAACAACCTTTTTAGGGCATACCTCCTCCATGGCCACACAGACTTGTGAAAAAATTTTTTTTTACGTTTTGTAAGTGCACCATTCTAATGCTAAAATGGTGCTTACAAAACGTTGAATAGAATGACTTTGATTGTAATAAAGACCATTCTTGCGCTCACGACTGCATTAGTGCTTCTTATATCGTAATGCTAATGTAAGCTTCTTGCCCCCTCTACATATTCTTGAACTGTCCCTCCTTGTCCAGCAGGAGGATGTTGGGGTTCTCCTTCTCGAACTCCGTAGGCTTACGGGCCCGCTGCTGGTCGGTCCACTCGCCCTCGCCCGCGCCCCACTCTCCCACCTTCTCGCCTATCACGTCCACCACGCTCTTAGCTCTTATCTTCTCCAGCTGTGAATGAAAAAGAAAGAGTGGTATAGAATGACTGATGAATTTACTACAGTAATGGGCAAATATACGATAATAACTGGCCAATTTACAACAAAACTTGTAAATTTACACAAATAACTGGTAATTTTTTTTTGTTTAACATCAATCAAAGAATCAATTTCATTTATTCAGTTTAGGCACACAAAGAGCACATATGAACGTCAAAATTATACAATTGAGTATGTCAAGAAATAATATTAAAATATTAAATAATGTACAAATAAACCATAGGAAAATGATTCTTTCGCTGGTTCGGTAGGTTAGTTCTACTGAGAAGATACCAGCAAGAAACTCAGCGAACTATATTAGAACTAGATTATTTTTCTTTTTTTTTTAAATTTGCTTTAGTTTACAATTTATTTTGTGCGAGCAAGCAAGAGACTTATGTTGACCACGCATTGATATCATTAAGATACTCATCCACTTTATAATAACCTTTACTCATTAAAGTTTCATCAGACAGATATATACAGCCCAGACTCAGATGCATGCCTCGAGTCAACAATATTGCTCGGACCGAAAACAATTATTGACCGAATACACCTCTGCTTAGCCCCCCAGGGATAAAGGCGTGATTATATGTATGTACAAATATTTTATATATTAGGAGGAGGTAGAACACGACGGTATTTCCGTCCAATTGAGCAGTCCGACTGGGGAAGTACCTCCGCCCTACAGAATACCGCGGTCATAATAACCTCATGTTATGTTACCGGCGGTGAGTAGGGTAGCCAGAGCTCACTGGAGAATTTTTATACTGTCAGTGGGAAGGCTTGTCCTGTTTTGTCTTTTACACTGACGGCAAAAAAACTCTTGTGCTTACAGGGTTGGCAACGCGAGTGTGACTTGGTCTTGCACACGTCCATAGGCCACGGTAACCACTTCTCATCAGGTGGGCTGTGTGCTTGTCTGCCAAGAAAGTTGTATAAAAAAAATTGCAGTCAGCGGGAATAGAACATAGATCATTCTACCACCTTGCGAAGCAATATAGTTGTGATAAAAGTTGGCTCGAACCTGTTACCTCCGTGTCGTGTTTGGCGAACTTGTCGAACATGTTGGCATACATCTGTTTCTCTTTCTGCTTCTGCTTGCGGATGGTGTTCTTGCAAACTAGCACCTGGTTGGCGGCCGCCTGTCAATGATATAATAGTTTTTATTTTAGATCACTATTAGGGCTTATGGTAGGTGTTGTTACTATAAGAGTTTGGGTCCGATAACCGAGTGGGGATAAGTGGGAAGGCGATAGCGACCGAGATACAAAAAGTGGTGTTGCTTGATATGTCCGCATAATTTCGCGGTTTCATTCGCGCATAATGCCTCGGCCACCTCTCCCTAACTTTTGGGGAGGCGTGACGTAGCTCCATAATAATAATAATGAAATAATATATCATTATTGTATAAGTATTACGTAAACAGATTTATTAAAATTATTCAACACCCCCCCCCCCCTCTTCTTGTCAGGAAAAGTAGGCAAAATTCTAACCTAACGTACATTGGTACCCCCATATGTACATGTTTCTTTTCATGATTGTTTCTTAGGGTAATGCATTCTGTATTATGTGTGAAAAGGTAAATTACTGCTTACATTATCATTATCTAGATCCGCCCCCCAGTCATCAAAAATAAACAATGCAGACCCCCTCCCTCTTTAGTGCTTATTTAACACTGCCCCATACACAAAAATACGTGTGTAGAACATACAAATACAGTCCGTCAAATCTAAGAAGTACCGTTTGACAGTTCTGACAATTGAATGATAGGGATGGGATGAAAAAATCGATTACTATAATATCCGAACTTTAAGAGATCGATTACTATAATATCCGAATTTTAAGAAATCAATTGTTATAATTAAATAAAAGAAATGTTTAGGATATTTTTTTATTCACTACTAGTACTAGTATCGTCGTCTTCGTCATCATCGTCATTTAAATTAATGACCAGTTGATTGTCCATTACATTATCAAAGTGTACGTCTCTTTCGAAGTCGTCCATTATTATTTTCTTTGTTTTTTGTACTACTTTACTCCAATCTTCCTGTGTAACTTGGGCACATGCTTCCTTTAATAAACCTTCCATTTTCTTGACACTGAAGGGTGGTTTTGTGTTGTGTCTTGCTGCATAACCTGTAAAACAATAATGTAACTATTTGATAGCAGACGAAAACCATTGTTTAAATTATAAATGTTAGAAGTACTCGTGTTATTATTATAATATTATAAAATATTACCTTTAACTTGGGCCCAAATCAGTTCAATGGCATTATATTGGCAATGGTACGGAGGAAGTCGTATGACTTTGTGCCCGTGCTCTTCGGCCAATTGGTCAATTACATATGTCGGTTTTGGTGGTTTATGCAATTTCACTAACTGTAATAATTCAGCTTTTAATAGTGACATGTCGGCATCCACTCCTTTTCTTTGCAGCCATGCCACCAAATCTGCTTTCTTATTGGCTGACGTAGGTGCTTTATCAATTTGCACAGAGTGGTATGGGGCATTATCCATTATAATTGTGCTGTTAGGAGGGATATTCTGTAATAAATTTAAGAACCACTCTCGGAACCTTACTGCGTCCATTTCTTCATGATACTCTTTAGTGCTTTTGGATTGGAAAGCTAATAAAGAGTTTTCCACGAAGCCTGTAGACGCTGACCCAGCATGGCATATTATGAGGCGTCCACCTTTTCCTATCGGCACCTTCGAGCACGAAGCTTCAGAATCATCAGTCCATGTTTTCGGCACAGAATGGTTGGAATTTAGCCAAGTTTCGTCCAAAAATATTACATTATCCCAGTGTAGCGACCATTATCCGCTACTACAACCGCTACCGCTTATAACGGTGAGACCACGGCAAGAAATCACGCCACCCTACGTCACATCGTACGACTTTACCGTTAGATGGCCTGACATCGCGCGAGAGGGCGTCACAACTACCGCAAACCCCGCCTACTCCAAGATGGCAGCCTAGTTCGGGCGTGGTCGGCGCGAGCGCAGGAAGATGGCCGACTTATATTCTTTTGTTTTGTGCTTGTCACCATGTTGTGGGTGTCAACAATTAACAGCGAAAAAAGTGCCAGGAGCGAAACGTTATTATTGTTAACTGTTAGGAATGTGAAACTATAAATACCGCGACTAGTATTATATTCAGCACTCTTCCGTACGCTTTCGCTCCACTCGCTTGCTTGATTAATGTCTTAGTTTAACGCTTAAATTAAATAAATTTAACCAGTTGTTCGTGCTTTGCGCTTGCGTTTTAATTGCTCTCCGCATAAGGAACCCATTCGTCCGCGCAGTACGCGGGTTCGATTCCGGGTGCATTCGACGTAAAAGAGGCGACCAAGTCTGCACACGACAGGTCTCTTCACTGGTGACCCCGACGTGATCTGATCACGTAACCTTCGCTGAGCATATTATCAGCATTCTCATCGTCACATCCCATTCACTTCTACCGCATGAGCGGTAATCAAGTCTTCGCCATCCAGCACTTTCGGCCCTTACAAGGACACCATAGCATGCAGCGACCGCTGCAGCCTGGTTACCCTTCGGCCTCACCTGCATCTAAGGCATACAGTGCACGTACATACGGTCCACGTAAGAAGAGGACATCTCTCCCGTCTACGTGGCACTCAGCCATTACCCAGCATTCGCCCCAATACACGGGGGACTTACCTCGCTTCATCGAGGATTCGCCCCGTCACTGCCGAGGACTCACCTCGCCCCACTGGCGGCTCGCCGAGAATTCATCTCGACGCTTCGAGCTCCAACTCAAGGCGTTTCACAGCAGGACCGCAGCACCGCAGCCCCGCACTTGCCCCGCGTCTTCGGGACCAGCGGTAGTCTCGACTCACTGGGACTAGCGAGGAAGACTGTTCCACTAACGGAATAAGCGGCGTCCAGTTCTGACGAAACGGAACTACTCAAGACTGGAAATGGCATGCTCATCAAGAGAGCTTAGACAGCCGACTCATCGCAAAAATCAACCTCCGGTCTTGGAGGGGAGTGATGTGGCGATGCCACATGTACCCAGCGCCAGCTAGCGACAGCAAGCAGAACTACTACGAATCCTACATCGCGCAAGTAAAGTTCTCGCGCTGGGAGAACATGTATACTTCAGCCCAACGACAATAGTCGGGGCCTCGGCCCGCCAGGCGTGATCACCTTGCCTGGTCGGAGGAACCTCCCTTTGTGTTGGAGGAACATCACACCTCGTTCCTCCACACTGGTGACCCCGATTTAAGAAGATGCCGGACACGGAGTTGACGAAGGGAGGAACATCACACCCCGTTCCTCTTTCAGCAGAGACGTTCAGAGTTGGAGTACGAGTACCGCCGTTCAACCCAGATGACCCAACCCTATGGTTTGCCCAGATCGAAGGTCAGTTTGTGCTTTCTAATATAGTTAAAGATGAAACTAAATACTATTATGTGCTGGCTCAACTGGAAGCCCAATATTCTACGGAGGTTAGGGACATAATAGTCAATCCTCCAGCAACTGACAAATATGTCAAGCTTAAGGCGGAACTCATCAGACGACTGTCAGCATCCCAAGAGAGGAAAACTAAACAGCTTCTGATGCATGAGGAGCTCGGAGACAGGAAGCCGTCACAGTTCCTAAGGCATTTGCAACACCTAGCCGGCCCCAATGTTCCCCCCGATTTTATTCGGACGATCTGGGCAAACAGACTTCCAACTAGTCTGCAAACAATTTTGGCATCGCAAGTCAACATGAGCATGGACGACGTAGCGGAATTAGCAGACCGCATAAACGATATCGTACCCGTAACATCCCAGGTAGCAAGTACATCGGCAACATCGGCTGCGGTCACATACACAGGCGGTAGCGATTTAAGAATGCAGGTAGAAGAGCTAACTCGTAAAATAGATGCAATGTCTACAGAGTTGTACCGGCGTGGCAGACGGGAGTATAGGGACACAGGTTCCCACAGGAACCGCAGCCGTTCCCGATCGCGCTCACGTCCGTCAGATCACCCGCACTGTTTCTACCACTACCGTTTCAAGGAACGAGCAAGGAAGTGTGTTAAGCCCTGCAGTTTCAGCTCGGGAAACCAGCAAGGCAGTCGGAAATAGCGGTAAACGACTGTCCTAATACTTCGAACCGCCTGTTCATCACCGATCGTATTACAAAAATTCAATTTTTAATTGACACTGGTTCAGACTTGTGTGTATACCCTAGATCGGCTATTCGAGGGTCGCGTTCGAAATCTAATTACAGCTTGTTCGCAGCAAATGGAACATCTATAGCTACATACGGCTATATACAGTTGGAGCTGAATATTGGTCTCCGCCGTGCATTCATTTGGCGTTTCGTAGTTGCTGATGTATCAAAACCTATAATAGGCGTCGATTTTTTAGGTTTCTATAACCTGCTTATCGATTGCCGCAACCAATGCATAATTGATGGGGTTACATCACTTACCGTTTCTGCCCCTCAACGGCAATCAGCCGAGAGCATAGCATCAGTACGGACAACCAGCACTACGCTAGAGGATGACCCTTATCATCGCCTGCTACGCCAGTTCCCAGATATAACCCGTCCAGCTGGTTCGCCTATTACACCTAAACATAATACAGTACATCAAATACGTACTACAGCTGGACCTCCAGTTTTCAGTCGACCTCGCCGTTTAGATCCAGAGAGACTGCGTATAGCAAAGCAAGAATTTAATGCTATGTTACAGAATGGTACAGCCCGAAAGTCAGAGAGCGCCTGGTCGTCACCACTGCATCTCGTCCGTAAGAAAACCGATGGTTGGCGGCCTTGCGGGGACTATCGAGCCCTGAATGCTCGCACTTTGCCTGATCGCTACCCAGTCAGACATATACAGGATTTTTCACAGCAGCTGTCTGGAAGCATAATTTTCTCCACGGTAGATCTAGTTAAAGCGTACCAGCAGATACCGGTTCTAGAAGAGGATATACCCAAAACAGCAATAACCACTCCCTTTGGAATGTATGAATTCCCGTTTATGAGCTTTGGCCTTCGAAATGCTGCGCAATCTTTTCAGCGTTTCATGGACGAAGTGCTGCGCGACCTAGATTTTTGCTACTGCTACCTCGATGACATTCTTGTGTCCAGCAAGAGCAATCGAGAGCACGAGGATCACTTGAAGCAACTGTTCAAGCGCCTAGCTGAATATGGTGTTCTCGTTAATACCTCAAAATGTCACTTAGGTAAAGCTGAAGTTACCTTTCTAGGTTTCTCGGTGTCTGCAGCAGGAGTACAGCCATTACCAACAAAGGTCCAGGCAGTTATAGATTATCCCGAACCAAAGAATGTTAGGGAGCTGAGGAGATTTCTGGGAATGCTCAACTTTTATCGTCGCTTTATACCTGGCGCAGCTAATATCCAGGCGCCGCTCAACGCATTACTAGCTGGCCCAAAGACTAAAAATACGCAGCCCATCAATTGGACACCACAATTATTAGATGCATTTAATAACTGTAAGAATAGTCTTTCGCAGGCAACATTGTTGGTGCATCCAGACCCCGACGCAGAGCTGACAGTTCAAACTGACGCATCGGATACGGCAATTGGAGCAGTACTTCAGCAGCGTAAAGGAGATGAATGGCAACCACTAGCGTTCTTCTCTAGGAAACTATCTCCAGCACAGAAGAAGTATAGCCCATACGACCGGGAGCTGCTGGCCATTTACGATGCTATTCGTTACTTTAGGCATATGTTGGAGGCTAGAACATTCGCTGTCATGACGGACCACAAGCCTCTAACCTTCGCTTTTAAAAACAACCGGGACAATTGCTCGCCACGGCAGTTCCGATACCTGGATCTTATCAGCCAATTTACCACTGATATCCGATTTGTTCCTGGTAGTAACAACGTTGTCGCCGATGCCTTGTCACGAATTAATGAAATTTCCTTTTCCATAGATTACCAGTCTCTAGCGCAGTCCCAGGAAACTGATGAGGAGCTGCATAGCCTCCTGTCGAACGGTTCTTCCTTGAAGCTAGAGAAAGTAAGGCTACCAGAGAGTGACATGGAGGTATATTGCGACATCTCCACAGGGAGTAATAGACCATTTGTCACTCCAGCACATCGCCGAAAGGTATTTGACGCTTTGCATAATTTAAGCCATCCAGGAGCTAAGGCAACCGTGCGTTTGGTCACTGACAGATTTGTGTGGCCAGGAGTTAGAAGAGACTGTCGACAATGGGCAAAGGAGTGTCAGCAATGCCAACGGTGTAAAATATCTAGGCACACTTCATCACCTCCAGCAGCATTTCAAGCACCGTCAGCTCGTTTTAGACACATACATTTAGACTTAGTAGGTCCTCTAACTTTATGTTCTGGCAACAGGTACTGTCTCACGATAGTGGACCGCTTCACCCGCTGGCCTGAAGCGTTTCCTCTGCCAGACATCACTGCCGAGACCTGTACAGCAGCTCTGATATCCGGGTGGATCGCTCGGTTCGGTTGCCCTGAGCATATCACAACCGACCGCGGGCGGCAGTTCGTGTCGCACACCTTCAGGGAGGTCGCCGAGTTGGTGGGCGCTACCCATCACACCACCACTTCCTATCATCCCGCAGCAAATGGCCTCGTAGAGAGGCTGCATCGCCAGTTGAAGGCGGCAATAGCGTGTCACGCCAGTTCCAACTGGACTGAGGTACTGCCTTGGGTGCTACTAGGCATCCGCAGCGCATGGAAGAGCGACCTACGATCTTCCGCAGCGGAGATGGTCTATGGCGAGCCACTGCGGCTGCCTGGGCAGTTCTTCGCGACCAGTTGCAACACCACAGCGGATCCAAGCAGCCTGGTCAGCAGGCTTCGGGTTCACATGGGCAGTTTAGCGCCACAACCAACTTCGTGGCACAGCAGCTCCAGCAACGCATTCTACGTGCCTAAAGACCTGCACACTGCAACGCACGTCTTCATCCGGCAAGGTCCAGACCGAAGACCACTTCAACCAGCGTACGTAGGACCATACGAGGTTCTGCGTCGTGGTCCAAAGACTTTTGACGTAAACGTATCCGGCAAGTCACAAACCGTCACGATAGACCGCTTAAAACCAGCTTACACGGCCAAGGAGGAGCCTGCAGCTTCACCACAACAATTAGAAGAAGAGCCGGCAGCAGTCAAAAAGACGAGGAGTGGTCGAGTAGTCAGATTTACAGATTACTATCGCCCGTAGTAACGGTCTCGGTAGGGGAGTAGTGTAGCGACCATTATCCGCTACTACAACCGCTACCGCTTATAACGGTGAGACCACGGCAAGAAATCACGCCACCCTACGTCACATCGTACGACTTTACCGTTAGATGGCCTGACATCGCGCGAGAGGGCGTCACAACTACCGCAAACCCCGCCTACTCCAAGATGGCAGCCTAGTTCGGGCGTGGTCGGCGCGAGCGCAGGAAGATGGCCGACTTATATTCTTTTGTTTTGTGCTTGTCACCATGTTGTGGGTGTCAACAATTAACAGCGAAAAAAGTGCCAGGAGCGAAACGTTATTATTGTTAACTGTTAGGAATGTGAAACTATAAATACCGCGACTAGTATTATATTCAGCACTCTTCCGTACGCTTTCGCTCCACTCGCTTGCTTGATTAATGTCTTAGTTTAACGCTTAAATTAAATAAATTTAACCAGTTGTTCGTGCTTTGCGCTTGCGTTTTAATTGCTCTCCGCATAAGGAACCCATTCGTCCGCGCAGTACGCGGGTTCGATTCCGGGTGCATTCGACGTAAAAGAGGCGACCAAGTCTGCACACGACAGGTCTCTTCACCAGTTTATAATTTGTTTAACTTCGCGCAGGAATGTTAGTCGCTGCATAATTATGTCATGTCGCTCCATAACAATTTTTCGTTTGTCAACTTTTTTGTATCTGAAGCCAATTCCTGTTATTACCGTTCTCAACGACTCTATGCTTCCCTTATACAGCCCGGCATCTTTTAAAGTTGCACATAACTTTGCCAATGTTGGAAATTCGCCTCTTGTAAAATACCCGTATATATGGTTTCTAATAGCATGACTATCGAATTCATCGATGCCTGTCACAGGTTTATTTCTTTTTCGTTTTTTCGGTGTGTGAAGTACGTTACTGTCACTCCCCGAAGGCCCATATTTTTCACTTAATATTTTGCCAACGGTGCGGCTACCAATACCGAGAGCTTCACCGACGCGATCCCGAACTTGTGTAACTGGCAGTAGAAGTCCACCATTTTGAGATTCACGCTCAAAATACTCGTGTAATTTCACCACCAATTCACGAGCCTGGCTGTTCAAAGTACGTCCTCTTTTCGACATTATTAATAAACACTTGCTTAGTTCGGAGTCCAGTATAAATATTGCCAAGGTAAACGGATAAAGAATGATCAGTCCAGAAAAGTAATAGCCAAGTCACAAATTGTAAAACACAAACGAGAAAGCAAGTACGCGCACAGTCAGCTTCCAAGATGGCGAGAGACTGCTGACGCCGAACCGACCGAGCGGACCGCGTGCGCTTGTAGTTGGCAGTGTTGCCAGAAAAAAAAAATTGTAGAGACTTGGACACCTGCGATTTTGCCTATTGACCTAAAAATAATTAAATTAATTTATTTTAGGGTATCTGTGTATTCAGTGCATTATGCGGTCGCGCAGTAACGTCGTTAATTTATAACATCAGGCAACAACATTTTTGTGAATGGGTTCTACATACCTTATTTTTATTAGTTTTAGACGTAGAAATAAGACTTAGAAGAAAAAATTGTAATTGTAAAATCAATGGATGTGCTTGTTAAAAATTTGTTTATTTCTCTGTAATATGCAAACCCATACTATCATACACAAAAATAAATGTAAAAAACACTATCCCTGACTCCATTTACTATTTCGACAGCGTTAGCGCGAGAAACCCCGACTTATTTGGGCGCGAAAATCAAAAATCGACAAATCGCTTTCGACAACTTTTTAAAGAAGCAAATATATTTGATTTATAAATACGTATTTTTGGTGAATGGGTTTTATCTCATATTTTACGATTACATAACTATTTAGTTATGTAATCGTAATATGTGAGATAAGTCCCATTCACATGAAAAAATATTTGTTTGGTTGTCAAGTGTAATTTGTAAATAATACATTCGATTTTTCGTATATGTAAACGATTTTTTTGCATACAAGTGTATCCGAAGAGTCGCAACACTACGTGCAGTGACCTAACTACGTAACTTTGTAATGCGGTCAAGAATATAACTATTAGAAATTATTTACTGTGTAAATATGTGTTATTTTGCTTTGTTTGAAAGTTTTCAATTACATTTAGATATTAAGAATTGTACATTTTTAGATACAATAATGAAATCTTTCTAAATTCATGGTTTTATGAAAAAGGTTATCGAAACTGAATAATGTACGTATGAACAAAGTTGTTTCGGTTTGAAAAATATGAAACGTCAAACGGTACCTCTTAGATTTGATGGACTGTAGTTGTGGAACCACACATTCTAGGAATTTCAGTAATTAATATTCTTTAAAAAATTAAGTTGAAATCTAAAACCCGACTGCAGAAAAATCACGCTCCAAAAAGTATCAAACAAGAAAATATCTAGGATAGCCGTGGTAGTATGCCACTTTTCCTTAGAACGTATTGTTTTCTTAGACTAAGTGGCATACGACCGCGGCGATATTATCTTGTTTAACACTTTTTAGAGCGTGATTTTTCATATTTCGGGTGTTATCTTTCGACTTAATTTTTTAATTATATTATTTAGAGGCAAGCAACGGCTATAATTTATACATAATTGAAATCTGCTAATCGATACCAAACACGATATATTTATTTCAAATTAATTTGTTAACACAGTATGACAGCTAGAGGTCGCCACATTAGATTCAGTGACACGTTATATAGCCTATAACGAGCAGACGACTAAGATGCTTCTAACGATATCTCATTTCATATTCATATATATATTCATAAAGATTACCTTGTGCAATAAGGCCGCCATTTGTTATGCCACAAAACTGTACCAAATTTTGTATTTCTGTATCCATTCTTTGTGTACATACAATAAAGAGATATATTATTATTATTATTATTTCTCCAGTTCTAATAAGTGGTTGAGGAGCTATGAGGGAACAGATGAACCTACATACATACATAGTCTGTCAAAATCATAACCCTGTTTCTGCTTCGCAGTAGTCGGCTAAAAAGAAATACTCACCTTATTCTGTGGTTCAATCTCCAGAACCTTCTCAAAGTCTTTCAACGCCTCATCCGCCTCTCCAAGTCCCAACAACGCCTGCCCTTTCCTGAAGATTCCCTTCACATTCTTCTCATCATACTTGAGAGCCTTCACGGCATGGTCTCTGGCCTCAAAGTAGTGGATCGGTGTCACCTTGAGGTAGACTAGAGCGAGGTTCAAGTAGGCTGACAGGATTAGGTCTTTTGCCTGATCTCTGTTCTCTTCTGATTCCGTAGTCTCATCTGTTAGATCTGGAAGACAATATCAAATTGAAATCCAAGCCTTTTATTAATTAAATAAGAGTTCTACATAGTAAATAGCAGTATTGAGATAGGTATCGGACAGCTATAGCCTCAATCAATCTACCCTGTTTATGAGTGTGGGTGTGTATGGGTATGTGTGTGTGTATGGGTATGCGTGTGTGTGTGTGTGTGTGTGTACGGGTATGTGCGTGTGTGTGTGTGTGTATGGATATGCGTGCGTGCGTGCGTGTGTGTGTGTGTGTGTGTGTGTGTGTGTGTGTGTTTACGGGTATGTGTGTGTGTGTGTTTACGGGTATGTGCGTGTGTGTGTGCGTGTACGGGTATGCGTGTGCGTGTGTGTATGTGTGTGTGTATGGATATGCGTGCGTGTGTGTGTATGGATATGCGTGCGTGTGTGTGTATGGGTATGCGTGCGTGTGCGTGTGTGTGTGTATGGGTATGCGTGTGCGTGAAACTCACCTTCTAGTAACGAAACAACTCTCTTATACATTTTAATAGCCAACTGAAACTTGCTAGCCTTGAAGTAATTGGTGCCTTTTTCCTTAGACAGTTTTGCTTGTTCGATCTTCTCCGGCCCGTCTAGTAGCCAGTGTTCCTTTGCCTTTTCAAGATCGGTCAGTTTCACGATGTATTCAACTGCAGTGTTTGGTGGGACCCCTAATTCGGCGTTCCCCTCAGCCTTGAAGGCGTATTTCGGTTGGATAGTAATGCGAGACTTCTCATCTTTGACAAACTTTTCTAGAGCTCTTTCAATGCCTTCGCAGACTTTATGTTCGCTGCCCTCGCCGAGATGGAAGGAGACTGTTCTGGTGTCGAAAACTTTGCCGTCTGGTAGTAATCTTCCTTCGAGCTCCACTGTAAATGAAAATAAATGTTATGTATTGTTTTTAAGGTTTCGAACCTAAAATCACTTCGTTGTCCGTCTGTCGGTCTGTCTGTCCATCCGTCTGTCTGTCTGTCTTTCAAGACCTTTTTCTCAGGGATGCGTGGAGGTATCAAGTTGACATTCATACCACATACTCAGGTCTATATCGTCTTGAAACTGTGTTTCAAGATGTTATAGACCTGAGTAGTGTAACGACGCGCTCTGCGAACGTCGTCACACCGGTTTTGGTTCTATTTTTGAACGAAGGGTTTCGGAGCGCGGGGTGAATGACATTTTGACGTATACCTGTCAAAGGACCTTTCTTCCTAGCGTGGAGGCTGGATGGTCGATATTCATGGCTTCGTAACTTAATTTCAATAAATCTCATAAAAATGAGAGTATTTTGGCCTAAAGGATAATAGTTTGTGTCCTCACAACTATCCTCTTGTGGAATTATAGTTTATTTCTGGTGAGTTGTCCTTTTTTTTTAATAAGATTCACTTGGTGGGAAATTCTCCACGTTCCTAATTTGAGGAATAATTGTTAAAATTCTATTGTTTCAGCTCTTAATCTGAAAATATTATGATTTCTTTTGCTATTGGCATTGTTCCAGCAAATTGGGGCGGTAAGTCGCGCAAATTTATAGAAAAATTAGGACCTCGTGTTAATATGGGAGTTTGTTCTAATGACATGCAATTTTGTTACAGGTTTCCAAATTGGAACCGCCTTTGTCTTTGCCTTTTCTCTTTTCTTTGGACCTTTGTCTTCGGTCATCTGCATTTCTTTATGGAGGGTTTGGACTTTTCACCTCAAACATGGATGTACCGCATGGGCTTAAACTGAAAACTTCGCCTGCTACGAGCTTTCTCGCTGCTGTGTTTACATATACTCGCCGAGGGATGCCGTGAGCTTACTTTAATTATATTTTAAATCTAAACTTCAAAATAACCTAAAAGTGCATTGGTGACATAGAATCATATTGACATAAGATCATTTTGACCTAGCTTATAAAACTCTAATTTTAAATTTAAGGTTAGATATACATTAGGAATGTATCCTTGCAACTATTTCTAAATGCACACTGGAGTGGACAATAAAACCTTAAACCTCACAGTTTGGTTTCATTTAGCTCACCTCCGGAAGATTAAAAGTTTCCAATATCCGCTGATTATCTTAGGCATGTGTATCTCCAAGGCGCCCGAACTTTTATGGTAATGTACTTACAAACCAATTTTATTTATATTTCTTTTAAATAGGAGATTACACACTTACTTCTTTCATTGTCATATGACACATATTTTTTTATTATTACATCTGACGCTTGCGAACCAATTTTTTTTACTTTGTAATAACACATATTTATTTATTTATTACAGTAGTTTATTTTTATGTACAACAAATCAGTTAATGTAGCTTATGTTAGGGAACCCTTTCGGTGTGCGAGTCCGACTCGAACTTAACCGACTTTAAAAAAAAAATTTAATGCAATTAGTGTACAATACGACATGGACATTAAAGATGGTTGTATAACCGGCCTGGGGGTGACAGGTGAAGCCGCCTGTCACCCTGGCAGAAGCAGGCCGCGGTGGCGGCGCGCCTCCCCGTTTCCGGGGACGAGTTGGGGACTCTGTGGTCCCCACACCCGAGAAGAGGGCCAGATCGTGAGAGATGGCCCTGGGTCGGCCGGGGTGCGAGGGATATGCCTGTCAACCTCACCTTCGGCAAGCGAAACGACCCACAGGCGGCGTGCGTTTTAGTCGGTTCGAGTCCGACATAACCTCCTCCACCGGCTCCGGTGGGGAGGTATCCGTGGGGATTTTGCGCACGTAAAAAAAAAAAAAAAAAAGATGGTTGTATAAGAGATGTATGTATATTTGTTTGCTTGCGCTTCTACATTTACAATCTTTAAGATGTGTATGGCCTCACCAAATTGTTCAGGGCCCAAGCTTAGAACCTCTCCAAGGGCCAGTTAGGTCGACGGAGGTCGATGAATGACCTTCGCCTGCGGGGTGCGAGGGATATGCTTGTTAACCTCACATTCGACAACCAAAAACGATCCACAGGAGTCGTGCGTTTTAGTCGGTTCGAGTCCAACATAACCTCTCCCACCGACACCGGTGGTGGGGGTTTCGGTGGAGATTATTACGCACGTAAAAAAAGGTCCAGTTGGGTTTTAGGAGGAGGGAGGGGAGAGGAATCAAACACTTTATGTTGCCTACTATAAATCTGAGCAATATATAATGTTGAAAATAAATAATGGCATCACAATAGTTGAAAACTTTCTTTATGACAAGTATTAAGTCATATAAAGAGTGTTGTTATATTGCAAACAATCCTCTGTACGGGTTGCATTGCCTTTGTTCTATTGACACATATCCTATAACACTATCCATTCTGAATAGCGTGAGAATTAAACAAAGTGAGATCTAGTTACGGCAGTAATGGCTACTTATGCTATTGTTGTTGCAGAGAAAGGTGTTGTATGTTATTCATAGAGTGCCTAGTGGCCCCATCTGAAAACCAACATAGGATATAAGCTTTATTGTTACTAACATTTTTATGGGCAATGCCTGAAATAAATGATTTTATTTATTTATTCATACCCAACGAAGGGTGTGCGCAGTATTCAATGTTGAAATGGAGCCCTATTTGGGTTCGCATAGTGTGGAGTGTTGCACACGTAGTTTAATTTTAATGTGCCTACTGTTTTGATTTGATATACCTGCTAATTGTTATATTGCCTACCTGTTTGTATTTGGTGGGGTGCCCGCTGTGTGGGGCTTGAATAAAATATTTTTCTTTATTTCCGATGTTATTTTATATCTACAACTAGCCAACACGCCCCGGAGTTACCTGTGTTTTTAATTTAATGAGGAATCTAAAAAGAAGGAGGTAGGAGATGGCGGTATTACCGCCCAAATGAGCAGTCCGACTGGGGAAGTACAGAATACCGCTGCTATAATAACTTCGTGTTGTATTCTCAGCGGTACTACTGCTAACCCTGTAAGTACAAAGTTTCTGTGCCGAGAAGACAAAGCAGGACAAGCCTTTGGTCTTCCCACTGACAGCACAAAAACACTCCAGTGAACTCTGACTACCCAGCTCACCGCCGGGAACACAACACGAGGTTATTAGAGTCTTTCGTCTATAGAAAAGACACAATACCTGTGACGTAGGCGCCATCGTTTGGATTGTCGCTCCCGGTGCCTTGCTCGATGACATGACGCAGGATGCCGTTGTTCTTCCCAGGACTCAAGTCCTCCACCTTCCAGTCTATCATCTCGATCTAATGACAAAAGATGTAATTTCTAGAATTAGATTATCTTTAGACAAACAGAGGTTCTAATTGGTCGGGGCGTTTCCATGCCTCGGAGAGTAAGTACATTAAGCTGTCAGTTCCAGTTGCCATACAAACATCAATGGTAGTCTTTACGGGTACTTGGGAGTCCTCAAAAATTCGTCAACCCTAAACTACAGAACTCCATTATCGCTTACGGGTTGCGGAGGTCATATGGCAGTCGCTTTACGGAAAATATCGAAGTTCAAACGCATCACAGTAGACTGGAAAGCCAAACGCAAATGAGTTGGGGAAAAAGCTCAGAGTGTTGATAGGTGCCACCTACTGTACCAGGATAAAAAAAGCCGGCCAAGTGTGAGTCTGACTCGCGCACCGAGGGTTCCGTAACTTAAGCTACATAAGCCTAAATATATTTTGAATGCGTAGACTTAGAAGTTTGATTTGTGCACAGTTTCAAGTGCCCAGTTAATGGCAATAGGCTCGCCACCTATTACATTGGGAGTCCCAATGTGTTATGGATATCCATATCCGTAACCGAAACTATCGGATATCCGAAATAAAAAAATATCCGTAACAGTGTTACCGAATCCGAATTAAAAGTTTCGGATAGTTTGTAAGAAAGAATTACTTGTATGACAGATTGGGAAACCTACAAGGTACAATTAAAGTCGAATATAATCTTATTTGTATTTCATTTTACAGTTCCTTAAAAAAATTATATCCGTAACCGAAACTATCGGATAATCCGAAATAATTTAATAAACATAACCGTAATCGATATTATATTTTACCAATATCCATATCCTTATCCGAAATTATATATCCATAACATCCCAATTTGGGATCTAAACATAAACTGGCGAAATGTGGGTGCTAGCACCTCTGCCTACCCCTTCGGGGATATAGGCGTGAGTTTATGTTATGTTTTTTCAAGACGTTACAGACTTGAGTAGGTATTTGGTATGAATTTCAACTTGATACCTTCACGCATTCCTCAGAAAATGGTCTTGACGGACACACAGACAACGAAGCGATCCTATAAAGAAAGAATTCTAGAATCTAACTCTATGCAAAATTTCATCCGGATCTATTTATATTATTTATTATCACACTCTACATAGATAAGTGATTCCTTGACACATACTCTGTTATTGTTTACATGTTAACTGCGTTATGCTCAGTCATAGTATATTCGCGATTTCAATCAGATATAAGCATCTATTGATATCTTACATATATATAATCACGACTTTATCCCCGGAGGGTTAGGCAGAGGTGAATTTACACCCACATTTCACCAATCATTGAATTCGGTACCACGTAATAGCGGGTGAGCCTATTGACGTCGTCCGGGCACTATTGTTGACCCAAGCCATGCATCTGAGGCTGAATCTGGGCTGTATATATCTGTAGTTGGAGACCTAAAAAGTCGAACTGCTGTGGAGGTCAGATGGTGGTCGCTACACGGAAAATATCAAAGTTTTGCCTAATTCACTGTTTGACTGGTGAAGCGGACCCCAGGCTCCGAGGTGAAAGCTTCGGATGCAACTGGAACTAACGCTAGAACGAAGAAGAGAAGTCTGAAAATAACACATAAAAATCTCTGGGATGAGTTCCCATGGGTTGCGGGAACGGAATCAGATTTTCACGTGAGCAAAGCCATGGGTTATAACTAGTGTCAATCGGCCATCTGTTAATTGGCTTTAAAAGATTTGTAACTGGAAGCCAAATAATCCTGAATGATTCTCGGCTTAGCCACACAACATAATGATATTCTTCTTCTTATTCTTATGCTTCTCTGCTACTCAAAGGTTTGCTGGTAGAGAACTCATACTGAGTTAAGCTCGCCTTTGTACATATTTCTGATATATTTATTTTGTGTTTGACCTCTGTACTGTTTGTTTGCAATAAAGAATTAAGAATTAAGAATATTTTTAGCTATGGCAAAAGGTGATTCGATCAGGATATATTAAAATAAATAAATATTCTTAAACAATCCACACAACGCTATCTAGACCCATGGTGAGATTAGCATAACTAGCTTGTATTATGGAATCTAGAATGCGGATAAACATACTTGGTTACTTTTTTTTTGTAAATACATTATATATGTATAGAAACACCCAAACCAATGCAAATATACATATTCATGCATACAAATATTTGCACAGAGCGGAAATCGAACCTGTGTCTCCTGCGTGCCAGTCAACGTTCTAACTCCACGTCTTTAACATAACTTTTAAACTATCGCGTTCCATGATATACAATAATGTTAACGGGAATTAAAGTGATTATGGTATAGGTATATACCTTTATACCTTTGGTTTGCCTGACGTTTCAACCAGGTTGCGCCGACTGTGGTCACAGGCTGACTGGCTCGGTGGTGCACGCCCGCCGTCTTCGAGTTCGTGATGTAGAAGGTTCTTCCTCTACCCCCACATTCTTCATATTTTGTAAGAGGAAGAACCTTCTAGATCACGAGCTCGAAGACGGTGGGCGTGCAACACCTGAACCTGTCAGCCTGTGACCACGGCCGGTGTAACCTGGTCGAAACGTTAGGCAAACCAAAGGTATAAAGGTATATACCTATACCATAATCGCGTTAATTCCCGTTAACATTTATTTATTTATTTATACTTTATGCACGATGTACTCATTGGCGAACTTAATGCCGTAGACATTCTCTGCCAGTCTACCATAGGGTGGTGCAGAGCTAGTACGTGGTAGGCGCATATTAACAAGAGATACGTTTCGTTCTATAAGGACTATGTGTAGATTAATTACATATAGGTACTTAAACATAAACAGTACATATACCTATGTATCATGAGCAACGACTGTGGACTACTGTGAACTACTGAGCGACTGGAACTGTTGAAGAGTATTGTGTGCACTAGTGATTAAATTGTCTAGTTTGTGGTGAGCTAATAAATCTCTTCGTTGAGTAAACGGCATTAAATTGTACCCCGTGCCCGTAACAATATATAAAATAAAACATAATAATTATGCATAAAATATATACAAATAAATATAACATTTAAATACACATATCAATATTAGTAGAAATATGATTATCGTTGAGACGATGATTCTGCCAATTCTGAGGTGATCAATTCCCGTACCCTAGACTCAATTGTAGGATATATTATAGCTTGTAGTATGGGTTCTAGAGGATGAGGATAAAAATAATTATTTATAGTATATACTTTTTACCTACATGTTAAGAAATTCGTACAGTGAGAAAAATAATGTTTTTTGTCGATAATGATAGTGTGGATACAATGGATGGCATTGATGTCGTAACGATCAAATGTTTAACCGCAACGCTTGGGGTCGCGGCTTCGATTTCCGCTTAAAAGTATTTGTATACATGAATACTAAAAAAAATGTAAGTACAAATGTTTATCCGCGTGAATGAACTCGACTTAGAATAGATATCATAACATTATGCATATAATTGGCTATTTGTCTAATTTTTTGTCGAAAACTGATCACTTTAATATAATATATTGAACTGCTAAAGAGAAATTTTCTTACGACAAATAGTTTTAAAGATATTTGATTTTGAAAATTCCTCGTATATGTAAAATCGTACTTGCGAGTGACGTCACGCGCCAGTTGTGCAAGAGAATATCGCATTTATGTCGGTCCACGTTGCGTTTTAGATGTCTATAGTTAATAATAAAAATAATTTGAAATGTAATGAGGAATCTAAAAAATTAAAAATGGGGAATACTGTTGATCAATAGTGCTTGAACCTACACATGTTGAATAACACACTTTGTAATTTTCCATACATAACATACATAAACTCACGCCTATATCCCCGAAGGGGTAGGCAGAGGTGCCAGCACCCACATTTCGCCAGTTTATGTTTAGGTCCCAATGTAATAGGTGGCGAGCCTATTGCCATTAACTGGACATTTATAAACCTGCAATAAATACATACATAACTTCGAAAAGCATCGAAAAGTCATTGGTGTGTGCCATGGTAAAACCTGGGATCGAACCCGAGACCTCGTCTCAGCAGTCCATTACCCATACCACTACACTAGACTACCGCGGTTTTTTTTTCCATTATATTTTATTATACTGTTATTAGTAGGCGCTTGGTTGAACCTGCTACACATGTTGAATTGTTATTTAATATGTGTAGCAGGTTCCACCAAGCACCAACTATAACAATATAATAAAAATATACTTAGTGGAAAAGTACAAAGTATGATATACATTATCAAGTTGAATAACATACTTTGTTCTTGCTGCATAGAAAGCGTGCCGGGGTGCGAGGGATATGCCTGTCAACCTCACCTTCGGCAACCAAAACGATTCACAGAGTCAGAGTCTTTAACTAAAGATAGACATATTCATACAAAAAAATATTTGCACAGAGCAGGAATCGAAGCTCCGGATCTAACGAAGCAGTCGAACGTTCTTCAGTCACAGAGATCGTGGTTTTGTGTGTTTTTTTTTTTAATATTTAGAACGGAATGACTACCACTAACCCCTCCAGCTTAGCTAAATTGGTCGTGTTAGGAGTGGGTTCACATCGGTAGTGTAATTCGCCAGGATTCGAACCTCTCGATCGTAAGGCCGACTCCTTAATCACTAAGCTACCGGACTATTCATTTGAGCTTATCAACATTCACACAAGGTGTCAAAAAGCTTTTTAAATTATGTATGTATGCATATTCAATGTTATTTAAATCGAATTTATGCAAATCAAAATTGTACATTATGAAACAGTGTGGACTGATTTTGAGAATACCTACGTACTACTTTTGTAATGAGGCACTGGTGATACACTTTATACGAACACATCCAAGGTTTTTTTTTTTATACCACTAAGTTGGCAGACAAGCACACGGCCCACCTGATGGGAAGCGGTTACCGTGGTCTATGGACGTATGTATGCAACACCAGGGGTGTCACACTCGTGCTGCCGACCATGAAGAAACCTTCTGATGCCCCTCTTGAAGAACCCCATATTGTAGGCGCTTGGGAAAACCGCAGCAGGGAGGTCATTCCACAGCTTGAGTGTGCGTGGGATGAAGTTTCTTTCATACCGCACAGTGCGCACCGTCTCAGGTCGCAATGTGTGGGGATGAATTCCCTGCCTATGGCGAGAGGTGCGATGATAGAATGTAGCTACGGGCATCATGTCAAACAATTCATCTGAGCACAAACCATTGTATAGGCGGTAGAACACACACAGTGAGGCAAAATCCCTCCTAAGGCTAAGAGGTTCCACTCTACCTGTGAGTATGGGATTGTCAACCAGCCTCAATGCCCGTCTTTGCAACGAGTCGAGGGGGTCAAGCTGGTATGCAGGTGCTACAGCAAAAAGGTGACAGCAGTAGTCCATGTGAGGCCGGACCTGTGCTTTAAAAAGAAGGAGTTGCTGCCCCGCAGTGAAGTACTGCTTCGCCCTGTTGAGCACTCCGAGTTTTCTTGATGCCAACTTGACCTTGTCCTGCAAATGACTTCGGTATTGGACGTCGCTGGAGATATCGACACCAAGGATCCCGATACTCGAGGAGATGGTAAGCGGTGTGCCCAGGAATTGCGGCGCTACAATGAATGGGGTTTTCTTAGCGGTGAATACACATACTTGTGTCTTAGTGGGGTTGAATTGGACTAGGTTTAGTCGTCCCCAATCGGATACTCCAGAGAGAGTAGTCTCAATTTTAGACACAAGTTGTTCGCGACTCTTCTCCACCTCGGACTGAGGGATATTTGCACGGCCCGTGTAACACGTGTCCCCGGTACTGTCGTCCGCATAACAATGAATGGAGCCATCAGACAGCATGTCATTGATATGCAGCAGAAACAGCGTCGGAGACAACACGGATCCTTGTGGGACACCAGCGTTTATGTTCATGCGGTCCGAGCAGCTGCCGTCGTCGACAGCTTGGATGCTTCTGTTGGACAAAAAGCTGGCGATCCATTCGCAAAGTCCCTCGGGGAGTCCATAGTACGGCAACTTCGCAAGAAGACCTTTGTGCCAGACCCGATCGAAGGCCTTTGCAATATCGAGGCTGACCGCTAGTGCCTCACCCCGACTCTCGATGGCTTGCGACCACCGGTTAGTGAGATACACAAGAAGGTTACCGGTTGAGCGACGGTGGCGAAAGCCGTACTGTCGGTCGCTAAGTAGATCGTTTCCTTCAAGGTATCTCAAGAGCTGTGTAGTAATAACACGCTCCATAACCTTCGAGAGTAGGGAGGTTATAGCGATAGGCCTGTAATTGGTCGGATCTGTCCTGTCACCTTTCTTAGGTACAGGGTGCACGAATGCGGTCTTCCACGAGGATGGGACCTGCCTCGCGGAGTATGAGAGTGCGAAAAGGCGTGTAAGTACAGGACACAGCTCGGGGGCACAGTGCTTAAGCACCATCGCCGGTATGCCGTCCGGCCCACTCGACTTCCGGACATCTAAGGACTTAAGCTCACGCCGGACCACCCATTGCGTGATTTTAACTTCGGTCATGGAAGCACCACAGCTGGGGATGATGGGTGGTTCGGCGTTCCCGTCGTTCATAGTCGAGTTTGACGCAAAGAGATTACCCAAAAGATCGGCCTCTCCTTAGCGCCATGGGCTAGACTACCGTCTGATTTTTGCAGCGGCGGAAGGCAAGACTGGCAGAAGTTTCCCTCGGCAGCTTTGGCGAGCGACCAAAATGCGAGACTGCCAGATGGGTAGCGCGCAAGCCGTTCGCCAATTCTGCCGATGAACTCAAACTTTGCCCTAGACGTTGCCTTTTTACTGGACCTCGAGGCAGCATTCAACTTCCGCTTCACTTCAGCGATGTTCGGATCCTTATTGGCATGAGCCGTGGTCCAAGCCTTGTATGCAGATTGCTTGCGGTCTCTAGCTTCCCTGCAAGGCCTATTAAACCACGGGCGTTTGTTCGCTCCTGTCGCGACCCAGCGGTTAGGGATGTAGCATTCCATACCCACTAGAATCGCGTCAGCGACTGCTGTTGCACAGGAGCTTGGATCATCAGAAGTGAAGCAAAGCTGCCTCCACGGGTACGATGCGAAGAATTCTCGCAGTCCGTCCCAGTCTGCCGACTTGTAGTGCCACACGTGTCGCCACTGAGGTGACCGCGGTGGTTCAGGCCGCGCGAGTGTCACTTGCGCCCGGACGAGGCTGTGGTCCGAATTACCAAGAGGTGCTTCCACCCTTATGGAATATTCATCCAGGCGCGTAGTCAGCAGAAGGTCCAGTATAGAGCTTCTGTGGGTCTCAATTTCTGGTGTTCTAGTGATAGAATGTACCAGTTGAGAGAGCCCATAGGTCAGAGCAAAGTCGTGAGCAGCCCTTCCCGCGAAATCAGTCCTGGGAGACCCCAGCCACTCCACGTGGTGAACGTTGAAGTCCCCCAAGAATACTAAATCCACAGTGGGGTACTGCTCAATTATGCTGTCCGCCGACCGTTGCAGATGCTGAAACAGTTGAGCCGTGCCCAGGTCACCGCTATGAGACCTGTATAGGCACGCATAGATACGGGTGTGGCCACCGTGATCTATACGTACCTGTCTCTGTCCTCAAGACCATGGAGACGGCGGCAGCAAATATCATCCCGCACGTACAAGCATACCCCGGCGCGACTCATAAAGTTGTGCTCGAGTTTGTACCCGGGGTACATTAGGTAGGCTGTATCGGCCGGGCATGATATTTGCGTCTCCGTCAGAAAAAGCAAGGTAGGCTGCGCGGTCTCTAAGTGGAGATGGACCGCGTTAAGGTTGGAGTGTAGGCCCCTGATGTTGCAGAAATCCACATTAACTGTGGATGATGGTGCCGCTGTGGTAACGTTGCTCTTGCCTTTTGTAAATTTCATGTTTGAGTTGGGGGGGGGGGGGGGGGAGAAGGTAAAAAGAGATTCTGTGCCTCCAGTGTAGAAGACAAAGCAAGGCGTCCCGCCCCCACAGACAAGTTGGGGTTGTGGGACTGGCTGGCGTGGTGGGCGGAAGGGCCCCCGGTCCCCTCCCAGATACCGAAGCCGAGTCCACTCCGGTTTCCTCCTCCGGCACGGCTACAGCACCGGGAACTTTACACAGGTTGCTGGTTCAGCCTCCAGGTCTTAGCAATGAATAGGGTTGTGTCCTATTTTTTCATTATTATCGTAAACTGTACATTTTACAATAATATAATTAACTGTAAAAGTGAAACTTTCTTATGACAAATAGTTTTAAGGATATTTGATTTTAAAAATTCATGTTCTCTAGCCGCCCGAAAATTGTTCTATACAAAATCGTGACACGTGCTGACGTCACAGTGCGCTGGCGAGTAGTAAAAATGAATGGAGTGCAAAATAATATCGCATTTATCTCAGTCTACGATGCGTTTACACGTATACAGTGCGTGCATAATAAGATTGATTTGAAATTTAATAAGGTATCTAAAAAGTTGTAAATTTTGCTTTATTTCGAGCCTATTTTGGGAATTAAAAATAGTGAAGTCATTTTCAAAATTTTTTTTTATACAACTTAGGAGGCACACGGCTTACCTGATGAAAAGTGGTTACCGTGACCTATGAACGTGTGAAGTTTCAGTTTAGTTAGGCAATATCTTAGTTTATTATGCATTTTGTTAAATAAACTACTAAGACATTAAGTATTATTGGTAAGAATTCGATGACTCAGGACACTATCCATTATAGAAGACTCATTATCTATTAAATTGAGATTTTTTTTTCTTGAATCCGATTCACACTTGACCAGCATTTTTTTTAAATTATCTATTTTTTGCTTGGTTGCTGGTGGTGGCTATGTTGACTTTAGTACAAGAATTTTCTCAATATCTATAGGTTGGGAAAGCTCACTGTTTGTGATGTCATAAATGCATGGATACCATTGTGATATTTTTAAGTTCACATTATCATTATTGTTTCAGGATATTGTGGTCAATAACCAACCATAGATAAAACAACAGATACCTATTTTTGATACGGTTTATCACTCTAGCGGTTTCCCTTATTAATTTTTGTTAATAATACCTGGATTTTACTGAAAAAATAACTTTTTTTAATCAATCTACATTTAAAGAGAAATTGAACTGTAGTTACAGTAACATAGTTAAAATGTTTTAGTCAAGCTCTTCAACTTACTCTATGAGTCAGATGAAGTTTTTTTTTTCATTTCAAATGATGATGATGCCTTAGACAGTACACAACTGTCATGTCTGTCATTGTGTAACTTTTTTTCTAAGAGAAATATTTTTTCTTATTTATTCTCTATCATACATTATCATTACAGACAAGTCAAGCAATTTTAGTATTAAAAAAAAACTTAACCAAAACACAGCTGAAATAAAAAATTGTTTTTTAATTACAAGAAAGACTTACTTCAAACTGTAGTGTGGAGTTAGGTGGGATCTTGGGTGGGCTGCCGGCCGCGCCATATGCATACTCAGGGGCGCAGGTCAGCACACACACTTCTCCTTTTTTCATAGTTGCTACACCAATGTCCCATGCTTTGATAACAGACCCTATAATAAAAAAAATATGTAAAATATCCGAGCATTTATTGCACTCTTGGCTTAGGGATCTTAGATTATATCCATTATGATACATTAACCAATAAATTAGATATAGAGATTCCGAATTCATTAAATACCTCAGTGTGCCGGTGATCCTAGATATTACTTCCTGCCAAACTGTGTGGTGCAAATGTGGGACTCCCTACCAGAAAGTGTCATAAGTATCTAAGTATATTTATCCATGTATAGCACAAGCTAGCTATGCTTTACCATGGGTCTAGCTAGTGTTGTGTAGAATGTTGTAGAATATTTATTTATTTATAGAGTAGCGGTAGCCTAGTGGTATGGGTAATGGACTGCTGAGACGAGGTCTCGGGTTCGATCCCATGTCTTTTCAAAGTTATGTGTGTATTTAATACATGTTTATAAGTGTCCGGTTAATGGCAATAGGCTCGCCACCTATTACATTGGGACCTAAACATAAACTGGTGAAATGTGGGTGCTAGCACCTCTACCTACCCCTTCGGGGATATAGGTGTGAGTTTATGTTATGCTTATGTTTTATTAACATTTGACTAAAAAAGCAAGTGTAGTGATATACAGACATTTGCTTAGGCTGCTAGTGGATTAAATAAATAATAATTATAAGTTGGTTGTTTTTATAAAGAGAGATAATAATAATATTACCCTGTACCCAATGCCGATGGGGCACTGATTTTTTTTTAAGTATTAATAAAGGCATTAATAATAATATTTGAATAATGTGATTGGAATGGAATGGGACTCTTGTGTTGTTGTTCACAAAGGAGGCTAACTCTTTTTTTAGGCCAGTATGTGTGCATTGAGAAATATTGTGATTCAGAAAGTCTATGTTATAGATCAACAATTAGTGGGAATATATCTGTCACACAAGTTCTAATCTGAAATTATCTAGATACAATAGGATAAAATAATTTTCGTATCTGATAGCAAATTTTTGGTGAACCTTGAATGCTACTTATACTCATCATACAGCACTCTTAGCACATGAGCAATTAATTCATTATAAAGATACGGAACCAAATACAGAGACTGGTCAATACTATATTTGTTCATCTCTGCCTAACCTTTCTGATATAACAGGCGTGATGCATATTGGTACGTACTTTTACCGCACCGATCTCAAATGATATATCATGAAATTAAAATATAAATAAATTTTTACTGACCTTTGCCCAAATTGAATTCAAAAGGTTCATTTCTGTCTTTGCTGGAGTCAAACTTAGTACCATCCAGAAGCGTTCCAGTGTAGTGAACGGTCACTGAACATCCAGCGTTAGGAGTATCAGTGCCGGTGCCTTCTTTGATAATCCTTTTGAGCACACCGCGATCTCCGGCCTTCGAGATGTCGACTCCTTCATCGACAGTCATGTTTGC
Organism: Eilema griseolum; assembly: GCA_963662185.1. Lineage (NCBI taxonomy): Eukaryota > Metazoa > Arthropoda > Insecta > Lepidoptera > Erebidae > Eilema > Eilema griseolum. The sequence goes on along the minus strand of OY759242.1, from coordinate 23,333,549 downwards.
AATTGATATTTGGTACTAAGACTCTTTAACTTCGAATTGACACGCCTTTCTCAAGCGAGTACTTGCGATTTATTGATGATATTTTCTCGAAAACTTTTACGCCGCAAGCCGCAATCCAATTAGAATGTGTGGAAATAAGTCGCGCGCCGCCGGTCAATCTTTAAAATCAAAAATTGTCCACTTGCACAGATTAAACATGGGGCAGCGTGGTTTGCATAGACTATTAAAAATGGTTGTATAGAATTTTCTAGAGAAGCTGTGTTTTTCTGTGTTACCATAGTGCATAATTTTTGAAGGATAAACTAAACGTAACGGAACGCCTGAGACGGCTGCGGGCGTGGTGCGCATAAAGTCGTATTAAAACAATCATTTATCTTTTGTTTTCATATTAGTCCATTGCTTTCTGTACTCAGTTAAATAGTATTGAAAGTTAAGCGCTCGTCACATACTTTGGCACACGCATTCCATGGTCAGTCGTGAATATACCGTAGTGCCGTAATGCTACAGCGCCTTTTTTATAGAACTTAGGTGGTAGACAGGCACACTTACCCTCTTTTCGTGCTGAAATCTCCACCTATATGTATCACCTCCGCTGACCATCGGGGGTGGCTATGACCGACTTGGAGCGAAATTAGCCCACTGACTCGAGTCTTACCAGGGAGACTTGTAAAAATGGTGGTGCCGCTGGCCACCCGATGCATAGTACAAGGGTCCAACTGGGGCTAACCACACTGGGAGGCTGCCTCACCAGGGCGCGCATAATCCTGATATGGTTCGTCGTGCCGGTTGGTGACCGGATTTGCGAGACGGTGACCATATTATGGGTGTTCGCTATTTGAGGTGGAGTCCACTAACATCTGTGGACTCCATATAAACCTCAACGTCCACCAAACTTGGTGACGGCAAAACCAGCGATGCTCTTCCTAACGAAGACACAAATATATCGACCTGACGACAAGGTGTTTACAATAAAGATTGTCTTATCTTATCTTATGTTATCGAGGAAAATTTCCGTGCAGGGATGCGCGTGTTTGTTAGGGCGCATATTTACAGCCTCTGTCATACCCATTCATAAAAATGGACCCAAAGATGCACCGGAAAACTACAGGCCGATTTCATTGCTGCCTGTGTTCTCTAAATTGCTTGAAAAAGTAGTGAACAACAGACTAGTTAAATATATTGAGACCAACCATCTTATTTCTGACAGGCAATTCGGATTTAGGCGAGGGAAATCAACAGAAGAGGCAATCACGTTGCTCACATCAACGGTGTCATCTCACCTTGACAGTGGCAGGCGCAGCATAGGGATCTTCCTGGATCTAGCCAAGGCCTTTGATACGGTCTCCATTCCTATATTATTGCGAAAACTAGAAAAACAGTTTGGCATAAGGGGTGTGGCTCTAGATTGGTTTAAAAGCTACCTAACGAGTAGAAAGCAGTGTGTTCAAGTGGCCAACCACGAAAGTGAACTACACTACATTAGTTTTGGAGTTCCACAAGGCAGCGTGCTAGCACCAACGTTGTTCATAATGTATATGAACGATATACATGAAACTATCAAGGGAGAGATAATATGTTATGCTGATGACACGGTGTTGATTATTGATGGTCGAAATTGGAACGAGACTTTCTCGAACGCAGAGTGTATGATAGGGAAAGTGTCCACGTGGCTAAACCAAAACCTTTTAACACTTAATATCAGTAAAACGCAGTACACCTGTTTCCACAAGACAGCCGCTTCAACACCGAGCACAGGTCTCAACCTGAAATTTCACACCTGTAGAGATCATGAGCACTGCACCTGTGAAAGCATAAAGCAAACTAACACCATCAAATACTTAGGAATAATCATCAACAGTAACCTAAACTTTAAGGCACACATCAAGTCCTTGTCAAATCGAGTTCGCAAAACCGCAAATATCATGAAACTGCTTCGTAAATCGGCACCACAAAACATTTTGAGAAATGTGTATTGCGCACTAACACAATCATTGATCACATACTGCATAATCTGCTGGGGAAATGCTTCCAAAACAACAATGATGGAACTAGAAAGGGCCCAACGATGTGTGCTAAAAACAACTTTTAAAAAACCCTTTAGGTACCCGTTTACAGTTCTATACAAAGACAGTAAAGTTCTGAGCGTGCGCCAGCTATTTATTCTAAAGACACTACTAAAAACCCACCAAAATGTTATCAACTCACAAGAATATACCAATTTACTAAAACTTCGCACATACAAAATCACAGTTCCCAAAGTTAAAACTTCCTTTGCTAGACGCTTCAGTCCCTATAAGGACTGCTACATCTACAACGAAGTGGTAAAATGTTGTGACATAAAACAATGCACTCTAAAAGAAGCACAAAGCATACTCACAAAATATTTAACCTCTTTAGAATATGAGGCCGCAGAAAATATCCTAGTACACCTAGCCTAATCCTATGCTAAGCAAAACAAAATTATGACTCTATATATCCACGAACATACACATGTAATGGACATGCAAGTTTTGTACAAGTTAGTAGGTATATATTATGTGTATTGTATCTATTCGTATGTATTTAAAAAAAAAAAAAAAATTAAAAAATTGTTTATTTCGGTTACTAGTACAAATTTACCTTAAGTGTGATTATATATTATATATACTCAATACTACTGTAATCTCAAAATACTAAACATTTACTATTGCTAAATATATTGTTCTTCTAAAAATAAGTCACCTACAAATTCAAATATCTAATGTAGGTATGTCGACCGAGCAACATTGTAAACAAGCGTCAATGTAATCATGTTGATATTGGTACCCACAGGACAGGCATGCCTAGTGTGGGGCCAACGGATAACTTCAAATGTTTTGCTTTTGGTAATAAATGTTTTTTTTTTTATTTGCTGTCGCCGTTTGCGCTGCCTAGAGGACCCATCCTTCCCTATCCTATGGGTACACGTAGACCATGGCTCTACTAGTCAGATCTATGTGTGGCAATAGGCTATTTGACAATTTTTTTTATTATAGAAAAATGTCCACTCTATAATAATATTATACATACATATAGTCACGCCTTTATCGCCGGAGGGTTATGCAGAGGTAAATTAACACCCACATTTCACCAATAATTACACATGTTGGGGGTTGGGTTGTTGTCCCCCACGTAATAGAGGGTGAACCTATTGCCATATTTCAGGCACTAGGTATTGTTGACTCGAGTCATGCATCTGAGGCTGAGTCTGGGCTGTATATAATATCTGTCTGATGTGAAACAGCCCTATCCCTTATTCGCCTTGTACGACACCGCATGGAAGAGATGGGGTAGTCCAAATTCTTCTCTGCCGGGAAACACGCGGCTAATATAATTTCGAATTTATCTCGGTCTACGATGCGTTTACACATATATAGTTCATAATGAAAGTAATTTGTAATTTAATGAGGAATCTAAAAAGTTATAATTTGGGATTGAATTAGATTGTTTATATTTTGACTTTCTTTGGGAATTTAAAATAATGATAAGTCATAGTTGCAGTTTAACTAGGCAATATCTTATTTTGCAAAGCATATTTTATGATAACAAACTAACATATTAAGCAATATTGGGAAGAATCGGACGAACTTGTCAAATAGCCTATTAGTCTTGACATCGCCAAAACCATCACATCTACCAGCACTCCAAGCTACCAGCCTCTGGTCTGCCTCCTAGGCTGTGCAACTGGGTTGCTAGCTTCCTGTAGGGGCGCCGTATTCGCGTCCTTTGTGACGGACGAGCCTCGGTGTTTCTAAAGGAATGCTGCAGTGGTCCATCTTATCACACATTCTCTTCTGCATAACAACGACGAACGCACGAACTAATTGACGTGTTGTTTATAAAATAAATAAAAAAAATCTAATAAGACATTTGCCTCGTATCCCGACCGACCTTGAGCCATTATTCGATATTCAGATAGTCCTCACGATGTTCCCGTCGCTCCCCGGAAGGGTAGCGTATAAGCATCGCACTACTGCTGCGGTGAAGTCGTTAGGGTGACAGACGGCCGCACCTGTCCACCCCACAAACGAAGAAGACCCATTGGAAATAATAATAGGCGTTCCACAGGGTTCAAAACTGGGACCATTTTATTTTCGATTTATTTAAATGACATAATTATACATGATTACTCTCCTTTCTCCGATCGTTTTTAGGCTGTCGTTTGAAAAAAAAGGAATCTTGTTGACTGAACTAAAACCTTGAATTTGGATGGACAATTACCACAGATTAACCATAGATTACCCTAAGCACCATGAAGACTTGGAATCCTTTACTAACACAATGTGTGCCTGTTTTGCTACAAACTCAAGGGTTTAAGCAGAGTGTGAAATAGAAAACATTAAGCTAGTCTTTTGGACCCTAGTGGTCTGCTCTAATGATCTTCACTTTATTGTGTTTTGTGCTAAATTATGGAAGGCAATGCCATCTGACGGACGGATTAAGACCCTTCCCTTTCAGAGTTCACAACTCTGTGAAGTGAGTTGTGAACTCTGAAAGGGAAGGGTCTTAAAGCTTCCTCTGTCAATCAACAGGTGAAGATTTCTTGAGCAGCAAGTATCTTAGTGGGACACTTGAGAACCAATATTTTAGTGTTGATGATTTTTTCTGTCATTGACATCTTACTGGCGGCCTTCATTGTCCAGAACTGACTTACTGCTGCTGCTAGGAATTCATATTGCAAAACTCTTTAAAAAATCCCTATAAAGGGTCTTGAAACACTCAAATAACGATTTCATAGTATATGTACACTTTATTCATTATTCTTTCAGTCTTCAGGAGTTATAAATAAAGATAAATAACAAAATGTTTCATTATTTGACATAATCTGGTTGAAATGAAACATTTATAACATTTCTGATAGAGGGATTTCACAAACATCCTGTGCAACCTACTTATAAATATGTACACCTGAACAAATAGATTGCATTTTCTTTGCATTTCACATGTACAAAGTTTTTATATCTTAAGTAGAATAAAATATCATTAAAGTTCACAGAATTTACACAACAAATGCATTTTCACAAATATCAAATAAAGACATTAAGAGTCAAAAAATGATTAAACACATTTATATGGACACTTTGTCACATAAAACCTGGCAAACCTAACTCCCATTTGTGATAAAAGTTTTTTATTTGAATTTGGAAGCCATTCATCGGAACCGTCGCAACAGTCACATATGCCATCGTTGATTTGACCTGAAGGCACACTGTTGAATGATATAGGCTCGACGCTGAGTTGAGTATCACAATAAAACGTTCCATTCGCACACGCATTAGTGCTTGGTTCGTCAGATGAATCTTCACAATCACAGTAATCATCATTAACCTGTTCAAATGGAATTCTTTGAGTACTTGTCAAGCATTTAAACTCGTGATTACTGTCTGGCCTATATTGCCACATGTGTAAATACAATACACCTCTAATAACACCATTGTTGTTGATGAACTTATCAGATTCAGATCTAACCATAACATGTTTTGGTGTTAACTCCTCCAATCCTTCCATTTCTTGATGATCCATGACTGAAATAATTCTATCGTTGAAGCCAGACGCTGACGTTATGGCCAAAAAGAAATATAGCTGATAAAGAATGAAACATGCGACCATACAACATGTGAGAATTATAATATTCTTTTTCTTCTTCAGTGCCATCATTTTGGAATTCTTTTTAGGTGTATATCTTCGTGCGTTGAACGGCATACAATTTCTTATATTTACAGTATTATTTTAGTGCTAAACAAAAACTTGGACCGGTAATAACTTACATGGCACACAGACTGTGATTGAAATCAAATCACATATGTACCTACGCTTAGTGGTTAGTTATTATATTGCTTTTTGCATCCCGTTCTTTCTAAATGTAAGAATGTTCTAATATGTGTATTCAAGTTTTCTTTGCAAGAACATGAGCTAAGAATATAAACAATTTTAAGATAAAAGTGGATCGTGCCGTTTCAAATGACAAGATAATGACAAATAGTGACATTGACGAGACGAATCAAAGAGAAGAAATACGAATGACGATCCTTTACACATTTTATATTGCTTAAAGTATGGAGGTACAGATACATCTTTCTAATTTATTATATATAATATTTTGCGTTATTTTATAAAACCGTTGCGTTACAATTATAATTGGTTGCTGAAAAAAATTAGAAACGGTTACCTTTGCTCCTATTTTAAAAAGGGTGATTAATAATCAGCGAATTGGTAAGTTTTCAAATAACAATGGCAACATATTTTTAGGGAAAAATGAATTATCACTTGATTTATTGACAAAGCCTGTGTTATTATATTTTATATTTACTATTTTCTTCAATGGATAGCAATTAAGGAATTCAAAATGGATTTTTTGACGGTGAACCGTCAAGTATCTGTATCAACTGAGAAGAAGAGCGAGGAATCCGAGTCCAATGAAGATCTCGAGGTAAGAGCTGTCAATCTGCATTGTATTTCTTCTAAATATCCAATAAACCCCGTGATATCTCATATTGAAAACATTATATAGATAAAATAGATGCTTAGAGCGTGAAAGACTCTTATAAGTTTCTTTTTCGTATAGAAGTCATTGCTAGAAATGAATTCTATTCGAAGAATTTTACATACTGATGAAACTTGTTACAATTTTGTTAATAAATTCCTTCATATGCTCCATGTCCTTCAAATACCACTGCCATACCATATGTAATAATGGGCAGAGCCAGAGCTGTCTCAAAATCTCACGCTGCCCTGAGTATGCCTGTGTGGAAATGAAATAGGGTTTAACATTTGTTTTTCGCCTACTGTAGTGCCTTAACGACAGGGTCTGTAACTGACCTGGCCTGTAAGGGTCTACAGGTATAAATATGACTCAGTAGAAGGAGCATCCCAAAGTAGTTCTCAATGTCAGGCAGGATAATATCTAATATATAAAATTCTCGTGTCACAGTGTTAGTTACCATACTCCTCCGAAACGGCTTGACCAATTTTTATGAAATTTTATATGCATATTCAGTAGGTCTGAGAATCGGCTACTATCTATTTTTCATACCTCTAAGTGATAAGTTGTCCACCCCTAACATTTCTTTTTTAATTCTTATATATATTTTTTATTATTCTATGATATAGCATTAGAAAATACATACAACCCTGAATTTTCAACCTTATACGATCAACCTCTATTTTTCCATTGCAATTTTTTTTTTTAATTTATGACAAATTCCTTTAATTATGATCTTTCTCAAATTGATTTTTTTTTGTGTAATAGTCAGTTTATCGACAAAGGTTTTAGGCTATATATCATCATGCTACTACTTAAGAGAGCGGAGCATTGACCATAAATGTTAATAAATCCGGCAGATGCCCATACTTTATTCGCAAAATTGAAGAAATATGGGCTCAAATAGGTGATATGAGGTTTTCAAATATGCTACGAGCGAAGCTGGGGCGGGTCAGCTAGTTGATAATATAGCTATTTAATTCTGCACTGATGTGTGGAGCCTTCTAGTCTATACCATTGAAACCACATGTTAATAAGAACTATACTTTTCTAGGTGGATAACTCCAAGAGTGTGCTGCTCAAGATAGCCACATTGTATGCAGAACAGTTGATGAGTGATCTGACTTTGGAGGTAGGAGGTAAGCGGTACCCGGCACACAGGCTGATATTATGTGCTAGCAGTGAGGTATTTCAGGTATGTATATAAAAAATTGTTTAGTGTTGGTTGTTTTGTAACTCTGATAATATTTTTTTATTTAAATATAGAAAAAGTCATTAATTGGTGTTGAATTTGTGATATTCGTGATATAAACACTATAAGTCGCGCATGATAGTGTTTTTGTGCAAAATAATCTAAAATTAAAAGTGATTCAGCAGTTTCTACTGCAAAATAACCTAACATTACCCATTGTTGCGGTATTATCTTGGTCAATAATGGCTTCTTGTTATAAGTGCACCAAAAAAGTCCCTTCAGATGAGGCTAAAGTGTTTTGTCACGGTTGTGAATGTAGAATCTGCGTCAAGTGTAGTGGGTTATCTCCCACAGAGCAGAGGGTCATTTGCCTCCAAAAACAAGCACTTAAGTACCTGTGTCCGGATTGCGAGCTTGGAGTGCGCCAGCTGCCAGCCCTCAGGAAGCTAGTTACCGAGCTGCAGCAAGAAATTGAGGCCATGAAAAAAAACCCGGTTGAAAACGCCAGTCTAGAAGCCGTCCTGTCCGAACTTAGCGAGAGGAGTAGAAGGAGTTCCAATGTGATTATGTTTGGAGTGCCTGAAGTTCAAGACTCTGATGCAAATGTGGATGACCGCAAGCAGTTTGACCGTGAACAGGTGGATAAAACCCTCACACCGATACCTGGCTACGTGAAACCTGTGGCCGTCATTCGTTTGGGGAAGCCCCTGCAGGATGCTGCTGCTGCACCCCGTCCCTTGAAAATTGTTTTCTCCGGTCAACAGCCAGCCATTAGTGTACTCAAGAACTGGAAGAAACTACCAACTGGTATCAACGTTAAGAATGATCTAACCCCATACCAGCGTGAGTACTTCAAAAATCTTAAAGCCGAGCTGGAGCAGAGAACGAATGATGGTGAGTCTGATCTAAAGATTAAATATATTCACGGCACGCCAAAGATAGTGATGGTGAAACCCGACCCAAAAAATTGAGGTACTACATCACCGAATTTACCTTCTTCTACACGAACCTGGCATCCTTAATGGCAAAACGAGATTTACTCTTAATAGAAATAAATAAACTAAAACCTACTTTCATAATACTTACTGAGACACACCTTAAACCGGATATAAGTAATAGCTTGATAGATATTAAAGGCTATGTACTGTTCAGACGGGACAGAGCCACTGGAAAGGGCTGGGGGGGGGGGGTTGCGATTTATGTTGCTTGTACACACTGTGATGTTCCCATACAAGTTACCCTACACCCGACTCTAAATACTAACCCTACAGTGGAAGCACTATGGTTGACAATTAAATACTCCGATTTTATGTTCCTAATGGCTGGAGTCTACCGTCCACCGCACACAGGTTTTGAGGAATCTGATCGTATCCTATTTGATACGATGCGAACAGCTTGTAGCGGTCCACACACTGTTTATAATGGGGGACTTTAATTTACCGGATTTTAAATGGCCACTTGCTAAACTAGATGGATACAATATGCTACATGGAAAGTTTGTGGAACTACTTACTGACTCAGGACTTCAACAGCTGGTGACTGATATTACGCGTCGGAGAGGTAGTCAGCAGTCAGTTCTAGACTTAGTATTATGCAATGACGAGAATTTATGTACTGGAATTGAACACCAAGCGCACATAGGAAGGAGTGACCACCAAGTCCTGCTAGCAACATTACAATTCCAAATACGGGCCAGATGTGACCCAGTAGCGACCTTACCTAGAAAGAATTTCTTCGCGGCTGATTACGACCGTATTTCGATGGATTTAGACAAACAATGTGACTATACAGAAGTATTACAAGCTTGGGATAGCTTTAAAAGCGATGTTGATAAAACTGTTGAACAAAATGTACCTACAAGCCGAAAAAGAAATAATCACAACAACAATAAACCATGGATAGGGCCTGAAACACTAAAATTAACAGAAGAAAAGACTCGATTATGGAGGGTTTACCGACTAGACCAATCAGATAAATCCTATGAGAAATATAGAAAAGTGAACAATAAAATCATCGCTATGGTAAGGAAATCGAGGAAGGAGTTTGAAGGAGGAGTCGTGGATAGAGGTCCAAAATCGTTTTACAGCTATGTACGACAACAATTATCATCAGCAGTCTCTATTCCACCATCTCTAAGGGACCCTGATACACTACTCGTGACTAGTAATGCCAAAGAACTGGCAAACCTATTTGCCAAACAATTTGAAAAATCTTTTGTTAGAGAACCTGCGGGGCCAATCCCAGCATTAACTGCACCAAAAATCGAAGAATGTATTGACCATGTGAATTTCACTCCCGAATTAGTTGAAAAAACACTAAAAAGTTTCAATGACACTACTTCAATGGGCCCAGATGGGATTCCTGCCCTACTGCTGAAAAAATGCTCATCCGTAATCACAACTAGGCTAGCTCGGATCATGGAACTGTCCCTAGCCAACGAGAAACTTCCTAATGACTGGAAAGAAGCAACAGTCACACCAATCTACAAGAAAGGAGACAAACTTAATGCAGCTAACTATAGGCCCATAAGCCTCACTAGTCTAGTCTGCAAAACTATGGAAAAGATTATAGCCAAAGAGTTGAGAGATTTCCTATCTAGAGAACAGGTTATCATGGACAATCAGCATGGCTTCATCCCCCGTAGATCAACAGTTACCAACCTACTTATGTGTTTGGAAAAATGGACGAAAAACTGGAATGAACGGCAACCAACAGACATCATATATCTGGATTATGAAAAAGCATTTGATCGAGTCCCAATCAGGCGACTAGTAGCAAAACTGGATCACTTTGGCATCCGTGGGAAACTTCTAAACTGGATCGCTGACTTTCTGTCCGAACGCAAATTCAAAGTACGAATAGGAGACCAATACTCTGAAGCACACAATGTGTTGAGCGGTGTACCACAGGGGTCAGTGCTCGTACCAATTTTATTCGGGATCTTCCTCACCGACCTCAAGGATATCATTGACTCGGATCTGTCTCTATTTGCCGACGATACTAAACTGATGGGAAATCCTTTGATCTGCCACAATATCATCCAAAGTGATCTTGAACGAATTTTTCAATAGACAAGAGACTGGTTGGTCACCCTGAATGCTGATAAATGCACAGTTTTACATGTTGGTAACAAAAATCCCAAGTTGCCCTACACAATTGATTCAAGGAACTTGCAGAGTGTGTCATCTCAGAGGGATTTAGGAGTGACAATAACAGAAAATCTCAAATGGGATGAGCATATCTTGGGAATCACAAAAAGAGCTAATTCCATAATGTACACCATCAGAAAAGCGTTCTCACATATAGACAAGATCTTGTTTGTCGGGATATACAAAACTTACATTCGTCCCTTGTTGGAATATGCATTCCAAATATGGAGCCCATACTTTCGCAAGGACATAGATTTACTGGAAAGAGTGCAAAGAAGAGCCACGAGAATGGTCTGGAATCTACGACACAAGACATACGAGCAGCGGCTGGAAGAACTTGGTCTAACTACACTGGAGCAGCGCAGGCGGCGTGGGGATTTGATTGAGACATACAAGATTCTGAGCGGACATTACGACGTCCCTGGACTGAGCGGCATCTACCAGATGAAACCGTCTGAGAATTTGAGAGGACACACATTAAAGCTCGCGCGCACTCTAAGTATAAGCAATCCTAGGTACCATTTTCTGCCTGGAACTGGTGAACTCCTGGAACAAACTGCCAGAGACAGTAATAAGTGCACCTTCAATGAACGCTTTCAAAAACAGACTCGACCACTATTTAAAAAACGAACTATCCTCAAACAGTGACAATTTTATGACACCATAAGTGAACGGACTTTGAACATTATAAACATAGTGATTATAAAAAAGAAAAAAAAATACTCTGTGAACATTAACAAGTGCTGTGATATGCACGCATCAGCTTTTAGCTGCTAGTGCATGACTAATAATAATAATAATAATAATAGCCACATGGTTCCCGGCAGAGTAGAATTTTGTCCACCCCATCTCTGTATAAGGAGACTAAGGAAAAGGGCTGTTTAACATCAGACAGATATATACAGCTCAGACTCCGGCACAGATACAAGGCTCGAGTTAATAATAGTCTGGCATGGGAAGAGATGGAGTGGTCCAAATTCTACTCTGCCGAGAACACATGAAGGTTGTTGTTGAACACGTGAATGTTTAATTAAGAAAGTAAACAAATGGAGTATAGTTGTATAAGTATACAGTCACACATAACATTCTATCATCGCACTGCTCGCTGTAGGCAGGGAATTCATCCCCACACATTGCAACCTGAGATGGTACGCACTGTGTGGTATGTAAGAAACGTTATCCCACGCACACTCAAGCTGTGGAATGAACCCCCTGCTGCGGTTTTCCCATGCACCTACAAAATGGGGTTCTTCAAAAAGGGCATTACGAGGTGTCTTCAGGGTCGGCAGCACGAGTGTGACGCCCCTGGTATTGCACAAGTTCATAGGCCATTAACCACTTCCCATTAGGTGGGCCGTTTGCTTGTCTGCCACCTAAGTGGTATACGGAAAAAAAAAACTTTTTCCTATTTCAGTAGTAAGGGTAATAAACAGATGAGCTTATAAATAACTGTACTTTTTTTTTTTTTTTTTTACGTGCGCAAAATCCCCACGGATACCTCCCCACCGGAGCCGGTGGAGGAGGTTATGTCGGACTCGAACCGACTAAAACGCACGCCGCCTGTGGGTCGTTTTGGTTGCCGAAGGTGAGGTTGACAGGCATATCCCTCGCACCCCGGCCGACCCAGGGCCATCTCTCACGATATGGCCCTCTTCTCGGGTGTGGGGACTACAGAGTCCCCAACTCGTCCCCGGAAACGGGGAGGCGCGCCACGCGCGCCACTGCCGCGGCCTGCTTCTGCCAGGGTGACAGGCGGCTTCACCTGTCACCCCCAGGCCGGCGCTCATGGGGGGCGGAGGTCGTTCATCGACCTCCGACGCCCGAGTTGCCTTCGTACGCGGGCAGCTTGTCTTGCGATCCTTCGTCGCTCCCGCTGCCGCTCCCGCCCCGCCTCCTCCTTCACGAGCATTACTTGCTCGCAGAAGGAGGCGCCGGCCGCCCACGCATCCGCGCAGCGAACCATCGCCGCGAGCAAGGTGGAGAGCGTGAGAACCCTCACTCCCAGGGCCGCCACAAGCTCCCGCCTCGGCGTCTCCCACGCCGGACACTCGGTGAGCGTGTGCGGACCTGAGTCCTCGCTCGCGTCGCAGTGATGGCACTCGGACGTTGGCTCTTTCTGCATCCGACGCAGATACTTTCCGAAGCATCCGTGCTCGGTGATCATCTGCGTCAGACGGTACGAGAGGCTGCCGTGTGGCCTCTCTAGCCACTCCCCCATGATGGGTCTTACCGTAAATAACTGTACTTTTTAGCAGTGACTGCCAAATAACTGCAGCCAATTTTAAATTTTTAACCTTGATAGTTCATGATTTATATTTATATTACTTACGATCTTCCGGGTTCTGGTGTGCACTAATTGTTATTGGTTGTTCTTTCCCGAATTCGAGTCTGTCCTAAATTTGAACTTGCGGTCATCAGCCCTTGAAGTAAAATTTGAATGTCTCATTTCTGTTCTGTTCCCGGCAGAGTAGAATTTGAACCACCCCATCTCTTCCCATGTGGTGTTGTGCAAGGCGACTAAGGGATAGGGCTGTTTAACATCAGACAGATATATATAACCCAGAGTCAACCTCAGATGCATGGCTTGAGCCAACATTAGTTCCCGGAAGACGGTAATAGGCTCACCCCTATAAAGTGGGATCGAATTCAATGATAGGTGAAATGTGCGTGTTAATTCACCTCTGTCTAACCCTCTGGGGATAAAGGTGTGATTATATGTATGTATGTGTGTCTCATTTCTACTTCCCACTTCCGTTCTTATATGCTAGCTGACCCACCCTGGCTACGTCAGTGGCAGACTTTGAAACCTCACATTGCCCCATAGAGCCCATACTTATTTTAGTGTAGTAAAAATGGTATTAGCCCTCGGACTATAATTTTTTATCTTTAAATAATGCAAGGAAATCTGCCAGATTTGTTGACATTTGTGATCACTGCTCCGCTCCCTTAAGTACTAGCGTGATGATAATAAGAGCCTAAAACCTTTGTTGATAAACGGACTATTCAACATAAAAATATTTTTTCCATATGACCAGTAGTTCCTAAGATTAGCGTATTCAAATAAACAAACACACTTATCAACTTTATAATATTAATATAGATACATAATATTCACCTGTAATTTTTTTTTTTGTGTTGGGCACGTCAATTAGACTTCACCTAATTCAGTAATTCCCCGAATGCGTACACAGAGCTGTATTAACAGTAAACACATTACACCCGGTCCCAAATAATGGGTCGAGCACATTACCATCAAGCAGGCACTGGGCACAGGCCATGGGCTATCGGTTTACTATTGGATGGAGATCAACTCTATCATTTAGTCTTCTATGACACCCACATGATGGGGATTCTTCAGTGATTAGCCATTATTCTACGTCTATTTTGTATTATTGTTTTTGTTGCTGAACTTGAAAGATATTGAGACTATAGACTTTTACTATGATTTCAGGTAATGTTAATGAATCGTGAATGGAGCGAATGGCGTGAGAGTCGTATTGTGCTGCAGGAAACGCCGACAGCTGCCTCTGTCTTCCCACACTTTATTAAGTAAGTACTTGAAGCATCGGATACCACAGACACTGCTAAAAAAATAATTTAAAGCAAAGTCCTTTATTGCAGTATCTGTGGTATGAAAGTGCTTTTGCCTTAGTAGAATCGACGGCCTATTCGGCAATTTGTATAGAGTACATTTTTTTTTTCAGATATTTCTACACAGGCCAAATAAGGATATCATACCAAAGCGTGTTGCCAGTGCTTTCTCTGGCTGATAAATATAATGTGAAGGCAAGTATAACTTTTATAGGTTTTCCTTCTTTGCTAGTTTAAAATAGGATCTAAACATATGAACCACTTTAGTTCATTCTCACAGAATAAGGAGGTATATTATCAGGAGGTAGGACACGATGGTATTCCCGTCCGAATTGAGCAGTCCGACTGGGGAAGTACGAGTACCTCCACCCTACAGAATACCATGGCTATAATAACCTCGTGTTGTGTTCTCGGTGGTGAGTAGGGTAGCCAGAGCTCACTGGAGAGTTTTTGTGTTGAGTTTTTTGTGTTTGTTTTTGAGTTGTCCTGTCACCTTTCTTAGGTACAGGGTGCACGAATGCGGTCTTCCACGAGGTCGGGACCCGCCTTGCGGAGTATGAGAGTGCGAAAAGACGTGTAAGTACAGGGCACAGCTCGGGGGCGCAGTGTTTAAGCACCATCGCCGGTATACCGTCCGGCCCACTCGACTTCCGAACATCTAGGGACTTAAGCTCACGCCGGACCGCCCGTTGCGTGATTTTAACTTCAGTCATGGAAGCACCACAGCTGGGAATTATGGGTGGTTCGGCGTTCCCGTCGTTCATAGTCTAGTTTGACGCAAAGAGATTACCCAACAGATCGGCTTTCTCTTTAACGCCATGGGCCAGACTACCATCGGATTTTTGCAGCGGTGGAAGGCAAGACTGGCAGAAGTTTCCCTCGGCAGCTTTGGCGAGCGACCAAAATGCTCGACTGCCAGATGGGTAGCGCGCAAGCCACTCGCCAATTCTGCCGATGAACTCAAACTTAGCCCTGGCCGTAGCTTTTTTACTAGACCTCGAGGCGGCATTCAACTTTCGCTTCACTTCAGTGATATTTGGATCTTTATTGGCAAGAGCCGTGGTCCAAGCCCTGTATGCAGATTGCTTGTGGTCTCTTGCTTCTCTGCAGGGCCTGTTAAACCAAGGGCGTTTGCTCTCTCCTGTTGCGATCCAGCTGTTCGGAATATAGCATTCCATACCCGGTACGATCGCATCAGCTACTGCTGTTGCACAGGAGCTGAGATCATTTGAAGTGAAGCAAAGCCGCCTCCACGGGTACGACGCGAAGAATTTTCGCAGTCCATCCCAGTCTGCCGACTTGTAGTGCCAGACATGCCGCCATTGAGGTGGCCGCGGTGGTTCAGGCCGCGTGAGAGTCACTTGCGCCCGAACGAGGCTGTGGTCCGAAGTACCAAGTGGTGCTTCCACAGTTACTGAGTATTCGTCCGGGCGTGAAGTCAGCAGAAGGTCCAGTATAGAGCTTCTGTGGGTCTCTATTTCTGGTGTTCTAGTAATAGAATGCACCAGTTGAGAGAATCCGTAGGTCAGAGTAAAGTCATGAGCAGCCCTTCCCGCAAAATCAGTTCTAGAAGACCCCAGCCACTCTACGTGGTGAGCGTTGAAGTCCCCCAAGAATACTAAATCCGCGGTAGGGTATTGCTCAATTACCTTGTCCGCAGACCGCTGCAGATGCTCAAACAATTGAGCTGTACCCAAGTCACCGCTATGAGATCTGTAGAGGCACGCAAAGATACGGGTGTGGCCACCGTGATCCGTACGTACCCAAAGAGTTGACAGGTCCCTGTCTTCAAGGCCTTGAAGACGGCGGCAGCAAATATCATCCTGGACGTACAAGCATACCCCGGCGTGACTCAGGAAGTTATGCTCGAGTTTGTACCCGGGGTACATTAAGTAGGCTGTATCGGCTGGGCATGATATTTGCGTCTCCGTCAGAAAAAACAAGGTGAGCTGCGCGGTCTCTAAATGGAGATGGACCGCGTTGAGGTTGGTGTGTAGGCCCCTGATGTTACAGAAATCCACATGTACTGTGGACGATGGTGCCGCTGTGGTAACGTTTTTCTTCTTGTTTTTTCCTTTCATGACCTATGTGGGGGGTGGGGGGGAGGAAGGTATAGAGAGTTTCTGTGCTCCCAGTGCAGAAGACAAAGCTAGGCTTCGTACTACCATTGACAAGCTGGGGTTGTGTGAGTGGCTGGCGCGGCGGGCGGAAGGGCCCCCGGTCCCCTCCCAAATACTGTAGCCGAGTCCACTCCGGTTTCCTCCTCCGGCACGACTACAGCATCGGGCACTTTACACAGGCTGCTGGTTCAGCCTCCTGGGGCGGAGATTAAGTGGATACCTCCAGCTGGCTCCAGCTCGCGGGCTGCACGAAGGAGGGTCACTTTATGTGTGGTCATTGATTGATATGTGTGGTCTCAAGTCATCCTATATTTTATAGGATCTAGTCAGCCTGTGTCTAGGCTACATGGCACAGCACATAGCGCAGGCAGCAAAACGAGGACAGCTCATCTCCTGGATGCAGTACACCATGGCTTGTGGACACAATGATGTTGCCAAGGTATGTAACAGTAATTATCATCACCTTAACAATAATCCGTGTTGCATCTGAGGCTTCCACCTTGTTGCCCAAGGTGCGTACTCCCTTTGATGGCTGATATTATCTTTTGTCTTAGCGACTTTCGTATGACCTTCAAACCTGAAGAGGAAAACCTGCACCTGAAGCTCGTCATTTAATCAGCATGTCCATTGTTTATTTCCGTCTAGTTACAATAAATTATTCAAAATTATTCAACTGAGTTCATTAAACTAAGAATGGTAAAAGTTGGAACTGTTCTTATTGTAATGTTTTTACTTGTTTTTAATTACCCACCCAACTTATAATAGTAAATGATTTGACTATTAAATGTTATGACGTTTAGTAATAAATAATTAATTTGACTGGCAATTTAAATAGCCAATTAGCCAACTAGGTGAGGCTGGCTTGGGCCCCCAAAATCTTGGAGGGGGTCGGGGTCGGGGGTCTAAATAATAAATTGCATTTATTCAGTTTAGACACATAAAGTGCACATATGATCGACAAATTTTTATCATAATGTCAATAAATATTATAAAAATATAAAATACATAACATACATACATAAAATCATACCTTTATCCCCGGTGGGTTAGACAGAGGTGAATTAACACCCACATTTCACCATTAACTGTATTCGGTCCCACGTAATAAGCGGTGAGCCTATTGCTGTATATCGGACACTATAGTTGACTCGAGCCCCGCATCTGAGGCTGAGTCTAAGCTGTATATATCTGTCTGATGTTAAGCAGCCCTATCCCTTAGTCGCCTTGTACGACGCCGCATGGGAAGAGATGGGGTGGCCCAAATTCTACTCTGCCGGGTAGATAAATACATGAATGTTCCTTGTCAATTTTAGTAGTGCTCAGAACATATTCGGTGGTGGTCCATCAGCTGGTTTTCTATAGATACAATCTATATTTTGTTGCCAGGCTTGTCAAAACTTCGTGAAATGGAACTTAGAATGGGTGTGGTCAGACAGTGACCTCAGTGAACTGGAGGGAGAAACCCTGGTGCAGCTTCTGCAGCAGAGTGACCTAGTTTTGCATAACGAAATGAGCCTATACCAGTAAGTATCATCTTAACATTATTCCCAGTTGCAACAAGGTTACAACTTGGAGCCTGGGGTCTGCTGGGGTCTACTTCCTCCTTTTCCTTCGCCTTTTGTCTGATTCTTCTACACTGGGACTGGACAATCCAAAAAGCTCCGACAGAAAACACTAGCGCCTCTTGCCGCAATACATCTGCAGATTAACATCTGCAGATGTATTGCGGTGCAGGTGAGATGGCCTTTGACCTGAAAAAAGTGGGACTCCAAAAGCATTTGGACGTTTTTTTGGACTCCAAATCAACCTCAACCTTCTAAGAAATAATTAAGGTTTAAATTGTACATTATGTTATAATAGGTTATTTGACTAATTTTTTATTACTTTCGAATAATTACCACTTTATAATAATATAATGAACTGTTAAAAGTGAAATATTCTTACGAAAAATAGTTTTAAAGATATTTGATTTTGAAACTTAAATTTTCCGTGCTATTTATTTACGTGCGAAAAATCTCCGCGGATGGCCCATCGGAGCCGGTGGGAGAGGTTATGTCGGACTCGAACCGACTAAAACGCAGAGCACTTGTGGGTCGTTTTTGGTTGTCGAAGGTGAGGTTGAGGTTGCCATATCTCTCGATCTGCCCTCCTCACCTTCAATTTTCCGTGTTTGTGACGTCATACATAATAGAATATCACTATTATCTCGGTTTGCGTTGCGTTTACACGTATATATTTTTTGTTATTTATTATATAAAGGTATTTGAAATTTTACGAGGAATCTAAAAAGTTATAAATTTTAAGTAAATTGAAAAGTTATAAATTTTAAGTAAATTAGATTGTTTATATTTTGAGTTTTTTGGGCATTAAAAATAATGGAAAGTTATAGTTTTTCAGTTTAGTTAAGCAATATTTTATATCGCAAGGCATATTTTTTCCCCGTCTGGGGATAAAGGCGTGATTATATGTATGTATATTTATTTTTTCAGAACAAACAACATATTAAGCAAATATTGGAAAGAATCGACGACCTTGTCAAATAGCTAATTAAATAATTTTATATGATGTCGGAAAAACGCTGATCTGTCGCATTTTACTGACTATTCGTTACGTATGTGCAGGTTCGTGGTTCGGTGGCTGAACCAGCAGCGTGAGAGGCTGAACGCCAGTGACTTGACCAAGGCAGAGATGAAGCTGCACTGGGAGTCGCTCGTGGCGGCCATCTTCTCACATGTCAGGTACTCACACTTTTGATTCATTCCATACATAATTTAAACACTCTGTCCGCGACTCCGACCATATCGCCTGTTCTATTCAATCAATAACCGCGGTAGGCTAGTGGTATAGGTAATGGACTGCTGAGACGAGGTCTCGGGTTCGATCCTAGCTTTTACCATGGCACACACCAATGACTTTTCGATGCTTTTCGAAGTTATGTGTGTATTTAACACAGGTGTATAAGAGCCCGGTTAATGGCAATAGGCTCGCCACCTATTACATTGGGACCTAAACATAAACTGGCAAAATGTGGGTGCTAACACCTCTGCCTACCCCTTCGGGGATATAGGCGGGAGTTTATGTTATGTTATTCAATCAATCAATTAGCCTATCGCAGCCCACTGCTGGATAAAGGCCTTTCCCAACGTCTGGAGGTTTTGGCCTGCTTTATCCACGCTGGCCAGACGTCAATTCAACCCATATGCAAACAAATAAACAGTAGATTTCAATTCTGATCAAGACCTTTCTAATACAAAAATATATTCAGATTAAAATCAAGAAATTAAAAAAAATATATACCTACATATATGTTTTATATTAATATAACATTTTTTTTAATATCTCTCATCTATCGGATAAAATGGCGCACATTGGGAGAGGCCATGTCCAGCAGTGGACTGTGCTGCGGTGGGCTAAATGATTGATTATTCAGAATTGTTAATTCAATAAAACATTTTTTTATTTATATCTCTCATGTATAGATATTACTAGTAGTACAAGCCAATACAACAAGATACTGCAATAAAACAATATAAGACAGCTAATCTAGTATCTTCTTTCCTTCCCCTTCCCAATCTTCAGAGAACGCCACTGCCACTGCAGAACAATCTCAATATCCTAGGTATGGATGTTCGCTGCAACCTGAATAACAAAAACTACATCGAGAGTATCATCAAAACAGTCTCGCGTAAACTCAGAGTCCTGAACAGAGTGAGACATCAATCGCGGGGCTCCGTTGACATAGCTCACATATCCATATACTCACACACAACAATATATAAATACACGTTTACAAAATAAAACGCTTCTCGTAATCAAGGAGGATCCCTAATTAGGAACTGGACCAATTGCGAATTGGACCAACTGCGAACTGGACCAATTGCGAACTGGACCAACTGCGAACTGGACCAATTGCGAACTGGACCTATTGAGAATTGGACAGTTGGACATTTTGCGAATTGGACATAATGCGACTAAAGCCAATTAAGATAGGAAAGAATTTGACTCAGTTCAGGCGAGATTAGAACCCGCGATCTTTCCCTTACAGGTGGAAAGCTCTGACCGCCACCGAATGCCGAAAGCCACCGAACCTTGTCTGAAATCATCCAAATATTCCTGTATATATCCGTCTTACGGCGACTGTGGGAGCGAAAGACGGATATATATAGGGAAATTTGGATGATTTGAAATCATCCAAAGGTTCGGTGGCTTAGTGGTCAGAGCATTTCCCCCTGTAAAGGAAAGATCGTGAGTTCGAATCTAGCCTGCTCTGATTTTTTTCCTACCTTAATTGATTTGAATAGTTGGCATACTAAATGGTGTACAGACATCTCCAAACCACAAAGTAATATTGACGTTATCACCAGGTTCCCGATGATGTGTCCGAACCAATTGGCGAAGCTTCTGCTGTGCCCCCTCACTCAGGAACACAAGGATTTCTTCATGGAACGTATGGCGATCGCCATGAGCTACCAGTCAGGTGAGTCACACACACCATATTTTATAACGGGCATTACAAGGGGCTCGTTGCTAAGCGGGTTAGTCCATTGCAAGGTTAAGCAATACTAGCCAGGTCAGTCTTAGGATGGAGGACCATGTTTAACACTTTGAGACTCTTCCATTTCACGGAGAATAAGTTAACGTGCTTTCCGAAGTCTGTCCGTTTTCTGTTCGGGCTGCCATACGAATATTTGTCATTTGCAGCATAAGTTGCGGATGTTCAAAGCCCCCTTTTTTAAATGCACGCCGTCTCTATTACTTTAATGTTGCCCATACAGCATTTCATTCACACCCGTCTATTCTAGAGCCATCTCCATCGGACATCGGCGGCATATGGAAACCACGGTGTCCCCGACAAAGGGGGCACCAGTGAGTTGAGGAGGTCAGATGATAGTCGCTGCATGGAAAATATCTAAATTCGGCCGTGTCGTAGATTTTTTTTTATACCACTCAGATGGCACCTGATGGAAAATGGTTTCCGTGCCTAAGTGTTATAAGCATAAGTATAAGCAATAAGCATAAGCATTGAGAGTTTCTGTGCCGTCAGTTTAGAAGAAAAAGCAGGACAAGCTTTTGGTCTTTCCACTGACAGCACAAAAACTCTCTAGTGAGCTCTGACTACCATACTCACCGCCGGGAACACAACACGAGGTTATTTATTATGTCCGCGGTATTCTGTAGGGCGGAGGTACTTCCCCAGTCGGACTGCTCAATTGGACGGAAATACCGTCGTGTCCTACCTCCTCACCATTTTATACCCTCCATTTCCAGGTCAATATGAGCGTGTATCTGAGGTCCAACAGACAGAGGCAGGCCGTATGCTGTTCACTCCTCGTCTCTACACCGAAGACACCTGGGGCTCGGTCCTGGCTGTGGACAACTTCCACTCCCTGCCTTCCTACCACACGAGGACGTTCATCTTCTCCACCAGACCCTCGATAGCTGACGTGGCTCCCCAGGATAAGCTTACGGAGTGGACTGTAGACTTGTATCCGAAAGGAGTCTGGTTTAGGAAGAGTTTGCTGATTGTGTGGGCGGGTACTTATGATGTAAGTGATTTCAGCTATTTATTAACCGACTCGCGAATTATATCTTGGAACTTACTATTTCTGCCGACGTTTCGGATGCGTTGCAGCACCCGTGGTTACGACGACGAGCATCCGAAACGTCGGCAGAAATAGTAAGTTCCAAGATATAATTCGCGAGAAGTCCCGATACTTAGTATAATTATGAATTCACACCGCGAAAGCTTAAAAATAATATTAACTGACTTCCAAGAAGGAGGAGGTTCGCTATTAGATTGGTACCTCTTTTTACTTTTTTATGTATGTACACAGATTACTCTGAGATTTACGATCCAATTTACGTGATTCTTTTTTAGTTCTATGCACAATAGTTTGCCATTTGGTCCCATAAATATTTAACATAGTTTAGACTTGTAGTTTTCATTTTATGAACATTTATGTTTGTATTTTGTGTATTTACATGTATATTTTTAAACCACTTCTTTTTTTATAATACAACTTAGGTGGTTTTTTAATGTGCGCAAAATACCCATTGATAGCCTCACCAGTGGGGGCGGTAGGGGGGGGGGGGTTAGGTCGGATTTGGCCCGAGTAAAATACACGCCGACTGTGTGGGACGCACGTGAGATTATCTGAGACATATACCTCGCACCCCGGCCGGGCCAGGACCGTCCCGTCTTTTAAGACGGCCCTCTTCGGGTGAAGGGACCATGAAGTCCCCATCTCGTCCCCGGGTATGCCTGCTTCTGCTAGGGTGACAGGCGGCTCCACCCGTCACCCCCAAGCCTGCGCTCATGGGGGTCGGAGGTCATCTTGGGACCTCTGAAGCCGCTAAATATTGACTGAGATTATAATCTGAAATTGTGTATCTGGCTAGGTCCCGGAGGTGGTGCTCCGAACAGTGCGCATCTCCATCACGTGCCAGAACTGTCCCGCGAGTGTCGTCAACCAGTATGGGGAGGCGGAGCAGCCGGAGCCCGACGTCAGGGTCAAGGTTGGTCTTACTATTTTCCATTTCTCTTTACGTAGTTTTTACCCGACTACGGAAGACTAAATGAAGATTATGATTTTGACTGGCTAGATAGATAGATAAATAATAATATTTTTTTTTTATTTTTTATATAGGACACGCCATCTTGACCTCACCTCGCCTGATGGTAAGGCCAAAGTCTCAGGAAAGAGGGTCACCATTACAGACACTAAGTGCTACAATAGTGGCACTCAGCTTGGCGGCCTCATCAGATGCTTTTTCACGCCCCGCTTAAAGGCCCCGGGACTGTAGGAAGAAGGAAACACGTGTGCTGGTAATGAATTCCAGGTCTTGGTGGTGCGGCAAAGAAAAGAGTCTCCGAAACGCTTGGTTCTTGCTCGTATATTCTGCACAGTGTGAGGGTGACATCTAAGGCCTGCACGTGTTGTCCTATGTAGGAAAAGAGATGGTGGGATTAGTTGGACTCCAACGAATCCCCCCATCTGTACTCCAACAGATTTACAGTAGGACAAGTAGGTAGCATGTATACAGTTCAATGTACAATGGGCGGCCTTATCGCTGAAGCGATTTCTTCACCTCTATTACGTGGGACCGAATATGATGAGGTGAATTGTGGGTGTTAATTCTACTCTGCCTAACCCTCCGGGGGTAAAGGCGTGATTATATGTATGTGTGTAATTATTTCTGTAGTATAATAAGTTATATATTTTGTTATGTAGATCGGTATTTTGGTGTGGGGTGTCCAGAAGGGCGTCGAACACGTCTCGTCCGTAGTGGAGCGCGTACATCGATTCTCAGCACAAAATAGGTAAGTTTTATTTCTATGCGAGCAATCGTATAAATAAATACTCTACAACCTTCTACAAAATGCTATCTAGACCCATGGTAAGCATAGTTTAAATAGCTTGTGTTATGGAATCTAGAATGCGTATTAATACTTAGATACTTTTTCTTTTTGTAAATACATACATGTTGTACATAGAAACACCCAGACCAATGCAAATATACGTATTCGTGTTTAATTTGCACTGAGCGGGAATCGAACTCTGACATCCTGACCTGTAGGGAGGAGAATGGTATATTGCGCTGGCCCTAAATAATTGGGACCAGCGCAGGCATGATCATAATATGTAATTTTGTGGATCATAGGGTATTTACAATTTATAATTTCACATTTTTAGGGTTCCATATCACAAAAGGAAAAAACAGAACCCTTATAGGATCACTTTGTTGTCTGTCCGCTTGTCTTTACTTTTTTCTTAGGAATGCGTATTGGTATCAAGTTAAAACTCATACCACATCTCAGGTCTATAAAGTCTTGAAACTGAGCCAATATCAAACTTCTAAGTCAACGCATTCAAAATATATTACGGTTTATGTAGCTTAAGTTACGGAACCCTCGGTGTGCGCGTCCGATTCGGACTTGACCGGCTTTTTTAATTTTGAAATCTATAGTAGTATCATTGACGCTGATTGTACATTTTTTTCTACGGAAATCTTCAAGGGTATCAACTGATCAACCAGTGGGTGTGATTTTGTCGGATTCCCGATTAAAACCGCACGCCGTCTCGTGTCCTATATGCCCCGACGAACGTTGACTGTACGCCTATACGGCAATAGGCTCACCCTCTATAACGTGCATACAATTATTGGTGAAATTTGGTGAAATTTTAATTCACTTCTGCCTAACCCTCTGGGGATAATGGCGTGATTAATATATATATTAAAGATCTGTGACCACGGCCAGTGTAACCTGGTCGAAACGTCAAGCAAATCAAAGGTATCGATTAAGATATAGAAAAGGGGTTTGGGTAAGTTTGTATGGAGTCGTGGCGTCATTTTTTTTTAAGCGACCACTGATGCCGTATGTACTAAATATTAGTACCCCATTTGTGAGTTTATTATAAAAAATAAATTCCGGTGTAAGTCATATCGGAGCCGAAATATTTATTTTACTTATGGAATAGGCTAGATAGAAATAAAAAGACATTTTCTGTTATTAATAGTTTATTTTAAACTAGCCTATGCCCGTGGCTTCACCTGTGTGGATGTCCGATTTTGTGTTTTTTGGCTATATCTTTGGTTCTAGTCAACCGATTGCAATCAAATATGCCTAGGATTTTATGTCTGACCGAGAACTTTCAAAGAAAAAAGCCCGCATTAAAATCAGTACAGTAGTTTATGCGTCCATCGCGAAAAAGCAGACTATTATTCCTCCAATTCGTCGTAAGCCTCGATTTCTACCGCATTTCAGATTATTAGGTCTAGGAATTGTGCAGGGGGAGATACGTCCCCACCCCAGGTACCATATAACAGACATTACATGGGCACAACACCCCAAAGTGCGTTTCCCTACTACACAGGTACAAAAATGTCCTAATATGGCTTGTCTTCCTTGAACTTCTCGTTCAACTAGTATATTTACCCAATATGTTCGCCTGTTTGTATGTCGTGATTGAGCACGCACAATGGCCCAAGGGAGTCCCTTTCCATGTCTTGATTGTATTCGACCTCATAGTAGCCATGGATAAGTGCCACCAGGGTTACGATGTTGCAATTGGTTGGTGTTCAGATCCTTGCATAGTTCTATTAAATAAGTGCATTGTTTGATATGTTCCCCGTAGTAGCTTCGTGCTTGGGCTATTTGGTACGTACCAAGAGCATATATTATCAAATCATCAGCACTTAAATGAGGAAATTCGTCTATTCCAGGTCCAGGTACATTAGCTGTAATGGACTGAAAATGTGTCCTTCTCCGGTTTAAGTTATTTACGATTATAAAATCACATAACGGATTGATATCACCTGATCTTGGAGCAATTTCTCGTACTATATCTGCAATTAGTCTGCGATCTTGCAAGGGCTTCCCAAACGCATTCAATAAGGCACCTGCTATTCTGATCTCATCAAATAAGTGAGGGGCTGCTCTGTTGAAGTTTTGGGATCGCAATTGTCTGAATTAGTCGCCCATTCGCGGTCTCAACAACCCATCGGCACATCGTAACTTTACGGGCATCGTTAGCTTGCTGTGTTGTTAGCTGGCGTTCATCTTCGCGTTTCATTGCAAGCATATACGTGCGGTAGCCACATGCTTCTACTTCGTCTATATAGTCTCTGGATCCTCTATCCAATAAAAAGGCATCGTTTTGTCTAAAAAACCAGTGGAATGGGTCACTTACGTTTTTCACAATGTCTAATAGAATGTTCGGGTCAGACTGAGTGGTCCATTTGGGCAAACTATCAAAAAAGGCTTCACTAAATGCCGGAACTTGGAAACTGTACGATTTCCTTTGGAAATAATAGTTGGACCTTTTTTGTAAATACATATATGTCCCATCCATGATGGCAATGGCATTTCTTTCTGCTATGTCTTCTGTCTGCTTCCCGTAAAGTGTGTTCGGAATTGTCAAACAACGAGAAATGATATCTTCACGACTCATGTGATCAAAACCCAGATGTCTTGGCACAAATTCGAACAGCAAATCTTGTCTCACCAAACGCATAGTCTTTTTAACGTTTTTCTTGTCATGTTTAATATTGCTGTTAATCTCTCATTTGAGTCTCCGGTGTGTAGCTTTGTAAGCAATGTGGCAAGCGCTTTCCCAGCTTTTTTCATATGCCTCTGAGCAATACTAGGTGTGCTCTGTAAGATTTCCGTGAATTGAGACTTTGAAAATTCGATATAAAAGTGAAAAACGGCATCGTTGATATTGGATACTCTATCAAAGTCTAAACACACCTTGCGCGTTCTTAAAATATCCATCATGTCTTTTATTTGAGCTATCGAAAACTCCCTAAAAATAATTTATACTATGATCGCGTTAACTCCTCGAAATTACTAATATTCCCTCTAACCCCACCAACTAAGCTAAATTTCTTGTGCTAGGAATGGGTTCTTGTCGGTAGTGTAATGGCCAGGACTCGAACTCGGGACCTCTCAATTAACCCCTCGTTTTCATTAAGAATCAAGTTGTAAAACAAGTTGTAAACTAGTTTGACTACAGAGCCCCCAACTCGTCCCCGGAAACGGGGAGGCGCGCCGCAACCGCGGCCTGCTTCTGCTGCGGGTGACAGGCGGCTCCACCTGTCACCCGCCTGCGCTCATGGGGGCCGGAGGTCGTTCATCGACCTAATACCTTGATTACTAAAATACCGACGTTATTATTGTATAAATGTATGCATGTATGTATGTGTACGTCAGTGTGTCCCGTGTCCGGCAGGGTGCTGAACATCGACGGCGCGCTGGACTTCGACGAGTTGAACACGCCGCTGTACAGCCCCGCGCCCGCAGACCGCCGCGCCAGGTCCCCCTCCCCCGCCGCGCACCACTCGCTCGCGCACAAGTACGTGGGCGACAACAATCATATATTTACAATAGTTGCATACTATAGTGGCTATAGTGCCCGTAAGACGGCAATAGGGTCACCCCCTATTACGTGGGACCGAATTTTCAATTTTTAACTTTATACCACTTGTTTGACAGACAAGCACACGGCCCACCTGATGGTAAGTGGTTACCGTGGCCTATGGACGTGTGCAACACCAAAGGAGTCGCATTCACGCTGCCACCCCTGTAAGTTTCTGTGCCGTCAGTGTAAAAGACAAAGCAGGACAAGCTTTTTGTCTTTCCACTGTCAGCATAAAAACTCTCCAGTGAGTTCTGGCTACCCTACTCACCGCCGGGAACACAACACAAAGTGATTATGGCGGAGGTACCTCCCCAGTCGGACTGCTGGTCTGATTTTTGCTTTTATTATATTCCAGACGGTGTTCAAAATGTTCAGACACTTGCGAGAACCCCGAACCCCGGCACCTGCTGGGCCCGAACAAGGACCAACTGCGCATACAGGTGGTCATCATGCCTCTCACCGACTACTGCCACGTCACCGCCGCCGACACCTCGCGGGGATGACCGCCGGTGCTCGTGCGTCCCGCTCGCACGCGCCGCGCGCCCGCACCCACGTAGACGAGCGAAAGAGACGGATATATTGCTCTGTGTATGTTGCTTGTCGATTTTAACCCTCGGTAACGGCCGGCGTTGACTGACGCTATATTTTATTTGTTGAATAAAAATAGACCTTATCGTTATTGGCATAAAGTTGAAATTTCATTACTCGTAATTGTAGTATGAATAACAAAATTTGATTTATCATTTAAATTTCAATTTTATTGTCATTATTTTTCGGTCTATTTCTTGGATGGTGGTCAGTCTCGGCCATAACTTACGGCTCTTCTTACATTAGGAAACTAGAAAACGACGAGACTACAGTCGCGTGTTATGAAAACGCGACTGGGAATTACTTCGCAACTTGAGGCTCGTATATTACGCGATTGGAAACTGAAAAAAATCTTCTATTTGTTGTAAAGTCAGTAGCAGAACGATTTATACGAACAAAGTAATCAAAATGCTGAAATTTGGAACACCCTTAGTTCGGACGATAATACAATTTAAATCAATAAAACAGTTTGAATGCATTTTACTATCTTGGGATTAAAATCATGAATGAAATCATGAAATAAACAAATAAAATTTCTTCATGGTCGGCAGCGCGGGTGTGACGACACCCCTGGTGTTGCATACGTCCATAGGCCACGGTAACCGCTTCCCATCATGTGGGCCGTGTACTTGTCTGCCAACTAAGGGGTATTAAAAAAAAACTCACTTGTACTTTTCCACATAATTTTTAAAGGAAGAAAGAAGGAAAAGTACAAGTGAGTTCTCAATATGTGTAACAACAAATTCCATCAAGTGCCATCAATCAACAGTATAACAGTAAAATAATCTAAAATTTTAAGACTTTGTAGTTTAAATCGGTCTAATACTGACTGTACAAATTGAATGTCAAATTGTTGTTCCGCCATTTTGTCAATACTTTTTGACAGTTGTTGAGGCACGATCGAGAGAGGGTGACGTGGGCGATGGGAATCGCGCAAGATCGTGAAGGGGCTGTTTATTAATCACGTGATGTTTTTTTTAGCAAATTTTTAATCGCTCTTCCCCATGGTGATACGTTGATGAGGTCTCAGACTACCCGTCCCCCTATTCAAAATCACGTGTATTTTTTAGTACAAGATATTTATAAGAAAAACAATATTCACGTTTTGTTGAAAAATAAATATACGTGGTATCTCACTATACGCCTACTTCCACCCCTATATTTTGTGATTTTTCCAACCCCTCCCCCCTCCCCCTATTGGGTCTCACGTGATAAATGGAGAGTCTAAATAACGGTTTTTGGTGGCGCGATTCTCATGCCACCTGAGCTAGTGGACTGTATTATGCGGGGGGTGAAGCTAAATGTTTCATATGACACTTTACACAACAAACAAGATAGATGATCGGGTTGCCGCGGAGGTGGTTTAGGCAGTGAATGCAACCCGAGAAATTAGGAGAGGATGCACTAACCTTTACGACGCCACGTGCTGTCGTAGCCGGTGCACCGGTCTTCTCTTCCGGGCTCAGGAGCTGCTGCCCACATCACTAAATCACTTGAGGGACACACGAGAGGCACAATCCGATCGGTAAAGGTCTATGAAAGCGGTTAAAATCCAACAAACATTATTAATTTCTAAGAGTCGCGTGCGCCGCCGCCATTGATGCTTGCTAGTTCGATGCGAAGTCAAGATGCGGCTATTTCAACCATTGGCGGGGCGAAAACTATTGTTATCTCACTTTAGAGGTAGTGCGGGAGGGAGATGGGTATAGGGAGCGTGTGCTCAGCGTCAACCAATTGAGACGATTTGAATTTACTACTACTGGCGCCACCAGTTTTCATAAAACTGGTCGCGGGAACTTAAGACTCCTGTTTCAGTGTACGAATCGCCATTTAAACGTATGTA
This sequence comes from Eilema griseolum, assembly GCA_963662185.1. Lineage (NCBI taxonomy): Eukaryota > Metazoa > Arthropoda > Insecta > Lepidoptera > Erebidae > Eilema > Eilema griseolum. Next base: position 23,303,645 of record OY759242.1, on the reverse strand, counting down.
GGAGATTAGCGATATCGCGGCGACGCTAGTTCGCGACTCGCGTTGTCTGAAAGTTTGCTGATGTAAGAAGGGGTTTAGTGTACATATTAATATAGTTTTAATTTTGTAAGATACTGTTATGTTTGCGTTTGAGGCTGTTTTGCTAACGTCACTTAGAAGTCGCGCTAGACTTGACGCTGTGAACTTCTGTTCAATTTTTGTATAAATAAATTTCTCATTAATATAATGTTTTGTTTTAAAAATATATGTTATTAGTAAAATTAACGATTCCGTGAAATGGATAAAATTGGAACTACGATTGTCATCTTCAAATGCATACTCTTTTGTTGTAAATCAAAAACAATATAGCACGATAAAGATATAGAAAAAATTGAATAGGTTCAGACGGGATTTGAACCCGCGATCTTTCCCTTACAGGGGAACGCTCTGACCACTAAGCCACAGAACCTTCTATTAGAATACTATCATCATCCTCCTGCCCTTGTCCTCCTGCCCAAGATTATTTGGGGTCGGCGCAACATGTGTTCTTTTTCCATTCATCTCTAGTTGCAGTCATTTCAACATTCACTCCCTTCTTAACCATGTCATCTTTCACACAGTCCATCCACCTCATTTTAGGCCTCCCTCTCCCCTTGTAGCCATCCACTTCCATAGTTAGTGCCTTCCTTACGACATTACTTTCATCCCTACGCATTACATGGCCGAACCAGGACAAACGATTTCCTCGTAGCTTTTCCGTGATTTGTGCTACTCTCAAACTTCCTCTAATATAGCCATTAAAGTTAGTATACTAAATGCTTTAAAATTTCATTCAATATAGTTCGATTTGACATTATTGAAGAGAAAATGGCGGTATCCTTCAGTTTACGAAATTGTTAGTTTTACTATAAAAGGTTATAGTAATAAATAAAATTGCGTTTAAACTACGTAATAGTATTGTATTCGTGTATTTGGAGTCTAAAGAAATTAAATATATGCCATAATGGATTTTAAAAATATATTGAGGTTTTGTATAATTTTTTTTTTTATACCACTTATTTGGCAGAAAAGCACACGGCCCACCTGATGGTAAGCGATTACCGTGGCCTATGTACGTATGCAACACCAGGGGTGTCACACCCGCGCTGCCGACCATGAAGAAACCTTCTGATGCCTCTATTGAAGAACCCCATATTGTAGGCGCTTGGGAAAACCGCAGCAGGGAGGTCATTCCACAGCTTGAGTGTGCGTGGGATGAAGTTTCTTTCATACCGCACAGTGCGCACCTTTCGCAAGCTTGATAGCTTTAAGGAGTAGTTAAAACCATTTATGTTAATAATATACAAAACGATGGCTATGGTTTTAACTACGATAAAAATATATTACTTGTAATGGACTAATAACTAAAAAATATTATTTTGGGTTCTACAATGCGAATCAACATACATAAATACTTTTTTAATTGTCAATACATACATAGAAACACCAATCCCGGTGCATATACATATTCATGCATACAAGTATTTGTACTAACCGGGAATGGAACCTGCAGCCTTCGGCTCAGTACTTAGACTATATACAGCACTCTCCAAACATGCGCTGTGCGATAGACAGAAAGCTCTAGCTCGTGCTCCAGCAAAAAGGTAACCACTTTCCATCAGGTGGGTCGTGTGCTTGTCTGTTATCAAACTGGTATAAAAAAAAAGGGAGAGCGTACTACAATACCGAAGTCAGCCGATCTTATGCAGGTTTCCACGTATGTTCTATGACAAACATGTCTGCAGTATCACAGACGAGCTTCTGTTAAATCGCGGATCGTGGAAGGCGGCCCTTAGGCCCTCATTCTTCTTCCCGATATGCCAAATTAAAACCAGGAAATATATTAATTCTATCTATTATAAATTCATGCGAATTGCAACCATTTCTCTAAATAATAAAGTCTATATTGTTGTATGACGAATTAAACCCGTAAGGGTCGGCGCCCACTGACGGCCGTGTGCCGTATTCCACGGCAAAGCCCAGCTACTCTAACATCAGTTTTACTCTTCGTGCATTCGAAGTTGGTTGTGTGATTGTGTCGTTATAGTTGACTGGGATTTAGTATTACCCTCGAGCCTTTGCAGATGCGTAGAGATATTGCTTCCTTGACTGTATTTACCGTCTCTACCACGGTGAGTGTTCTGATGAGCTCTTCCAACTAATCCCACCATCTCCTTTCCTACATAGGACAACACGTGCAGGGCTTAGATGTCACCCTCACACTGTGCAGAATATACGAGCAAGAACCAAGCGGTTCGGAGACTTCTTTGCACCACCAAGACCTGGAATTCATTACCAGCACACGTGTTTCCTTCTTCCTACAGTCCCGGGTCCTTTAACCAGGGCCTGAAAGATCATCTGATGAGGCCGCCAAGCTGAGTGCCACCTTTGTAACATTACTTAGTGTCTATAATGGTGACCCTCTTTCCTGAGACTTTGCCTTTAGTTTACCATCAAGCGAGGTGTAGTCAAGTTGGCGTGTCAAAGATAAAAAAAAAACTTTTCTAGCTCAGTCAGTGTAAGAAAAAGCGCGCGCGCCTGTGCTTCTGCTCCTACATACTACCGCTACAACACAGAGGCGGTTAAATGGAATGTGACACGTCGCGGCATCATGGTGGCGAAATAAAGTAAAATGAATTCTAAAGTCACTTAAATAATATTCAAAATAACTTGATTGGTAATAAAATCCTTTGCCATCCCGTGGCGTGTCGGCAGTGGGCGCCGGCCCTTAATCTATAAAAACTATTCTTACTTCAAGGTACATTGAAACTGGTTTTATTAAGGTTTACTGGTAATATATCTGTTATATTCAACCGTATAAGTTTTATATATGTTCCCAAACTGTTGTATATCGTAATCTAAATATAAATGAGTTAACAAATGTTTGTGTATCATTTTTAATCCCTTTAATCAGGTGTATAGTTCCCGGCACATATCTTGACCCCAAGTGGCTAGAGAAACAGTGCTCTGGCTGGCGCGTGCTGATTTGATAAATCTGTGATTGGTGGATTTAAGGTCCTTTGCCTTAAGACGCCGTGCTATCATCAAAAAACGCGTACTGTGCATAGAGTACATTTTTTGACGGCAGAGTAGAATTTGGACCACCCTATCTCTTCCCATGCGGTGTCGTACAAGGCGATTAAAAGATAGGGCTGTTTAATGTAAGACAGATATATACAACCCAGACTCAGATGCATGGCTCGAGTCAACAATAGTGTCCGGAATACGGCCCCTATTATGTGGGACAGAATACAATTAGTGAAATGGGGGTGTTAATACACCTCTGCCTAACTCACCGGGGATAAAGGTATGTATGTAGTGACTTTATTACTCTTTTTAGACTATCTATTCCTGTACTAAATTCGAGCCAAATGCGTTCAGATGTATGACTTAAAATTATTTTAAAAAAGAACATTATCAACCGCATTCACTAATATTCGCTCTAATCCCTCTAACTAAGCTAAATTGCTTGTGCTAGGAGTGGGTAGTGTAATGGCTAGGATTTGAACCCGGGACCTCGCGAGCGTAAGGCCGACTCCTTAACCACTAAGCTGCCAACGCTTGAGAAACAAATATTTTCAAAAATTTTCATACTCATAATATTAGTAGGATGGTAGGAAGTAATGCGAGAAATATGCCAAAGGCTACATCACCCCCGGTAACTGAGCCCTGAGGCAGCCGTGCGGTTTTAGTCGGCTATCTGCCTCAGCGGGGGTATCCGAGGAGATTAAAAAGGATGGTAGGAAGTAGGATAGGACAAATCAAACAACCATATCACGTCCGTATAAAGTATATATTACACAATACACTAAGTATACAGTGAAGTAAAAATAAGCTCTTATATTTAAATATATATAGATATTGCTTACAAGCTTGAGAATAAAAGGTTACAGCTATAAACATTTCATACCATGACTAACTGACGTACCACTCGGTAGGTCATCTTGTGACGAAAAAATTATGCAATTATTTAACCCCCCTCTACCTTGTAAACAAAACTCTCACCCCCCCCTCATACTTAGGTAAACATTGGTACCTAAACGCGTTTTCTTTTAATGTTTGTTTTTTTAGGGTATATTATATATTATGTATGGGTGTATGTTATATTATGTGTTAAAAAGTAAATAACTACTGCTTACGTAAACTTTATCTAGACGCCCCTCACCCACATGTCATCATAAATAAACAATACAAAGACATCCCCTCCCCCCTTTAGCGCCTTATGTAATACTTGAACGGGCACTATAGAACGTTATGGTATAGCGAAAGATCAATACTTGACCAGCAAGTGCAACAGATGACATTATAAAAAGGCGCGTTGTCTGCAGATAGATGTCAAAATTCTTTAACAGATAGATGATGATACGTGGGACCGAAAATCATAATTGGTGAAATGTGGGTGTATATACACTTCTGCCTACCCCTTCTGGGACTTACAGGTGAGTATATGTTCTTCTGTTTCTGCGCCCTGATCCAAATTCAAAACTAATTCCCGCCTCTCTCAGGAGCCGTGACATGCTGTTCTAATCAGTCTAGTAGTATACATGAAGAAGCCAATGAAAAAAGCTGTAAAATTAAGTCCAAGTTAGATAAGAAGACTGTGCCTTCCTCTACTAAAGGTCTAAAATATCTAAAATGTTGACTATTAAGTATGGTATCCCTATTATACGTAATAAAACTTATCAATAATGTGAGTGTCACTGGTTAAAAATTATAACAAACTAAAATGGCCGAATTTACGCGCCAAATAACGGCGGCAACTTGAAGCCATAATTATTGTGATAAAGAAAAAAAATATTGGGTATCAATGAATGAGTTTTTAAAAAAGTTCTGTAATAATTTCAAATACTTAAAATTAGTAATGCTGTAATTTTAGTTCTTATAGATAAGTAGGTAGGTTTTAATAACCATAAAAATATAATTCATGTAATTGACAGTCGCATTTTCTTTTAATACTTTCGTTCAAAAATGTATTTTTATAATTTGATGCAAGCAAGCAAACGGAAAAAATCCTGAAGCAAGCAGTTTTATACATTTTTAGGCCTTGCTCTATCTCATAAACAGTAGATAAATAAATCCGAAATTTAACATAAGATTGATATATCACTTTGAATGTAATGGGCCTCCATATTTGAATTTAACTTGGAAAAAAATCGAATAAATCAGGATAGATTCCTGGACTTGCACTCATTTTGATTTTGATGATTTTTTTGCTTGTCATTGTCAGAGCAAGGTTTCTATATAAAAAAATCGGGTGACGCCGGGTAAGAAAAGCTAGTATTAACATATATGTATGAACTAACATAACAAGACGAACATTAATATATATTTTATACATATTATAGTATGCTTCTAATCGGTCTATAGGCCAACTTAAGAAATTTAAGCTCTTACTCATTATATGACTTTTACTTAAACTAAACTTAACTAAATAGACATAGCGCATGTTCCAGAATACCTATCCATTTATTAAACATTTTTATTGATTGTATATACCGTCTAGTATATTGTAAGATACATTATTATTACCACGAAATACAGAATGCCCTTCTTATTATCCGACGATTTTGACAGGCTATGTATGTAGGTTCATATGTTCCGCATAACTCCTTAACCACTTATTAGAACTGGCAATAATGAGATATCGTTAGAAACATCTTGGTTGTCCGCTGGTTATAGGTTATATATAGTGTCAGTGAATCTAATGACAGACTGTGGCGCGGCGGTAGTGTACGCGACTGCTACGCAGGAGGCGCGGGTTCGATCCCCGCTCAATGCAAATATTCGTATGCACGAATATGGGTTTTTGCATTGGTCTGGGTGTTTCTATGTATAATATGTATGTATTTATAAAAAAAGTATTTAAGTATGTTTATCCGTATTCTAGATTCCATAACACAAGCTAGTTAAGCTATGCTTACCATGGGTCTAGATAGCGTTGTGTAGAATGTTGTACAATATTATTATATTATTATTAATGTGGCGCAAAATAATAACTTTAAAACTAAAACTCGACTGCTGAAAAAGTATTAAACAAGAAAATATCTAGGATAGCCGTGGTCGTATGCCACTTAAGTCTAACAAAACGAATTCTAGGGAAAAGTGACATACGACCACGGCTATCCTAGATATTTTCTTGATTAATACTTTTTCAGTAGTCGAGTTTTGATTTTAATTAGTAGTCGGGTTTTATGAAAACTAGTGTTGTATTTTCCTCTTACATTAGTCTATCAGGCTTAGTGTGATACTCTGTCTGTCTATCTGTTATGCTTTCACGCCTGATACTATGTTGATAAAATTTATATAAAGGACATAAGCTTATGTTTAGTCGTAATCACCGATATCCGGATAGGAGCCGTGGATATCTTTCTAAATGAGAGAAACTACATCATCGGACACATTATGAAACAGGCGCATATGTAAAAGAAATTATATTTCTAAAAAGCGGAATACATTTTTATATGCAACTATTTCTCACAAGGGAGTTATTTATTTACTAAAACAATTCTTAGCTGAAACTTGAGAGAGAGTTCATTTTCCGTGGGTTTGAGACAGTTAGTTAGTGTTGACTATTAAGTATGGTATCCATATTATACGTAATAAAACTTATCAATAAAGTGAGTGTCACTGCGTAAAAAAATATAACAAACTAAAATGGCGGAATTTACGCGCCAAATTACGGCGGCAACTAGAAGCCATATTGTGTTAAAGAAAAAAAAATTGGGTATCAATGAATGAGTTTTTAAAAATACAGTTCTGTAATCATTTCAATTACAGTTCTTAGCTGAAACTATGCTTCGGTTAGATACTTTTTAGCAGTCGTTGTCACGGGGAGTTCATTTTTCGTGGATTTGAGTTAGTGAGTGCGGTTTAGGGTGTTCTTTTTTTTACTTTAATAGCCTTCCTTTTTCATCCTCACCTTTACTTAATCATCCCGGGCATTATTCTATTTAACAAAGAGTTTTAAACTTAGTCGTTAACGTTAGGAGTTGGGTTTCAATAGGCAGGCACAAGCTGTGAGAACATTTCGAACGAACGAACGAACGCGACAGATGAATCCGCAGTGAGATATTAATTTCGCATGCTGTAAATTTGGTGACGTGGAGCTCAAGTCGATAGTGCTGGTATGTTTATGTGGTCGACCACGTGATGTAGAATTTGGCCATCTCATCTCTTCCCATGCGGTGTCGTACAAGGCGACTAAGGGATAGGGCTGTTTAGCATCAGACAGATATACACAGCCCAGACTCAGCCTCAGATGAGTTAACAAATAGTGCCCGAAAGACGGCAATAGGCTCACCGAGGGACCGAATGCAATGATTGGTGAAATGTGGGTGTTAATTCATCTCTAGCTAACCCACCGGGGAAAAAGGCGTGATAATTGAAATTCAAAACAGATTCAGCTGCCGAGTTCTTTTGATAGTTCAAAACGTTATTTTTTTTATATAGGACACGTCAATTAGACTTAACCTCGTCTGCTGGTAAGCTGAAGGCAGTCTCAGAAATGAGGGTCACCATTATATACATACAACATGTTACAATGGTGACATTCAGCTTGACGGCCACATTATATGCTTCTTCACGCCCAGCTTAAAAGACTCAGCCTTTAGGAAGAAGGCAAAACGACGCTTATTAGCCACCAAAGATGTAAAAAAAAAACTGAATCACCATAGACTCAATTAAGAATAGTTTTAAAATGTGTATCACGTAAAATTTCGACAGTATCGTGTAGAAAATGACAATTTAATAATTATGATTACGTTTTTAAAAATTAGAATTATGTATACGTGTTAATTTATAATATAGTCCTATACAACTTATAACAGAACAAAAGCAAAACCAGAAAGTACGAGTAGTTAGTTTAAATTCACTTCTGATCGGTTACCATCATAATTTATGTTATTTTGATATTTGTCCGAAAAAAAAAAGAATAAAAATTAAAAAATAATAATAAAGCAACCGATATTACTAATATTCCCGCTAATCGCTCCAGCTAAACTCGTTTGCTTATGTTGGTAGTAGCCAGGATTCGAACCCGGGACATTTCGATCCTAAGGCCGACTCCTTCCCGAGGTGGGCCAGATCGAGAGAGATGGTCCTGGGTCGGCTGGGGTGCGAGAGATATACCTGTCAACCTCACCTTCAGCAACCACGACCCACAGGCGCCGTGCGGTTTAGTCGGTTCGAGTCCGACATAACCTCTCCCACCGGCTCCAGCGACCGACTCTACTAAGCTACCGACGTATTTTAAGGTTTCGTGTTTATTCCGTTACAAGTTGTTCTATGAAAAATATCATTCAAATCGAGTACAAGCCATAAAAAACTAAATTCTTTCAGCATCATTACAGAACAATAAGGAAAGCTTTTAAGTACATACTAATTGAGCATAATACTCGGTTATATTAATAAAAACTATTTCAATTCTTTATGGATGGAATAGTAAATGCAGAATTTCGTAGTTTTAAGAAAATATCGTGAAGAAAAAAAGCAAAAAGAATTCATTGCTTTTTGGTTTTCACAGTCTTCAATTCCTTACTAGACTATGGTTAGTTCGAATAGATTTAAAAAGTTATTGTCAAAGTTTCTATAAAAATACTATTCGAAAGATTTTTTTTAATGTCTCACCTGTTATCACAGTGTTGCATCAATAAAAAATAATATAATTCAAAAGGTTTTTGTAACTATAATACGTATAGTCAGCGTCAAAACAATCATTTTCAGATTTAAAGCTACTAGGCAACATTTTATGCGCAACACGTGTTGCTCAATATGTTCGGTAACGTTGCACGCAATGTAGCCAGCTGTCGCGCAACATTTCGCGCGGTTTGTAGTTTGTTTGACGATTGCGGTGCGTGGACAGACAACATTGTTGAGCATTATTGTTGCACAACGTTGTCCAACAATATTGTCTAGTGAGTACTTGGCTTAAAACAATAGTTTTTGAGCAAACATTTATTTATTTATTATTGAAACTGCTACTTTATCACGTAGCGAGTCTCTTAGTCTATGTTTAAGAAATGATTACAAAAATAATCAAATAATTATAATTTAGATTTTATGCCTAAAATCTTCATTCTTTAGTTGCTGACTGTACGTATTAAAAAGTTACGCAAATTAAGTACCTGATTAATCATAAAATAAATGTACAACATTTACTTGACGGTGAAATGGTAAAAGATTCTTAATTATATTGACATAATATAAAGGTTTTTAGTTCTTAACCATTGTTATATTAAACAATTGAGTAAACTATCTTTATAAGAAAGATTACCAGTAAAGTGGGTCAGACATTACTAGTAACGTGAGTCATATTGGTAGTAAAGTGTTCAGACTTTACTGGTAGCGCATGTCAGACACTACTAGCGAAGTGGTTCACATACTACGGGTCAAAGTTATAAACAACGTGGGTCACACATTACTAGTAAAGTGAGCCACACTTTACTAGCTATTTATTAACGGATGGTATTTAAACGTATACCAAAAAGAGTACATTTTGTACGACAAAATAATCCAAATTCACATCAAAAATACTGATTGAGCACCAACAAACTACTGCAAGTAAGTAGTTAGTTAGCAACCAACCAACCAACCAATTATAAAAAGAATTACCACAAAGACATAAGGCGGGAGCTCCGCTTCGCTTCGCTCCCGCCTTAGTCTTCTAACCTAACCTATCCATTTCGGGGTGGGTGGTGATCATTCTGAACTTAATTAGATGCACAATCAGTATTTTTACTGAACGCGAAAATATTATCTTTTATTAACCCCTATACTAAATGTTTAAAAGTGGGTTCACGTTAGAAGTGCACAGGGTAGGGGTCAAGCTACTACACTATCGTAGTAAATAACCTATGACTGTGTTCTTACAGTAAGTAAATGACTACTGAGGCACATGACGCATGACCCCATTACAATACATCGGTAAGGCATCATCAAGGTTTGAAGTATATCCAACATTGGTATAAGTTTGGAATACTTGTGACAAAATGTCGCGAATTAATGGTGTAAGCGGTAGGATTTCTTTTCCTCTCTACATATACAGGATGTGGTATAAAATACTTTTAAATCGATCATAGGAGAAGCTCCTTTGGGAAGAGATTCATTGCAGCGTAGTCGTCCAGCACCTGGAACAATAAAAATCTTCGTAAATGTTAAAAAAGAAATATAAGTATGTGGTGGTCTGCCTACCCCATTGGGAAAGAGGCGTGACTGTATGTATTAAAAAAACGTTTGTTACCCTCTATCCTACCCTCCGAACCGAACACAATATTAGTAGCATGTTATCAGACCTGTGCGCGGAGCGGGGACTATGCAGTTGGTCCCAAGCGAGTCTCGTAGTTTAGTCCCATCTAGTCAAAGCTACTCTGATATATAACTCATCTCTATATATCAGCACTCTTTGCGGACACTATGCAGTTGGTCCCAAGCGCGTCTCTGCTTGGTCCCATCTAGTCTAAGCTACTCTCATATATAACTCATCTCTATATGTCAGCACTCTTCGCGGACACTATGCAGTTGGTCCTAAGCGCGTCTCTCTGCTTGGTCCCATCTAGTCAAAGCTACTCTCACATGTAACTCATCTGTATATATCAGCACTCTTCGCGGACACTATTCAGTTGGTCCTAAGCGCGTCTCTCTGCTTGGTCCCTTCTAGTCAAAGCTACTCTCACATGTAAATCAACTCTATATGTCAGCACTCAGCGCTGACACTATACAGTTGGCCCCAAGCGCGTCTTTCAGTTTGGTCCTATCTAGTCAAAGTTACTCTCATATATAACCCACCTCTCTCAAGTGGTAAGCACTTGGCGGAAATTGCAGTTGGTCCCAAACACGTCTCTCTGCTTGGTCCCTTTTAATCAAAGCTACTCTCACATGTAACTCATCTCTATATGTCAGCACTCAGCGCTGACACTATACAGTTGCTCCCAAGCGCGTCTTTCAGTTTGGTCCTATCTAGTCAAAGTTACTCTCACATATAACCCACCTCTCTCAAGTGGTAAGCACTTGGCGGAAATTGCAGTTGGTCCCAAACACGTCTCTCTGCTTGGTCCCTTTTAATCAAAGCTACTCTCACATGTAACTCATCTCTATATGTCAGCACTCAGCGCTGACACTATACAGTTGCTCCCAAGCGCGTCTTTCAGTTTGGTCCTATCTAGTCAAAGTTACTCTCACATATAACCCACCTCTCTCAAGTAGTAAGCACTTGGAGGAAATTGCAGTTGGTCCCAAGCGCGTGTCGCAGCTTGGTCCCGTATAGACAGTTTGATTCAGGTATAGCTCACCTCCCGCAAGTTGTCAGCAGTGGGCGCGGGCACCACGTGGCCGTCCCCCAGCGCGGCCCGCAGCTTGGCCCCGTCGAGGCACAGCTGCTTGTTGAGCAGCAGCTCGGCGCCGGCGGAGGGCTCGAGCGGCGAGTGCGCGAGCGCGTAGCGGCGGCACACGTCGGCCCACGCCGTCAGGTGCTTGTCGTTAGCCTCCTCCGCCACGGACATTATGTCCGTCTGTGTGTAACACATTATACACATATTGAACAACGCGAGACGGTTAAGTAATATTGGCCATGTCAATCTTAGAATGGGTGATCAGTCTTAACATATTGAGATCTCGCTGTACTTCGGAAAGACTAAATCAAGGTTCAATTCAGATTGAAAAAGCAGTGACCGGGATTTTTGAGTCAAAATATTAAAAACAACTTGCTAAAATTTTTATTTATTTATACTTTATTGTACACATAAACACACTGACGTTTAAACAAAAAGATGAGATGTAATGTACAAAGGAGAACTTAAATCAAAGTTGAGTTCTCTTCCAGTAAACCCCAGAGTGCACAGGGGAATTGCAATATGAGAGGCAAAGTCTAGTGTAACTACATGAAAGTCTAGATTTAATATAAAAAGGTACACAATATGTATCCAGAGAACCAGACAACAGGTTTATATATACACACATACGTATATACATATTATGTCGCCTATTGTTGGGAGCAAAGGTAATCTCTTAAACGTTTTTTTTTTAAATATACAGATAAGGACTATCGCGTATGGAGTGAGGAAGAGAATTTCACAGCCGTACTGCAGAAACTGAAAAGAAATCGTTTTCAATTTCTCAATATAGTGCAACACAATTACATCTTTTTCATGTTTACCACTGCGTTTAAGTAGAATTTGAATAAGAAACTTATCTACGGGAAAAAAGGTTCATAATCATTTGAAGGTTGCGTAGAGCTGCGAGACTGCACGAGTCTTCTGCAACTATTTCTAGCAACAACGTCTCATTTAATGACTTGACGAGGTTATTCTTCAACCATTTAATTAAATGCAAACGTTCAACGATCGGCCTATGCTCTGAGCATGATATAATAAAGAATCGCTGTCAAAATTACCTTAGCCAAAGTAGAAATCGCAGTCCCGTAGTAATCATGATTGATCTTGAATATCTCAGCTATAATCTCAGCCAGGCGACCCTGCGTGCTATTCGCCTCATCCACTACGTTGTATGTTTGTTTGTTAGCCTCGGGCTTCGTGCCCAGGGCCCATATGACGCGGCAGACATCCCTAACGTGGACAGTGTTCATCTTGAGGTCCGGTGTCCATAGAAGTTTCATGGTCTCGTTGAGATGTTTGTATATACCGCCATATAGCAGACGGGGAGCTGTAAAATTATATGGGTAATGAATGAAGGGTGAATGAGTGAAAGGCATGCAGTCACCCACTTGAGCAGTCCGAAGCCCGACTGTGGAAGTACCTCCGCCCTACAGAATACTGCGGCCATAATAACTTCGTGTTGTGTCTCCAGTGGTGAGTAGGGTAGCCAGAGTTCACTGGAGAATTTGTGCTGTCAGTGGGGAGACTAAAAGCTTCTTGTCCTGCTTTGTGTTCTACACTGACGGCACAGAAACTCTGTACTAACAGGGTTGGCAGCGCGAGTGCAACTCCTCTGATGTCACAAACGTCCATAGACCACGGGAACCACTTTCCATTAGGTGGGCCGTGTGCTTGTATACCACCTAAGTGGTATAAAAAAATACGAACAATATAGAAGTGGAGGAGGAAGTGCCTGACTTAGAGAGAGGAGAGCAAGCAGGGACGTATTTTTTTATTCAACTTAGGGGACAGACTGCCACTCGGCCCACCTGATGAAAAGTGGTTACCGTGACCTATGAAAGTGTGCAACACCAGGGGAGTCACGTGTTACCGACCCTGAAAGAACTGAGTTTCTGTGCTGTCAGTGGACAAGAAACATCCCCTCTCGGGATTGGGTAAGCCAAAATAAAGTAAATAATGGAAAGGGAGCGCTTTGCCCCAAGTTTCCCATTCGGGGTCTGACCTAAGTCTCTCATAAAAGCCGTATAGCCAAATCAAAAGAAGGATTAATCGGTACCCGAGTAGCAAAGTAAAAAATCCATTAAAACGGAACTTACAAAACGTCAAACATAATTAATACTTTTTTAGCAAATGATCAGCCAAAAACTCAGTGAGCTTTATTTTTGGTCTATTTATAAACATGTGAACAAATCATTGTATATTTTAGACTATTCTTGCTTATATTTTAGACTAGTCTTGCTTATATTTTGGACCAAATAGTCTTGCTTATATTATAGACTAGTCTGGCTTATATTTTAGTCAAGTCTTGCTTATATTTTAGTCAAGTCTTGCTTATACTTTAGACTAGTCTTGCTTATATTTTATACTAATCTTGCTTATATTTTAGACCAGTCTTGCTTATATTTTAGGCTAGTCTTGCTTATATTTAGGATTAAATAGCTTGTTTATCTAAACCCAAAGAACAATGCTGTAATGATGATGGCAGTGAGTTCAACAAATTGTCTAATGAAATAAAAATACTATTGTTATTTCAAGAGGACTCACTCAAACTCCTCCTATCTCCTATTCCGTACACTATCGCTGGCCTGATGATGGTGTAGTTCAGCTCTGACGCCATATTCTTCAGCTCCTGTTCCACTTTGGCCTTCATCCGACCTTCCACCGTCCATGGTTCTACAGGACAATCTTCTTTTTGAGGCTGAAATATTTTAAAAAAAATTGTTTTTGCTAAAAAGTAGGTTAGGTAGTTAGTCACATACAATACTGTCCGTTTGTCATTAGGACATATCTCATGAATCGTGCCAGCTAAACAGTTAAAATTTTCACAGATCATATCTGTATTTCTGTTTATACCATAATAAAAACTCACGCCTATATCCCCGGGGTAGGGCAGAGGTGCTAGCACCCACATTTCGCCAGTTTATGTTTAGGTCCCACTGTAATAAGTGGCCTATTGCCATTAACCAGGCACTTATAAACTTGCGATAAATGCACACATAACTTCGAAAAGCATCGAAAAGTCATTGGTGTGTGCCATGGTAAAGCCTGGGATCGAACCCGAGACTTCGTCTCAGCAGTCCATTACCCATACCTCTAGCCATGCCGCTATAATAACAAAAACTAAAAACAGAATAAACTAAATATACCATAAATGTGATTTTTGCTCGTCATCAATAATGACAACAGATAGACGCTTGAAACATTTACAAAATATTTAGTTCTATATAACTTCGAAAATAAATAATACTATTAAAATCAAATAAATTAATAATATATAGATAATTGTCTAGAGCAGTGGTGGACAAACAAAAAATAGGGCCAGAAGTGTAAGGAATTTTAGAGGACGGGGGCAGAATTTATAAGTTACGATACCCCGAGAGCGGCGGGGGTGGTTAAGAATGCAGCAACAACATCCTGAACATGATCGCGAGAAGATTGGATAGTCGCCACGTAAACCATTGCTGTACCGTAGCGGGAGGGATGGTGCAGGAATGGCAGATTTTTAGATTTTTAATATTTTATTATTTTTACTAACTTAGACATAAGTAATACTAGCAAATATTGAGCCTTTGTTGCTTATAAATAAAGAAATTCATTCATTCATTCATTCATTTGCGCCCCGCGACAACAGAATCATGACGTACGCGGCTAGGTTTCTTTGCTTATTCGTATATTATTTTAATAATATAGAATCTACTTTATGCTTCTGGAATGCCAATATTGATTATCGCAGGTTATATACTCGTATCATGTCAAAGGACCGTTGGCGTGCCGGATTAAATGCTGGCGCGGGTCGTACTTTACCCATCACTGGTCTAGAACTGTTCATGCGCGAGTCCTACCAGCTCTAGGCCGGTTCTTATTTCAAATATTTTATTATTCAGTTTGTCACATAAAAAAACCTTTTTAAATTAAGAGCTGTCGAGCCGAACGCCACGACCAGACCCTTTTTGATACAAAAAAAAAACTATCAAATTACACTTGAGAGTTCAATGTCCTCGTTTCCCTCGATACCCGTCGAGCAACCTGTGACGTCAGAATTAGAATGACGTCACCTTTTCAATGTCACACACAGCGCACTGGTTCACGAGTGTCGAAAGGAAGTTAGGGCCCTATATCTTATCACAGAATATGTTATCTTTCCAAGTTTTTAGTAGTTTACCGCTTGGTAATGTCCATATAAAAATGATATAGCGTAATGTACACACACTGGGTTAGTCGCGATTCCCTCCGAATAATTTCAGTTTTCAAATTTCAAGGGGGAATCGAGACAGGCCTTGGGATGACGGTTGGAGCCGTCTGACACCCTGGCAGAAACAGGTCGCGCGCGCCTCCCCGTTTTTTTTTATACTACTTAGTTGGCAGACAAGCACACGGCCCACCTGATGGAAAGTGGTTACCGTGGCCTATGGACGTCTGTAACACCAGAGGAGTCACAGTCGCGCTGCCAACACTGTAAGTACAGAGTTTCTGTGCCGTCAGTAGAAGACAAAGCAGGACAAGCCTTTAGTCTTCCCACTGACAGCACAAATTCTCCAGTGAGCTCTGGCTACCCTACTCACCGCTGGGAACACAACACGAAGTTATTATAGCCGCGGTATTCTGTAGGGCGGAGGTACTACCCCAGTCGGACTGCTCAATCGGGCCGAAATACCGCCGTGTCCTACCTCCACAAATTCAAATTTCCGGGGACGAGATGGGAATCTGCGCATCGTGTGTTTTGCTCGGTTTGAGGCCGACATAACCTCTCTCACCGGCTCCGGTGGTTTGTCGCACGTAAAAATAAATGGGGAATCGAGATTAACCGAGTACATGCACGCATTTCTGCCTTCAGGGTAGGTAGAAACAACAAACAGCCTGTGATAAGCTTCTGTTCTTAGAAAGGATACGTCACGTTATAACAGTATATGAAGCTCGTTAATTGAGGGCTCCTTACACACTACAAGCTTCTTATACTGAGTATTTTTTTCATGGTGTAACGCCTATATATCCCTGAAGGAGGAGGCAGATAAGTAGACATTTTACGCATGCGTTTTTTTAAAGAATATTTATAATCGAGACATTGTTAAGATTCTCGCTAAACCCTCTACTTAAGATACATTACTTGTGTGAGGAGTGGCTTCACCTCGGTAGTACCAAATACATTAGTTGGTCAAATGTAGGTGCAACTACATCTCTGGTTACCACTTAGCTGATAAAAAAGTTCCAAAATGTGTGGCCAAACTCACCTTGTCATTACTGTACATTTGTCCGCTAGAGATTTCCACCAGCCGTGGTACTTTCAGGAGGGCGCACTGCTTGGCCACGGTGACGCTGAGGGTGTAAATGCCCTCATTGTACACGGCCTCTGTCCTCCCGACCCTAGTTTCGCCAGCGCAGTTGACCACCAAGCCCCAGGGCTCGCCGTCGCTTGGCTCCAACGCTGATGCACATGATTCTGTAAGGAATAATTTATACGAAATGTAAATAATATTCCCTTCTCTCGCCATTAAAGGAGGAGAGCCCTAGGAGGGACTGCCTCACTGTGTGTGTTCTACCGCCTATACAATGGTTTGTGCTCAGATGAATGGTTTGACATGATGCCCACATCTACATTCTATCATCGCAACGCTCGCTATGGGCAGGGAATTCAGTCTCACACATAGCGACAGAAAACGATGTACACTGTGCGGTATAAAAGGAACGTCATCCCACGCACGCTCAAGCTGTGGATTGAACTCCCTGCTCCGGTTTTACAAAGCGACTACAATATGGGATTTTTTAAGAATTGAAGATTTTGAAGGATTTTTCAAGCCACGGTAACCATTTTCCATCAGATAGGCCGTGTGTTTACCTAAATGGTATAAAAAAAAGAAAGATAGTTCCGGCCTCAAAAGGCTCCAGGTTCCATGGTGTATGGACAGAGATGCTGGCCGAATGCCCCATATACTCACTAACCAGAAGGTCAATTCTCCTAATAAAAAGTTGTTCAATATCCAGTTATATCAAAAAATGAATAAGATACCAATGTAAATAGTGGGCCACTCTTTTCATTGTTCTTATACTATTCTAGTAAACCCATTTATTTAAATTAAGTCTTGGTCTAATGTTAAAAACTATCCTGATCTTTCTTGAAACATTTTTTGACATTTCATTCGATTATGACAGATCGCGACTGAATTTTGAGCAGAATTTTATTGCGAGAATTGACACTCAGATGGGAGATTCTGGGGTCAGACACGCTGGACACAGAGAAGGTGGGAGATATGGAGGGGATGAACGCAAGATCAGTAAGGAAATAATTTAAGTGGTTTCGTGAAAACTGGACTGGTTGAAAGCCTTTCCAAGGGGACGGACGGGGAGACGGATCATGTTTCCAGCTGATGTCGCAGGTGGATGAAATTTCACATGCACTAATACATACATAGGTCACAGGCCCACCAGGCGTAATATCAGACCTGGACGGACTTTGCCCCCCAAAGTCAAATATTTTTCATTTATTCTAGGAAACGTAAGCTATGTTATCGGAAACAAGCAAGTATTTAATTATGAATATAACGGATAGCCACATTCAAACAATTATAAAGTATGAGTCACAAAAATATAACGCTATTCAATAAGCCGAGATACAGGAAAAAATAGTAAGTATGCTCACAGGACTTCAAGGAAACTTATTAGGTACACAAACATGAGCCAGCCGATAACAATAGCCGGTGAATGGTTACTTATAACATTCGTTTAGGTAGGGTATTGTTAACTAATTTGTTTTGTGGTCTATTGTCGCGGCCATTTTTTTAAGGTAATGTGACCGGCAAACATCTTGACTGTCCGAATGAAATTTGAAAGCAATTAGTATGCTAACCGCGATAGCCTAGTGGTATGGGTAATGGTCTGCTGAGACGAGGTCTCGGGTCGATCCCAGGTTTTACCATGGCACACACCAATGACTTTTCGATGCTTTTCGAAGTTATGTGTGTATTTATCGCATGTTTGTAAGTGTCCGGTTAATGGCAATAGGCTCGTCACCTATTACATTAGGACCTAAATATAAACTGGCGAAATGTGGGTGCTAGCACCTCTGCCTACTCCTTCGGGGATATAGGCGTGAGTTTATGTTTTGTTATGTTATGTAGTATGCTAACTGTTCAAATCTTTTAAGATGGGAAAAAGTGCTTGACCTTACTATTCGAAAGAGGTTCGATCCTGGCCATAACTCTATTAACGTAAACCCACTCCTAACAGAAGCAATTGCTTGTGTTAGCAGCGGGTTTACTCCTCCGGGTTAGAGGGAATGTTAGTGATTTCGGTTCTAACATTCTTTTTTAAAAATAAATATGTTGGCGGTTAGAGAAATAAACAACGCATAAAAGCAGATTAATAATATATTCTTGGACCAATGTCAGTCGGACGCCGAGCTCAATGGAGACAAATTGAATTATCCTACCGTATGCAAGTAACTAAGTTAACAACTCCCCGGTTTCATGCGAGGGTACCACTTTGCATCGTAATCAGGTTTGAACATCCATCGCATTTTATTTGATCGTCAAAGGTGCACTTTGTACACTAAGTAAATTTGTTAGTATTGATTTTGCGCTTAATTGCGCACGAACTTGACTTCTAGATAGGATATTTCGTTATTGAGTTATCTCGTTGGAAGTTATTTATAGCATAATGATCGGCATATCCGGGGTAAGATGGGAAGGGGGTAAGACGAGAAGGGGCCATACCCCCTTTTTGTTTTTCAAATGTGCGCAAAATCACCACGGAGGTTATGTCGGACTTGAAACGACTAAAACGCACGCCGACTGTATGGGCCGCAGGTGAGATTATCTGAGCCATATCCCTCGCACCCCGGGCGACCTAGGATCGTCTCTTATGAGACGGCCCTCTTCGGGTGAGGGGACCACGAAGTCCTCATCTCATCCCCGGGTATGGAGGCGCGCATGGCCCACCGCCACCACTGCTGGCAATCTTACCTTCGGCGACCAATAAACCAAGACGGCGTGTGGTATTAGTTTATGGAGCATAAATCCAGGATAAAACTTCTTGGCTGGTGGAACTTAGCAGTGGACCCAACAGTCCGGAAGGTAGATTACATGAGCGTACGAGCTTGCATTTTTGATCGGTGTCCTTATGGTGCACATACGTGAATTTTCTAAAGTTTGTTCAATATGTTAGCCGGCGGAAGTAGGTTGACGGGGTGCTCGGTTTGTCCCCAAAAGGATATTAATCTTAAAGTATCAATTAACATGCTGGAGTACCTTATCGACGAAAGAGAAATTTTATGGCTTCTAAAAGGGATAGGCGCGTGGTTCCCGGCAGAGTAGAATTTGAACCACTTCATCTCTTCCCATGCGGTGTCGTACAAGGTGATTAAGGGATAGAGCTGTTTAACAACAGACAGATATATACAGCCCAGACTCGGCCTCAGATGAATGGCTTGAGTCAACAATAGTGCCCGGAAGGCGGCAATAGTCTCACCCCCTATTACGTGGGACCGAATTTAATTATTGGTGAAATGTGGGTGTTAATTCACCTCTACCTAACCCTCCAGGGATAAAGGCGTGATTATATGTATGTCTAAAAGGGAAGACTGGTTCAATTTATTAGAGATTAAGGTTGATCTAATCTTTTTTTTTTACGTGCCCAAAATCCCCGCGGGTACCCCCCACCGGAGCCGGTAGAAGAGGTTATGTCGGACTCGAACCAACTAAAACGCACGCCGCCTGTGGATCGCTTTTGTTGCCGAAGGTGAGGTTGACAGGCATATCCCTCGCACCCCGGCCGACCCAGGGCCATCTCTAACGATTTGGCCCTCTTCTCGGGTGTGGGGACTGCAGAGTCCCCAACTCGTCCCCGGAAACGGGGAGGCGCGACGCCACCGCGGCCTGATTCTGCCAGGGTGACAGGCGGCTCCACCAGTCACCCCCAGGCCTGCGCTCATGGGGGGCGGAGGTCATTCATCGACCAGGTTCATCTAATCTAGACTACGACCCATTTTCATTGGAGGAATTTTACTTTACTAAACTATACTAGATTATTATTACTAGCTGACCCATCCCAGTTTTGCCTGTGGTATATTCCGAAACCTAATATCACCCCTTGAAGCCTGTATTTTTTTAGTCAACAAATAATTTATGGAAATCTGTGGGACTTTATAGTACTTAACCACAGTACTTAACATTATCAGTGTCAGTAAAGATGATATTCATTTCTGAGACTTTTACGTTTATCTTACCATCACGGCAGAAAAAAAAAAATTGACGTGCGTTGTGTAAAAAAAATATTCAAGTGCCTGTACAAGTTAGTTTGGACCATTGCAGGTCCAACCTAACTTTGTCTGGCAACACGTAGTAAAATAAGATATTTATAACTTGTGTGGTCCGATATATGTTTTAACATTACCTATAAGGATAATGGTTTTATTTTATTTTTCCTGGTCATTATTAATAGCAGTTAGGTCCTTCAGTCACTATTGTTGCGACAAATAAGTAAAATCTAGGTAAATAATAAAAAAACCGCGGTAGCCTAGTGGTTTGGGTAATGGACTGCTGAGACGAGGTCTCGGGTTCGATCCCAGGTTTCACCATGGCACACACCAATGACTTTTCGATGCTTTTCGAAGTTATGTGTGTATTTATCGCAGGTTTATAAGTGCCCGGTTAATGGCAATAGGCTCGCCACCTATTACATTGGGACCTAAACATAAACTGGCGAAATGTGGGTGCTAGCACCTCTGCCTACCCCTTCGGGGATATAGGCGTGAGTTTATGTTATGTTATGTTTATAATAAAAAAAATAAGTTTAAAACTAAAACCCGACCAACTACTGAAAAAATCACGATTTAAAAAGTGTTTAACAAGAAAAGGTTTCTATTTTTAATTTTAGTGTTGTGGTTGTATTATCTTTGGTTGTTACATTTTAATCATATGGAAATTATCTCTACTCGTTACGTTTTTGGTCAGCGATGCCGGAATGTAACGTTGGTAAAATGTTGCGTTACTTTTAATTTTTTTAAATTACTCAACTTAAAATTTCGCTTAGATGTTACTTTGCCATATCGTATACTAGAGGCAACGAATTATTAATACCCATTTTAGGTTTTCATTAATATTGACACATATCCTAATCCTCATATCAATATAAGAAATGTTAAAACGATTAATCGATTGTTACCTGAATCGATTATTGACACAATCGATTTGAGTCACTCCAACCCTAGACTACACCTGTCAAAGTGGGTCTTTTATTTTGTGATTACTTCAATTAAACCCTTTCAGATGATACCAAATACGGTATATTTATCTCAAGTTTATCTTTTAATACAGTACTTTATGACCGCTAGAGGGCGCGACATTAGATTCAGAGATACGTCGTATAGCCATAAGCGGCGGACGACCAAGACGCTTCTAATAATACCTCATTTGTCCAGTTTTAATAAGTAGTTCAGGAGCTATAAGAAAACAGATGAACCCACATACATAGCCAGTCAAAATCATAACCCTCCTTTGGCTTCGCCGTAGTAAGGTAAAAATTGATAAGAATCTATGTCGCAATACATAAATGTCAAATAAATAAAATGTCAATCAAACACAGAAATGTCAAGTAGCTAACAAAGTCTTTGTTAGCTAAATAACCCGACCCTGGTCGTATCTGGTGCAAAGCAGCCCAGCACACTGGCCGCATTTCCGCGCTGGATCGCAATGGCTAACCTTTGCACCAATTACGAGCCGGAATAATAGAATATTTAATTGCGCGATCTGCTAGAAGTGTATAAGACTCAGAACACTAGAATCTGCCAGATATGCAGAACATCCTTCTCAGAAGAGACAGCCAACAGCCGTCCCGCGGACACACTGGTTGCCTATCACTTCTTCAGTAATAGAGTGGTCCATAATTGGAACTTAATACTAGAGGACGTTATAACTGGCTACGACTGGAAAATTCAGTGTTTAAAAAATTTACGGACAGTTAAAAAAAGCAAAAAAGAGACTTATTACATTTTATCACAAGAAGTGAAATAAAAATAAATCCTTTGAACGCAACTGAGAAATTGTTATGAGGATGATAATCCTTTTTTTTCCGTGTGTCGCGTCAGATTATGGGACCACTATTATTCAGCTCGATTCAGTAATTTTCTATGGATACGTGTACCCATCCATTCAGCTTTCCGCGTCTATTCTCCTTTCGCGGCAAACCATTATAAAATGAGGATAAATAAGTTTTTATCATGCGAATGTTATAGAGAGCGTTCAGCGCTGTTCCGCCGCCGCGTTCACCGTCGAACGCGGTGAAACAGTTCAGGGATATTTCGCGACTCCTTGTCGACAAGTTGCGACCTGTATGGTATCTGCATTGATCTGATGTAGTGTGAGTAGTCCCTATATTGGACTCAAACCGACTAAAACGTACTCCGTCTTTGATCTTCAGATGTAATATTGTCTAAGGCATCCCTCGCACCCCGGTCGACCCAAAAACCCATCTGTGGTTTCGAAATGATCTCCTCGGCTGTTGTGAATCACGGCACCGCAGAGTGACAAGTGGAGCCAGCCACCTACCACCCCCAGGTCTGCGCTAATGGAGGACGGAGGTTGTCAAGCTGAACTCCGAAGTATGAGTCGCTAGTTTTGGTGTGTAAATCATTTTCCCACCTTCAATTATGTATAGATACGTAGCGAAAGTGGCAAACCGACTTCATGCTATCAAGTCAAGTGAAATGTAGGTCTTTAATTAAAAATACAGCTACAATACTCTTGCCGGGCGTAATTCACGGTCCAGTGCACACATTAACATTTATAAAAACTTTTTTATTTATTTTAAAAACGGGTTACGAGAATATTAGACTGGTGGACTGCACGTTATTGTTTAACGAGGATTTAGTGCAATGGATCATCGGACATGATGTTTAGACAATTTTGTATGCCATTGGCGGAACATAGCTTGTACTATTATTAATTATTATTAATTAAAATTTCGGTTATTTCATAGGTAAAGTCCTAAGTCTTTACCTATGAAATATCCGAAATTTTCTTACAGATTCATGAGTTCGTTATTCCTGTAATTTAATAGCTATTTCCATTATTTATATTTTGTTTGAAAGGTGATTTCAAGATTTTACAACTTTGTATTAAATTTTGTTTTTATTGGCCGCTTGATAAATTAAATTCGATCTTCAAAAACAGTATTTCCTAAATGCTATATTTTGATGTAAATTTCGTATTACTTTTTTACAACTGTCACTTTTCAAAAATGTAATAAAAGTTTATGTTAGCTTAATGTTGTCTCATTCATACACAAAAAAAACAAATCATAAAATTTGGAATTGTCATTCCTAAAAAAAAATGCTAAAATGTTAGTTCTGAAAATTGGGTTACCTTCAATTTCTTAAAAAAAAAACGTCAATTTGATATGTAACGACCTATTATAACATCTATTATGTAACCTATGCTTAACGAAATAAATAAATTTGAATTTTAAATAAATTTAGACTGTCAGAAAGCTAAAAAGTTATAAGTGCTGGCAAACTCCTTACACCAATATAAGTTCGCGTATGTGCCACATCATATAGACCAACTAAAAAAACAATGCAAGTAGTGGCCTGAAAAGAGCCTGGATTGACATTAAGTTAATCCCTCTAAATGTCAAAAACGGTAGGTATTTTCGTACTAACACATTTTTACAGATATCGTGATCGGTTTTGACTTATGGGAGATTGGGATTAGATCGAGACTGAATTTTTGAACAGATTTATATTTCGTACTTAACACATTTTTTACAGAAATCGTGATCATTTTTGACATTAAAATTAGGATTAGATGGAGACTGAATTTTGAACAGACTCATATTTCAAGAATTGGCTTTCTGATCAATGAACACATAAATCCACAACGCACGTTTGGCATTGGGAGAATAGGCTATTTGACAAGGATGCTCAACTCTTCCTAATACTGTTAAAGTTGTGGTCGCCCTCTCTTCCTCTATTTCATTTTTGTATAGTTAGCATAGTTTTGTATAAATTTTATAAGTAGGTAATTGCATTTATTATAATAGTTTAATGTTAATAACAGATTCTATGTACACATTTCAAAAAGTATACTTAAAGTCAATGATGTAATAAATTGCAAATATAATATTAATACTGTTTAATATGGTAGGTTTGGTCTGAAAAAATATGCCCCGTAAAATAAGATATTTCGTAACTACACTGAATCTATGATACGATTAAGATAGAAAAAAATTGAATAGTTAGAATACTAAATGATTAGTATCAAAATAAACGGGATATTTACCATGTTTCATTGTTTTGAGTTTCCGATATTTCGGCGCTGTTGCAAGCACCATGATCACGGAGGAACTGGAGTAGTGGCGGTGAACAGAGAAAAAGAAATTGCAAAAACAACCGGGAACAAACTAAAACAAAATCGCGAGTGGACACAGTAAGCATCGTATGTCGTGAACGTGATCGAGATCGGGTTCGAGTTTGTAGTGAGAGTGAAACCAATAGTAGTGCAGATACGCGTAGTAAAAGAACTCGAAAGAGGGTAGATCGATATAATTACTCCTAGGAAAAAACTTTTTCTCTGTTCACCGCCACTACTCCAGTTCCTCCGTGATCATGGTGCTTGCAACAGCGCCGAAATATCGGAAACTCAAAACAATGAAACATGGTAAATATCCCGTTTATTTTGATACTGATGTGAGTGACCAAGATAGTTTAAATACTAAATGATTTTATATTTGCATCATAAATGCATGGCTTGAGTCTACAATAGTGCCCGGAAGACGCCAATAAGCTCACTCCCTATCACGTGGAACCGAATTTATGATAAGTGAAATGTGTGTGTTAATTCACCTCTGCCTAACCCTCCGGGGATGAAGATGTGATTATATTTATGTATGTATTCATAAAGTAAATTTTAAAATAAAACTCTGTACCGGCCCGTCTGGCCAGTGTGGAAACAGTAGGGTAAACCCTCCCAACATTGGGAGAGACCCATGTCTAGCAGTGGACATGGGCCATAAGACGGCTAATGTAGAGCATTCGCCAGTGTGCAAATAGAAGGACTCACGATAATTTATTAGTTACTGTCATGTCGTCCAAAGTTATAAATATTCATGAAAGATGACTGTATTAACTCTTTATTTTGAAAATTCTAAGTTGCTCCCATTGTTATGCATATGATGAGTTCTCTGACACATTCAGGCCTTAAACGCTGTTTGTTGAGTAATAACAATTTAATTATTCACACTTATAATGGACTATTTCACACATTATTACCATATGGGGTCATAAGATGAAATTTCGAACGTCTGTCTCAGCCCCAGTAAAAGATTTCCAGCCGACACACATCACGCTTTTATAGCCTAAGGGGTAGAGGCACTTATTGCGCCCACATTTCGACAGTCACTTCACACAACATAAAGTCACAAGATTTTAGGACCTACTTCTAAACGCTGACAAGTATTTGTGGTTGCTGGTTGTAAAAGCGCTGTCGTTTCGACAGAAGAAAAGGATGTTGAAGTGCATTTTTGCAGGTCTGTCTGAAGATGTCTTGAAAACAACTAGACCCTTCAGTTATTCGTCCAGAGCGATCCCTAGTATGACAGTCTCAACAGATGGTTTCACATCTCATCTAAAGAACCCCGAGTTTAGAAGCAGAAGGAAATACGTTAAGATAAATAAATAATAAATAAATAAATATTCCACGACATTCTACACAACGCCATCTAGACCCATGGTAAGCATAGCTTAACTAGCTTGTGTTATGGGATCTAGAATGCGGATAAACATACTTAGATACTTTTTTTTTTTGTAAATACATACATATTATATATTGCGGAGGTGAGTAAAAGATGGTTTACCAGTTGGAACAAGATTGATTTATTTACTATTTACACACTCTTATATACTAATTATTCTACATGATTTTACTGAGATTAAGAGTGGGGTTTTACTCATATAAGTTTAGTGCTGACATTATTGTTTATTGATACGTGCTGTTTATATAATATTGTTTCCTAGTTATAGTGTACTTTGCCTATGACGCATAGCACGTCATAGTACTCCCCCCTTTATAAAAATTCTAGTTATTATTTGCTGTGGTGCGTCGACCTTGTCCGTGCACGCTGTTTGCTGAGTTGTACTTTTTCTGCAGTTGTTTACACTTGTTGCATTTCCTTGATTATTTTGTTTATCTTTTTGTCCATGACTTTGTTAGTTTTCCGTACGAGTCTGGTGATTGTTATTATTATTGCTGCTAGTATAATTATAGCGATGAGTACTCCGATCCAGATTTTTATTTTTTCAATTTCTGCTGCCATGTGTGTGTTCTTTTCTGCCTTTGCTGCCAGGTTATTGTTCTGCACCATGTTTATTTGCTCCTTTTCGTGGGTTTGACTGTTTCCCATCTTGTGTGTTGTTTCTTGTGGCTTGCTGTGGAGTGACTTTTATTTTCATTTTGCCCTTTTTATATCATTGTTTGAAACGGACCGTGGGTCGTGATATTCTTCCCGAACGTGTTCTTTTTATGTTTTGAATTGGCTCTGCCTTATCTTGCTCTTGATTTTGAGCTTCTATCTTGTCGTCGCTCGTCGTGAATGCTGGCTTTAGCCTGTCAATCGACACGTTCACTTCCCTGCCGTTTCGCTTGATCGTGACTATTTTGTTGTCACGTTTGACTACGAGAAACGGTCCGTCGTAAGGTGTTGTGAGCGTAGGACGTAGCTTATCGCATCGTAGAAACACGTGTGTACAGTCGGCTAAGCGTGGGTGTACGAATATGTTTTTGTTTGAGCTTTGTCGTTGTGGAATTGACGTCATGTGCGTTATGTTATCTTTAATTTTCTCCACAAACTCTGCATACGTTGTTTTTTTAGAACAGTCGCCAAAATATGCTGCTGGTAATTTTATTGTTGTTCCGTAGACCAATTCGGCTGCTGAGTATCCAGTGTCTTGTCGAATGCTGGTACGTATCCCGAATAATACCGATGGTAATTCTTTCGTCCAATTTTCGGTATTTCCTCTTGCCATCAAAGCTGCTTTCATGGTTCTGTGCAGTCTTTCTACTTTGGAGTTTGATTGAGGGTGATATGGTGTAGTACGGATTTTTTGTATACCCAGGAATTTGGTTAGGCTTTTGAATAGCTCAGACTCGAATTGTCGTCCTTGATCCGTTGTTATATAATTGGGGCATCCAAAACGTGTGATCCAGCCATCGTATAGGGTTTTGGCTACAGTTTCTGCTGTGATGTCCGAAATAGGATATGCTTCTGGCCATGACGTACAACGATCGATCATAGTGACGATGTATCTTTTGTTTTGTGATGTCGGTAGGGGGCCCACAATGTCTATGTGTATGTGGCTAAATCGTTCTGCTGGCATAAATTTGCCCAGGGGTGATACTGTGTGCCGCTGAACTTTTGATTGCTGGCATTGTAAACATGTTTTGCACATTTCGTAAATGTCTTTGTGCATGCTAGTCCAGATGTATTTTGCGGTTATCAACTTTTTTGTTGTGTTTTTCCCTGGGTGGCTCATGTTGTGAAAACTATCAAAAATTGTTTTTCTGAACTTTTGTGGTAGGTATGGCCTTGTTGTACCGGTGGATATATCACAATAAATTTTGGTATTATTGTTTTGTACTGGTACCTGTGTTATTTTTAGTGACTTATTTTGTTTTAGTTTTGTTAACTCCGGGTCACAGTCTTGGTATTTTTTTACCTCTTGCCAGTTGAGAATTTGGGGTAGTTCTATTGTTTCTATTACCCGTGATAGTGCGTCGGCTACCACGTTTTCGCTGCCCGTGACGTGCCTTATGTCTGTGCTGAATTGTGCAATATATTCTAGGTACCTTATTCTTCTAGGGGATTCATCCACTGATTGCTTCTTGTCGAATGCATGAATCAGTGGCTTATGATCAGTGTATATTGTAAATGTGCGACCTTCTATTAGTCGTCTAAAGTTTTTTATTGCCATGTAAATACCGAGTAGTTCTCGATCGTATGTGGAATATTTTGTTTGTGTCTCGCTTAACCCTTTTGAAAAAAATGATATGGGTTTCCATTTTCCTTGAACTTTTTGTTGAAGTACGGCGCCTACACATTTTAAACTAGCATCTGTCATAATGGCTAGTGGTGTGTCTGTTTCCGGAAATGCGAGTGTTGTGACATCTCTTATGTCCTGTTTGCAGTGTTCGAATGCTTGGTTAGCTTCCGTATTCCACTCGATTGGCGTATTGTCATTCTTTTTGCAGTTTATTAAGTATTTGTTGAGCGGAGCTTGGTGTCCGGCGGCGTGTGGGATGCTACTTCTGTAGAAATTCATCATTCCCAAAAATCGACGTAGCTCCTTTACCACCTTTGGCTTTGGGTATTCGTTTATTACTCGTACTTTCTCAGACGTGGGGGTGATTCCTTGGCTCGTTATATGATAACCTAAGAAATCTATCTCTGTCTTTTCGAATTCGCATTTGCTCGTATTGATTGAGATGCCGTTTTTACTTAGGCGAGTGAATACTTCCTCTAGTTGAACGTAATGTTGTTCGGTATTTTGACTTGCTATGAGTATGTCGTCCACGAAAACATATATATAGTCCAGGTCTCTAAACAGGGAGTCCATAAACCTCTGGAACGTTTGGGCTGAATTTCTGAGGCCAAATGGCATGTAATTCCAGTGAAATAAACCCATTTGCGTGATTATTGCGGTCTTTTCTGGTTCCGCAACAGGGATTTGGTGGAACGCCTTCTTTATATCAATTTTGCTGAATATTGTTTTTCCACTTGCGATGTATGTAAAGTCTAACAGTCTTGGCAAGGGATATCTGTCGGGAACTGTTATTTTATTTAACGCGCGGTAGTCTCCGCATGGCCTCCATTCCCCATTCTTTTTCTTTACCATGTGGAGAGGCGATGCCCAAGGACTACTGGAAGGTTCTAATATTCCTAAGTTTATTAGCTCTTGGAATTCCTTTTTTGCTGCCTTATATTTGTCGGGTGGTAGTGGGCGCGCGCGGGCATAAACTGGAGGACCTTTTGTTATGATGTGATGCTGTATTCCATGTTCTGTGGGTTTTTTAAGTGGTGTTGGTCTAGTGACGTTTACGTATTTCTCTAGCAGGTGCTTTATATGTTCGGGTAATTTCGCGTCGATGGATCTAATTGAAGGCATGTGTGTTGCTCTTGCAATTTTCGCATGCGTCGTTAATTTTGTTTCTTGGTCGATCAGCCTTTTGCCGTATAGATCCACTAATAATCTGTGGTGCTCTAGGAAATCAGCTCCTAAGATAGGCATTTTTACATCGGCGATTACAAACGTCCAAGTAAAAGGTCTGCGTAACCCCAGATTTAGCGTTAATGTGCTTTCGCCATAAGTTTCAATAGTTGACCCGTTTGCGGCATACAGTTTGTAGTTGCTTGGGTTTTTCTTACCCTGTGCGTTTTGTAATACAGAAATATTTGCTCCCGTGTCTATTAAAAACCTATAACCACTGTTTGAGTCGGTTATAGTTAGACGGTTGGCGGGGTGTATGGCACAGAGTCCCGTCTTATTCTGCGCTAGTTCTCGTTTCCCGAATTTTTATCGGTTTTATTTATCCACGAGCACGGCTGATCGCATTTATATGCTTTTGTTTTGAATCGTCTGTGATAATAACATAGCCGTGTACGTGACCGTGAGCGTGATTGCGACCTTGCTCGGAATTTGCTGCGTTGCATCGGTCGGCGATTACTCATACCGCGGAGCTCGTTTATTTCAACTCGCATAGCTGCAATTTGTGACGTCAGCATTGTTATTAAGTTAACGTCGGCGGATTCCTGTGACGAGTTGTTTGTTTTGGTTTTATAGCGCATATTTTCATAAATTCGGTCCGCCATTTCGCATAATTTTGTGAGGTCGAGGTCTTCGGAGACTGCCAATATGGAGGTGATTGATACCGGAAGCTGTCTGAACCATAATAATCTGATGGTATCTTCGGTCATTTTGTCGCAGCTGGCTTCTTTCATTTTTCTCAACAGCTGTGATGGTGTTGAGTCACCTAGGTCCATCTCCGAAAGCAATTTGTGGAAGCGTCGTTGCTCGCTTTCCTCATAGCACGCAATTAATCTTTCCTTGATTTTAAGGTACTTGTCTGCGTTTGGGGGTGACGTCAGGATGTCGCTGACTTGATGTATGACCTCTTTTGGTAATTTTGCGATGACGCTGTTATATTTATATTCGTCACCTTGTTTTTGGGAGGCTACGATGGCCTCGAATTGCGCGAACCATAAGCGCGGTGAATCTGTCCAAAACGCTGGTATTTTCTCCGTAATGCTAATTGCAGCCACCACCTGGCTGTCGCTGATTGATTCAGCCGATGTACCGGGGTTTTTTTGAGGTGTCCCTGGAATTATCGGTGCCATTTTTCTAGCCTCTTGATATTTCAGCTGGTTTGGACCCGCTTGTGGGAAGTCAACTGAAATGTGCTATTTCGCTATTTCGCTGATGGTGGTGGTCAGTAAGCTGGTGGGCTGTTGGGTGAATTTTTCCTTATATGGCTCCACCGTTTCTGTGATAGTTCCTAGGTTTGCTGCTGAAAACCTTTTCAGGGCTGCAGTTGGCCTGCAATTATATCAGCACTAGGAGATCACGTCGGGGTCACCAATATTGCGGAGGTGAGTAAAAGATGGTTTACCAGTTGGAACAAGATTGATTTATTTACTATTTACACACTCTTATATACTAATTATTCTACATGATTTTACTGAGATTAAGAGTGGGGTTTTACTCATATAAGTTTAGTGCTGACATTATTGTTTATTGATACGTGCTGTTTATATAATATTGTTTCCTAGTTATAGTGTACTTTGCCTATGACGCATAGCACGTCATATTATACATAGAAACACCCAGACCAATGCAAATATACATATTCATGCATACAAATATTTGCACTGAGCGGGAATCGAACCCGCACCCCCTGCATAGCAGTCGAATGCTCTACCGCTACGCCACAGATCCCACCAAAAACATAAATGTAATAAAGGAGAGCCAAGTTCAATACAAAAATTATGCTTGGGTGTGGGGTTTCGCCGCAAAAAGAACATTATTTAAAAAAAATGTGAAATGTTAAAGTAGGTTAGATTTGACTTGGTCAGTTTTCGTTACATCAGTAATTTTAATACGTTTTCTTATAGTACCTAGTCCTAGTATCAATTGTCGACTACCTGAATATTCAGGGCATGGATCCAGTCTAGTCTATAGCATATAAAGAACAAATTGGAGGATTCAATATTATATTTTCAATTATTACGACCGAAATAAAAACCGCGCTAAAAGATTTACATCTGAAATATGCCGGTGTGGAGCTATAAAAGTAATTTTACAACCTAATTAGCTCAGGTAGAATAGGTAAGTGTGCTAGCTATACGCATGTACGACCATGTAAGTAATACATAGTAGCTACTTAAAAATAATTGCATCAGTGATAGCAAGAGAGGCTCACTAGGACAGCTAGAAGGAGATAGCTTTAGAATAAGTCTATGGCATCCTAAGACACCATGGTTTGTCAAGGCTTACGTTAAGATGACTATTAGTAGTGCTCTTGTCTCCGCTCTGGCTTTCCACGCAGCATCATTGATTTGACCAGACTCAATAGGCTGACCTTATTTTCCGTGCGGTAAGCTACGTGTACATACCAGTGACACCCAGGGTGAGATGGGGGTCGCCATGGCCCCATTCTATTCCGCCGGGAGCCAACATAGCAAAATAGTGATTGTGCTAATCAAATATTGAAACTATAGCTTCTGTTTTAAAACTGGGTACTCTTAAAAGACTTCAAGACGTCATGGACGGCCGCTGTGAGATACATATATATATATATATTTTTTATATATGACACGCCAACTTGACCTCACCTCGCCTGATGGTAAGTTAAAGGCAAAGTCTCAGGAAAGAGGGTCACCATTACAGACACTAAGTGCTACAAAGGTGGCACTCAGTTTGGCGGCCTCATCAGATGCTTTTTCACGCCCCGGGACTGTAGGAAGAAGGAATCACGTGTGCTGGTAATGAATTCCAGGTCTTGGTGGTGCGGTAAAGAAAAGAGTCTCCGAACCGCTTGGTTCTATATTTATAACTACAAAGTGTATAGCTAATTATAGAGTGTAAACATGTCAAAATTACGCAGATTAGAATGCATGCACACAAAGATAGCATGCATGACGGCATAATTAGTAATTAGCAATAGATTTATGAGGTAATCGTTATGCAATGTGCGAGTATTGTGAACACAAGCATTATTAGGCAATCAGGAATCCCACCGTTTACATTACCAATACCTTTGGAACCAAGACAACCTCACCTGTAGAAGCACTAGCTAAACAACTGACGAGGCTGTGGCACAGGTTATCCGTTCATGATTGGGAGATCCAATAGCCCCACATTACAGCCTGTCTGTACGTGAGTGAAACCCGACATCTAATGTATACGGGGCCTGTCAAAATCAGAGCGCTAGCCAAATTCATCTGTGAGCCATTACACTTACAGATTGGCAGCAAGGCCGAGGCTCTACTTACAGGTTTTACTTCTCAAGGAGGAGTCAGTTGAGTAGTAGCTCCCACGAAAGTCAAGTCGAATAAAAAGAAGAGCAGACCGAGGCGATGATGATAATGTACTACTGAATATTTTCTTGTATATATAGTCTCAATCGAAATAGAAGGCAACCACCGGAAATGTTAGGTATCAAGGAATGTTAGCACATTCATTTTTAGTGTAATGTGTTTGTTGATTGATGATTCAAACCAATTTCTCAGAATAAACTAAACAATGTTTTGTCTAGAAATTAGCAAAAAAGGTATTCTTTGTTTAGGAATGCGGTTTTCAAATCAAAGGAGACGGGGATTTCTGGGCCAAATTGTAATGAGTTGAGATATGGCTTAGGTATAAAAAGCGGTATATTTTTCTATTTCAAAATTTAAAAAAAACAGCTCAATTGAACATCAGAAAGACGAGAAATCTTAAAATTAAGTTTATTCCACGATGATTCAACATCGATTACTGTGATCGAATCAAACAATATTGACAATAAAAACACTTTCACTGTAGTATTATTTCAGTCAAAGTGAACAAAACATAATAATAACAATAATACACATTTAAAAAATATAATAACAGTGTAATTATAATAAATTCAG
Organism: Eilema griseolum; assembly: GCA_963662185.1. Taxonomy (NCBI): domain Eukaryota; kingdom Metazoa; phylum Arthropoda; class Insecta; order Lepidoptera; family Erebidae; genus Eilema; species Eilema griseolum. Next base: position 23,270,154 of record OY759242.1, on the reverse strand, counting down.
AATTGATTTTCGTTCATCGATTACACAATTCTCGTGTTTATCAACTGTATAAGTCGTATTAATCTGTGCTGTGACGACTGACAGCTTCCTGACTTTCAGTCAATCAGTTATTACAATTACGGTTCACAATGATAACTTAAATGATTTTTCCCAGCTTACAGAAAGTGAATAAATTCTAATATATTTAGGGACATATCAGATAACGCACGTTCATACTACGGTAAGCATCTAACAGGTAATGAAGGCTTCATTACAGAAGTGTGTAGGGTGGTCAGCAGCAGCCTGCTTCGAGAGTTGTCGGCTTCTAATTCTGCATGGATGCTAAATCTCTTATAACTCTGCTCTCTGATGTTCAAAATCTGCAGATTTTTCAGGGATGGTTTAATAATATAAACACCTCAACAAAGTCTAGGGAACAAAATTACCCCAATTATTTTTTTTCGTGTAAATCTTGTTTTGCAAATAACTGGCAGCAAATAAATAAAAATAGAATAAAGTAGATTACAGAGTTGTTCGAAATTTAAAAATAAATTTAAATAAGTAATGATTTTCGAATATGGAGGGAAAACTTTTAAAAGTGTTTGATTGTGCAGTTTCTCTGAGGCAAAACAAAAATTATTTTCTTTGATTGTAAATAACGTTTATTATCAATAATACGTCTTTTACGTATGGTTTGTGCATTTTTGTGACTGTAGTCATCATGTCACGTCGTTATTTAAGTCGCGAAGAGATGTTAAGGGCTGTTGGTATGCTGCAAGCTGGACGAACTCAACACGACGTAGCGGATGCTGTCAACACCCAACCAAGCGTAATTTGCAGATTATGGGCACGCTACAGGTCTACAGGGGATGTTGCCGAACGTCACAGGGGACGAAATAGGGTTACTACCCCGCGACAAGATCGTTTCTTGCAAAATTCCGCAAGGCGGCAACCCACGATTACTGCTCGTCAGTTGGTCGCAGGCCTCCAGTCTCAGCATCAAGTGGTTATTAGCGATCAAACTGTCAGAAGAAGACTACACGAAGCCAATCTTTATGCTCGCAGACCGCTTAGGGTTTCAGCTCTTCGACGTGGAAATCGAGGTCGTCGCTTATTGTGGGCTAACGCACATTTACAGTGGACCGACCATCAATGGGCACGGGTTCTGTTTTCCGACGAATCTTGCTTCGGTTTTCATCCTGATTCGAGAAGAGTGCGTATATGGCGAGTTCCTGGACGTCGGAGTCGTCTCCAGATTCCGCAAGAAGTTCATCCTTACCAAGGTGGAACAATCATGGTATGGGCTGGAATTCGCCTTGGTGGAAGGACCGACCTCGTTTGGATACGGGGCAATTTGAATGCAAACCAATACATTCAGGAGGTTATACACCCCATGGTAATCCCTCATCGACAGCAGTTCGGTCAAGATTTTATGTTCATGCAAGATAATGCACGGTCACACACCGCGAGGGTAGTGGTCAATGCGTTAAGCGAGCACAATATGACGACGTTGGAATGGCCTGCTCAGTCTGCCGACCTCAATCCCATAGAGCATGCCTGGGATTTGCTTGGGAGAAGAGCTTTCAGTGATTCTTTGGAAAATCTGAACACTGAAGAACAACTTTTTTTACACCTTCGCAGTGTATGGAGCCATATTCCTCAGACGATGATTGACAATCTCATACTAAGTATGCCACGCCGTTGTCGAGCTGTTGCTAATGCTTTAGGAGGTCCTACAGATTATTAAAAACGTTTAAAGTACGGTTAATTACTGTATTTCTTACTACCTCGTTATTTTTGTGCCTAATCATAGAAGGTTGTAATACTCAATATTGGCACTATTCAATTCTTTCTTAAAAAAAAAAAAAATTAGGTATGAAAATGTTTTTATTAAAATTAAAATTAAAAACGGGATAAAAATACCCTTCTATTGATATAAAACACTCACTATTACAAGAAAGGGTTTTTAAATAAAAACTAGAAATGTCCTTGTTCCCTAGACTTTGTTGATGTGTGTATAACTCTCTCACTTGAGGCCACTCTCAACTTTTTACATTTAGGCCCAAGAATGTATGAAAGCGAAGCCGTCTCCTTTATTTATATCTTTTTTATATCACTTAGGTGGCAGACAAGCACACGGCCCACCTGATGGAAAGTGGTCACCGTGGCCGATGACCGCGTGCAAAACGAAGAGAGTCACACTCGCGCTGCCAACTCTGCAAGCATTGATAGTTTCTGTGCCGTCAGTGTAAAAGACAAAGCAGGATAAGCTTTTGGTCTTTCCACTGACAGCACAAAAACTCCAGTGAGCTCTGGCTACCCTAATCACCGCCGGGAACACAACACGAGGTTATTATGGCCGCGGTATTCTGTAGGGCAGAGGTACTTCCCCATTCGGACTGCTCAATTGAACGGAAATACCGTCGTGTCCTACCTCCTTTTAAAAGTGTTCTAAAGGTTAACAGTCACCTTGTGTGTTCAGTAAAGTTTCTTTTGTATTAACCTTGAGATTTCTTCATTACCAATTTTAGTTAAATTTATTAGGTGTTTTCATGGTGATAGAATGTATTATGATCAAAATTAAAAACCTTCGGTTTGGATGGGAAAAAGTGGCTATACTCGCGACTAGTCTGTTATGAGGGGAATGTTTTACCTTTTTACTCCCTCCTTCAAATTGAAAACCTGCATCAACATCTCAAAGGTGAATCCGGTTGCATCCTGTGCTTAAAGCGGAATCTGAGATTTCCATTTCATATTTTGACAATGGCATCACTGTTATGGATACCCTAAATCGTGCGTCGAACGGGAAAAGCTGGAAAGCGTATCCCAAGATTCGAGATGAAGGTAAGGCTAGGGCATACAGTCGGGACACTACGCAAAGTTGATGATGACCTATTGTGACTATTAGGAGACTGAGTGCCATATGACCTCCCAAGCCTGAGCGAAAAGCCTTGTTACAAGCTTAGGATGCAACTATAATAAAATTGGAGCTCAGATGATGATAAAAATCGCTGGGTATGGCTAGTATAACAATAATATTTAAATGGAAATGAATCACCCGATAACATATCACTGTGCTACCAGAGAGAGGATGATAGCATTATATGACAAGAGGATAATAAATTAACTAAGATAAAGGAATGCATGTTTAATAATAAAATATATGTTACATATTGTTAACAGATTAATTATAATTAATAGTAATGTTACCTTCGTATGTTACGACCGAAATATTCGCACTTAATAGGCATCTAAAATTTCATGGGTAAAAAAATGTATATACAAACAATCCCACCAATCCAAGTCTGTCCTGAAAAAACGGTGCGTCCAGACCTGTACCCGGTGCATCCATCAATTAGCCCACCGCAGTCCACTGCTGGACTGCCTCTCTTAATGTGTGCCATTTCGTCCGATGGAGGATCGGGCGAAATCGGCCTTCCTCATCCAGTCTGTCCCAGCCCACTTTTTCAGGTCGTCAGTCCATCTGGCTAGGGGGCGTCCTACATACTGTTAGCCTTCTCGCGGCTCTAGGACTCGTTTGATTCAACGGCCATCGGTTCTTGCACATACGTGGCCAACCTACTGCCACTTCAGCTTGCTTATTCTGCGAGCTATACCGGTAACCTCGTTTCGAATCCTTCAGAGAAATTCCAGGCATAGCTCGTTCCATAGCCCACTGCGCGACTTTTAGATTATGAGCTTGCCCCACCGTCAGTGTACACGTTTCGGCTCCATAAGTCATAACAGGTAGGACACACCATTGCACTTTTATTTTCAATTTTCTCTTTGGATTGCGATGGACAGCCTTTGCACCAGGTATTATCCTGAGCGAGACTCACCTAACTTGTTACCCACTTAATTAGAGCAAGAAAAAGATTGATTAAGATATAGAAAAAATTAGCCGCGTGGTTCCCGGCAGAGTAAAATTTGCATCACTCCATCTCTTCCCATGCGGTGTCGTACAAAGCGACTAAGGGGTAGGGTTGTTTAACATCAGATGGATATATACAGCCCGGACTCAGCCTCAGATGCGTGGCTAGAGTTATCAATAGCGCCCGGAATACGGCAATAGGCTCACCCACTATTACGTGGGACCGAATTTAATGATTGTTAAAATGTGGGCGTTAATTCACCTCTGCCTAACCCTCCGGGGATACAGGCGTGATTATATATGTAAGTATGTAGAAAAAATTTAATCGGTTTAAGCGGGATTCGAACCCACGATCATTGCCTTACAGGTGAAATGCTCTGACCACTAGCACAGACCCTTGGCTCAAAACCATTCATATTTTTCTCTACATATATCCGTCTTATGGCGACGGGAAGAAAAAGATAGCTACATTTTTTATACTACACACCATCACCTAGTCGGTTTAGTCGCAAACTGTCCCATTCGCAAAATGTCCCACGGAAAAAAACCTTCCTATTCGCAAAACGTCCCATTCGCACAATGTCCCATTCTCAAAACGTCCCATTCGCAAATTGTCCCATGTATGGCTGCTGGTGGAAAACAAATAAAAAACAATTATTTTGCTTATGAGTGGGCACCGCCCACCCCGTATTGGATAGATTAGGTTAGAAAGCAATTTTTTTTTTTACCTGCGATAAATCCCCACGGATGTCATCTTGTAATGCTAGTTTTAGAATGCAGACAAAAAAAATGCTTACATACTTTTCTTTTCAAATCAATATTATGGGTACATGATATTTACCTTTGCACGACTTATGTCCAAAAGGAAAAATGTACAATCGCATAATAATACCCAATTAGAGAAATGCCAAATTAGCACCCAAATTCTTGTAAATAGATGTAAATTCATGGATACAATATTTGCACTGAGCAGTCATCAAAACCGGTACAATACTATAGACAACATAGTGAACTGTTATTGGTGGGTGTGGTGCTCATACGGTCTCTATTCATGTTACTGACCTTCTCAATTATATTATGAAGCGAGGCTACCTACCATGTAATAATATTTAATATTATTTCAATAACATTCATGAGGTGTATTGAAAGTAAGATGTCATAGTGAATATTATAATAAACATGACCTAGTAGAGAGTCGAACAGACTGCCAAAAGACATCATTTTGGCATTCAATGTAAATATTTTTAAAAATTAACTTGACAAAATGTCTAGATCACAAGACACACATGCATCTGATCAATAGCTACTGTGTGTGTGGCATTGCAGTTAGACCTACTAATAGTTGGACTTACTAGGTCTCCAACTACTCATACTGACTGCTCTCCAAAGCACAATCAGACCAATGCAAATTTCCATATTCCAACGTACAAATATTTACAATGAGCGGGGATTAAAGTCGTGCCTCCTGCACAATGTCTGCATTCACTATTGCCACACCACAGAGACTGCCAAAAAGTCACTACAAGATTGTTTATTATTATTATTTGATACACTAGTAGCTCTATGAGCTGATACGTGTATATCACTGCACTTGTGTTCTTAATTATTTTAGATAGATAGATAGATAATTCTGTATTGTACACCAATAGATTACAGTAAAATTTGTAGTGAGCATGCATACAGTTTAATGTACAATGGGCAGCCTTATCGCTGGAAGCGATTTCTTTTTTTTGTTTGTCAAGTCTATTTTTGAAACAGTTCACTGTTGGAGCACTTATTACAGTTTCCGGGAGAGAGTTCCACAAGTTCATTACTCGATTTGGCAAGAAGTGTGTTCTGGGGTTGCTAGCACATGGAGGTTTGGGTAACTTCAAGGAATGGCCTCTAAGACATGTGTTCTGGTTCATCATGTGCAAATCTTTTATGTTTCATTGACATTGTAGTGACCGCTGAGTATTTTGTACGTTTCTATGAGGTCTCCTCTATTCTGCCTTTGCTCCAGTGTTTACCTTTAGTTAAGTAGGTACCTAATCGAATGGAGTATAGGTCTAGCCGAAGTCAGATTGTCAGGCCATACATGAAAATATAGCCAAACCGTTTAGTACTATCAATACTCTGATACTATTATTATTATTTATAAATAACACATAACATAACATAACAACATAAACTCACACCTGTATCCCCGAAGGGGTAGGCAGAGGTGCTAGCACCCTCATTTCATCAGTTTATGTTTTTAGGACCCAGTGTAATAGGTGGCGAGCCTATTACCATTAACCGGGCACTTATAAACTTTCGATAAATACACACATAACTTCGAAAAGCATTGAAAAGTCATTGGTCTAATGGTAAAACCTGGGGTTGAACCCGAGACCTCATCTCAGCAGTCCATTACCCATATCACAGATATTAAAATACCACCATGAAATATGATACACTTCTTGAATACTCACAGCAGCTTGAAAATAGATTTTTATCTTATCTATATTTATTTTTGACAATCATTTATTAAAAAGATATGTTATATAGTCAGGACAGATTATATTTTAGGATTTATTACATCATTGCTGATAGAAATCAGTCTTTATTAAATCCAATGTAAGCACAAGTCTATCAATTTTAAATTTGATTAAATATGCGTAAAAATCCAGGTTTAATATTGTATTAAATGTTGATAAAGTAATTCAAAGGTTTTAAGGTGCAGTTAAAATAAGATGTATTGCACAGTTTAGGATAGTGGTGACACCTTAGTCATGTATTTTTTTTTTTAAATAAAGTAATAAAAAGTTTCAATTAATTTTGTGTTCAAAATTAAACAATTCCTTAATATTAAAAATATTTAGGAATTGTATACAACTCTATATAAAATTATAATAGACACAACAGATGTACTTACTTGCATTTATAAGGTTTGCGCTCCTATATTCAACTCGGGGATCTTCAAAAATCTTGCTGTGTGTCGGATTTAGAAATGCCAACTGTGGTGGAGTTTTGTCCACAATACGAAGTCCGCTCACCAAGTCGTTAGATATCAAGTATTCCACGAGGTTCCGGCCAATGAAACCGCACCCTGAATCAAAATCACACGGTCATTCTTATAAGAACCTTCGCTGTCCTGATGACTAACACTTAAGACCGTTACGAAAAATAAAAAAAAACACGTCACTGTTGCACAAGCTTATCGATATCAACGTTGTAGTTGTTTCAAATTAATTATAGAGCGACTATTAACGATAACAAATATCAATTACCTCCTAAAACTACAACTCGTGGTTTTGAATTGTTACCGGCAGAATCAGACATTTCGCCAGCCGTTTCACAAAAATGAATGACAGTTGATGATGGGAATTTGACTTGACAGCTGATCCAGCAAATAGTGTTGCCAACAAAAACAAATTTAGTTCTTCCTAATATAGTAGTAATGCTTTTCTGTATGGATGCTCTGTCTACTTTATTTCTCTCCATAGCGTAACTTTAATCTATGTGTCTATATAATTAGTTGAGAGCGGAGTACACAAAACAGAAGTGAGGCGACAGAATGTTTCAGAACGGGGAATACTAGTAATTTCAGTTGCTAATATTCTAAAAGAAATCTAGGCTGTAATAAAAATAACAATAGATAGGTACTTTATTTAACTGACCATCTGTAGTAAACTAACAGTCTCATAATATTAAATCTAATAATACACTAGATTTGGTGTTAAAAAACTTTTAATCAGTACAGCTACCAGCGCTGCTGAGCGCGCTCGTCTATTGGCTGTGGGTGAATGGGAATCTGGTGTATGGCTCCAGGCACTTCCTTCGCCCAACCTTGGAACAATGTTGAACGACACGACCTTCCGCATTGCGACTTGCCTCCGTTTGGGTGCACCGTGTGTTTCTCCGCATCGGTGTCTCTGTGGAGAAGCTGTCGATAGCCTTGGACATCACGGATTGTCTTGCAACAGGAGCGCAGGCCGCATGTCCCGACATGCAAACATTAACGATATTATCCGTCGAGCTCTTGTCACCGCCGGCGTGCCAGCTATACTTGAACCTGTTGGTTTGGCTCGCGACGATGGTAAGAGACCGGACGGTATGTCGTTGATACCTTGGAAGATGGGTAGGCCTTTGGTGTGGGATGCAACTTGCGTCGACACCCTGGCGCCTTCCCATCTTCCAAGTACGATGGACTGCGCATGCGCTGCTGCTGCATCAGCGGAGACTCTCAAACGGCGCAAATATACCAATTTAACTGGTAATTATATTTTTGAGCCGTTTGGAGTCGAAACGTTGGGTCCGTGGGGTCCAAGCGCGCGCGCACTATTCAAAGAAATAGCGAAGCGACTAATCGACGCTTCCCGTGACCATAAGGCTGGCCTTTACCTCGCTCAAAGAATTGGCATCGCCATTCAGCGTGGTAATGCCGCCAGCCTCTTGGGCACGGTACCAGTAGAGATCGATGGGGAGGAATTTTTCGATGCCTAAAATTACAGTCTCCCTCTTTTTCTCTATTCCATTTTTGTATATATTGTATAGTTAGCATAGTTTTATATTAATTTGTAAGTAATTGTATATTATAATAGAATATTTTAGTATATTATATATAATACACTAATTTATTCTTAAATAGTAGTTTCAAGAATTTTATAAATTTGTTCTATGTTCTATTGTTGGCATCTGTAGGCCTGTTGGTTTTGATATCAGGAGGTAAGAGCAATGCTATTACGAATCCAGCTGAAACAAAAAATATTATTTATTGATTTATAAACTATTACGTGTTGGCCAACTTGATAGCGTCAGTTCCTTAACCACTACATATATTTTTATACCGGTAACCTCTCCTGACAGAAAGATAAAGTTAAAGTCCCAGAAATGAGGATCATCATTACAGAATAAAGTAGAATTCTGTAGCTATTTAGCGCACATTATAGGTATTAATCTGGGTACGTATTTGCATACCTAAAATTATAATACCAAAAGTTAAATAACCTAAGTTCAAAATACCTAAAATCTAAATACCTAATGGTGGGTTGACCTAACTTTAAAATATCGAAAGTTTAAAATGGCTAAGTATTTGAATACCTAAAATTATAATACCTAAAGTTAAATAAGCTAAGTTCAAAATACCTAAAATCTAAATACCTAATGGTTGTTTGACTTACTTTTAAAATATCAAAGCTTTAAATGACAAATTGATATTATAGTGAGTACGTATTACAATCCCTAATTTGTAATTTTCGAATTTCATAAGCTCTACGAACGGAAGGCCGAATGTTAAAATCCCGAATGTTTATATGATCGAAAGTTCTAAATACCGAAAACTAAAATACCGAAAATTTAAGAAATAATATGTGGTACGGCTTAAAGAAAAAGGGACACTGCTCACCCCGACTCGGATAGGTTAGGTTAGAAGGCCTTGGCCTTCGTGGTTATTTTTTTTTTATAACCACTCATACAAGGATTGTCTGCTCCAATCCTTAAGTTCCAAATCCTTGTATGTATGGTTATAAAGGGTGGGCAGTGTCCCTTTTTTTAAAGCGCTGGATGACACACAAATATGACGACACAAATAGTAAACGTACAATACAAAATAATTTTTACTGATCTACCCACATATTGTTGTGTGTGGTGTGTGGTGCATTATTTTTAGGTATTTTGACCATTTGGTATATTAAATTTTGGTATATCAACCTTTGTTGTTTTAACTTTAGGCATTTTAAACATTAGGTAATTAGTCCAATAGGTATTTCAAATTTAGGTATTATAAGTATTATAGTATAAGTAATTATAAGTACTTAGGTATTAGTGGTTTAGGTATTTTAAACCATTTGGTATTTAGATTTTAGGTATTTTGAACTTAGGTTATTTAACTTTAGGTATTATAATTTTAGGTATTCAAATACGTACCCATTAATCTACTTGTTAGTATTTAGTGGATTGATTTTTAGACAGTACTTACAAATAACTAAAACTACATATCCACTGATCATTAGCGTGCAATGGTTTGCCAGAAGATGTGCGATCAGCTGCACGCTAAAGAAGCCGAACCCACGGGTGACTACAACCGACAAACATGTCGCCATACCTCTGCAAAAAAGAGTTAGTTATAGATTATTTTCATGTTAACAAGAAGGGCATCAGAAGGTTCTTATAGGGTCGGCTGCAGCCCGTTAAATGTATTTGACCAAGATTCAACCAAGAGATAGTAATAAGCCAAAAAGGTCTTAACAGAAAAAAATATTAGTAATACAAACCTTAAGCGTGTAGGATTAAGTTCCACCAAGTACGTATTAACATTACCCAATATGAGGCAAACGTTCAGAAACAAGTAGAATAGGACTATGCTTAAAAAGGGACTTCTACTAAATAGCAAAAAGACACCACACGTTGCTGTCAAGGCAAACACCATAAGGGTTGTAAACTTTTTGCCCAGAGGGGCCACAATAAAAGATAGGCCAACCGAACAGCACGTGGATATTAAAGAGCAGCACATTACTGCGTAGAGAGTAAACGGTTCAATGGTGTGGTCGCAGTCTATTGAATCCTGGAAGAAAAAGAATGTATTAATGGGATCGATTATTATATGCTTAAAAGAAATAGAAATCTTTAGACCACTGTGAATTATAGATAAAATCAATCATCATGATTTGCCTCTCCAAAAGTTTAAATCACCTTTTCTTTATTTTTTATATTAATAAAGTGGCAGACCAGCCGCAATTTTTTAGTATCAATCGAGATATTTATCATGTTGTATTGTTTTGAGTTTCCGATATTTCGGCGCTTTTGCAACTGAAAACTCATAATAATACAAAACAATACAACATAGTAAATATCCCGATTACTTTGATACTGATGTGAGTGACCATGATAGTTTAAATTCACAATTTTTCACCTATTTAGTCGAGAATAGTAATGAGTACAGTAGACATTATAACGACTTCTGATAAAAATCTCAAAACGCTCCAATATCTTTCTTTGCCAATATCAAATGCTTGAAACATAATCATTTTCTGGGTTAGGAACTTCTATGTATCTTCCGAGATAGTAACACTTACAGTTTTATTAATGCTAGCACTTCGGCTAGCCACTTCACAGAAGGAACTTCCTGAATTGTCTTCACCCAGAAAAAACGCATTCGACATTGTAGGGACCCACATCGTGAAACCAGTAGACCTGTAACATTTAAGGCATTTAAATTCATACTTATCTAAGATACAAGTCTATGAACATTGTGCACTTTACTCGGATTAATGGTCTTACGTCATAAAAGCGCATAGCAGTAAATAGTAGAGTATGACGGAGTTCTTTAAGAGGGGTGGTTTAAATAAAGGCGCCGTTTGGTTCCACATTTTCTTCAACAATGAGGTCCCAGATTTGGTCACTATGATATTCTCGTCTAGGTACACGTGCTTGACCTAAAAAACAAGATTAAATCATGAATTTAGTATTCCACAATATTAACTGAGTGTTTTAATAATCTTTACTATATGTTATTCTGCTGACCATGTCTGTAAAAGTAGATCCACTGAAACTTCGTCAGTACAAGTATGCAAACATAAACTCAAGTCTTTCTCCCTTTATTGAGGGAAATTAATCTACCCTAGATTGAGATAATATCACAATTGACTTTTGTTGTGCTTGCATATTTCACTTGCTTATGCTCTAAGGATATATTGTTTAGTGTAGAACGATATTATCTCTTAGTACCCTTTGGTAGAAGCTCGATAAATTTCTTGTGGCTCTAAAAAAACTATAAATAGATATAGCATACTATTATCGGCATAAATTAATCCACAAAACCTTTTGTAACTTGTCTCCATCAGAGTTTAAAATAGTTGATAAGTATAAAACTCACCAAATAAATATCCTTACTTTGCCCAGAGTTCCATTGAAATATCTTCTGCAATACCAGGAGAGCTTCTTCATTTTTGGTTTTGCTTAGAAGGAATTTGGGGCTCTCTTGCAAAAACAACAAATACAGGACTCCAATAGCGCCAGGCAAGCTGATTATTGGCATAAGTAATCTCCAAGGTCGATACTCCATGCTCAAAAAGGTAATTTCCCAGTGGAAGGTTAGCTGAAATACTGGTGCAGCAAAACCTGATAAAGAAATATAATATGTTAACTGAAGACATAATGTCTGTAAACTGTTAGTACTAAAATAAAACTTGTAACTTTAATATTGCCTTTTGTGTATTGCGATTTGATAACTACTACTATTTACCATTTGGTTACTATTTGGTAATCCATTACTTATTGCAGTAGTAGATACTGGATATATACCTCTGCCAAAGTGCGCCCTAGCACCAGATCATCTGCTTTCGCATCTAGTCTAAGGTAGAGCAAGTACCTATAGAGTAAATACCCTAGTGCTTTTAAACAATATAAGTAACCAAAATTAATGGTCTTTCCACTTACCCCGCCTGATAGTTAGGAGTGGTGTTGAACCATATATTCAACTGAGTTATACCACAGCAGTCGGCCGCCGCATGCGCCGTTGTCTACGAGTTCTACGACCCACCAGTCTATTACTTACTCTGTGCTGTGCTGTATCGCCATTCAGCTGACACAAGTCACACAACAAGCACATTGCGCGCATTCATATTTTTTGCATTTTTCTTAGACGCAACTTATTTCATTGTACATCCAGTATTATTAAATTCATATATTATACAGTCTTTTTGATACTTTGACTTTTGAACCATTGGAGAATAAACAGTGGGTTTTCGTCGATAGTATAATAGGATTCGAATTTGGAACCTCCCGTTAGTAAGGCTAACCCCTTAACCACTAAATATTTGCTGCTGCTGATATTGCCAGTACTTTAATAGTAATTCAACATAAAAGTTTAGTGATTTTTATCGCTGTTGATATGATTCAATTACTCACAGCATATAAAGCACTGATTAAACATGGTGACGGTGGCCATGATGATGATGAATCGGCCGCGATTCTTTTCGGGAACACTTTCGGCCATCAGCACGAAAGCCGCCGCGTTCGCTGCTGATGTGCTGAAAGTAAATATTTCTACTAAACTGTGATAATACGAGTATGTGAGATATCACAATGTGATATGTCATATTACATTAAATTTGGGCGGTCGAGATCATCTTTGGAAGAAAGCGCACTAAAGAGCTAACAATGAGAACCTAATCCATATCCAATATTGCGATCTAGTAGAACTAAATTGCTTTATCACGATTTACTCAACTTAATCCTTTTCTATTCCTAAATATTGAAGTTATGTATCTTAATCAAATTAAAGCGTTTCTTATAAATACTACTCACAACGTGGCTGAGAAGAACTTAAGTACAACCAGACTCTTGTAACCAGGTGCCATGCTAGCAGCCATGTTTAGCACAAAACCAATCGGCATAGCAATCATAAGGGCTTTGCGGCGTCCTATCGTGTCAGCCGCCAAACCCCAACCGTATGACGACATCATTACACCTGGAAATAATGAATAAACGACACTTGTAAGTATGAAAGTAAGAGGAAAAATGTAGTATCAATTTTATGGAACTCTATGTAACGTACAGTCGACTTAGGAGATACGGTTGCATCTTTACATAAAACTTTATATGAAAAAGTTTGACCCTGTCTCTTTTGTCGACTGTACATGTTACGGCCGTTACGGGTACAGAATAAGTCTGGTAAAATAAAAAATAAGTTTAAAGCTAAAACCCGACTTAGTAGTGGGGTTTTAGTTTGAAACTTATTTTGGGGCAAGTAATACGTATTTTATACATATTTGTTATGTGCTAATTAAACCCTTTCAGATGATAACAAACATGAAATATTTGTCTGAAAAAAAATTTTTGACACAGTAGTTTATGACCGCTAGAGGGCCACCAGTGACGCGTTATATAGCCTATTTAGGACGACTTAGATGCTTCTAACAATACCTCATTTGTCTGTTGTTTCACCGCAGTCGGAAAAAAGTAAAGAGAGATAGTAACGCAAGACTCGTAATGACGTGAAGGCTATATGTGTTGCTCGAACGGGCATTGTATGGAGTTTAAGTTCTGTATGAATTCTGTTTAAATCGCGTGAAAGCCGCGTGGTAACATCGACCTCTTATAATTAGTTCTGTGGTACTTACCAATCAAAGGCATAGCCGACAGTAGCCCCTGCGCTGCAGTGTCCAGCGAAAGATCGCAGGCTATAGCAGGTATTACTACGCTGAAACCGAAGATATCCGTATACATCGCTAAGATGACGAAGGAGCAGGCTGCCAGCATGTGTATGTTGTATTTACCGAAACCTGCATGACAAATATATGGTAATCATTTTTGATAAAGCTTTAAGTGTCTTAAAATTGCTTAAAAGAGCTATTAATATATTGTTTAATGTTTTTCAAAATTACTTTGATTATTAGTACAATGCAATTTGCATTGTACTAAAATTGGTGTGCAATGTCTCGAATACTGACGTATCTCCTCAGGTCTGGTCCCCGTCCACCACGTCGAATTTAAAATTGAAATGAGATATATTTTTGTTTACCAACTGCAATTATGTTCATTCAAAGTATTTGACTACCTAATAACTTTACCAAAATATGTTGGTGTAAATATTCAAATAATGAGATTCATGAATTATTTGTCCTGATTTTTAATATATAGGAATCTTAAATGATAGTAGAAATCCTGAATATTTGGTAGAAATTGTGATGTTTTAGTAGAAATTCTAACTTGTTTCATTGCCATTGCGATGCCATTTTTTTTGTGTACAGATTTTGTGTGTAGATGGCGCTGTGTAATATATTTTGGAATATTACTGATGACAAAGAACGGGCTTCAGGCCAGTGTGATGACAGGATCCCACCTTTTTGGCTGTTTTGGCCAAAGAGTATATAAGTTTTGGCCTCAATTTTAATCACTGTGTGATGTGTTGAAATAGTTTTCCTTGCAGTCTCGCGCCAGTAAGGTAGGTATAGAAATGAATCAACGTCATATTATTATAGCGATATCTAACATAACATAACATAAACTCACGCCTATATCCCCGAAGGGGTAGGCGTTGTTTATTTCTCTAACCGCCAACATATTTATTTTCAAAAAAGAATGATAGAACCGAAATCACTAATATTCCCGCTAACCCGGAGGAGTAAACCCGTTGCTAACACAAGCAATTGCTTCTGTTAGGAGTGGGTTTACGTTAATAGAGTTATGGCCAGGATCGAACCTCTATCGAATAGTAAGGTCAAGCACTTTTGCCCATCATCAAAGATTTGAACAGTTAGCATACTACATAACATAAACTCACGCCTATATCCCCGAAGGAGTAGGCAGAAGTGCTAGCACCCACTTTTCGCCAGTTTATGTTTAGGTCCCAATGTAATAGGTGGCGAGCCTATTGCCATTAACCGGGCACTTATAAACCTGCGATAAATACACACACAACTTAGAAAAGCATCGAAAAGTCATTGGTGTGTGCCAAGGTAAAACCTAGGATCGATCCCTTCGTCTCAGCAGTCCCTTACCCATACCACTAGGCAAGCTCTTTCTTAATACAGTAAGCACCTTTTTTCCGTGCAGAAATCCCCACGAACATCACCCCTATCAGCCATCCATCAGGGTGGTTATATCTAATTTGGGTCTCAATTATCGGGGTATACGGTTACCCAATGTAGCCTGAAACCTCACCACCCATCACTTAAAAAAATTGCTAAAAAACATCACGTGATTAAAGGACCACTAGGAGCATGCATCTCAAACTAAGATTAAAAGTAACAATGATATATTGGAAGATTTGGATGGTCTCAGGCGAGATTCGGTGGCTCAGCATTACCCCCGTAAAGGAAAGATCGTGCATTCGATAAAATTTCTCCAATCTTGAATGATTTGTATAGTTAGCATAATAAATGCTTTATTTCAATCAAAAGACATACAGTTGGATATCTCTGTCCTGTCAGGTTGTTTAGTAAGTGCATATGTTAGGTTCATTGGTCTTATTATAATAGCCTTCAAGACAATAATAGAATCAATGGGTATAATATGATGAAGCGTGCACGAGGGCGATCAGGTCACCTCTGAGTGATGACAGTAGGTAGTTCATTCAAGGTCATGAAATCAGTTCAGTTGAAAATATGTATAGACACGTATTGACTAAAAACTGATAGCGTCCATTACAGTTAAATCTTTATTGGTATAATAATTATCTTAATTGAGGCTATTTAGTGCAAATATTTGTATGAATTCACAAATGAATATTTAAAACAACCTACTGGATGATAGTGCCTTTAGCCTCATCCCTGAAATGCATTTCGCATCATTTTTACTAAATACATAACAAAACTGTGCAGAAAATACGAGCAAGAACCTTTTAGAAACAAACCAGCCAACCTTTTAGTAAGAATCGAGGCCCTGGGCCCCGATTTTGGTAAAGCAAAACCATTGTCATTTCACGGACATTGCTAAAAAAATCATTTAATTTTAGACTTTGAAGGCTTTTTCGAAAGGCTTTTTTCAATAAGCCTATTGTAGTCTACTGTTGGACATAGGCCTCCCCCAATATGTGTCATGCTATCCTTCGCCTTCACCCCGCGCATCTGGTCCATTCCACCCTTTTTTCAGGTTGTCAGTCCATTCGACTAGGGGTATCCCCTTCCATCTGATTTCTCGTGGTCTCCACTCTAGGACTTGCTTCCACCGGTCAAACTTATAACACTCCGTCGTTTTTGTGTCGGGGGTTAAAAAAGATAAGAAAAAAGTGGGGAAGTTTGCTGTAATCGTCATTATTTTTTGGTGAAACATCAAAGAATCAAAGAATCAATTTCATTTATTCAGTTTAGGCACACAAAGAGCACATATGAACGTCAAAATTTTACAATTGGGTATGTCAAGAAATAATATAAAAATATTAAATAATGTACAAATAAACCATTGGAAAATGATACTTTCGCTGGTTCGGTAGGTTAGTTCTACTGAGAAGATACCAGCAAGAAACATCCAGGGCTGTTTGATTTTTTAAGGGTGCCAGATTTATTTAATCTTAAAAGAAAAATATTGCAAAGGGTGCTTGCGAGCTCTACTGCTCACAGATCTCGTAGTACTTATTAAAAAGTAAAAGCTTTGAGACTATCACAATTTTTTGAAAACGTAAATTTATAACAAAAAACAATTACTTACCAGTCAAATTAATTGCGGTTTCAAAACTGTGTTTATTCACACAATTATTTTCTATGGTGAACGCCATTATTGCAACACGGACAGTGAAGACCAAAATTAAATAAACACCTTTAATTCTAACGTGCACTCTAAATTCTAACTAATTAACGTGTCTGTATTTGAACGCATTTTATAAGTCATTTTTTTAATTTTTTTATTATCAATTTAACCCGTAAATGCCACGGTAAATTACTAAAAACTAACTTTACACTGTAAAAATTAAAATAAATAATAATCTTTGTATTTTTTTGTATTGTCTTTATAGGATTAATTTAATTTTTAATTTTACTTTAAACTTTTCTGAGCCAAGGTAACTCGGCAGCTGTACCGATGGCTACTGCATATGAACTCCAAGGAGGCAACGGTGCTATGAGAGGTATATTAGTATACTTGGAGTTATATTAATATGAATAACGTATAAATACGTGAATACTGTCATTGTCAATACATACGAATGCAGTCTACACATTAGACGTACGTTAAACATTGTTACATGGTCTGTTTGTATTTTGACAAATGGACAAAAGATCGGTTATCCGTATCTGTATCGGGTATTTATAGAACAGAAAAAATATTTCTTATTTTTTTTTCATACATTCATTTTGACTTCACTCATAATTTTTTTTTAAAGTTTTTTTTATTCTTTGGGTTACTCCTATTCGCTCCAAATATATCTCAATCAATCAATCAGTCCACTGCTGGACATAGGCCTCTCCCAATGTGCGCCATTTTCTCCGATCCTCCGCCTTCCGCATCCAGTTTGTCCCAGCCACCTTTTTCAGGTCGTCCGTCCTTCTGGCTAGGGGGCGTCCTACCTTTCGTTTACCTTTTAGCGATCTATATTTCTACAACTTAATTATTATTAATCTCCTAAAATAAGCTATTCCATCCTTTATTTTACAGGAATTTCAAGGGATTATGTTAAAAAAAACTAAATAAGACAGCTTAATGTGCTCTCTGAGGCACGAAATACCCAGACCAATGCAAATAGACATCCAGAATCGATGACTTAATGTGACCAACTTAGACCAATGCATTTATTTGCACTGAGCAGTTATCGAACCCGTGTCTTTTACGTAGCAGTCGAATACACTACGCCCTCTACGGCTACGCCATAGAAACAGTCGAAGAATGTATGTAAACATGTATTTAATTTTTTATTTTTTTATAAACTCACGCCTATATCCCCGAAGGGGTAGGTAGGCAGAGGTGCTAACACCTACATCTCGCCATTTTATGTTTAGGTCCCAATGTTATAGGTGGCGAGCCTATTGCCATTAACCGGGCACTTGTAAACCTGCGATAAATACACACATAACTTCGAAAAGCATCGAAAAGTCATTGGTGTGCGTGTGAAGCATGGTAAAACATGGGATCGAACCCGAGACCTCAACTCAGCAGTCCATTACTCATATCATTAGGCTACCGCGGTTGTTATTAATTTACATATTGATTTTCACCAAACACGTGCAGAACATGTTTAACTACTAATATAATAGTTATAATAAGTCACGCGTGAAAAGTCGTGTCCGTGACATCGCAGATAAAATGCAAGAGAGCCGCCTCCATTGGTGCGGCCACGTATTGCGGCAACCGCGAGCCTACGTCGCGTCGTGGGTAACAAAAGTCTGATCAAACACACGACACGACGGTATTTCCGTCCAATTGAGCAGTCCGACTGGGGAAGTACCTCCGCCCAACAGAATACCGCGGCCATAATAACCTAGTGTTGTGTTCCCGACGGTGAGTAGGGTAGCCAGAGCTCACTGGAGGGTTTTTGTGCTATCAGTGGAAAAACGAAAAGCTTGTCCTGCTTTGTCTTTTACACTGACGGCACAGAAACTCAATGCTTGCAGGGTTGGCAGGACGAGTGTGACTCTCTTGGTTTTGCACGCGTCCTTAGGCCACGGTGACCACTTTACATCAAGTGTACCATGTGCTTGTCTGCCTAAAAAAATAAAAAATAATTATGGCAGCTCGGCCGGGTTTATATAGAAGGGGCAGACCCAAGAAGTCTTGGCTCAAGCCAAGACTTCTTGGGTCTGCGTCAACGTCATAGATGGTAAAATGCGTGCGAATGATCTCACTACCATGGACGCCCAAGATCGTGCGAAGTGGAGGAGGAAGATATATATCTATATATTAGTTATGTATGAATGAGTATTTGTATATATATAGGTGTATAAATCTATGTATGTGTGTATGTATGTATGTATTCCTATTGCCTGGGGTAAACATCTTGTATACCTCTAACATTAAAATCTCCACTTTCATGTACACTAGACTTTGCCTCTCGTATTGCAATTGCTCTGTGCACTTCCGGGTGTGCTGGAAGAAAACTCAATTTTGAGTTGAGCTCGCCTTTGTACATTACATCTAATTTTCGGTAGGTATAAATGTAATTTTGTGTGTGTATGTGTACAATAAAGTATAAAGTAAGTAAGTAAGAGCCGGAAGGCGGACCCTAAGCTCCGAGGGCACCTTGACCTCGAATGCAATCAGGAAAATACGTCTGCATGTAGAAGATGATGATAATAGTTACAACGTACACCCAATAGTAAAGGCATATCCTATTCACAATGAAACAACGACATTGCATTGCCTCTTGTCTCGATTGAATTGACATCATAAACTCCTTTGTGAGGAATTTCTAACGTCATTAAGTATTACATGGGGGAATACTCGGAATGTCCGATATTTACAGCCCCAAAAAATTATACGTGTAAGTAGGCCTACCGTCTGAATTATGTGACACACCAAAAACTAACTAAGAAAAAAAAAACACCTTTTTCTCGTTCCGAAATCCCTGGGATAAAATTAAAATTTTATTTGGATTCTAATTGGCTATTCTACTGTAATGTAAATTATTTAACTTAGCTTATTAAATTATGAATTGTAAAAGAACGGTAAAAGTTGCATCTGTTCTTATTTAATCGTTTTTATTTATTTGTAATCATGAATTCATGACGTTACAATATATTGTTTCATACAAGTTTCCTTAACTTACTGTTAAATGTTTAGTAAAAAATAATTAATTTGACTATTCAGTCAATTGCGTTTGTTTGTATTCAGCTTCTGGTATTATCAAATTAGAATAACTTAGCGCAAGTGGTAGTAAAGTAATACTAGTAATTCTATTTCTGGTGACCCTACTAAATCTATGCCTTGGTAGTTCTCTTGGTCGAAACGTCTGATTTATCTGAACTGAACCACCGTAATTATTTATATAAAGGGGGACAGCGCGTACGCAGTCCCCACTACCAAAAATTACGCATCCGAGTTATCCACATTAGGGATAATCGCAAGGGTCAACCCAACCGCAGTGCAATGGAAGGGTCTCGCCCTGGGGGAACCGCCTACATGATCACGGTTTCCCCTATGCCAGGTAAGTATGATTTCGCTCTCGCCGACCGGGGTATTCATTGCGTTGCGGAGAATCTTAACACCGCAGTACAGAAAATGACGTCATCAACACAGCGTCACCTAGTGCTAGCAGTGTGTACCTACTATACGATTTACAACACTACGCCATCTATGTGTACTGTGGTGTACTACTCAGTAGGTATAATACGATACAAGTACGAAACTAATACAATACATTTGAACATATTTTTACGACTTCCGACTGAAGTAAAAGTGACACAAATTACAAATTGAAATTATTAAGGTGATTCTCATTGCTCCGTGTCACGCGTCGAGTCGGTGCGCGGCGAAGCGTGGCTTTGTATAGAACACGTGGGGTCCCACACGCTGAAAACGCAATCACGTGCGGTGTGGCAGATCAAAAACGCAATCACGTGTGGTGTGGCAGATCACGCGCGTACAAGCAGAAAACAAATGTGATAGCAGAGAAAAACGCGGAGTATTGTACACTGAAATCTGCCATTACGCGCGTGTTTTGGTGGGATTTTAGTCAGAGAACTGTTAGATATTTCTGTGTAGGTGTTTGAAGCTAACTGAAAATCGACAATAATGCAATATAACGTGTAATAACGCCAAATTTAATTATATGGAAATCTGAGGTGTTGTTTTAGAATGCCGATGCAACTAGTTAAAGTGATATTGATATAGTTTAGCAAGCCAGTGCGAATTTTAAAACTTCCTCGCAATAGTATGGCTTTTTTATTTTATTTATCATGCAAATTTAACTATTCATTAAACATAATATTAGACTACTTCAAATACTAACCTAAAAATGTTACAGCTCTCGGACTATACCTAAACCGCCGCCCCGCGCGTGATAGCAAAATAATCTGCGCGCGGAAGCACGGCGTCGATTCTGCTAAAGTAAAACCATTGTCATGCCACAGACACTGCTACAAACTCAATTTAATTTTTGACTTTAAAGCCATGCGTTAAAGTACAAAATTAAAATCTTTTCGCAGGTGAATGAAAAAGTTTTATGTAACTCTTTTCATTTAATTTTGGACTGTAATCACAAGCAAAGTAAAGTCTAAAATTCAATGCCTTCTTTTGCATTGTCTGTGGTATGACAGTGGTATTACTGGTATTGCTTTAGTAGAATCGAGGGCCCAGCGGCCACGCAATTTGTAATTTGTGTCACTTTCACTTCAGTTGCAAGTCGGAAATACATTCAAATGTATTGTATTATTTTGGTACTTGCATTGTAATATACCTACTGAGTAGTACACCAAAGTACACATAGATGGCGTAGTGTTGTAAATTGTATAGTAAGTACACACTTCTAGCACTAGGTGTCGCTGTGTTGATGACGTCATTTTCTGTACTGCGGTGTTAAGACTCTCCGCAACGCAATGAATAGCCCGGCCGGCGAAAGCGAAATCATACTTACCTGGCATAGGGGATACCGTGATCATGAAGGCGGTTCCCCCAGGGCGAGACCCTTCCATTGCACTGCGGTCGGGTTGACCCTTGCGATTATCCCTAATGTGGATAACTCGGATGCGTAATTTTTGGTAGTGGGGACTGCGTACGCGCTGTCCCCCTTGAAATATTAATCGTGGTGATGGTGATTCACACTTCACAGTATAAACCAGACTTTTCGAGCTGGTGAACTGCTAAGGTATAAAATTTTAAATAGGGTCACCAGAAGAAACAGAACTTGCCTACGCTAAGTTAACCTAAATTTATATTACGTTGAGGCTCAGAATGTCGACTTCCCAAAATGTCCCCTGGTTCCAAAATGTCAACTTCCCATAATGTCCCTTTCCCAAAACGTCGCTTTCCCAAAATGTCGCTTTCCCAAAATGTCGCTTTCCCAGAATGTCCCCCATTCTTAGGCTTAAACCAACGAAATAAAAAACCAATTTAGAATCATTTTTTTATTTTAATTAGGTACTTAAGTAGTGGGATTTTTAATTAGAAAAGAAATTTGTAATGAAATATAGTCATGTATTGTCAAAATTTAGGCACCTACTTAAATTTGCTTAAGTATGTATTCCAAATATGCCACTCGTGTGTATGGTGATTACCGTCCTCGGCTCTCTTAAGACCGACTCAATGTCGCCTCAGCGGTAATCACCAACTTTACACACTTGTACCATAATATACTATTATTCGTAATGTTAATTAACCAAAGTAAATTTCAGTACCACAATTAAAATATATTTGATTTGATATGTCACTGTCTATATTTTATCGCTTTTTATCAATGTTATGTTTATCATTTTTAAGAAAATGATTAAAACATATTTTATTTGTAATACTTGAGTTACTACACACATCAACAAAGTCTAGGGAACAAGGACATTTCTAGTTTTTATTTAAAAACCCTTTCTTGTAATAGTGAGTGTTTTATATCAATAGAAGGGTATTTTTATACCGTTTTTAATTTTAATTTTAATAAAAACATTCTCATATCAATTTTTTTTTTTTAAGAAAGAATTGAATAGTGCCAATGTTGAGTATTACAACCTTCTATGATTAGGCACAAAAATAACGAGGTAGTAAGAAATACAGTAATTAACCGTACTTTAAACGTTTTTAATAATCTGTAAGACCTCCTAAAGCATTAGCAACAGCTCGACAACGGCGTGGCATACTTAGTATGAGATTGTCAAACATCGTCTGTGGAATATGGCTCCATACACTGCGAAGGTGTAAAAAAAGTTGTTCTTCAGTGTTCAGATTTTCCAAAGAATCACTGAAAGCTCTTCTTCCAAGCAATTCTCAGGCATGCTCTATGGGATTGAGGTCGGCAGACTGAGCAGGCCATTCCAACGTCGCAATATTGTGCTCGCTTAACGCATTGACCACTACCCTCGCGGTGTGTGACCGTGCATTATCTTGCATGAACATAAAATCTTGACCGAACTGCTGTCGATGAGGGATTACCATGGGGTGTATAACCTCCTTAATGTATTGGTTTGCATTTAAATTGCCCCGTATCCAAACGAGGTCGGTCCTTCCACCAAGGCGAATTCCACCCCATACCATGATTGTTCCACCTTGGTAAGGATGAACTTCTTGCGGATTCTGGAAACGACTCCAACGTCCAGGAACTCGCCATATACGCACTCTTCTCGAATCAGGATGAAAACCGAAGCGAGATTCGTCGGAAAATAGAACCCGTGCCCATTGATGGTCGGTCCACTGTAAATGTACGATAGCCCACAATAAGCGACGACCTCGATTTCCACGTCGAAGAGCTGGAACCCTAAGCGGTCTGCGAGCGTGAAGATTGGCTTCATGTAGTCTTCTCCTGACAGTTTGATCGCTAATAACCACTTGATGCTGAGACTGGAGGCCTGCGACTAACCGACGAGCAGTAATCGTGGGTTGCCGCCTTGCGGAATTTTGCAAGAAACGATCTTGTCGCGGGGTAGTAACCCTATTTCGTCTCTTGTGACGTTCGGCAATATCCCCTGTAGACCTGTAGCGTGCTCATAATCTGCAAATTACGCTTGGTTGGGTGTTGACAGCATCCGCTACGTCGCGTTGAGTTCGTCCAGCTTGCAGCATACCAACAGCCCTTAACATCTCTTCGCGACTTAAATTACGACGTGACATGATGACTACAGTCACAAAAATGCACAAACCATACGTAAAAGACGTATTATTGATAATAAACGTTATTTACAATCAAAGAAAATAATTTTTATTTTGGGTCAGAGAAACTGCACAATCAAACACTTTTAAAAGTTTTCCCTCCATACTCGAAAATCAGTACTTATTAAAATTTATTTTTAAATTTCGAACAACTCTGTAATCTACTTTATTCTATTTTTATTTATTTGCTGCCAGTTATTTGCAAAACAAGATTTACAAGAAAAAAAAAATTGGGGTCATCTTGTTCCCTAGACTTTGTTGAGGTGTTTATTAGTAATAGCTACTATTATCTTTATACCTTTGGATATGTTACTAACAGTAATTCTTTTGATCTTTTTGAATGTGTGTAAAATATTGATACCTATTGATATTGATTTTATTTGGAATACATACTTAAGTAAATTTAAGTAGGTGCCTAAATTTTGACAATACATGACTATATTTCATTACAAATTTCTTTTCTAATTAAAAATCCCACTACTTAAGTAAATTTAAGTAGGTGCCTAAATTTTGACAATACATGACTATATTTCATTACAAATTTCTTTTCTAATTAAAAATCCCACTACTTAAGTACCTAATTAAAATAAAAAAATGATTCTAGATTGGTTTTTTATTTCGTTGGTTTAAGCCTAAGAATGGGGGACATTCTGGGAAAGCGACATTTTGGGAAAGCGACGTTTTGGGAAAGCGACGTTTTGGGAAAGGGACATTATGGGAAGTTGACATTTTGGAACCAGGGGACATTTTGGGAAGTCGACATTCTGAGCCTCAACGTTATATCGTTTTACACATACCTCACAACGAAAATCGTTTACCGAAAGAAATAATAATTCGCGAAGAGACTCCGTCCTTATCTCTCGTGGAGAATTTTAATGACTCTGTCTCGCTCTCTCAAACGCACACACGCATGGAGGTCGATAATGGATGTTCGATGCAGCAGCTACGTCACGCACAATCGGAGCGGTCTAAACCACTAGCGACTAGCGGGAGCGGGAATGAGACGCGAAATGAAATGGGAGAAAATGAATGGACTACTGTTAAGAAGAAGAAAGCAAAATACAGATTCGCTGGAAATAAAGGAAAGGCCGTTGTAGATTCATGCACAAAATTTAGAGCCGCAGAAATGAATACTCCATTATTTATAACTGGTGTTGCTAAGGACGTATCTGACAATGAGATAACCAAATACATAGAATCTAAGACGCAAATATCAGTTACTGTAAAGAAAATAATTATGAAAAAAAAAAGAAACTACGATGCTTATAAAATCTTTGTACCACACCACAAAATCGCAATATTTTTGAGTGATAAATTATGGCCAGAGGGAATATCATTTAGACGATTTATTTACCTTAACAAAGATCGTGATAGTAATAATAGTAATAACAGGAATGGTGAACTGAAACAAAAACAGTAATGGATGTACAACAAAATAATAATAGTCCTATTACGTCAAATTTTGTTAGCTTTAATTGTAAGTCTATTAAGAGATCGCTTGACTGTGTAAGAAAATTGTGTGACGATGCGGATATCATAGCACTACAAGAGACCTGGTTATTTCCCCATGATGTACCTATGCTGGGAACTATAAATGATGAGTTCGCGTATACGGGGACGTCAGCGGTGGACACCTCGACCGGCATCTTCAGAGGTCGACCGTACGGGGGAGTGGCGTTACTGTGGCGCAAAAGCGTGTTTACTAAAGTATCTGTGATCGAGTGCAATAATCCTCGTTTATGTGCAATTAAAGTGTCAATAGATAAACGGTCATTTATTGTGTTTAGTATATATATGCCTACTAATGCGGTGGACAATTTAGAGGACTTTACAGCGTGTTTTGGCGACATTTGTGCGATTGTTGAAAGTTGTTCTGTGGAGGCTATTTACGTGTTAGGTGATTTTAATGCTCATCCGGAGGAACTGTTTGGTAATGAGCTAAGTAATTTGTGTGCAGATCAGCAGTGGTCCTGTGCAGATTTGGAGATATTAGGTAACTCATCTAATAATTATACCTTTATTAGTGATGCTCACGGGTGTACACGGTGGCTTGATCACTGTGTTGTTAGCTACGCCGCGCGGCAAACTGTTACTAATGTTTATATTAAATACGATACTTACTGGTCGGATCATCTGCCATTATTTGTAGAGTGTAAGTTAAATGTGATTGTAGATAAACATAGTTTTGGTTTAAATAATGGGCATAATAAAGCAATTTGGGGATACAGAACGACTGAGCAAATAAATAATTATACTGATATGTGCAATAATAAACTTAAATTAATAGATTTTCCTGTAGAACTTAGAGATTGTAGTTATGGTATGTGTAAACATAATAGACATAGATACATAATAGATAAATTATATAAAAATATTATATTAGCTTTAACTGATTCAGCTATTAAGTCGAATGCTAGTCATGCTCGAAAAAAGAAACGTATTGTGATAGGATGGAATAAATATGTATATCAGGCGCACAGGGAGGCCAGGCTTAAATTTCTAAGTTGGGTCTCTCAAAATAGGCCGCCATCTGGTACTGTATACGAGGAGATGTGTGAAAGCCGTAAGATGTTTAAGAATAAATTAAAGTTTTGTCAGAACAATAAAGAACAGCTAAAAATGGATGCAATTACTGAATTTCGAGCTTCAAACAGTTTCACCGACTTTTGGAAAGCGACCGGTAACTTAAACCATGAGCCTGGCCTCCCTGTCAGCGTGGGAGGGATGAGTGATAGTAAGGATATTGCTGAATTGTTCAAAGAGCATTTCACTGTGAAGTCTCCATTGGGTCCCTCAGGTTTTAATGCTGAGCCCGCCATGACTGGTGACATGTATTATATAACAGCTAAGCAAGTTCGTAAAATAGTAAGTAACATGTCCAAAGGCAAGTCACCCGGTCATGACGGACTCAGTATTGAACACTTGAAATATGCGGGTGTGCACCTTCCGCGAGTGCTGGCAATGTTTTATAATGTCTGTATGAGTCACTCCTACTTGCCAGAGGACCTAATTAGGACCATAACTGTGCCAATTGTGAAAAATAAAACAGGAGATTTATCTGATAAGCAGAACTATCGTCCTATATCTCTGGCTACGGTGGTGGCCAAGGTGTTGGACAGTGTGCTTGACTCAGAATTGGAGAAACACCTCAATATACATGACGCTCAGTTCGGCTTTCGAGTCGGACTATCTACTGAAAGCGCAATTATTAGTCTCAAGCACACTGTTCAATACTATACGGACAGAAACACACCTGTGTATGCATGTTTTCTCGACCTCTCCAGGGCATTTGATCTAGTATCATATGATGTACTATGGGAGAAGCTCGGGAAAACAGCGGTGCCTACACAGGTGCAACGACTGTTCCAGTTCTGGTACCGTAACCAGAAGAACTGCGTTCGATGGGCGGACAGCTACTCTGACGCGTACAGGTTGGAGTGCGGGGTGAGACAAGGTGGGTTGAGTTCTCCCAAACTCTTCAACCTGTACGTGAATGACCTTGTGGTTGGGCTTAGCAGCACTAGAGTCGGATGCTGGATTGACAATACAGCAATGAACAACTTCAGTTACGCGGATGACATGGTGCTGCTGACCCCAACTGTAAGCGCAATGAGACGGCTGCTTGCCATTTGTGAATCGCACAGCCAAAGACTGGGACTTATCTATAACTGTGTAAAGAGTGAATACATGGTCTTCAGGGCCTCCGGTAAATGTCCGTTAACTGTGCCCGCAATTAAGCTGAATGGTACGGAGCTAAAACGGGTGTACAAGTTTAAATACTTGGGGCACTACATTACCGACGGCCTTGAAGACCAAGTTGATATTGAGAGGGAGCGTAGGGCGTTGGCGGTCAAAAGCAATATGCTGGCTCGCAGGTTTGTACGATGTGGTGATGCAGTCAAAATTACCTTGTTCAAAGCATACTGTCAGACCTTCTACACGTGCAGCCTGTGGTTCAGCTATACGCAGCGAACGCTCAATGCCCTACGCGTCCAATATAATAATGGGTTCAGGATGTTGTTAGGGCTGCCCCGCTTCTGTAGTGCATCTGGCATGTTTGCCGATGCTGGAGTCGACGGCTTTCATGCCATCATGCGAAAAAGACTCGCTTCCAGCTTAAGTAGAATACGGGGTAGCACTAACGGTATCCTGAAGGTCATTGCAGATAAGCAGGACTCGGCTATAGTGAAAGCCTTGATCCGAGCACATGTATCTTGATGTGTTTGTTCAGTGTGTGTATTTCTTTTTTAATTATGGACTATGGTCTGAAATAAATATTTTATTATTATTATTATTATTATTAAACCAACGAAATAAAAAACCAATTTAGAATCATTTTTTTATTTTAATTAGGTACTTAAGTAGTGGGATTTTTAATTAGAAAAGAAATTTGTAATGAAATATAGTCATGTATTGTCAAAATTTAGGCACCTACTTAAATTTGCTTAAGTATGTATTCCAAATATGCCACTCGTGTGTATGGTGATTACCGTCCTCGGCTCTCTTAAGACCGACTCAATGTCGCCTCAGCGGTAATCACCAACTTTACACACTTGTACCATAATATACTATTATTCGTAATGTTAATTAACCAAAGTAAATTTCAGTACCACAATTAAAATATATTTGATTTGATATGTCACTGTCTATATTTTATCGCTTTTTATCAATGTTATGTTTATCATTTTTAAGAAAATGATTAAAACATATTTTATTTGTAATACTTGAGTTACTACACACATCAACAAAGTCTAGGGAACAAGGACATTTCTAGTTTTTATTTAAAAACCCTTTCTTGTAATAGTGAGTGTTTTATATCAATAGAAGGGTATTTTTATACCGTTTTTAATTTTAATTTTAATAAAAACATTCTCATATCAATTTTTTTTTTTTAAGAAAGAATTGAATAGTGCCAATGTTGAGTATTACAACCTTCTATGATTAGGC
This sequence comes from Eilema griseolum, assembly GCA_963662185.1. Taxonomy (NCBI): domain Eukaryota; kingdom Metazoa; phylum Arthropoda; class Insecta; order Lepidoptera; family Erebidae; genus Eilema; species Eilema griseolum. The sequence continues at coordinate 23,241,176 of OY759242.1, read as the reverse complement.
ACAAAAATAACGAGGTAGTAAGAAATACAGTAATTAACCGTACTTTAAACGTTTTTAATAATCTGTAAGACCTCCTAAAGCATTAGCAACAGCTCGACAACGGCGTGGCATACTTAGTATGAGATTGTCAAACATCGTCTGTGGAATATGGCTCCATACACTGCGAAGGTGTAAAAAAAGTTGTTCTTCAGTGTTCAGATTTTCCAAAGAATCACTGAAAGCTCTTCTTCCAAGCAATTCTCAGGCATGCTCTATGGGATTGAGGTCGGCAGACTGAGCAGGCCATTCCAACGTCGCAATATTGTGCTCGCTTAACGCATTGACCACTACCCTCGCGGTGTGTGACCGTGCATTATCTTGCATGAACATAAAATCTTGACCGAACTGCTGTCGATGAGGGATTACCATGGGGTGTATAACCTCCTTAATGTATTAGTTTGCATTTAAATTGCCCCGTATCCAAACGAGGTCGGTCCTTCCACCAAGGCGAATTCCACCCCATACCATGATTGTTCCACCTTGGTAAGGATGAACTTCTTGCGGATTCTGGAAACGACTCCAACGTCCAGGAACTCGCCATATACGCACTCTTCTCGAATCAGGATGAAAACCGAAGCGAGATTCGTCGGAAAATAGAACCCGTGCCCATTGATGGTCGGTCCACTGTAAATGTACGATAGCCCACAATAAGCGACGACCTCGATTTCCACGTCGAAGAGCTGGAACCCTAAGCGGTCTGCGAGCGTGAAGATTGGCTTCATGTAGTCTTCTCCTGACAGTTTGATCGCTAATAACCACTTGATGCTGAGACTGGAGGCCTGCGACTAACCGACGAGCAGTAATCGTGGGTTGCCGCCTTGCGGAATTTTGCAAGAAACGATCTTGTCGCGGGGTAGTAACCCTATTTCGTCTCTTGTGACGTTCGGCAATATCCCCTGTAGACCTGTAGCGTGCTCATAATCTGCAAATTACGCTTGGTTGGGTGTTGACAGCATCCGCTACGTCGCGTTGAGTTCGTCCAGCTTGCAGCATACCAACAGCCCTTAACATCTCTTCGCGACTTAAATTACGACGTGACATGATGACTACAGTCACAAAAATGCACAAACCATACGTAAAAGACGTATTATTGATAATAAACGTTATTTACAATCAAAGAAAATAATTTTTATTTTGGGTCAGAGAAACTGCACAATCAAACACTTTTAAAAGTTTTCCCTCCATACTCGAAAATCAGTACTTATTAAAATTTATTTTTAAATTTCGAACAACTCTGTAATCTACTTTATTCTATTTTTATTTATTTGCTGCCAGTTATTTGCAAAACAAGATTTACAAGAAAAAAAAAATTGGGGTCATCTTGTTCCCTAGACTTTGTTGAGGTGTTTATTAGTAATAGCTACTATTATCTTTATACCTTTGGATATGTTACTAACAGTAATTCTTTTGATCTTTTTGAATGTGTGTAAAATATTGATACCTATTGATATTGATTTTATTTGGAATACATACTTAAGTAAATTTAAGTAGGTGCCTAAATTTTGACAATACATGACTATATTTCATTACAAATTTCTTTTCTAATTAAAAATCCCACTACTTAAGTAAATTTAAGTAGGTGCCTAAATTTTGACAATACATGACTATATTTCATTACAAATTTCTTTTCTAATTAAAAATCCCACTACTTAATTACCTAATTAAAATAAAAAAATGATTCTAGATTGGTTTTTTATTTCGTTGGTTTAAGCCTAAGAATGGGGGACATTCTGGGAAAGCGACATTTTGGGAAAGCGACGTTTTGGGAAAGCGACGTTTTGGGAAAGGGACATTATGGGAAGTTGACATTTTGGAACCAGGGGACATTTTGGGAAGTCGACATTCTGAGCCTCAACGTTATATTACGGTAGCTGAACACAAACAAACACAATTAGTTATTTTGGGTATTTAGCTGACTAGTCAAATAAGAGGTCTTGACGCAGAACGTCACTTTCGCAAAATGTCATCGTGAAAATTTTGGTCACTTTAGCACAATGTCACTTTCGCAAAATTGTCACTTTCTTAGAATGTCACTTTCGTAAAAATGTCATTTTCTTAATATGTCACTTTCTCAAAAATGACACTTTCTTAGAATGTCACTTTTGCAAAAAAGATACACCTTACAAAATCTGGTAAGTAATTATTATTATCTTGTTTCTCATTTCCTTATCCCGGGTTTATGTGAGACCCGAACTTTTGGAAGGCATGCATTATAACTTACTAAATACGTATAAGTTCATAAATGTTTATAAGGTTCGTAATAAATTAGACGTCTTGTGTAGTTTTCTATGAGTATAATTATATAAAAATCACATGTACATCTTTAATACTAATTGTCAACTTCGAGTGTGTACTTATTAAATAAAATTTACTGGATACTTTTATTTCAATGAACGCCTGCAGAAATTACTAGAACAAAAACTCTTTTTGTTTTATATTCGTAGAAAATTACACAATACGTCTAATTTATTACGAACCTTATAAACATTTATGAACTTATACGTATTTAGTAAGTTATAATGCATGCCTTCCAAAAGTTCGGGTCTCACATAAACCCGGGATAAGGAAATGAGAAACAAGATAATAATAATTACTTACCAGATTTTGTAAGGTGTATCTTTTTTGCAAAAGTGACATTCTAAGAAAGTGTCATTTTTGAGAAAGTGACATATTAAGAAAGTGACATTTTTACGAAAGTGACATTCTAAGAAAGTGACAATTTTGCGAAAGTGACATTGTGCTAAAGTGACCAAAATTTTTCACGATGACATTTTGCGAAAGTGACGTTCTGCGTCAAGACCAAATAAGATACTATTTTAACTATTTACTAAACGTCAAAACAGATTTATATAAGGAGGCTTGTATGCAATATAATTCATTGCAACGTCATAATATTTAATAGTTATGATTACAAATAAATAAAAACGATAAAATAAGAACAGGATGCAACTTTTACCGCTCTTTTACCATTCTTAACATAATAAGCTCAGTTAAATAATTTACACTACAGGAAAATACCCCATTATAATCCAACTAAAATTATACTTTACTTTTTACTTGACATTTTAGGAAATTATCGTTTTAATAAGTTGACGTTTTCGGAAGTTGTATATTTTAGAATAGACATTTTAGGAACTTATCGCTCTAAGTCAGACTTAGATGCTCTTCAAGGCTTGTATCAATGTACTCATCATCATCCTCTTGCCCTTATCCCAAATAGGGTCGGCGCAACATGTGTTCTTTTTCTATTCATCTCTAATTGCAGTCATTTCAACATTCACTCCCATCTTAACCATGTCATCTTTCACACAGTCCATCCACCTCATTTTAGGCCTCTCTATCCCCTTGTAGCCATCCACTTCCATAGTTAGTGCCTTCCTTACGACATTACTTTCATCCCTACGCATTACATGCCCGAACCAGGACCCCAATGTACTCTATATTTTAATAAAAGTAACACGGAGGGAGCGATACTGTTAAGGTGTAGTGGGGGTTCACAAATTCACATTTCACTGATGTGAGAAGAAGCAACATTACAAGTATGCTTGTGTCTAATAAGTTTTAGGAATGCTTAAAATGGATCAAACGGGATATTTCCAATAAATAGACATTTTAATACTTAATACTACAAAATTATCATAAATTCGTCAATTATTGGAGTTTCGGCGCCAACACGAAGAAAGGCGCATTGTGGTATTATTTTATTTTCCGAAATTGGTGTGAGTTCGAGTTTTTATGCATAAAAATGGTGGATTTTAGACATATTAGTATCAAAGTAATCGAGATATTTACAATGTTGGTGCAACATGGTAAATATCCTAATTACTCTGATACTGATGTGAGTGACCATAATAGTTTAAATACCTATATTTTAGACAACGCACACAAGTGTAGGAAAGTGGCATATTACAGTGAATTGTGACTTTTCGTGTTGGTTACAAATCTCCCTAGGGAGCTTCTAGTAATGTTCCCACAACTTTACTGAGCAATCATCTCATTAATCATCATCATCATCAACTCATCGTCATCATCATCAACAATCATTCTAAAGGACCGCAACTTGAAAAACTTGACATTGGCGTCTCGCCATTAATAATTTTAAAGACATTTACTTGACATTGGCAAAATTGCAGCGATACGCTGCAATTGCTATCAACAAGAAGAAATTCATCAAGGGTTCAATAAAAAAACATTTTTGAATAATTACTTTTACAAAATTTCATAAACCAGACATAATATTAAAACTGAACTCCACGACACAGGGTATCCTAGTGCGGGGTTAAGAGATTGAATTTGGTTGTTAAAGTCTTTGCGTTACTGTATGCATAAGAAACCTTAATGTATATGTATATTTGAAAACAATTAAATAATAAATTATTATTAATTATTAATTAGTATTAAAATATTTGATGATACCGTTCATTATTACATGTATATACAATATTAAATATAAACAGTTTATAGTTTCTCTTGAACGTAACTACCAAAATATTTCAGAAAATTGCAGAATGGTTCAAGTTTTCTGGAAAATTGTACGGCATTTTTTCACTAACATTTCTATGACATCTGAGGTACTAGGCGCTCATGGACACGAAGAGGTAGAGAAATTCCTTTGAGCTGTACATTGAGTTACGAAAACTTGGAGTAGGTACCTATTAGGAAAATTAAGTTGTAGGTTATAACTTGAAACAATAGTAGAAAAGTGCTATCTTCAAAATAAAGAGCTATCGTAATTATATATATTTTTTTTTTAATATTAACCCTTCGCCACTGTTACTTACTATATTGTGGTTACGTTAATAATGTCTTAGTTGGACGCTTTTCCATTTAGGTGTTTTGTTGTTGTATTGTATATGTAATGTTACTAATTAAACTTTTCTTGTCGAAGTACATACTTATTGGTTAATTTAAAGCAATTAATACGTATGATATTCCATTAACTACCCTGTTATAATACTTATACTGATAAAATAGATGCAAAACCATAGTTACTTTATTTAAAAAAAAATTTGAATGTAATTAAGTAATGAATCATTTGCGTCGGTACTATTAAATAAGACATTTTTGTTCAATAACTTACGTCTGTTTCATCAAGTTAATCGTAGTTACATTCATGTAACTGCTTGAATATTTTTTGCCCGGGCAAATGTAAATTTGGTTAACAATAGAAGTTGTTTATCACTAAAATATTTAAAAACATGTTTTTATATTGGAATACAGATTTCAATAACATTGATTGTTAAAAAGGGTGTATAATCGCCACAAGATAAGGTTAATATTGTATGTTTTTTAAATATGTTATGAAAGATTTCATTGATCATTTTTACTTTTCCTAATCTAAACCGGTACCAGTCGACATTATAGGGTTAGATTACGACATGGTCGAGAATATGCAAATATACCATATCCGAATATAAATCGTGTTCTTAGTTCTTGGGGCATTTAGGGGTGACGTGAAATGACGATAGAAAAATCAATACAACTGAGGCCCGCTGATCACTACGCCCGCCATACGCATTCGCGCATGCGCTTATGACATTTGTCAGTTTTCACTTCGAATCCCGTTATCTCCTTAATTCCTTGAGATCCTGGTACCGCCGCCCACAGATCTGAAATTTTCCTGCCTTCCTTCAGGTTTTCCGGATGTGAAAAGCCACTGAAAAACCATTTTCACCGTGTGTAGGGCGGTATAATACTGTGTCGTTCTGAATTTATGAATAAAACTCGACTGAACTTTTTGCCGCTAATATTGTAGATTTTGAGGTTATGTTACTGCGCATATTTCTTGCGCAGATAACTTATTCTTTTTTTAATAAAGTATTTCTCTATTTAGAAATGATTTACGCCACTGGAATATAAAATTACTGTGGCAAGAAATTCTGGATATGATAGAGAAATGCAGAAATATACCAATAATCTCGTATAGTCAGCATCAGAGTGATTTTGATGAACAAAGTACTCAGAATGATTTTAATGCTTTGGTTTTCCACTCTTACTGTTGACATAAAACAGTTTGAGTTGCTCTTAATACCTTGGTAGTAAGATCATTTTGAAACTTTGTAGTCCAGACCGTTGTGACGTTTATTGTACCTGTCAATTAATTGTTAACTTACTTGCTCATATAAATATTTCTTCTGTAATTATTTTGTACTGGAAAGATATAAAAGGAGGTTATGAATGATCAACCTCATTTCTATTGCTAGTATACTTCTACTTAAAAAAAGTAGGAATAGTTTATGGGTAGAGGAGTGTGGTTGAAAGACGAGAAAAAAATAGAGAAATATCATAAGATACAATAAGATAAGATTTAATAATTTAATTTCTTGATATGATTGTAAAATTTTGATATTCCTAAATTAAATAATATGTTGAAAACTAAACATAACATAACATAAACTCACGCCTATATCCCCGAAGGGGTAGGCAGGGGTGCTAGCACCCACATTTCGCCAGTTTATGTTTAGGTCCCAATGTAATAGGTAATTTATTAAACTTGAATAAAATTAAGTTTAATAAATTAATAAGGTACGTGTAAGTAAACAAATAAGAGAGAAGGTAAAGTAAGATAATTATATAATAAGAATTATAATTATTATCAGTAGTTGTAGTCTAGATAGAAATACACTATTGGTGTGATGGAGCACACATGTTTTATTACTATGTCTAGTTGGTATTGAGGATCCTGCACACTCCTCATCGATGTCACTGTGATGAGGCAGCCAACAGCCTCGGGCATCACGGCCTATCATGCGGCAGGAGTGCAGGACGCATGTTACGTCATACACATTCAAATGACATTATCAGCCGGGATCTTGTCACGCTGGCATTCCAGCCATACTTCGATGAGTCGACGGTTCGTGACCAATGGTTGGCCATTTTTTTTTATACCACTTAGGTGGCAGACAAGCACACGGCCCACCTGATGGAAAGTGGTTACCGTGGCCTATGGACGTATGCAACACCAAGGGTGTTACACTCGCGCTGCCGACCATGAAGAAACCTTCTGATGCCCTTCTTGAAGAACCCCATTTTTTCGCACATTGGATTGGTATTGCCATCCAACGTGGCAATGCCACTAGCCTTTTGGGCACATTACCAGCAAGACTTGGAATCGATACCAAAGTACCAGTTCTGTACCAGTATTTACCAGTCAACGTCAATGGAGAGGATATTTTCAATGCTTGAAACTTTTGAATCCTATTTTATATTCTTATAAATATTAGTTTACATATATATTTATAATATAATGACGGCTTCCGTGGCGTAGCAGCAGAACGTTTGACTGCTACACAGGATGCACGGGTTCGATTCCCGCTCAGTGCAAATATTTTTATGCATGAATACGTAATGTTTGCATTGGCCTGAGAGTTTCTATGTATAATATGTATGTTTTTACCCGCATTCTAGATTCCATTATACAAGCTAGTTAAGCTATGCTTAGTATGCTTACCATGGGTCTAGATACCGTTGTGTAGAATGTTGTAGAATATAATAATATTATTGTAAATTGTCAAATTGATTGATTCTTATACGAAAAATATCGATAAAATTAAAAAGAAACAGTGAAATTTGGAAGATAATGAGCAGTAGAAAAATTCGTTCATGCAAGATTACATTTAACAATTAAAAGCCGAAATAACTTTAGAACTTATTTGTATTATCAAGATTCAACAATCGCTTTAGGATTATTATCTTCACTGATCGTATTCGCTTTGGATTTGGGATCCGCAGGCAAAAACGTAGCTGTTATCAATCCAGCTGAAACAAGACGTACATAATGTTGAATCAATCAATCATTGCTCAACTGATTACGTTGGCACCTATTATAAACGTACCCCTATTTTCTATTGAATACCTTTGACGCTTACTCAGGGTACATACATAATGTGAAAGAAGACGATTATGAGATAAAAGAGACAAAAGATAGAGACAGAAGCAAATAAGTAGCTGATATCTCTAACTAGGTATACTGGGACCTGATGTAGTTTTAAATTTCATTTTTTAAACGTGCCATTTTAAACTTTATTACAGGCTTATAAGTCTCAAAATCAATTTGAAAATAAATTACACTATCGAAGGTTTCAGTATAATAACGTATTCAGGATGCTGTTGGGGCTCTCTCGGACATGCAGTGTGTGCATGCAGGAATGTTCGCAGCCTGCACAGACGATTTCTATGCTATTATTAGAAAGCGTTCAGCCTCTGCCTTGGCACGACTCCACCGCAGTTCCAACAGTCTCCTGAGTGTGTGGGACTAGTGGGACTCCCTCTAGTTGCAGCACTGGATGACACTGTACAAGTGTCACAGATAGTGGAGTGTTGCTATTTATTTGAATTTATTACTACTAGTTATTAAATGAAATTGTTATTAACACTATGGATCGATGGTCTAAAAATTAATAAATTTTAATGTAACAACCAGTAGGTAAAATGTCTGCAAGGTTTTTAAACGTGATAAAAACAAATAACTTTGTACTTACAAATACCTAAGACGATGTAACCGACAAGCATTGGTGTACAGTAATTTGATAGAAGGCTGCCGATCACCTGAACGCTAATGAATCCAAACCCACGAGCTACCACAACAGACAAGCAAGACGCCATTCCCCTGTGGAAAAGAAAACTTGATAAAAAAACAATAACTAAAATCAAAATAAAATTATTTAAAAAGAATAAAACTTTTTTTTACAGATTCTGTCGCGATTTATTTGATGTTTTTTATTATTTAGAAATTACCATAGTTTCTTTCATGGTCACTCACATTAGTATCAAACTATATTATTATTACTATTAAAAGAACTCGAAAGAGGGTAAAACGAAAACTTGTTTAACCGTTTTGATTGATTTCCTGAGTCATCGAATTCTTAATAATACTACTTAATGTCTTAGCATTTTATCTAAACTAATAAACTAAGAAATTGCCTAACTAAACTGAAACTATGACCTTTCATTATTGTTAACTCCCAAAATAGGTCAAAATATAAACAATAGGAATAAAGCAAAATTTACAACTTTTTAGATTCTTTGAACTTTTTGACTCTTTATTAAATTTCCCATCACTATATACGTGTAAACGCATAGACTGAGATAAATGCGATGTTCTGTTGCACTCCATACATTTTCACAACGCGCCAGTGCGCTGTGACGTCAGCACGCGCCACGATTTTGTATGGAGTGTTTTCGGCCTGTTCGAGAAATTGCATTTTTAAAGTTAATTCTTTTTTTATTTTATACCACTTAGTTGGCAGACAAGCACACGGCCCACCTGATGGAAAGTGGTTACCGTGGCCTATAGACGTATGCTACACCAGGGGTGTCACACTCGCGCTGCCGACCATGAAGATCTTTATATCTTTAAAGCTATTTGTTATAAAGTTTTACAGTTATATTATTTTAAAATGTAAATTTTACGATAATAAAAAAATAGGACACAAACCTATTATTGAATTCTTAGCCGGAGGCTAATTCCAACCGTTTTCTCTATTACAATTTTGATAATTTTTAATTGTAGTAGCCTCATTCCGTAAATAACACAAAATAAATCGCGATTAAATCCTTTAAAAAAGAATTATATTGTTTAAAAAATAAGTACAAATTTATAGAACCTTAAATGTGTAGGGTTCAGATCCACCAAGTAAGCATTGACGTTGCCCAAAATCAGTGCGATGTACAGAAACATGAAAAACAAAGCTATACTCAGGAGTGGGATCTTCACGAAAATGAGCAGAATGCCGCAGAACAGGGATATGGTGAAAATCATGAGCGTGGTCCTCTTCTTGCCGAGAGGACCTACGATATACGATAGTAGGATTATTACGGTCGTGGACACTGCAGAGTAAGTCATAATAGCGTAGAGAGTGAACGGTTTGATAATCTTATCACAGTCTTGCGGGCTCTGGAAACAGAGAAAAGAAACAATTTATAATAAGGTAAAGAAATAAATAAATATTCTTTGACATTTCACACAAAGATATTTAGACCCAAAGTAAGTTTTATGTCCAAAAATATAAATTATGGGTAAATAGAAAAACCCAGACTAATTTTTATATACAACTTAGGTGGCAGACAAGCACACAGCCCACCTGAGTGAAAGTGGTTACCGTGACCTAAGAACGTGTTTAACACCAGGAGAGTCACACCCGTGCTGCCGACCCTGTAAGAACAGAGATTTTCTGTGCTGTCAGTGCAGAACACAAAATCAGGACAAGTCTTTGGTCTTCCCACTGACAGCACAAAAACTCTCCAGTGAGCTCTGGCTACCCTACTCACCGCCGGGAACACAACACGAGGTTATTATACCCGTGGTATTCTGTAGGGTGGAGGTACTATAACCCCTGACGTGGACAGTGAGCTGCACAAGGTATGATAAAAATTAAAATTACCGTTTTATGAAAATTGGGGCTTTGACTAGCCATTTCACAAAATGTATGACCTGAGCTGTTCCTGCTCGCGAAGAAAGCATTGGTCATTGTTGGCACCCACATTGTGTAACCGGTAGAACTGTAATGAAACGTATATGAAATAACATTATCCATGAAATTTTAATTTAATATGCGACCACAGCAAATACAAAGAGGAGGTGTAGCTGTTCACTGTGATGCAGTGTTACCGTGACGTCATCAATGTAGGCGTCGCTTTAGTCAGCATGCTTCGTCCTGTGTACAGGTTTCTTAAAAGTAATGTCTCCAAATATTATTCTATTCGATGCTACATGGCGTGTCATCTGAATATGTTCCTGTTATATTTAGCGATGTTCTTGTTATTTTGAAGCCTCATATAACCAATTTGAAACCGTATTTCTTTATTTTTAAAATAATGTATGGGAATTTACCGGATTTGTTGACATTTACGATCACTGCCCCGGTCCCTTAAGTAGTAGCGTGATGATATATAGTCTAAAACCTTCGTTGATAAACGGACTATTCAATAAATAAAGAATTTTTCAATTCGTACTAGTAGTTCCAGAGTTTATCGCGTTCAAATAAACAATGAAACTCTTCAGCTTTATAAGTTTCCGGAATGAATATGAAAAAATACTATTAAAGGTACAAAATTAATTTATTGTTTTTCAAAATAATCTCCCTTGGCGTCTATGCACTTTTTCATTCGATCAAACCAGTTTTGAAAACTTTTGTGCCACTCCTCTGTGGTGACCTCTGAAACGTGTTTTTCATACTCCTCGACAGCCTCTTCTGGTGATGAAAATCGTTGGCCGCGTAATTGGTTCTTAATTTTTGGGAACAGATAAAAGTCACAAGGTGCCAGGTCGGGACTGTATGCAGGATGACTCATGAGTTCTACATTTTTCGCCTTCAAAAAGTCGTTTGTCTGTCTGGCCGTGTGAGAACTAGCATTGTCGTGGTGCAGGATGATACGGCGTTTACGGTTATTTTTACGGAGTTCGTCAATAACTTCCGGCAAACAAATGGCCGTGTACCAGTCACTATTCACAGTACGGCGATTTTCTAAAGCAACAGTAGCCACGTGTCCAGTTTTATTAAAAAAAGAAGCAATCATCCGCTTAGATGCACTTTTCACGCGTGCCACTTTGGTTGGTTTCGGCTCATCTTGAAAGACCCATACGCTCGATTGCTGCTTTGTTTTGGGATCGTAGCAATAAATCCATGTTTCGTCACCTGTTACTATGTCCCACACCAAATTTGACGCACCTTCGTTGAATCTGGTAAGCATGGCACTGCACCAAGTGACGCGGTCCGTTTTTTGATCCTCGGTCAAGTTATGTGGGATCCACCGCGAGCACAGCTTTCTCACACCCAAATGTTTTTGTAGAATTGATTGTATTTGACTCATGCCTATTTCTAAGGATGCGCGAATTTCATGGTAGGTCACACGTTCAATCATACGGCGCACAGCATCGATGTTTTTGTTGGTCACAGCGGTGGACGGCCGACCATCGCGAGATTCGTCACTGAGATTGATACGACCACGCTTGAATTCTGCAAACCAGCTATAAACAGTCGCCTTGCATGGAGCTTCATCGCCAAAAGCTGTTTCAAGCCGAAGGATGCTCTGTTGAGCCGTCAAATTACACTTAAAATCGTAGAAAATCATACTACGAAAATTTTCCCGAGTTAAATCCATGTTGATGCAGACACACAATTTTTTAAATGGCGCCACAAGGTAAAAACAAAAGACAGTCAGATGAAACAAACTGTATTCTACAGCCAAAGAGTTCTATTTTCAAATGTTGAAATAAATTTTTAAATATTGTTTATGTAAGTGGCCAGTTCCGGAAACTTTTAGTGTAACCTATGTATTAGTATAGATATCTTGTGTACAATAGTTGCACTATGTGGTACCATTGAAATAAAAAAGTGAGTAACCCCTTTTCATCTCATACGCATAAAGTGCCAGTCATTATTTCTTAGGTAAAATTACAACACCTCCTCTTTGCATCTACTCTAGAACTGAACAAAAAATAATAATCAGCAATATTTGATGGCTCTCACAATAGATCCTTACATCATATAAGCACACAGCAGTAGATAGTAAATTATCAAAGAATTCTTCAAGAGCGGCGGCTTAAAAAGAGGAGCTGTCTGATTCCACATCCTCATGAGAAATGATGTTTCGGAGTTCGTAGGCACTTTTGTCTCATCGAGAAATATGTTGGTGACCTAAAAAATAAAAATGGTATTAAAATAATAAATAAATGTTGTCTTATTCTTCATCTTAGCGTTAATATTTGAACTGAGCGGGGATCGAACCCACGACTCATACGTGGCAGCTGTGTTCACAGAGACCGTCAAATGTTAAATGTTAATTAATAAGGTTGATCGCGGAAATTGGCCGCCGTATCCACAACCAAGGCGGTGACTGACTCGTTCCTGGGGCAAAGGATGCCCATTGCGATTCAGCGAGGCAACGCGGCCAGCATCAAGGGCACCTTTGCGCCGGGAACGATGCGGAGTGGGTTGTTCTACACGACATAATCACGAATCTATTTTGTGTATTTTTATTTTAATATTGATATTTTGTACTTAATTAATCTAGGCAGAGCTTGTGATATGGATTCTAGAATACGGATAAACATTCTTAGATTTTTTTAGGGTTCCGTACCCAAAGGATAAAAATCTATTACTCATACTTCACCGCCCGTCTGTCTGTCACCAGGTTTATCACATGAACCGTTTTTTTCTTTATCTCTTATTTTTTTCTTTATCCACCTTAGGTGGCAGACAATTATGGAAAGTGGTTGCCGCGACCTATGAACGTGTGCAACAACTGGGGAGTCACACCCATGCTACTGAGAACAGAGAATGTCTGTGCTGTCAGTGCAGAAGACAATCACGGGAAGCCTTTGGTCTTTCTACTGACAGTACAAAGCAATAGCTATTTCTGTAAACATTTTTTTCTATAAAACAGTATGGTTCCGTTTTTGACATTTGGTAGATTGAGATTTAATACAGACTGAATTTTGAGCAGATTTTTATCGATTTTAGCCTTCCGGAATCATATTCTAAATGTACTTACAACGTAAGAATCTTTATTAAAACCGGTGTTAGCACGAAATATTTTTCGCAATACTGCAAGCACTTCTTCGTGTTTCTCCTTACTGAGGAGGAATTTAGGGCTCTCTTCGAGGAACAGCAGCGCTAGGGCTCCAACGGCTCCAGGAAGGCATATGATTAGGAGCACCAGCCTCCAGGGCCGGTAGATCATGTTCATCCAGGATATTGTCCAATGGATGTTGTATTTGAAGATTGGTATAGCAAAAACTGGAAATGAAATTTATTTGGCTATATTTTGGTGAACTCCGTTTCATGATAAAATAGAATGGTAATTAAATTTTGAAGCATACATACATACATAAAATCACACCTTTATCCCGGAGGGTTAGGCAGAGGTGAATTAACAACCAGATATTTTCACCAAACAGTGAATTCGGTCCCATGTTATCGGGGTGAGCCTATTACCGTGAGCATTGAGTAAGCTAATGTTTTCTATAAATTTAAATCAGAAAAAGTAATTATCATTTTCTAAGGAAATACTTTGACCCCAGGGGAATTCTCTTATAGATACCTAAATCCATAATATGACGATACTAGAGTCATCGACAACTAACGGAAATAATAAATGATGTCATAATCATTATTAAATATATTTTTTAGAGTACTTCACAACCATCAAAGTTAAAAACATCTTGATAGGATAATCTTTGGGATTCTAATCAGCACCACCTGTAAGCTCGATATACCTTTCAAAAGATTGACTGATGTTATGATGAGGAAATGTTGCGAAGTCAAACGGCAGACGGACCAGTCTGCATCGCACAAGTCAAAGGAGCAAGCAAGGTGTAAGTAGATCCCAGGCTCTAAAAACCTTAGATGTAAACAGGTAACAACATTGAGATAAAGATGACTTACTACAGATGAGACATATCACGAACATAGTAGCGCTAGACATCACGAACATGAAACGGCAGCGGTGCTTACTGGGCACGCTTTCCGCCATGAGCACGAAAGCCGCGGCGTTCGCTGTTGAGGTACTAGAAAAAAAAAACTACGATGAAATATTCAAAACTTCGGGAATGTTTTATTATTTTATTTAATTCTTTGTTGCACACACACAGTACAGAGATCATAAATAAAAAACATTCCAAAGAAAATGTATGAAGGCGAGCTTAACTCAAAATGAGTTCTCTCCCAGCAAACCTTTGAGTACCAGAGAAGCATATAGTAATGAAGGGGGATGTGAAGTGTACATTACAAAAAAAAAATCAGAAAGATGATACATTTAGCCATGTAGCCGAATAGGGTAAGTTGAACGTCACGTACCCTCTTTGGACTCGATTGATTCAAACTTCGATCTGCAACTGTGGATGTTTCATGATAGATCTGCAGTTTATGTGACAAGTTAAGCTTTAATACAGTACGGTTGCACAGGGTGTTACGTTAGTCTTTGAGGCCTAAATCAACATCATATACTAGTTATTGTACCTGTTAATCAATGAATGAAGCTTTGGCACAGGCTTTCCTTTCTTGGTTAGTTCGCTAAAAATAACATTAACTATAGAAGGTGCAAAAATAAGTCGGGCCGCGAAGGAAAACTATCTTAAATCCTTAAGTTGACATTCCTTTATTATTAAAAAGGAAATAATTGCATTCAAAGATTTTCAAAAAATCGCTCTTCTCACCCGGTACTCGAACCAATTAAAATCCAAAAAATAACATTCTGTACTTTTTTGGCATCAATCCATAGTGTAAAATTCTTCACTGCTATCGATACAAGCCATTGTATCGATAGCAGTGAAGAATGCCACGGGTGCTTGGATTCTTGTTAAATAGGGTTAAAATTGGTTGAAATGAAATGGGTTTAAAATGAATGTAAGGGGTCCACCAAGACCCCCATAGTTAGGCTGATGTCATCTGCATACCAGCTGATTACCGAAAAGGAGTCTCTCGTGGAGACGGCTGTAGCTCTCATAAAAGATGCGGCTATTCAATCAATCTAAATATGAAGAATAATACGGCAAACAACGCAAAGAAAAAAGGCACCGAACCGCTTGTTCGATGACTTTTTCCTTTGCCGCACCATCAAGACATGAAATTCCTTACCAGCTCACGTGTTTGGAGTTTGGACTGCAGGAATAAGGAAACGGTCCTTTAAGCGGGGCGCGTAGAAAGTGCAAAAAGCATCTGATGAGGTCGCCAAGCTGAGTGCCACTATCATAACATTATTGTTGCTGTATGTAATGGTGACCTTCTTTCCTGGCCCTCAATACAAAACCATAATATATATAGTCACATCACAGATACTGTAAAAAACGGCATTAAATTTTAGTCTTTATTTATATATCCGTAAAATCGAAAATTAAAAGAGTTTCATTGCACTTCTTCATTCACTCTGCAAAAGCACTTTTAGTTTTGGACTTTAATTGCATTGCTTTAATTTAAAATCTGATATTGAATGGATTTTTAGCAGTGTCCATGATATAACAGTGGTTTTGCTTTAGCAGTATCGAGGTCCTGAGAATTTGCCTTCAGCTTACCATCATGAAGGAGGTAGGATCGGCGGTATTTCCGCTCAATTGAGCAGTCTGGGGACTGGGTCGACTGGGGAAGTACCACCGCCCTACAGAATACCGCGACCATAAGAACTTCGTGTTGTGTTCTCAGCGGTG
Source organism: Eilema griseolum (assembly GCA_963662185.1). Taxonomy (NCBI): domain Eukaryota; kingdom Metazoa; phylum Arthropoda; class Insecta; order Lepidoptera; family Erebidae; genus Eilema; species Eilema griseolum. Next base: position 23,224,993 of record OY759242.1, on the reverse strand, counting down.
AGTAGGGTAAATTCGTGCTGTCAGTGGGAAGACTAAAGGCTTGTCCTGCTTTGTTTTCTACACTGACGGCACAGAAACTCTGTGCTTACAGGGTCGGCAGCGCGAGTGTGGCTCTTCTGGTGTTACACATGTCCATAGTCCACGGTAACCACTTTGCATCAGGTGAGCCGTGTGCATGTTTGCCACCTAAGTGGTATAAAAATAAAGGCGAAGTGAAGTCAAATTAACGTGCCTTACATAAAAATAGCGAACCTCAGGTTCCAAGGTTACGATGATGAGGTTTAATATAAGAACTTGTCTGACATTTATCACTTACAACATGACAGAGAAAAACTTGACAGTAGCCAGCGTCGAGTAGTTAGGTGCTATGCTAGCGACCATGCCCAGTACGATCCCGACCGGCATTCCTATGAGCAGAGTCTTCCGACGTCCTATCGAATCGGCCGCCAGGCCCCACCCGTAGGACGATATAATTACACCTGGTGAATAGAATAGGTGGTTTTAATATTGGCAATTAATCAATGGAGAGTTTTTGTGCTGTCAGTGAGAAGACCAAAGGCTTGTCCTGATTTTGTGTTCTGCATTGGGGGTACATAAAATCTCTGTTCTTACAGGGTCGGCAGCACGGATGTGATCCACTGGTGTTACACACGTTCATTGGCCACGGTAACCACTTTCCGTCAGGTGGGCCGTGTGCTTGTCTGCCACCTAAGTTGTATAAAAAAAGTCTATCGCAGTTCACTCCTGATCATAGGCAACCCCCAGTTCCCTGCTGTTCATAGGCCTCTCCCAAATATTAGGTGAGCCAATTCTCTAAAATTCAGTTGCAATGATTTCAAAAATTGACATCATTGCTTATGCTAACCGTACCACATCGATATGTCTAGCACATGGGTTTGCAGTAATCAGCTGATTTTTGGAAGTCAATGACCGGTGGGCGTTTCGTAGGCAAGTCTCATGAGCCTACGTACATATTTTTTATATTTATTTATTTAAACTTTTTGCACAGATACACAAAGATTGTACAAAGGCGGACTTAATGCCACAGGCATTTTCTACCAGTCAACCTTAGGGTGATGCAGAGATATTTATATCGAAAGTATATACACACATCAACAAAGTCTAGGGAACAAGGACATTTCTAGTTTTTATTTAAAAACCCTTTCTTGTAATAGTGAGTGTTTTATATCAATAGAAGGGTATTTTTATACCGTTTTTAATTTTAATTTGAATAAAAACATTTTCATACCAAATTTTTTTTTTTTTAAGAAAGAATTGATTAGTGCCAATATTGAGTATTACAACCTTCTATGATTAGGCACAAAAATAACGAGGTAGTAAGAAATACAGTAATTAACTGTACTTTAAACGTTTTTAATAATCTGTAGGACCTCCTAAAGCATTAGCAACAGCTCGACAACGGCGTGGCATACTTAGTATAAGATTGTCAATCATCGTCTGTGGAATATGGCTCCATACACTGCGAAGGTGTAAAAAAAGTTGTTCTTCAGTGTTCAGATTTTCCAAAGAATCACTGAAAGCTCTTCTCCCAAGCAAATCCCAGGCATGCTCTATGGGATTGAGGTCGGCAGACTGAGCAGGCCATTCCAACGTCGTCATATTGTGCTCGCTTAACGCATTGACCACTACCCTCGCGGTGTGTGACCGTGCATTATCTTGCATGAACATAAAATCTTGACCGAACTGCTATCGATGAGGGATTACCATGGGGTGTATAACCTCCTGAATGTATTGGTTTGCATTCAAATTGCCCCGTATCCAAACGAGGTCGGTCCTTCCATCAAGGCGAATTCCAGCCCATACCATGATTGTTCCACCTTGGTAAGGGTGAACTTCTTGCAGATTCTGGAGACGACTCCGACGTCCAGGAACTCGCCATATACGCACTCTTCTCGAATCAGGATGAAAACCGAAGCAAGATTCGTCGGAAAACAGAACCCGTGCCCATTGATGGTCGGTCCACTGTAAATGTGCGTTAGCCCACAATAAGCGACGACCTCGATTTCCACGTCGAAGAGCTGGAACCCTAAGCGGTCTGCGAGCATAAAGATTGGCTTCGTGTAGTCTTCTTCTGACAGTTTGATCGCTAATAACCACTTGATGCTGAGACTGGAGGCCTGCGACCAACTGACGAGCAGTAATCGTGGGTTGCCGCCTTGCGGAATTTTGCAAGAAACGATCTTGTCGCGGGGTAGTAACCCTATTTCATCCCCTGTGACGTTCGGCAACATCCCCTGTAGACCTGTAGCGTGCCCATAATCTGCAAATTACGCTTGGTTGGGTGTTGACAGCATCCGCTACGTCGCGTTGAGTTCGTCCAGTTTGCAGCATACCAACAGCCCTTAACATCTCTTCGCGACTTAAATGACGACGTGACATGATGACTACAGTCACAAAAATGCACAAACCATACATAAAAGACGTATTATTGATAATAAACGTTATTTACAATCAAAAAAAATAATTTTTATTTTGCCTCAGAGAAACTGCACAATCAAACACTTTTAAAAGTTTTCCCTCCATATTCGAAAATCATTACTTATTTAAATTTATTTTTAAATTTCGAACAACTCTGTAATCTACTTTATTCTATTTTTATTTATTTGCTGCCAGTTATTTGCAAAACAAGATTTACACGAAAAAAAATAATTGGGGTCATCTTGTTCCCTAGACTTTGTTGAGGTGTTTATTTATATCAAAGAGATATTTATATATTTTAGTGTTTACAGCCATGGGGCTGTAATTCGAAATTCAAAAGCTTAAAATTGGTGGGAGTATTATAGCCTGACAAATTCGTTGGTGACACTCCCATGGTCCGCGCGGGTGGTGGGGGACGTAATTATCGATGACCGTTACACACGGTACTAATTACGTTACGAATATGTCTAAAGATATCCCTGTGAAATATCTTACATTAACAAACTTAATGGTGGTGTAGACTCCCACCAATTTTTGCAAGCTTACCATTTTATTTCTTCAATTTTGTCTGGATTAGAGACCTTACATTTCGAATTACAGCCCCATGGTAGAGTTAGCATACAAACATGAGCGTTATATTAAATAAAAAATGAAAAATTAACGTCTCATTTGTTTATTTTTCGGGCACACTTACCGATACTGATCTACCCCCAAAGTTGCGAGTTAATTTTGTTACACCTTATATCGAATAGTGGAACTAGACTTATAAATGAGGGCTTTGGATGAAATCAGGACATAACGCTTAGATGACAATTATTATTTTAAATTAAATTAAATTAAAATTCATTTATTTCCATAACACACCCTTACCACAAATCCATATACAGTGGCCCCACACTAGGCAAGCCTGTCCTGTGGGTACCTAATAAGATTTACATATAGTTTTTTTTTTTTTACAACACTGTACCTATCCAATGGCTGATCACAAAAATTACAAAACAAAATTAAGATGATATTTAGAAGAGTGCCTAACTAAACATGCAAAGAAATTTAATATTGCATTGTGAAGTTTACACTGTAAAGGTAAGATGCCGAGGCCGACCGCAGACAGCAGCAGCAGACGAGGAGCGTAGTTATACACACATAACTTCGAAAAATATCGAGAAGTCATTGGTGTGCGCCATGGTAAAACCTGGGATCGAACCTGAGACCTCGACTCAGCAGTCCATTACCTATACCACTAGGTTATCGCGGTTTAACTTGAATATTATAAGTTTTATATATATTTTATAAGTATTTTTACTATTTAAATTAAGTTATTTATTAGTTCAATTGTGTATATAAATGTATTAAAGAAGAATAATTGAATATGGTAATTTTGTTTATTGTTTTAATTAACGTTTTCATTCAGAAAAATAACGAGCTGCTGTAAATTTGGCGACTTCACGTTGTCGATCATCATCGCCTTGAGCTCGACTTATCCAAATTTACAGCATGAGAAATTGAAATCTTACTTAATTCAGCTGTCGAGTTCGTTCGAAATGTTCTTACACCATGTCCCTGCTAATCCGGTCAATATAAACCAAATTACATTAGTGAGGGACCAATAATTCGCACCCAGCTGAAAGTAGATAGGATTCTTCAAAACACATCATAAATGATATATATACAGTATACAAGTCGGGAGGAAAGGAGCAAGTAACAAATTACAGGCCCATTTCTTTACTCCCTGCAATGTCAAAAATACTTGAGAAAATTGTAAATAAGAGGTTGATGAAATATTTGGAAGATAATTCACTTTTGTCAAATACGCAGTTTGGTTTTAGAGCTAACAGGTCGACGGCCGATACTGTACATAATTTGACTGACTTCATAGCACAAGAACTTGATAAGGGAAATCGCACAGTGGGAATCTTCCTGGACCTAGCCAAAGCTTATGACACGGTTTCTATTCCTAAGTTGTTGAACAAGATGGAAAATATAGGGGTAAGGGGCGTACAACTAGCACTTTTCGAAAGCTATTTGAAAGAGCGTACGCAATGTGTAAAGATCGGCAATGTTCTCAGTGACGACCTAGAAAATACCAACTTTGGTATCCCACAAGGAAGTATCCTGGGAAGTACACTGTTCTTAATTTACATAAATGAACTTTGTAATCTAAAACTTGAGCATGGCACGATCATATCATATGCGGACGACACTGCCCTCCTTTTTTCTGCTGAGTCAGAAAACGAAGCGTACGGGCATGCCCAGCGCGGTTTCAATATTATTAATAAATGGCTTCAATATAACCTACTAACATTAAATGCAGAAAAAACCAAATATGTTGCTTTCTCGATGCGCAAAAGACAGACTGCTCACCGGACAGACCCGTTACTTTATGTTCACCATTGTAAAGACCCTAATGACTCAGGCAACAAGTGTACCTGCCCGGATATAGCTAGAACAGACATAATAAAATACCTGGGTATTATAATAGACGAAACCCTGTCTTTTGCTCAACATAGCGAAGCACTAATTAAAAGACTACGCAAACTAATATTTGTATTTAAGAAAATTAGGCACATTGCTGATTTAAAACTAATTAAACAGGTATACTATGCCCTTTGTCAATCAATATTAACATACTGCATAACGTCATGGGGAGGAGGGGGTAAATCCTTGTTACTGCCCATCGAGAGAGCACAGAGAGCGATCCTAAAGGTAGCAACTTCCCGTCCTTTCTTATATCCCACTGACCTCCTATACAAATCTTGTGAAGTACTAACAGTCCGCCAGCTATTTATAATGAGCACAGTACTAAAGCAGCACGCAGCACTCCCATTCAGCACTGATATTGTAAATAAAAGACGGAAAGGTATTATTTGTACCCAGCGAATTGCGATAAAGCACGAATATACAGCCAAATTCTATATGTTTCTGGGACCACTGTTGTATAATAGAGTGAATGCTATAGCAGACATATATCCTCTGAACTTCAACCAGTGTAAGAATGTCCTAAAGAATTTCCTACAAAAATTGACACACGATGAAACAGAGAAGTTGATAACGGTAGTGAAATGAATATTTGCTAAGTAGTTTAGTAACTAAGATATATAATTTTAGATTTAATTACCAATTCACTTTGTAAGTAACTTTTAGACATATGAATTAAGTATTTGTTTATTTTAAATGTAAAAATTGCACTACAAGCCTGAAAAACAGGATTACCTAGTTCAGGCACAATCTATTTGGCACAGCTTAATAACTATAGTGTAAGATTGATTTGACAAATGTTGTAAAGTTTATGTATAAAGTATGCATTAAGTATAAAAGATAGCAATAGATTATGAAACTATGTAACATATACTTTGGAATTAATGAAATAAATTATTATTATTATTATTATTATTATTATAAAAAGTCCTTTTCGAGCCCGACTCCTGGATCTTTTTTTAATTAGCGGTCAAATGTCATAAATATAAATATAACATAAGATAACATAAACTCACGCCTATATCCCCGAAGGTGTAAGCAGAGGTGCTAGCAACCACATTTCGCCAGTTTATGTTTATGTCCCAATGTAATAGGTGGCGAGCCTATTGCCATTAACCGGGCACTTATAAACCTGCGATAAATACACACATAACTTCGAAAAGCATCGAAAAGTTATTGGTGTGAGCCATGGTAAAACCTGGGATCGAACCCGAGACCTTATTTCAGTAGTCCATTACCCACACCACTAGGCTACCGCGGTTTTTATATAAATATAGGTTTAAAATTAAAACCCGACTACTGAAAAATCACGCTCTAAAAACCATTAAACAAGAAAATATCAAAGTCGTAGTCGTATGCCATTTTTGCCTAGAATGTATTATTTGTTAGACTAAGTTTTGATTTGAAGATTGATTTTGCAGTGGTCGGGTTTTAGTTATAAACTTATTTTTTTAATATATTTGGTTGCGCCGATGTAGAAGCTGTATTTCTTGACGCGGAAACACACTCCTTCTATACCCATCTCCCCTCCCGCACTACCTATAGTATAGTACTAGATATAGTTTCCGTCCGCCATTTGTGATATATAGACACTCACTCCCTCTTTGAACTAGCCAGCGTAAAGGCGGACCGCGTGCGCGTCTCTCAGAAATGAATAATATTTGTTGCATTTTTACCGCTTCATAGACCTTTACCGATCGGATTGTGCCTCTCGTGTGTCCCTCAAGTGATTTAGTGATGCTGGCGGCAACTCCTGAGCAAGGAAGAGAAGATCCGTGTACCGGCTGCGATGAAAACACGTGGTGTCGTGAAGGTTAGTGCATCCTCTCCTAATTTCTCGGGTTGCATTCATTGCCTGGATCACGTCCGCGGCAACCCGATCACCTGTCTTTTTGTGTGTAAAGCGTCAATGGAACAGTTAGCTACTTCCCCGCAATACAGTCCACTAGCGCACGTGGCCAATCGCGCCACCATTCTATGGTCCTGATCGAACCGGATTCTTAGCCGTAGTTCGTATTTTGTTATTATTCTAATGGGAATAAGCGCACCGCACCTAAATGCCTGGTTATTTTAGTAGAAAACCCCGCATCTAGACATTTAGGATTAGATTTTGTTGTCCGTTCGCCGCTGGCTCGCATCGTACCTACCTAGTACATACATAGGTTAGGTATCGTATCAACACTTAGTCGTAGTTCGCAATTTTCGCACCGCGCCTAAATACCTAGTTATTTTAGTAGAAAACCCCGCATCTAGGCATTTAGGCTTAGATCTTAGGTATACTAGACACCCTAGTGCATAGGCACAGTGTAATACCTAACGCATTTGGCTTTGTTTTATTTTTTTCAATTAAGTTGTTCGCTCGCCAATAGCTCGCATCGTATTTACCTAATACCTACGTGGGTAGATACGTGGTTGTACCTACCTCGCCCGCATCTCATTCCAATTCATACGAAAGTATTTTAATTTGAATAGATATTACGCAATACTTAATCTCTGAAATAATAGTTGAACCTGGACAGCGGTCTGGCTCGCGTAGGTACGATCTGGCTGTTGCTAGGCGCGTTTTGTTCAAGCGTGCATTCACAGTTGTAAATACCTACCTACCTGCAGAGTATCGCTCGCGTCGCGTCGCTGCTCTGTACCGCTAAGATTAAGTCATTTCATATTTGTTGTTTACCGCACTTTAGTTTGAGATTTAATTGTAAACATGTCCCCAAAGGTTGATAAGACCGGTAAAGTTCAATTGAAACTTGTATACGCTAAAAAAGAAATGATTTACTCTCGCGTACAATCGATTTATGATAATGCACTTAAAACCTCTGATTTGGCCATTAGAGATTCGTTCTTGTGTTCTATAGAAAACTTAGATAGTCTACGCGCGGATTTCGAAACCTTAGTACATGACATCAACGTTTTAGAGTTGAATTTGGATCCCGATTACTCAGTGAGTTATCAAGCCTTGTCGTCGTTTGACGATTTGTATTGTCGTATCAAGCGCGTCGCTAGGAGTTTGGAGAAACCGTCTGACCGACCCAACCCCACTCGCGACCGACCTAAGTTGCCACCAATTCAAATACCCGAATTTGATGGTAACATTCGCAATTGGTGTCTATTTATAGATAGTTTTGAGAATACAATAGATAAGAACGATTCGTTGACAGATTTTTTTTTTTTACTGGTGGTAGAAACTTGGTGGCACAAATTTGTCTCAAGTTTCGACCGGGTAGGTACCACCGTGCACTATTGCGAAAAACCCTCCATAGCAATTCAATCTCGGTTGGATTGTGTTCAGGGGTCAGCATGTGCATAGCCGGGCAGAGGTGGTGGTTGTCGCAGCACTAGTGGGACCAGTGGGTCTTGGCGTAGTCTAGTGGGGATGGCGCGGGGCGATGCGCCGAACAGGGAGACCTGTAGAAACGGTGGTGCCGCTGGCCGCCCGCGGTATAGTACAGGGGCCCAACTGGGGTTAACCACCTTGGGAGGCTGCCTCACCAGGCCGCGCATAATCCCGATATGGTTCGTCGTGCCGGTTGGTGACCGGATTTGGGAGCCCGGCGACCATACTCGGGGGGGTACGGGGGCCCTTCCGTTCGGCGCGTCGGCTCTCGCCATGCCTCACATTCATAGATAAAACCAATATCCCGCGCTTTGTCACACGGTGCTGCGGCGGCAATCACTTCTTTTTTTCACGCCTTCTCCCACCCAAACTCATGGCAGCGCAATTTATAGAAAAAGGCAACACAGCGGCTCGTCACACTCCCAAAAGCTTGCTATTTGAGGTGGAGTCCACTAACATCTGTGGGCTCCATGCAAACCTCAACGCCGTCCACCAACACCTAGAGACGGCGAAACCTGCCATGTTTTTTCTAACGGAGACGCAAATACACCGCCCTGACGACACGACCTACTTGCTCTACCCTGGCTATGTTCTTGAGGAAAGTTTTCGCGCAAAAGCCGGGGTGTGCGTGTTTGTTAGGGCGGATGTTTGCTGTCGCCGTTTGCGCTGCCTAGAGGACCCATCCTTCTCCGTCCTTTGGGTACACGTAGACCATGGCCCTACGAGTCAGATCTATGTGTGCCTCTACCGTTCCCATACAGGAGATGCTGAGACAACTCGACTCTTTGAATATCTGAGTCAGGCGGCAGATGATGCGCAGGAGCGATTTCCGAATGCCGAAATGGTATTTTTGGGGGATTTTAACGCCCACCACGAGATCTGGTTGGGCTCCTCCAAAACAGACCATGCGGGAAGAGCCGCCCACGCATTTGCTCTGGCGCACGGCCTGACCCAATTGGTGCACGAGGTCACTAGGATACCAAGAAGGTCGGGCCAAGCACCTTCTCTGCTAGACCTTCTGCTGACGAGTGATCCGGACCGATACAGTGTATCGGTGCGAGCCGCGTTAGGCAACTCTGACCACTGCCTGGTCTGTTCCACGGTGCCTATTATGGCGCCCCCACGACCCGTGCAGGGGAAGCGGCGTCTCTGGCACTACTCGTCAGCGGACTGGGATGGACTTCATGACTATTTTGCGTCCATCCCGTGGGTTGAGCGCTGCTTTGAAGGTAAGAACCCATCGGATTGTGCTACTGCTGTCGCCGGTGAGATCGGTCTGGGTATGGAATACTATATCTCATACACCGATGTCACCGGTGACCGCGGGGTGCGCCCTTGGTTCGGGCGCGAGTGCGCGGAAGCTGTTGAACAAAAACAGTCTGCGTACCGCGCTTGGGTAAGGGCGCGCGCCACGCGCCATCCCAATCTGGGCCACTTCAAGGCAGCGTACAACAGAGCCACAAAGGTCTGTAGAAGGGCCTATGTCAGAGCGGATGCCCTGCGCATAGCGCGGCTTGGTCAAGAGCTAGTGATGCATCCCACGGGAAGCCGTGGCTACTGGCGACTGGCTAAAGCCGTGCAAGCCAACTTCTGTCAGCCTTCGCTGCCTCCGCTGCGTAACCCTGATGGATCCCTGGCCCATGAGTCGCAAGAGAAGGCAAATCTGCTGGCTAATCTCTTTGCGGCCAACTCCCGAATCGATGATTGTGGTACGCAGCCACCAACACTACCCGACAGTGACCACGCGATGCCTGATATCCATATCAGGCAACGCGATGTCCGTGCAGTGCTGCAATCACTCGATGTCCGGAAAGCCAGTGGTCCGGATGGTATTCCAGCGGTAGTTTTGAAAAAATGTGCAGCGGAGTTGTCTCCAATGCTTACGCGCCTGTACCGGCTATCCTACAGTTCGGGTACAGTGCCTTTGCCTTGGAAAGAGGCGAATGTTCAGCCGATTCCCAAGAAGGGGGATCGCTCGGAGCCAGCCAACTATCGACCCATAGCCGTCACCTCAGTGCTGTGCAAAGTGTTTGAGCACATAATTAACAAACAGCTCATGCGGCACCTAGAGGATCACTCCTTAATTAATGACCGGCAATATGGCTTCAGACCGAAACGGTCAACGGGTGATCTTCTAGCATACGTTACCCATCTTTGGGGTGAGGCTATGGACAAGCACGGCGAGTCACTGGCAATTAGTCTTGACATCGCCAAAGCTTTCGATAGAGTCTGGCACAAATCGCTTCTTTCTAAGCTACCTGCCTTTGGTCTGCCTTCTAGGCTGTGCAACTGGGTTGCTAGCTTCCTGCAGGGGCGCCGTATTCGCGTCCTTTGTGACGGACGAGCTTCAGAGTTTCTGCAGGTTAATGCTGGCGTGCCCCAGGGGTCCGTCTTATCACCCACTCTCTTTCTTCTGCATATCAACGACATGCTGTCTACCGGCAATGTTCATTGTTATGCAGACGATAGCACTTTACATGGGAGTTATCATGGACATCCAGCGGCCAAGCAGTCAGATATCGCAGAGAAAAGGCAGCTTCTTGTCACTGAGCTTGACGGGGTCCTGAATCACATTTCTCAATGGGGCTCTGAGAACCTGGTTGAGTTCAATGCCAAGAAGACGCAGGCATGTGCGTTTACAGCAAAAGTATCTTCTTTCCTTCCCCTCCCCACTCTTCAGAGCACGCCACTGCCGCTGCAGGACAATCTCAATATCCTAGGTATGGATGTTCGCTGCAACCTGAATAACAAAAACTACATCGAAAGCATCATCAAAACAGCCTCACGAAAACTCGGAGTCCTGAACAGAGTGAGACGATTTTTCACGCCGGAGCAGCGGTGTCTTCTATACAAGACACAAATTCGCTCCTGTGTGGAGTACTGCTCGCATCTCTGGGATGGTTCAGCAAAGTACTTACTAGATGCTCTCGACAGGTTGCAGCGACGTGCGATCCGCATCATTGGGAATCCCGAGATCACGAACACCCTAGAACCTTTACAGCTGCGTAGAGATGTTGCGTCCATGGCTGTATTTTACCGTCTGTACCATGGGGAGTGTTCTGATGAGCTCTTCCAATTAGTCCCACCCTCCCCTTTCCTACACAGGACAACGCGTGCAGGTCTTAGATGTCATCCGCACACGGTGCAAAACATCCGATCAAGAACCAAGCGGTTCGGAGACTCTTTCTTCTGTCGCACCATTAAGGCCTGGAATTCATTACCAGCTCACGTGTTTCCTTCTTCCTACAGTCCCGGGTCCTTTAAGCGGGGCGTGAAAAAGCATATGATAAGGCCGTCAAGCTGAGTGTCACCATTGTCACACGGTATGTGTAAGTAATGGTGACCCTCTTTTCTGGGATTTTGCCTTCAGCTTACCATCAGGCAAGGCGAAGTCCAATTGACGTGTGCTATATAAAAAAAAAAAAAAAAAAAAAAAAAACTTAGAGAAATTTCTAGATACTTTCGCGTCAGCTGTTCGCGCCGTAAAGAACCTAAAGATCGATGACCTCTGCGACTTCGTATTTTTGTATAATATATGGGTTTAAAGAAATTAGATTCCGAAACCATTCGTTTGTTTGAGTCGGATCATCGCGGCAGTAAAATTCCTAAGTTCGAAGACTTAGAAAGTTTTGTTCGCGAGCATATAAAGGTATTGCAACGCTCTTCATCGAAACATGAAAGCGCGAAGAAGGTTGTTACTTCTGAACGCAAAATAGATGCCTCATCGAGGTCACTGAGGTCAACTCATACTTATGTTAGTACCGCACCAGCACATGTACAATCACCTGTTTGCTCTTTGTGTAGTACTCATCATTCGCAACTGTACAAGTGTCCTGGTTTTCTAAAATTGTCGCCTAGTGATCGTTATAAATTTGTTCGCGCTAATAATTTTTGTTTTAATTGTCTCGGTACTAAGCACCGCGTTGTTTTATGTAATAGTAGAAATAGTTGTCGCAAGTGTCAAGCGAGACACCACACTTTACTTCATTTTGAGAATAGTAATGCCGCATCCAATGTGAGCACAGTTGGCTCGTCGAGCGGTGACACACCGCAGCCCGCGCTCGCGCGCGCTCCGGCCCGCCCGGTGACCACGGATGACGTCACCTTGTGTTCGTTCTCCGCTAGTGCTGCACTCACTACTGTGTGTCTTGCGACCGCTCGCGTTGTTATTGTTGATGCATTAGGTAAGCCGCGCATTGTTCGAGCGCTGTTAGATGGCGCTTCGCAAAGTAATTTTATTACTCAAGATTGTTGTCGGCGTCTTGGTTTCAATGTTAATGGGCGTTCAACCCGCTCAGTGGTGAAGGGTTTTGGAGGCTTACAGTCAGCTGTTCGTGGCACCGTTAAAACAAGGTTTAGATCTCGTTTTAATAATAATATTTGGTTTGACATGGATTCGCTCGTTATAGATAAAATAAATGAACAGTTGCCTACCGTCCCGGTTGACACGTCTTTATTAACGAAATTTAAAGACTTGCCTTTAGCAGATGAGACTTACGCTGTTCCTGGAGTCGTCGATATATTGATCGGCGCTTCGATTCTCCCGCACCTCCAGTTATCACGTAAGGTTCAAGGGGGACCGACGTACCCCGCTCCGCACGCACTGGAAACAGTTCTTGGTTTTGTTATAATTGGTTCCGCACCCGCTTCTATAGATAGTTTTAGTCACTCGACTGCTTCGTTCTGTTGCACCGTCGAGCCGCCACTGGAGTCTACCATCCGCAAGTTTTCGCTCGGTGGCTCCCGTGTATCCGCTGAAAAACGCTTTCTTTGTTTGGAACGAAAGATGCAGGCGTCCCCAAAGTCGAAGTGGGCCTATGATGAGGTTGTTAACGAATATTTAGATAAAGGTTACATCTCACCTGCGCCTGCGGACACTGGCGGGACCCAGCCTTCGTACATTATCCCGCACCGCGGAGTTATTAGAGAAGATAAGCTTACTACTAAAACTCCGCGTAGTTTTGGATGGCAGTGCTAAGACTAGCACTTCCGTGTCGCTTAATGACATTTTGTATTGTGGTCGGAATCTTTAAGGTAATTTATTTGACATAATTGTAAATTTTCGCATTAATATTAGTAGAATTTTAGCTTTTAGGACTCAACAGTCGCTTTGTGTTGGGCCCACTCTTCGCCCCATCGTTGGGACACATTCGTCGCTAATAGAGTGGCAAAAATTCAATCTGAATTAGCGCCACATAATCTCTTTCACGTTGCTGGCACCGACAACCCAGCCGATTGTCTCTCTCGTGGATTGCTTCCTTCGCAAATTTTAGATCACCTGTTATAGTTTAGTGGACCGTCCTGGATTCATGCCGCGTTAGATAAGTGGCCAGTTAGTCAATTCAATCCCACTACGGTTTCCGAACCACCCGAGGAGAAGAAGCACTCGCTTGTTGTATCGGTCCCACGTGAAGAGACCCTTATTTTGTTGTTGGCTAATCGCGTCTCGTCTTGGTCGAGACTGTTGCGTTGTGTTGTTTGTATAGACCGATTTTGAGAATTTTATCTACGCGCGGTCATATAGTTGACCGGTGATTTAAGTACGCTAAAATATTTGCCCGGAATAGATGTTGATGACGATGGAATACTCCATCTAACCCAATTACTGTAGGTACGGTGGTAGTCCTTATGACTGGGAATGCACCTCCTTTACATTGGCCTCTAGGAGTAGTAGAGGAAGTTTTCCCTATTCCCGCGGGGTAACTCGTGTTGTACGGGTTAAAACTGCAACCGGATCGTATCTGCGCCCGGTTGTTCGCCTCTGCCCTCTGCCTAGCCAGCAGTAGGCACGAGTTCCAATCTAGGTTTATATTTTAGTTGTTATTTCCCAAACCTAGATTTAGATTAGACTTTAGATTTGTTTCGCATTTGTCGTTTCGAAGGTAACCCTTCAAGCCGGGGGGAATGGTTGCGCCGATGTAGAAGCTGTATTTCTTGACGCGGAAACACACTCCTTCTATACCCATCTCCCCTCCCGCACTACCTATAGTATAGTACTAGATATAGTTTCCGTCCGCCATTTGTGATATATAGACACTCACTCCCTCTTTGAACTAGCCAGCGTAAAGGCGGACCGCGTGCGCGTCTCTCAGAAATGAATAATATTTGTTGCATTTTTACCGCTTCATAGACCTTTACCGATCGGATTGTGCCTCTCGTGTGTCCCTCAAGTGATTTAGTGATGCTGGCGGCAGCTCCTGAGCAAGGAAGAGAAGATCCGTGTACCGGCTGCGATGAAAACACGTGGTGTCGTGAAGGTTAGTGCATCCTCTCCTAATTTCTCGGGTTGCATTCATTGCCTGGATCACGTCCGCGGCAACCCGATCACCTGTCTTTTTGTGTGTAAAGCGTCAATGGAACAGTTAGCTACTTCCCCGCAATACAGTCCACTAGCGCACGTGGCCAATCGCGCCACCAATATTACTTTGGGGTAAACAAAGACTATCGATTAAGATACAGAAAAAAGTTAATCGATTCACGCAGGATTCGAAACCACGATCTTTCCCTTACAATCTATTACATCTATTGTAAAACCATGTTTCTCGCGAATAAAGATTTAATGATTATGATTCATGATTACAGGGGGAATGCTCTGTCCACTAAACCACAGAACCTACGCCCGAAACCATCCAAACTCTTCTATACATAAATCCGTCTTACAGGGACGGTTACGGCATACTAAATGCTTTAAAATGTTATTCAAAAACAATGGCTATAATTTATACAATGTACTAATTCTGGTGATACCAAACAAGGCATATTTATCTCAAATTTATTTTTAAACACAGTACTTTACGGCCGCTAGAGGGCGCGACATTAGGTTCAGTGACGCATCATATAGCCTATAACCAGTGGACGAACAAGACACTTCTTACGTATACCTCATTAGTCAGGTATTGTGAGAAACGTCTTGTTCGTCGTTAAGAAGGAACAGATGAACTTACATACATACACGCAAAAATACACAAAAAGCCCGTCAAAATCATATTGACTTTGCCGTAGTTGGATAACAAAAAGGAGTATTCGCGGTTTTTAAGTTTTAACATAAAAATGTCTGAGACAAAGTTAAAGATTATTAATTATATATTAAAATCAGTCAAGTGCGAGTCGGACAATAGTTGCACACTAAGGGTTCCGTACGGATCGAAAAAGACTTTTCCTACCGACTTTCAGCTGGGTGCAAATTATTGTGGCCTCGGGTAGGTATATTGATCGGAGTATATAGTTTTAAAACCAGCACTTAATTTTTAAATTTTAAATCAATACATTTTTTTTTAATAATAATCCTTACTACGAAATATTATGTATTATTAAGGTATGTACCTTACCTAACAGCATTTCAACGTACCTACCAAAGGAACAGCAGACAGTATACCCTGTTGCGAGGTTGTTAGGGCCATGTCGCAGGCCACGGATGGCATCAGCACACTCAGGCCAAAAACGTCCATGTACATCGCCAAGATTAGCAGACAACAGGTGGTCAGCATGCTCATGTTGTATCTACCAAATCCTGAGGGTTTAAGAGGGGAATTCTGATTACAGTGTGGACAATACAATAGGTCACATTTGACATTTTTTCAAAATTCGGCATGGTAAACTTGTAAGGAAGGAACAAAATATTTCAATGTTTGAACTGCATAATTGCTTAACATTTTACAGTTCACGTCCCAATTGAGCAGCCCGACAGGGGAATACCCACAGAATACCGCGGCCATAACAACGTCGTGTTGTGTTCCCAGCGGCAAATAAGGTAGCCTGAGCTCACTGGAGAGTTTTTCTTACAGGGTCGGTCGGCAGCACAAGTGTGATTACTCTGGTGTTGCACACGCCTATAGGCCACGGTAATCACTTTAAATCCGTGGGCCATGTGTTTATTTATTTATTTATTTATTTATTTATTTATTTATTTAGGCATATCAACAGTGTATACACAAACATTGTCTTTTGAGTAAGATGGTAAGATGTTAATTAGGTATGTGCTACACCAATTATAGACATGCACAGCTTTGACTGATTGTCATACAATAATAATATAATAATTGAAATTTATACAGAAAATGTCTGAAAAGTGCTTAAAATCTACGTACAACATGTCAGCATAGTCATAGTCAATTAAAAATTGAATCAAAATTCATTCATTCATTCACAATAAAAAAAAAAAAATAGTTCCCAATTAAATATAAAATCAAATAATTAAATAATAAAAAATACAAAAATAATGTCAAGTCGAATTCAACCATAACATGAAGACAGATTCACAATATAAAATTATAATGACTCCAATGAATAATGTTTAGGCTGTTGAGTCAATTTATCCTTGAAACGCCTGGGATGGTCGTGGAAGATGTCGAGGTCTAGGTGTCTCCAGCTACTGTTAAAGTGTTAGTTTGCCACCTAAGTTTTGTAATGAAAAAATATCAACTTAATTAAATTAAAAAATTTAATCTATACTTTCCATTTCTTCCTTTCCATTTACTTACAATCTATACTACATTTTCCGGGTCCTTTAAGCAGGCTGTGAAAAAGCATATGATGAGGCCGCCAAGCTGAGTGTCACCATTGTTACATAGTATATGTATGTCCTGGGTCGACCTGGGTGCGAGGGATATGCCTGTCAACCTCACCTTCGGCAACCAAAACGACCCACAGGCGGCGTGCGTTTTAGTCGGTTCGAGTCCGACATAACCTCTCTCACCGGCTCCGGTGGGGAGGTATCCGTGGGGATTGTTCGCACGTAAAAAAAAAAAAAAAGAATATGTATGTAATGGTGACCCTCTTTTCTAAGATTTTACCTTCAGCCTACCATCAGGCGAATAATAATTTATAATATCTGATTATTTTTTATTTTTTTAATATTAATTAAAGTAAAGAACATACCTGTGAGATCTAGAGCAGTCTCAAAGTTGCATTTTTTTAAGTCATTCCTTTCTGATTTCTGCTCCATTTCATCGAAGTAAATTACGCGAAAAAATCAAACCTAAAAAAATAACGAGTTTAATGTAGTTTTATAGTAATTAGTTTGTAAACTTTGTAAAGTTTCCTAGAAAGTTAGATTTAGATCGGAAAAACTTAAACATCCAAAACTAGATTGGAAAAAGAGACCAGTTCCTTTCAGTTTAGGCGGAATTCTCTCACCTCCCCATTCCCTATACCTCCCCATTATATAGCCCCCATTCCCGTGGTCCCCGCACCCGTAAAGGGGGAGCTCGATAGAGATGGATTAAGCAAGGTATGAGAGATATGTCTCCGCCAATCTCACTTTCGGCAAAATATGACCCCACAGGCACCGTGCGTTTTAGTCGGTTCTAGTCCGACATAACCTCCCCATTCAATCAGAATCCATTTGATTTTAGACTATTAAGCAATGATCATAGGGTCCAAAATTAAATGCCTTTTTGTAGAGTGAGTGAAAAGGTGCTTTTTATTTAATTTTGGACTTTAAGCGTATAGAAATGAAGTCTAAAATTTAAATCGAGGGCCCGCACGTGTCTCGTTCGTCAATCTGTAGGTATAGCTGCTTGCTAGATGTTGCTAAACATTGTAGGAGGTAGGACATGACGGTATTTCCGTTTTAATTGAGCAGTCCGACTGGGAAGTACCTCTACCTTATAAAATACCACGGCTTTAATAACCTCGTGTTGTGTTCCCGGCGGTGAGTAGGGTAGCCAGAGCTCACTGTAGAGTTTTGTGCTGTCGGTGGAATGACCAAAGACTTCTAAACTTTCTATTCTTAAAGGGTCGGCAGCACGTGAGTGACTCTCTTGGTGTTGCACACGTTCATAGGCCACGGTAACCACTTTTCATGAGTCGGACCGTGTGCTTGTCTGCCACCCGAGTATAAAAAAATATCGAAATCGATAATACAGAATATCGTTGTCACTTGAATAAAATAAATCTGTAGTATTTAATCAATTTATTATCAACTAACGTTGTGATCACGTATATTATTGGAGAGTTATAATGAACAGAAGCCTAATAACGATCAAGTGGTATCAATAGAACATATTGACATCGGCCCAATAGCTGTCTTTCAGTTCGTGAACATTTCTTACAGACTTTGTACTCATCTTATGGAAAAATACGCAACTGCAACCAGTCGAAATTTAAGATCTTTTATGACGAGGTAATTGACCGGTCGAGCGAAGTGATTTGAGTCTTCGTTTCGATAAGGTGGCCGATTTTGCTTTTGTACGTATGTCTGTTTGTTTGTCAGTTACGGTGTGGAGGGCGCATTTTTTAACCGATTTTCATCAAACTTGGCACACATTTTCCTTCATTTGAAAAAATAGAAGAGAAAAGGGGAAGCTTGCTATCGCGTTATTTTTATACTGATCTTGATGATTTTTGGCAAAGCGTGCTCACGAGGTCTACTGTTCTAGACCTAAGCGTTCAGACATTAGGAACTGCTTTTGATTTATTGACCGATGGAGCGAAGCGTGCGAGTGCCTCATTTTTCACAAGATGGCCGATTTTAATTTTGTCCGTATAAGACAATAGATAGAAAATTCAGTTCCGTAATTATCTGTAAAGATCTCATATCTGCAAAATAGTTGCTACGTTATGTCTGCAACTAATTACATCGTTTATTGTAAACTTAGACAATGGGTAAAAGCCACCTAGACTTCGCTGCTCGTCTTTCTCTCCGTCACGAGGCTGTATCTGGTATAGTAGTGAGAGACACCGAGACAGGTGATAGTGGCGGCTCTAGGAGTGGGAGTCTTACTCACGGCGATGATACGCTACGCGAGTGCGTGGGCTGCCAGAGCGGGTCTGGAGGACTCGGCCCGCGACGAGCGGATGCAACTTGGGCGTCGGAGATCGCAGAACGACCTCCGTCCCACATGAGCGCGGGCTTGGGCGTGACAGGTGGAGCCACCTGTCGCTCAAGCAGAAGCAATCCAAGGCGGCGGCGGTTAGATAGGGACACCCACACCCGAAGAGAACTAGCTTGCAAGAGATAGTCCTGGGTCGACCTATGGTCTCAGGCAATTTCATCTCTCGCAACCTACGACCCACAGATGCGTTTTAGTCGGTTCGAGTCCGACATAACCACCCCTGCTGGCTCCGACTGGGGTATCCCTGGGGATTCTTCTCGTGAACCGTGTTAGTTAGACCGTTCAAGGGTCACAGTTCCCGCAGTAAATCTAGCTTACAAGCATTATCAACGATTCTATCGAAAATATATTCTGTGAAGTATTTGGTGCGAGCATGGGGAACATTTTTGGCGGAACACTATGGTTATGAGTACGTGTATGGGTCCACCTAGAACTTCAGCGACTAAGCTAACCTCACCTCTCCGTGTTGGGAGGTCAGATTGCAGTCGTTTTCGTAAAAGTTAAAAAAGCAATCAAAAACTGGGCTCCAAAGTGTAAACTTTACACGTAACTGAAAAATCGCTACGAGGATGATGATGGTAAATAATAGGAAAATAAAAGCGTCAGTAGCTTAGTGGTTAAGGAGTCGGCCTTACGATTGAGAGGTACCGGGTTCGAAACCTGGCCATTACACTACCGACGTGAACCTAAGCTTAACACAAGCAATTTAGATTCAACTTGGGTTAGAGGGAGGGGTTTCCGCCCAATTGAGCAGTCCGACTGGGGAAGTACCTCCGCCCTACAGAATACCGCGGCTATAATAACTTCGTGTTGTGTTCCCAGCGGTGAGTAGGGTAGCCAGAGCTCACTGGAGAATTTGTGCTGTCAGTGGGAAGACTAAAGGCTTGTCTTGCTTTGTCTTCTACACTAACGGCACAGAAACTCTGTACTTACAGGGTTGGCACCTCGACTGTGACTCCTCTGGTGTTACAAACGTCCATAGGCCACGATAACCACATTCCATCAGGTGGGCCGTGTGCTTGTCTGCCACCTAACTGGTATAAAAAAAGGGAGTTAATTTCGGTTCTAATGTTCTTTTTTAAAGAATTTCTTTAAAATAAATAAGTACACGAAGTTCATAGACATAGAGTACTTACCTAATGTTTCTACGATCATTCACAGATAAAAATCTAAAATATTAAAATTAAAAAAGTAAACTAAAAAGGCACAGGTACCGAAAACATAAATTAAAAAAAGAACACGCGAATATGTTACACAGAGTCCGATCAACCGTCGATACGGGGTGTTTATCTGAAGATATTTTGATAACTGAACTTCAATGTAATGTCATTATGATGTATCGGCGCACGCGCAACGGTTAATATTTAATAAAGTACTCTGTGCGGTTAATAAACCGGAATGCGGAGTGTGACTTCATTCTATTTAGCTAGCACTAGCTTTGCTGGCGACTTCGTCGCAGTAAAAATCAATTTGGGTTTTATTTTTAGGAAAATTGAGAGCCTGCCGTTTTGCCGAAAGGTTTTTGTCAAGATTTCATTTTTTTATACCAATGCAATGTTTGGAATAATTTTAGTATGCATATATTTTCTCATTTCGTTAAATTTTTATTTGGCAGAATATTACCAAGGATTTGATCTTTATTTAAATTATTTCTTACAGCAAACAATCTTAGACAGTAAAAGTTTGGTCTAACGATTTGCTGTGACAAATAAGTAAGAATTTTTGGGAGTCATGTTATTAAATAATGCAATTTTATTTTATTGTTATTTATACTGTTGATTGATGTCACTTGGTGGAATTTATTGTTACACATATTAAGAATACACTTGTACTTTTTATTAAACCTCACTGGTTTCGCCTTACGGCATCCTCAAAGGTTTATTTAAGGGTCCAACTTAAATATCAATTTCGACGGTGTAACTCCGAATAAGTTCGAAATCGAATACTGCGCGACTTGGAATGGTATTTTTTTATAACCATCCAAGACCAACATCAATGTCGATGGTGTAACTACGAAACGGTTCCAAGTCCTATTTTATTTTGCGTAAAATGTGTTATTCCAACAGAAACATTTGACTGAATAAAAATCAGTAAAAGTACTAGTTGGTAAACAAGTTATTGTTTAAACGTTCACTATCCAAACATAATTTTTTGCTATGCCATAATTTGGCAAACATAAAAAATAAAATGCATAAGCTTCCTTTTGACTTTGTATCATTTTGTACGCCAAAGTGTATAGATAATAAGGAAAATCTGCATGCCCAATGTAGGCAGAACATGATGTACCTAGTCATAAGACATAATTTGTAACATTCTTATCACAATGTTCTAGCAAATAAAGATCTATTCTATTCATTTTTTGAGAAGTGCTAATCTGGCAATTTCTTTTCGGTCAAACATAGGTAATTTAAGTTTTCCAGTGGAATGAACTCTCTTCTGTGGTTTTATCAAGCGATTACAATATGGGGTTATTTAAGAAGGGCATTAGAAGGTTCTGACAGGGCTTCCCTGGTGTTGCACACGTCCATAGGCCGCGGTAACTACTTTCTATCAGGTGGGCCGTGTGCTTTTCTGTCACTAAAGTGGTATGTAAACAAACCTATCTCAAGTAAATATCCCATCAAATCAGTTCAGTCGCTTCGGAGATTACCGATTACAAATATAGCGATTTAATGCTAAAAACAGCTCGAAATCAGTCATACATTTTACAAGAACTAGAATTGTTTTTAAACGATAGATTCATCTCGAGTTAAACGTAATGAATGAATCTTGAATGAAATCTGCTGTCTCTTTCTTGACAGGGGTTGGGGACAGAGAAATATTCTATCCTTTTCTTTTATATTCGAAGGGGTAGTCGTCACAGCGATGTTCTCTTTCCGACGCCTCGTGGAAAATCAATAACCTCTTCATACATTCTGCTCTCCTGGTAAATATGACGAAAATGGCGGATCCGTCAACGGATTGGAAATGAAACTTTCTGGCTGTCATTATTAATGGACTGTCAGTGACTTTCCTTGATAATTTTCTTTACTCTTAGGGTCTAAATTAATATTATTTTTATATAAAACATAATTTTAGGACATTTATTTTATCAAAAATTAAAAAGTAATGCGAAATCATCATAATTTTTGGTACAGTTATTTGTCGACTAGTGAATTTTCCAGGAATAATAAACTTAAAATTGAAATTTTCACATTACCCATGATTGGGTTTTCCGCTCGAAGAATCGTTTGACGTCTTTTCACAAACATTTTCACGACATCTGAATTACTAGGAGCCCAAGGAAACGAAGAGGTAGATAAATTCCTTTCTATGTGACATTGAGCTAGAAAAGTGTGGATACGTTAGTTTTTCTTATAACATTTGCAACTAGTTGATGGCCACGTGAGTGTTTGTTATCGCAATTTATGGTCATACCTTCCAATTCTACCTTTTTTTTATACCACGTAGGTGGCAGACAAGCACACGGCCCAACTGATGGAAAATGGTTACCGTGGCCTATGGATGTGTGCAACACCAGAGGCGTCACACTCGCGCTGCCAACCCTGTAAGCACAGAGAGTTTCTATGGCGTCAGTGTAAAAGACAAAGTAGGATAAGCTTTTGGTCTTCCCACTGACCCAATGCAGGCTGTCCAGTGAGCTCTGGCTACCCTACTCATCGCCGGTAACACAACACAAGGTTATTTAAGGATATACAGGTTACATAAGACTTCCCCAGCCGGACTGCTCAATTTTACTTAAATACCGTCGTGTTCTACCTCCGAAAAGGTGCATTTAGACCAAACGAACATAGAGCTAGAGGTAGAACAAGAGCATTCTTTCTAAATATGTCAGCGTAAACTCAACCTTATTTTCAAAGAAAGAACAAGAAATGAATGTTCTATCACTGTTTACTCTAAAAGAATTTGAAGTAGAGGGGATAGAATGAGCATTCGCTCGTTTGGTTTAAATCCATCTTTTTTTATCGTGCGAAAAATCCCTCGGAATACCCCACCACCAGAGCCAGTGGGAGAGGTTATGTCGGACTCGAACCGACTAAAACGCACACCGTCTGAGGGTATCTAGTTGCCGGAGGTGAGATTGCCGGAGGCATATCCCTCGCACCCCGGCCGACCCAGAGCCATCTATTTCAAGCTGGCCCTCTTCGGATGTGTCCCCCCCCGGAGTTCTCATCCAATCCCCGGGCATGGGGAGGCGCACAACTCACGCCACTGCTACGGTCTGCTTCTACTAGGGTAACAGGCGGCTTCACGCGTCACCCCCAGGCCCGCATTAATGGGGGACGGAGGTTATTCTGTGATCTCCAACGCCGTAGAAGCCTTCGCTTATCGTGGGCTATGCGATTAGCGAGTCTTCACCGTTCCCGCTCCGCCGTCTCCAGATCTAAATCCATATGGATTGCGATGATCGACTATTTATACTGTTGATCATCTATATATTTACCCAAATTTTGGGATTTTTTTTATACTAGTGTACATAATTTTACAACTACCCCACATCGCTCATTTGGTGCAACAATGGCGTAATTACACTATTAGAAATTTTACAGGAGATGCAGTTAAAGATTCAGATTAAAGGTATGGCATTTTGGCGAGACTTATTACGATTCTAGTGGTTTTTATAGTAAGTTTAATATGTGTAGTTTCTATTATAGTCCAAATCTACACTGTACATTGTAGATAACCTAGATTACAGGCAAAAATAAGACAAGGTACCTGTAAATATGCCACTGTTGCTTCAGAATTTCAATATAAAAATAACGCATTCGTTAGGAAATTTTGCATTTGTGACAAAATAAAACTAAATAATTAAATATAATCAACATAAACCTTTATTTATGAATGTTTAACAAAATAAACTTAAGAAAACCAACCACGTGTTCACTAGGCATGAACTTAAATTATGATTAAAGTGAAAACATCTTATTACTAACATCTAAAAATCTCTCTAAAATTCTTAAGTTATAATTGGCACAAATAATCACAGATCAATTATTAATTATTACTTACCTACTATTAATTGGCACAAATAATCAGAGATCAATTATTAATTATTACTTACCTACTATTAACTGGCACAAATAATCACAGATCAATTATTACATACCTACTTTTAATTGGCACAAATAATCACAGATTAATTATTATTTACCTACGTTTTAAGTAAGTTATATGCGCCAGTATGCAGCTGAGACAAAGTATACAAGAGAAAAAGTGAGAAAAAAACTTAAGCAATAGCAAAATCTTTACAAAATACTTTCATAAATAGCAGAGTAATACCGTGGAATAATGTTTTTTTGTAATAGCTCTCTTAAATCATTTTTCTTGTTTGCGGTAATTTCTCTTTTTGAAGTATACGCTGGAACTAAATTGATATCTTCTATTGCCTTAGTTATTCGTTGACTAGTAGATCTTTGTTTCTTTTTTTTTATTTCAGCTTCACTCTAGTCATCGTCGAATTTAAGTTTGTACTTATACACTGCATCATTGTCTTTAGTGAATTCTATTACTTTGAGATCTGAGACTTTTATGGTGTTACCTACCACATCTTTGACAGTGTTAAGTTCGATTTCGTCTGACATCTTTTTCAAATCATAAAAATCATCGAAATTCAATTCTTCAACATGAAATTGGTTACCTTTTTTCTTTGCAGATCTTATTATTTGTACATACTGATCTGGTACGTAAACAGCACCTGATTTTTTAGCTCTTTTTATTGCCTTTTCAATTATAGAGTGAGCTGTATCTCCCTCATTTTGGGTATGTCCCCTTATTAAAAATTTGTGCGTGATTTTATTGACTGGTAGTGTTTTGACGGCATACAAGTACATAGAAAATATGTATCTGAAAAATTAAAATAATTAAATAATTATACACTGCACAAAACTACAAAAAAGTTCTTAACAAATTAAACGAACCTGTTTTTTTGTTGCCCGCCACAATTGTCACTATAAAATGTAATGTTTGAACCAGGGTGATTACTTGCTACACGTTGCAAATATTTAAAGACACAGGAACCAATCTCAACTGCTCCTCGGCCTCCCATAGCCTCATGCCAAAAGTAACAATAGGTTTGTTTGTCCTTTACATCTGATACCTGTAAAACAAGAGGGTTATCAAACTATTAACAAATACGGAGCATGCATGTATAATATAAGACATAATAGGTACATACTGTTAAGTTTAAGCAGTTCAATTTTGATTTATAGTAAAAAGACGAGGAGTCACCAACTGGTACTGGCATAACTGCTTGCAGATCATAAATTGCAACTATTTCGTTACTATCTGTATTCCTACATAATTCTATGTCAGTCTTCTTTTCCACTCGACTAAGTACTTTCTGCCGGCAATGTTCTGTGTAGTCAGTCTCTAGTTCTTCTTTTTCCGCTCCAATGGCATTTTTATACTGTTCACAGACATCGCATTGGTCTTTTTTGGGCACAAAAAAAGAAATATTGAATTCCGTATTAAATATGCGAAAGTATGAATCGTAAGTTGCAGCCTCTTTGTTTTCGGATTCTCTTAATTTCTTATAATCACGATGTAGTTCAGCTATTGTTAGGCCTCCATCAATATATTCTCTACTAGTGTTGGCGCGGAGATAGTGGCTTTCAATTCTACTAATTGAATTTATATGAATTCGAACAGATTCTTGGACCTCAGAACTAGTACGTCTGTGATTTTCATGGCAGCCGCGCTTGTCAATTGGTGCTACACCCTTATATTCATTACTTGTCTTGGCCTCGATTACGGTACGTAAAGTACGTTCGGAAATTCCTAATGTATTAAGCAAAAATAATTTGCATACCCTAAAACTCCTACCATTAGATGTCAACGAACAAAAGGTATTAGGTTTTCTGTTGTTTTCCACACCAGTTTTCAAACGTCGTTGTGCCAATTGTAGTACAGATACTGTTGAATTCAAAAAATCACGCTGTCTTTGAAGAGAGGATAAATCCCAATACATCTTGAAAATATCATACCTTTGCTCATTTGTGAAGCGTTCTGAACATTTATGTTTGCATTTGTTAGAGCAAGGGGGCCGCATTGTTTTTGCAGAAACAGTTTTGCCCGTCCGAGATGTATACTCTTGGCCTGAATTTTTCAACTGATAACGTTTATTTTTCTTCCAATCCGCTGGACTCCTCAACCTTTTTTTTGTTTTCTCTTTAGATGATTCGGAATGTTGATCGATGTAATCAGTAGATTCATTGTTTCGAATACTATGGTTTAAGGAAATGTCATCATGTGAGTCTTGGCAATCGTTAACATTTACAGTACGGGGATTGTTAACTTGACTTAAAATAAAAGGTTGATCCTGTGACAAAATTGAAACACTTTTTTTAGAAGTATTAGATGATGAAGATCTCGATGATGAGGAAGAGGAAGCTGAAGAAGAAGACGAACATGAAGATGAAGACGAACATGAAGATGAAGAAGAACTAGTGAACGGTGGAGATAAGGATCTTCGTCTACTGCTTATTACTCGAAATGTACGTTTTACTTTTTCGGGGCAGTATTCGTCTCCACTGGTGTCTGGAGAAAAATCCGTATCATTCTGTGTATTTATTTCAGGCACAACATCATGATTCAATGACTTCGAGTTTGTTTCCAATGTTATATCAGAATCCATAGATTGGTTAACAGAAGTTGGCAAAACAATTGGAGCTTGTAAATTTGATGCTTGTATGTCTAAGTCTGGCAAATCATTTTGTGGCATAATACTTTCACTACGAATTACTTTACTTTTTGGCATAAAAGTGTCTTTACCATTAACTGCAACAAAATGTTATATTTGTTCAATAATCGTAAATCACAACCGAAATTAGGGTCTAATTTTAAATAAAAATTAACTTACACACTACATACTTACCATCTCTACATCGTTTACTGACATCTGAAGCATTTGTTTTTGCAAATGGGGGTACTTTCCCTTCCATTGTACAATAATTCACTAATCTTCTTGCACGGTTATCCATCATTAATAATATTCTTAACTGAAAGTTTAAATTAATTTAGTTCCAGATGTATTAGCTATTTATAGAAATAAATTCACTATTTGAAATTCTACTTATTTACAATACACGTAAAAAGTACTAGAGTAACTATGACACAGTTACGTACAATTCACTTTATTTTCAAAAAAGAACATATTTATTTGCAGCACTAACGACATAATTACACAAGTCTGACATTGTTTCAGCAGTTTAATATTGTATCTGGAGAGAAAACGGCGTAATTACTCAATATTGTCATTGATCTACCAAAACAAATCATATTTGGAGCTACAATGACATATTTACAAAATTCCGCTGTTGTTTCACCAAGAAAATACTTTACTGTCATAAACATTGACGTAATTACGAAATTCTGTCATGGTTTTACCAAGAACATACACATGTTTGGAACTACAACGCCGCAATTGCTCAATTACGGCATTGTTGCACCAAAAATTATCTTAAGGAATGTCATAAATACCTTAATGTCGTTGTTGCTCCCAAACACAACCACACTTAGCGAGGCACCCCGCGCAACTGGCTATACAGACGTTGTAGCAACAGAAATGGCGCCATTTTACTCAATTCTACAACGACACTAGCGCCAACTCGCGGCAGATTACCACAAATTCAATTATGTCGATGTTTCTCCCGATGTAAATAGTCTTTCTGCACATTTTGACATTATAAAACTTGTTTTGAAAAAAAGTGTAATTACGCCATTGTTGCACCAAATGAGCGACATATGAAATATATTAGAGTGTTGCAATGTTTATAAAAGAATGTTCTTAAATGTCAGTGTAAACTAGTACAAGTGTGTTCTCAGTATTTGAAACATACTTAAGTAAAAATTTTATTCTGATCAAAATCTATCTAATAAAAAAATGTAGGCAATATTCAAGTAAAAAGGATTTATTTCACAAAAAGTGCTCAACGCGCCTAAAAAAGTTTTTACCAAATGATTACAAATTAGTCTTATTATGTACTTGGTCTAAAGTGTTGTGTTCCCAGCGGTGAGTAGGGTGGCCAGAGCTCACTGGAGAGTTTGTGCTGTCAGTGGGAAGACTAAAGGCTTGCCCTGTGTTGTCTTCTACACTGACGACACAGAAACTCTGTGCTTACAGGGTCGGCAGCGCGAGTGTGAATCCTCTGGTATTACACACGTCCATAGGCCACGGTGACCACTTTCCATCAGATTGGCCGTGTGCTTATCTGCCATCTAAGTGGTATAAAAAAACCATCCCTCACAGACCGATTCACGTTTAAAAAACATCTACATGCATTCGTAACTCCATGTGCAATGTAGAGGGTGTGCGAAAATCAATACCCAGCGTCACAATGACGTCACAGCAAACTCGCGCATGCGTACAAGTGCCGTTACTTGCTATCTTCTTCGGACCCATGCTATCCTGGTACCGCCGCCCACATTTCTGAAATTTTCTTGCCCTCCTCCAGGTTTCACGGATGTGAAAACCTTGCACTTCCGCTCTGTAGGGCGGAATTTTCAGTTTCTGTATCATTTTCCTGAAAACGCTTCCGTGGAAATGCGTGCTGATTAAAAGTAAAAATTGAGGTTATGTTACTGCGCATCTACTTTTGCGCAGAGCAACTGGTGTGGGTTTGTGAATGGCTTTACGTTGACATGAAGCTTTATACTTTGCTTTGACTGCCTCTGTGACGTGGCGGTAGTGAACACGACTGCTACGCAGGAGGCGCGGGTTCGATTCCCGCTCAGTGCAAATATTTGTATGCATGAATATGGGTATTTGCATTGGTCTGGGTGTTTCTATGTATAATATGTACGTATTTACAAAAAAAAAAAGTATTTAAGTATGTTTATCCGTATTCTAGATTCCATAACACAAGCTAATTAAACTATGCTTACCGTGGGTCTAGATAGCGTTGTGTAGAATGTTGTAGAATATTTATTGTTGTAGAATATTTATATATGAAGTGTAGACTCCAAGAAGGATCCATTGCCGTGTGTACTCCTACTTCTAACTAGTTATTTTATTAGACTAATAATAGTTCTAATATTCTTTAAAAATAAAAGTATAAAATAAAATACAATTACTACATGGAAGTCATTAAATGAAACAAATATTATCAAATAAAGCTTTTATTAATTTATCATAATATAATTGTGGTAGTGGTAATATCTGTTTACTTCTTTCAGTACATTACTAGACTTTATTTACCTACTTAGCTTACATCACGTAGAAGTATATGGCACAGAAATGCAAGTTTTGCGTCATAGTCATCATTAACCGACTTCAAAAAAGAGGAGGTTCTCAATTCGATGGGTATATTTTTCAGGGCATAGTGCAAGTTTACCATCATCCGATACCTTTATTCTCACCTCCTACCCATGGCCCTACCAACCATCTTGGTTATAACGGGTCGAATCTTGGGAGATGCGCACCCTACTGGCGTCTGTTCTCTTTC
Source organism: Eilema griseolum (assembly GCA_963662185.1). Classification (NCBI taxonomy): domain Eukaryota; kingdom Metazoa; phylum Arthropoda; class Insecta; order Lepidoptera; family Erebidae; genus Eilema; species Eilema griseolum. The sequence goes on along the minus strand of OY759242.1, from coordinate 23,195,465 downwards.
AGGCGCGCATTTCTTGACTCCCTACAAATTATTTTATGTGCCCCACTATTTTCGCTCTCTCCCCTTTCTGGGGCAGCACGCCACACTAACAGGATTCGTCGCCTAGTGAATTATGATTGATTTGATACTGTGAGAAGTTTAAGTGAATATCACTCGTTGTAATAAAATCGTCCTAAATTTTGGCCGCGTGGTTTTGCGGCAGAATAGAGTTAGAACCACCCCATCTCTTCCCATGCGGTGTCGTACAAGGCGACTAAGGGATAGGGCTGTTTCACATCAGACATATATATATAGCGCAGACTCAGCCTCAGATGAATGGCTCGAGTCAACAATAGTGCCCGGAATACGGCAATAGGCTTACCCCCTATTACGTGGGACCGAATACTATTATTGGTAAAATGTGGGTGTTTATTCAACTCTGCCTAACCCTCCAGGGATAAAGGCGTGATTATATGTATGTAAATTTTATTTAGTTATTGAAAACCCGATGGTGAATATATTTTTATACAATTCTAAATCAAGTATCAATCAAAATCAATATGAAAATAAATACATACTTAATTTTGAAAAAAATAATATTACATTTTTCAATTTACTCGGACATGCTTTGATGAAGTCACTGTATCGATTTGGTGAAATCACTGTATTGTATAGTGAAGTCACTGGATTTATTTTTTTGATTGATTGAAATATTTTTTTCTTGGTTCTCCAAACACAGCACTATAATATTCGCGCCCATTTAATTACTAACAATATAATTTATTTCCTATCTTAATCATAATATTTACAAGGTTATTTTACTACAACTAACTATATAAATCTTTAGCTCGGCATAGCAGTATATGTTTTTAGTTACTTAACAACATAATAATACTTATTTCTTTATCGTATACATATGTCACAGCTCTTTGGTTATATTTTGGTACAACTGGGGCGCTACCATGCAACTTACATCCGTAATTTCGGACCCACACGAAACACTGGCGAAAGACGTTCAATTACGGTACTACGAAGTGGGTAATGTCTTGGTCCGTTACTTCGGTCCGAAATTTCGTCTATACATTTCATGGTACTGGTCCTTAACGAATGTTAATATAATCATTTAATTCACTAAATAATAACATATTGAGAATGTACTCGCAAGAGTGTGTCTTCATTCTCATTCATAGCTCAACAGAATGCTTTAGTTCTGTCCATTACCAATAGATGGCGTTAATATTTTCATACAGGCTCGTGTGTCTCGTTCTGTGTTGATTCCACGATCACTTTCTTTTCTGGCGATTTTGCTTTCTTCTTCGGTAGTGTTAGGCAGAACAGGGAGTTTACTGTAAAAATTAAAAAGATTAATTATTTTGGTATATCAAAGTGTGTTTGTGAATAGCATGATAAAGTTGAATATTTCGGGCGAAGGAGTGGGATAGGCTGATAGAATGTAACTAGCGCTATACCGCGGCTATAATAACTTCGTGTTGTGTTCGTAGCGGTGAGTAGGGTAGCCAGAGCTCACTGGAGAATTTGTGCTGTCAGTGGGAAGACTAAAGGCTTGTCCTGCTTTGTCTTCTACTGACGGCACAGAAACTCTGTACTTACAGTGTTGGCAGCGCGACTGTGACTCCTCTGGTGTTACAGACGTCCATAGGTCACGGTAACCACTTTCCATCAGGTGGGCCGTGTGCTTGTCTGCCAACTAAGTGGTATAAAAAAAAAAAAGACATATTTTCATGGGTTGTACCCGAACTTCTCCAATGATTCCCAACCTATAAAACTCAAAAAAGTTGCTAAGTGTTTTAATCCTGTTCATCACTCAACCAACGTGAACCCACACCATCGACAAGCAATTTGGCTTAGCTGGAGCGGTTAGATGGAATTTTAGTAATTTCAGTTCATAATAATTCTTACTACTATTTATACTGTACATTGATGGCACTTTGTGGAATTGGTTGTTACACATATTGATAACTCACTTGTACTTTTCCACATTACTTATTACAATTTTTCAATATTACAACAAATTCTTACTAAAAAAAACATTCAAGGGTAGTTATATATTTTTGTTGCATTGTTAATTTAGAGGTCCCTGGGATCGAATTTTGGCTATTAAACTACCGCTGTTAACCAACTCCTGACATAAATAATAATGGATACATGCAAACCGTGATGCAGTATGGGATTCCACAAAGACCTAGACGGTTATGTGAATCTAACCAGCAAACCGGTACACTAATTGATTGACGGATGAGGTGATTGACGGTGAATGTTACGCCAAATTAAAAGGAGGAGAACTCAAGGTCAATGTACTCAGACCCCTGACTCCTAGATTAATAACTAATTGGATACTTTCCTGTAGTTAAAATCAATTATTTAACTGAGCTTATTAAATTAAGAATGGTAAAAGAGCGGTACAAGTTTTTTTTATTTTTTATATAGACCACGTCAATTAGACTTCGCCTTGCCTGATGGTAAGCTGAAGGCAAAGTCTCAGAAAAGAGGGTCACCATTACTTACACATACCATGTGACAATGGTGACACTCAGCTTGCGTCGATTATCATTTTACATTTATTTTTAATCATCCAGCCAACCTACAATAGTAAATGATTTGACGATTAAATATTATGACGTCACAATAAATTATTTCATACAAGTTTCCTTATAACTTAATGTTTTGATGTTTAGTAAAAGTAACTAATTAGACTACTTAGTCAAATACCCAATTGTGATTCTATCGCAGTCTAAAAATCAAAGCCTGAATGAAATTTTAAAGCATTTAGAATGCTAACTATTCTTGTCGATTAAGATATAGAAAAAAATTAAACGGTTCAGGCGAGAGTCATCAAAAATCTATGTTTTAAATTATTGCCCCATCACTCATTAGTGCCGATAGCTCTTACGAATATCGGTAGATGGTTCCAACCCATTGCCGTAAGACGGATATATGTATATAGTGATAATGTATAGAAGAATTTGGATGGTTTGGGGCGAAAGTTCTGTGGCTTTGTGGTCAGAGCGTTCCCCCTGTAAGGGAAGGATCGCAGGTTCGAATCTCACCTGAACCGATTCATTTTTTTCTATATCTTAATCGATTTGAATGCCTATATCTGCTGGATACACCTTTTTTTTTTTCTTACGTGCGCAAAATCCCCACGGATACCTCCCCACCGGAGCCGGTGGAGGAGGTTATGTCGGACTTGAACCGACTAAAACGCACGCCGCCTGTGGGTCGTTTTGGTTGCCGAAGGTGAGTTTGACAGGCATATCCCTCGCACCCCGGCCGACTCAGGGCCATCTCTAACGATCTGGCCCTCTTCTCGGGTGTGGGGACTACAGAGTCCCTAACTCGTCCCCGGAAACGGGGAGGCGCGACAGGTGCGCCACCGCCGCGGCCTGCTTCTGCCAGGGTGACAGGCGGCTCCACCTGTCACCCCCAAGCCGGCGCTCATGGGGGGCGGAGGTCGTTAATCGACCTCCGGGCTGGATACACCTAGGCCTCTTCCAATGATGGCAGGATTAGGCCTACTGTTTCCACGTTTGCCCAACGGGATGGTACAAGGCTTATTTCGAGTTTTCCTTATTTTCTTCTTCTAATACGCAGATGATACTACTTATCGTCTGCGTAGTTTTCCGTTAGTCACTTCTTACGACACCTTTTGGATGAAACGGGTTGGTAATACTTGTATTTCTTATTCTTGTGTGATGAAAGCCTCTTAAAGACTCTTAAATTCTCTAAAATATTCTTATGGTTGGCAGCGCGAGTGTAACACCCTTGGTGTTGCATACGTCCATAGGCCACGGTAACCACTTTCCATCTCCACCACTTTTCTGCCACCTAAGTAGTATAAAAAAAAGCCTCGAATGCAACCAGAAACAAGTCTAACGTAGTGATGATGATTGTTTTGTGATTACTTACTGATGATGATAGATCCGAACATGTAGAAACCAGCGCCGCAGTTGACGTCCAGGAACAGTCCAATCAGGTTCGAGCCCACCATGGAGCCGACACGCCCCATCATCATTGCTAGGCAGATCGCCATGGCTCTGGAAATAACAATAGCAAGTAAGTAATTGACATTCCTACTAGTCCAATAAAATGTTATATATTTATATACATACATAAATACATAAATACATAAACTCACGCCTATAGCAGTAGGCAGAGATGCTAGCACCCACATTTCGCCAGTTCATATTTAGGCCCCAATGTAATAGGTGGCGAGTCTATTGCCATTAACCGGGCACTTATAAACCTGCGATAAATACACACATAACTTCGAAAAGTCATTGGTGTTTGCCATGGTAAAACTTGGGATTGAACTCGAGACCTCGTCTCAGCAGTCCATTACCCATACCACTAGGCTATCACAGTTAGGCTAGGCTAGGCTGCTATACTGAAGTGGCTCCTTTTTTGGTGCAACGCGAAGAACATCCAGATGTGTCTGTAATTAACTTGTGCGTATGTGTGTTGGTATGTAATTATTTGTGTAATCGGTGTTGCACTAAAATAAAAGGATTTCTTTCTTTCTTTCTTTCTCTCTTTCAATCAATCTCACCTATACTTAGTAGGGAACAGCTCCACAGCGACCGCATTCATGAGCCCAATGCAGGCCCCAGACATCTGGAACACCGCGAACAGCACCACGGCCAGCTGCTGGTTGTACGCCAGGTGGGCGCCGATGCCGCAGCACCCCGTCACGAACAGGATGACGATGACGATGATCTTCTTCCCGATGTAGTCGACGAGGAAGCCTACGATGACGTACATTGAGGAGAAGACCAGCCCGATGTAGATGGAACGCTCGAAGGTCGAAGTGTGGATTGAGTCGTCGCAGATCTGTAGAAGGAGAAATAGAATTAGCATACATACATAAAATCACGCCTTTATCCCCGGAGGGTTAGGCAGAGATGAATTAACACCCACATTTCACCAATCTTTGAATTCGGTCCCATGTAATAGGGGGTGAGCCTATTGCCGTCTATCGGGCATTGTTGACTCAAGCCTTGTATCTGTGCCTGAGTGTGGGCTGTATATGTGGCTGTGTGGTTATCGAGTAGTCACATTGCAAGGTTAAGTAACACTAGCTAGGTTTGTTTTAGGATGGGTGGCTATTCTAAAAGACATTAAATGAGACTCCTCCGTGTCTTAAGCAAGACTGTCGTTTAAGGTAGTTGGAGTCCTAAAAAGTTCAATAATTGGTCTAATTATAGAACTTCGATATCGTCAGTCAGATTATGGTTACTTCACGGAAACTATTTCAGCTGTTTCGCAGTTAGACTTGCAAAAAGTGGACCCAAGATCCCTGCTCTCTGATGCACCCTTGATCTCCGCCCTACATAATACCGCGGCCATAATAACTTCGTGTTGTGTTCCCGGCGGTGAGTAGAGTAGCCAGAGCTCACTGGAGAAATTTTGAGATATTAGTAGGAAGATCAAAAGCTTGTCCTGCTTTGTCTTTTACACTGACGGCACAGAAACTCACTGTTCTTACAGGATCGGCAGTGCGAGTGTGACGCCTCTGGCGCTACATACATACATAGGCCAAAGTAACCACTTTTAGGAGGGCCGTGTGCTTATCTGCCAACTAAAAAACCTGTTTAGAAAAAAAAAACAATGTCCTTAGTGTAACTTACCATTGTGCCGTTGTTGGCGTGATTCTTATTAGCGTCGAGCACATCACAGATCCTGGTCTCGTCCCCCTCGCCGTGTGCCAAGGAATTCAGGATTGATGGAAACCACACGTAGAAACCGTTCGTTCTGGAAATGTAAATAATGAATGAAGCTGTCGCCAAAACAATAAGGTTTGTTTTCAAAATATTTTGGTCAACAGTGTGGAAAAGCTCTATGTAGTCCCGAGCGATATCGACGGGCTGCTTCACAATTTTTTTATACCAATTAGGTGGCAGACAAGCACACGGTTCACCTGATGGGAAGTGGTTACCGTGGCCTGTGGGCGTTACACTCGCGCTGTTGACCATTGAGAAACCTTCTGATGCCTCTCTTGAAGAACCCCATATTATAGGCGCTTGGGAAAACCGCAGCAGGGAGTTCATTCCACAGCTAGAGTGTGCGTGGGATGAAGTTTTTTTCATACCGCACAGTGCGCACCGTCACAGGTCCCAATGTGTATCACATGGCCTTTATGCATTATCACAAGAGCATTGAACTTGTGCCCCTATCGTTCCAGCAACTCTCCATTACACCAGAGAGGCAATAACAGTTCTTTATCTTGGTTTTTGGTATCTCTCTCTAAGCTTAAGAACTGCGTTCTTGTCGGTGGAGTAATCGTCACTCTTCCCTCACCCCCGCCAATTCTCAGAACTGATACGACGCTACCTGTATCTTTTCATTGTATTTTATTTTTCACCTGACCGGTTTCGCCTCACGGCATTCTCCTACATATCCTCCTCATTATAAAATACAGTAGAAAAGTATATAAATACAGTAGTTCAATATGTGTAGCAGGTACCACTAAGTGCTATCAATCAACAGTATTAAGTCTTTTATCTTTTCCTGTATCTGTGTCATAAATGTCCTAGTCTCGTCTACTTTTTCCTTTCTTTCCTTGTACCTTCCCTTCTATGATATTTTTTTAAATACGTATGGATTTGAGATTGCCATGGTCATCCACAATGTTAAAACTCACCGGGATATTTACCATGTTTATTATTTTTGCTGAGAAACGCGGACAGTGGTAGGGGCGATGCGCGTAATAAACGAGTGCGGAAGGGGGTAGACCGATATCGTCACCGTGATCATGGCGCTTGTAACAGCGCTGAAATATCGGTTACTCAGAGAAAACAATAAACATGGTAAATATCCTTTTTTTTTTTACGTGCGCAAAATGCCCACGGATACCTCCCCACCGGAGCCGGTGAAGGAGGTTATGTCGGACTCGAACCGACTAAAACGCACGTCGCCTGAGGGTCGCTTTGGTTGCCGAAGGTGAGGTTGACAGGCATATCCCTTGCTGGTAAATATCCTGGCGAATTTTACACTAGTAGTCGACCACGGGTGCTGCAACGCATTCGAAACGTCGGCAAAAATAGTAAGTTTCATGATTCAATCGTGAATAGTCCCGAAACGTTATTATATTATGTATATCAGTGGGATGACTAAAGGTTTGTCCTGCTTTGTCCTCTACACTGACGGCACAGAGGCTCTGTGCTTACAGGGTCGGCAGCGCGAGAGTGGCTTCTCTGGTGTTACAGGTATAACCTAAGTGGTACAAAAAAGAAAAAAAGATGTGACAATAAGCCGTTTTGATTCTTATGCAGAAAAATGAACTTACGTGGCAAAGATACCAAATTGCACGAAGCACGTCAACGCCGTCCAGGGGAGCAGCGGTCTCTTGAACAGAGGGATGGTCTGCTCCTTCATAGACTCCCACACGGCTGCGATCCCCCTTCTGGTGGTAATCTTCGTTGTCTGGTTGTCAACTATTAGGGACTTGATCTAGAAAATACAAAATAATTATTATAAGTATTATTACGCTTGCGGCGTCTTATCCTTATTATTTATTTATAAATAAATAAAAGTATTGGTTTGTAACATAAAAATAACTTTAGTAATTGTATTTTATGAATATAACTTTTTTAAATGTAATAAATGCAAGAGAGTTTATGTGTGATACAAACAAAAAAAAAAAAAATTAAAAGATGCTAAGTTACATCTTATAATATCATCTTCTTTCTTGTTAGAAAAATATATTGCAACTAAAAAATCTTTAAAATACACACACACTCTTTCACATTATTAGGATTATTACCTAGGTAGAACATCTTTCTCATGTTACATTCTCACTTACAGGAAAGGTATCTGCAGCCTTTTTTGAATTGAAAGCGTACATTTTCTTCACTACATCCAAAGCGGCATCGTGGAGACCCGTGGCGAAAAGAAACTTGGGACTCTCCGGCGCGAACAGGAGGAGGACAGTGCTCAGAGCAAACGGGATGGCACAGGCCACCACCAGCAGTCGCCAGGGACGGTAGTCGATGCCCAGGAAGTTGATAGGGTACGCGAAGTCGGCGGGGAGAATCAGCCAGGATACACCTGCAAAAGAAAATGTTCTAGATTTTATGATTTGTTTTGTATATTTAATTATATTTTTTTTACCATGGTACACACCAATGACTTTTCGATGCTTTTCAAAGTTATGTGTGTATTTATCGCAGGTTTATAAGTGCCCGGTTAATGGCAATAGGCTCGCCACCTATTACATTGGAACCTAAACATAAACTGGTGAAATGTGGGTGCTAGCACCTCTGCCTACCCCTTTTGGGTATATAGGCGTGAGTTTATGTTATATATGTTATGTTAGATTCAAATAGAGCTAAATTCCTTTTCATTTCTCTGAGCAGTCAGATTCCATGGAAACATGTCTAGTGGAAGGCAGTAGCTAGATAGGACATGAGAAAAAAAATGGATGATGTAATTGATGTATTATGGACTAACAGTCAAGAGAGCCTGAAAGTAAAGGTATTAACAAACTTACATGGTAGAATGACAGTGCCAATCCCTACAAATGAAGAACCAAACGCCACCATTTTGTCTCTGTGTCGGAGGTTATTGAATTCGCCCAAGTAAGTGTACACCACGGCCGATGAGCCAGACATGCTGGAATCACAAGAAAACATACGATCAGTATGCTTATTTATTTATAAGTATTGTTATCGAATAAAAAATACAAATAAATAAAATTGAAAGGTCTGTAAATAAATGCAAATAATGATAAAATAATTTTTAAAATTATGTCAGGATTTAATGAAATTTTAAGAATTTAGTATGCTGACTATTCAAAATCGATTAAGATAAAAATTAATTGAAACGGTCCAGGCGGGATTCAAACCCGCGATCTTTACCTTACAGGGAACAAACCTTACACGAACCTTCACCTGAAACCATCCAAATTCTTCTATTCAAATTCTATCTATACAAATTCTGTATACGTCCCGCCTTGACCGTTTAATTTTTTTCTATTTTATTCGATTTTATGTCTAGATGTTTTTTTCTGTCAGTGTGTTTATCTGGTTATTTCGAAGCTGTGGTACACGGGTCTAATTTTGATGTTATTTTGACCGGCAGATAGCTGCTGTTATAAGCCGTTGCCGTAACTCAGATTACTTTTATTTTGGAAAAGTATTAGAGTCCGCAAAAAAAAATAATTAATGCAGGTCGAATTAAAAACAGAAAATACTTACAACACAGCGGATAAAAATGTCAGGATTCCGAATGAGATAACTTCCGGTGCGAAACTCGCAAACGCAGAGAATATAGCAGAGATCAGCATAGAGAATAGCATCACTGGTCTTCTGCCTTGCGTGTCCGCCAACCAGCCCCAGAAGTAGGAGGTCAGAATGATCGCTGGAATCAATGATAAATACACCTGAGTATTACTCCTCCAAATGAGAGAAGCGAATATTTTGGTGAATGTGTGGCGTGATGACGAAATTGGAAAAAATAAGGAAGGCGTACATTAAAGGATTTTTGAATTAGTGTACGAAAGGTTGCACTCATAAAAGCGGAGTATTAAGTGTAAGTTTTGATTCAATTGGATATTAATGATGATGAAGAATCAATAGATAAGTGATTGAAATTAATTAATTCCAAAGCCCATTTGTTAGATTTTGGATAGTTGAAGCCCTTTTTTTTATACAACTTAGGTGGCAGACAAGCACACGGCCCACCTGATGGAAAGTGGTTACCATGACCTATGAACGTGTGTAACACCAGTGGAGTTACGTCCGTGCTGCCGACCCTGTAAGAACAGAGATTTTGTGCCGTCAGTGTAGAGGACAAAGCAGGACAAGCCTTTGGTCGTCCCACTGACAGCACAAAAACTCTCCAGTGAGCGATGGCTACCCTACTCACCGCCGGGAACATAACACGAAGTTATTATAACCGCGGTTTTCTGTAGGGCGGAGGTACTTCCCCAGTCGGACTGCTCAATTGGGCGGAAATACCGCCGTGTCCTACCTCCTCAAAAAAAGCAAAGCCCTCTAAAAAGTTCAATAACTGATCTGAATACAGAATTTATCAATATCAGCGATGGGTTGTCGAGTTTGAAGGCAGTCGCTTCATAATGAATATTGACTCACTTCATAATTAGACAGAAAATAGACCCTTCAAACTGCATCAATATAATTGGGAAAATCCTCGTGGATTGAGATTTTTTAAATCCAGATAATAATATTATAAAATAACTATGTGTATTATTTGTAAAGCATGTCTGATACTGTTGTAAGGCCTGAAGTATATAGGTAAGTATATAATGTAAAGGCATAATGAAAACACCGTTGTACCAATTCTCTATCTATATTTGCAATATAAATGAAAATAGTTGAGTGTTCAGACATTATGAGAATTAGTCAATTTACTAATTGGATATTTTGCTGTATCAACGTTTCAATAAGTTAGATATTTTGCTACAAAGACAATTTGCAACTTCATATTGCGATGCCCACCTGATGGAAAGTGGTTACCGTGGCCTATGGACGTTCGTAACACCAGAGGAGTCACAGTTGCGCTGCCAACCCTGTAAGTACAGAGTTTCTGTACACTCAGTGTAGAAGACAAAGCGGGTCTAGCCTTTAGTCTTCCCACTGACAGCACAAATTCTCCAGTGAGCTCTGGCTACCCTACTCACCACCGGGAACACAATACGAAGTTATTATAGCCGCGATATTCTGTAGGGCGGAGATACGTCCCCAGTCATATTGCTCAATTGGGCGGAAATACCGCCTTGTCCTACGTCCTTTAGTTTCAGATAATTGGGCGTTTTATTACTTAGACATATCGATTATAAAATCATAATTACCCATAAACGGTATAGCAGAGAGCCATCCCCGTTGCTGCAGCGTAAGTTCTAAGTCGCACTGCGCCGCTGGTAAGATGTAGCCCAGACACAAACTCTGCATGATCATGCCCATCAGGATTACTCCCGACATAAGCATGTGCAAGACGTTGTACATGCCGAAACCTGTGAACCAAACCAACAAATGTGTAAATATAGAAAACAGGACTAAATGGACATATTGAAAATACTTAATTGCAGCGTGCACAGGACCGACCAGGTGCTACCCCGGTTCCACCAATTTAAACACGGCAGCTGCATTAGTGTGGTACCGCAATACGTATCCATTGCGGCATATGCCAATCACACTAATGTTATTGTCGTTGATTGCTTCGATTAAGTCCAATTTTTTTTTAAATTGAAATACACAACAAATTACAATCAATCATAACATTAACACCAAATTAGCAACCAGCAAACTTTTTGAACTGGATTGTAACTCAGAACAGTGTATACAAATGAAAAACAGAAAGGGTTTACATTACAGAAAGGAAAAATTACAATATGCAAACATTTAATGGTACCAAATTGATAGTGGTACAAGAAACAATGGGATTGTTCACCAAGACACCGCGTGTCTTCTATTTTTTATTTATTTATTGAATTTTCATGATTAGGAGATATTTTACCAGAAATTCTTAAATAATAACTAACACGATTTTTCTCAGCTTAGGCTAAAAATGACAAAGATATTCGCATCAAATTCGAAATTTGTGGTAAAAGAATCTTTTATTTACTTTACAGTCTATCCTATCGACTTCCTACCCAAAACAAAAAGTTTGACCATTGTCTCTCTTCTCTCTCTCTCTCTCTCTTCTATCTTGTTCAAATGTACGTGGAAACGTTTTTGGCGATTTCTGCTTTTCCTAGTACTCAAAGCCAAAATGGTCCCATAGAGTCTTTTGATCCTCACATCATTGTATCTCAAAAAGTTAGGGAAGGTCTCCTAAGAACATTTTGCTGTAACTACAACAGTTGAAGTACTTGCCCTTACTACCACGTTTCAAAAATACACCCTGTAAAGTGTGTGGTTTGAACGTTAAGGTCATATTTTGGTTATAAATCCTATTACATTGTGTAAAGACCTTGATTGTCAAGAGTAAGGTCTTTATGGTCTTTATTAAAAATAATATCCAAAATGGCATTCTAATGATGCTACAAAAATCTGGTTTGAGAGGGAAATAAGCAGACAGTGGAGATGAGCGCTGACGCGACGCAAGAAGTGCTTCCTAAGTAGTTTTTTAGAATTTTTAAATTTATTTTATACCACTTAAGTGGCAGACAAACACACGGCCCACCTGATGGGAAGTGGTTACCGTGGCCTATGGACTTGTGTAACCTCCTAATGCCCCTTTTGAAGAACCCCATATTGTAGGCGCATGGGAAGACAGCAGATTTAGTTACCCCATACGATTATCCGTATGTTATATTTAAAGTACTATCGATTCAGGTGGACTAAATAATCCATTCAACCATCTATCAATGACACTTATCGAAGATCGGTTGATTTGTGTGGTAAAACCCTCAGTACCATTATTGAGATTCGATCATAAATACCGAGAAATATTTTTATATGAAAGAACATCTACGTTGTAATTGCACAGATGACGTCAAAATGAATCAAACAGGCTTCTATTTTCTCACACTTAATTTTAGTTTACGACCTCTAATGCGAAAATGACGTCACAATTATATAATTGTCAACATTTTGAACATTTTTATCGTTCACTCTGCGTCTGATATCTTTATTGAACGTTGTAAAGTAGTTTAGTTAAGTTTTAGAGCTAACACTGTTATCTTGATTTCATCTCGATGGGGTTTCCCTAATTTCCACATAAAGGTAATTTCAAATCAGGCGGAAAAATGCTCGAGCCTTTTTTAATTGGTAGTTAAATATCAACCTTAACACAAAGCTCGAATCGAATAAGATTTAATTCTACATACTATTTTGAGCCAAATGGAATAAGGTAGAAAGTACTTTAGTATTTTTCAGCTTGATCTGAACAGCGTGATTATTGTGTTTGCAACAGCGCCGTAATATCGAAAACTCAGTACAATACAACATTCTAAATATCCCAATTATTTTAATACTATTTGATCTGAATTGAGTCTTAGTCTACTACCTGTTTTGTCTGTTTAGTTTGCGCTGTAATATTTGTTAGTTAATGTTTTATAGCGTCTTGTGTTATATCTTTTGTAAACACGTGCAAAAATGTTGAAGTAGGTACCCATTTACTAAACGGATTTATAGATAACATTTATCTGTATATAAACTTTTGTTACGCTGTAAGTTGATAATGATTTTAATGATTTCATTCAATGACTTTTATGTCTACTGTTTTTATAGGTAGCTACCCGTTGAACACTATTTGGGTGAACTAACTACGGGTACGAAAAAAATCCGATGGAATAACTGGGTGGTCTGCTAGGTATTCCACGGGTATACCTAAGTACGTAATAAAATTACCGCCTCATCTAGGTACCATCACACAATTTTTGTTTTAAACATCTTGATTTGTAGTAATCAAGGATTTCAATTTTTAAAATCTCTAATACTTTCTAGAAGGTTTTATGGCAAGAAAAAGAAATTGTCCAGATAATTCCATTATTTCACGGAGGGAAATAGGTAGAAGACTAGTTTTAAACTACGAGTAGAACTGTAGATATTAAGCATAACATAACATAAACTCACGCCTATATCCCCGAAGGGGTAGGCAGAGGTGCTAGCACCCACATTTCGCCAGTTTATGTTTAGGTCCCAATGTCTATTGACACAAACCTGCGATAAATACACACATAACTTCGAAAAGCATCGAAAAGTCATTGGTGTGTACCATGGTAAAACCTGGGATCGAACCCGAGACCTCGTTTCAGTAGTCCATTACCCATACCACTAGGCTACTGCGGTTGTTATAAATGATATAAAGTTTGTTGGAAAAAAACACATGCTCACTCGTTGAAAAACAATAACACTTCGCAGTTGTATTTTTAATTGTCCTAAATTGTTCTGCGGGCGTCATCATCCTCGTCATCATTCGATCTGTCATTTCAGTTAAAGTGGTACAATTAACTAAGACCTTTGTAATTAGACAACCAAACGTTAAATGGTAGACATTCACTATGAATTTTAGAGGCGTTTGTTTAATTAGGAAAAAGAGAGGACACTTCCTCTCTAGAATAGAATAGATATATAATTTTAATTGTACAGTCAGAGTCAGAACGACCTTGATTATAAAGTTTAAAAATTATCTTCTTACCAAGGTATTAAGAGCAAATCAAACTGCATTATTGATTAACATTGTATAATTATCAGACTGGATGCGGAAGGCAGAGGATCGGATAAAATGGCGCACATTGGGAGAGGCTTAAGTCCAGCAGTGGGCTACGGTGGGCTAATTGATTGATTGATTGTCGGTAGCCTAGTGGTATGGGTAATGGACTGCTGAGACGAGGTCTCGGGTTCGATCCCAGGTTTTACCATGGCTCACACCAATGACTTTTCGATGCTTTTCGAAATTATGTGTGGATTTATCGCATGTTTATAAGTGCCCGGTTAATGGCAATAGGCTCGCCACCTATTACATTGGGACCTAAACATAAACTGGCGTAATGTGGTGCTAGCTAGCACCTCTGCCTACCCCTTCGGGGATATAGACGTGAGTTTATATGTTTATGTTGTTCGAAGTAAAGGAACAGGAGCGGGAAGAAAACCAAGGCGTTAAGATCATTTTGAATAATTTTTTCGTCAAGATCGAACTGATACTGAGTGTACATCAATGGTAATAAAATTAAATAAGTATTCGACAATATGGAGCTACGTTGTTACAGGAATGCCTATATATAGGGTATTTTTTACGTTCTAATGTGTTCCAAAATGTTCCATTTATAAAATTTAATATATTAACAACTTTGGAATTCGTTCTATGGTGAATAGAATTGTAATATTAATCATTCTAATTATAATATACTATTTTTTATTAATAAATACATTATCATTATTTATAATAGTTTAATAATATTTGGTGGCGCATGGCCGTGCGGTAATGGACTGTATTGCGGGAAGTAGCTAACTGTTCTATTGACGCTTTACACACAAAACAGGACAGGTGGCCGGGCTGCCGCGGATTCGATCCAGGCAGTGAATGCAGCCCGAGAAATTAGGAGAGGATGCACTAACCTTCACGACACACGTGTTTTCATCGCAGCCGGTACACGGATCTTCTCCTCCTTGCTCAGGAGCTGCCGTCAGCATCACTAGATCGCTTGAGGAACACACGAGAGGCACAATCCGATCGGTAAAGGTCTATGAAGCGGTAAAAATGTAACAAATATTATACATTTCTGAGAGACGCGAGCGCGGTCCGTCCGTCTTTACGCTGGCTAGTTCAAAGCGAGACTGAGTGTCTATATTTCACAAATGGCGGACGGAAGCCATATCTATGATTAGTGCGGGAGAGGAGACGGGTATAAAAGGAGTGGGTTTCCGTGTCAAAAATACAGTTTCCACTTCGGCGCAACCATTCCCCCCGGCTTGAAGGGTTACCTTCGAAACGACAAATGCGAAACAAATCTAAAGTCTAATCTAAATCTAGGTTTGGGAAATAACAACTAAAATATAAACCTAGATTGGAGCTCGTGCCTACTGCTGGCTAGGCAGCGGGCAGAGGCGAACAAACAACACAACGCAACAGTCTCGACCAAGACGAGACGCGATTAGCCAACAACAAAATAAGGGTCTCTTCACGTGGGACCGATACAACAAGCGAGTGCTTCTTCTCCTCGGGTGGTTCGGAAACCGTAGTGGGATTGAATTGACTAACTGGCCACCCATCTAACGCGGCATGAATCCAGGACGGTCCACCAAACCACAACGGGTGATCCAAAATTTGCGAAGGAAGCAATCCACGAGAGAGACAATCGGCTGGGTTGTCGGTGCCAGCAACGTGAAAGAGATTATGTGGCGCCAATTCAGATTGAATTTTGCCACTCTATTAGCGACGAATGTGTCCCAACGATGGGGCGAAGAGTGGGCCCAACACAAAGCGACTGTTGAGTCCTAAAAGCTAAAATTCTACTAATATTAATGCGAAAATTTACAATTATGTCAAATAAATTACCTTAAAGATTCCGACCACAATACAAAATGTCATTAAGCGACACGGAAGTGCTAGTCTTAGCACTGCCATCCAAAACTACGCGGAGTTTTAGTAGTAAGCTTATCTTCTCTAATAACTCCGCGGTGCGGGATAATGTACGAAGGCTGGGTCCCGCCAGTGTCCGTAGGCGCAGGTGAGATGTAACCTTTATCTAAATATTCATTAACAACCTCATCATAGGCCCGCTTCGACTTTGGGGACGCCTGCATCTTTCGTTCCAAACAAAGACGTTTTTCAGCGGATACACGGGAGCCACCGAGCGAAAACTTGCGGATGGTAGACTCCAGTGGCGGCTCGACGGTGCAACAGAACGAAGCAGTCGAGTGACTAAAACTATCTATAGAAGCGGGTGCGGAACCAATTATAACAAAACCCAGAACTGTTTCCAGGGCGTGCGGAGCGGGGTACGTCGGTCCCCCTTGAACCTTACGTGATAGCTGGAGGTGCGGGAGAATCGAAGCGCCGATCAATATATCGACGACTCCAGGAACAGCGTAAGTCTCATCTGCTAAAGGCAAATCTTTAAATTTCGTTAATAAAGACGTGTCAACCGGGACGGTAGGCAACTGTTCAGCTATTCTATCTATAACGAGCGAATCCATGTCAAACCAAATATTATTATTAAAACGAGATCTAAACCTTGTTTTAACGGTGCCACGAACAGCTGACTGTAAGCTTCCAAAACCCTTCACCACTGAGCGGGTTGAACGCTTATCAACATTGAAACCAAGACGCCGACAACAATCTTGAGTAATGAAATTACTTTGCGAAGCGCCATCTAACAGCGCTCGAACAATGCGCGGCTTACCTAATGCATCAACAATAACAACGCGAGCGGTCGCAAGACACACAGTAGTGAGTGCAGCACTAGCGGAGAACGAACACAAGGTGACGTCATCCGCGGCGGTCACCGGGCGGGCCGGAGCGCGCGCGAGCGCGGGCTGCGGCTGCGGCGCAGGCCGCCGTGTGTCACCGCTCGACGAGCCAACCGTGCTCACATTGGATGCGGCATTACTATTCTCAAAATGAAGCAAAGTGTGGTGTCTCGCTTGACATTTGCGACAACTATTTCTACTATTACATAAAACAACGCGGTGTTTAGTACCGAGACAATTAAAACAAAAATTATTAGCGCGAACAAATTTATAACGATCACTAGGCGACAACTTTAGAAAACCAGGACACCTGTACAGTTGCGAATGATGAGTACTACACAAAGAGCAAACAGGTGATTGTACATGTGCTGGTGCGGTACTAACATAAGTATGAGTTGACCTCAGTGACTTCGATGACGCATCTACTTTGCGTGCAGAATCAGCAACTATCTTCGCGCCTTCATGTTTCGATGAAGAGCGTTGCAATACCTTTATATGCTCGCGAACAAAACTTTCCAAGTCTTCGAACTTAGGAATCCTATTGCCGCGATGATCCGACTCAAACAAACGAATGGTTTCGGAATCTAATTTCCTTAAACCCATATACAAAAATACGAAGTCGCAGAGGTCATCGACCTTTAGGTTATTTACGGCGCGAACAGCTGACGCGAAAGTATCTAGAAATTTCTCTAAGTTTTGATCGTTACATGCCGTAATAGATTTCAAATCAAACATCTGATCTAAATAGGCGTTAGCTACCGATCTTTTATCCTCATACCTAGCTTTCAAAGTATTTAAAATTAAATTATAATTCTCGGCACTAAACGTAATTCCAGCGCAAGCGGTTATAGCTTTACCAGTCAATTTTTCAACAAGATAATGCAATTTTTCGTGATCTGTCAACGAATCGTTCTTATCTATTGTATTCTCAAAACTATCTATAAATCGACACCAATTGCGAATGTTACCATCAAATTCGGGTATTTGAATTGGTGGCAACTTAGGTCGGTCGCGAGTGGGGTTGGGTCGGTCAGACGGCTTCTCCAAACTCCTCGCGACGCGCTTGATACGACAATACAAATCGTCAAACGACGACAAGGCTTGATAACTCACTGAGTAATCGGGATCCAAATTCAACTCTAAAACGTTGATGTCATGCACTAAGGTTTCGAAATCCGCGCGTAGACTATCTAAGTTTTCTATAGAACACAAGAACGAATCTCTGATGACCAAATCAGAGGTTTTAAGTGCACTATCATAAATCGATTGTACGCGAGAGTAAATCATTTCTTTTTTAGCGTATAAAAGTTTCAATTGAACCTTACCGGTCTTATCAACCTTTGGGGACATGTTTACAATTAAATCTCAAACTAAAGTGCGGTAAACAATAAATATGAAATGACTTAATCCTAGCGGTACAGAGCAGCGAGGCGGCGCGAGCGATAACCGTAGGTAGGTAGGTACTTATGACTGCCAGTGCAAGCTTGAACTAACGCGCATAGCAACAAGGTCGTACCTACGCGATGGTCGCTGTCTAGGTTCAACTATTATTTCAGAGATTAAGTATTGCGTAATATCTATTCAAATTAAAATACTTTCGTATGAATTGGGATGAGATGCGAGCGAGGTAGGTACAGCCACGTGTCCACCCACGCAGGTACTAGGCAAATACGACGCGAGCCGAGAACAACGTAATTGAAAAAAACAAAACAAAGCCAAATGCGTTAGGTATTACACTGTGCCTATGCACTAGGGTGTCTGAGTATACCTAAGATCTAAGCCTAAATGTCTGGATGCGGGGTTTTCTACTAAAATAACCAGGCACTTAGGTGCGATGCGAAAATTGTGAACTACGATTAAGTGTTGATATGATACCTAACCTATTTATGTATTAGGTAGGTACAATGCGAGCCAGCGGCGAACGGACAACAAATTCTAAGCCTAAATGTCTGGATGCGGGGTTTTCTACTAAAATAACCAGGCACTTAGGTGCGATGCGCTTATTCCCATTAGAATAATAACAAAATACGAACTACGGCTAAGAATCCGGCTCGATCCGGACCAAAAATGGTGGCGCATGGCCGTGCGGTAATGGACTGTATTGCGGGAAGTAGCTAACTGTTCTATTGACGCTTTACACACAAAACAGGACAGGTGGCCGGGCTGCCGCGGATTCGATCCAGGCAGTGAATGCAGCCCGAGAAATTAGGAGAGGATGCACTAACCTTCACGACACACGTGTTTTCATCGCAGCCGGTACACGGATCTTCTCCTCCTTGCTCAGGAGCTGCCGTCAGCATCACTAGATCGCTTGAGGAACACACGAGAGGCACAATCCGATCGGTAAAGGTCTATGAAGCGGTAAAATGTAACAAATATTAATCATTTTTGAGAGACGCGAGCGCGGTCCGTCATCACGCTGGCTAGTTCAAAGCGAGACTGAGTGTCTATATTTCACAAATGGCGGACGGAAGCCATATCTATGATTAGTGCGGGAGAGGAGACGGGTATAAAAGGAGTGGGTTTCCGTGTCAAAAATACAGTTTCCACTTCGGCGCAACCAATATTGTTAATTTATCCTGTCAACAAAACTAAGATTAATGCAAGGGCTAATGAGTGAACCTTGTTCGCCTAAAGAGCGGCTTGTGCATTCGCCGCTCTATATTGCAATAATTATTAATTATTGCTAGCTATTAGTCTCTGAGATAAATAAATAAGATCATATTATTACAGGGAATTCAATATTACTCTTGTTTTCTATGAAAATCTTTTAATTGAAGCAGATTAAATATTACGTAAACAGTAGTGGATTGGTAGGTATTCGTTTAATGTTTGTATTTATTATATAAGGTTAGATAAAATCATGAAACAATTACCTAATGAAATAGATAACGCCATCTTGAGGGAGTGTACAGAGGATTTCATATCGTAAAGAAGAATGAGAGTTTACGGTTTAAATTGGTTTGCTTCAGTTTTGCAGAGCATTGTATTTTAAAATAATATTTTTAACATGGCTAACGTTTGTTTTTCTTATCAAATTCTATTTTGCGATGTAAAGGTTTTTCTGTCGACTGTATTTTAAATGTTTGGTAGACCCATAGTCTATCTCTCTTTCTTCTTTTTAATACACATTCTATTTAGTTTATATCTATCTCTCTCTATCTTTCTTCCTTTTAATACACATTCTATTTAGTTTAGCTGATAACTACACCATATCTTTTGTTTTTAAAACATTACTGTCCATCCCAAGGTTGCCTGGAAGAAATCGCTTCAGCGATAAGGCCGCCCATTGTACATTGAACTGTATACATGCTACCTACTTGTCCTACTGTAAATCTGTTGGTGTACAATAAAAAATTATCTATCTATCTATAGGAGCGAATGGATACTAAAACCTAATAAGGGACCAGTCTTTCGAGACGAGTAGTCGTTTCCACTATCATACACATAATATCGAGCTAATTTCGTGCAGATAATTTGCACAAAATCGTGCAAAATGCTCTTCCCATAACAGCAAATTAAATGATAATGTAATCATCAATAGATGTCACTTACCTGATAAAAGCATGGCGTCATCCAACGACGCAGCTGTCTTGTCAGATTTCTCGCCGCTCTTTTCCATTGTGGTCTCCACTGTCATAGATGACTCGAGAACCTGCAAATACGGAATAAGTTTTCTGAGTATATAGATTGGCTTTTTTAGAACTGATTTCAAGTCCATTCTGTTCAGTGGTGATGAATATAGGTATACCATAACATAATTTCATAATTTATGGAAATTTACTCAAGTTAAATGGTTCAGAGTCAGATTTCAACTCTTGTTAACATGTAGGGTAATTCTACACAATACTCTTTTATTATGAGCGAATCTCACTAGTGGCAGTAAGAGTAATTACATAAATCAATCGATCATCGATTGGTGCCATTGATTAACGGTAGAATAAGTTCACGTCAATCGGTAGCGTTTTATTATACATAGGCGATTGTAGAAATACTATTGGTGGATTGAGAAACTCCCGCTCTGTTCATTGTAAAGTGCCGTCTCGATCAACCGGATGAATCGAGGATCGATCGATTAGTGTAACAACAATCAAGACGAACTTAACTGTATTATCAGGTTTACTCAAATAGTATCATTAAGTAAACTGTTAGAACCCAGTTCAGTTAAACATTTACCCAAGATTTTTCACTAGCGAAATCCAACATAATTATAAATCTCAAATGCTAAATTAAACATAAATACCTAGGGGCTACCGTGAAGCATATATTCTAAGCTTTGGGCCCAAATGAAACACAAACGCAAGTTGTAGCATTTAGGATTGCCAAGAAGTTGTCCCTAATTTCTTTCGGTAGATTTTAGGCCGATTAGATTAGATTTTCAATCAGCCTAAAGTCTATCTTCTTATCCGAAACTTCGAATATATGTTTTCGTTTCTTTAGTCTTCGGTAGAATTTTAGCCGATTGAAATGACGGAACTTTTCAATCGGCCTAAAGTCAACCGTCTTCGAGTTCGATTTTATAGAAGCAATTACCCAAAACTTCGAATATACGTTTCAGAGTAAGCATACAGATTAAAAATATTTCTAAAACATTAAAGTATTGGTTTGTGAATACGTTTTAGGTAACGTGAGGTACGATCACGAGACATAGACAAATTTCACGATGACAATCACAGCACTCAATAGCAAGCGTTGTTGGTGCGGTTATAAGAGCTATTATCACAAACGCTTTTTTTTTTAGCTTTTTTTATGTCTCTTGTTACCTCTAGATCGGGCACTACGTTATAAACATAGTTTTCTTTCTTTTCCTTCATTGTTACTGGACGTCAGATATCTCGGTACCTAAAAATGTTAAGGCTGTAATATTTTGTTTTAATATTTTATACTTGTTTTTTTAGCTTTTAAGTGGGTTTTTAGTTTAATATATTTAAGATAGAGATGTTATATCATTAATATAATACATGTATTAGAAATCTTTTACTAAGATCGAATATTTTGTAATGTTCAAATTTTTAGGTTTGTTTAAGTGTTTATATAAGCTTGCTACCATAACATAACATAAACATAAACTCACGCCATCCCCGAAGGGGTAGGCAGAGGTGTCGTCAGTTTATGTTTAGGTCCCAATGTAATAGGTGGCGAGCCTATTACCATTAACCGGGCACTTATAAACCTGCGTTAAATACACACATAACTTCGAAAAGCATCGAAAAGTCATTGGTGTGTGCCATGGGAACCTGGGGTCAAACCCGAGACCTCGTCTCAGCAGTCCATTACCCATACCACTAGGCTACCTAGGCTAGGCTAGGCTTGCTACCAATTAGCCCGTAGCCTAGACAATTGGCAATTTGTAAGTAGAATACAACAGAATAATTGATGTATGGGATTGACATATGGTAACGTCAAATACTATACTAATGATTGTGCCACTTGTCTAGGGGATGAGGGGGGCAGGTGTGAAATATTCAGTACTTTTTACAATGTATAATTGAAGATTAGGGAATTCCACAATGGTATTTTGTGTTATACGAAGTTTTTATTTAGCGTTATTCGAAACAAAACAAATAAATAAAGTCTTATCACATTAGTAGTATTTGCTTATCATGTTTTGATGAAAGCTTATGAGTAAGAAGTAATAAAATACACAAATATTATTTAAGACATCGCTCAAAAAATTCCATTCTATATATTGATGATGCTTATCAAATCGTATGTTTGTTGTAATTATAACACGCGTAGTTTATTGCCTTTATGAGAATAGAAATAATATATTTAACAAATATCTCTTATCGCAAGCACTATTGTAAACTATTTTATTATTTTAATATTGAGGTTGATATTGGGACATTAAAAACAATCTATAGGTATCTTATAGACGATTCGAAATAAAAAAGTATGACTGAAAATCATATTTGGCGAAATGTTGGTGTTAATACATCTCTGCCTACCCTTTCAGGGTTTTAAAGACGTGAATTTATGTATATTTAATAAAAAAATGTCACTAAGCAATTTTGACATCTATTTTTTTATTCTTGATATATTATGACATTGTTTTGAATTTAGAATATTGTTTATTTTTTTAACTATCAAATTGTTTTTGTTATTATTATTTTTAGTGTTTATATTATTTGAATTTAGACACAGTGTAATATTATTGTTTTTGTTTGAGTATTTTAATTGAACATTATTGAACTATTGCACTGAATTGATACACACACGACCTAATTACAATATTATTGACATTGATATCTTTAAATGGAACAAACGTAGGTAATTTTAATCTGTTTTTTTATAGTCTGATACCCATAAATACTTAATCGATAACAGATAGAGATTAGAATAATGTTACCAAGCTTTTCATCTGAGAATTCAGGACATAGCTCAAAAGTATAACTTTTCATTTTCCCACTCATTATAATCCAAGCTCAGGGTCGCGGTTGGGGAAATTGGAGTAAAAAAAGTGCACTTTCACAGGAGCGATTGTTCCCCAAAAATCGTCTAAATACCGGCAAATTGCAAATATTTTACAGCGAAAACTTATTGAACATTGAACTCACGTCACTTTTTACCCGACTACGGCGAAGCCAAAGGAGGGTTATGATTTTGACAGGCTATGTATGTATGTAGGTTCATATGTGCATAACCCCTAAACTACTTATTAGAACTGGAAAAATGAAGTATCATCACAAGCGTCTTGGTTGTCCACTAATTATAGGCTATATGACGTATCACTGAATATAATGTTTTTTTTTTTTTTTTTTTTTTTTTATATACGACACGCCAACTAGCGGTCATAAAGTACTATGTCAAAAAATAAACTTGAGATAAGTATACCGTGTTTGGTATCATCTGAAAGGGCTTAAATAACACATTACAAATATGTATAAATAACAGCCGTTACTTGCCCAAAATAATATAAATAAAAAAATAAGTTTAAAACTGTCAAAAAATTGCTAAAACATTGAACTGTATACATGCTACCTAATTGTCCTACTGTGAATCTGTTGCTGTACAATAAAGAATTATCTATCTATCTATCCAAAACTGAAACCTGAATACTGCAAAAGTCACGTTTTAAAAAGTATTAAAGAAGAAAAAATATCAAGGATAGCCGTGGTCGTACGCCACTTTTCCCTACAATGTTTGTTTTGTTAGACTAAGTAGCAAACGACCACGGCTATCCTTGATATTTTCTTGTTTAAAACTTTTTAAAGCGTGATTTTTGCAGGAGTCGGGGATTAGATTAAAATTTTTTTTTCGGTTACCGTTACCGACGCCTCTGTATATAATTATTGGACAAGTTTTCACTTCTTTTGGTACTCCTGGAGTGCAAAGTATGCTAAGTTAAAGAGTATGATATGTTATTGTGAGTGATTTTAATTGTTAAAGAACGGATATTCATCCGTACTTCTAGACAATTAAAATTATATATTACGTGTACGTTTACCTTGGAATCAGTGGATTTCCTTATAATGTTATTTATTAGTTAAATTTACAGAATGTTTCTGATGAAAAACATATATTTTACATATTTATTCATCTAATGAAATAATGAAATATTTAAAAAACAATGTTGTTATTGTTGCAAGATTCCGTTGCGTATGTTTTATTTAAAAAAAAAAGTGTTATGGATAAATACTTAATTGTAGTTCACATTACATAGCGATAAATGTCTATATTGGTTTTAGATTGCGGATAAAGTACTTTAAATATATTTTCTGTGGCGAACATATTATACCTCTATTCTTTTCTTTGTCGCACGATTAAGGCCTGGAATTAATTACCAGCTCACAGAGTTTCCTTCTTCCTACAGTCCCGGATCCTTTAAGCGTGGCGTGAAAAGGCATATGACGAGGCTGTCAAGCTGAGTGTCACCATTGTAACATGGTATATGTAAGTAATGGTGACCCGGGACATATATATATAAATATAATTCACGTATTAAAATACTTGAACAGAGTTTTGAAAACGTTCGATAACGATAAAAGTTCAACCAAATTCCTGGTTAAAGTAGACCCCAGTTTCCGAGGTGAAAGCTTCGGATGTATCTGGGATTAACGCTGAGATGAAGAAGAAGAGTGAGAATAGAACCAGTGACATAATTGTAAAATAACCCTAATGTTATACAGCACTGTACAAAATAAATAAATTAATTAATGTTCAACTATTTTTGAAATTCTCTTCAAATGGTACTGGTTTAATGTTAGACATCTGTTGTGTTTATTTTAAGAAGATTTGCAAATATCAAGGTGTTCATTATTATTGCTGACTGTACACTTATTTAAATTACATCAACATGCATATTTAAAATACGTTCATATATCCGCACATACATTATAATCACGCCTTTATCCCTGGAGGGTTAGGTCGAGGTTCACCCACATTTCACCAATAATTGTATTCGGTCCCACTTTATTATTGGCCTATTCCGGGCACTATTGTTGACTCGAGCCATACATCTGAGGCTGAGTCTGGGCTGTATATATCTGTCTGATGTTACACAGCCCTATCCCTTAGTCGCCTTGTACGACACCGCATGGGAAGAGATGAGGTGGCCTTAATTCTACTCTGACACAAACCACGTGGCTATCCGTATATACAAGACCACAAAACGGAAGAGGTCCTTGATTCTACTAAAGCAAAACCACTGTCATACAAATTACAACAAATACTGCAAAAAATTGCATTAAATTTTAGTCCTTATCACTAAAAGCGTAAATACCAAAATGAAATGAAAAGAGTTTCATTACACTTTTATATTAAGTATGCAAAAAGCCTTTTTTTAATTTTTTATACCACTTAGGTGGCAGACAAGCACACGGCCCACCTGATGGAAAGTGGTTAGCGTGGCCTATGGACGTTTGTAACACCAGAGGAGTCACAGTCGCGCTGCCAACCCTGTAAGTACAGAGTTTCTGTGCCGTCAGTGTAGAAGACAAAGCAGGACAAGCCTTTAGTTTTCCCACTGACAGCACAAATTCTCCAATGAGCTCTGGCTACCCTACTCAACATTGGGAACACAACACGAAGTTATTATAGCCGCGGTATTCTGTAGGGTGGAGGTACTTCCCCAGTCGGACTGCTCAATTGGGCGGAAATACCGCCGTGTCCTATCTTTTGGACTACCTAATTTTGGACTTTAACCGCATTGCTTTAAAGTCTGAATTTAATTGGATTTTTAGCAGTGTAGTATAACTGTTTTGCTTTAGCAGAATTGAGGCCCAGCGTGATTCCTTTTTCAAGTTTTTAAATTAAGAAACATACCTAACAGATAGAGGAAACCAGTTCATGTGAAAAAATCCTGCTAAAATAATACCTAAAACTGGTCACACGAATAATTAAGTAGATATTATATTTAAACTCAATCAAACGTTTATCTTTTGAGGAAGGAATCACCTTGAAATAGGTGTTGATAACAAGTTACCTTATAGGTCTAATACACGTCGGTCAGTGGTGATCTGGATTTAGCTGTGGAAGTGAGCGTTCCCGACGTTTCGGTAGCTTTTTAGTAGTCATTGGCCAGGGGACACTGAGGTCATAGTCGTCTCATATTTTAAGGAGTGAAGTCATTTCAATATATCACCGGAATGTTGATGACAGTGTAAAATATTTGATGCAGTTCTATAAGACACGACGGTATTTCCGTCCAATTGAGCAGTACGACTGGAGAAGTACCTCCGCCCTACAGAATACAGCGGAGATAATAACCTCGTGTTCTGTTCCCGGTGGTGAGTAGGGCAGCCAGAGCTCATTGAAGAGTTTTGTACTGTCAGTGGGAGGATCAAAAGCTTGTTCTGCTTTACCTTCTACACTGACAGCACAGAAACTCTCAGTGCTTATAGCTGCATGAGGAAATACTGATCCTGTTCTCGTGACTCACATGAATCTTTTCTAGGGAAAAAATGCGCATGGTTGTTTTTTTTTTTGCCCAGGGATTCCTGTGAGTCATTAACGGGTTTATTATTTCATACAGGCGGAGCTATGGGCATGGACTATAGTTTTCAACAGTAGGTATAAGCCCTTGTGACAACAAGAAAAAAAAGCAAGTCAAATAAGAGTCGGTCTCACACTATGACGGGTCCGTAAAAATTATATTCAAGGACTTTTTTTTTTTATATAGAACACGTCAATTAGACTTCACCTTGCTTGATGGTAAGCTGAAGGCAAATCCCAGAAAAGAGGGTCACCATTACTTACACATACCGTGTGACAATGGTGACACTCAGCTTGACGGCCTCATCATATATTATGCTTTTTCACGCCCCGCTTAAAGGACCCGGAAAAAGGACGCTTATAGGACGAACTAATGCTACATCAACCGCAATATATTTTCTGTATCACAAAAATCGGGATATTGTTTTGAGTTTTCGATATTTCAGCGCTGTTGCAAGCATCATGATCAAGGATTATATTGATACTGATGTGAGTTACCATGATAGTTAAATTAAATAAAATCATATATACATGATATTATGGTATTTAACGCAATATTTTTGTTTACGTTAACCTAGAAGTATAATTTTTGCATAGTTTCAAGACGTTATAAACCTCAGTATATGGTATGAATTTCAACTTGATACGTCCACGCATTACTGAGAAAAAGGTCTTGATAGACAAACAGACAGACATACAGACGGACAACGAAGTGATTCTATAAGGATTCCGATTTTTTTCCTCTTAAGGTACGGAATCCTAAAAATTTCACAATAGGGACCTATGTAGTATGTACAAATAGATAAGTAAAGTGCGCTCTGATGAGTAACGGATTAAGAATAAATGACATCAATAAATAATATCAGTGTTTACCGCGATATCGACTTATATCGATACAATTGTGAAATTTCTTTTAATACACCTTGTTTCTAGTTTATTTGCTAACTACCCCAAATCTTTTGCTTCATTACATTACTGTCCATCCCAAGGTTGCCTGGAAGAAATCGCTAAAGCCGCCCATTGTACATTAAACTGTATGCATGCTACCTACAAGTTTTACTGTAATCTATTGGTGTACAATAAAGAATTATCTATCTATATATATTCGATATTGGGCTTATAAAAACGAATGGTGCTTAAATGGTTGCTAAGGAAATAGTGACTTGTCATTATTGAGTACTTCATTACCCTGTCATCTTTTTAAGCAAAATCTTAGACGTGTTGTGCAGTTTTCATAGAAAATTTTGAGGGTGAACAACGGCCATGGAACTACGTAGTCAATCAATCAATTAGCCCACAGCTGCAGTCCACTGCTGGATATAGGCCTCTCCCAATGTGCGCCATTTTTTCCGATCCTCTACCTTCCGCATCCAGTCTGTCCCAGCCACCTTTTTCAGGTCATCGGTTTATCTTCTCGCGGTCTCCACTCTAGGACTCGTTTGCTCCAACGGCCATCGGTCCTTCGACAAACGTGGCCAGCCCACTGCCACTTCAACTTGCTTATTCTGTGACCCATCTTTACTTTAGTTCTTTGTCGGATGACCTCGTTCCGAATTCTATCCTTCAGAGAAACTCCAAGCATAGCTCGCTCCATAGCCCACTGCGCGACTTTTAAGCTATGGACCAGCCCCACTGTAAGTGTCTACGTTTCGGCACCGTAAGTCATAACAGGTAGGACGCACTGTTCAAAGACGTTTGTTTTAACTTTATTTATATTTTTTTTTAATTTATTTATTAATCTGTGATGGAACGCTAATCGTCACCTACGGTTCGGTCACAAACGCTGATGTTACTTCTTTTTTTTTCTCTTTAGAGTGAAATTCGTTTTAGACGCGTTAAGCACTTTTGAAGAAAATACTTTTTAAGTTCTTTTTACCCGACTGCCAAGAAGGACGTAATTTATCGTTTTTATTTATTGTTAATCATCCAACCAACTGATAACATACATACATATAATCACGCCTTTATCCCTGGAGGGTTAGGCAGAGGTGAATTAACACCCACATTTCACTAATAATTGTATACACGTAACAAGGGGTGAGCCTATTGCCGTATTCTGTAATAGTAAATTATTTATCTATTAAATATTATGACGTCACAATAAATTATTATAACAAGTTTCCATATAACATACTGTTTTGACGTTTAGTAAAAAGTAATTAATTTGACTAGTCTTTCAAATATCCAAGTTTTTTAAAATAGGGCCTCACGTTAAAGTTTGAGGGTATGGGGTCTGCTTGTCACTTCACGTTTAATCGAAGGCTAAACGAGTTCACAAACAGTAGATCAGTCGCCTCTTAAACCACAAAAAGTAATGTAAAGAAACTAATCATTATTCAGGTACCAATATTTAATTTTATTTTAGTTGGGACAAAATCATTTGGTCGTTTGTTTTAGTAGTGGGATCAGGTACTTCAATAATATTGTAGGGCTCAGCATTTTGAGCTTAAATATTTGTTGGGTATTTTTTTAAATCTTGTTGGCAATTGCCAAAGGCTACCTACCTAAGTGCCTAACCAGTACTTGAATGTTAAAATAGGTTGTAAATTTTTTTTTCAATATTAATAAAGCCGCGTGGTTTCCGGCAGAGTAGAATTTGAACCACCACATCTCTACCTGTGCCGTCTCGTAAAAGGCAACTAAGGGATAGGGCTGTGTAACATCAGACAGATATATATACAGTCCAGACACATCCTCAGATGCATGCCTTGAGTCAACAATAGCCCGGCAGAAGGCAATAGGCCTACCCCCTATTACGAGGGACCGAATACAATTATTATTGGTAAAATGTGGGTGTTAATTCACTCTGCCTAACCCTCCGGGGATTTAAAAAAATACAACAAGTAGTTTCAAATACAACACCAGGGGCGTTACACTTGCGGCGCCGACCTTGTAAGAACCATCTAAAGCCCTTATTCAAGAACCCCATATTTTAGTCGCTAGGAAAAACCATGGCAGGGATCAAATTTGTTTTTATTCAAAGAAAGTACCCTATAAAATATATTTATTTTTAGGTTTTTTTTTATACAGCTTAGGTGGCACGCAAGCACACGGCCCACCTGATGGAAAGTGGTTACCATGACCTATGAAAGTGTGTAACACCAGTGGAGTCACATCCGTGCTGCCGATCCTGTAAGAACAGAGATTTTGTGCCGTCAGTGTAGAGGACAAAGCAGGACAAGCCTTTGGTCATCCCACTGACAGCGCAAAAACTCTCCAGTGAGCTCTGGCTACCCTACTCACCGCCGGGAACACAACACGAGGTTTTTCTGTGAACGCCATATCTATTTATTAATTGTGTACCTATTTCTAAATACCGTTTTCCACGTTCTGGTTGCTATTCACTATTCAGTAATCCCATTCATGGGGAGAATAATGAAATAAACACACTACAAATCGTGATAAAGTTCGTTTCAGTAGCTTTATTTCAATATGCAAATTACTCTGTAAACATCAATGGTAGAAATACAAAGGATGCAAGCGCCATTGTTTGTTCAAAGAGACAAGATTCTAAACCAAATTGTAAACACTTTAATGAAAAGATATAATGTTGTGAACTGTTATTGTCGGTTAGAACTTAGCCTTTCATCCGTCGGTATAGTCGCAAGAGAGGATGTGCATTACTCATTGTCTTTGTGAACAGAACAACGGGGTTATAGAAAGCTGAGCGTGCTTATCGTTACTGTCGATGACTGTACCAGTGTATTAATTGTGATTGTATACTGTGACTGTACACGTGCTAAAGTCCGCGTAAACAGCATAAAGGTCTATTTAAACGATGCCATTTTCTTGTAAATATGTTTATGTGAATGGTTGCCTTGGCCTATGGACGTATGCAAAATCGTGCTATTGACCCTAAAGAAATTCTATTACCCTTATTGAAGAACCCAACCTTGTAGTAGCTTGGGAAAACTATAGATCTCCCCTTAGCCAAGTAGTAATTTGTTTACCGGCGTATTGTTAAATAGAATGATGAATGAATAGGATTAACACGTATTTTGACGTTAATGACAGTGGTCAACGTCGGTCAATCCCATTCATTCATCATTCTATTTTATAATACGCCAACGAATTGCCACTTACTTAGGAGGACAGATCAATCATTGAATGCAATAAATAAAGCTCAATAGTTGACTATAAAAAAATATTTAGAAGGAATGTTTACTGCATGTGTATCAGAATACATAATAATCTTCCATCAAGTTTGACTAATCTACGTATGACATTATTTAAGAAACGATAATTTGACATGTTATTAAACAAAATGTATTCCAATATTAATGATTTCTTGGATGATACAATAACATTTAACAATATATTTTAATGTAGTCAATTTTAGCATATAAGTATTATTAATTATAACCCGAAAATTTGCACGCCGTATGTGTAATTTGTAATATCTCTTGTACCATATTCTAGCAAATAAACTATTTTGATTTGATTTGATTTGTAAACAACTGTTTATACGAGGATGTTAACTAAAATTGCAAGAATGTAACATGTGTTTAAGGCAATGCAGGTATTTTATTGCCTGAATGTTATTGCATGCAAACATGCATCGTGTAAATCAGCCTTAACACGTTTACTGCGATCGCGACTCAGTGGCGTCAGGCCAAAAAAGCCTGCTACGCATAATAAGAAAGTCAAGTAGGTTATTTTTTGAACTGCTACCGCATCAGCTGATAGTCGTTGATTTTTTTAAGCAGTGAACTCGTTAAGTAAGACACTTGGCAGACTGCCACTCATCACACAGCGGAAAGCGTGTGTACGTGTTTTCACTGTGAAAGAACTGCGTGTGAATACATCTACAGTGTGTTACTATATGCGTCAATAGTGTAGAACTCGGCAGGATATTTACTAGGATAATTATTTTCGCTGTGTAACCGATATTTCGTCGCTGTTACAAGCGCCATGATCAGTACACCGTGATCATGGTGCTTTTTTTATACCACTTAGGTAGCAGAAAAGCACACAGCCCACGGCCCACCTGAGGTAAAGTGGTTACCGTGGCCTATGGACGTGTGCAACACAAAGGGAGTCACACTCGCGCTGCCAATTCTGTAAGCATAGAGAGAAAAGCTGTTGGTTTTCCCACTGATAGCACAAAAGCTCTCCAGTGAGCTCTGGCTACCCTATTCACCGCCGGCAACACAACACGAGGTTATTATGTTCGCGGTATTCTGTAGGGTGGAGGTACTTCCCCAGTCGGACTGCTCAATTAGACGGAAATACCGTCGTGTCCTACCTCCTCGAAAGCTTGTAACAGGTTCGAAATATTGGTTACTCAGCGAAAATAATAAACGTGGTAAATATCGCGGTGAGTTTTACACTATTAATGTGAATGACCATGTCAATCAATCAATCAAATAAATTACCTAGATAAATAAATAGTCTGTGGATCCCGTAACCTCCAATCTCCCCGACGAATGGAACTGCGACACAATTTTTGTTTTATTTACAATTTGTCTAGCACCTCAACGTCAATATATTAAAAATTTGAATTAATTAAATGTTTTTATAAAGCACTACAACTTTTTTATGTAAGAAACCTTCACGGACGTACGATCAACAAAAACTCATATAATCGCTAACGGATGAACGGTTGTAGGAATGTATTTGAGCATAAACAAAAAAATAAAAATTCACGTTTAAATAATGTGCCTAACCATATGTGTCAATTTTTTTTTTGTGGAGTTCCAATTAAAATTCTCACTATCTACCTATTTTTTTCATAAATCAAGTTAATTACCTATGAATATTATGCAGTGTTTTCCTCATTTTGTACGAATTTACACAATTTTTATAAAATGAAACTTTGACTTGAAGTGTCTTTTTTTTTCTTCAATATGGCTCACTCTTGGAATATAATGCCGGTGGCTAGTAATTTGATAGTTTAAATACATATTCTGCTGCGTTTTCATCATTTAGTCACAGTCTCAAAGTCAAATCAAACTCCTTGTCACACTCCAGTAAAGTACAGGCGACTTTACTAGAGGCTTCTATGGAGATTAGGAATCAACAAGAAAAATCACAATTCACTATTTTTACACATAAAAAGTTAAATCTACACCAATTTTAGAAAAATAAATTAAACCGCGATGCAACATTTTCCGCTTTGGCGCCAAAACGGTACCAAAATGATATTTAACAGATTCTAATAAATTTATAATCTGCACTCACCAAATAGGTTAAATATACGTCTTTATCGTGTCTTGCACAAATCACTAATAAAATGGACGCATGCGAAGGATTTGCCTGGATTGTAGTGTTATTCTGCAATGTACAAATTCGACGTCGAGTCTCACATATATAAGTGAGCTTATTTCGAATACGTTCGGGAAACTCAATGTTGGTACTATGGCCCAAATTTCAGTGCCTGTAACACAGTTTAACACTAGCTCAGACATTGACGTTCACTCTGTCTCCTAAAATGTTAATATATGATAATAGTTTGCTATTATAATTAGCTTGGTTTCCGGCAGAATAGAATTAGGGCCACCCTAATGAAGAGATGCTTCCCATGTGGTGTCGTACAAGGCGACTAAAGAAGAGGGCTGTTTAACATAAGACAGATGTATACAGTCCATACTCAGTCTCAGATACATGGCTCAAGTCAACAATAGTGCCCGGAATACGATAATAGGCTCAGCCCCTATTACGTGGGACCGAATACAATTATTGGTGAAATGTGGGTATTAATTCACTTCTGCCTAACCCACCAGGGATAAAGGCGTGATTATATGTATCTATGTATGTATTCCGCGATCCTGGTTGCACCGAGTTATACCGAGAGGAAAGCCTGTGCCAGAGCCTCTCCGTCAACCAGCAGGTGCATCGGCTTCCACAATAAAGTCTTGTACGTCCAATATCGTTTTAGATTGGAACATATCGGGGTGTTAATTCCACAATGAGTTCGAACATGAAGTGAGCTTTTCCATCGGAGTGAGATTCCACATCGCATTTGTATATTACAGAATACCAATACAGAACAGGCTTCGATGTTTCTTACTGATACGTAATAAACAATACTCGAGATAATCTTAACTATTTAAATAAAAATAAATTACGAAAGCTGTTTGTCCGCCAATGACGTCTACGAATATACCACAAGAACAGCTCATTGTCTTTATCGGTTACTCCCAGCCCAGACGCATTGGAAACGATACTACCACAGATAATATAATATATTTTTTATAATTCTACTGAACAGCTTTGAGAAGAAAAATTGTGTCTCGGCTACTGGATAAAGGCGGGAATGTATTATGAATTTGGAACAGAACTCAGAAAATACAATACTACTAAACAGTTTTTAGAAGAAATATTGTGTCTCGGCTCCTGGGTAAAGGCGGGAATGCATTTTGAATTTGGAACGGAACTCTTAGCTATCCGTCAGGTGAAAATTCCGTTAAAATCAGCCCATCCGTTTTAAAAAAATTGCTAAGTCAAAGAGATTTATTTTTAATTAAAAAAAAAATTCAAAGTATCGTGTATCATACATTCATAAGTAGGTATTATGCATTCTTCAAAACAGTTGTAAAGATCCGGTTTATGATTCTTTTGCGAAAATATCCTCCTACGACACAAGAACTAGTCGTAAATATCTTGGTATATTATTATCATAAAGACTAGCTGACCCGGCGAACTTCGTACCGCCTTAGCGTAAATTTTTAAAATATGCAAAATTAAATGTATATTTTTCAATCTTTCTGAGAGATTTTCTTAATATTTTTTTCCGTAACAACCTTGTACGGAGTATTAGAAAACTACAAAAAAATAATCAGCCAAATCGGTGAAACCGTTTTCATGCTATGTCGTGACAACGGAAAACGGGTTTCATCTTAAATATAAAATTCTCGTGTCACGGTGTTCGAACTTGAACTCCTCCGAAACGGCTTGACCGATGCTCATGAAATTTTGTGAGCATATTGAGTAGGTCTGAGAATCGGCCAACATCTATTTTT
Organism: Eilema griseolum; assembly: GCA_963662185.1. NCBI lineage: Eukaryota > Metazoa > Arthropoda > Insecta > Lepidoptera > Erebidae > Eilema > Eilema griseolum. Next base: position 23,160,697 of record OY759242.1, on the reverse strand, counting down.
CATCCCCCTAAATGTTAAGGGTTGTCCACCCTTAACATTATATGGCAAAACGACGTTTGCCGGGACAGCTAGTTTATATATATATAAAGATGAAAGATTTGATTGTTTGTATTGATTATGCTCCAAAACTGCTGGACCTGAAAAATTCTTTTACCCATAAAAGCCACATTATCTGTGAGTGTCATAGGCTATTATCATCACGACAGCCTTTGTGGAGTGGCGGTAGCGAACGCGGCCGCTACGCAGGAGGCGCGGGTTCGATCCCCGCTCAATACAAATAATAGCAAATCTCGTAACTCAGAGAGCACATTAAGCCGTCGGTCCCGTTTGCCATAGGAACATCGCTGACAGTTGTTACGGCTAGTTGGAACCCTACTACCGCACTGTGCGGTATGAAAGAAACTTCATCCCACGCACACTCAAGCTGTGGAATGACCTCCCTGCAGCGGGTTTCCCAAGCGCCTACAATATGGGGTTCATCAAGAGGGGCATCAGAAGGTTTCTTCATGGACGGCAGCGCGAGTGTGACACCCCTGGTGTTGCATACGTCCATAGGCCACGGTAACCGTTTCCGGTGGGCCGTGTGCTTGTCTGCCAACTAAATGGTATTAAAAAAAAAGTTCACCAACTGGTCTAGTTGCAATGCTTCTATATCGCTCTTGGGTCGTGGAGGTTAGACGGTAAATATCGAAGGTCAGCCAAGTCCACAGTTACATTGGTAAAGCGGACTCCAGACAGACAGAGAAGGAGAAGCTTTGGATGCTAGGATGAAGAGAAGATAAGATAGGCTTTTCTCATCACGCTACTATTCAAGAGCACGGAACAGTAATATAATGTAATAAATCTGGTAGATTCACATAGTACATAATTTGAAATGTATTAAATTATGGATATATTGGGTTTAAAGGGTACAACTGGGGTTCAAGTGCTCAAGGAGCGAAGCTTGGGATGAATGGTGCAGCGTGAATGGGATCAGTATTAAACTAGTTAATACTGAATCAAATAGACGGGATATTTATCATGTTTCATTGTTTTGAGTTTCCGATATTTCGGCGCTGTTGCAAGCACCATGATCACAGAGGAACTAGAGTAGTGGCGGTGAACAGAGAAAAAGTTTTTGCCTAGGAGTAATTATATCGATCTACCCTCTTTCGAGTTCTTTTACTACGCGTATCTGCACTACTATTGGTTTCATTCTCACTACAAACTCGAACCCGATCTCGATCACGTTCACGACACACGATGCTTACGGTATCCACTCGCGATTTTGTTTTGGCTTGTTCCCGGTTGTTTTTGCAAAGACGGACCACTGGATGGCAGACGTTTTAAATACCTATATAGTTAATACTGATCTCATTCAGGTAGTTAGTTGTATATGAAACCTGGCCCACAATTTATTAATTTTCAAATAATTTATTGCAATCTACCGGATTTGTTGAGATTTATAATTACTACTCCGATCTTGTGTCGTAGCGTGATGTTATAGAGCCGACAACGACACAAAACTATTCGACACAAAAAGAAAATTTCAATTCAAACCAGTACTTTATAAGATTAGCGCGTTCAACCAAACATACTTCAGCTTAATAATATTAGTATAGAAGATAAATATATGAGTTCAGATTGCGTCACTATTGATCAAAGCAGGTAAACACAAGAAGTACTTAATCAATGCAACGTGACTGTATTTCAGTCTATATACGTTACAAGGTTAATTAAGATGTTATTCACATGTTGATTAATATTGTTATATTATTTTTATTGGGTCAATGAATCACCAGACTTGTTATTGTTTTAATATTTAGAATGTCAATCAACTTTGGAATTTTTTAATCTGAAGAGTTCATTCGAGACTTTAGCGATGATAAGTAGGTTGTTCAACGTGCAATATGTTGAAAAATTTTGAATGAACGAATATTGAATGAATGTCGAACGAACGAAACTTGTTGAACGAAATGCGAGAGAACGCTGAAAATCTCGGCACTTTCGACTTTTAGGTCGTGAAAAGAAACGATTTTGTTTGAATCTTTGGATTATTTCAGCACTGCAGTGAACTTCAGTTATTTGAGTTTCATCTATCCAGAGGAATCCCTGATTCAATAAAGAACACCTTTTAAAACGCGTGATTTCAAAATGTTCGATAACTTATAAAATTAAAATTTCAAAATCTGATTGAAAACTCAATAAAATTCAGTGATTCTAAGAAGATTTTGTTTTGACACCCATCCAATATAATAGTAATAATTATTAGTACACTATATGTTCATAATAGTAATAATAAGGATTAGTAAGATAGGTAGGTGTTCTATTTTAAGTGTCCAGAAACAAAGTATTATGTAAGTGAAAACCAAGATAAGTTCTCATTATTATGCACTGAGACGCATCATTATTATTACAACTTATATTATTATTATCTCTACGGGTGATGTAAGATCATCTTTACTCTATCAAGCCACGTGACTATTGTAAATATTATATAATCACATAGTATGTATTATTTTTTAAATTTAATACCAGTTGGGTATTTGACTGACAAGTCAAATTAGTTACTTTTTACTAAACGTCAAAACGGAAAGTTATAAGGAAACTTGTATGAAATATATTATTGTGTTGTCATAATATTTAATAGTCAAATAATTTACTATTATAGATTGGGTGGATGATTAAAAAAATACAAACGATAAAATAAGAACAGTTACTACTTTTACCGCTCTTTTACCATTCTTAATTCAATAAGCACAGATAAATAATTTATTTTAACTAATTGAAAAATAACCAATTACAACTTCCTATAGATAATACTTGAATAATCTAGAAAAACATTTTAAAATTTGGGTATGATTTAATAATAATAATATCTATTGGTGTCGCTATTGGCAATTACCTACTATTATTGCTATTGATAATTATTAGTAAGTAGGTACATTCGTTTTTTTTATACCACTTAGGTAATAGAATAGGCAGACAAGCACACGGCCCACTTGATGGGAAGTGGTTACCGTAGCCTATGGACGTGTGTAACACCAGAGAAGCCACACTCGCGCTGCCGACCCTGTAAGCACAGAGTTTCTGTGCCGTCTGTGTAGAGGACAAAGCAGGACAAGCCTTTAGTCTTCCCACTGATAGTACAAAATCTCCAGTGAGCTCTGGCTACCCTACTCACCGCTGGGAACACAACACGAAGTTATTATAGCCGCGGTATGTAGGGCGGAGGTACTTCCCCAGTCGGACTGCTTAATTGGGCGGAAATACCGCTGTGTCCTACCTCCTACAAGTTACTCCTACAGTTATGAACTACCTAAATAATAGATATTAGTTTTTACCTTACATTTTTTTAATAAATAAAGGAAAGCAAAAGAAAGCATGTACGCACTAGGTACACGATTTTTGTATTATAATATAAACTCGTAAATAAAGAGGTTTTTGTTAGTTCAGACTTTAGAGAATGAAATTTTAACAAGGTCTCTTGAATTACTTTGTGTTTAGAAATTTTATATTACTATTATTTGAAATTAATTTGAAATTTTAATATTAATTGAAATTTTGCTAAATTAGGTTAAAACGAACTTGTTTTTATTAAGTTTGTCAAATGTAATTTTTTCACATATTGTTTTTGAAAATGAGTGAGAATCATACGTAGATCAAATAACTTTCATACATTGCTGTATTTGACATTAATAAATTTGCGAGACTATTTAAAAAAAAAACTTATTATATTATATACATGTGGACTATTATTATTGTGTGTAATGTTGACCGTTAATGAAAATATTATTGTATTATTGCCTGTGAGAATTGTTTTTTTATTTTTTTTGTATGATATCCGTTAGTAGATACATGTATAATTGTATAGTTATGAGTATCTACATACTTAACCTACGTATAAGAATAAGTATACACATGTTATCTAGATTTTTTTTAAAGAATATTAGCAACTGCTATTACTAATATTACCTCTAACCCCTCCAACTAAGCTAAATTGCTTATATTAGGAGTTTCTTTTTTTTATACCAATTAGGTGGCAGACAAGCACACGGCTCACCTGATGGGAAGTGGTTACCGTGGCCTATGGACGTGTGCAACACTAGGGGCGTCACACTCGCGCTACCGACCCTGAAAAAGGAGTAGGTTCACGTCGGTAATGTAATGGCCCAGATTCGAACCCGGGACCTCTCGTTCGTAAGGCTGTCGCCACAAGACTACTTTTAGTCAAGTGCAAAACCGAATGAAGTATAGGTATAAATGGTAATATATAATAGTAATATGACAAATTTGTCTCATTTGAATTAATTTTACATAGGTATTTTAATTTTAGATAAAAAAATAGTTATAGCAAATATTTATCTGATGTAATAGTTTAGTGATCGATGGCCACTTGTAAGGCTCGTGGAAACATTATGGTTTGGAAGACATCTTTGATATGAGTAGAGTCACCCTAAGTTTCTTAGAGGTAAGTGACATGTTAGGAAAACTTAGTACAAAATGAGGATTTATTAAACGTATACCAAATTATGAACGCACTTGTTCTTTATCCACAGTATTTTTTTAGACCTGACCTTACGACCTTACGGCATCCTCCCAAATCAAATAAAAAAGTACAAGTGGATGGAAAGTGGTTACCGTGGCCTATGGACGTGTGTGACATCAAGGGAGTCACACTCGCGCTGCCAACCCTAAAGTCTAGTTCTTAATATGTGTAACAACAAATTCCACCAAATGCCATCTATCAATAGTATATATATTGTACAACGATACACAGACGTTAATTCTCGATTTCTCATAATATTTTAAACTGGGTACAGTCAAGCACAATTTAGTACTAAGTGAGCGATAACAAAACAAATTCGTGAATGAAAAGCAATGACTTTTATGTACACCACTAGACTGGCTGTAAACAACGATTTGTTATAAACGGGCTGTACAAAAATTAGTATCATTTTAAGACTGATGCATTACCAGCAACAATACTCCACTTTTGGCTGCCATAAAAAAGCACCGCGTTGTTTAAAAAAAGTTTCATAATTCATTCAATGGGGTATTTGACAAATTTTAAAAACCTATCTTAATTTTTTTAAATGCCTGTTGCAATTCATCATTTTCCTTATTAAATAGAAAAAAAAAACACATTTTCACTTTGTTAGGTTAAAAAGTGCGCTAAAAATCGTCGTTAACGTGACATTCTGCGCGTGACGTAATTAATTAATATCTACGAAGAGTCTAACGAAAGTTTTCGTTACGCTGAGTAATGTTTTTATAGTTAAGTACGTCACGCGAACAGTAAGTTTTTTTTTTTTGCGTTTTGCCTCATGTGAAATACAAATAAAAAAATCAATTTTATTCTGTATAAATAAAATATTTAAAATCATTGTCTAGTTAAACGTATAAGCTATATCTAATAAATTTCATATATTTTATAACAGTTGTGAAATACCCAATTATCTATTTTATCTAAGACGTGCTTCGTGTTCGAAATCCGAAATTCAAAATACATTACCGCCTCTATCGGGAACCGTGACACAATTTTGTTTTCAATCAAAGAATCAATTTCATTTATTCAGTTTAGGCACACAAAGAGCACATATGAACGTCAAAATTTTACAATTAGGTATGTCAAGAAATAATATAAAAATATTAAATAATGTAAAAATAAACCATTGGAAAATGATTCTTTCGCTGGTTCGGTAGATTAGTTCTACTGAGAAGATACCAGCAAGAAACTTTTTTTTAAAAGCTTTTCTAGTAATAAAAGTCAATGGCATAAATAGACATAATTATTAATACGAAAAAGATCACATTTTGTATCGGGTTTAAGGGTTGAAAGCTTTTTGAACCCCAAATACAAAAATATCATATTTTATAAAAATAACTAGCCCCTAGTTACACCCTTGGTGATACGAGTATGTATTTTTAAAAATAAATTATAAAAAAACAACATTTTAAGAACTTATTAAAAAAAAATAGTTTACCTTTTTGGTGCATTTGAAAATAGAACTGTTTTAAAAATAAGGCACTTACCTATAAAAAAAAATCAGCTGTTCACAAGTTATATTAGGCACGATATTGTTCATACTATGACACTATACATGCGACTGAGTGAATTTGATTGTCTCGCCCCGTTATATTCGGCGAGTAGCGACAGATAACAGATTGACGGATCCATGTGAGCTTGTAAGCTAACGTCATGTAAATTTAAGGTTATTGGGCTATAGGAAAAATTTCTGTTAGTAAGTACAGCTGTATAGGTCATGATACTTCGTATTGGAGTTGAACTGTACATTTTATAGTCTGTGTAATGAGCTAGAATTAATTGTGTATATTTTAAACGAATAAGTTATTTGTGTTATATAAATAACAAAGGATTTTCGAAAAAAAAATGCTTGTGGTCTTTGCTTAGTATTTTTTTCAGGTGATTTCGAATTTTTAATCTACTATGCGTCAAGCAAGGATATATGCAAAAGGAAGGAGCAATCTTGGGCGTACCCATGGAGTAGGGGGCGCTTGTCCCAATCCCAAGTAATAAAAATATTATGTATGCAAATATAATATTTTTTGGTATATTTATTTGGTTTCCCGTCCCAATTGAGAAGTCCGACTGGGGAAGTACACCTCCACCTTACAGAATATCACGGTTTTCATATCCTCGTATTGTGTTTCCGGCGGTAAGTAGGGTAGCCAGAGCTCACTAGAGAGTTTTTGTGACGTCAGTGGGAAGACCAAAATCTTGTCCTGCTTTGTCTTTTACACTGACGGCACAGAAACTCTCTGTTCTTCATGGTCGGCAGCGCGAGTGTAATACTCCTGGTGTTGCATACGTCCATAGGTCACGTTAACCACTTCCCATCAGGTGGACCGTGCGCTTGTCTGCCACCAAAGTGGTATAAAAAATTTTCATATATTAACATAAAGTGTCAACACACTACATCAGTACCACTGAACTGGCCCTCAATTGTACTAAAGCAAAACCACTGTCATACCACATACACTACAAAAAATTGCATTAAATTTAAGTCTTTATTTCTACAAACTTAAAATCCAAAATTAAATAAAAAAAGAGTAAATATCATTGCATTTTTAATTCACTTTGCAAAAAAAAAAAAAAATTAAATGGATTCTAAAATTAAATTAGTTCTTTTGCAGTGTCCTTGGTATGACAGTGGTTTTGCTTTAGCAGAATTGAGGCCCAGTATGTACTTTTTTTCGGTGTTCACGAATTGAGGTTATATTCATTGTTTTCGTATTTATTACAATGGAAAATGGCGAATGTACCTTGCACTGCGATACATTAACTGATAAGTGGCATATACCCACGTGGGTTCCTAAAGTAGGAAGGTAAAAGTGCTCCAATGCGACCACAGGGCGACCCTAGCTTACACTACCACTCCAAAAAAATACAATGGTCGGTTAGGTTGGTAGATTGCAGACAATACATAAGTGCCTAATAAATTTATATCCCTATAATCGTATATATCATTTTTATCTATAATCAAATTATTAGCCATTATAAAATTAATGACTCCTTCACAGTTGTAGACCCCACGTGTAGAACTCATTTTGAGCTAAGACCTGCGTCGTCTCTGTTATCTGGGCCTTGATTCTGCTAAAGCAAGACCATTGTCATACCACGGACACTGCAAGTCATCAAATTGAAGACTTTATTTCTATACAGTTAAAGTCCTTAATTAAATGAAAAGAGTTTCATTACAATTTTACATTCACTCTGTAAAAGGTTTTTAATTTTGAACTTTAACAGCATTGTTTTAATGTCTAAAATTAAATGGATTTGTTAGCAGTGTCGGTGGTATGACAGTGGTTTTGTTTTAGTAGAATCGAGGCCCTGGTGTTTCCAAAAAAAACATATTTAACTAGCTTTTGCCCGCGGCTCCGCCCGCGTGGATGTCGGTTCCCGGGTAGTTTTTTTTTGCAAACATAATAATCCTGTTTTCCGTGGCATATTAATTGTTATTTTCTAAATTTATTTTGAATTGTTATTATTAAACTATTTAAATAACGTGATAGGTATTTAAATTAATTATTCATAAGTTTCATATTGAGTCCTATATCGCTCTAAGAATTATGTAGACTAGAATATCTAGTGTCTGACAGGTTGGGGTAGTCTTATCAGCAAGTTTTATGCTAATGTACCTACTATACACAATACAGAATTGGCTCCTTAATGGCGTATCAACTATCATTAAATGCGATCTCGATCTCCATTCAGTGCAATACAGTACAGAATTGGCTCCTTAATGGCGTATCAATTATCATTATATGCGATCTCGATCTCCGTTCAGTGCAATACAATACAGAATTGGCTCCTTAATGGCGTATCAATTATCATTATATACGATCTCGATCTCCGTTCAGTGCAATACAATACAGAATTGGCTCCTTAATGGCGTATCAATTATCATTATATGCGATCTCGATCTCCGTTCAGTGCAATACAATACAGAATTGGCTCCTTAATGGCGTATCAATTATCATTATATGAGATCTCGATCTCCGTTCAGTGCAATACAATACAGAATTGGCTCCTTAATGGCGTATCAATTATCATTATATGCGATCTCGATCTCCGTTCAGTGCAAATATTTGTATGCATGAATATAGGTATTTGTATTGGTCTGGTCGTGCCTCGGAGAGCACGTTATGCCGTGGGTCCGGGTTGTCATACCAACATCTATGGCAGTCGTTACGGGTAATTGGAGCCTTGAAAAGTTTAACAACTGGTCTAGCTGCAATACATCGATCTCGTCAATGGTTTGGAGGTGAAATGGCAGTCACTACATGGAAAATGTCAAAGATTAGCCAAAGTGGCTGTTAGACTGAAAATAGCGGATCCAGCCGAGTTGAAAGCTTCGGATACGACTGGGATTTTTTTTATACCACCGCCCCAGGGTCGGGGAGTCCCACTGATCGACCAACGCTCTAAGGATGGTATTGGGACTGCCGCGGCTACGGCGTGAGAGTAAGGCCCTTCTTTTGCGCATGATCGCCGAAAAACTGTCTACGTTTGCCTCGGCAAACATTGCAGATGCGCTACAAAAACGCGGCAGTCCCATCAGCACCCGGAACGTGTTGTTGTATTGAATACGCAGATCGCTGTATGCCCTCTGCGTAAAGCCGGTATGCACGGTAAAAAATCGCTATACGAATATAATATTATTATTGATATTTCTCATTGAAGATTCTCCAAGACCGCTCAGACAACTCCGAAATTCCATCCATAGGTGGTCCTTAGGTGGCAGACAAGCACACGGCTCACCTGATGGGAAGTGGTTACCGTGGCCTATGGACGTGTGCAAAACCAAGGGCACTCACGCTGCCAACCTTGTAAGCACAGAGAGTATCAGCGCCGTCAGTGTAAAAGACAAAGCCGGACAAGTTTTTGATCAACCCACTGACAACACAAAAACTTTCCAGTGGGCTCTGGCTAGCCTACTCACCGCCGGGAACACAACACGATGTTATTATAGCCGTGGTATTCTGTAGGGCGGAGGTATATCCCCAGTCGGACTGCTTAATTGGACGGATATACCGTCGTGTCCTACCTCCTCGAACCTCAAACCCTGTGCAGCAGTTGAATATTCTACCGCCACAGAAACCGTTAGAAATTTACTAGGACAATGTTCATTAGTAAATTGAACAGTCAAAAGTCACTCGAGGCAGCCTAGTGGTATAGGTAATGGACTGCTGAGACAAGGTCTCGGGTTCGATCCCAGGTATTACCATGGCACACACCAATGACTTTTCGATGCTTTTCGAAGTTATGTGTGTATTTATCGCAGGTTTATAAGTGCCCGGTTAATAGCAATAGGCTCGCCACCACATTGGGACTAAAACATAAACTGGCGAAATGTGGGTGCTAGCACCTCTGCCTACCCCTTCGGGAATATAGGCGTGAGTTTATGTTATGTATGAAAAGTGGTTTTGGGTTTTCTTCATTGTGAATTATTCAAACACTTTATGATGTTCAATAACAGAATCTCACTAGAAGTAATGCTTCTATTACACATTTCTTATCTATCAAAACTAGGGCATTACCTTTTGTTTACATTATTATATTTTAATGTTATCATTAATTATATGATTAACTCATTATGTGTTTAATTCTTGATTTGATTAATTAAAGAATGAAATATGTTTCTTTATCTGTACCTTATTTGGTTCAGATACAAATAGACTTTTATTTGTTAGTTCTAATCTTTTGCTTGTCAGGTCAAGGTTTCCTTATTGTCTTATTAAATATAGCCATAACATATACATACATACATATAATCACGCTCATATCTCCGGAGGGTTAGGCAGATGTGAATTAACACCCACATTTCACCAATCATTGAATTCGGTCCCACGTAATAGGGGTGAGCATTACCGTCTTCCGGGTACTATTGTTTACTCAAGCCATGCATTTGAAGCTGAGTCTGGGCTGTATATAATATCTGTCTGATGTTAAACAGCCCTATCCCTTAGTCGGCTTGTACGACACCGCATGGGAAGAGATGGGGTGGCCTAAATTCTACTCTGCCGGACTTGCTGTATAGATGTTAAAATGGGTTAGCCTTTATTTCTGCTTGTCTTCATTTTCAATTCATCCGTCAATTTTCAAAATAGCACTATTTCACGCTATTATAGAATATAAATAAAAATCGGAGGGAATCAAGGAATTTGTGAACATTTCTCGAAATACTTTGGTTCCGTTTTTGAACAAGTACTTTCCTTTAATTTTTAGTACGTCATTAGGATTACAGATTATTATGATGTACGTCACTGCTGTGATGACTTAATTGAACTGTAAATCAGTATTTACAGTTTAATTAAACTACGAACACAAGTGATTACGTTTTGTTTGCCTTGATTTCCAACGTTTCATCGACGATCAACGATCGAGAAATTGATGAAATCTAAGTGAGAATATATTTTCGATCCATATACACATATACTGAAGGCACATGTTGTAAGAACATTTTGCCTCGAACGAACTCGACAGCTGTTTTCAGCAGAGGGTTTCAGTTTTCAGTGTATCATGTAACGATGACACTATCATGGGACTCTAAACTAATATTTCACAGTCATGGTCCTAATACTAGACCTTGTGGGACACCGACAACACTGACAGACATTTCTCAATTTTTTTATTGACTAATCCTTCATTAGGTACCTAATCCTAATACTACTTGGTATCTTGTAATAACAAAGAAGTTATTTAATCTACCCACCGTACGGAGCGGACGTACCTTGCCTATATACTCGTAACCAAGTGAGAATTAATTAATTGTCTAAAATGCCTCAAGTGTGCAGTGGCTGTAAGGCAGATGTATCGAATGTACCGTATATGGAGTGTAGTAATAAAAAGTGTAAAAAGCAGTATGATCTAGATTGTGTAGGAATACCAGTGGATCTAATCAATCAGATAGATACAAGTGTATGGGTCTGTCCAGAATGTATTTCATCTACACATAAGCCGATACGCAACGAGAACACACCAACTCGGAGAGTATCAGGGCTGGAGAACACCCTGTCTACGAACAGCAATGTTAATACACAGCGGGGTAGTCGAGTAAAGGGATATGAAATGTCGACACCGCAGATTAGATATGAGCAAGACATGATGGAGGAAATCAGAGCATTTCGCTCTACAGTACTATCCTGCTTGGAAACACAATCAGGCGACATCAAGAGAATCGAAGAACTGTGTTATAGGATGAAAATAGAAATAAGCGAGCTTCGTGATACAAACCTGAAGGTTCTCAAGGAGAAGGGTAGCACTGTAGATACACTACGCAGCCAGCTTGAGAAATTAAAGGTTCGTAATCACCAATTGGAACACTTGATTGACGCATCTGAAGTTTCGCATACATCTTTGTCACTAACACCGAATAAGATACGAACCGAAACGTTAAATATGCAAGACACTGACACTGCATTAAACACGACCACCGATAATAAAAGAAAAAAATATATGGTGTCCACTAAAACGGCGGTAACGGCAAAACCGGTTTATAGTGAGATTGCAAAGACGGGACAGCAGGCGGCAGCTCGACGAGCGGTTTCACTCGCGAACGAGGCGAGTACAGTAAGTTCCAATGATGTTTATGCGGACTCAGGCGGTTGGATTACAGTACAAAGGAAAAATAATAAATTTCAACGTAAATCCGTCAATAGAGGTCAAAATACTAATGTACTAGACCTACAAGCTATGGAGCGAAAGAAACATCTTCACGTATGGCGGTTGCATCCAGAAACGACCATTGAAAAATTAACAGCTCATGTGAAAAATATATGCAATGACCAAACTGTCAAAGTTGAAAAAATTAAGCACAAAACAGAAAGGGATTATTCATCTTTTATAATTGGCGTAGCGGAGGGTAGTTACGAAAAATTATGCAAACCAGAAGTATGGCCCGTAAATACAGAGTTTGCAGAGTGGATTTGGTTTCGGAAGACCACAATCAAAGGAAACGCGGGAACCTAGTAGAATAAACATTTATTATCAAAATGTAGGAGGACTGCGGACGAAACTAAACGAGTTTTATGCAAATATAGAAACTTCTGGAGCGGATTTATTTGCCATTACGGAAACAAGCTGCAATACATCCATACATAACGCGGAGTTGGTACCACCGAGCTACAACATACTGCGATGTGACCGGGCGGATGGACGTAAACAAGGAGGTGCGCTTCTCGTGGCCGCAAAACGGTTTGAGCTACGACGCGTATCGATACCGGGGGATGTCATAATAGATAGATGTACCTTTGAACTACTTTGTGCGACCGTACATAAACATAACAAATATTTATTTTTGTGTTGCGTTTTGTACATACCACCTGACGATAACGAAAATGAATACATGCTATTGTTTAGATTATTAGAACAGTTATGTACTAAATATAAAGATATTATTATTATAGGGGACTTCAATTTATACTCATGTAATACACATACAATCAATTACTATCAATATTTTGTTTCTTTTTGTGAACTCACACAGAGAAATGAGGTGCCAAACGGTAATAATAGGTATTTGGATCTAGTGCTGTGTTCATTGAGTCTGGGTGAGAGTGTGAGTGTCAAGCGTGCAGACGAGGCGCTAGTGTCGATAGATAGGCACCACCCACCGCTAGTGATTTGCGTTCCGCAGGTAAGTAAACAGGCGCCCGCTACTAGTACTAGTGCTACAGATAGATCTATACCGCTGCAAAGTATGCAACAAAAAGATGACTTATGGCCGCAGTGGAATTTTTATAAAGCAGATTTTAATAAGTTGTATTATATGTTAATGATGCATGACTGGTCTCCTATCTACAGTATAGCGGAGACAGAGGATATTCTGAATTATTTTTATAGTGTTATGTATAGTATTTTAGATGATTGTGTTCCGAGGAAACAGCGTTGCAGTGTAAATTCTAGGTATAATTACCCAGAGTGGTACACAGCTGAAATTATTCGAGATATTAAATTAAAAGCACGGTTGCACAAGCAATACAAAATTAGTGGTCTGTCAAGTGATTACGAAATGTTCGCTCAGTGTAGGGCGAGGGTTAAACAGATGATAACATCAACACATGAAAAATACCAGGACAATGTGCAACGCAATATTACGAGGGATCCCAAATCTTTCTGGGATTATGTAAGATCAAAAAAGGGCTCTGTTAATGGTAAAGCGATTACTAAAAACGGTAATAATTTAGCAGAGTCGGAATGCGCGCACGAATTTGCAATTTTTTTTAAATCTGTTTACAGTCAGCGGATAGCAAAATTAGACTGGGAGGCGGCCATCGCGGAGAGTGGGGTAAGCAGTGCTCGAATACATATTGCAAGTTTTGATGCGAATCAAGTAATGGATGCACTAATAAAGTTGAAACCAAAGCGCTCCGCAGGGCCGGATGGCATACCGGCATTTATCATTAGGGACTGTAGGAATTTTCTAACGTACCCGCTTCTACATTTATATAATACTTGCTTTGAGTCGGCCTGTTTCCCGGAACGCTGGAAACTTACTCGGGTGATACCAGTACCTAAGGGTGAAAGAGGATCGGAAGTAAACTGTTACAGGCCGGTGGCTGTTCTGTCGGCGCCAGCGAAGGTATTTGAAACAGTAGTACACCATTCTGTTTTGAAGCAGGTTGACGTTACGCTATCTGACGCGCAGCATGGGTTCAGATATAATTGCAGTACGACTACTAACCTGCTAAATTTTATGACTTATGTGGTTCCTAACGTTGATTCGGGCGTGCAGGTCGACGCTGCATACTTTGATTTTCAAAAAGCATTTGACATGGTTGATAATGACATCTTATTGACTAAGCTGGCTACAGTCGGATGCACTCCCAAATTGCTAAAATTTTTTGCGGATCACATGAGGGACAGGAAACAGTACGTCGAATATGCAGGTTATAAGTCTGAACCCTACTATACGAGATCGGGTGTGAGTCAAGGTAGTAATTTGGGACCTCTTCTGTTTATTATTATGATAAATGACTTGCCGGGCGTGGTCAGGGATGCCACATGTTTGTTGTTTGCGGATGATCTCAAACTCCTCATCGCCATACGAGAAGAAGGAGATTGTGATCGATTTCAACTAGATATTGATAGGGTAGATGAGTGGAGTAAGAAAAATAAACTATTTTTCAATACCTCTAAGTGCTCAATTATAACATTCAGCCGTTTGAAAAAGCCTATCAACTTTAACTACACCCTGAATAAGACAGTACTGAAAAGGACGGATACAGTGCGAGATTTGGGAGTAAACCTGGACGCTGAGCTAACATTTCGTAATCATATACAAAATGTATGTAAAAAAGCATACAGGAGCTTAGGCTTTGTACTCAGAAGAGCGGGGGGGTTCACAAGCATCACAGCGATAACCACCTTGTATAATGCATTAGTGAGAAGCCAGTTAGAAAGTAACGCAATTATCTGGGCTCCCCATGAAGCTAAATATAGTCTCATGTTGGAACGTATCCAAAATAAATTTACTAGGTTCTTGTACCTAAGGCTGTATGGAGTATACCCATTTTATCCATTGATGTATCCAAGCTTGTTTGTGATAGGCATGGTAGGATACAACAAATTGGAGACAAGGAGGTACATGGCTATTACCACGTAAATTTTTAAATTATTACGTGGTAAGACCTCTAATCCGGGGGTCTTGAAAGAGATTAACCTATGTGTACCCAACAATTACGTGTGGCGTAGGCGGCGTCCGCGTCTACTAGCAGTGCCCAGTGCTAGAACTAATTTACTGGGCAAAGCTGTGATAACGCGCACCTTACATATACTCAATGAAGTAGCGGACGGCACAGATCTTTTTACATGTTCCCTGAGTGAGTTCTCAAAAATTGCACTACATGTTATATGTTATTATAATATTTAAGGACCACACTATTGTATTAGGTTAACCTGTAAAGATAGTGATGTAGGGAAAAATAAATAAATAAAAATAAATAAATAAATAAATAAACATAACATAATATAATCTCACGCCTATATCCCCAAAGGGTTAGGCAGAGATGCTAGCACCCACATTTCGTTATGTTTAGGTCCCAATGTAATAGGTGGCGAGCCTATTGCCATTAATCGAGCACTTATAAACCTGCGATAAATACACACATAACTTCGAAAAGCATCGAAAAGTCATTGGTGTGTGCCATGGTAAAACCTGGGATCGAACCCGAGACCTCGTCTCAGCAGTCCATTTCCCATTATCTTGTAATATACTTTCTAATTGCATAATTATCTATTTGATACATTTCACCATTCACTGTTATACTGTGTCAAAAGCTTATCTCATTTCTCTATATTTTGAGCAGATAATAATTTTTAAAGTTATAAAAAACGACGTAGTTAGTTCTCTTGTTTCTTTCAGAATTTTAATTAATAATATTAAACGCAAATATATGCAATAACATAATATGTTTAATGTAGATTTAAAATAGTAATCAAGGCTACTAGGAAAAGAAATTGACCAGAACTCAGAACAAATGCGTAAATGAATAGTTTGACTGTGGTGCATAAACATAAGAGTGACCATTTTGTAGAAAAAGCTTTCTTACGATGGTTTCTGTTATCATCTACTACGATCAGTACCAGCATGGATTAGATCAATGTAAGAGTAGTACCATCTCTTAGGATATAATGAGATGTAATGTACAAAGGATAGCATAACACAAAGCTGAGTTCTCTTCCAGTAAACCCGGGAGTGCACATGGAAATCACGAAATTCCTGGTTTTTTTTATACTACTTGGTCACCAGACAAGCATACGGCCCACCTGATGGAAAGTGGTTACCGTGGTTTTATTTTTATTTATATTTAGTATCCCGCCAGAGTTCCCGGCAGAGCAGAATTTGGACCACCCCATCTCTTCCCATGTGTAGTCGTACAAGGCGACTAAGGAAGTGGCTGTTTAACATCAGACAGATATATACCAGACTCAGCCTCAGATGCATGGCTTGAGTCAACAATAGTGCCCGGAAGACGGCAATAGACTCACCCTTTAGGGTGTTTTTAATATCGTGCAGATTTGATCACGCGTGCGGGATTGCCCCACATACAGAAAATTTTACGCAGCGTGAAACCTAATAGCCTTCGATCTAGTTTTATGCGGGCTGCTATGCGTTGTAGTTGTGTACAATGGACGACAAACTCAGAAAGTTGTTAATCATTTACTTAATTTACAAAAGATGGCATAAGAAGACAAGATCGCAGTCTTATTACGTGGGACCGAATTCAATGATTGGTGAAATGTGGGTGTTAATTCACCTTTGCCTAACCCTCCGGGGATAAAGGCGTGATTATATGTATGTATGTATGTATATTTAGTAATTGGGTTAGTTATTACTATTAGATAATATTTTTCATGAATGAATCTTGTTATTTGTTGTTAGTTAATAATTAAGAAGAGAGAGAATAATAAGATTTTAATCTTTTTTTTTATAGAACAAGTGAATGAAAGCTGAAGGCAAAGTCTCAGAAAAGAGGGTCACCATTACCTACATATACCATGTTACAATGGTGACACTCAACTTGACAGCCTCATCATATGCTTTTTCACGCCCCGCTTAAAGGACCCGGGACTGTAGAAAGTAATCTGACTCTTCAATTTTAACTTCTAGTTTGATTTACTATACTTAACATTTTGATTATCAAGTTCTGGGCAAGAGACGAGAAACTAACCCAGTATAAAATTAGTTTCTATAAACATATACGGTGCCATTCGAAGGAATCGCACTCAAAATGATTATAGCTAAAAACCTATTGCAGATGAACTAGTATAAGTTCACGAAACCATTGTAATACACCAGTCCAATAGTTCAATTAATCAATTAGCCCCCCGCTGTCCACAGCTGGACATAGATCTCTCCCAATGTGCGGCACTTTAGCCTTCCGTATCCAGTTAAATAGTTTTTTTAATACCACTTAGGTGGCAGACAAGCACACGGCCCACCCGATGGAAAGTGGTTACCGTGCCCTATGGAGGTGTGTAACACCAGAGGAGTTACACTCGCGCTGCCGACCCTGTACGCACAAAGTTTCTGTGTCGTCAGTGTAGAAGACAAAGCAGGGCAAGCCTTTAGTCTTCCCACTGACAGCACAAACTCTCCAGTGAACTCTGGCTACACAACACAACACAAGCTATTATGGCCGCAGTATTCTGTAGGGTGGAGATACTTCCCCAGTCGGACTTCTCAGTTGGACGGAAATACCGCCGTGTCCTACCGCCTAAAAGAAAGTTAATAGTTAATAGCAATTCAACTCCCAGGTCTTCTCTTGTGTGTTATAGGAATAAAACACTTCGCCTAATATAGGTAATTAATTTAAAAAGGCACTTCGTTTCTTCACTCTTTTCCCTCCACATCTGACAGTAGTTTGTACATTCACAGCATTTAAGTTAAAAACAAAAGATCACAAATATGAAATATTAAGTTGTTCCCAACTTCCGCTCGTATTACGCTCAGATATAATATTGTTACTGATTAATTTATAACGGAATTGTACATTTTAATATTATCTATTTATGATAATAACATTGCATGGGTGCGTTATCTGTGCGCCTGATCTCCGGGTCGAGACGAGCATTCATCAGATGGCATAATAAAAGTATGATTAAATCTATTTGCATGCAGATACAGGAAAAATAATTTTAAGTTTAATATGTTTGAAAACTAAAATCCGACTGCTGAAAAATCACGCTCTAAAAAGTATTAAACAAAAAAATATCAATCAATCACTTTCTCTAAAAAACTGTACATTCAATACATATATAAGGAAAAGTGGGTACTATATTATATAGGTTTATAGATTTAGTGATATGTCAGTTAGCATATAACCAGCTGACAGTCAAGATGCTTCTAATAATACCTCATTTGTCCAGTTCTAATAAGTAGTAAAGAAGCTATGAGGGAACAGGTGAACCTACATTTTAAACATATTACAAAGTCAGTCAAAGTCATAAATCTCGTTTTACTTCATCGTAACCGGTTAAAAAAAAACGAAACATTTAATGACAAATTGGTACCCATGGTACCATACCCATGGCACTGCTGAGACGAGGCTTCGGGTTCGATCCCAGGTTTCACCATGGCACACACCAATGACTTTTCGATACTTTTCGAAATTATGTGTGTATTTATCGCAGGTTTAGAAGTAGTGCCCGGTTAATGGCAATAGGCTCGCCACCTATTACATTGGGACCTAAACATAAACTGGCGAAATGTGGGTGCTAGCACCTCTGCTTACCCCTTCGGGGAAAATATGCGTGAGTTTATGTTATGTTATGTTCAAAGAAAATATTACATCCAACAAAAAAGTAGTTAAACTATAGAAAATAACCGCAGAGGACTTTCAAGAACTTCGGAAAAGGTTCGAAGGACGATTGAACAACATTTTAAACACCAAAAGTAAGTAATTTAGCGGGAAAGGACAAGCTGAATTTTGCTATATTCCCGGCAGAGTAGAATTTGGGCCACCACATCTCTTCCCCTGTTGTGCCGTATAAGATGACTAAGGGATATGACTGTTTAACATCAGACAGATATATATAGCCCAGACTCAGCCTTCAGATGCATGGTTCGAGTCAACAATAGTGCCTAGAATAGGCAATAGGTTCACCCCCTATTACATGGGACCGAATTCAATGATTAGTGAAATGCGGGTGTTAATTGACCTCTGCCAAACTCTCCGGGGCGTTATATGTATGTATGTGATTTAAAATACAAAACTTAATTTAATAAAAAAAACATTAAATATTTACCTTTTCTGCCTCAGATGTTATGACTGCATAAACCGAAACATTGATACGATAAGACTGTCCCCGACATTGTAGTAGCTACTTTGATAATGATTTTACACTTCACAGTAAGGTTGTTCTACTCCAGAGAGTGAAGCAGTACTAGGATATTCTTCCCTCATAAATGGATATATCCCTATCTTAGTTTACGAGCACAAATAAAAATGGTAATTTTATCGCATTTTCACGGCTAACAAAATCTTGCGTTTAGATGGAAATTACTGCCGGAATACGCTGTGTTGGATTCTCCACATACGAAAGAATTCCGTTCTGATCTATTTACCTAAAATTCAAACTGCCACCAAGAAAGACTGATTAATTTTTAATATTATGGCAGACATGGAAAGAGGTTACCGTGGCCTATGGACGTGTGCAACACCAGGGGAGTTACACTATTATCTGTAAGAAAAAAAAAGCTTTTATGCCGTCAGTGTAGTAGACAAAGCAGTACAAGCCTTTAGTTTTCCCACTGACAGCACAAAAACTCTCCGGTGAGATCTGGCTACCCCACTCACCGCCGGGAACACAACACGAGGTTATTATAGCCGTAGTATTCTGTAGGGCGGAGGTACTTACCCAGTCGGACTGCTCAATTGGGATGGGAATATCGAGGTGTCCTACCAGCATATAATATGAAATGAGGTTAGATTATCACAATCACCATTAGTCCTGGTTGCTCCAATGCGTTCACTTTGGAGCCTGGATTCCAAGGTGAAAACCTCAAATGCAACCAAGCCTAAAGTAAACATAGCTCTAACTTGTATTATGATGTTATTTTTAAACTTTCGAGGTGTGAATTCATAATTATACTAGGTATCGGGACTTCTCGCGAATTAAATCTTGGAATTATATCGTGACCACGGGTGCTGCAACGCATCCGAAACGTCGGCGGAAATAGTAAGTTCCAAGATATAATTCGCAAGAAGTCCCGATACCTAGTATAATTATGTATTGTGGTTTCTAGAATGCGGTTAAACATATTTTGGATACATTATTTTTGTGAATATAAACATATTGTACTCCACCCTACAGAATACCGTGGCTATAATAACCTCGTGTTGTGTTCCCAGCGGTGAGTAGGGTAGCCAGAACACGCTGGAGAGTTTTTGTGCTGTCAGTGGGAAGACCAAAGGCTTGTCCTGATTTTGTGTTCTGCACTGAGGGCACAGAAAATCTTTGTTTTTACAGGGTCGGCAACACGTGTGTGACTAGTGAAGTCAGGTGTTATACCGTTCATAGGTCTCGGTAACCACTTTCCATAAGGTGGGCCGTGTGTTTGTCTGCCACCTAAGTTGTATATTAAAAAAAGTATAAAACAAGAAATGCTCTAGGACGAATTACACAGTGCCATTTGGACCCAGATTTATATAGCTTAGAATTTGTTAAAAATAAAAATTAAACATAAATAGAATGCGGAAAAACATAATGTTACATTTTTTTTTTGCTTTTATCATATTATAGGAAACAGCCTGTTTAAACTGAATAAAATTAAGATATGTATCTTTAAACAAATTTAACATTGCGATGTACATAATATACACATACACTTTAAATTGGTTTTTATACAACTTAGGTGGCAGACAAGCACACGGCCCACCAGATGGAAAGTGGTTACCACGACCTATGAATGTGTGCCACACCAGTGAAGTCACACTGTAAGAACAGAATTTCTGTGCCGTCAGTACAGAAGACACAATCAGGGCAACCCTTTGGTCTTCCTACTGACAGCACAAAAACTCTGCAGTGTGTTCTGGCTACCGTACTCACCGCAGGGAACACAACTCGAGGTTATTATAGCCGCGGAATTCTGTAGGGCGGCGGTACTTACCCAGTCGTACTGCTCAATTGGGACGGGAATAATGTCGTACCGCCTATAAAATTGTCGTTGTATAAATTGTTATTCTATATAAAATCAAAAAGGTACTTACCTGACTAGCTTCTTCTTATGTAACTTGGAGAGCGAGGCCTCCTAACACAGGTATTATTTTATTAAAAGGAGTGCCTCAACCACTGTTTAAATACTAACAAGTAAGAAAATGTTAATAAACTAATTTTGATTTGATAATAATAATAAGAGATAAAAATGTAGTTGAATGCCTGAAAAGTCAGATAATCTAACACATTTTGAAATACACTTGTACTTTGTCCACAGTATTTTTTATTATTACACCTGTCCGGTTTCGCCTTACGGATCGAGTCATGCGAATAAATTATTCATATGAAAAAATGTGTATTTTATTTTTTTATTTTATTAGGTACACAGATAACAGATTACATAATTCAATATAACATCTTCTAGTACACTTTTTAAACCTGAAATCAAATTATATTTGTACACAACGTTCAAATTTTAAACAACTTCGTTAGGGCAGTGGTATATGCACACAATCAACAACAAAAAAATACCATCAAGTGCCATCAATCAACACTAAAAATAGTCAAAAAATCAAACTTTTGAACTTAGATGTTGTGTGTTTAAAAAGAATTGGGTCACCCAATAACTTTTTAATATTTTTCCTACAGAATTTTTCCATTAGGTACCACACACACAAGTACACGGCCCACCTGATGGAAAGTGGTTACCGTGGTCTATGGACGTATGCAACATCAGAGGTGTTACACTCGTGCTGCCGACCATGAAGAAACCTTCTGATGCCCCTCATGAAGAACCCCATATTGTAGGTGCTTGGGAAAACCGCAGCAGTGAGGTCATTCATTTATGTGTTCTCTTTCAGAGATACTAGTGTGATGTACTTACAGATAATCTTAGGTGAATTAAAAAGTAAATTTTTAATTCATCTAAGCAGATAATGTATTACTTTTAATCATATTCACGCAAATTGCATCTAAAACCTGTAATCTATTTGAACATCAATGATAATTATCACTACTTTGCACACTGTCTATGAAGTCGTGTGCACGAGGCAAAGTAGTATCTACCTTGATATTTTTTGTTATTTAGGTAGTAACACGTAATCAATGATTTCTAACTTTCAGGGGCAATCAAGAATGGGGGAATCGCGACTAATTCTACTATACTAAATACTTCTGTAGGTAGAAAATAAGAAAAAAAAATACGGTTGTTGCGCATGGCGGGTATGTACTTATTCGGGATAAGATACAAATAAGGTAATACATTTTTCGCTTTTTTATAATGGCATGAGAGCTCTTCTGGTGTTACACACGTCCACAGGCCACGGTAACCACTTTCCATCTGGTGGACCGTGTGCTTGTCTGCCACCTAAGTTGGATTAAAAAAAAACAAATTATTAAAAAAATAAAAAGTAGCCGACTGCTGTCAAAAGATCAAATCTAGTTTGATAGCAGGTGCTACCCAGTTGCCAATCATAAATTACGGCTTGCTATTAAACTAGTTTTGATCTTTTAGACAGCAGTCGGATATTTTTATTTTATTTTTTTGACTGGCTGTATGTATGGATGAAAATACTTTGTTAAGTCTGGATTCCCTTTGATTTTTTTTTTGTTTCATAAAAACGTGAAATAATGCGATTTTAGAACTGAACGGGCGAATTGAAAATTAAGGCTATCAGGAATTACTAACCCATTTTAACATCTATACAGCAAGTCCGGCAGAGTGGAATTTGGACCACCCGATCTCTTCCCATGCGGTGTCGTACAAGGCGACTAAGGGATAGGGCTGTTTAACATCAGACAGATATATACAGCCTAGACTCAGCCTTAGATGTATGGCTCGAGTCAACAATAGTGCCCGGAATGCGGCAATAGGCTCAGCCCGTATTACGTGGGACCGAATACGATTATTATTGGTGAAATATGGGTGTTAATTCACCTCTACCTAACCCTCTAGGGATAAGACGTGATTATATGTATGTATGTATGTACAGCAAGTCTATTATTATATATATAGAAGTGATTGAGAAGGGTAGCCAGAGCTCACTGGAGAATTTGTGCTGTCAATGGGAAGACCAAAGGCTAGTCCTGCTTTGTCTTCTACACTGACGGCACAGAAACTCTGTATTCAGGGTTGGCAGCGCGACTGTGACTCCTCTGGTGTTACAAACCTCCATAGGCCACGGTAACCACTTTCCATCAGGTGGGCCGTGTGCTTGTCTGTCACCTAAGTGGTATAAAAAAAAACTAATCGATGTAAAGGGACACAGACGACACAGTTCGCGTGATGGTCTACTTACTGCCATTAATGTGCTAGGGAGCGTTGCATGCAAATGGTTCACGCCTCGTGAAACGATATATGAAAATCTTTTTGTCAGTAATATGTAAGCAAGGGTGACGTCATCACAAGCGTACGTTTCGGTAATGTTTTGATGACGTCAGCTTGCGTGTGACATGCGACAAATTAATATAATACGTGGATAGATTTAGTTTTTTTTAATTGAATATAATTTCAACTTCGAGTCGATACATCGGCTGTGTAACAGAGGCACAAATGGCAGTCGCCCTCGTAAAAGCAGCTACATCAGTGATAGAAAACGTAGGAGACCCCTGACCTAGACTTCAGAGTATAAGCTTTGAATTAACGCTGAGATATTCTAGGATATTCTACATGGCTCTATCTAAAGCCAAAGCAGGTAATCCCAGTTTAACCAACTACATATTTAATTTTTTTTTATATATTTTCAAACATTGTCCTGCTTTGTCCTCTACACTGACGGCACAAAATCTCTGTTCTTACAGGGTCGGCAGCACGGATGTGACTCCACTGGTGTTACACACGTTCATAGGTCATGGTGACCACTTTCCATCAGGTGGGCCGTGTGCTTGTCTGCCACCTAAGTTGTATATAAAAAAAAAATCGAAAGACCCAGGCTAATACAAATATACATATTCTTGACAATAAATATTTGCATTGAGCGGGAATCAAACCCGGAGTGGGTTTCTTTGAGTAGCAGTCGTACACTCTACCGCTACGTCACAGAATGTCTAAATATGATGATGTGGGCGCTGCAGCGATACGAGGGTAAAAGTTAAAACGTCCTATGGAACCCCCCAAGGGATGTTTGTACCAAGTTTAAGAAAGTCTCTTAAATCCTTTTTGTCGTGTGGAAATCCTCTCGAATACGTACTGTTAGCGTTACTCAGTTAAGGAGAAGGCGGGGCGGGAGCGGCAGCGGGAGCGACGAAGGATCGCGAGCCAAGCTGCCCGCGTACGAAGGCAACTCGGGCGTTGGAGGTCGATGAACGACCTTCGCCCCCCATGAGCGCCGGCCTGTGGGTGACAGGTGGAGCCGCCTGTCACCCTGGTAGAAGCAGGACGCGGCGGTGGCGCGGCGGGCGCGCCTCCTCGTTTCCGGGGACGAGTTGGGGACTCTGTATTCCCCACACCCGAGAAGAGGGCCAGATCGTTAGAGATGGCCCTGGGCCGGCCGGGGTGCGAGGGATATGCCTGTCAACCTCACCTTCGGCAACCAAAACGACCCACAGGCGGCG
Source organism: Eilema griseolum (assembly GCA_963662185.1). Taxonomy (NCBI): domain Eukaryota; kingdom Metazoa; phylum Arthropoda; class Insecta; order Lepidoptera; family Erebidae; genus Eilema; species Eilema griseolum. Next base: position 23,135,979 of record OY759242.1, on the reverse strand, counting down.
TGCGTTTTAGTCGGTTCTAGTCCGACATAATTTCCTCCGTGGGAGGTATCCGTGGGAATTATGCGCACGTAAGAAAAAAAAGCGTTACTCAGTTACATCGGACTTGAACCTACTAAAACAGGTTGCCTGGAACTGTATACATGCTACCTATTTGTCCTACTGTAAATCTGTTGGTGTCCAATTAAGAATTATTTAATTCTTTGACATCTGAATCTGCAGGATTGTTTAGGAATATTCAGTTTTTTAAATACTTTAATTTATATAACTTCTGTGTAAATTACGTAAAAAGAATCTAAACAGCGTGCCGTCTTGGGTCTTCGGATGCCGAGGTGTGAGAGGGACATGTGCGCGGCCTTCTTCTGTTAGGGTTACAGATGATGCCCCCTGTCATTCCCAGGCCCACCCTCGTAGGGGACGGACGTCTAAGTCTGTTCCGAACTCTCTTGACACTCATCTAGACTTGTCCTGTCAATTTCTGTCGATACACCGAAGTTCAATGTCATCATATAACCTTGTGAACTTCAAATTAATATCTAGTAATAATAAAACCCGATCGTCAAGAACCAAAACTTGTTTGTAAACTAATACTATACAAAATCTATATGCATAAATAAGGCTTAATTTACGTATGTGTCTAAGGCTATGATTTATACAGCATACAGCTCTCTGTATACTTCGGGCTGCATAACTTGGACCTAAGTCCCGAGAAAGACGAAGACCTAGCGCGCGCGATATGTTTTTTTTAAGTGCGAAAAATACTCACGGAGTCCTCCTGCCGGAGCCGGTGGGAGAGGTTATGTTGGATTGGACTTTAACCGACTAGAATGCATGGCGACTGAGGGAATTTGTTGGTTGCCGAAGTTGAGGTTAACAGGCATATCCCTCGCACCTCGGCTAACCCAGGGCCATCTCTCTCGATCTGGCCCTCTTCGGGTGTGGGGACAACAGATTCTCCAGGTCATCTCCGGATTCGGATTCTTCCGGATTATATTATTAATAGGTACACTTGCTGCTGACCCTGTGGGATCCTTATGATGCCCTTCTTGAAGAACTCCATAATGAAGTCAGTTGGAAAAACCTCAGCAGCAGCGAGATAGTTCGACAGCTTAAGCGTGCCTGGAATGAATACTGCACGCACCGTTTATAGTCGAGACGTGTGAAGATGAATTTCCTAGATAAAACCAAATCAACAGTAGTGCACGCTCCTAAGTACGAGCAATGGATGCAACCACATATAACTCTCAATGCTTGCAGGGTTGGCAGCGCGAGTGTGACTCTCTTAGCTTTGCACGCGTTCATAGGCCACGGTGACCACTTTCCATCAGGTGGGCCTTGTGCTTATCTGCCACCTAAGTGGAATGAAAAAAAAACTGTGACTACGGCTATGAAGATGATTGTACGAAGTTCGCTCCGCTTGCAATCAAATCAAATCAAATCAAAGTTCATTTATTTCAAGTGTCAGAGACTCATTACATATTGAAGTTCATATTTCATCTACTATCATTATTATAATACAATACACATAAGATAAAGTACACAAATGTCATGAAAACAAATTTAAATTAATTTTCGTCATAAAGCATTACAAAAATAAAGTTATTAAATTAAATTGAATGTCCAATGAGAATTATACATACTTATAAATTGAATTTTAAATAATATAAATTACAATTAAATACATAATTCAAATAAAATAAAATGGCAATGGAAAGCAGGTAATATTACCTCAGACAAGTTTGATTGATGCGATAATAACGCGTCAAAGATCTGTTTATTTAAATCTATCTTTAATCCTTGAACTTACTCGTAGCTCATTTCAAGGCAACAAACTAGAAATAAAAACGAATTCACAGTATAATGAACAATAACATACATCGCCGTAAGGTTATACGTATAGAAGAATTTGGATGGATTCGGGCGAAACTTCTGTGGTCAGAGCGTCTTAATCGAATAATATATATATAACCGCGGTAGCCTAGTGGTATGGGTAATGGACTGCTGAGACGAGGTCTCGGGTTCGATCCCAGGTTTAACCATGGCGCACACCAATGACTTTTCGATGCTTTTCGACGTTATGTGTGTATTTATCGCAGGTTTATAAGTGCCCGGTTAATGGCAATAGGCTCGCCACCTATTACCCAATGTAATGACCTAAACATAAACTGGCGAAATGTGGGTGCTAGCACCTCTGCCTACCCCTTCGGGGATATAGGCGTGAGTTTATGTTATGTTATGTTATGTTTAGCTGACCCACCCCAGCTTCGCCCGGGGTATATTTTGAAGCTTCATATCCCTTTGAGCCCGTATGTTTTAGTCTTTAAAATAAATATGAAAAATTGCCGGATTTGTTAATATTTATTATCAATGCTCCGCTCCCTTAAGTAGTAGCGTGATGATATATAGCCTAAAACCTTCCTTGATAAATGGACTACCCAACACTGAAAGAATCATTCAAATCGGACCAGTAGTTCCAGAGATTAGCGCGTTCAAACAAACAAACAAACTCTGCAGCTTTATAATATTAGTATAGATTAGTATAGATTAGCTAGGTATACAGTTTCCACAATAGGTATTTGGTTACGGAGAAAGAATACAAGTACTTATCACCACCCCATTTCATTCATAGGGTGTCGTAAGAGGCGACTAACGGAAAAGTACGCAGACGATATCACTGCAAGAGAAGGAAAACTCGAAATAAAAACATGTACTAACCAAAAATGTAGATCAAACCCTCGGGAGAGGCCTTTGTACAGCAGTGAACTGCGATAAGCTAATTGATGATTGACGTAAGTAGTTATAAAATGACATTTTTTAATGTATGAAAGGTTAGGACACGGCGGTATTTCCGCCCAATGAAGCAGTTCGACTGGGGAAGTACCTCCACCCTACAGAATACCGCGGCCATAATAACTTCGTGTTGTGTTCCCAGCGGTGAGTAGGGTAGCCAGAGCTCACTGGAGAATTTGTGCTGTCAGTGGGAAGGCTTGTCCTGCTTTGTCTTCTAGACTGACGGCCCGAGCCCGAGCCCGAGTCCGAGTCCGAGTCTGAGTCTGAGTTTGAGATACTTTTCATCCCAGGAATCCGCAATTGCGGGGATTGGCCTAATAATTCCACACTGATAAAGTCGCGGGCAACATTTTGTATGTAATACAAAGCCCACATGGATTTCCTCGTAATAACTCACTCATGAACAAACACATTGATGATATCAGCAGCTAAATCTTATCTTGGAAGTGAAAACTATTTTTATATTGTGGATAATGCCGTTTATGGTTATAATTTATAATGGGGATTATTATAAGCAAGAAATAATTCATATTAAACGGATGGCAAGTGCTAAGGACTGATAACACAAGGTTGTTAAAGGATGATTTGACAAACAGCTGACATTATTGGTCGATAAATGTCGGATATAGATAAACTTCAATCATATTAAAGTTTTATGTGTAATAAAATGCGATTGATAAAATGATAAAATTTGAACTGTGATATCTAGAAAGTTCCTAATAATTTGATTTACTTTAGCACTACTAATAACAAATATAAATGCGTAAGTGTACATTAGATTAAGATCAGAAAAAATCTTAATATTTTCCGATCTTTTTTTTACCTGTGAAAAATTTCCAAGGCCTACCGCCTGCCGGAGAGGTTGTATCGGTTCAATCTTCAATCTATTCTCTGACAATTTTTTCTTTGACATCGTGACCGTTTTTAACATTCGAGAGATTGAGTAATCTCAATCTCTCGAATGTCAAAAACGGTTCAAATCTAATGATCGAGGTTGAACTTCGAACATAACTTCAGTCGTTTGTTAGTTTTGTTACACCAAACGACTTAATTAAGCGGTATGACATTGACACAGAGATGAATTACAGTCTTCGGTGTATCAGGCCCCAGTAAGATATTCTGGCTCAAGCCAACCTTACCTGCAGGCTCGTAATTTGACTTTTAATCAAAAGGTTGACTGACGGAATAGGCTTTGGTTTTTCTCTTGGGGTCAAAGGGTCAGATGGAAGATTTACAGGTGTATCAACTTGCAGGTAAGACTAGCTTGAGCATCAAGGATATTGGGAGGACTCTATACACCCAAGGCATTTTTGACCCCATAAAACAATAATCAGCCTATAAATACAGCCTAGACTCCGCATCAGATGCTTGGCTCGAGTGAACAATAATGCCCGGAAGGCAGCAATAGGCTTACCTATTACGTAGGACCGAATACTTGGTGAAAATGGGTGTTAATTCACCTCTGTCTAACCCTCCTAGAGGCGTGATTATATGTATGTATTTACCTATAAAAATAATCCTTAACCGACTGGAATAGCAAAAATTAAACACGATATTAGATTAAATGTAGTTGTAATAACATAATAATAAAATAATATCAAACAATTCTTTATTATTAAATAGCAAGTAAATATATAATATTTATACTGAAGAACTATCAGCTCTCTAATGCTGAAGGGTCTGGCTTCGTTACGTGATCTGGCGGGAGCAGAAAACTTAGGCCAGCGCATACTGTGAACAAAAAACACTTTTAATGTTATCTTGATAATACATATTTGTTATGGTCAACCTCTGACAGCTTCCGTGGCGTAGCTATAGTAGTAAACTCGACCACTACGTAGGTTCAACCGGCATAGCGCCACCTTCTGCGATCAAGTAATTAATGCTCGTGAAGGAAGAAGCGGGTCGGGAGTGGCAGCGGGAGCGACGAAGAATCGTAAGCCAATTTGCCTGCTAACTGAGGCAACTTAAGCGTCGGAGCTCGCACAGTGACTACCCTATTTTTTTTACGTGCTCATAATCCCCACGGATACCTCCCCACCGGAGCCGGTGGGAGAGGTTATGTCGGACTCGAACCGATTAAAACGCACGCCGCCTGTGGGTCGTTTTGGTTGCCGAAGGTGAGGTTGACAGGCATATCCCTCGCAACCCGGCCGACCCAGGGCCATTTCTCACGATCTGGCCCTCTCCTCGGGTGTGTGGGGACTACGGAGTCCCCAACTCGTTCCCGGAAAACGGGGAGGCGCGCCAGGCGCGCCGCCGTCGCGGCCTGCTTCTGCCAGGGTGACAGGCGGCTCCACCTGTCACCCCCAGGCTGGCGCTCATGGGGGGCGGAGGTCGTGCATCGACCTCCGACGCCCAAGTTGCCTTCGTACGCGGGCAGCTTGGCTTGCGATCCTTCGTCGCTCTCGCTGCCGCTCCCGCCCCGCCTCCTCCTTCACGAGCATTACTTGCTCGCAGAAAGAGGCGCCGGCCGCCCACGCATCCGCGCAGCGGACCATCGCCGCGAGCAAGGTGGAGAGCGTGAGAACCCTTACTCCCAGGGCCGCCACAAGCTCCCGCCTCGGCGTCTCCCACGCCGGACACTCAGTGACCGTGTGCGGCCCCGAGTTCTCGCTCGCGTCGCATTGATGGCACTCGGACGTTGGCTCTTTCTCCATCCGACGCAGATACTTTTCGAAGCACCCGTGCTCGGTGATCATCTGCGTCAGACAGTATGAGAGGCTGCCGTGTGGCCTCTCTAGCTACTCCCCCATGATGGGTCTTACCGCCGCTACTACGGCGCGTCCTGCGCCTTGTCGCCCAAGTCGTACAGTGACTACCCTTGAGCACGGGCCTGGTGGCGACGGATGGCGCCGCCTGTCACCCTAGCAGAAGCAAGCCGCGGTGGCGCATTGCGTTCGTCCCTGTAACCGGGGACGAGTTGGGTACTCCGTGGTCCCCATAGCACATTAAAATATTTGGGCAAAAAAAACGTAGGTTCGATTTCAGTCCTGTTTCGGGAAAATATTTGTGTGCATAAATATGCCTACATGAAATCTCTCTCTCAGAGATCGCGTTATCTATCTATCTATCTCTATCTATGACAGTCGCTACGGTTAGTCGAAGCCCTAAAAAGTTCAACAACTGCTCTATCTGTAATACTTCGACATCGATAGTGGATTGTGGAGGTCAAATGTCGAAGGGGTGTTTGTCGAGTTAAAGGGACAGTAGTATAATTTATTATTACTGGGTGTACATGTTCTTTATCTAACAGTGGCAGATACGGCTTCAAATTGGGTAAACTCTCGTTTTCGTCTATTATATACGGCTGATGTGTGGTATGGGTAATGGACTGCTGTGGCGAGGTCTCGGGTTCGATCCCAGGATTTACCATGGTACACAACAATGACTTTTCGATGCTTTTCGAAGTTATGTGTGTATTTATCGCAGGCTCGCCACCTATAACATTGGGACCTAAACATAAACTGGCGAAATGTAGGTTCTAGCACCTCTGCCTGACCCTTCGGGGATATAGGCGTGAGTATGTATATGAGTATGTATATACGGTTGATATAATTGTTACAAGTAGGGTGAGTGGGGGTAAGAGTGAACAGATTTTTGATGAGATGAGTAGTCTTGAATTTAAACCCTTGTAGAACAATAAACATTGACTCAAGTTAAAAGTATAAATGTTAAAAGTGAAGAGCAAAGAGTATATATTTCTATAGTATAATCCGACTATACTGCTCCAAAATAAAAAAAACGACGGGTTGCACTCCGGTAGTGCCGGCAGAAGTGAAAACTTGAATATTAACGTTGTGCATTTTTGATATTTTGGAATGGTTAGAGAATAATTTTGTACGAATTGCTTTCATTATCAGTATAAAAGTACTATTATTTATGTAGTGGAATACAATATTCATTTATTGCGCTATCGTACACAAACATGACAGAACTATTACAATTATTTTACATTAAAAAGTTTATCACCGCCATCACACATGTGACAGTCGTGTGACATTCGCGCAAGCGCCCTGCGCCGCCTGTCCTCTCTCCATCCGCGAGTTTAGAAATTTTTACCCATTCGAAAAAAAGTACACAGCGCCGCTAAAGAAGTTTTCACTTCAAAAAAATACATGCTAAGATGTTGGTGTAACATAGAAAATGCAGGGGAAAGATAAAAAGGTAACGGGGAAAGATCGACATAGTTTCAAAAATCGTTCCAATGAATGTTAGACGGTTAAGATGGCCATCACGCCATAGGTTTTAGTACTCTATTTATAACCGACTGCATAGTCAAAATTCCATCAATTATCAAATTTAGAACCATATGTTATGATTACCGCGTGGTTCCTGGCAGAGCAGAATTTGGACCACCCCATCTCTTCCCATGCGGTGTCATACAAAACGACTTAGGGATAGGGTTGTTTCACATCAGACAGATATATACATCCCAGACTCAGCCTCAGATGCATGGCTTTAGTCAACAATAGTGCCTGAAAGACGGCAATAGACTCACGCCCTATTACGTGGGATCGAAATCAATGATTGGTGAAATATGGGTATATATTGTAACGGAAATAAACAAATGGCAACATTGACTGGTGACGTGTTGGTGCGGAGAGGTGGGAGCGATGGAGGGGCGAGCCGAGGAGAGGAGAGGTGTAGTGTGGAGTCTATAAAAGGGTGTGATTTGGTGTCTCGGGGCATTATTATTGGAAAAATCAACTGTTTATGTTTAATAAAAGTAAAAAGTATTATTGTGTTAACGGGTATTTATTTCACTTCCAACAACGTCGTAACAATCAGAAGTGGGATTTACTGAACTTGGCAGAAGACAACGCAAGATGAAGAGGTTCCAGGACAGGTCTAGCTGTTCTGAAAACAGCAAAAGGAGCAGAAGTAATAATTCTCACGTAAGTGGAAATAATAATTCTCCTTCATGCTCAGCAAAAGACATAATAAAAAAGAAAGTAGAAGCTGCTGTAGAAAGATGTTTAAATAATGACGATAATATATTACATAATCGTATGGCCAGAATACAGAATACTGCTAAATTAGTTCCCGATTTTGATCCGGATAATCGTGATTTAAATATAAAAAGTTGGATTAAGAAAATTGAGCAGTTAGGCTCAATTTACCACTGGAACGACGAAACTAAATCATTTATATTACAATCAAAATTACAAGGTCAAGCTAGACGATGGTTTGATAGATTAGAGTCTTACGATTATTCGTGGGTAGAATGGAAATCAATGGTCATAAGGGCGTTTCCGCGCTATATTGACTACGCGTCCCTATTAGATGAACTAATTGATCGAAAAAAACTCTCAACGGAAACAATGACTAAGTATTTTCAGGAGAAATTGGCCATGTGTTATAGATGTCAACTTAGCGATCAAGCTTCTGTGTCGTGTATCGTTCGGGGACTGCCGACCGAATTACGTGCGAACGCACTAGCGTTTCAATGCTCTACTCCAGATGAGCTGTATGAGGGTTTCTTGTCCGCTTTTGATTCCTATCAAACTAATGCGTTGAAAATCCAAAACTCATCCGTGAAGTCGTCCGTAACACGTAAAGATAGCGAAGGATCTAATAGCCAACCCCAAAGAAGTATTGATGGAAGGAAACCGCCTATTTGCTACCGATGCAAGGAAGTTGGGCATGTGGCAACCACATGCAAGATGCCAGATAAACGCAAATGTTTTAGATGTGGAAACGTGGGCCATGTGGCAAGTACATGTATCACGGTGGAGGATAGTCAGGCTAGCATCAAGAAAGTCCAGTTATTGTCGCAATTGAATGATATGTATAAGAAGCAGGTTAAGGTCAATGATGTATTTATGAAGGCTTATTTAGATACAGGAAGTGAGCTCAACGTGATTTCTCAAGAAGTTTCTAATGCTTTGAAATTGAAAAAAGAACCCTCTAATACTGTCTTGAAGGGGTTCAATGGTTGCTCGGTGCCGACTTCTGGGGTGGTACAATTTAATTTATTAGTAGACAACGTATACATTACGACTACTGCTGTAGTGACTGATGTAGACCTGGGTGACGTCGTTTTGATCATTGGGCAGACAGTCATTAATAGGGAAGACGTCATGCTTAATGTGTCGAAGCATGGTGTCACCCTATGCAAAATACTGAACTCCTCAGATGACCTGATGAGTATTGGCACTTTTAATGAAGCGACTAGTTTCAGAGTCCAACTTACCGAAGATACAACCATACCTGTCGGAGACAACCTTGTAAGAGTGTTAGTTCAGGGAGCTGACTCCGGAGACTACTGCACTAAACCAAGGCGATTCTCTATGGGAAACGTCGTGTATGCAGTCGCCAGTGCGGTACTACGAAGAGGCGGAGGCTATGTCAGAGTTTGCAACATCGGTGTCGGCCCCATCATTTGGAAGAAGGGGATGACTATAGCCAGAGCCGAAAAATGTGAGGTGAGTTCTAATTGTCTAACTATGAGGAGAGATGAGTGTGGTGAGAATTTTAATCGTGAGTTAGCAAATATCAATGTGGGTGATATTGGTGAGAAACATTTTAAAAGCTTAACAACACTTTTACGAACATACAGTGACTGTTTTGCTACTACAAGCAAGGAAATAGGTTGCACAAATTTAGGAGAAATAACTATTGAGCTTAATACTAATAAACCTGTTGTTCGAAAACCATATAGATTAGCGCATTCGGAAAGAAAAGTCGTAAGAAATTTAGTTAATGATTTGATAAATGGGGGTATCATTCGGGAATCTAACTCTCAGTATGCATCTCCGATAATATTAGTACGTAAGAAAAACGGTGACTATAGATTATGTGTGGATTACAGGGATCTGAATGCAATTACGATTAAAGATCGATTTCCTATGCCTCATATCGACGATCAGTTATCACAATTAGCGGGTAAATCTTATTTCACCAATTTGGATTTATTTTCTGGCTACCATCATATTAAAATAAGTGATGATTCAATTTCTAAGACTGCCTTCGTTACCTCAGACGGATTATACGAGTATATGAGGGTCCCCTTTGGATTAGCTAATTCCCCATCAGTGTTTATGCGGGTCATCCAAAAATTAGTGAAACTTGTGGGTAGTGATGAAATCGTTACATTTATGGATGACACGTTGTTATCAACGTCCAGTATATCTGACGGTCTTAGTTTACTCGAAAAAGTGCTTGTTCAGTTACGTAATGCTGATTTGAAGTTGAATATGAAGAAGTGTGCATTCCTTAAATCCGAGGTGACATTTCTCGGACATGAAATCAGCGCTAAAGGGATTAGGCCGGGTAACCACAAAATAAGCGCGGTGATTGATTTTCCTAAGCCAACAAATTTGCATCAGTTACGTCAGTTTTTAGGTTTGTGCAGTTATTTTAGAAAATACATTAATCAGTTTGCCTTATTGGCGAAACCGTTAACCGATTTAACAAAAAAATCTACCGATTGGTTCTGGTGTGACGTACATGACCATTGCTTTTGTATGTTAAAACAAACTTTGTGTTCTCGCCCTGTTCTTGCTTTATATGACCCTTCGTTACCTTGCGAAATTCACACTGACGCGAGCAAGATGGGTATAGGCGGTATACTATTTCAAACGAACGAGCAAAGTGAGTTGAAACCTGTGTTTTACTATAGCCGAGTAACGTCGCGTGAGGAATTAATGTATCACAGTTATGAACTTGAGACATTGGCGGTCGTAGACTCTTTGAAACATTTTCGCGTTTATGTACTGGGGACTAGAGTCAAAGTAGTTACAGATTGCTCAGCGGTTAGGTACACCTTGTTAAAAAAAGATTTAGTCCCGCGTATAGCTCGTTGGTGGCTTACGATTCAAGAGTATGATATTCAAATTGAATATAGACCGGGAGATCGTATGAAACATGTGGATGCCTTGAGTCGTAACCCAGTAAATTGTACTAATGAGGTAGGTCAGGTAGGCGATGATGAGTTAGAATTTCACACTGTACATTTAAATATTATATCGAGTGATGATTGGTACTTGAGCATACAGTTACAAGACGACAAATTGCATAATATTATTCTACAATTATCGGAGGGTAATGTTTGTACAGACGTTCAAAATAATTACAAAATTAAGAATAATCGATTATTTAAGAAAACATTGCATGGTGATCGGTTAGTAGTACCTAAATTTGCTAGATGGAAGTTTATGCAAAAGTTTCACGATCAGATAGGGCATGTGGGTATTAAACGTTGTGAAGAATTAATAAAATCTGATTATTGGTTTCCTAAGATGACCCGTTTTATAAAAAAATATATTACTAATTGTTTAGAGTGCGCATACGCGAAAGGAAATCATGGTAGGCCAAGTGGTGAGTTGCATCCTATCCCTAAGCCTTCAGCCCCTATGGAAGTAGTACACATAGACCATCTAGGCCCCTTTTGTAAGACTAATAAAGGTCATCAATATGTACTAATGATTGTCGACGCCTTCTCAAAGTTTATGTTAGCTCGACCAACTAGAACTATTAACTCTTTTGAAACTGTCACTGTACTCAAAGATGTATTTAGTTTATTCGGTTTTCCTAAACAAGTCATCTCTGATAGGAATTTGGCATTCACTAGTAGAGTTTTCAAAGAATTTTCTATAAAATATCAATTTCATCATACCTTAAATGCCATAGCATGCCCACGTGCTAACGGTCAAGTCGAACGATATAACCGAACGTTGTTAAATGCTATGCGTACTCGTAATATAGATCCGAATATGTGGACTGAATGTATACCGGATGTAGTTTGGGGTATAAATAATACCATAAATGAATAATAATAATAATAATAATAATCTTTATTCTTCATAAATTTACAAAATTAATACAATGAAAGTTTGGGCTATCATCCCTATGAAATTATGTTTAGCTGTAGAGGTACTTTTGCCAAACCTTGTTGGGAATGAACAAAATATAACCAGTAGTGAAAAGCGTAAAAATGCTTCTCAACGACTGAAGTTGCGAGCAGAAAAGATGAAGCGAAGTTATGATAAACGTCATAGGGCCGAACAAGTTTTCAATAAAGGAGACTTAGTTCTATGGAAACAAGCGCCCTCTGGGGGGGAAGTTAAAAACGTAAATAACAAACTGCAAGTTTTGTATTCTGGGCCCTATGTCATTCAGCAGGTTCTTAATAATGGTAGATATGAAATTAGAAGTGTGGAGGGTATGCGTGGCTACAAAAAGTTCACCGGCATAGTGGCTGCAGCTGCCATCCGTGCATACAAAAGTGGCCCAGATTGTAGTGACAGTAGTAGCGACGAGGATGTAGTTACTAGGGACGATTTAATTGATTTACTTGAGAGTTAACATATTGTGTGCACCAATTGCGGTGCAATTGTTCCAGGATGGCCGACTGTAACGGAAATAAACAAATGGCAACATTGACTGGTGACGTGTTGGTGCGGAGAGGTGGGAGCGATGGAGGGGCGAGCCGAGGAGAGGAGAGGTGTAGTGTGGAGTCTATAAAAGGGGTGTGATTTGGTGTCTCGGGGCATTATTATTGGAAAAATCAACTGTTTATGTTTAATAAAAGTAAAAAGTATTATTGTGTTAACGGGTATTTATTTCACTTCCAACAACGTCGTAACAATATACCTCTGCCTATCCCTCCGGGGAGAAAGGCGTGATTATATATATGTTATATTTTTTAATTTAATTTATTGGAGGTTGCTTCGGGAGCCGATATGGCCAGGCTCCGAGCAGTGTCACAGCCGGAATCGGGAGCGTGGTTGCACGCGCTGCCTTCACCTCACCTGGGCACTTTGTTGGATGACAATTCGTTGCGGGTGGCGGTGGCCCTCCGCCTGGGCTGCGGGTTGTGTGAACCCCATAGATGCACCTGCGGTTCCATGGTGGCGAGCGATGGCCATCACGCACTGAGTTGTCGTAGAAGTACGGGTAGGTTTCCGCGCCACCATGCTCTCAACGACATACTTCGGAGAGCCTTTGTGTCGGCGGATATCCCATGCCTATTAGAACCACCTGGCCTCAGCAGATCCGACGGCAAAAGGCCGGACGGTATGACTCTGGTGCCATGGAAAAATGGTAAGTGCCTTCTGTGGGATGCCACGTGTGTCAGCACGGTTGCGCCCAGTCACCTGAGCCGTACTGTCCGGTCTCCGGCAGCTGCTGCTGAGGACGCAGTGGATAAAAAACGAGAGAAGTATGCGGCGTTGACAGAGCAATATATGTTCGCTCCCTTTGCGGTCGAGACAATGGGTAGTTGGGGTACCGACGCCAAGAATCTGGTGAGCGAATTAGGGCGCAGGTTGAGGGACAGAACCGGTGACTCCCGCTCCGGCTCGTACCTGGGGCAACGGTTGGCCATAGCTGTTCAACGGGGCAATGCCGCCAGTGTCATGGGTACCTTTGCACCAGGTACGATGAGGGGCGGGTTAATAGATTAGACTGTCACTCTGACTGTACAAAAATGTGGACAATATTTTAATTGTATAATGTAATAATTAATTTTTATATATTGGCGTACTCTAATTTCTAAATTATTGTAAATCTAATTTTAAGTGAACTTTATGTTTTTATGAGAAATAAATGACTTTTTATTATATATATAAAATCATTTATAAAGGCGCATTATTCTGAATTGACTTAAGCACCAAATCATTCAGAATTACTGACGTATACCTATACAATAAATATAACTAGAACTTTTCAAAATTATATTTGTAATTCAAGAACCACTTTAGTCGCCGACTGTACAGGCGGTACAAGCACGTATTTGGCTGGCAGGTGCCTAATGGCTCATTTAATAATAAATAAATAAATAAATATTCTGCAACATTCTACACAACGCTATCTAAACCCAATTTAAGCATAGTTTAACTTAGCTTGTGTTATGGAATCTAGAAAACGGATAAACATGCTTAAATTCTTTTTTTTTTTGTAAATACATACATATTATACATAGAAACACCCAGACCAATGCAAATACCTATATTCATGCATACAAATATTTGCACTGAGCGGGGATCGAACCCGCGCCTCCTGCGTAGCAGTCGCGTTCTCTACCACCACGCGACAGAGGCTTTTAATGTTGTATTTTTAATCTTACCCCGGTGGGGAAAGATTGTCAAACATTTATACGACCAACTGTTGATATGATTAGGATAGGAGGCTGTGATAAGTGAAACCAGAGGTGAATGAAAAAGTACATGAATTATTGTACCATCCTAAATGAATCTATACTAATATTAAAAAGAGGAAAGATTTGTATTTTTATATGTAACGAATAAACTCAAAAAGTACTGGACCGATTTTAATAATTCTTTTTTCATTAGAAAGCTACATTCTTCGTGAGTAACATAGGATACTTTTTATCCCGATATTCCCATGGGATCAGGATTTACGCGGGTGAAACCGCAGCGCGGTGCTAGTATGATATAAAGATAGGAAGGATGATGACCTAATAAGATTTATAATTCTTAAATATGTTGGTTCAAGTTCATTATCGTTGCGCGTTATCATCTCGTGTAATATTTTATAACATTCAAAGTCAAAGTCAAAATTATTTATTCTGCATAGACCATTAAATCGGAAATTACATAATATCAATATAAAAATAAATATGAATGACTATATAGGTATTTAAACTATCATGGTCATTCACATCAGTATCAAAATAAACGGGATATTTACCATGTTTCATTGTTTTGAGTTTCCGATATTTGAATTTCCGATATTTCGGCGCTGTTGCAAGCACCATGATCACGGAGGAACTGGAGTAGTGGCGGTGAACAGAGAAAAGGTTTGTTCTAGGGGCAATTAAATCCATCTACCCTCTTTCGAGTTCTTTTACTACGCGTATCTGCACTACCCCTGGTTTCACTCTCACTACAAACTCGAATCCAATCTCGATCACGCTCAACAGCGCCGAAATATCGGAAACTCAAAACAATGAAACATGGTAAATATCCTGTTTGTTTTGATACTGGTATGAATGACTAGTTTAGCAAATGGACCACCGGTTCGATACGCGGCCCTGACCTGAGAAGACCCCGGCAAGAAACTCAGCAGGCATTTTTTTTGGTCTATGTACAAATATTTACTAAGTCTACTTAGTCTAAATACAATAATTTACTTGAGTAGCATAGTTGAGCGAACAGCTCAATTCCAAGCTTGTTTATCATTTAAGTATTCTTAGATTTTATAATAGTCTTACTGCCAAAAATTACTCCTAGTACCTCCTTCCACCCAAGTGACCTCAGAAACGATGTCGTTATCCACAATGCGTGCCATAAGTGACCGAGGCGCAGTCAACACATTCCACCGCCCGCGCTGGGTACAGGGGGCCAATAACGCCTCCGAGCAGCTTTCATAGAGACACTGTGTCAATGGCGGGGTCCAGGGGTGCAGTTTGCCTTTTACCATAGGGTAAAGTCACATAAGATAAGACCTTGCAGACGACAGACCATCGGCAATTTACCGCCCCCTGATGCTGCCGCCCGGGGCACGTACACCCCCTTGCCCCCTCCTAGATCCGGCCCTGCACACGTTCATAGGTCACGGTAACCACTTTCCATCATAAGGGCCGTGTGCTCGTCTGCCGTGGTAAGTTGTATAAAAGAATCATCCACCCAAACTATAATAGTAAATGATTTGACTATTAAATATTACGATGTCACAATAATATATTTCATACAAGTTTCTTTATAACTTATCGTTTTGACGTTTAGTAAAAAATAACTAATTTGACTAGTCAGATACCCAATTTATACAGAAAACTTTGAATTGATGGACTGATGAATTTTAATACACCTTTTTTTAAGGTTTCGGGTTCGATCCCATGTTTACCATGGCACACACCAATGACTTTCCGATGCTTTTCGAAGTTATGTGTGTATTCATCGCAGTTTTATAAGTGCCCGGTTATTGGCAATAGGCTCGCCACCTATACCTCTGCCTACCCCTTCGGGGATATAGGCGTGAGTTTATGTAATGTTATGTTAACAATACGTTGAGCTTCACCATCATTCAGACTTATCTTACCACTTTCAAACGGATTTCCCCAAATCAAATTTACCTACATCATCGAAACAAAAAACCTAGTGCATACAAAAGAATATCTACACATAATACAATAATGTGTGGCCAAGATAAGGTTTATGACCATGTTATGTTTAATATAGCTTGGCAACTGATAACAGAAGGAAGAGAATAAAACAGTAGGTTGCAACTATATTATACTACAACTGTATAAGCTCTTAGATAGTATAAATAGCCGTCATAATGATAAATTAGAGTAGGTACGTATTATTGTGTAAGGTCCAGGTGTACAGAAAAAAGAAAAGTAATCAAAATCTGTCATAATTTATTACTAAGACACTTGTTTTAATAATCAGTATCAAAATAATAGAGATATTTACCATGTTTCACGTTATGTCTCGGGTTCAATCCCAGTTTTTACCATGGCACACACCAATGACTTTTCGATGCTTTTCGTAGCTATGTGTGTATATATCACAGGTTTATGAGTGCCCGGTTAATGGCAATATGGCTCACCACCTATTACATTGGGACCTAAACATAAACTGGCGAAATGTGGGTGCCAGCACCTCTGTCTACACCTTCGGGGATATAAGCGTGAGTTTATGTTATGTAATGTTATGTTTCGCGTTATTTGTTGCCTTCCGAAGTTGTTTTTTCAAACACTTCTTCTATTTCTATAATTCTTTGTATATATGCAAAAAATAAGCTTGACAAATGCTCAATATTCGATCTGCTTACGTACACCTAAGTCTTAGACCATTTATGGTTCAAATTACTTTTGTTGATATTCTTTCGTTCATCTTCTCTACATGTCCGAACCATTTAAGCATCCCAATCTTGGATACTAATCATCTGCCATACCATTATGTTCCTTTATTACGCTGTTCTTCACTCTTGGTCCATCAACATCGCACCAGCTGTTCTTGTGTTAATACCGGACGCATTCGAGGCCATCACTTCGGAGTCCGGTTTCCGTTTTTTGAGGTCTATGGACGTGACTAAACTTCAATCGTGAAGCGGCCGCTTCACGGCGACATCTTCTTTTCATAGAGTTCAATATAAAATATTTATATGAATTGATTGCTTGTTCTTATTTTCGCGCCAATCTGTTTTGAAATTTCCCGCCAGTCCTTGTCCCAATCATTTAGAGTCCTATTAGACATACACTCCTATTAGATGTCATTTCTACAGTCACTCCCATCTTTGCCATATCCACTTGTACGAAATCCCACTTATATTCATACTTTGGAACTTTCTTGTGATATTAAAATGGAGTGGATTGACAAAGACAAGTAAGAGGACAATTTCTGACATAGCATCTTGCAGCCGCGTGGTTCCTGGCAGAGTAGAATTTGGACCACCCCATCTTTACCCATGTGTACAAGGCGACTAAGGGGTTGGGCTGTTTAACATCAGACGGATATAAACAACCTAGACTCAGCCTCAGATGCATTGCTCGAGTCAACAATAGTGCCCGGAATACGGCAATAGGCTCACCACCTATGACGGAGTACCGAATTCGATGTGGGTGGTCCGACGAAATGTGGGTGTTAATTCACCTCTGCCTAACCCTCCAGGGATAGATGCATGATTATGTTTATGTATGTATGTAGAAAAGGGGCAGGTCAGGAGTACTCTAAAACGACGAGCATGCATGAAGAATGTAATGCGAGTTAATGAAGCGAGAGTAGTATGTCAAGATCGTAGCAAATGGAGATCCGTGAGCTCTGCCTACCCCTATGGGAAACAGGCGTGATTTTATGTATGTACGTATGCATCTTATTAGCTTCTAACTTGTAAGTATACCTATAAATTATTATAGGTATTATGTGGTTGAAATTATTAACATAAGTGTACACAGATAACTATCGGTTTTCTGCGTTGCAGTGAATCTTATAGTTTTATTAACCGAGGTCTTTGCACTGTTGTCAACAACACGATAGAGAAAAGTTCATTCATTTATATGGAGTTGTTTACGAATTTAAAAGTCATTTTGTTTTGATAGCGATGTGCGCTTATCAAAATACCTTTTATTACGGGTTTTTTCGGATCCTTTTGGGTAATAATATATGAACAATAACTAGGTACACTTTAATGTAAAATTCTACGAAAACAGTGTGCAGCATATTTGCTTACAAACATTTTATGCAACACACCAGTAGTGCAGGAATTAAACGGGTAGCGTATTTAGCTTCCGTCTCCACTGGAAAGGCTGTGCGTAACTTTTGTAAGCGCACATTTCAGCATACTTGTGCACGAACATGTTTACTGAGCAGAATGTTTTGGAGGTCTTAAAAGGCCACTTTATTAAAATTTTATTAGGATAATATTTTGTCTTGCGGCGATTTGCACAAAATTATAACCTGGTTAGTAACTGAATAGTTCTAATTCTGCTAATACGAGTAGGAGCGACCAGTTAGTGAATTTACAGGAATCTATTGAGATCTACTAGAAATATATATTTTCAGCCTTAGTTTCTCAACATACAAGAATGCTGTTAAAAAGGTTATAGCCAAGCTATAAATTTGCTGTTGCTTTGTTACAGGGATTAATTACTGTCTAATTTTTTTTAACCATGATATCTTGTAATTGTCCTATTGTTTTGTTTTGTTTGTTATTTTTGGTTTTTTATTTATTATTTTTATTGTTATACTTAATGCACGCTTTTTAATTATACCATGCTGAGTACACATGTTTTGGAACTCAATCTGGAACCGAACCTTCAAATGATATTTTGTAAAAATTTTATTGTTTTCTGTTTTGTATGCCAAATAAATAAATAAATAAATAAAAATTCATGAAGATGCTAGTTTTTAGTAGAATCGCTCAATGTGACCTTTTTAGACACGCAGTTTGTACGCTTCGACGTGATTCCACTACATGTCAATCAGTCAATCAATCAATCAATCAATTAGCCCATCATAGTCCACTGCTGGACATAGGCCTCTCCCAATGTTGGGAGGCTTTGGCCTACTGTTTCCACGCTGGCCAGACGGGTTGGTACAGGGTTTTATTTCGAGATTTCCTTCTCTCGCAGTGATATCGTCTGCTTATTTTTCCATTAGTCGCCTCTTACAACACCCTTCGGATGAGATGGGGTGGTGATACTTGTATTCTTTCTCCATCACAACTACATGTAGCGCGCACAAAAGTATACAAGTGTACAACTTTTCTAGAATGATTGCGCACTATTTTTTGAACACAATGGTTGAATTCTACATTTATTTATTCTATATGATTCTTGATTTGAAGACGCACTACACTTAAACTGTCTTTCTTGTTCCTTTAGGGGAAATAGTTAAAACTACCATAACATTCCTACACAGGACAACACGTGCAGGTCTTAGATGTCATCCGCACACGGTGCAGAACATCCGATCAAGAACCAAGCGGTTCGGAGACTCTTTCCTCTGTCGCACCATTAAGGCCTGGAATTCCAGCTCACGTGTTTCCTTCTTCCTACAGTCCCGGGTCGGTAATGGTGACCCTCTTTTCTGGGACTTTGCCTTCAGCTTACCATCAGGCAAGGCGAAGTATAATTGACGTGTCCTTTATATAAAAAAAAACGGGTTAAATAGAGAATTCTCTCATTGATCTCTATACAGAAATATAACGGTCGATAGATTTTTTACATAATTTCTTTTATAAAATTCTAAGTAGCTTTACTTGAAGGAAAATAGCTACAGAATTTAGCTGACTCGGTACTTCTTTTAAGTTTTCTTTAAGTAGTTCTTTAAGTTTTCTTTATATCTTCTTGATATACTTATCACATATAGGACCACTAAGCTTTAATTTTAACTTAAAATAATATTTACATTGATATTTCTTTTTAATAAATATTGTAAGACAATCTACACAACGCTGTCTAGACCCAAAGTAAGCATAGCTTAACCAGGTTGTATTATGGGTTCTAGAATACTTAGATACATTTTTTTATACCACTTAGTTAGCAGACAAGCACACGGCCCACCTGATGGGAAGCGGTTACCGTGGCCTATGGACGTATGCAACACCAGGGGTGTCACACTCGCGCTGCCGACCATGAAGAAACCTTCTGATGCCCCTCTTGAAGAACCCCATATTGTAGGCGCTTGGGAAAACCGCAGCAGGGAGGCCATTCCACAGCTTGAGTGTGCGTGGGATGAAGTTTTTTTTTTGTAAATACATACATATTATACATAGAACCACCCAGACCAATTCAAATATACATATTCATGCATACAAACATTTGCACTGAGCAGGAATCAAAACCACGCCCCCTGCGTAGCAGTCGAACATTCTACCGCCACGCCACAGAGAGAGGCAGTGTAGAGCTAAAGAAAATAAATAACTTAACTAACTTGTGTTATAGTATGGATTCTAGAATGCGCATATACATCAACACTCAGACCAATGTAAATAATTCCGCGGCGGCGGCGCGCGTGGCGCGCCTCCCCGTTTCCGGGGACGAGTTGGGGACTCTGCAGTCCCCACACCCGATAAGAGGGCCAGATCGTGAGAGATGGCCCTGGGTCGGCCGGGGTGCGAGGGATATGCCTGTCAACCTCACCTTCGGCAACCAAAACGACCCACAGGCGGCGTGCGTTTTAGTCGGTTCGAGTCCGACATAACGACTCCTCCACCGGCTCCGGTGGGGAGGTATCCGAGGGGATTTTGCGCACGTAAAAAAAAAAAAAAGACCAATGTAAATATGCATATTCATGCATAGAAATATTTACACTGAGCTTGAAACGAACCCGCGACCTCTCACATTGCAGGCGAACGTTCTATCGTTACGCCACAGAGATCGTCAGGCCGGCGCCTCCTTCTGCGAGCAAGTTGTGCTCATGAGGGAAAAGGAGCGGGCGGGAGCAGCTGCGGGAGTGAAGGAGAATCGCAAGCCAAGCTGCCCGCGTACTGAGGCAACTCGAGCGTCTGAGGTCGATGAAAGACCTTCGCCACCCATGAGCACAGGCCTGGGGGTGACGGGTGAAGCCGCCTGTCACCCTGGCCGAGCCTCACCGTAACCGAGGACGAGTTGGGGACTCTGTGGTCCCTATACCCGAGGAAGGCCAGATCGAGAGAGATGGCCCTGGGTCGGCCGGGGTGTGAGGGATATGCCTGTCAACCGCACGTTTGGCAACCAAAAACAACCCACAGGCGCCGTGCGTTTAAGTCGGTTAGAGTCCGACATAATCTCTCCCACCAGCTCCGGCGGGCGGGTGTTCGTGGGGAATTTTCGCACGTAAATATAAAAAAAAAGAAGGTGGTCCATGTTGATTTTGTCGTATTTGTGAGACTGTTCGAGAAATGTTTGAACTATTATTTCTTACTAATATGATATCTAAGGACGTGGAATTTTCCTTTGAAGTTAATTCATAATAAATGTGCTTTATTTGCTTACAAATCATCTTACGATTATAAAAGATATATTGCCGAAATTACGGCAGATAAGGGCAGAAAACACACGGTACACGTACAGATTAAATGTAATATATGTAAAAACTAATAAAATCTAATTTTATATACCGAAATAATATGATTCAAGCACTACTAAATTTTATCAGAACATAATCACAGGTTGAACTCCCTGTCAAGGATGTTTAATTTTCAGAACTACTGATAAGCGAACAAGTCTCTGGCATAGGTAAGTAATTTTTAGTAGGAGGTAGGACACGACAGTGTTTCCGTACAATTGAGCAGTCCGACTGCGGGAGTACCTCCGTCCTACTGAATACCGCGGCCATGTTCTCGGCGGTGAGTAGGGTAGCCAGAGCTCACTGGAGAGTTTTTGTACTGTCAGTGGGAAGACCAAAAGCTTGTACTGCTATATCTTTAACACTGACGGCACAGAAACTCTTCGTGTTTACAGGGTTGACAGCGCGAGTGTGACTCCCTTGGTGTTCCACATGTCCATAGGCCACGGTAACCACTTTCCATCAGGTGGGCCGTGTGCTTGTCTGCCACTCGAGTGGTATAAAAGAAACTGCTGATTAGTGAACGTAATCGTAAGTCTTTGGTACAGGTTTTCGTCTAAGAATCGAGAGGTCAGTGCCCCAAGCACGACAAGTTATCGTAATCGTTTCGTTTACGTATCGAGAAAATGAAGCATTTTGATTGGCCGGCTTCACATACGAACAAGTTCACGGTAGACAGGCGGCTGAAGAGGGCCAGATCGTGAGAGATGGCCCTGTGTCGGCCGGGGTGCGAGGGATATGCCTGTCAACCTCACCTTCGGCAACCAAAACGACCCACAGGTGGCGTGCGTTTTAGTCGGTTCGAGTCCGACATAACCTCTTCCACCGGCTCCGGCGGGGAGGTATCCGTGGGGGTTTTGCGCACGTAAAAAAAAAATAAACGTAGGCAGGCGTGCTTGCTTGACAGACTTGCAGACATGCTTGGGATACAGATGGCAGTGGTACTCGAAAAAGAGGATGAAGGACACGACGGTATTTCCGTAGAATTGAGAAGTCCGACTGGGGAAGTACCTCCACCCTACAGAATACCGCGGCGATAATAACCTCATGTTGTGTTTCCGGCGGTATTAGGGTAGCCAGAGCTCACTGGAGAGTTCTTGTACTGTCAGTGGGGATCGTGCTTACTGGATCGTGATTACAGGGTTAGCAGCGAGATTGTGACTCTCTTGGTGTTGCACACGTCCATAGGCCACGGTAACCACTTTCCATCAGGTTGGCCGTGTGCTTGTATGCCAACCTAGTGGTATAAAAAAAAGAGTTAAGATGAACCAATCCATATAGAACGAGCATGGCTCAAATAAAATCACTTAGTTAATGTGTACGACAAAATAAAACTCAATCAGCTGTTCAAAATCAATTGTAAGAGATATGTATATGTGTCGTACGAGAACGTAGCCATTCATAACAAATTTAGTACCAGGCATATATCTTGACCCCATGTCGCGAGAGAAATGAGCTTCTTGTTGCGTACCGATTGGTTTGATATATTCAACTCAATTCAATTCAATCGTGTATTTGCTACGAATTTGGTAACAGAGATTGTGTCTTAAAACTACTAGGTACAGCATATTTAGCTCCATAGAGCGTGCAAATATTAAATAAATATCTACATAATATACCTATTAATTATAAATACAATATCAATCATATTCATTCTATGAGAGTCAATATTATCATCATACATACATATAATCACAACTTTATCCTCGGAGGGTTAGGCAGAGGTGAATTAACACCTATATTTCACCAATCATTGAATTCGGTACCACGTAATGCCTATTGCCGTGTTCCGGGCACTATTGTTGACATAAGCCATGCATCTGAAGCTGAGTCTGGGCTGTATATATCTGTCAGATATTAAAATGCTCTATCCCTTAGTCACCTTGTACGACACCGCATGGGAACAGATGGGATGGTCCAAATTGTACTCTGCCGGGAACCACGCGTCGTCATTATCATCAGTATCTATGTCAATATTAATAAATATATCCATCATATCACGAATTAAATATTTAATTTATTATTTTAGGTATTTTGTCATCCAGATATTATTCTCTTACACTGTAATACAATTCGAATAAATGTTTTTTGAATTTTCTTCAGGTAGGTAATTCTTGTAGTGATTGTGGCAGATGAATATAATATATTAAAATTGCCATACAATATGCAGAATTGCCATATTATCTGTGACAGGTGGATTTTAGGTTCTTCACCGCCATAGCTTAGACCCGGACTGTCCTTCAAGGACCACATTTCAGGGTCAGGATACATGGCGGAACATTGTTAGTATAGACTAACAATGTTTGTAACGATAAACAGACATACTTACAAAATACTAGAAGAGCGAAGCCATAGAAGGTGGTCATGCAGGCGGCGCTGAGGGACACCCCAGAGACATTGGCGCCCACCACAGATCCCACGCGACCGAACATCAGGACTCCACCCACCGCTGTGCCCCTGTAGGAAAGAAGTTATCATTGAAAGGAAAGCTTTCCATCAGTAAAATAGATTTTTTTTACAGCTTAGGTGGCAGACTGGCGCATGGTCCACCTGATGTAATGTAGTTACTTTGGCCAATGGGTATGTGTATGTAACACTAGGGGATTCACACTCGCGCTACCGATCCTGTAAGAACCGAGAGTTTCTGTGCCGTCAGTGCAGAAGACAAAGCAGGACAAGCTTATTTTTTACGCGCCGAAAATCCAAACGGATACCCCACCACCGGAGCCGGTGGGAGAGGTTACGTCGGACTCGAACCGATTAAAACGCACGCCGCCTGTGTGTTGTTTTAAGTTGCCAAAGGTAGGGTTACCATGCATACCCTCGCACCCCAGCTGACCCAGGGCCATCTCTTTCGATTTGGCCCTCTCCGCAGGTCTTCCCACTGACAGTACAAAATCTCTCCAGTTAGCTGTGAATACCCTACTCACCGCCGGCAAACACAACACGAGGTTATTATAGCTGCTGTATTCTGTAGGGTGGAGGTACTTCCCCAGTCAGACTGCTCATAATGTACAGTTAGCGGTAACTTACATACATATGATTACGCCTTTATCCCCGGAGGGTTAGGCAAAGGTGAATTAACACCCACATTTCACCATCATTGTAATCGGTCCCACGTAATAGGGGGTGAGTCTATTGCCGTTTTCCGGGCACTATTGTTGCCTCGAGCCATGAATCTGAGGCTGAGTCTGGGCTGTATATATCTGTCTGATGTTAAACAGCCCTATCCCTTAGTCTCCTTGTATGACACTGCATGGGAAGGGATGGGTCCAAATTCTACTCTGCCGGGAACCACGCGGCTTACCATTCAATCAATCAATTAGCTAATCGTAGTCCAATGCTGCTGTGCAATTCTGTAAGTACGCGCTGCGACAGCCTATATAGAAATTGTCAGTGGTCGGACTGGGTGACGTCACTGGAGATCGACCACAATCTTTACCTAGTATGTCGCATCGCTGCGCTCAACGCTGTGCGCGTGTGTCCAATATTGGCTTATGTCCAGCTGTGCAAGTCTCTAAACTTGCACAGCTGGACATAAGCCAATATTGGAAGGCTTTGGCCTACTGTTCCCACGCTGGTTAGACGAGTTGGTATTTTCTTTCGAGTTTTCCTTCTCTCGCAGTGATATCGTCTGCGTATTGCGTTAGTTTTTTTTTTTATATAGAACACGTCAATTAGACTTCGCCTTGCCTGATAGTAAGATGAAGGCAAAGTCTCAGAAAAGAGGGTCACCATTACTTACACATACCATGTGACAATGGTGACACACAGTTTGACGGCCTCATCATATGCTTTTTCACGCCCCGCTTAAAGGACCCGGGACTGTAGGAAGGAAACACGTGAGCTGGTAATGAATTCCAGGCCTTAATGGTGCGACAGTCGCCTCTTATCAGATCTCAGATGAAATGTGGTGTTGATACTTGAAAATTAGAACAGCAATTACTAATATTCCCTCTTACCCCTCCAATTATGCTAATTTGCTTGTGCTAGGAGGGGGTTCAAGTCGGTAGTGTAAAAACCTGGGACCTCCCGATCGTTAGGCCGACTCCTTAGCCACTAAGCTACCGACGCTGCGTCACCATATAAAATCCTAGTATAAGAACCTAGTTATTTGTATACTTTAAAGAAATAAAGAAAAAATAAATAGTTTAGGTAATTCGGGTTGCCTTCGAAATTGATCAAAAAATACGTATAATCACGCCTTTACCCCCGGAGGGTTAGGCAGAGGTGAATTAACACCCACATTTCACCAATCATACTACGTAATAGGGGGTGAGCCAATTGCCGTCTGCCGGGCACTATTATTGACTCGAGCCGTGCACCTGAGGCTAAGTCTCGACTGTATTATATCTTTCTGATGTTAAACAGCCCTATCTCTTAGTCGCCTTGTACGACTTCGCATGGGAAGAGATGGGGTGGTCGAAATTCTACCTACAACTTCAATATAATCTCTTCAGGGAGATTGCGAAGCGTATGGTCGACGCTTCTCGTAACCAGAGGGCTGGCCTCTTCTTAGGTCAGAGAATAAGCATTGCCATACAACGTGGCAATGCTGCCAGTCTTCTGGGAACGCTACCACAAGAGGCATGCGATGCGGAGGCATTCCACGACGCATTTTAACTTTTGTTTTATTTAAGTAATATATTGTTATCAGCATTTATCACTCCAACACATAAACATGATGTTTAGCAAGATATAATTTTCAGCGTTGTTTCCACAGATACAGTTCAATAAAAATTTTATTGCTTATTTTTAATTAATAACTGTTTTTGTTAATTGAGCCACTTAACTCGTTAAATGCATGGTCTAGGTCATCTTAATAATGTCTACTCCTTATGAAATGCGCTGTAATGTCCCAACAATTAGAACCATGGGATTGTGTTACAAAAACTGGCTGGAGACCAATTATGTAATAGAACTAAAGTGGAACAACCGCGGTATGGGTAATGGACTGCTGAGACGAGGTCTCGGGTTCAATCCCTGGTTTTACCATGGCACACACCAATGACTTTTCGATGCTTTTCGAAGTTATGTGTGTATTTATCGCAGGTTTATAAGTGCCCGGTTAATAGCAATAGGCTCGCTCACCTATTACTTTGGGACCTAAACATAAACTGGCGAAATGTGGGTGCTAGCACCTCTGCCTACCCCTTTGGGGATATAGTCGTGAGTTTATGAGTTTATTACTAAAGTGGAAACGTCAACGTCTTTTTCTTTTTTTTAACTATATTTAGTTAGGGTTTAGACAAGCATACGCCCACTTCGTGTAAGAGGTAGGACATGACGGTATTTCAGTCCCATTGAGCAGTCCAACTGGGGAAGTACCTCCGCTCTTACAGAATACCGCGGCCATAATTACTTCGTTTTGTGTTCCCGGCGGTGAGTATGGTAGCCAGAGCTCACTAGAGGGTTTTAGTGCTGTCAGTGGAAAGACCAAAAGCTTGTCCTGCTTCGTCCTTTACACTGACGGCACAGAAGCTCTCAATGCTTGCAGGGTTTTTTTTTTTTACGTGCGCAAAATCCCCACGGATACCTCCCCACCGGAGCCGGTGGAGGAGGATATGTCGGACTCGAACCGCCTGTGGGTTGTTTTGGTTGCCGAAGGTGAGGTTGACAGGCATATCCCTCGCACCCCGGCCGACCCAGGGCCATCTCTCGCGATCTGGCCCTCGTCTCGGGTGTTGGGAAATGCTTGCAGGGTTAGCAACGCGAGTGTGACTCTCTTGGTTTTGCTCGCGTCCATAGGCCACGGTGACCACTTTCGTATGCTTGTTATAAAAAAGGCGGGTTTCGAACCCGTGATCTTTGCCTTACAGGGGGGCTTAAGACGGATATATGTATAGAAGATATTGGATGGATTCGGGCGAAGGTTCTGAGGCCTAGTGGTCAGGGTGGTCTCCCTGTGAGGGAAATATCGTGGGTTCGAATCCCGCCTGAACCAATTCAAATTTTTCTATATCTTAATCGATTTGAATAGATGGCATACTAAATGATTTCAAATTTCATTCAATACGCCCATTTGTTGGGAAACGGTTGCAACACTAGGGACTTAATATTCGCTCTGCCGACCCTGTAAAAACTTTCTAAAGTCCTTTTAGAAGAACTCCGTGCTATAGTCGAATTTGTTTACATTTTTTTTTTATACCACTTAGTTGACAGACAAGCACACGGCCCACCTGATGGAAAGTAGTTACCGTGGCCTATGGACGTCTGTAACACCAGAGGAGTCACAGTCGCGCTGCCAACCCTGTAAGTACGGAGTTTCTGTGCCGTCAGTAGAAGACAAAGCAGGACAAGCCTTT
Source organism: Eilema griseolum (assembly GCA_963662185.1). NCBI lineage: Eukaryota > Metazoa > Arthropoda > Insecta > Lepidoptera > Erebidae > Eilema > Eilema griseolum. The sequence continues at coordinate 23,108,426 of OY759242.1, read as the reverse complement.
AGTCTTCCCACTGACAGCACAAATTCTCCAGTGAGCTCTGGCTACCCTGCTCACCGCTGGGAACACAACACGAAGTTATTATAACCGCGGTATTCTGTAGGGCGGAGGTACTTCCCCAGTCGGACTGCTCAATCGGGCGGAAACACCGCCGTGTCCTACCTCCTTAAACATACCATTTTCTTTACTCTAGCGTTAATACCACTCGCATCTGAAGCTTTTACTTCGGAGTCTGGGGTCCGCTTTTTCTAGTCTAACTACGGGTTTGGCTGAAATTCGATATTTTCCGTGAAGCGACTGTCATCTGACCTCTATAAGTCATTGGCGATATCGAAATATTGCATTAAGACCAGTCGTCGAACTTTTTAGGGGTTCAACTATCCGCGACTGATATAGATAGATGTTCGTATGACAACTACAACTGACGGCTTACCTTGTTCTCCAAGGCATGACCAGACCAATGCTAATAGCCAAATTCTTGCATACAAATATTTGCACTAACGAGAAATCGAACCTGTCTTATTTATATCGAAGAATCGAAGAATCGAAGAATCGAAGAATCGAAGAATCGAAGAATCGAAGAATCGAAGAATCGAAGAATCGAAGAATCGAAGAATCGAAGAATCGAAGAATCGAAGAATCGAAGAATCGAAGAATCGAAGAATCGAAGAATCGAAGAATCGAAGAATCGAAGAATCGAAGAATCGAAGAATCGAAGAATCGAAGAATCGAAGAATCGAAGAATCGAAGAATCGAAGAATCGAAGAATCGAAGAATCGAAGAATCGAAGAATCGAAGAATCGAAGAATCGAAGAATCGAAGAATCGAAGAATCGAAGAATCGAAGAATCGAAGAATCGAAGAATCGAAGAATCGAAGAATCGAAGAATCGAAGAATCGAAGAATCGAAGAATCGAAGAATCGAAGAATCGAAGAATCGAAGAATCGAAGAATCGAAGAATCGAAGAATCGAAGAATCGAAGAATCGAAGAATCGAAGAATCGAAGAATCGAAGAATCGAAGAATCGAAGAATCGAAGAATCGAAGAATCGAAGAATCGAAGAATCGAAGAATCGAAGAATCGAAGAATCGAAGAATCGAAGAATCGAAGAATCGAAGAATCGAAGAATCGAAGAATCGAAGAATCGAAGAATCGAAGAATCGAAGAATCGAAGAATCGAAGAATCGAAGAATCGAAGAATCGAAGAATCGAAGAATCGAAGAATCGAAGAATCGAAGAATCGAAGAATCGAAGAATCAAAGAATCGAAGAATCGAAGAATCGAAGAATCGAAGAATCGAAGAATCGAAGAATCGAAGAATCGAAGAATCGAAGAATCAAAGAATCAAAGAATCAAAGAATCAAAGAATCAAAGAATCAAAGAATCAAAGAATCAAAGAATCAAAGAATCAAAGAATCAAAGAATCAAAGAATCAAAGAATCAAAGAATCAAAGAGTCAATTTCATTTATTCAGTTTAGGCACATAAAGAGCACATAATGAACGTCAAAATTTTACAATTATATATGTCAAGAAATAATATAAAAATATTAAATAATTTAAAAATAAACCATTGGAAAATGATTCTTTCGCTGGTTCGGTAGATTAGTTCTACTGAGAAGATACCAGCAAGAAACTCAGCGAACTACATTAGAACTAGATTATTTTTCTTTTATAAATTTGTTTTGGTTTACAATTTATTTTGTGCGAGCAAGCAAGAGACTTATGTTGACCACGCATTAACATCATTAAGGTACTCATCCACTTTATAGTAACCTTTATAATATACTTACTAGACAGTCCTCCATTTTATAATGTGCGATAAATCCCCACGGATACCCCCTCGCCGGAACCGGTGACAGAGGTTATGTCGGACTTGAACCGACTAAAACGCACGCCGCCTGAGGGTCATAGGTTGCTGGAGTTGAAATTGCCGGAGATATAGCCCTCGCCGTAGAATTTGGACCACCCCATCTCTTGCCATACGGTGTCGTACAAGGCGGCTGAGAGATAGAGATGTTTAACATCAGACAGATATATACAACCCAGACTCAGCCTCAGATGCATGGCTTGAGTCAACAATAGTGCGCGGAAGATGGCAATAGGCTCTCCCCTTATTACGTGGGACCGAATTCAATGATTGGTGAAATGTGGGTATTAATTCACCTCTGCCTAAACTTCCGAGGATAAAGGTGTGATTATATGTATGTATGTATATTATTGTATATCCCTCGCACCCCGGCCGAATAGACAGCCCTCCTAGACAGCTTCCTTTATAGTTTTAAAATCACTATGAATTTTATTACGTTTCAATACGAAATGCGTTCTTACTATATGTAAATACTATTAACAACTACAAACATGTCTGCAGCTGTTTATCATAATATCAGCTGATATTTATAAGCTATGAAGACGACACAGTCCCTGTGGGGTCAGCGCATAGTACCTACTGCAACCTTTTCAAACTAAGTCGTAATATTGCATCAACGCGATCTTATCAGCTAGTAAATATTGTGGGTGTAAATTGATTTAAGTGTGTTATTAGGTTATTTTAGATGAACTAGAGATGATCTAAACAAACAATATATATCTGTGTAGTATATGTATAATGACATGTCTTGGCCGAATGATTCATTAGTGCAGAGCGTAAATGGGAATGCAAAGTTGATTTATTTATTTAAGTTTCTTCTGTCGCACCATTAAGGCCTGGAATTCATTACCATCTCATGTGTTTCCTTCTTCCTACAGTCCCGGGTCCTTTAAAAGCATAAGATGAGGACGTCAAGCTGAGTGTCACATGGTATGTGCAAGTAATGGTGACCCTCTTTTCTGAGACTTTGCCTTCAGCTTACCACCAGGCAAGGCAATCTAATTGAAATGTTCTATAAAAAAATCTCAAGGATGATTTCACCATTTCAGATACAATATGAATATTGGTACCGATGCAAACCATTACGGTTTACTGGTACCTGAAAAATAGTATGTTGCGTATGGAAGAAAATCGAACGAATATTCTGTCATTGCTTACACTTAAAGAATTGGACGGATAGGGTACAGAATGAGCATTTGCTCATCTGATGTAAATTAGCCTTTTAATATCGATTGAGGACTGGGCATCGTTCTGAAATGCGGGCCTTAGAGATTAAACATAAAATAATTGCTACATATTAATCTTAAACTCATTATCAGACACATCCCCTACGAATTTGTTATCTATTACCGTATTAGATATAACTCCTACCTAATCACTCTAAGCCTTTAAGTATAATTCTAAATAAAACCCTTATATCTCAAGGCTTATACTAATTGCCGGCCTGGGGGCGACAGGTGGAGCCGCCTGTCACCCTGGCAGAAGCAATCCGCGGTGGCGGCGCGCCTGGCGCGCCTCCCCGTTTCCAGGGACGAGTTGGGAACTCTGTAGTCCCCACACCCGAGAAGAGGGCCAAATCGTGAGTGATGGCCCTGGGTCGGCCGGGGTGCGAGGGATATGCCTGTCAACCTCACCTTCGGCAACCAAAGCTACCCACAGGCGGCGTGCGTTTTATTTGGTTCGAGTCCGACATAACCTCCCCCACCGGCTCCGGTAGGGAGGTATCCGTGGGGCTTTTGCGCACTTAAAAAAAAAAGGCTTATAATGTACATACTTGTATGTATATACATGTATGTATATACATGTATGTATATACATGTATGTATATACATGTATGTATATACATGTATGTATATACATGTATGTATATACATGTATGTATATACATGTATGTATATACATGTATGTATATACATGTATGTATATACAATCACGCCTTTATCCTCCGAGGGTTAGGCAGAGGTGAATTAACGCCCACATTTCACCATCATTGTACTCGGTCCCACGTAATAGGGGGTGAGCCTATTGCCGTTTTCCGGGCACTATTGTTGCCTCGAGCCATAAATCTGAGGCTGAGTCTGGGCTGTATTTATCTAACAGCTCTATCCCTTAGTCGCCTTGTACGACACCGCATGGGAAGAGATGGGGTGGTCCAAATTCTACTCTGCCGGAAACCACGCTACTTTGCATTCGCTAGTTTTTTTTTATTTTTTATCTAATTTTTGATACCAGGTAATCGCACAAAATTCCAAGAGTTAATTTTGATACAATTTATACGTAAATATTTAATTACCTTACTACCTGTTGTTAAATAAATATGTAACACAAATAATTTTACTATTTTATCATATCTCTACAATAATAGTATCTAAAGTTGGTTTAGTTTGTTTAATTCTATTGTGAATATAAGTATTTGATAACATTTTATATACGTACACAGAGACATACGCGTATTGTACACTACTATTGGAAATTATGATATTTTGAATAGCCGTAGATTTTTACGAATAAATCCTCGCGCGCACGGACCTCGCTTGTCTTGCGATGTAGGTCCAATATGTGTGTCCTAATATTATATTCAAACTATCCGACATTTGTCTGATAGAATCATTAAAACATGTTGGTTTGATGTTGTATTAGAGGGGGTAAACGGTGCGTACTGTGCGGTGTAAAAGGAACCTTATTTCACGTACGATCAAACTGTGGAATGAACTCCCTGCTGCGGATTTTCCATTATGGGGTTCTTCGAGAAGCACATCAGAAGGTTCCGCAAAACAAGTCTTTATTTTTAATGTTTTTTTACGTGTAAAGAATCCCCACGGAGCCGGTGTGAGAGGTTGTGTCGGTCTGATTCGAACCGACTAAAACCCACGGCACCTGTGGGTCGCTTTTGGTTGCCGAAACTGAGGTTGACAGGTATATCCCTCGCCCTCGACCCAGGGCCATCTCTCTCGATCTGGCCCTCCTCCGGTGTGGGAACCACAGAGTTCCCCAACTCAACCCCGGAAATGGCGCAAGGCGCGCCGCGACCTGCTTCTGCTAGGGTGACAGGCGGCTCCTTATTTTTAATCTTGAACAACGTAATAGTTTTTTTCACTCAAGCTAAGTTTACCAACGCTTCCTTGGCGCTAGTGGAGAAGAAACGGCGCAACAAACTCTACTGCGGCATTATTTACTCATCGATTTACAATAGTTAATTCCTTAAGGCTAAATTACCGTGGTATGCACTTTCCAACAGGTGAGCCGTATGCCTGTCTGACGCCTAAGTGGTATAAAATTTTTATTCAACAAAGCAAGAGGATTTCCTTTCAACAGTATGATAATCATTAAACATTATAAAGATATCACACACAAAAACACGCGAGGATGGTAGAAATATCTATTTATCTATTTCGCTGTTACTACACGTGAAATAAATGTAAGTTCTTAATCTTTATTGGTTACAGAAGTTTTCCATGACTGTATTTTTATTACACATCATTTGGCTTCTGTAACTAGGCATTTTTATACCACTTAAGTTGCAAATAAGCACATGGTTTACCTGATTGTAAGTGGTTATCGTGGCTTATAGACGTGTGTGCAGCACCAGGGGCATCACTCGCGCTATTGACCTTACAGAAACCTTCTAATGCCATCTTGAAGAACCCATATTGTAGTCGCTGCGAAAATCATAGCAGGGAAATCATTTCATATGTTTTATATTTTGGTTAATTGTGACTGGGGGGGTACATTGTACATACTAAGTTCTTTTATGTAATCTATATGTAATAAATTTAATATGATTTTGATACGTATCAATCAATGTAATTATTAAAATAAAACTCAAACAACTATTATACAACTTATAGCTAAAAATAATTAAAATGCGTCGTGGAAGACCTCCGCATCGCATGCCTCTTGTGGTAGATCACACTATAATACATGTGGTGACGGAGAAAGACCCATCTCATTCGAAAGGCATCGTACGAGAATGTCGACTATTATACGCAGACGAGAGAAGGAAAATCTGGAAAATATCACTGCGAGGAAAGGAAAACTCGAAATAAAACCCTGTACCAACCCGTCTGGACAGCGCAGGAACAGTAGGCCAAATACTGCCAAGATTGAAAGAGGCCTAAGGTCCAGCAGTGGACCGCGATAAGCTAAATGATTTATTGAAATGACACTCGATTAAAATAGCAAAAACTTAGTCGGGGCCGGGCGGGATTCAAACCCGCGATCTTTCCCTTACAGGGCAATAGTTTGCATACTAAATGCTTTAAAATGTCATTCAATTGAAATCATATCTATACTAATATTATAAAGCTGCAGAGTTTGTTTGTTTGTTTGTTTGAACGCTCTAATCTCTGGAACTACTGGTCTGATTAGAATGATTCTTTCAGTGTTGGGTAGTCCATTTATCGAGGAAGGTTTTAAGCTATATATCATCACGCTACTACTTAAGGGAGCGGAGCATTGGTAATAAATGTTAACAAAGCCGGCCATTTTTCATACATATTTTGAAGACTAAAACATACGGGCTCAAAGGGATATGAAGCTTCAAAATATACCCCGGGCGAAGCTGGGGTGGGTCATTATTTTATAATTGTGAAAGTTTGTGGCTCAAATACGCTCTACGGGCTAAACTGATCAGGCTTATACAGGGTTGGGCAGTATTTTAATTACAAGTAATTAAAATACGTATTTAAAATACAAATACAGTATTTTGTATTTTATATTTCAAATACTTTACTTAAAAATATTTTGTATTTTAATTACTGGCAAACCCAATGCGACAAAGTAGTAACACAACTATAACAATTCAAAAACATGTCAACAATCATAAATTAATAATTTCTAATTTAAAATAACAATTCCTAATTTAAAACAATCCTTGATAAATAATTCAATTAATAATTCCAATATAAAACAATATAATAATTAGTATCTTTATTATAATTAACACATTACAAATAGACAAAATAATCAAAACATAAATACCTACACGACACAAACTCGCGATCATGTCGCGTCAAACAACCCACTCCGCATCGTTCCCGGCGCAAAGGTGCCCATGATGCTGGCCGCGTTGCCCCGCTGAATCGCAATAGCCAACCTTTGCCCCAGGAACGAGCCGGATCGGAAGTCACCGCCATGACGACCATGGCGGTGACTGGCGGCCAATTTCCGCGATCAACATCTTCGTGTCCGACCCCCAACTGCCTATAATTACTTGCGATAACAGTATTTTGTAATTTGTATTTCAATTTGAAGTATGTATTTTGCCCAGCCCTGTGCTCATATAGGTTTTAGACGTTTTATATTCGAAATAGGTTCCCATGAGCACCATGGGTTGTCAGAACGTTATCTAAATTCCAAGTATACAATGGTAAAAATATTTTCTCATAATTTTTAGTCGACCATTCGAAGTTAAAATAAATAATTAAGGAAGCACTTACCTATCGGATTGTTTATAATTCTTACCTTAGTGTGGTGGGAAAGAGATGCACAACATAAGCAGTGAGAGGTCCGATGCCAAGTGACGTGATCTGCAGTGAAGAGAATGCGACGCCAGCGATTATCCTTGGAAGAAGGAAATGGTTGTTGTTAGACATAAAACGATAAAGCCCTTTAGCCATGCTAGCCTTGATAGACACGCCAGCCACCCATGGATATTCTAGTCACGCCGTGCCACGCCTAGCCACACCAACCACGCTTAGCCATACAAGATAGGCTTGGTCACTCTATCCACGCATAGCCACACCAACCACGCATGGAGACGCTAGCTGCGCATGGCCACGCTAACCACGCTGAGCACTTTTCTGCGTCTGAGTCTGTGGCGCATCTATCGCGAATTTATCGCTGACTTGATGCGTATGGTGTACTCCTTCAGATATACTGTCGATAGAATTATATGGACGTACATGGTAAGGAAATGCGAAAATTGTCACATTATCCTATCCTGTTTCCTACTGATCCATATTGATATTACAAATGCGAAAGTAACTCTGTCTGTCTGTCTGTATTTACGCTTTCACTCTGTAATGGAGTTACGTTATAGTTGGTTTTGAATGACTAAAAGTGACTGATGCACTGTAAATATAGTAATTAAAATGTAATAGAGAGAAAAATAATAAGATTTGATATTTAATTTTAACAATTTGTAATCGAGGAAAATACATGTCCAATCTCGCTCGCACGTCCATAGACAATTAGTTAAATAGTGTAGAATATACAAAAAATCGTTTGTTATATGGAATTTATTACAATTTGATTTGTAAAAAATTCACAACGTTACAAAGCCAAAACCACAATTTTTATGAAATTTGGTACAGACGTAGATAAGACCCTGGGAAAGGACATAGACTATGTTTGGTTGCGATAACCGACATCCGCAGGGTCGGAGCCGTGGACAAAAGCTAGTATTATATAAATGTGAATGTTTGCGAAAATTTTAGGATGTTTGTTTTTCAATGACGCTCTAAAGTTTAGCCTTCTGATCGGATCGTCAGTTGGCTTGTATGGCATTTAATGATGGAGACTCCATCCTTAAAGAAGGGTCTTATATTAAATAAATCATTGTTGGTAGGTACTCACCTATTTGTCGACAACCCGGCGATAATACACCCAGCTCCCACGACCACGAACATGCCCACCAACAACGACTTCTTAGAGAGCGGACTCATGCTGGCGAGCGTCACCAGCACCCCGTACACGAGTGTCGTCACCACCATGATGTAGAATGTGGAGTGCGATATCGCGTCCGAGCACTCTGCCAGGGACGTCTGAAAAAGCAAGAAACATTAGCCAGCTCCAGAGCCCCAACAAGATCTTCTTAGAGAGCCTTGAAATCTTTCATTAACATTATCTCAGTATTGGTCCTAATTGCATCCAAAGTTTGAACTTTGGAACCCAGAGTCGGCTCTCCTATTTGTTCTGTTAATTGGGCTTATTTTGCCTTTGAGTGGAACGAATGCCGTGTGAATCCTACCCTGCCCTGAGAGGCAAACCTGCGTCAGGGTCTAATCTGTCAATCAGTAGGTAAACCGTTTTGCAGTTGTGGAAGGCTTTTGATGACACATATATGTAATATACACCCTTTTATATAGTGCGGGAATCTCCTAGGATACCTTCTCTCCTGACGGAGGTGTTTATGTCGGACTCGAACTGATTAAAATCTCGGAGGTGAGAAGCCGGAGGGCATATCCGTAAGAGCATCATCGTATCCGTGTAAGAACACCAGCCGTCCCTGGATTATCTTCGGTTTCGAGAAGGCTCTATCGGATGTGGGTACCATGGTGTCTCAATCTTACCCCTAGATAGGGGGAGGATGGGGACCTCGTGTTCAGCTTACTAACCTGAATACTCGTAACCGGTAAAAGATATATTCTACTCACCGAATTATCATTCTCTACTATGAGCTCGCACACGGTGCCAGCGCTCGAGGGGTTCTTCATAACCTTGTTGATGGTATCGGGTGCGAACAGGAACAGCCCGTTCAAGCTGAGGATCAGGTTCGTTATTACTGACTGACTGAGAAGTAGGTAAGCATGGTTCTATAAGTTCAACCGGTCGGTTAAGAAAAAGTATCATAGTGCTCAAATTTTTATGCCTGCGAATAGATATTTCTATTTACAAAATGTAACCCATCTTAAGAATGACCTTGAACAAATGCAAAGGTCAGAATTTAGTACAAATCATGGATACTTACAAAGAAAACAATCCAAACATAAGGAATCCTGTGAGGGCGAACCACTTCAGGTGGGGAGGGCGGAGCAAAGACAAGGCAGACACGCTCGACGGGTTGTTGTTGAGAGCGTAGGCAGAACCGTTCAACGAACTCTTCTCGACAGATGACTTGAGTGATTTTACCTGTAACAAGTATGTTAAGGAATCATTTCTGGGGTAGAGTCAAAGTCAATGGCGAAGTTAAAATAATCGTTTATTCTGTAAAGAGGCAAAATTAAAAAAATAAATACAGGATTGCCCAAAATTCAAGGATACGGCTTACTTATGACTGCTCGAGAAAAAAAATTAAAAATAACTATTTTTTTTGTAAATACCTACGTATTTTACTGAAATCCTCTCGCCATAGGCAGGGAATTAATTCTCACACATTGCGAACTGAGACGGTGTGCACTGTGCGGTATGAAAGAAACTTCATCCCACGCACACTCAAGCTGTGGAATGACCTCCCTGCTGCGGTGTTTCCAAGCACCTACAATATGGAGTTCTTCAAGAGGGGCATCAGAAGGTTCCTTCATGGTCGGCAGCACGAGTGTAACACCCCTGGTGTTGCATACGTCCATAGGCCACGGTAATCACTTTCCATCAGGTGGGCCGTGTGCTTGTCTGCCACCTAAATGGTATAAAAAAAATCCTTCGATATTCGATACATACATACAAATAATCACGCCTCTATCCCCAGAGGGCTAGGTAGAGGTGAATTAACACCCACATTTCACCAATCATTGTATTCGGTCCCACGTTAGCCTATTACTGTATTCCGTGCACTGTTGTTCACTCACTGTTAATAAAACTAATAAAGGCTACTATAAATTTTCTATTACTTTGTGTCCCAATTCGGCAAGAAGCGATGAGGAGTCAGTTATTTCTTTGCATTTGATGTCGGCGTGTGATGCATTCGATACCCCTTATAATATTTATACGGGGGGATTTGTCGCACGAAAACAAAAACCACTGATCGTTTATTGATAAGTGAGCACACCTCGCCACTAACTCTTATTTATGTATCTACTTATTCAAAATCGAATATCTACTCACACAAAACGTATCCTCAGAGTGGCCAGTGTTCACTCTATAGATCCTCTTCACCACCTCTAAAGCCTCAGCATCCTTGCCCTTTGTCATGAGGAACTTGGGGCTCTCGTCCGCGAACAGCATGAGCAGAGAGGTGAGCAGCAGAGGCAGAGAGTAGGCGGCTGTGAGAAGGCGCCACGGCCTCATAGAGATGAGGCCCCAGTCGTACTGCCAGGAGTAGGAGAGGATTAGCCACGCTAGACCTGGATGTTAAAAAATATTATGATTCGATGAGAAAAATGATGTATGTAGTTTTTATTTTCTACATATCTTTTTGGTTGTGTATTTTTTTATACCACTTAGGTGGCAGACAAGCACATGGCCCACCTGATGGGAAGAGGTTACCGAGGCCTATGGACGTGTGGAACACCAGGGCGTAAGCTGGCGCTGCCGACCCTGAAAAAACCTTCTAATGCCTCTATTGAAGAACCCTGTATAGTAGGCACTTAGGAAAACCGCAGCAGGGAATTCATTCTACAGCAGGGAAAACTACAAAACCTTCAAGACCATGGTTTATATGTTCTGTATTTTGGGTGTATGGGACTCTGCTAAGACTTACGGGAGGAAACTAAAGTCACCTGAAGCCGGTACATTCACTTATTGATACAGCGTTTATGGGAGTTACTACCATATGATTTATGTTATACTGTTTTGAAGTAAAAAATTCTTCAGGCAAGTAGAATTTTCTCGTAGAACAGTTTTTGGGATGTAGATAAACCACTGAACTTGCCACATCGTTACTGACACCTCTTGTGCCAGATTGTGACTATTTACATGTGAAATATCCGTAAATATATTGGGACACACACCAAAACAGCATTTATTGCGCAAACTTATTTTTAATGAGGAGGTAGGACACGGTGGTATTTCCGCCCAATTGAGCAGTCCGACTGGGGAAGTACAAAATATTACGGTTTTAATAACCTCATGTTGTGTTCTCAGCGGTGAGTAGGGTAGCCAGAGCTCACTGGAGAATTTGTGCTGTCAGTGGGAAGACTAAATGCTTGTCCTGCTTTGTCTTCTACACTGACGGCGCAGAAACTCTGTACTTACAGTGTTGGCAGCGCGATTGTGACTCCTCTGGTGTTACAAACGTCCATAGGCCACGGTAACCACTTTCCATCAGGTGGGCCGTGTGCTTGTCTGCCACTTAAGTGGTATAAAAAAAAATACTACGGCTTTAATACCCTCATGTTGTGTTCTCAGCGGTGAGTAGGGTAGCTAGAACTCACTGGAGGGTTTTTGTGCTGTCAGAGGTAAGACTAAATGCTTGTACTGACTGTGTCTTCTGCACTGACGGCACAGAAACTCTCCGTTCCTAAAGGGTCGACAGCACGGGTGACGGTGACTCCTCTGGTGTCGTCTACGTTCATAGGTCACAGTAACCACCTTCCATCAGGTGGGCCGTGTGCTTGTCTACCACCGAAGTTGTATAAAACAAGACACTCACGGATATCAGTGATATCTGTGGAAACACTAAACATTATGGGATTGGGCGTAATAGGACACTAGACTATTTAGTATATTGGACATTTTAGGAAACTTGATAATGTCAACTATCTAGATAATATATGGGCCATGTTTTCACTTTTATCGGAATCAACGAATAGCCGCATACGGATGGATCGAGTCAACAATAGCTCCCGGAATAAGGCAATAGGCTCATCCCTAATTCGTGGGGCCGAATACAAAATTTGTGAAATGTGGGTGTTAATTCACCACTGCGTAACCGTTCAAGGAAAAAGGCATGATTATATGTATTACTGTGTGTTACTGTTTTTTCTTATTCTTATTATCACAAACTAAGCAATCAAAAGAGAAAAACCTGCACCAGAGCCTTGTCCGTTGATCAATAGATGCATTGACTTTGAGCCTTTAGTTGGTTTGAGTCCGACATAATCACCCCTGCCGGCTCTGACGGGGTGTATTCTACCTTCTACCGCCTATATGACGGTTTGTATTCAGATGAATTGTTTGACATGATGCCCACAGCAACATTCTATCGTCACACCGTTCGCCATAGGCAGGGATTTCATCCCCAAACATTGCAATCTGAGACGTTGCACAGTGTATGAACGAAACTTCGTCCCACGCCCACTCAAGCAGAGGAATGAACTCCCTGGTGCGGTTTTCCCATACGCCTACAGTATGGGGTTCTTCAGAATCGGCAGCGCGAGTGTGACGCCCTTGGTGTAGCATACGTCTATAGGCCACGGTAACCACTTCCCATCAGGTGGACCATTTGCTTGTCTGCCACCTAAGTGGTATACAATAAAATCGGGGGATTTCTACACCATAAAGAAAGGTCATCGTCTCGCGGATGAGGGTGGACTGGCCCCAGGAAATTATTGATGGGTGTCAATCAGATCATCTCACCAGGACTGAAGACCGTGAACACGTTGACCAATCCGTTGATGATGAGCACGGCGATGTCTCGTCGAGCATGAGGCAACACCTCCGAAGTATATGCGTAACCGAGCGACGAAGGGCACGACAGACTGCAAGCGAAAGGTTGGGGCGATTAGATTAATATTAAAGTTTTGTTACTGCTTCTGTGGAGCGAGAATGGAGAATGTGTGGTACCGTTATAATTAGACTGGAAAAAGTCAATACTGACAGAAAGTCAGACTTAACTAATTTATGCAATGGCTGAAGATAAAGGAGGAAATGGTGGTCACTATTACGTGGGACCGAATTTAATGATTGGTGAAATGTGGGTGTTAATTTACCTCTGCCTAACCCTCCGGGGATAAAGGCGTGATTATATGTATGTGTGTATGGTGGTCACTGTATTAAATAAATATTAACGATAAACGCATTTTCTTCTTTCTCTTTTTTTTTGAAACCGCACCGCGACCAGGTCCCCTATTTTACTAAGATTATGTCATCATAACAAAAACACTGTCATACCACAAAATAGAAGATCATTAAATTTAAGACTTTATTCAAATATAGGTAATGTCGAAAATTAAATGAAAAAAAAAAAAGTTAATTACATTTTTCGTTGACTCTACAAGAAGCCATTTAATTTTAAACTATAAAAACATGACGGTAAAGTCTAAAATTAAATTTAACTTGTTGCAGTGTCTGTGACATGACAGTGGCTTTGATTTGGGGACTCTGTAGTCCCCACACACCCGAGGAGAGGGCCAGATCGTGAGAGATGGCCCTGGGTCGGCCGGGGTGCGAGGTTGACAGGCATCAACCTCACCTTCGGCAACCAAAAACGACCCACAGGCGGCGTGCGTTTTGGTCGGTTCGAGTCCGACATAACCTCTTCCACCGGCTCCGGTGGGGAGGTATCCGTGGGGATTTTGCGCACGTAAAAAAAAAAGTAGCGGAATCGAAGCCCTGTTCCTTAGCACTGACTATCTCAGCTAATTGGACACATCATAAGTATTCGAAACGGCCAAGTGTTTCGCTCACTGACTTGGCTTTTTTTTATGTGCGCAAAATCCCCACGGATACCTCCCCACCGAAGCCAGTGGGAGAGGTTATGTCGGACACGAACCGACTAAAACGCACGCCGCCTGTGGGTCGTTTTGGTTGCCGAAGGTGAGGTTGACAGGCATATCCCTCGCACCCCGGCCGAAACAGGGCCATCTCTCACGATCTGGCTCTCTTCTCGAGTACAACTAGCCAAGTCAGTGGACTTGGCTAGTTGTACTTGTTCTTCAGCCATTTGATTAGGTGCCGGTATTAGACCAGCCTAGGCGTCATGGTTCTGCCAGGTAGCTACGACTTATCTACCTACATTCTATCTTATTTTCATCTTAGTGTTAATCCCAGTCGCATCCGAAGTTTTCACCTCGGGGCCTGGGGTCCTCACTACCAATCTAACTGCGGATTTGGCTGAACTTCGATATTTCCGTGAAGCGACTGCCATCTGACCTCTACAAACCAAAGGCGATATCTAAGCATTGCAGCTAAACCAGTTGTTGGATGTTTAGGGCTCCAAGTAACCGCACCGACGGCATAAAAGTGCTCTCCGAGGCACGACCAGACCAATGCAAATACCTCATACATAGAAATATTTGCACTGAGCGGGGAATGAACCAGCGTCTCCTGCGTAGCGTCCGTGTTCACTACCACCACACCACGGAGGCTGTCAAACTACCTACATTCTTTAATTTTGCAAAACTCGAATATATATATACATCTGCTTCGCGCCTCGCGCGCTTCCCCGTTTCCGGGGACCAGTTGGGGACTCTGTAGTCCCCACACCCGAGAAGAGGGCCAGATCGTGAGAGATGGCCCTAGGTCGGCCGCGGTGCGAAGGATATGCCTGTCAACTTCACCTTCGGCTACCAAAAACGACCCACAGGCGGCGTGCGTTTTGGTCGGTTCGAGTCCGACATAACCTCTTCCACGGGCTCCGGTGGGGGGGGTATTTGGGGGGAACGCGGAAAATAAATATACATCTGCCTATGACTATCCGTGGGTTACAAGCGTGAGTATACGTATATACTTACAATAGAGAGCAAGCAAATTTGCAGGCTGCAAATCCAATGAGGGTGGGCATGAATGAGGCTATGAACGCCATCGCACCGGCCACTGCTAGGGACCCTAGTAGCACTGGCTTCCTGCCTAGGCGGTCGGCTGCTCGACCCCAGAAAGGAGCAGTGAGGATGATACCTGGAAATGTTAGCAAAGCATATGGCATACGTACTTGATAGCTTAACGTAATCTCCGAGGAACTGAGGAGTCACAGTGTGTTAAGAATGGTCAAGAATTGTATGAGGTAGGACACGGCGGTATTTCCGCCTAATTGAGCAGTCCGACTGGGGAAGTACCTCCGTCTTACAGAATACCGCGGTTCTAATAACTTCGTGTTGTGTTCCCAGCGGTGAGTAGGGTAGCCAGAGCTTACTGGAGAATTTGTGCTGTCAGTGGGATGACTAAACACTGACGGCACAGAAACTCTGTGCTTACAGGGTCGGTAGCGCGAGTGTGGCTTCTCTTGGTGTTACACACGTCCATAGGCCACGATAACCACTTTCCATCTGGTGGGCCGTGCGCTTGTCTGCCACCTAAGTGGTATAAAAAAAGAATGGACAAGAAGTGTTGATTATCTGCAGGCCTGGAGGTGACGGATGGAGTCGCCTGGCACTCTAACAGAAGCAGGCCGCGGACGCAGCGCACGTTGCGTGCCTGCCCGATTCCGGGGACGAGTTGGGGAACTCTGTGGTCCCCACACCCGAGGAGGGCCAGATCGAGAGAGATGGCCCAGAGTCGGCGGTCGAGGTGCAAGAGATATGCCTGTCAACCTCACCTTCGGCAACCAATGCTTTTAGGTTCGAGTTCAACATAACCTCTCCCACCGGCTCCAGCGGGGGGTATCCGTGGGGATTTTGAAATTACACTTTCTAAGATCAACTGTAATTAACTGTACACGTGCAGCTACAACCAGGGGGCGTATAGGGCCCTGCGCACTCAATATAACAATGCGTTCAGGATGCTGATGGGGCTGCACCGTTATTGTAGTGCTTCAGGGATTATAACATCTTTATATATAGATTATAAGAAACCGCATTGCATCCCGAATCAATCGTGTGCTGCGAGAGAGCTCCAACAGCCTCCTGCAGTATGTTGCGACATGGCTTCATGTGGAACATGCTATTATGCAGCGATAAACACAGCTTCACCGTGCCGAAGACACGTAAATTAATTATGTCCACGTGATTAATTTGGGTTCATCTGTTTTTATAATTAAAGTTTTCCTTCTAACATAGTTCTTAAGTCCTTTATTTACTAACATTCTATGGGCAATTCCTGAATTAAACGATTTTTAATTTTTTGGATAACTCTTTAGGAGTCGACGTAGACAATGGTATATCAATCAGATGGAAAGAATTTTATAGAAAGAACATGTCAAGAGTTCCCGAAACCGGCGAGCATGTATGAAAACAATTATGAAAGTAGAAGAAGCCAAAGATGTATGTCAGGACCGTAGCAAGTGGAAAACTTTAGTCTCTGCATACCCCACGGGAAAAAAGGCGTGACTGATGAATGAAAGCGAGACGTATGTATGTTTTTTTTTTTACGTGCGCAAAATCCCCACGGATACCTCCCCACCGGAGCCGGTGGAGGAGGTTATGTCGGACTCGAACCGACTAAAACGCACGCCGCCTGTGGGTCGCTTTGGTTGCCGAAGGTGAGGTTAACAGGCATATCCCTCGCACCCCGGCCGACCCAGGGCCATCTCTCACGATCTGGCCCTCTTCTCGGGTGTGGGGACTACAGAGTCCCCAACTCGTCCCCGGAAACGGGAAGGCGCGCAAGGCGCGCCACCGCCGCGGCCTGCTTCTGCCAGGGTGACAGGCGGCTCCACCTGTCACCCCCAGGCCGGCGCTCATGGGGGGCGGAGGTCGTTCATCGACCTCCGACGCCCGAGTTGCCTTCGTACGCGGGCAGCTTGTCTTGCGATCCTAGACGTATGTATGTTAAATGGATTCTATCGTGATATATTTGATAGTTATGTGTTTACATTTAGCCTCATGTTCTGACTACTTTTCAGCTGCTATAGTTCCGGGTTAAATATTACCAAATAAATCCCCATAGAATTCGTTAAACATAACATAACATAAACTCACGCCTATATCCCCGAAAAGGTAGGCAGGTGCTGGCACCCAAATTTCGCCAGTTTATGTTTAGGTTCCAATGAGTGGTGGCGAGCCTATTGCAATTAACCGGACACTTATAAACCTGCGATAAATACACACATAACTTCGAAAAGCATCAAAAAGTCATTCAAACCTGGGATCGAACCCGAGACCTTGTCTCAGCAGTCCATTACCCATACCGCTAGGCTACCACGGTTTTTTTGTTAAACATGGTTTTATAAACATGGTTTTATTTCATAGAATTATCATTCTTTAACATAATTTATTCTGTGTTATAGTTTTAATAAACTTACCAATATTTGGCATCGCAGTTAGGATTCCTTTGAGATTATCAGGTACATCGAGGTCACAGGCCGCTGCTGGTAGTATGAAGGCTACTCCAATCATTTCCAAGATGGCCGCCTCCAAAGTAGCCAGCATAAGCATGCAGTGCAGGAATTGGTACTTCCCAGCGCCTGCAATTTAATTAATAGCATATCTGCAATCAGTGAATATACATAGTTTATGTAAATTTTATCAAGGGGTTACATATTTTTACTTATTTTTTATTATTTTCACGCTTTTCCTGTAGACATTCGAATGGTTAGGCAGAGGTGTACGTACTTAACATTTCACCATATATATTATATAAGTTCGGTTACATACATGAATACATAGAAAACACCCCGACCAATGTAAATAGACATTCATGCATACAAATATTTGCACTGAGCGGGAAACGAACCCGCGCCCTCTGCGTAGTAGTCGAACGATCTACGGCTACGACATAGAGTCCGTCTGAATACACATAATATTCAAATCTCCGAAGGGGTAGGCAGACGTAGACACCCATATTTCGCCAACTATGATTTTCCTGGGTAACAGCTGTAGGCGAGCCAATACCTAATGTAACTGGCGAACAATTTTTTATACAACTAAGGCGGCAGATAAGCTTAGTTAGCGTGATCAATTTTATTTTTTTATTTTTTTTATATATAGGACACGCCAACTTGACCTCATCTCGCCTGATGGTAAGCTAAAAGCAAAGTCTCAGGAAAGAGGGTCACTACATTACAGACACTAAGTAAGTGTTACAATGGTGGCACTCAGCTTGGCGGCCTCATCAGATGCTTCTTCACGCCCCGCTTAAAGGCCCCGGGACTGTAGGAAGAAGGAAACACGTGCGCTGGTAATGAATTCCAGGTCATGGTGGTGCGGCAAAGAAATGAAGGTGTCAGGAACCAGGGATCGTTCTTCTACTAGTGCCGACCCGGCAAACCCTTCTGTTGCCTTTCTTGAAGCCTGGACCTGGCTTCGAGGACGTTACGTCGGTCTAAACTTAAAAACCGTCTGTATTAATGTATGACATTCTAAAATACGCGACAAAGTCTCATAAAAGAGGGTCACCATCACACTCGGGCTCTTTAAGCGAGGCGTGAAAAATCATATAATAAGGCCGTCAAGCTGAGTGACAGTGACACACGGCCGGTATATGTTTGTAATGGCAACCCTCTTTTCTGAGACTTTGCCTTCTGCTTACCATCAGGCGAGGCTCTAACACTTGCAGCCACAATTGGGTATTTGACTGACTATTCAAATTTGTTACTTTTACTAAACGTCAAAACGATAAGTATATGGAAATTTGTATGAAATACATTTATTGTGACGCTATAATACTCAACAGTCAAATAATTTACTATTATAGGTTAGGTGGATGATTAAAATACCTTCTTCACAAAAAAAACAAGCGATCCAATGTCCTAATAATAATAACATTAAAACAAAAAACTCTAAATCCAAATCTGTTCATCCGTTCAGGAGCTATGATACCACAAACACACACACACACGCACACCCACAACACGCTACGCACGTACACACGTACGTATGCACGCACTCACGCACGCATGCACGCACTCACGCACGCATGCACGCACGCACTCACGCACGCATCCGGACGTTTTTGCGTCAGGGGGTTAAAACAAATAAAAACTATAAAAAATGAACCGACGCAACTTTTACCGTTCATTTACCATTCTTAATTTAATAAGGACAGTTAAATTACTCATTTTAAATATAGGAAAATACCCAATTCCGATGTTATTGCAAGGGTAACTGAACAATGACTCCTGAGATGATTGGTTTAAGTTGACGGCTTCTAGAGAAAACAAATATCTAACAAAGCAAGGTCACCGTTACGATAGGCTGTCATGTACAGTGCATTTGCACATCACTAAAAAGGATATTTTATCTAAAGACCGACCGCGAACGCTGTACCGTTTCAATAGCACCTACATACATACATACATACATATAATCACGCCTTTATCCCCGGAGAGGCAGAGGTGAATTAACACCCACATTTCACCAATCATTGAATTCGGTCCCACGTAGTAGAGGGTGAGCATATTGCCGTCTTCCGTCAACATCAAGCCATGCATCTGAGGCTGAGTCTGGGCTGTATATTATATTTTTCTGATGTTAAACAGCCCTATCCCTTAGTCGCTTTGTACGACACCACATAGGAAGAGATAGGGTGGCCCAAATTCTACTTTGCCGGGAACCACGCAGCAAGTAAATTCGGGCGTGGTGTCGATTCCCGCTCAGTGCAAACATTCATATACATAAATTGCATTGTTGCACATTAAGCGATTAATCAATCTTACTTCCTATTCCTGCCGATATTATAAAAAAATGTGTAAGTTTGTAAAACTTTTTGTTATTCAATCAGGCTTTTGAGGGGCTCCAAGTAATATTACGCCATTTTAATCGCCTATAAAAGATAATTTATCGGATTAGTTGGTTGGTAGAAATTTGAAAAAAATATAATACATAGTTTAACTTATAAACTTTCTAAACTTCAGACTTTTTAAAACTTTACAAAAGGTTTTTGATTCGGAGTTAAAAAAAAGCAGTAAACACCCAAGTTATTCAAACTTTACCAATAGTTTCCTTATTCACTGAAGTAAGTGCCATGAAAATTAATTCTAATTATTATCGGCTGAAATTTGTTACAAAGGTAGATATGGTCTCTAATAACATTTAGGTTACTTTTCATAGCGGGAATATATTCTCATGGGTAGCAGGAACTGGATCAAATTTCTTCCCGGACGAAGCCGCGGGCATGAGCTCCTTGGTTACTGATACTATCAGCAGAGCCGGATTTAGAGGGGAAAAGCTGGTGCACGTGCCCCGGGCGGCAGCATCAGGGGGCGGCAAATTTCAGGGACAGCCTTTCGTCTACAAGGTCTTATCTTGTGTGACTTTATTCTATGGTAAGAGGCAAGCTGCGCCCCCGGACCCCGCGTTGTCTCGATGTCTCTGCCAGAGCTGCTCAGAGGCGTTATTGGCTCCCTGTTCTCAGCGCGTGTGGTGGAATGTGTTGACTCCGTCTCGGTCATTCATGGCACCCATTGTGGATGACTATGACGTGTGCGAGTTTGCTTAGGACCCCCCACCCCCAATATCCGATCTCCATACGAAAAAAGTGAGTGGGGGTGACAATTTATCAATTTGTCCCGCCTAGAAATATATGAAGATCCGGGGCTGAGTATCAGTGATGAAGTCTGCTCTTAGGCCGCTGAACTTGATATCATTATCGTTATGCAAATCAGACAAGGAGTTGTATTAAAATATGTTTACAAAAATATAAATCTGCTGATAAAGTTGAAGACTTTAAGAGCAGATTTTAGTTTAGATAATATGATATTCTAACTAGCAAACATACCACTCGAACGAGATAAGATAAATCTTTAATTTCTATGAATTTTCTGTCACCAGCACATGCTGTAAGAACTTTTCGTATGATCGAATGAACTCGATAGTTGAATTCGCGTTGAGATTTCAATTTTGCATGCTATTGTTTGAACGTGTGGCAATCCACTCGGATGCCTCCCGCCGAGGCCAGCGGAGTGGTTATGTCAAGCTCGAACCGACTTAATTGAATGAATAAATGAAAATGAATTATGTAATAAATAAACCGCACGGCTGTCGCGCACCCCGATTGACTCAGGACTACAGAAGGCATCATCGGGTGTGGAACTACGTCGTCCCCAATTTTCCCTAGAAAAAGGTGGAGGGGCACAAATCGCGCCACCGTCACCATCGGCGTGCTTCTGCTAGAGGGACAGGCGGCTCCACCTGTCACCCCCAGGCCTGCGCTCATGGAGGTCAAAGCCAAAGTCTACGCGCATTGCGGGTTATGCGGGACGGAAGGGACCTAAATCTCCTCCGGCCCCGTTCCCCCGCCTCCTTCTCGAGCTTTCAATTTCGCATGCCGTAAATTTGGTGACGTCACGTTATCGAGCACATAAACATCACTATAGACTTGAGCTCGACGTCACATCATAACATGAAATCTCACTTCGGATTCAGATATGAAGTTCGTTCCATCGTTCGAAACATTCTAACAGCTTGTGCCTGCAGATTTGAAAATAACAATATAACAGTGGGGTAAATGACTATTCAGCGTGAAAAGGGGGGGGGGGGGGGGCTGGGATATTCTGAGTGTGAAAAGTGGAGGATCCAGCAGTGGAATGCGATAGGCTATAACTTTTAAGCTTTTCATTCCCGTTAATATTATTGTACCTATATGCAATAGGCTAGTTGAAGAAACTATTTAACGTAGTTTAGCCCAAAGGGTTAGGTACCTTCGTATCTTGGTATTAGTATCTTAGCTTACGTTGCAAACGAGCCGTATAACGAGCAACATTTTTTCCTATTTTTTTATACCACCTGGTTGTCAGACAAGCATACGGCCCACCTGATGGAAAGTGGTTACCGTAGCCTATAGACGTGTGCAACACCAAGGGAATCAGACTCGCGCTGCCAAGCCTGTAAACACAAGAGTTTCTGTGCCGTCAGTGTAAAAGACAAAGCAGGGCAAGGTTTTGGTCTTCGCACTGACAGCACAAAAGCTCTCCAGTGAGCTCTGGCTACCCTAGTCACCGCCAGGAACAGAAGACGAGGTTATTAGTGCTTCCGTGGTGGACAAGATTAAATTAGCTAAGCATAGATTATTACAAAACAATCCCCCTATTATGTGGGACCGAATTCAACGATTGGTGTTAATTCACCTCTGCCTAACCTTCCAGTGACAAAGGAGTGATTACATGTATGTATTTAATCCCAGCGTACCAAGGCCTCTTTTGTTTCGCGAGTTAAGTCCAAGATGTGTCTCCCAGTTTGATTTGTTTACATGATATGCCAAATTTCCGCGAAAGGGGTACAGTACTGACCAGCAAACTGCAGCGCCTCCTCAAGATTGACTTCCATGACTGCTGGCTGGATCGGCTCAGCGTTTGACATTACTGCGTGCACCATGTTTACTCCTCTGAAAAATACACTATCATTATTTAATCGTCTTCTGAAAAAAAAAAAAAAATTATTTTACGTGCGAAAAATCCGTTCGGATACTACCCTACCGGAGCCGGTGGGAGAGGTTATGTCGGACTCTAACCGATTAAAACGCATGGCGGCTGTGAGTCGTTATTGGTTGCTGAAGGTGAGGTTGATAGGCATATCCCTCGCACCCCGGCTAACCCAAGATCGGCCGGAGTGCGAGAGTTAGATGTCGTGAAACTTTAGACAGTTTCAAAACAAATATTATATTGCCCAAACACGATTTTATGGAATTTTACTATAGATGAGTTATCTAAGAACAAAATCACGACATAATCTTGAATTTGAAGAGGCCATGGCTGATAACGATCAATCAAAAATCACTTTAAACTACACACAGAGGCATTGATATATTGTTACTATGGGCAGAGGCGGTAGGCGTTTATCGTAAAAATGGGCAGTAGTTCAACTAAGCGTGCACTAAGTAACATTGTTATAATACTCATTATTGTCCATTTCTTATGGTCCTGGCTTACAACTTTCGATTTTTCTACTTTTATAAATACTTTTCGGTTTCAGGTACTCTTGATATGTCATATTGGTATTTAAACTATCATGGTCACTCACATTAGTATTAAAGTTATCAAAATATTTACCATGTTGTATGGTATCCGATATTTCGGCGCTGTTGCAAGCACCATGATCACGGCATACTGGAGTATTGGCGGTACACAGTGAAATAGTTTTTAACAGAAAATATATCGATCTACCCTCTTTCGAGTTCTTTTACTACGCGTATCTGCACTACCATTAGTTTCACTCTCACTACAAACTCGAACTCGATCTGGATCACGTAAAAGACATACGATGTTTACTGTGTCCACTCGCGATTTGTTTTTGGTTTGTACCAGGTTGTTTATGCAAAGTCGGACCACTGGATGCCAGACGTTTCATTCAGAATTCATCCTCACGATTGAAATTTCTAAACTTTTACCAACCAATCTTTCTATATAATGGCATTCTGTTGAGAGCATCTGATGATTATTTAACTCGATCCAGTGGTCAGTACCGGACTTCAATAAATGTTTAGCGATTGTAGATTTAAGCGGTTGGTTTGTTTTTGACTGCCCTGATGAGGTCCTTGATTCGGCATGTAACCGTTCTTTTGGTTGGTCCTAACCCCTTATAATTCTTTTGTCTAGGATACGCCAACTTGACTTCACCTCGCCTGATTTCTGATCGTAAGCTAAAGGCAAAGTCTCAGAAAAGAAGGTCACCATTACAAGCACTAAGTAATGTTACAATGGTGACACTCAGTTTTACGGCCTCATCATATGCTTTTTCACGCCCCGCTTAAAGGACCCGGGACTGTAGGAAGAAGGAAACACGTGAGCTTGTTTACACAATCTGTCAATCAAAAGATATATAAACAATATATCACGATTGTGCGATCAGTTTGTTTTGTTTACGCAATATTTCGATCAAGTATATGATATCCACACTATTATGTTATCTGTGTACACACTAACTTTTTAGTATTCTGTTGTCATGAAAAGGAACAACTTTGAATTATATCATTGATTGAATGGAACAGAATGGATACTAATATAGGTACCGACTGGGGAAGTACCTCCACCCTACAGAATACCGCGACTATAATAACATCGTGTTGTGTTCCCAGCGGTGAGTAGGGTAGCCAGAGCTCACTGGACAGTTTTTGTTTATAACACTGACGGCACAGAAACTCTCTGTGCTTACGGGTTGGCAGCTTGAGTGTGACTCCCTTGGTGTTGCACACGTCCGTAAGCCACGGTAACCACTTTCTATTAGGTGGGCCGTGTGCTTATCAGTCGCATAAGTGATATAAAAAAAACACAAATACAAGGGACTAACCTTAAAATAGGCCAAGTTTGAACAAAATCAGTACAGTATTTAGAGTAGATACAACCCCTTTCTGGGATCAAGTTCGAGTTTCAAGATAAAGTACAAGAAATACCTAGCTACTCAAAAATCTCGGCAATAGTTCAAATATTGTTATAAGTTCAAATATAGAAGGAAGCACCTTTTTTTTTCTTTTAAATAGGAGATTACACACTTACTTTGTCACATTTAACTTGCTCCATTCAAGAGTAAACATACAACACACAGACATATATATGTAATGTATATATTTTTTATTATTATTACAATTGGCCGGACCCGGTGGAAGAGGTTATGTCGGATTCGTACCGACTAAAACGCACGCCGCCTGTGGTTCGTTTTGGTTGCCGAAGGTGAGGTTAACAGGCATATCCCTCGCAGAAGGAAGCACCTAGGTATCATTGAGATTAATATTTCTCATGTTTCTTCTAAGAATGAACACAAACCTTTTTATCATTTTCGTTATTCTTTCGTCCAAAAGCTTTGTTTCTAGCACCCGAAACTGGCGAGCATGTATGAAAACAATTATGAAAGTAAAAGAAGTGATGCGTGGCAAGTGGAAAACTGTAGTCTGCATACCCCACTGGGAAATGGGCGTGACTGTATGTATGTATATATGTAAAATATTTAACTTATTTAAAATTGATGCAATAAACACAAAAAACATTGGCGAGTAATATTTTTTGTTTCTACTTACTAAACCTATTTTCTTTTTGTTTATATTTAAAAGCCCCAGGTAGACTTGTTGGAATATAATTTTATATTCCAAAAATTTAAAAGTCCCGCCATAAAAAATTTTTTGCTGTCTCAAGTCTACAATCTCCATAGACAATTAAAAAATTTATGTAGGTAACATTAAGCGTCTGCGTTGACATGTTCCATTTTTAAACTAATAATGTCGTGGACGCTCGACGCACTCTTAGCCTCCTCACTGTTCGGCTAACTTAAAGGTTAACAAGAAGTAACAATGTATCTTCGAATCGAACGGATATTTATTAGGAAGGTACTTGAATAATATTATCAACTAGCTGAAGCCCGCGCCTCAACCCGCGTTGCACGACATTTGCGAACATATATACATACGATTTTATGTTTGACCAAAACTTTTCTAACAAAAAAGCCGAATCGAAATTCGTTCAGAAGTTTTTGCATCTATTGCAAACCATTACAGTTTTTTTTTAATTGTGTCATCATAACTTGTCTTTTTTATATTTCCAATGTACAGACACCACTTTATACTATACAATTTAATGATACTACTTATAGATAATAATATATAAGTAGGTACATTCTTTTTGTTGTAACCAGATCTCGTTAACCCTTGTTAAACCCTACGTAATAGAAATGCATTTCTTATCAGGCAGCTTTACATTGGGGTCGAGTTGGGGACTCTGTAGTCGCCACTCCCGAGAAGAGGGCCAGATCGTGACAGATAGCCCTGGGTCGGACGGGGTGCGAGGGATATGCCTGTCAACCTCACCTCCGGCAACCAAAACGACCCACAGGCGGAGTGCGTTTTAGTCGGTTCGAGTCCAACATAACCTCTTCCACCGGCTCCGGTGGGGAGGTATCCGTGGGGATTTTGCGCACATAAAAAAGGCAGCTTTACATTATGCCTATATCAGTAATAGAAAAGGCGTTGAAAGTTGTTACATACTTTTTGTTATTTTTTGCTACCACCACCAATACACCAATCAGAGACGTGACGGTGCCGTACGCAAAAAAGTCTCGATTAATAAATTCGTACTAATAATAAGATTAATTGATATAAATAATAATGTATACTTGTAATTGAAATAATTTAATAATATTTACGTATTTATTAGTAATTAGCTATAATTTTTTTGTACTTAGTGTTTGCGCTATTTTTTGGGAGCCGCCATATTCGTGTATGACGTATCTATGTCATTGCTTTTAGTATGTTTTATCCCCTGGTGTCGCACAGGTCTATAGGCCACGGTAACCACTTGCCATCAAGTGGACTATGTCCTTGTCGGCTACCTAAGTGGTATAAAAAAACTGATTTAAAATATTCGTTTAAATAATGTTGAAAGTTGATTTATTTACCTGTCTAATAAATTCCTCAGTGTTACACTTACAACCAAACTCCCTAAACAGTTGGAAAACTGACACTCACTCACACTAAAACACAAAATCAATCACAGCCCATAGTAACTCTCTATCAAACACGCGACTCGTTTTCTTAGATGCACAATCACACTAAATAATCTTAAATCTCATGGTCATTTATATACTTCAGGTTTACAAAGATGGCTAGACATGGACCAAATAAGAATTCATCATTATTTATTCACTAATCTTCTCAAGGAAATGATAAAAAACTTGTGAAACTGTGACAAAAGATATGAAAGTCTAGTAAACATATAATAAACAGCTCGTACTGTACTCTATGTGTCAGTTATTGACAATTATTTACACTATAAATATAATGAAATGCAATAAATTTGTGTTATCAGGTCCTTGCACTCTGCATATTATTATGTAGGTGCAATGTCACCATTAATTGTGATTCCTTTCCCACACTGTTTCCAATCCCGCAGGTTTATTAATGAATTGACTTCGTCACAGCGGGATCCGCAAGATATTACAGGATTCCGCAGATCCTAAATTATTTTTCTTATACCACTTAGGTGGCAGACAAGCGCACGGCTCACCTGATGGAAAGTAGTTACCGTGGCTTATGGACGTGTGTAACACCAGAGAAGCCACACTCGCGCTGCCGACCCTGTTAGCACAGAGTTTCTGTGCCGTCAGTGTAGAGGACAAAGCAGGAAAATTTTAGTGGATACCGCCGAATTGCGAAATTCCACTCCGCTGAATTGCAGCCCCTGCCTCTACGTCGCTGCTTTTTACCTTGCATTATATATTTAAAAAAAATCTGTTGGATAAATTGCAAGCCTGGGTCATCTTCAGTTTTAAGATGGCCTCCTCAGGTATAGGAAGCACCTTGTCCTTATCGAATACTATTGCGCCGATGAGGCTGAAGGGGTGGGTGTCGGCCGTGTAGCCCCCACGCCTGCGTTAGGTGACTAATCCATCTAAGCTGCCAGCTGAGACATCTAATGACTTTTTTTCCTTTCGAAGTTTGGAGTTCACATGGTAGTCTCATGACCCTTATAAGTCTTCGTCTTCCTTATGCAATTCTTCTCGTCTTTCTTATGAGAACATGGCTATTTTTATACACATATTTCGCGCCATTTAAAATAATTAGTGCAATTCTGTCTACCTCAATATTCTTTACATAGGAAAGAACAGCGCCATTATTTTTTTATAAGCACTGTATACATCAAACTGCTTATTATTCAAGTTGTGTACTTATTATTATCTCCAAGTGCATTTTTACATAAAAACGAGTATGTAAACATTACACAAAATGTCAACTAAATAACATCTAAACACTAAATTATAAAACTGATTTCAGGGTCGGCAGCGCGAGTGTGACGTCCCTGGTATTGCACAAGTCCATAGGCCATGCTGACCACTTCCCATCAGGTGGACCGTGTGCTTGTCTGCCACCTAAGTGGTATAAAAAAAACTGAAGAGTTCTCTAAGCCATAATATGCCCGGACCGTGATTGATTAACTTTCAAATTAGGTGTGGGCAATGGGAATCTGCCGGATGTGTTGACATTGAATACTTCTCCACTCCCTTAAGTAAAGTGATGATATATAACCTATAACCTTCTAAATTTTGCATTCGACCCAGTAGTTCCTAAGATTAACGCTTCAACTAAACTAACAAACAATCAAAGAAACAGACTCTTCACCTTTATATTGATTATAGTAGGATAGTAGATTTTAAACTTGCCATTTTACTATCACAGCAGTCACTTCTTCCAGCGTCAGTCTTCGGACTTGGATCTTACAGTAAACAACGTTATACACTCGTAACTGGTGACAGACGAATGCGCTACCAGCAAAGGGTGACCGCAGTTCTCAGTAACTGTTAAGCTGTCTCTCCACGGTTCGCCATTTTACGGACACGTGCGCGATTTTGAGGGCTACGCAACGTCTGTGATAGTGCAGATGGGGGAGTGGCTAGAGAGGCCACACGGCAGCCTCTCGTACCGTCTGACGCAGATGATCACCGAGCACGGATGCTTCGGAAAGTATCTGCGTCGGATGCAGAAAGAGCCAACGTCCGAGTGCCATCACTGCGACGCGAGCGAGGACTCAGGTCCGCACACGCTCACCGAGTGTCCGGCGTGGGAGACGCCGAGGCGGGAGCTTGTGGCGGCCCTGGGAGTGAGGGTTCTCACGTTCTCCACCTTGCTCGCGGCGATGGTTCGCTGCGCGGATGCGTGGGCGGCCGGCGCCTCCTTCTGCGAGCAAGTAATGCTCGTGAAGGAGGAGGCGGGGCGGGAGCGGCAGCGGGAGCGACGAAGGATCGCAAGACAAGCTGCCCGCGTACGAAGGCAACTCGGGCGTCGGAGGTCGATGAACGACCTCCGCCCCCCATGAGCGCCGGCCTGGGGGTGACAGGTGAAGCCGCCTGTCACCCTGGCAGAAGCAGGCCGCGGCGGCGGCGCGCGTGGCGCGCCTCCCCGTTTCCGGGGACGAGTTGGGGACTCTGTAGTCCTCACACCCGAGAAGAGGGCCAGATCGTGAGAGATGGCCCTGGGTCGGCCGGGGTGCGAGGGATATGCCTGTCAACCTCACCTTCGGCAACCAAAACGACCCACAGGCGGTGTGCGTTTTAGTCGGTTCGAGTCCGACATAACCTCCTCCACCGGCTCCGGCTGGAGGGGTATCCGTGGGGATTTTGCGCACTTAATGTGGGTTCGACGCAATTGAAAAAAAGAAGGAATTTTTTTTTATTATGAATCAAATCATACACATACACAAATATACACAAGAATTTGATGGAGAATTATGAAAGAAACAAACCATTATCGATAGCAGTCACTCAGGACAACCAGCTCGAACACTTGAGGCAGCCCGTAAATTACAACAAGCTTCAGACTGAATTGACATATGCTTTTCATGTTATTGCCAGCTTCTCCTGCAAGCTAAGAAATAATTTTAATACAATATGAATTGTTAGTAACATGCATGTAAGTATTTGATTATGGTACTATTTATATTTCATATTAACTATATAATTTTTACGCCGCGAATGGCAGAATATGCTGAAACTTCACGTGTTAAGGCGAGGTATTCCAGCAGAGGCCGCACTTTTGAGTTCTTTTAAACCATCTGAATCATAGAAAAAAGCGTTTTAAATTTCGAAAAAAAGATATATAGTAGTTAAGGATCTAGTCTAGTCAAATTCGCATTCAGTTACCAGATCTAATGAACTTCACTCGATAGAAAAAAATCCCAAAGTTACCCCTTTTCATAATGTTTTTTCAATATTATGACTAAACTACTGATGTTTTCTATTAAATTTTTGTACTCAACTAAAGCCACTACATATTTATAGACATTTTCGCAGATTTTGACTATATTACTAAATAATTGTTAAAGTTATGTTTAAATACCTACAAAATTCACGAGTGCTCGCGCCGCTGAGGCCCGAACAGTCGCGCCAGTCGCGCGCTGTCGCTTACCGAAGTTGGACCTGTGTCAGTTTTTTTAGCGACAGTATCGTGCACCAATCAATCGGTTTTACGTATTCATAAAAAATTACTGCAAGTTATTCAATATGGGCAATAAACAACGCAAGCGAAAAAAGTCGCGCAAAGCCATAAAAATGACAAATAAAAAGAATGCACTCCAAAGAAATGTGAAGAAGTAAGTAAATATTCATATAATTTATTAAAACAATTATGTTATGTTTCATTATTTTATCATTTTTATATATATTATATTATGTTATTTTTCACTACATTTCTATCTCCGATTGGTAATTTAAAAAAATATCACACCGAAATATTATGTTCATAGCGCCACAGTATAAGAACATCAGTATAACTGCTGAGGATGCTACTTACGATTTATGATCATTCATATTTTATCTATATCAGTACATCTGCTTACCGTTTGCAAATGATAAGTAAATACTAATAGATACTCCGTTTTATTGTAGGTCTATGGGGCAGCTTCAAACACCTGACATAGATACCGCCACAGTACTAAATCTGGATTCCATTGAAAATAGGTAAGTTATTATCCATAGATCTGAATAGGTAGGTACTAGGTTTTACGCACTTAGGGTGAGATTAGATAAAAATGTCTTATTAAATTAGACTTCCTTCACTTTATCATTTATCCCGGTTGCCCTAGACTTACGCTTAGGACCTAGGGTCTGCTAACTGGTCCAATCAGAATTACTTGAATTTCAGCTATTTCCATGGCGACACTGCTATCTGACCTCCGTCCCCATAGGCGAACTTTATTCTATAGTTAAACCAGCAGAACCACTTGACTTCATATAAAATATACACTACAATTTTTTAGTAGCATTGTGCAAACATTAAAAACTGTAAAAAAAGCTTACACAATATACCACCTGACAAGTAAAATAATGTAATGCTTGCCTTCACTGTTTCAGATATATCGAAGAGACAGAAAATCCTCTTATCGTAGAGTATGAAATTAACAAAGAAGATGAATTTCAGCCTGTTTCGGGACGTCGAATTATTGATTTAAATTGTTTTACAGGAGTTACAAGAAAAAGCTCGTCATAATAATCTATTTAATTGCACATTAGGTAACTTCCGTCTAATTAGTGAAAAGCTACGAAGAGTTTTATCGGCGTATCATTTTGAATGCAATACCTATGTGCAAACATATTTGCTTGATTACCTCTGAAGACCCTAATAACAAAGAACAAGTCAATCTAAATATAGCTGCCACTACGGGAATTGTGGCTTCCGGTATAGGCTTTTCTCAATTTGAGGAGTTATGTTCAGCCATGGACATTCCGCTATTCAGTGCAAAATACTATTCCAAATTAGAAGATGAAGTATTTGAAAAATGGAAAGAGACGACAAGTACTTCGATGGAAGCTGCAGCTCAAATGTAGAAAGATATCGCTATTGCAGATGGTCGAACTAAAATTGGCATACCTTTGATTGATGTTTACGTTGTCAGGTCATGGTGCGCTAGATCTTACGGCACGAACTACAAAGCGTCATCAGGCACAGCAGCCAGAAAAACAGGACAAGTCCTTTATATTGGGATAAAAAATAAATATTGCTTAGTATGCGCTCAAGCTGAGCACAAAAAAATATCACCGATTGAACACAAATGCTTTAAAAATTATGAAAGTTCTTCAAGCTCCATGAAAACGGAAATAATTGTTGAAGGTTTCAAGGCGTCAATCTAAATGTATGGCATCATATATGATGAAGACGGAGACACTTGAGACTTACACTGCCATCCTCAAAGCTAGACCGCATGAGACCAAAAATGTGACCGTCGAAAAAATTTAATGTCGGAATCATATACTGCGCAACTTTTGCAAAAAATTACGTAGTTTGACCCTAGAAACAAAATATGATCTAGCACATCGTAAAATGCATACAAACGTAAAAAATTTGACGATGCGGAAATCAATTGTACAATCCATAAGACACCACAAAACCTCTGGAAATCCTCATAATGTAGCAATATCAAATCTTCACAATGATATCATTAACTGTGTAGCTGATGCTTTCGGCAACCATACAATGTGTCAAGAATATTATTGTACGAAAAATAAAAATGACAACGAAGAGCTCAAAAAGATCCAGAATTCAACATTCATGTTCAGAATAAATGCGATTGTTACAAACGTTGCAGCAAAATCGCGCAGTTTAGTCGAGGATGTTGACACAAATACTGTTGAGTGTTTTAATAGTGTCATCGCCAAATTTATTGGTGGAAAACTAATAAATTTTGCACTAAAAGGAGGTTACCAAGGAAGGTGCTCAGCAGCTGTTACTTCATTTAATTGCAAGTCCGCACTTTCAGCCATCCAAAAAGCTATTTTAAATAGAATCCCTAAAGGGAGGGTTAAGATAATTGAAAGTAGGACGAGAGCACAATAACGTAAACTGAACTTCGAGCATCCGGTAAAAAAAATGAAAATTAAAAGAAATTAATCAGAAACAACATAACTATGGTCCAGCCAGCTCAGCACCACATATGGATTTACATGAATTAAAGAAAGCAGAAGAAGAGTTCGTAAATAATTTAAAAATGCAAATAAGATGTCTTGTATCCATATTTCAAGCATTTGCTAGCTTTAGGACTAAATGACGCTTTGTTTTTTTATATCACCAGGGCCGCTAACAGGCATACGGACCGCCGATGGTAAACGTCACCAAAGCCTATGGACGCCTGCAACGCCAGGGGAATCAAACACGCGTTGCCAACCCTTTAAAAACCTGTTCACTACCTTTTTGAAGAACTTCATACTGTAGTCCCTAGGGAACACCTCTGCAGGGAGTTCAGTCCACAATGAAATCGTTCGCGGGAGGAAATTCTTCAGAAACCGCTCAGTACGTAACCAATTATGTGCCCAAGTGTAAGGATGAATGACCATTCGACGACGAATGGTGCATTGATATAAAGTAACCGTTGGCATCATTTCAAACAAATGTTTGTAAATGTACAAACATTATTATTATTATAATGTAAACTGGAAATAAAAAAAATGTAAACTCATATCGTTTTTTAATTTCTTATTTATTACTTACTTAATTTATTCACGAAACTAAATAAAGTTAAAAAAACTGCACTTAATTTTTTAAGTCAAACCAAGTTTTCATACTGTTTATTTCTATTCTGCGTCGCTGGCGGGGTCAACACTGAGTTCACCGTCACTGCGGCCGCGCGTAATATTTTGCGACCGGCCGGGATGGCGATAAATGCCTACTTTTGCAAGAATACAGGGCCTTAATCACGTTCTATAACAAATATGTAGCATATTCACAAATAAAGAATATTCTTATTCTTATTCTAGTTGATTGACGAGCGCGGCTCAAAAGCTTACCATTTTTTTATACCACTTAGGTGGCAGACAAGCACCTAATGGAAAGTGGTTACCGTGGCCTATGGACGTTTGTAACACCAGAGAAGTCACAGTCGTGCTGCCGACCCTGTAAGTACAGAGTTTCTGTGCCGTCAGTGTAGAAGACAAAGCAGGACAAGCCTTTAATCTTCCCACTGACAGCACAAATTCTCCAGTGAGCTCTGGCTACCCTACTCACCGCCGGGAGCACAACAAGAAGTTATTATGGCCGCGGTATTCTGTGGGGCGGAGGTGCTTCCCCAGTAGGACTGCTCGATTGGCCGGAAATACCGCCGTGTCCTACCTAGAGGGTTGAGAGGTCAGATGCAGACTCTCCAAAGTGCACACAGACATTTTGGGCGCAATTAGGCAATTGTTATAAGAATAAAGATGACTATTACCATAGTGCGTCTGCACGGTGAATCCGCTTCCGTCCACAGAATCACCGTGAAAAGCCGCCTTTAGTTAATCAGGCTATCAATTTGACAGTTGCTCGTCAAAGATTCCGAGATGAATCATGTCAAGCTGGAAAGTTTTGAGAGTGAATAGGAACTAGATTGGTTTCCGTTAACCTTATCAAGATATTGAGGGGGGATCTGTTTAACAACACACTACACAAAATAATAATAACAAAAATAATGGATACAGAAAAATACAATATGGTACAGTTTTAACAAATGGTGCCCTTATTGCTCAAGGCAATCTCTACCGGGGGTGACAGGTGAAGCCGCCTGTCACCCTTGCAGAAGCAGGCCGCGGCGGCGGCGCGCGTGGCGCGCCTCCCCGTTTCCGGGGACGAGTTGGGGACTCTGTGGTCCCCACACCCGAGAAGAGGGCCAGATCGTGAGAGATGGCCCTGGGTCGGCCGGGGTGCGAGGGATATGCCTGTCAACCTCACCTTCGGCAACCGAAACGACCCACAGGCGGCGTGCGTTTTAGTCGGTTCGAGTCCGACATAACCTCCTCCACCGGCTCCGGTGGGGAGGTATCCGTGGGGATTTTGCGCACGTAAAAAAAAAAGTGGCGAGCCTATTGCTATTAACCGGGCACTTCTGAACCTGCGATATATATAAGTACACACATAACTTCGAAAAGCATCGAAAAGTCATTGGTGTGTGCTTTGGTAAAACCTGGGATCGAACCCGAGACCTCGTCTCATCAGTCCATTACCCATACCACTAGGCTACCGCGGTTTTTACTGTGTATTGTATATACTGTATCGTGACGTCACCCTTGTCAATTACCTTAAGGTACTTTTTTTTTTTTTTTTTTTTATACCACTTAGTTGGCAGACAAGCACACGGCCCACCTGATGGAAAGTAGTTACCGTGGCCTATGGACGTCTGTAACACCAGAAGAGAAAACCTGAGAAAACCTCCACAGACAAACAAATAGACGGACAGACGGACAACGTAGTGATCCTATTGGGGTTCCGTTTTTACCTTTCGAGGTACGGAACTTTAAAAAAAACACAGTTACTGTCATTATTCAGTACCTATAGTTAACAAACACTCACATACTTTACTTTAGGTAGGACACGGCGGTATTTCTGCCCAATTGAGAAGTCCGACTGGGGAAGTACCTCCCCCCTACAGAATACCGCGGTTATAATAACTTCGTGTTGTGTTCCCAGCGGTGAGTAGGGTAGCCAGAGCTCACTGAAGAATTTGTGCTGTCAGTGGGATGACTAAAGGCTTGTACTGCGTTGTCCTCTACACTGACGGCATAGAAACTGTGCTTACAGGGTCGGCAGCGCGAGTGTGGCTTCTCTGATGTTACACACGACTATTGGCCACGGTAACCACTTTCCATCAGGTGGGCCGTACGCTTATCTGCCACCTAAGTGGTATAAAAAAAAAACTAAGTATTCACAGATGATACAGATTTCAAGAATATATTTATCAAGACACTAAGTGTATTAGGTTTAATGAGTTTATGTTTATATTCTAGAATAAACTGTGAGCAACTAGTGAAATAATTGCTTTTAACATTTGAATCATACAAACAAACATGACATCAATTTAGATAAACAACGTCATAGTAGTTCAGATGAGTAATGTACAAAAGG
Organism: Eilema griseolum; assembly: GCA_963662185.1. Taxonomy (NCBI): domain Eukaryota; kingdom Metazoa; phylum Arthropoda; class Insecta; order Lepidoptera; family Erebidae; genus Eilema; species Eilema griseolum. The sequence continues at coordinate 23,072,874 of OY759242.1, read as the reverse complement.
GATTTAGATAAAACTAGCTGTCCCGGCAAACGTTGTTTTGCCATGTTAAAAAAAATTAGGGTGGACTACCCTTAGCATATACGGGGATGAAAAATAGATGTTGGCCGATTCTCAGACCTACTCAATATGCTCACAAAATTTCATGAGAATCGGTCAAGCCGTTTCGGAGGAGTACGGGAACGAACATTGTGACACGAGAATTTTATATATAAGATTAAAAAGAAAATAGAAAAGTAGGTACTTATTGTTAATTGTTGCTTTTGTCTTGGAGCTGCAGGGAACGAAATCTTACCTCTTATCCTATTGCAACAATAGGATAAGAGGTAATTGGCGCAGGCTTTACTCTCAGCGTAGGGAGATAAGACGGTAGTGGCTCCCTTAAAAGCCCTATATGCAAGACCAATTGCACGCTAAAGAGTAAGCAGACCTATCAAGTCTAGGATTTAAAAAAAGAAAGTTATTATGATGATGACGGTGGTTAAACGTGGTACTTCCCCGGGCGAGTGAATCCCCCAATTATCCAAATAGTAAACCCTTCATTAGGTATTACGAAAACCATTGCGCACTTGATTAACACCTATTCAATAAAATGTATCAACATCCTTCAGAAAAACCACTTTCATACATTCATAGATACATATACATATACTCATGACTTCTTCTCGCCAGGGTACGTAAAGACAATATATCGTCATCTGCTTTTGTCTCTACACACTTCTCTTCACACTTATCTAACAAAACAATACATTCTAGGGAAAAGTGCTATGTACTTAGGCTTACGAACGCTGTGCATATCTGTAATTGGGTTATGTACTAGATATAAGTCCACAAAACCTGTTATTTAAGTTTGAAATGTAATATACATAATCTGTTGATGTGCCTAATAAAAAAAAAAAAATTAAGTGACATACGACTACGGCTACCCTTGACATTTTCTTGTTTAATACTTTTTTTTTTGCGGTAGCCTAGTGGTATGGGTAATGGACAGCAGAGACGAGGTCTCGGGTTCGATCCCAGGTTTTACCATGGCACACACCAATGACTTTTCGAAGTTATGTGTGTATTTATCGCAGGTTTATAAGTGCCCGGGTAATGGCAATAGGCTTGCCACCTATTACATTGGGACCTAAACATAACCTGGCGAAATGTGGGTGCTAGCACCTCTGCCTACCCCTTCGGGGATAGAGGCGTGAGTTTATGTTATGTTATGTTATGTTATGTTATGTTATGTTATGTTATGTTATGTTATGTTATGTTATGTTATGTTATGTTATGTTATGTTATGTTATGTTATGTTATGTTATGTTATGTTATGTTATGTTATGTTATGTTATGTTATGTTATGTTATGTTATGTTATGTTATGTTATGTTATGTTATGTTATGTTATGTTATGTTATGTTATGTTATGTTATGTTATGTTATGTTATGTTATGTTATGTTATGTTATGTTATGTTATGTTATGTTATGTTATGTTATGTTATGTTATGTTATGTTATGTTATGTTATGTTATGTTATGTTATGTTATGTTATGTTATGTTATGTTATGTTATGTTATGTTATGTTATGTTATGTTATGTTATGTTATGTTATGTTATGTTATGTTATGTTATGTTATGTTATGTTATGTTATGTTATGTTATGTTATGTTATGTTATGTTATGTTATGTTATGAATAAGAAGCCTCCCAATACTGGGAGAGGCCTTTGTCCAGCAGTTGACTGCGATAGGCTGATTGATTGATTGATTGAAGAAGAACAGAAGACCTGTCTTTTTTACGATACATGATCAATTTTGACACATTTGTCTTACATGTGTTAAAATTGTGCCGCGTGGTTCCCGACAAAGTAGAATTTGGGCCACCCCATCTCTTCCCATGCGGTGTCGTACAAGGCGACTAAGGGATAGGGATGTTTAACATCAGACAGATATACGAGTAAACAACCCAGACTCAGTCTCAGATGCATGCCTCGAGTCAAAAATAGTGCTCGGAATACAGCAATAGGCACACTACCTATTACGTGGGACCGAATACAATGATTGGTGAAATTTGGGTATTAATTCACCTGTGCGCTATTATATGTATGTATCTGACATACTTGGTGTGTCATCCACTAGTTGCGATACGGATTCGATTTAGTCTCATTGCAAACTAACTTAGAATCTGGTAGAAATAATGCATACATTATGTATACATAATACATTATTATTTACCTAATACATTATTATTTACCTAATACATTATTATTTACCTATTCATTTTCAAAAAAAGTATCGTAAGTAGGAATGTTTATCCCCATTCTAGAATACATGACAAACTCTTCTTAGCTTAAGTCAACATGACACTGTCTCGTCCTACACTAGGCATTTAATTATTTACTTACTCGTTCTGCGTGCTCCATCCTCATTAGCATGATTTTAGCATTGTAATTAACACCTGATAGGAATTTCAACGTTATGTATCAACATGTTACAGAAAAACCACTTTCAATTGACACTTCATTCAGTAAATACAATACGACAGTGATTCTCTTGCTTATAATGTTATTATAGCCGCGTGGTTCCCGGTAGAATAGAATTTGGGACACCCCATCTATTCCCATGCGGTGTCGTATAAGGTGACTAAGGGATAGGGCTGATATATACAGCCCAGACTCAGGCACAGAAACAAGGCACGAGTCAACAATAATGCCCGGAAGACTGCATATTACGTGGAACCGAAAACAAAGATTTGTGAAATGTGGGTGTTCATTCACGTCTGCCTAACCCTTCGAGGATAAAGGGGTGATTATATGTATGCATGTAAAATGTTATTAGACCGCAATTTGTGTACCTACCGGGTTCAACAGCTAGAGAGTGTAGGGAGACCCTCCATCCGGTACACCCTTTTTATTTTTCCGAATTCCCACGATTTCCGCACTAAAACTTATTTATTTATTTTATCACACGTAACAGATTACAACCAATAAGAAATACAATAATAATACAAAGCAATAGGATTAGAGTCCAAGTTGCATTCCACAAGAACGCGTGTACAAATGAGTTAAGATGAAGGAGTTTCTTATAATAACACATATAAAGCCAATTTACAATTTTATATTATTCACACATTAGACTCACAAAAACTCTCCCTTTACACCGACTGCTCTAACTTAGACATTACGAATCACTGTAATTTTAATCTTCTCACTTTTTGATTTTTAGAATAATCCATATCTGAATTGAAAATAACATTTAGAATAATCCACATTTTATTTCCTTCCCCTTCCCACTCTTCGGAGCACGCTAGTGCCACTGCAAGACAATCTCAATATCCTAGGCATGGATATTCGCTGCAAACTGAATAACAGAAACTACATCGAGAGCATCATCAAAACAGTCTCGCGGAAACACGGACTCCTGAACAAAGTGAAACGTTTTCTCACGCCGTAGCAGCGGTGTCTTCTCTATAAGACACAAATTCGCCCCTGCGTAGAATACTGCTCGCATCTCTGGGATGGCTTCGCGAAATACCTACTGGATGCTCTCGACAGGTTGCAGCGACGCGCGGTCCGAATTATTAGGAAACCTGAGTATTTACGTAATAACGTAGAGATATTGCTTCCTTGGCTGTATTTTATCGTCTCTGCCATGGTGAGTGTTCTTACGAGCTCTTCCAACGACTGTTGTCCTATGTAGGAAAGAAGAGGGCCCCACCCTCTCCTTTCACCCTTACACTGTGCAGAATAAACGAGCAAGAACCAAGCGGTTCGGAGACTCTTTTCTTTGCTGCACCACCAAGACCTGGAATTCATTACCAGCACACGTGTTTCCTTCTTCCTACATTCCCGGGTTCTTTAAGCGGGGCGTGAAACAGCATCTGATGAGGCCGCCAAGCTGAGTGCCACCATTGTAACATTACTTAGTGACTGTAATTGTGACCCTCTTTCCTGAGACTTTGCATTTAGCTTACCATCAGGCGAGGTGAAGTCAAGTTGGTGTGCTCTTGATAAAAAAAATAATAAAATATATGTTAATGAAGGGAGGGCTCGGTCGAGTGGTAGTAGTAACTTACAATCATTCCAAATTTCCTAACCATGAGAATATGAAGAACGCCTGCTTTGTAATATTTATTGCAATTTGACAAATTGCTCATAGAAATATACAGGCGCTTCACAATTACATTATTAGATGTTATCTGCAGCAGGACGGTATACATCGACCAAAATGTCTTGATGTAGACATATCTCATCTCTCATCAACTTCATTGGTCGATGAATACCACGAGCACGAAAAAGTTACCGTGGGACACCTAGATTATCCACTGGGTGTTCCACAAACAATGTCCTGTTTGATCGTAGTTACGTTGTGTTTTTACTCACACAATGCCACAGTGGTTTGTGAGTTATTAAAGAAAATACAAATCGAAAGTAAAAAGTTAAATACGTATGAACCTAAATATTAAATGAAAAACTTAAAAAAAGCCCCGTCACAAAGATCAACCTCCAAAAAGTTGAAAATAAATTGTGCATTTTGTTACCCGTATTGAGGGACTTCTGAAAAAATATCCACTCCGTCATTTTGTGGCGGCGGCCATCTTGAACCAATTATTTTCAAATATAGCTAAGAACATTCCCTACTAGTATACTTTTCACACAAAAAAACCAAATTCAAATAAGTTCATCCGTTCAGGTGCTATGATGCCACAGACACACACACACATAGGTAAATACATAGACATGTCAAACTTATAACACCCCTTCCTTTTTACGTCCGGGGTTAATTAAAAACTGAAAATAGTACCAAGCGACTTATCATGGCGAGAGTTCTGAAGATGATTGGTCCTTTCCTATGCTGAGCAACCATGTGGTGTGTTCAGTGTGTCATCCTCATTCGGCACAATCATGTTCATTTTGCTATTTCTATTTCCATTCCAGTTGCCTCCATAACTTCCTGTTAGTCTCGCCCTTTCTTTTTCTATACAGGACTACACTGCAGGGCGTGCAAACAATTCCATTGAGAACCAAGTGGCTTAGCAACTCTTTTCTTTGCCATACAATCAATGTAATCTTCATGATGCAGCCTTAATATCCGAGATATCGTAGATAAGAGGCAGGAGAGGCTTTCGCTGATGCGGTCACGTTTTATGGCAACCGCCAAGCTACATAGGTATCAAATGTTTGGCAATGACGGGTTCTTGAAGGTCCCGGTAAGAATGTTGTAGAATATTTATTTATTTATTTATTATATTGATACCAGGATAAGGATATGTGTTAGGGTTCATGAAAACACAAAATGGGTATTAATAATAATTATTTATTCACTACTGCTACGTTCTGCTGTGGTATGCGATATGTAACATATAGGTATGTAACATATAGGTATGTAATGTAAAGGTATGTAACATATAGGTATGTAATGTATAGGTATGTAACATATAGATATGTAATGTATAGGTATGTAACATATAGGTATGTAATGTATAGGTATGTAACATATAGGTATGTAATGTATAGGTATGTAACATATAGGTATGTAACATATAGGTATGTAACATATAGGTATGTAACATATAGGTATGTAACATATAGGTATGTATCATATAGGTATGTAACATATAGGTATGTAACATATAGGTATGTAACATATAGGTATGTAACATATAGGCATGTAACATATAGGTATGTAACATATAGGTATGTAACATATAGGTATGTAACATATAGGTATGTAACATATAGGTATGTAACATATAGGTATGTAATGTATAGGTACGTAATTCAAATTCAAATGCTTTATTGTGAAACATAAATACAAAGATGGTCTTTTACATAATTTGATCAGCTATGTTCAGCCATATCGGCATACAATATTAGATTAGTAGAGGTAGTTCCCATTCGATTCGAATGATAATACAGCCACAACACTAAAATAAGAAAAATAGAAACCATAAAACATAGGTACCTGTCTTACAAAGTCTTGCAGAAATGTAGAATCAAGTCATAGTTTAAATTACTTGTTACTGTTCTTGTAATTGTAATGTTATGATATCCGAAATAGTGGACATGTTTGCGGGTTCTCTGAGTGAGTTCACAAGGGCATCTTTGTATGTCATTAGTTATAAGTTATAGAATAGTTAGAATTAGTTATAAGTTATAGTTAGTAGAATAGGTTAAGATTTACAATGTACAATTTGCTAACTGCCGCATTGGGGCAACCTGTAATGGTAGTTACATAAGGAAAATAAATAAATAAAAAAATAAAAAATTTAAACTTAATATTATAGGATATTACGTATTTAGAAATTATTTAACTTAGATTATAATAGTGTTATTTTTAGTTTAGACAGCCTCTGTGGCGTGGCGGTAATGGAACGGCCGGTACGCAAGTGGCACGGGTTCGATCCCGCCCAGTGCAAATATTTGTATGCATGAATATTTATTTATTCATTTATTCATTCATTATTAGCAATATAAGCTTACCGTTTGCACCAAAGCGCTTATATATTGTCAGTTACAAAAAAAATTACATCATACAATTATATAATACAAGACATTGCTTCTGCCGGTCAAGCGAGCTCAGAGAGCGATCCTCAAGGTAGCAACGTTCTGCTCTTTCATATCGCCCACCGACCTCCTATACAAATCCTGCGAGGTACTAACAGTCCGTCAGCTATTTATACTAAGCACAGTAATAAAACAGCACGTAGCCCTTCCTTATAGCACCGAAATGACTAACAAAAGGCGGAAAGATATTGTTTGCACTGAAAGAACTGCGATAAAACACGAGTACACTTGTTTTTAGGACTACTTCTGTACAAAAGGATAAACGCTATAACAAGCATTTATTTTTTAAATTATGCGTTTTGTAAACGAGTCGTAAAAAATGTCCTCCAAAGATTGTCCTACGATGACACAGAGGAGTTATTGTCTGTTTTAAAATAGATAATTACTGTTAAGTTGCATAATTAAGATATAACTTTAGTTAGTACACTCGAGAGCAATGAATCCGGGTCACTTAAAGAATCCTAAAAATCTCGGAAACTAAAAATGCTAGGTTAATGCAATAAATTGTATTTAATAGACAATGTAATACTCCTTAAATGAAGGTATTAAATCTTCTTAGTTATTGTAAAGTTATATCATAAAAAAATCAAATTTGAAAAAGGGCCACTTTCGAAGATGGAACTACGAAATTACAGCATTTGGTGTTGCTTTTGTTTGTAATCTGTCATTTATGTGGGTACATAAACCATGTTGATAGTGCTCTATATTCATTAATCAAGCTGAAATTATGTCGCTTACGCCTGAAGAATGCACCAGAATACTTACAATGCTGGAAACCGGCCGGAGTCAGCGCGATACAGCCAGGACTGTCGGTGTGTCGCTGTCAACAGTACAAAGAGTTCTCCGACGTTACGAAGAAACTGGTTCTAACCTACGCAGACCAGGAACGGGCAGAACCAGGTGTACCACAGCACGAGAAGACCGATACTTGGTGAACACCATGCTTCGAAATCGCTTTCTCACAGGAACTGAACTCACCAATCAGTTTCGACGCCTCGGAGGAAGTAACCCAAGTGCATGGACAGTAAGACGTCGGCTTGCTGAATCTAACTTAAAACCCCTTAGACCTGCAAACGGCCCTAAACTGGAGCGTGGGCATCGTATTTCGAGACTAAGTTATGCCCAGAGCCACGTAAATTGGAGTATTGAAGATTGGTCAAAAGTTATGTTCTCCGACGAATCAAAATTTATGCTCTACAAGCACGATGGAAGACACAGAGTGTATCGAAGACCAGGGGAAAGATTCAAGCAAGCATGCATCGAAGAAAAAGTAGCCTACGGTGGTGGGTCTGTACTTGTGTGGGCCGGAATTTCTTCTGAAAGTCGCACAGAGCTGGTGATCATAGAAAACGGCTCTTTAACTAGCGTAAGATATGTGGAAGAAATCCTCAATGATCACGTTGGTCCATTTATGGTCAATTTAGGTGAGGATGCTATATTTATGCATGACAATGCCAGACCTCATACAGGTAGGATTGTGAATGACTACCTTCAAGAGATGAACATTACTCGTATGGAGTGGCCAGCGCGCAGCCCGGATATCAACCCGATCGAGCATGCTTGGGACGAGCTAGGCAGATGCGTAAAACAACGAAACCCTCCCCCAATCACGCTTCGTGAGCTCAAAATTGCTCTCACAGAGGAATGGGAGAATATTCCCCAAAATCGTATAAGGAACTTGGTGTACAGCATGCCAAACCGCGTAAACGCAGTAATGGAAGCACGAGGAGGCAATACGAAGTATTAAAATTCAAGAAAATCGTAATAAAGTTCAAAAATTTCATGTTTCCTATTTTTGTTTTAAGGAGAGATCAGCAGTTTTTTTCTTTATGTAATTTTGTGTTAATAAAATGTATGGTGACTCATATTTTTTTTACTTTCATTTAAGGAGTATTACATTGTCTATTAAATACAATTTATTGCATTAACCTATCATTTTTAGTTTCCGAGATTTTTAACATTCTTTAAGTGACCCGGATTCATTGCTCTCGAGTGTAGTAGTGAACCACCCTAGCATTGTAATATTCTTGGTAAATTGGTTGTATCTGTATTAGTATTTATGAAATATTGTTAATCTGCACTTGACGCCTGAAGCACAGGACCACCTAGTTCAGGCACAACTTAGATAGATATCCCTAAGTAAAGACCTCTGTAAGACAATTAACTGCACAAATATATATTATACATATCTAATATACCTACCCATGCACAATGTAATAACGCACGATAGATTAAGAACTAAAATGCTGTACAACGATTATAAAATAAATTTTGATTTGATTTGATTTTTGATATTAATTAGATAATTAAATGGCACATTCCTCGAAATTATTAACTCCTATATTATAAAATGAAAAATTTTTCAAATTCAAATTCAAATTTTTATTTGCATAATACATGGTGTACATAAATGTTATAAAAGGTTTACAAAACTGAGCATGCATGTTTTGACAGTGGTGTACTAGCGCACAAATATTTATTCCCTATTAACTTTGATTAAGAAATTCTTCAATGTTATAGAAGCAATGTTATAGAATACAATAATATTAATTTTAGGCATACAAGTAGGTGCTATAAATTGCACAAATATTTTGTGACACTTTTTTTTTTTACGTGCGCAAAGTCCTCACGGATACCTCCCCACCACAGCCGGTGGAGGAGGTTATGTCGGACTCGAACCGACTAAAACGCACGCTGCCTGAGGGTCGTTTTGGTTGCCGAAGGTGAGGTTGACAGGCATATCCCTCGCACCCCGGCCGACCCAGGGCCATCTCTCACGATCTGGCCCTCTTCTCGGGTGTGGGGACTACAGAGTCCCCAACTCGTCCTCGGAAACGGGGAGGCGCGCCAGGCGCGCCACCGCCGCGGCCTGCTTCTGCCAGGGTGACAGGCGGCTCCACCTGTCACCCCCAGGCCGGCGCTCATGGGGGGCAGAGGTCGTTCATCGACCTCCGACGCCCGAGTTGCCTTCGTACGTGGGCAGCTTGGCTTGCGATCCTTCGTCGCTCCCGCTGCCGCTCCCGCCCCGCCTCCTCCTTCACGAGCATTATTTGCTCGCAGAAGGAGGCGCCGGCCACCCACGCATCCGCGCAGTGGACCATCGCCGCGAGGAAGGTGGAGAGCGTGAGAACTCTCACACCCAGGGCCGCCACAAGCTCCCGTCTCGGCGTCTCCCACGCCGGACACTCGGTGAGTGTGTGCGGCCCTGAGTCCTCGCTCGCGTCGCAGTGATGGTACTCGGACGTTGGCTCTTTCTCCATCCGAAGCACCCGTGCTCGGTGATCATCTGCGTCAGACGGTACGAGAGGCTGCCGTGTGACCTCTCTAGCCACTCCCCCATGATGGGTCTTACCGCCGCTACTACGGCGCGCCCTGCGCCTGGTCGCCCAAGTCGTAGCTCCCATTCCGCCACCATTTCCCCGTGGAGCCGGGATCTCACGGCCCGAATTTCTCCGGGCTCGGGATCGTGACCCCGCTCCCGCGCCGCCTTTCGGAACCGGTATAGCGCCGAAAGGGATCTCGCTTCCAGGATCCATGGTGGCGATCCGGCGAGGAGACTCGCCGCGTTGAATGATATCGTGCGGTACCCCCTTATGATGCGGCACGCCAACTTCTGCTGCGGACGCTGCAGCAGGGGCATGTGCCGATCACTCAGGGATATTTTGTGACACTCGGACACTTGGCTTACCATGGAATAAGTCCGCATTTGGATTCTTTTTCATATAACTAATATAGGTATTTGCATTGGTCTGGTCCTGCCTTAGAGAGCACGATAAGCCGTTGGTCCCGGTTGCCATATAAACATCTATGGCAGGCGTTGCGAATAGTTGGAGACCTAAAACGTACAACTGGTCTAGCTGCAATACTTCGATATTACCTTTGGGTTGTGGAGATCAGATGGAAGTCGCTGCACGGAAAATATCGAAGTTAAACTAAATCCGCGTTTGACTAATAAAGCGGACCCTAGACTCTGAGGTGAAAGCTTGGATGCGACTGGGATTAACGCTAAAAAGAAGAAGGAAAAATGTTATATTTCGTTCCAATCGTACATTACCGCGGTAGCGGTGGTATGGGTAATGGACTGCTGAAATGAGGTCTCGGGTTCGATCCCAGGTTTTACCATGGCACACACCAATGACATTTCGAAGTTATGTGTGTAATTATCGCAGGTTTATAAGTGTCCGGTTAATGGCAATAGACTCGCCACCAATTACATTGGGACCTAAATATAAACTCGCGAAATGTGGGGTGGGTGCTAGCACCTCTGCCTACCCCTTCGGGGATATAGGCGTGAGTTTATGTTATGTTAGGATTATTACGAGTATTACAGTTAGCCAGTTGCATTATTGTCAGTACTGTCAAACACGTGATACCTACGCTTAACTACAGTTGAATTTCCGTAAAGCACTATCGTGTGTGTTATTCTATTTATAAATGAGTACACAATGCAGACTAAAATACACTGAGTTAGGAATTCCCATTGACACACGTACACTGTTGACTCCAGCTGGTCACGTTGTGTTGTGTTGTTAAGACGAGATATGGCATGAGTTCACGCACGCAGAAGTTACACAGATTACGTTTGTATATTTAAATAAATAAATAAATAACAATTATTGTACGACATTCTATTTAGACCCAAAGTAGGCATAACTTATTTGTGTTACGGTTTCTGTAATGCGGATATAGGTACACTTGCATATAAAATTGCAAATACTTGCATAGAAAGACGTCTGAGATGTAAATTCAACATCCAAACGTCTTTCTTCAGTGTTTCTCTAACCAATGAATGGGAATCGAACTCACTACCTCCGACTTAGAGGTGGAACGCTCTACCGCTACGCCACCGAGGTGGTCGCTATTTAAATATATCCCTACTTGCACCAGTGTAATGAAGCGTGAAGGAGAAAAAGAAGGTCAAGTGCAAATCGGACTCGCACACCGACAGGTCCGTACGAAGTTGGATTCAGGGACAAAATTATGCTACATAAATCGCAATACAACTTTATTTTACACAATTTCAAGAGGGTACAATAAATTATCTTATATTTAAAATTCTCGTGTCACAATGTTCGTTCCCGTACTCCTCCGAAACGGCTTGACCGATTCTCATGAAATTTTGTGAGCATAGGGGAAGTGTGCTTAAGATGACATACTTTTTGTTTTACACAAATATTCAAAAGAAATAAAGTCATAATGAGATCAAAATCTTAGGCATTTATTCAAATACTAAATAAATAACAGAGTCATATGTACATATGTAAATACATAGAAATTGCACTTAAATCTCAGTGTGTAAGATGACATAAGTCTAGTGAAAGATGGCACACTATGTCATCTTAGACTTTTTTGGTATGTCGTCTTACACAATAATAATTTATACGGTATTTACGTCCCAATCGAATAGTCCGACTGGGGAAGTACCTCAGCCCTACAGAATATTGCGGCTAATTAACCTAACATGTGTCGTGTTCCCGGTGGAGGTGAGTAGGGTAGCCAGAACTTAATGTCTTCTGCGCAAACGGTACAAAATCTCTCTGTTCTTCCAGGGTCAGCAGAGCGAGTGTGACTCCATGGTGTTGCACTCATTCATACGCCACGGTAACCACTTTCCATCCGGTGGGCTTCGCGCTTATCTGTAACCTAAGTGGTATAAAAAATATAATGTAAATTTCGTTGGTAATCAATAAAATAAGATAGGCATACTACCGTCAAATAAAGATAAGATGACATAGTATGTCATCATAAACCGACGTCTAGTATGTCATCTTACCAAATGGTTAACAAAAGTTTTATTCAAATATCCTGACAAAATCTTTTAAGTTAGAGCATTTTACTATCAATATTTGAGTCATATATTAATCACTGTTTACAATTAAAATTAGTTCAAATAAAAATATTCATACCTTATATGCATTTTCACCAACAAACAAAAGTATTGGGTAATTTTTTCTTACTATAAAATCACGAAAATGTTCTCTATGTTGGAACGCGCTGTCACTCTCCGCCGTACTGAACTTCGGTACAAGCGCCACCTACATGCACCCTATTAAACGTCACGGTTTGACCTTTAGCACGCGTATTTCAAAAAAAAATACAGGTGTGTCATCTTATCTGACTATGTCATCTTAAGCACACTTCCCCTATTGAGTAGGTCTGAGAATCGGCCAACATCTATTTTTCATATCCCTTAGTGATAAGGGTTGTCCACCCTTAACATTATATGGCAAAACAACGTTTGCCGGGTCGGCTAGTTTCATATAAATTTCCTTGTATCTTTATGTGTCTGCGTAACGCCTGTGATTTTTAATAATGATTATGTAGTAGAAGGTGTTGTAATGTTAAAACGTGGAGGCGCTCGCCTTTTTAGCTAAGTTAAGATAAAATAATAAAGTTATGAATAATAGGAACAACCATAGATACTTTAGTATGATTGGGCATAAGCGCACCTCCCCATATATATGGGGAATAGTCAGATCGAGTGAGGAGGCCCTGTGTCGGTCAGGATACGAGAGATGTGCCTTTTTTTTACGTGCGCAAAGTCCCCACGGATACTTCCCCACCGGAGCCAGTGGAAGAGGTTATGTCGGACTCGAACCGACTAAAACGCACGCCGCCTGTGGGTCCGACCTCCGATGCCCGAGTTGCCTTCGTACGCGAGCAGCTTGGCTTGCGCCTTCGTACGCGGGCAGCTTGGCTTGCGACGAGGGATATGCCTGTCAAACACACGTCTTGCAACCCACACCGGCTTCAGTGGCTCTAGGGGGCGGGGCTAAACTACTCTTTCATAATTCTTTTTATAATGACGTTTTGTAAAGGGCGATTTATGCAGAATACATAACATAAAACTCACGTCTATATCTCCGAAGGAGTAGGCAGAGGTGCTAGCACCCACATTTCGCCAGTTTATGTTTAGGTCCCAATGTAATAGGTGGCGAGCCTATTGCCATTAACCGGACACTTATAAACCTGCGATAAATACACACATAACTTTGAAAAGCATCTAAAAGTCATTAGTGTGTGCCATGGTTAAACCTGGGATCGAACCCGAGATCTCGTCTCAGCAGTCCATTACCCATACCACTAGACTACCGAGTAATAATAGACACAAATTTCCAGGTTATTTGTACCAGTATGGTGAAAGGTAACTTTGCATGGCAAAAGGCAAGTATGAAAAACATAACAGAAAGAAAGAAAGAAAGAAAATATTTTATTTGCGACCCGCAAATGCATGATGGATACATTTTTCAAAGTAATTTATTTATTAATTTACTTTACATTGTGCGAGCCCCAAATAGGGTCCCATCTCAGCATAAGATGCTGCGTACACCGTAACGCGAGTATACGTAGTGCTGGTTTTCAGATGGGGCCGCTAATTGGCGCCGACGCCAGGCACACAGCGGTCACATTGTATCATTATAATTTCCATAAACCAAAATAGTAGGTATTTTGGTTTATGGAAATTAATACTAATACAAATCCTCTGACAAAAAAATAATATTGCACCGCGATTTACGTGAATGGCTGCTCGACGATGATTAGCTGTGCAAATACTGGCCCAGTAGAATTGACTTCTTTTTAATTAATATGGAGGGCTGTAAACCAGATCCTCGACTCTACTGAAGCAAAACCACTATCATACCACAGACTGCACAACAAAAATGACAGGAAATTTGACGTCTATTTTTATTCCTACAGTCCCGGGTCCTTTAAGCGGGGCGTGAAAAAGCATATGATGAGGCCGTCAAGCTGAGTGTCACCATTGTCACACGGTATGTGTAAGTAATGGTGACCCTCTTTTCTGGGACTTTGCCTTCAGCTTACCATCAGGCAAGGCGAAGTCCAATTGACGTGTCCTATATAAAAAAAAAAAAATACAATTAAAGTTAAAATTAAATGAAAAGAATATCATTACACTTTTTCATTCAATCTGCAAAAGGACTTTTAGTTCTGGACTTTAAGGCCATTGCATTAAAGTCTAAAATTAAATAGATTTTTTAGCAATGTCCGTGGTATAACAATGGTTTTGCTTTAGCAGTATCCAGACTCAGACCGGAGAAGCCACTACCGCCTAATTCGTTTTTATCAACTATCAGAAAGCACAAGAATTTTTATGAACCAATACATACAATCGTAAGAGGTATGACACAGCGGTATTTCCGCCCAATTGAGCAGTCCGACTGGGGAAGTACCTCCGCCCTACAGAATACCACAGTTATAATATCTTCGTGTTGTGTTCCCAGCGGTGAGTAGGGTAGCCAGAGCTCACTGGAAAATTTGTGCTGTCAGTGGGATGACTAAAGACTTGTCCTGCTTCGTCTTCTATGTTTACAGCTACAGCTATTCTGTGCTTACAGGGTCTCCAGCGCGAGTGTGGCTTCTTTGGTGTTACACACGTCTATAGGCCACGGTAACCACTTTCCATCAGGTGGGCCGTGCGTTTGTCTGCCACCTAAGTGGTATAAAAAAAAGCAATGAAACAGTTCCAAATACATTTTTTTAAAGAATGTACAGTGATTCCTCTAAGACTTATAGATTATAGATTCTTCTTTAATTCGACACAGAATAATATTTGCCATATCGTCACATAAAAATTTGACATAGTTTAGACCAGCAGGTTTAAAAAGGTCACTTTATTGGAATCGTATTAGGATAATATTTTGTCTTGTGGCAACATTTACATGAAATTGGGACCTTTTTTTTTATACCACTTCTTTGGCAGACAAGCACACGGCCCACCTGATGGAAAGTGGTTACCGTGACCTATGGACGTCTGTAACACCAGAGGAGTCACAGTCGCGCTGCCAACCCTGTAAGTACAGAGTTTCTGTGCCGTCAGTAGAAGACAAAGCAGGACAAGCCCACTGACAGCACAAATTCTCCAGTGAGCTCTGGCTACCCTACTTACCGCTGGGAACACAACACGAAGTTATTATAGCCGCGGTATTCTGTAGGGCGGAGGTACTACCCCAGTCGGACTGCTCAATCGGGCGGAAATACCGCCGTGTCCTACCTGCTTGTTAGGTATACATGAATTATCGCGATTCGGCTCACATTAATGACTATTTAATAACAAATTTTATAAGAATCTATTGAGATCTACTGGAAATTTCATTAAGTTACTAGTTTTTAGCAGAATCGCTGAATATGACCATTTTAGACCTGTAGTAGTTTTCATTTAATGTACATTTATGTGTGTGTTTTTACATATATATATTTAACCGACTTCTTCTTTAAGTTCTCTGATATTTCCGTCGTTTATGAAATGATTTTAAAAATTATTTTTGCATAGAGTTCGATATATCTCACTGGTAGTTCCATATAAATTTCAAGAATACTGGATCTTGAACTACAGAGATACACCAGAGAACTCGAAATCAAATAGGAAATGTGAAATCAATGCTTTTTAAGCTAGTCTTATGACAATCCTGTAACAAGGTAGGCGACATTACGATGGTCAAGAGGACGTGTTATAGTTACCCATTCTTGAACTATGGAGTATGGAGGCATATAACAGAATTTGGTACTGATGGCATTAATGTCTCGTTTAAGTTATTGAGAGTACATATTAAGTCTAAAACTATGGTCGGCATACTGGACTGGATTAGACCCACTAAAAAGATACCAATTGAATTGGGAACCTCGTCCGTTTTGTAAGTCGGTTAATATCGTTCGTCTTCGTAATTAATTAAACGCCTACGCGATTAAGCCGCCGCCGGTACCAGCGCTATGCCCATCAGTTTTCGTTTTCGTCATTAGGTAATTAGAGTCCTGAAGAGTTGCCATTACTGGTGCAAATGTCCTGACCATCTAGACAGGTGGTAAATTGTTGGCCGGGCGTAGAATAGAAATGAGAATATATGGGATTTGACGGACGCATGTTGACAACTGTTATATATAGGTACATAATACATATGGGAGAGGTGATTATATTGGACCACTTTTGACTTTGATTCGGATTTATAATTTCGGATATTAACCTCAACAACCCGTGTTGTTCCCGGATTTGGACCACTACATCTCTTCCCATGCGGTGTCGTACAAGGCGACTAAGGGATAGGGCTGTTTAACATCAGCCAGATATATACAGCCGAGACTAAGCCTCAGATGTATGGCTCGACTCAACAATAGTGTCCGGAACACGGTAATAGGTTCGCCCCCTGTTACGTGGTACCGAATTTAATGATTGATGCATTGTGGGTGTTATTTCACCTCTGCCTAACCTCAGGGGATAAAGCACGCCTTCTATGTATGTATGTTTGTAGATAATTTTTAAAAAACTTATAAATATATAAATAGGCATGTAGAATATAGTTTAATGTCTTGATTATCATATGACAAAAGAACAATATCTTGCCTCAACTTTCCCTTACGTCAAATTCCATACATTTTACATTCTATTTTACAAAACGCCGGTAATGAAACTGCTACTTGCTTAGGAGACTGATCGGCAGGCCTAGGGGTGATTGGTGGAGCCGCCTGTCACCATGGCAGAAACAGGCCGCGGCGGCGGCGCGCCTCCCCTTTTTCTGGGGACGAGTTGAGGACTCTGTAGTCCCCACACACCCGAGGAGAGAGTCTGATCGTGAGAGATGGCCCTAAGTCGGCCGGGGTGCGAGGGATATGCCTGTCAACCTCACCTTCGGCAACCAAAACGACCCACAGGCGGCGTGCGTTTTAGTCGGTTCGAGTCCGACATAACCTCTTCCACCGGCTCCGGTGAGGAGGTATCCGTGGGGATATTGCGCACGTAAAAAAAAAGGAGACTGATCTTCTTTTTGATGGCTTCTGCAGCAAATCGCCGCCATTTTGCCAATGACAAGTAAATGTATATAAAATTATTAATGGCGAGACATACATACCTATCACGTTTTTAAAGAAATTCTATGAGAGCCACTGCAGATGGCCTGAAAATTAGTGTCTTTATCTGACAGCCTATAAAATAATATCTGGACAAAAACAATGGTGTTTATATAACAATGTTATTTACCATTTTTACAGTTCAACGACACATACTGGTCCCGAACAACATAATCAACTAGGCAGTAATATTATTTACAAAAACATTATGGACATACCCCCACGAACGTGTGCGTATGTTATTGACATAGTTTATGTCATGTTGGCATAGCACACACTGTGATAATACTATGACAGTGTGCATACAGAACGCACCTTATCTGTTGTCGCATATAATCGGCTCATAATTATTGTTTCTATATGAATTTACTTAAATTACTTAAAAAATGTGGTACAATCTCTGTTAAAAAATTCCATAAATCTATTTTTAGGAAAGATGAGCAGATTATATAATATACCGTTAATAAATCTTCAAAGAATTATTCATTTATTACTTCATGATAAACTTACAGTTTGAAACATCAGTGAAATGAAGCTGAGTGGTGATAGAATGTAGCAGTGTTCAACAGCTACATTCTATCACCGCTCGCCACAGACAAGGAATTCATCCTCAAAAATTGCGAGCGAAAACGGTGCGCACACTGCATTATGAAAGGATTTTAATCCCGCGCTCGCTCAAGGTGTGGAATCTAAGTGTAATCATTCAAGCATACTTTTTTCTTTTACGTGCGAATAATCCCCTCATATAAGCGCGCCGGACCCGGTGGGTAAGGTTATGTCGGACTCGAACCGACTAAAACGCAGGACGCCTGTGGGTCGTTATTGGTTACCGAAGGTGAGGTGTTGACAGGCATATCCCTCGCGCTCCGGCTGATCCAGTGTCATCTTAGTGCCTCTCGATCTGGCCCTCCTCGGGATATATCCAAGCATACATGCATGCATATATGTTATACATAGAAACAACCAGACCATTGCAAATAGACATATTCATGCATACAACTATTTGCACTGAGCGGGAATTGAAACTGCGCCCTCTGCGTAGCAGTGGAATGATCTACCGCTACGACACAGAGGCCTTTAATCATGTTTTATAAAGAACACGTCAATTAGACTTCACCTCGCCTGACTGTAAGCTGAAGTCTGGGAAAAGAGGGTTACCATTATTTACATATACCATGTTACAATTGTGATACTCAGCTTGACGGCCTCAGCATACTTATGATTTTAAATCAAATCTGTCAATACGTCTATATATAATCTGTTCTCAGATAAATTGAGATTCAGGGCAGAGTACTATTCTAGAATACGAGTCTAAATCTATCCCCGTTCCAAATTTTATTCAGATCAGTTCAGCCGTAAGAGCGTAATTGCTTAACAAACATCCAAAGATTAAAAACACGCTCTAGCAGCTGAATAGATCCTGTCGAAACTGGTACAGGGATAGTTTTTTTTTTTTTTATACCACTTAGTTGGCAAACAAGCACACGGCCCACCTGATGGAAAGTGGTTACCGTGACCTATGGACGTCTGTAATACCAGAGGAGTCACAGTCGCGCTGCCAACCCTGTAAGTACAGAGTTTCTGTGCCGTCAGTAAAAGACAAAGCAGGACAAGCCTTCCCACTGACAGCACAAATTCTCCAGTGAGTTCTAGAATAATCAAATCAATTATCCCATCGCAGTCCACTATTGGACATCGGCCTCTCCCAATGTGCGCTATTTTGTCCAATCCTCTGCCTTCCGCTTCCAGTCTCTCCCAGCTACCTTTTTCAGGTCGTCCACCCATTTGGCCTGTAGGTGTCCTAACTTCCGTTTACCTTCGCGTGGTCTCAACTCTAGTACATAGGACCTTCGACAAACGTGGCCAGCCCACTGCCACTTCAGCTTGCTTATTCTGGGACCTATATAGGTATATGAGAAGCCGCAGGCAACAGCTAATAGAGGTGTAATAAAAAGATAACTTCCGAAATAATTACACAATGTTGCTAAGATCAAGACCACAAACAGAATAATAATATCTAATAATATAAGACAATCTCTATGTGTTTTGTTATGCCATATATTCGCCTCTATAAACAGACTGAAATAAACTACCGACTTATAGAACTAGTACATGGTGTTTCTAAAAATTATTGAAATAATTATTTTTTATGTATCGTTCGTTCAGTAATCATCCGATCGATCATGACGTACAAGTACCTACTCAAAATGATCTCGGGCGTCGGAGGTTGATGAACGACCTCCGCCCACCATGAACGCAGGCCTGGGGGTGACAGGTGGAGCCGCCTGTCACCCTGGCAGAAGCATGCCGCGGCGGTGGCGTGTCTGGCACGCCTCCCCGTTTCCGGGGACGAGTTGGGGACTCTGTAGTCCCCACACATCCGAGAAGAGGGCCAGATCGTGAGAGATGGCCCTGGGTCGGCCGGGGTGCGAGGAATATGCCTGTCAACCTCACCTTCGGCAACCAAAACGACCCACAGGCGGCGTGCGTTTTAGTCAGTTCGAGTCCGACATAACCTCTTCCACTGGCACCGTGTCCGAGGGGATTTTGCGCACGTAAAAAAAAAAATTTAATTCCTTCTTAATTCCTTGGATTTCCCTTATTCCTGTTGGCTGATTGTTCTTATATTTGGTACACACCTTCAATTCAAGCAATATAAAACAGTTTGATTTTTCTCTTAATACCTTGGTTTTAAGATCATTTTGAGACTTTGTAGTTAAGATCTTTCTGACGCTGATTATATAGCGGTAGCGTAATTATTTTGATGGTGTAAGCCCTACGGATTCCACTCCTCTCGGCCATCAGGGGTAGTATCGAACTCAGTCAACTAAAATCACTAGGGAGACATCAGAACTTACTTTTACAATTTAGGGTGTGGGAAGCACGGTGTGTTCATCGTACTCCAGAAAGGGAGGAGGGGGAAGGTAATAGCGCCAACGAGCTTGCTGGGGATATAGTGTCCGCACCTGTCTTTTTTTTATACCGTTTAGTTGGCAGACAAGCACACGGCCCATCTGATGGGAAGCGGTTACCGTGGCCTATGGACGTATGCAACACCAAAGGTGGTCACACTCGCGCTGCCGTCCAGGAAGAAACCTTCTGATGCCCCTCTTGAAAAACCTCATATTGTAGGCGCTTGAGAAAACCGTAGCAGGGAGGTCATTCCACAGCTTGAGTGTGCGTGGGATGAAGTTTCTTTCATACCGCACAGTGCGCACCGTCTCAGGTCACAATGTGTGAGGATGAATTCCCTGCCTATGACGAGAGGTGCGATGATAGAATGTAGCTACGGGCATCATGTCAAACAATTCATCTGAGCACAAACCATTGTATAGGCGGTAGAACACACACAGTGAGGCAAAATCCCTCCTAAGGCTAAGAGGTTCCACACAACCTGTGAGTATGGGATTGTCAACCAGCCTCAATGCCCGTCTTTGCACTGAGTCGAAGGGGTCAAGCATGCATACCAGATGCAGGTGCTCCAGCAAAAAGATGACAGCAGTACTCCATGTGAGGCCGGACCTGAGCTTTATAAAGAAGGAGTTGCTGCCCCGCAGTGAAGTACTGCTTCGCCCTGTTGAGCACTCCTTATTTTCTTGAGGCCAACTTAACCTTGTCCTGCAAATTACTTCGGTATTGGACGTCGCTGGAGATATCGACACCAAGGATCCCGATACTCGAGGAGATAGTAAGCGGTGTGCAGGAATTGTGGCGCTACAATGAATGGGGTTTTCTTAGCGGTGAATATACATACTTGTGTCTTAGTGGGGTTGAATTGGACTAGGTTTAGTCGTCCCTAATCAGATACTCCAGAGAGAGTAGTCTCGATTTCAGACACAAGTTGTTCGCGACTCTTCTCCACCTCGGACTGAGGGATATTTGCACCGCCCGTATAACACGTGTCTCCGGTACTGTCGTCCGCATAACAATGAATGGAGCCATCAGACAGCATGTCATTGATATGCAGTAGAAACAGCGTCGGAGACAACACGGAGCCTTGTGGGACACCAGCGTTTACGTTCATGCGGTCCGAGCAGCTGCCGTCGACGACGGCTTGGATGCTTCTGTTGGACAAAAAGCTGGAGATCCATTCGCACAGTCCCTCGGGGAGTCCATAATATGGCAACTTCGCAAGAAGACCTTTGTGCCAGACCCGATCGAAGGCCTTCGCTATATCGAGGCTGACCGCTAGTGCCTCACCCCGACTCTCGATGGCCTGCGCCCACCGGTTTGTGAGATACACAAGAAGGTCACCGGTAGAGCGACGGTGGCGAAAGCCGTACTGTCGATCGCTCAGTAGATCGTTTCCCTCAAGGTATCTCAGGAGCTGTGTATTAATAACACGCTCCATTACCTTCGAGAGAAAGGAGGTGATAGCGATTGGCTTGTAATTGGTCGGATCTGTCTTGTCACCTTTCTTCACGAGGGAGACCCGCCTTGCGGAGTATGAGAGTGCGAAAAGACGTGTAAGTACAGGGCACAGCACGGGGGCACAGTGCTTAAGCACCATCGCCGGTATACCGTCCGGCCCACTCGACTTCCGAACATCTAGGGACTTAAGCTCGCGCCGGACCACCCGTTGCGTGATTTTAACTTCAGTCATGGAAGCACCACAACTGGGGATTTTGGGTGGTTCGGCGTTCCCGTCGTTCATAGTCGAGTTTGACGCAAAGAGATTACCCAACAGATCGGCTTTCTCCTTAGCGCCTACTAGACTACCATCGGATTTTTGCAGCGGTGGAAGGCAAGACTGGCAGTAGTTTCCCTCGGCAGCTATGGCGAGCGACCAAAATGCACGACTGCCAGATGGGTAGCGCGCAAGCCGCTCGCCAATTCTGCAGATGAACTCAAACTTAGCCCTGGCCGTAGCTTTTTTACTAGACCTCGAGGCGGCATTCAACTCAACTGTCTGTTCCTTGTCTGCTCTCCAGTACTCGGATTTACAGGGACACGGAGAGTCTCCACGACTGAAATTGGCAAATCCTTTGTGCAGGGAACATCGCATGGCGGTACGAGAACAAGTACCCATCTATTTCGCTACCAATTCTATTAATAGTACGAGTAGTATACTATTTGTTACTAAAATAGTAATTATTACTAAAAAACTGTTCATTATGAATAACTGAAATCGGGGAGTCGTTTACTGTTTCATTACTTTAATCTCACTATATGAAACGTATTCATTTTATAATTTTTCGCTATTCATAGTTGTTATCATTCTCTCACAAGACTCCTTTAACTTATATGCAAATTTGCCACGTGAGAAATGCAATCTGAAGTCAAGGTTAATACGCAATAATATTTAGCTAGACAAATAAAGAAAACAACATTTTTCTTCCCTATTTAGCTTATTTACAGTTGTTCTTTTGTTGTGTTCTAATAGAACAATATCGGTAGAAAGTCCTAAAGGTGCAAGAGACAGCGCTGTGTACCATGCTATTTATTTCATCACGCTTAATTTTCAATTTGCGATACCTACCTCATAAGTTATTCATTGTATTTATATAGTTTTAATGACAATTTTGATCTACATTAAAAGCACATTGGATGAGGAATAATACTGTATTATTAAAAATTACTTTTTAAATCACATAAGTTTTTTGCAATCTGTAAAAAATAAATGAGTTACTGTGGTTTATTTTAAGGATATTCAGATAATTTTTATAGACCTTTTTAAGATACACATTTCCATAGTAGGTACATTGTCTTCATAGTAGGTACAGTCTTAATGTAAGGTTTAGATAGCGTTTGTAATGAACGTACCAAAGTGGCTTGATTTTTGCTTCACATTCAACTGTTGTCATTCATTTCTACTAATTTACACTAAACCCTAATAAATTATATACCTAAACCTTTACTATGAATCGCTTTAGATAGATAGATAATTATTTATTGTACACCAACAGATTTACAGTAGGACAAGTAGGTAGCATGTATACAGTTCAATGTACAATGGGCGGCCTTATCGCTGAAGCAACTTCTTCCAGGCAACCTTGGGATGGACAATAATTTATCTACTGATGAAATTTGAATGTAGTCCAGTCATTATAGTGAGTTCACCTCGGAATTCGAGATACCCAGCTGTAAGTCTGTAAATACTTGTATATTGACACCCTAAAAGTTGTCTCAAAACCTACATATGGTAGGGTGTAAGCAACTATTAAATTTCAAGGTCAAAGGTCACAAAAATCGGTTATTTGCGCTTTTTTTGGAAATATCTCATTTCATCATCATCATCATCCTCCTGCCCTTATCCCAAGATTATTTGGGGTCGGCGCAACATGTGTTCCTTTTCCATTCATCTCTAGTTGCAGTCATTTCAACACTCACTCCCTTCTTAACCATGTCATCTTTCACACAGTCCATCCACCGCATTTTAGGCCTCCCTCTCCCCTTGTAGCCATCCACTTCCATAGTTAGTGCCTTCCTTACGACATTACTTTCATCCCTACGCATTACATGCCCGAACCAGGACAAACGATTTCCTCGTAGCTTTTCTATGATTGGTGCTACTCTCAAACTTCCTCTAATAAATATCTCATTTCCTATGGGTTTATTGCTATTCGTATTTTTTATCAATATTGTAGAATACAAAATTCTCTACAAATTTTGTTAAAAAAAAATTATACGGTGAACTGTTTTCGAGATAGAGGGCGGAGAGCGCGCGGTCACAGCACCACTTCAGGTCAACCGGTGCCTCCGGTCGAAAACGCGCCATATATAGTTGATGAACTATCGATTAATCAATGATTATAAATATTTGTCAATTTTTATTAACTATAATATAATATCAAAGAAGACTAACGAAACAGGTATATGAGGCGAGTGTGGATGGTACCGTCGGAAGGGGAAGACCTAGGCGCACATACCTGGACCAAATCGGGGAAGTTTTAGAAAAGGGGCAGGTCAGGAGTGCTCTAAACCGACGAGCATGCATGAAGAATGTAATGAGAGTGAATGAAGCGAGAGTAGTATGTCAGGATCGTATTTAGTGGAGATCCGTGATCTCTGCCTACCCCTATGGGAAACAGGCGTGATTTTATGTATGTATTTATGTATGTATAATATAATATTTTATCATTTTCTTCATGCTTTAAATCTAAATCTATTCAATAATACTGATAACCGTTTACTAAAATTAAAAAATAATTATGAGAAAAACTTAAATCATAATATAATTATATTCCCATTTACACTAATGACATTTTAAATAGAAAATAATGTAGTGCCTCTTTAAAATCTGTAAATTTGATTTTCTGGAGCCTATCATGACGATTTTACCACCTGCTGTGAGTTTCCGTGGGAAGACCAAAGGCTTGACCTGACGGCACAAAAAATCTCTATTCTTACAGGGTCGGCAGCATGACTGTGACTTCTCTGGTGTTACACATGTTAACCACTCTCTATTAGGTGGACCGTGTACTTGACTGCCACCGAAGTTATATAAAAAAACATTAAAGTGAGCAACCATTGTATGCTGAGCAATCATTATGTAAATTAACAATGTAACAACAAAAAATCTTTTAGTTCTTATTTAAAATAACAACTAGCCTTCTTATAAATCATAAAATTTATGCTGTGGATCATAGATTACGCTAACGGCTTCTATGTTTTGCTAACAATAATAACAAAAATAATGTCTATTATTTATGGCTTAATAATGAATGTCAACACCTTTTTTATACCACTTAGGCGGCAGACAAGCACACGGCCCACCTGATGGAATGTAGTTACCTTGGCCTATGGACGTGTGCAACACCAGAGGAGTCACACTTGCGCTGCCGACCCTGTAAGCACAGAGAGTTTCTGTGCCGTCAGTGTAGAAGACAAAGCAGGACAAGGATCCTGTAAGCACCGAGAGTTTCTGTGCCGTCAGTGTAGACGACAAAGCAGGACAAACGCAACAGCACAAAAACTCTCTAGTGAGCTCTGGCTACCAAATTATGGCTGCGGTATTCTGTAGGGCGGAGGTACTTCCCCAATCGGACTGCTCAATTGGACGGAAATACCGTCGTGTCCTACCTCCATGCATATGTCATGTGCCATAAAGTGTATAATAAATAAAATTATTTAGTTATACTTATTTTGAGTGTACATAGAAACATAAAATAATAAAATTAAACGCAAATCGTAGTCCCATTGTGAGGTCAATAAACTATGCGAATTATTGAATGAAACACGCATAACATACCACATGTAACTAACTACTAACTTGAAAGAAAAACGTGCAATAATATGTAAAATATGGTAATATTGATAATATATGAATGACTATAATTATTTTGTCAATGTACACAAACATGAAATATTGTATGTGAATTTTAAAGGTGATTTAAAATAATTGTCATAGCCACAGAAAAATATGTAATTAGTAATACGAAAAAACAGATATAAAATATATATCTTAGGTTGTATTTTCAAAATAAGTAGAATATTGATCCCCACCCCATCTCTTCCCATGCGGTGTTGTACAAGGCGACTGAGTGATAGGCCTGTTTAACATCAGACAGATGTATACAGCCCAGACTCCGCCTCAGATGCATGGCTCGAGTCAACAATAGTGCCCGGAATACGGCAAGAGGCTCTGCCCCTATTACGAGGAACCGAATACAATTATTGGTGAAATGTGGGTGTTAACTCTGCCTAGCCCTCCAGGAATAAAGGCGTGATTTTATGTATGTATGTGTGTATGAGTAGAATAATACATTTATTACTTAATGGCAATAGGCTCGCCACTTATTACATTGGGACCTAAACATAAACGTGCGAAATGTGGGTGCTAGCACCTCTGCCTACCCCTTCGGGGATATAGGCGTAAATTTATGTTATGTTAATATATCGGTGTATTAATAATAATTCTAAGCTAAGTTTGCCAAATGTTTGCACTATAAATGTAGTTAAAAAACGTCAGCATGTATATATAATCGTTCTGTATTTTCCGCCGTTGTAACGACAGCTAACGATGACGATGGCAACTCGTTCGAGATAACATCTGACGTATATTCTCTTCACTATATAATCAGGAGCGAAGAGAAATTATCATTTAAATCAGGACAGTCCGCGTTTGACAGCCGAAGTGACTGTCTGCACTACGAGCTGAATTTTTATAAACTTAATTTCAGTCCTTAAAAGATTTTTGATAGGTAAGGTGCACAGTTTAAATGGAGTTAGGTTACATTTTTTATTGCATTGCCCTAAATAAGAAAAGGGTGTGTCTGGACATAAGTGTCGTGAAACGCGATGTCAACTTCAAAATGAAAATTTCAATGAGATTTTTATTTTTTAAAACGGTATTGACAGACTGATTGATTAGTATAATTAATCATCAATCAAAATTTGTTCATATATGGTGACAATATGGTGATATAATGTTTGTGGTACTTACTTAATATTAATTTACTGTTTCATATTTTCCAATATTGTCTTGAATATTACACATTAAATTACAACTAATTTTACCAAATTATATTATGAGAAAGGCAGAGGATCGGAAAAATGGCGTACCTACATTGGGAGAGGCCTATGTCTAGCAGTGAACTGCGGTGGGCTAATTGATTCATTGATTGATATCGCTATTTTATGGTATCTTTAATTTTCGTCATTTATGCACCTGAACAATGACCGAATAATACCTAATAATATTGCGGCCATTTTATAAAATAGATACTTAACGTATTTATTAAGTGATTATTTGTTTGCGCGAAAATAACAAAGATCCTTTTATTTATCAGTATTATATTAGAATCATTCAATGCAAACTGTACAAGGGCAAGTGAATATCTATATAATAATGGTAATTAATTTTAGTAATTGACTGAGCACATTATTTGTAACAATTCATTTAGTGCATCAATAGTGCAGCGCTAATTCAAAAAGCATAAAAATTATAAGGCTATAAGAGACTATAACTAATATCAATACGTTAAAATTACGAGAAGTCAGTGCAATTTATAATTTGGTTCCAGTCTATCAAATATTGATTGATAGATTTTGCTTGATTTTTGAATGATACTTGTCCAAAGTCTATCATACGTCCACTACCGAGCAAATTACGATGACCGTGTCCAAATAAATATATTTTTGTTTTTAGTTTCAAAAATGTGTAAAACAAATCTAAGAGACTGTGAGATAGCAGAGAAAGAGAAGAAGAAGTCTTACAGCAGTACTGTGGAAGAGGCTTTAGTTATGACTGGTGAGTGTTATAGGATTTAATTCGACATTAAAAAGCTCTCGTTATACCAAACAATATTTAGCTATTGTATTATTCAACACTTGAAATGATAACACTATTGTTACCTTTTTGTATGTGGGAACTTTTGGAGATAAAACATATGGTTTTGTTAGATTCTAACTAACTCATACACTCGAATATGAATCTTATTACCGGAGGCGGAGGTTCTTTTACGAAACTTGATCATTAGAGTGCCTCATATTGTACATTATATGTCTCATATCATAATAGTTATATTAATCTCCACAGGAGGTTTAGAATTGATACTTGTAATCGAGCGTAATCTAACTTTTTTCATATATGCTAACCATTTGCGGGTATTCTTTACCTGACCTTCTCTTAGAAATGCCCTTAATCTCATCCACATATTTACGCCTTATCAGGAATAATCGGGAGCATAAGGCTACTTTCATCATCATAGTATTGTTCCCATTTTTTCCTCCTTTAATTTCATTTCCACCCAACCCCGAGACTAAAGCCTGCGCCATAGAATTATCGCTACATTTTATTGTGAATAGGGTAGCCAGAGCTCACTGGAGAGTTTATGTATTGTCAGTGGGAAGACCAAAAGCTTGTCCTGCTTTATCTTATACACTGACGGCACAGAAACTTTTGTGCTTACAGGGTTGGCTGCGCGAGTATGACTCCCTTGGTGCTACACACGTCTATAGGCCACGGTAACCACTTTCCTTCAGGTGGGCCGTGTGCTTGTCTGCCAACCAAGTGGTATAAAAAAAACACCCAAAACCAAAAAGGAAAGCCTGCGCCATAGAATTATCCCTCAATCAGCTAATGTAACTTGTAATTCCCAAATGTCCTAATGGAGCCAGCAGAACCTTTACTGTCAACTTCATTATACATTTTAATTAAGTAACAAATTATGAGGTCAATCAGCGTCTCCTTACGATACAAAGATCTCCTTGAGCTCTTTTCAGCTTGCTCTTGATGCTGTTAATATAAGCCGAACTAATGCCATCGGCCCATCGTTTTCCTTGTCTCCCTCTTTTTCTCTTTGTTTAGAATCTAGGTGTCCACTCTGTTAACTCTTTTGTCCATTATGTTTTTGATCTCTTTCATCGTGTGGGATAGGTACCTTTGGTTTGCCTGACCGCGATAGTTTAAAAGTTATTATTACAGCTAGTAAGTTACACTAAACAACAATTTTCTGATGCAGGTTTCGGCAAATACAACTTTGGTCTCCTCTTGGTATGCAGCTGGACATTACAGGCCATGGGTATGGACATGTTCGGCACCAGCTTCGTTGTGGCTGCCGCTGTGTGCGACCTTGAGCTCACCATGCAGCAGCGAGCTCTGCTGACGGCCATGCCTCTCCTAGGTAAGTTTTGTAATCTGTATTAATGTTATAAAGCTGTTTGTAAGAGTTTGTTTGTTTGAACGCGCTAATCTCAAGAAAAAAGGTTTTTCTGTTGAATAGTCCATTTATAGGCGAAGGGTTTAGACTAAATATCATCACGGTACTATTTACAGGAGTCGAGCAGTGATCATAAATGTCAACAAACCCGACAGATTTCCATTCATAATTTGAAGACTAAATAAATACAGACTCAAAGTGGTGATATGAGGTTCCAAAATGTGTCACAGGCAAAGGTGGGGCGCGTCAGCTAGTTATCTATATGTTCTGATCCTGTCCTCGCAACTCATGGGATTATGTGCCAGGAAAAAGTTTCCTATGTGTTATTCCAGACTATAATCACTAATAGACAGATCCGTTTAGCCATTTCTTGAGTCTACCCTCCAGGGTCCAATTGATACGGCTGGAAAATAGCTCGAAATGCAGTCTTAAAAAAATCTACCTACGTCAAAGTAATGAGGTCATTCAACCCGCATCTATCAATTGTTCTATGACCTTAACTGTTCTAATTTTGAGGACAAACTCGTTCTCATTATTTAGCAGATAACAGTTGATAATGATAAGAATGCATTTGATAACATCAAATGCATGCTCACCCGTTACCAACTGTAGTGAGGAAGAGAAAAATTGAAACAAAAGCAATAAAAAAAATGTATGAAAACGATATTGTTATTTGACCATTTTTTTATATTTTTTTATATCATTTAGGTGGCAGGACAAGTCCACCTTATGGAAAGTGGTTCCCGTGGCCTATGGACGTATGTAACACCAGAGGAGTCACACCCGAGCTACTTACCTTGTAAGCACAGAATTTCTGTGCCGCTAGTGTAGAAGACAAAGCAGGGCAAGCCTGTAGTCTTCCCACTGACAGCACGAACTCTCCAGTGAGCTCTGGATACCCTACTCACCTCCGGAAACACAACACGAAGTTATTATGGTCGCGGTATTCTGTAGGGCGGAGGTACTTCCCCAGTCGGACTGCACTATTGGACGGAAATACCGCCGTGTCCTACCTCCTTGTAAAAATGGCAACTAATCAAAAATCCTTGTAAAAAAGGATCAATATGCTTTCAGTAATTAAAAATAAACTCACAAATAGACATTGAATGTATTTTTTTGTATAGATGTAATAGTATTATAATTCCTTCCCAGGTGTGGTAGCAGGCGCTCAGCTGTGGGGTTACGTCTC
The DNA here is from genome assembly GCA_963662185.1 of Eilema griseolum. NCBI lineage: Eukaryota > Metazoa > Arthropoda > Insecta > Lepidoptera > Erebidae > Eilema > Eilema griseolum. The sequence goes on along the minus strand of OY759242.1, from coordinate 23,042,676 downwards.
AGATACGAAAGGTCGCAAGTTGACTCTGGTGCTGTCTATGTCCATAGGCTTCATTTTCGCAGCGCTCAGCAGCCTTTCACCAAATTGGGAGTCCATGGCTGTGCTCAAACTTATATCGTCCACTTTGTAAGTACCTACCTATCTTTTGAATGAATGTAATTTTAAAGCATTTAGTATGCTAAATAATCAAATCTTTTTTTTTTTTTATGCCGCTTAGTTGGCAGACAAGCACACGGCCCACCTGATGGAAAGTGGTTACCGTGACCTATGGACGTCTGTAACACCAGAGGAGTCACAGTCGCGCTGCCAACCCTGTAAGTACAGAGTTTCTGTGCCGTCAGCAGAAGACAAAGCAGGACAAGCCTTTAGTCTTCCCACTGACAGCACAAATTCTCCAGTGAGCTCTGGCTACCCTACTCACCGCTGGGAACACAACACGAAGTTATTATAACCGCGGTATTCTGTAGGGCGGAGGTACTACTCCAGTCGGACTGCTCAATCGGGCGGAAATACCGCCGTGTCCTAACACCTTAAAATCGATTAAGGTTTTTTTTTTTTTTTTTTTTTTTTTGTTTATTTTGCATTTGTGGCGATCTGTCTACACAATAAGCCACTAGTTTGGTTGACACAACGCATCCTTTTGTCCTTGTTACATAGAGCTTCCTCGCTCTGAGCAGGTAAATCTTTCTACAAGACTTGGAACGTCATTTCTTTTCAGCCTTCTAAACTTGGTGCTGCCGTCACCACCGAGTTCCATGGCTAGTTGATTTTTGTGGTTTATCAGTCTCTTTTGATATTTTGCACTATGTTTAGTGATTTCTTGGCGAACAGTATCGAGCTTTGTATCGTTGTAGATATATTTATTAGCAATATATTGTGGGATGTTAAGTATAGCTCTCAGTGTCTTGGTTTGGAATCTCTCTAGTATGTCTATATTGCTATTGCTGGCTGTACCCCACAGTTGGATACCGTACGTCCATATTGGCTTCAGAATGGCCTTGTAAACGGTGATTTTGCTGTTTGCATTTAGCTGTGAATGTCTTCCAATAATCCAGTACATATTGCGCAATTTGGTATCCAATTGCTTTCTCTTCGTCCAAATATGTTTTTGCCATGTCAGCCTTCGATCAAGGTGCATGCCCAGGTATTTTGCGTGCTCTGCTTGGGGAATTATTTCTTTGTTCAGCATAACTGGTGGGCAGCTGTCCTTTTTTAGTGTGAAGGTTACATGTACCGATTTGGCCTGGTTAGCTTTTATCCTCCAAGTTTTAAGCCATACTTCAAGACTATCCAAGTGCAATTGTAACAGCCTTGATGCTGCACCAGGATTACGATGGGTAGCCAATAGGGCTGTGTCGTCAGCATAGGTTGCCACTTTGGTTTCGTTCATTATCGGGATATCAGATGTGTAGATAGTATAGAGGGTAGGTCCAAGTATGCTGCCCTGGGGTACTCCTGACTTTATTTCTTTTAGATTTGACACATCATCTCCAACTCTCACTTCAAAGCAGCGTTTGTCTAGATATGACTTTAGAATTAGAAAGAAGGAGTGCGGTAGCAACTTCTTGATTTTGTAAAGCAATCCTTCGTGCCATACCCTATCAAACGCCTGGCTGATGTCTAGGAACACTGCTGAGCAGAACTCCCCCCTCTCAAGCGATCCACTTATAACATCGACAATTCTATGCACTTGTTCGATTGTGCCATGGTTTTCTCTGAAACCAAACTGATGACTCGGTATGATATCTACAAGGTGTTCTTTAATTCTGTTTAATATAACTTTTTCGAGGAGTTTTCCTGTTACTGCCAGGAGGCTAATGGGTCTATATGAGGAAACATCTTGGGGTACTTTGCCAGGTTTGAGAAACATTAGTATTTGAGCTGTCTTCCATTGTCCAGGGAAATAAGACATGCGCAGGCAGGCGTTAAATATCTTGACGAGCGCCATAATACCCTTTTTCGGTAGTTTCTTCAGAAGGGTCGCATCTATGCAGTCGTAGCCTGGTGATTTTCCCTCTTGTAGACTCCTTACTTCTTTGACTATCTCAGCTGGATATGTGTTTTTAAGTGGTAGGCACATTTGAAGTGCACTCGATAAATTTTCTTTAATCATTGCGCTTTAAGGTTGGAAAAAAATTGAATCAGATCAAGCGGGATACGAACTCGCGATCTTTCCCTAACAGGAAGAATGCTCTGACCACTAAGCTACCGAACCTCGCTTCAAATCATCCAAATCTTCCTATATATATCCGTCTTACGGCGACACGGTTGAGAGCCATCTACCGATGCTCGTACGAACTACCGGCACCAATGATTTTTTTTTTATACAACTTAGGTGGCAGACAAGCACACGGCCCACCTGATGGAAAGTGGTTACCGTGACCTATGAACGTGTGTAACACCAGTGGAGTTACATCCGTGCTGCCGACCCTGTAAGAACAGAGATTTTGTGCCGTCAGTGTAGAGGATAAAGCGGGACAAGCCTTTGGTCATCCCACTGACAGCACAAAAACTCTACAGTGAGCTCTGGCTACCCTACTCACAATCATTTTTAAACAATGATTTTCGATGACTCCGCTCAAACTATTGAATGAAATTTTAAAGCATTGTGTATAATTTAAATCAATTTAAATACCTAGGAAAAAATCCACCTGCAAAAAATTCCTATCCTCTGGTTATTGAAATTCACCTAGCGATGTATGTAAATGAATATTATATAAAACCTGGAGAGTTTTTGTGTTGACGGTGGAAGACCTAAGGCTTGTCCTGCTTTGTATTTTAGACCGGTGGGTTTTCTTTCACCTAGGTTGTAAAAAACAATATCGACCGTTGAAAAGCAAAAAGGTACAAAGGACATCGAAATTTCATACAAAAAAGGTCTTAAAGTACATGAAACACTCTTTACAACACAGTGTAATTTGCGCATGAACTATTCTTGTCGCTTACGGCCTTTAGCCTTTCAACCGTCGATATGTACCTATACTATGATCGCGTTAGTTACTGTTAACTTATCGTATATTTTTTACTATTCCTACACAACTTATCTCGTTGCCTACGTAACAAAAATCATGCCATATTTTATTAATAGGTCAACAAAAACTGAATAATATATATAAAAATAGTATCAGGTAAAACCAAAGCCTTGTTTGTTCTGTTTATTGTACTTTAACACATTGTTAGAGATACGTAGTGTTTGATCTACGAAGGCGAGTCAATATGGGTATTTTTGGAGAAAGGCGAATGAATTTATTTGAGACACTTTTATTGGCTTCAGCTGTTACTAACTAATTTGGTCTGTAAACAAATCTTAGTGGAAAGTCTTCGGTCTGTCAATCAGAAGGGAATTTTGACTTGAGTTATGAAGATTTTTTTATTTTTTTTATATAGGACACGCCAACTTGACCTCACCTCGTCTGATGGTAAGCTAAAGGCAAAGTCTCAGGAAAGAGAATCACCATTACAGACACTAAGTGTTACAATGGTGGCACTCAGCTCGGCGGCCTTATCAGATGCTTTTTCACGTCCCGCTTAAAGGCCCCGGGACTGTTGAGTCATAAAGATCTTGGATCTATGCTATTATAAAATCTTCAAAATACTCAAAACTATATATAAACAATATTCGGGGATTTTAAGATGACTCACACTTCTAACTATGAGACAATTCTATGGTTTCCCAGGACCATGATTGCTGAAAAACAGCCGTCGATCATTTTGAGACTTTATAGTCAAGAGCTCACTGCAGAGTTTTTGTGTTGTCAGTGCGAACACCAAAGGCTTGTGCTGCTTTGTCTTCTGTACTGATGGCACAGAAACTCTCAGTGCTTACAGAGTCGGCAGCACGAGCGTGACTCCTCTGGTGTTACACACGTTCATAGGTCACGGTAACCACTGTCCATCAGGTGGCCGTCTGCCACCTAAGTTGTACCGAGTAACATTCCAAGTCATACGTCACAGCTGTCACGAATCTACCTACGTCATGAACTGTGATATCTGCTGACAACACTATCTTATATGCACTGTGAAAATATTTATTATGAAAACCCCCACGCGAGACAAGGTTAGATAACGAATAAATAAACCTGTAGACTATAATAAGAATGACAATACTAAGTACATCGTGAACAATTTATCTTCAAATAGAATGACAAATAGGATTTGACATATTTGACAGTTGTCAAGGCATGTCATTAACGTCAAATCCCATATATTCGTCAACCGGCCAACGAATTGCCAGTTGTCTAGAGCAGGGTAGGTCCAGGGCTGATTGAACTATGTGTAATGGTGACCCTCTTTTCTGAGACTTTGCCTTCAGCTTACCATCAGGCAAGGCGAAGTCTTATTGACGTGTTCTATATAAATATATAAAAAATAACGCAAAATAATGACATGCCTTCGTTTCTATTAGTATTTGAATTAATAAATTACAATTTATCTTCGAGGAAGTACTTTACCTCATAATAACATTTTTCGTTCAGTAGCTTTCTTAGTGCCTGTTTAAAAGTAGTTACGTTTGCCTCTTTTATGTTTTTGGGTAGTTTACCGTAGTTTATTGTATATTTTTGGTGCCATGGCGAAAACACTGTTATGCATTAGAGTAGTGTTTGTTGGACACATTATTAAAATATTGTATTGAAGCTTCTTTTTACATTCAGACATATAGTCACACGTTATTCTCGTTGAGGCAGACAGAGACTTCATCTTTCAACTCGCTACGACTCTGGCATATGCCTTTCATTTCGGTTACATTCATAATCTTTTTCATAAATCGTTGCCTCGTGACTTATATCTACTCGGTCTGATACATCAATTAGCCCCTTGCAGTCCACTGCTGGACTAGACCTCTCGCAATGTTGGAAGACATTGGCCTACTGTTTCCACGCTGGCCAAACGGGTTGGTACAGGGTTTTATTTCAAGGTTTCCTTCTCTCGCAGTGACATCGTCTGCGTATTGTTCCGTTAGTCGCCTCTTACGACACCCTTCAGATGAGATGGGGTAGTGATACTTGTATTCTTTCTCCGACACCACAAGGATAATTCACAAAAGTCTGATACATAAGGGTTTCATAATTCTCCTGGATTCTGGATGAACGAACCATCAAATCATCCCTTTCTCTATCTTGGCCAGATCACTACATCTTCTACTATACCACAATACTGTTCCCTACTTGATCTATCAACATTACTCCTGTTGTATATTTCAGACTTCAGTTTGCTTTCATGGACGAAGGTCCGTCAACGTCGCTATTTCTGAAGTAGTGAAGACTTCAATAGAATATTTTTTATCCAAGACTAGGGGTTTTTAATTCTAAAGATGATATCAATTATCAATGTGGTGACAGAGAAACAATACAAGTATCACCATCTCATCATGCAACTAACGGAAAAATACACAGACGATATCACTGTGAGAGAAGAAAAGCTCCAAATAAAACCCTGTACCAAAGCGTGTAAACAGTAGCCCAAAGCCTCCCAACATTGGGAGAGGCAGGCGATAGGCACATTGGGCTAATCGATTGAGTAATGACAACCCCCAGCCTCATTGAATCCAATCATCATTTCCTCGAAATACTACCATAAATAAGTGATGAGCACTCTATAATACAGCAATTGTATGTATTATTTACTCCACCATAACTCTTAAATACCCAGATAATATGTAAGACTAATTGTGAGAATCGTATAAAACACAGACATTAGGTAGGGTAAGATATTGCTATCTCTAGTTTTTTTTTTAATTTTTTGTTCGTTTTTTGCGCAGGACAGTCGTGTTTTTAATTTTTTTAAACATTTACTTTTTTAAGACACTTCACGCACATGTGCACAACATAGTACTCATAAAAACGTAATCGTAATGGGTAGAATGGCTTCAACTCAGAAGTGGGGGATGCTAGATAGATTATTTGTTATCTAAATGATTCTATAGAATATTAAATTAATGTTTCTTTGTTAGATGTCCTCCATGCTACCTGCTAACAAATAGAAATGAAATACATTCTAGACTAATGATATTTACGCATAATTTTTTGTGGCATAATTTATATGTGATGCCAAAAAAAATATGCATAAATATCATTAGTCAAAATTATAATATGCCAAAATATTTTATGGTTATTTTTTTATGCAAATGGATAGTGAACCTAATACGACTTCAGCCTACATCTCTGGGGGTTTACAGTCGTGAATATGTTACTTAAGCGAACTGTTTTTGTCCGCAGCACTTCAGCCAGCAACGCAGGAGCGTATACTCTGCTCGGCGAGAGTTGCTCATCGCGAGCGCGCGGCAAAGCAATGCTGCTATGCTCTTGTGCACTTATGTGCTCACAGGCAACTGTTGCAGGTATACTCATTTTGAAATTCTACATTTTTATATGTATGTCTACAGTCGTATTATTGGTGAAATGTGGGTGTTAATTCATCTCTGCCTAACCCTCCAGGGAAAAAGGCGTGATTTTATGTATGTGTGTCCACCGGCGCAGGTAATACAGAAAACTTGATGATGAAAGTGGTGTTTTCAACAGATTCCACCTCCATCAGTATTGGATGACCTTGGTGACGTTTCGGTAGATCGTTCGACTGTGATGTCGGAGATCGCTGGATCGATTACCGCTCAGTGCAAATATTCGTATGCATGTCAATATGTGTATGCGCATTTGTCTGGGTTTTTTCTGTTGTTTTATCTGGCACACTCGTGATGCCGACCCTATAGAAACCTTCTAATGCACATCTTGAAGAACCTCATATTGCAATCGCTTGGAAGAACTACAGTAAGGAGTTCATGCTTGTAAATGAATCAATCAAGAATTCTACTATTTATTTTTGTCTTTGATTGATTTTTGTATTACATTGATTAAATTTATATATACAGGAATGAATTGATATCTTCCAAGAGTTCTACCAGTTAGTTTTGTACATAGCATATTAGCTCTTACTATAATATCCTAACTTTCTCTTCTAGCGCTTGCGTACCCCATTCTTCCCCTGGAGTTCTCATACCACATCAATTTCCTGAACATCACGTATCGTCCATGGCGCCTCCTGGCCTTCATCATGTCTCTCCCCTGTGCCGCCACTGCTGGTCTACTGCAGCTGTTCTACGAGAGTCCCAAATTCCTGGTCACCCAAGGCAGATTCGAAGAAGCTCTGACTGTGTTGAAGAACATCTATGTGGCTAACACTGGACACAGTGCGGAGAGTTTTCCAGTAAGTATACACGAAAATGCTTAGGTTTTGACACACATTTTGGTTAATGTCTTTGACCAGATCATAATAGATATTCAGAGTTAGCTGAGTAGATTCCCAGAATTCTGAAAGATATAGCGTTATGGGTAATTTTGGAGTTCAAGTAACACACAATAATATTGAAAAAATATAGATATTTATTGAGTTAATAAAAATGTGTGTCCACTGTTTAATATTATTTATAGTTTCAATTTTTTTATCTAGGACACGCCAATTTGATTTCTCCTCGCCTGGTGGTAAGCTAAAGGCAAAGTCTCAGGAAAGAGGGTCACCATTACAGACACTAAGTAATGTTATAATGGTGGCACTCAACTTGGCGGCCTCATCAGATGCTTTTTCACGCCCCGCTTAAAGGACCCGGGAATATACGAAGAATTCATTGTCAATCTTGTATTGGCAATATTATGTGTATATATTGTATGCTGTTAGCCGAATCTTGCTCGTTACTTTTATTTGTATCAAACACCTTATCATAGCTTCAAACTTCTTAACGGTAAGAAGTCATGAGTCCAGAAAAATCATCAGGTCAATAATTATGCTAAATACTGAAATGGTTATCTTCAGTTCAAAGGTTATTTCAAAGCCCACTTAAATTGAATTACCCGAAATTATGGGAAGATGGACCCGTAGCATGTGTGTTAGTAAAAGAATTCCAAGCATAATATGCTTGTATGCCCATGGAAATGGGAATGATAGTTCCCATTTCAATATTGCATACCTACCTATTGTACCTAAAACCATTAGCCAAATCACCTTAGTTGAATTTCCTGCAATCGTAATTACACATCAATATTATTTGTTTTTAGGTGAAGAAGCTGATTGAGGACCCACATGTTGACAGTTCAATGAAACAAGCTTCTTTCTTCGCTTCAATTTGGAGCCAAACGGTCCCCTTGTTCAAGAAACCATTGTTGAAGAATACTTTGAGACTATTCTACCTGGTCGTTGTTATTTATATGACGTAAGTAAGCTATTTCTATCTATTCTATTTGTTTGGGGTCCAAGCCTACCTGCATTCCGGTATACTTACCGACCGACATACTTACCGACGATATATGCTTAGTCAATTTGAACTCATCCACTGTAGTAACAGCCTGTGCTATCCTCAAAAAACTCCCAAGAAACGTGTACTGCATGCAGCCAGAAGCCAGAAGGCACACGCTCCCATAATACCAGTATGACAAAAAATTGTTCAGAATAGGAACGAGGACTCCATGCTCCAAAATGGAAACTTTGAGAATGAATAGAGGACCATTCGTTCTTATTTTCGTTTTTAGATGTGTGATTACGGCTTAACCTAACCTCCCAACCTTGAAAGGATAACCTGCTGGAAAATCCCATCTACTGATTCCCTCTCCACTATCCATGGGTAAATATTCCAGGACACCACAGAACTCACTGGTAAATTTTTGTGCTGTCAGGGGGAAGACCAAAGGTTTGTGCTGATTTCGTGTTCTGCACTGACGGCACGGAAAATCTCTGTTCTTACAGGGTGTGACTCCCATGGTGTTACATACATTCATAGGTCACGGTAACCACTATCTATCAGGTGGGCCGTGTCCTTGTCTGCCACCTAAGTTGTATATAAAAAAAACACTAAACCCTGAACACTGAACCAGATTTAATATATTCCTGAACCAAATTTCTGCCAGATACGTTCAGCCGTAACAAATATGACATATAATACATTTCTTGGTTTTTCAGGGGCAGTGGCTTCATCCTGTGGCTTCCGTACATCATGAACAATCTCTTCACCGTGCTGGAGGCTGGTGGCGGAGACGGCATGAACCTGTGCACCGTCATCAGATACCCCGCTCAAGAAACTTATGCTTTTGACAATATAACTGTAAGTCTATTTTTATTTACTGCTTTTATTATACATACATATACTCACATCTATGAATCCCAGAAGAGGTAGGCAGACGCGTATTAACACCTAAATTTTGCTAATTATGATTTTCGGTCCCGCGTAATAGGGGGCAGGCCTATTGCCATCAAGCGGGCACTTAGTCGTGGATAGTAGTTTACTGTCCGATTGAGAACAGCCCTGTTCCTTACTCTACTTCCACGACACCCACAGGAAGCGAAGTATGGTGGCTCAGTGGCCAGATCATTCCGGAAAGCTCCTGGGTTCGAATCCCGCCTGAATTGATTTTTTTTTCCTATCTTAATCAGTTTGAATAGTTATAATACTAAATGCTTTCAAATTTCATTCAACATAAGAATAGCTTTTAATTTTATCATTTCTTTCAGGATATTGAAGTCTGTGACGACACCATCCAAGAAACTACTCTATTCTCGGCAATGACATACGGAGCCCTGGCCAGCTTCTCCAATCTGGTCCTGTCGTTGACCTGTGGCAGTCGTAAAAGACTAGCCATGATCTGCATCGTGGCATTGTCAGCTATCTCTGCAGTACTCCTGAACGTGGTGGCTGTGCCTCTTGCTGGTGGAATATTCTTTTTCTTCTTCCTGATGTGTGCGCTTTCAATGGGAATCTTGAGCGTATACTTTGTGGAGCTGTATCCTACTTCGTTAAGGTAAGCTTAATACATTTTTCTTAATAGAACTCATCAATCAATCAATTAACCCAGAGCAGGCCACTGCTAGATATATGCTTCTCTCAATGTGCGCCATTTCATCCAATCCTGTGCCTTCGGCATCCAGTCTGTCCCACCCAACATTTTCAGGTCGCCAGTCCATCTAGCCAGGGGGAGGGAGGTCCAGCAATAAAACTCGATAAGTACTACTGATTCCCAAGTCACGGTGACCGCACTCATACGCAAATCTTTAAAACAATAAAATACATTTATATATTAGGTATTTAAACTATCATGGTCACTCACATTAGTATTAAAGTTATCGGGATATTTAACATGTTGTATTGTTCTGAGTTTGTCCTGAGCTATTGCTTCATGATCATGGTGCTGGTAACAGCGCTGAAATATCGGAAACTCAGAACAAACATCTGAGTATTCATTTCCACTAATAAATTGGTGTTTCCTCTAATAAATTGGTATTGGCATTGTTCATTCTTAGGATTTGTATTGTTTACTAAGAGCCTGCAAGCTTTATCAGTCACTGTTTCCCGTAATTTGTACATCGAACCCGAGACCTCGTCTCAGTAGTCCATTACCCATACCACTAGGCTACCGCGGTTTTTTAATAAATACATTAATAATTAAATAATACTTTTTATTACAGGGGCATGGTGTCTTGCTTATCCGTGATGTTGGGGAGAATGGCTGCGTTTGGCGGTGTGAATTTGATAGGAGCTCTGATCACCACCAATTGTGAAGCTACCTTCTACGGATGGGCTTTCTTGTTGCTAAGTAAGTAATCATCCTTTTGACATTTTTCCCATTGACCGAAATTCAATACTTTTCGTAAAGCGACTGTCGTTTGCTCACCACAACTCATTAGCGAAATCGAAGTTTTGTAGTTAGACCAGGCCTTAAATTCTACTAACGCAAAAGTTTTGTAGATAGACCAGGGCCTAGATTCTACTAACGCAAAACCACTGTTGTACCACAGACACTGCTAAAATTGGCAATATATTTTAGACATTATTGCTGTAGCTTTAAAGTCAAAAATTACTTGAAAAGAGTTTCTACACAGTTTTTCTTTCGCTCTACAAAAAGTAATTTTATTTTAGACTCATAAGTACTGCGACAACCACCACCTCTGCCCGGTTATGCACTTGCTGGCTCATGAACGCAATTCAACCGAGATTGAATTACTATGGAGGGCTTTTTGCAATAGTGCACGGTACCCACCCGTTCGAAATTTGTAACAAATTTGTGACATCAAATGGTGAAATGTGGATGTTAATTCACCTCTGCGTAACCCTCCGGGGATAAAGGCGTGATTATATGAATGTATGTATATGAATAGATAGCGACCAGAAGTATGTTGTTTGCTCTATGGGTGCAATTCAGTAGGAGGCGTAGGACACGGCGGCATATCCGCCCAATTGAGCAGTCCGACTGGGGAAGTACCTCCGCCCTACAGAATACCGCGGCTATAATAACTTCGTGTTGTGTTCCCAGCGGTGAGTAGGGTAGCCAGAGCTCACTGGAGAATTTGTACTGTCATTGGGAAGACTAAAGGCTTGTCCTGCTTTGTCTTCTAAACTGACGGCACAGAGTCTCTACTTATAGGGTTGGCAGCGCGACTGTGACTCCTCTGGTGTTACAAACGTCGATAGGCCACGGTAACCACTTTCCATCAGGTGGGCCGTGTGCTTGTCTACCAACTAAGTGGTATAAAAAAAAAATTCTTTCACTGTGAGTTCTTTCCCGGTGGGCGTGCTGGACCTTAGTGACTGGCCCCAGAGTATTATATTGATCAAGATTATAAAGAATATCTTCTCTTTCTTGCAGCTGCTATAGTCGTAGCTTGGTTCTTGCCTCGTGACGGCCCGATCAAGAAATGAGAGCCAGCTCAATGAAGATTGGAATTTACAGAAGACTGAATATCCAGTACTAATATAGCTCAACATTCTTGATGAGTGGTTTGACGGAGAGTTAGCGCATTAAACTCCTACGTCAACGGTCACAAGTTCGATTCGGTTCAATGCCAATATTTTTATGCATGAATAATTATATGTCTATATGGGTTGGCCTGGGTATTTCTAGGTATATTTTAAAAATATTTAAAAAGTATTACATATAATATTTTTGACTCTAAATAGTGCTGTGTTATGTGTTCTAGAATCTTAGATCATATACTGTATAGATATAGTAATGTTTACAAAATGCATCGTAAAAAAGACGTGAAATAGGTACCAGTTGACAGCCTCTGTGGCGTGGCGGTCGTGGACGCAACCTCCAAGCAGGAGGCGCGGGTTTGATGCCCGCTCAGTGCAAATATTTGTATGAATGAATATGGGTATTTGCATTGATCTGGGTGTTTCTATGGATAGGTAATATGAATGTATTTTAAAAAAAGTTTTTAAGTATTTATCCGTATTTTAGATTCCAGAACACAAGCTAGTTAAGCTATGCTTACCATGGGCCTAGATAGCGTTGTGTAGAATGTTGTAGAATATTTATTTATTTATTTACCCATGCGTTATATGTAACTAATTAATATCAATATTATTATTTAACCTGTTAATGTATATGCCAACTTCCAGAAAAGTACAACTTTTTTTATACCACTTGGTTGGTATACAAGCACACGGCCCACCTGATGGAAAGTAGTTACCGTGGCCTATGGAAATGTGCAACACCAAGGGAGTCACACTCGCACTGCCAACCCTGTAAGCACAAAAGCTTCTGTGCCGTCAATGTAAAAGGCAAAGCAGGACAAGCTTTTGGTCTTCCCACTGACAGCACAAAAACTCTCCAGTGAGCTCTGGCTACCCTAAAACATTTTACGCCGCGTTGTAGTGTCTATTTGTTTTTATTTGTATACAGTGTAAGCCTAGAGTATTATTATAGTTTGTAATTATTCTGTGTTGAATGATATTGGTAAAGGTTAGGCAGAAGTTTACAGACACGCAACTGTAGTGATAATTATGTTGCGTTGTAAGCATATTGTGGAGTAGAATGACGAAAAAATGTTTGAGATTTGACATTTATGACAGATGTAAACGTATGGAAAAGTTGAGCAAATTGTACCACCTTCAAAATCGTACCACCTTTAGATTTCTCATTAAATGACACTTCTTTTTTGTACACTGGCAACACTAAACTATGTTTTAGTGTCGCCTCCAAGTACTTACCCACCATTTTAAGTTGACATCTAACGAGAATTGTGTATGGAATCGAAAAAAAGACAGTTTCTTTTTGCTCTTTTTTAAACTAAATATTCGAGATCAAGTCAAAAGTGGATTAATTTAATGAACTCTCCCATATATCATAAACGTCGAATCCCATACATTTGTCATTTTTCTATAATATGCTGGCCAACATGTTGGCCACTTGTCTAGGTGGACTATAGTATTGTCTTGTACATTCAACATCTGTCCAAACGTCTCTAAATTATTGTAAAGAAAACTTTAGTCGTATAAGTTCACCGACTGATAATTTAAGATTTACATATTTTAATTTAAGTAGGTATATAATGTAAAAACAATCTCGAAGGTTTTATAATAATAATAATCTCTTTATTTATCCAACATAGGCTTATATTTAGGATTACAATCTCTTCTTAATTCTTCTATGTGTATAAACGTCTTCAATGAAAAATTCTCAATTTCATAGGTACAGTCAGCAGCAGATCTTAACCAGCAAAATTTTCAAAATTATCTACCCCCCTTCTTGTTGTCTGATTGTTCTGATGTTTGGTACACACCTTCAGTTCGGACTGACACAATTTTATTCCATAAAACAGTGTATTAAGATCATTTTGAGCACTTTGCTATTTAAGATCGATCCGATGCAAGTATGTACGTATGTAAAAGGCTTTCCATTAATCATGTGATCCCCTCACCCCCGTAGTAATACGTGATGAGGTTTCTTTAAGCCCTCCCCCCACACTTACGTGTATTTTTTTTGGTACAAGTTACTTAAATAAAACAGAATATTAACTTTTTCACGCGTAATTTAAAAAAAATACACGTGATATCTCATTTTGTTCATGATTTTTTCCTAACCCCCTCCCTTATTGAGCCTCACGTGATTAATGAATCGCCCCTAAGTACAGTTATGAATATATATTACATACATTACATTACATTTTGTATACGTCCTCAAGTCCTCAAATTATTAAATCTTTGTTACTGTTTACAATACTTTACATATCATTGGATTGCATTTCCTCTGTGCACCCCCGGGTTTGCTGGAAAAGAACTTAATCTTGAATCAAGCTCGCCTTTGTACATAATATTTCACTAATTTGTATTAATGCCTTGTAAATGTACAATAAAAAATCGCGAATTTTTAAACTATCGCGATGTGAATTCATAATTATACAATGGTTCGGGACTTGGCGCGATTAAATCATGAAACTTACTATTTCTGCCGACGTTTCGGATGCGTTGCAGCATCGGCAGAAATAGTACCTAAGTTCCATGATTTAATTCCGAACCGTACAACGGTTCGGAATTAAATGTTCGGAATTAAATAATCGTGATATCGGTTCCAATAAGGCACGGATTGCATTTGCATATCAGTGACATTAATAGATATCTATTTATAAATTAACAATGAATTTATTGGATCATAATTAAATAAATGATTAAAATAAAATAATATTCATTGTACTTATTACGAGTAGGTACCTGTACATATAAGGTAATTAAAAAATTGTACATAGTATGCGAATTTTCTTGATTTAACTATTTTTTGTTTGAGCCATTAGCTGTGTTTGTTGGATGATCGATTACTTGTTTTTTTTTTAATGTTGTTCATCACTGTGTTGGGATCTATAGTGCTTCAATTTGTAATTTAATTAAGTAGGACATTCGAATTTTAATTTAAGTTAAATTTAGTTAAATTCTAAAATGTGTTAAATCATTGATTAAATTCAGTTATATTAAACATTTTGTTTTTTTTTTTTAATATTTACATATTGATAACTCACTTGTACTTTTCCACATTACTTTTAATATATGTTACACCTGACCGGTTTCGCCTAACGGCTTATGTTTGAGCGTCGTAATGTTTAGAAAGGAATGTTCTTAATTGTCATTGCAAACCTTTGAGGATGCCATACGGCGAAACCGGTCAGGTCTAACAGATATTAAAAGTAATGTGAAAAAGTACAAGTGAGTTATCAATATGTGTAAACAACAAATTCCACAAAGTGCCATCAATCTACAGTATAAATGGTTTAAAAAATATTGTGATAATCAACTTCCGTTGGTTTGGGATCTTACTTGTGAGGAGTATAAGGTTTGTGTCACACTCAACAATCGCACAGCGCATGTCTACCGTTTGATATATTTTTAGAGTGGTTAATACCAAGGTTATCGTTTAAATAGTATAGAAACGCAAACGGATTTACTTTATTAAACTATCAGTTCGATGTATGATATCCGGCTTTTCATTATTCTTTACTCCACCAATGAATTTAAAGCCGGGTCCTGTATACATATTTACAAGCCAGAGCTCACTGGGGGGGTTGTCCTGTTTTGTCTTCTGGACTGACGGCACAGAAACTGTTCTTACACAGAAACTGTCTGCAGCACGTGTGTGTCAGCACTGATATTGTACAAGCCGTGTGTTTCTCTGCCATCTAAGTAGTATAAAAAAACCTAACTGCTTTTTTCCCAGGAATTGATCTTGTGGTTTATGGGAACGAGATCAATAATACATACGTGTAACTCCGAATGGCTTGTAATAAAGTATTATTTAATCATAGTTTAATGCAAATAGCACTGTGAATTTAAAACTATAATGAGTACCTATATTATTGGCTATGCCTTGAATCCTCTCTGTTCTTCTGCTGTCGTCAATGATACAATGCTGACATCAAGCTGTGTCTCTCGTTCACCCTACATAGCTTTCATTACGTTCTCTATCTCTGATTTCCTCCTCTCGTTAGTCTGCTGGGATAGATTTCTAATAGAAATAAGCAGAACCTCTGTACTGTACCAACCCGTTTGGCCGTGGAAACAATAGGCCAAAGCCTCCCAATATTGGAAGTGGCCTATGTCCAGCAATGGACTGCTATAGGCTTATTGATTGAGAGCCTCTATTTTACTATTTTCACGTATGTTTCTCTACGTTTGTTCTTGCGTATAAGATAAAATAAGATAAGATATTCTCTATACCATAAAAGTATTATATGATAACAATTCAACAATAATTCTTTTGGATGGACAGAAGCAAAAGAAAGAAATAAATAATATATAAACTACACATAAATAAATAAAATAAAATAAATAATAATAAATCATATTATAGCAGTACGGTTATAAAACTGGCCTGTACATGAAGATAGATACATACATCAGGCAGAAGTGAATTAACACCCATATTTCACCAATAATTGTATTCGGTCCCACATAATAGGAAGTGAGCCCATTGCCGTATTCCGGGCACTTTTGTTGACTCGAGCCATGCATCTGAGGCTGAGTCTGGGCTGTATATATCTGTCTGATGTTAAACAGCCCTCGCTTCGCCTTGTACGACACCGCATGGGAAGAGATGGGGTGGTCCTAATTCTACACTGCCTGAAACCACGCGGCAACATAAAGATAGCCTTGACAATGACAAGCATGATAATGCGTTTATAAAATTAACCGATAAAATTAGTTAATATCTTATCTTATGTAAAAGATAATTAAAAAGCGTGAGAGTGAAGGCGACCTCTCCATAACCTACGAAATACTTCAAATATATTTTGTGATGATATTTGGATGAAATTTAAAGCTGTATAGCTGTAGACATTTATGTATTGTGTGATAAGTCAAAAGTTAGCTGGACTTAGGATACTGCTATAAGTAGTAATACAACAGGAATTGGCGCTAGGGCACACCGTAGTAGCGGCGATAAGACCCATTATGGGGGAGTGGCTAGAGAGGCCACACGGCAGTCTTTCGTATCGTCTGACGCAGATGATCACCGAGCACGGGTGCTTCGGGCAGTATCTGCGTCGAATGGAGAAAGAGCCAACGTCCGAGTGTCATCACTGCGACGCGAGTGATGACTCGAGGCCGCACACGCTCACCGTGTGTCCAGCGTGGGGATGCCGAGACGAGAGCTGGTGGCGGCCCTGGGAGTGAGAGTTCTCACGCTCGCCACCTCGCTCGCGGCGATGGTCCGCTGCGCGTGTGCGTGGGAGAAGGCGGGGCGGCAACGGCAGTGAAGGAGGATCGCAAGCCAAGCTGCCTTTTTAGCACGTAAAAAAAGCAATTGGGGCCTTTAATTTTTTCTTAACTCGTTTTAACGAGTCCCGTTAATATAATTTTCTACATTGTGGTTCCGTGCTCCTACTCTCTGCACCCTGAACCAAATACCTAAATACTAAAATTTTACCATGTACACTTGGTTTTAACAACTTAATAAATTACGTAAGGATACCTGTAATTATAATTAATAACGGTAATGTGCTATGCGTGCTGCACCAGTTCCGTACACTACCGACAGTAGTTGCAAAACATCCTATCTGTGTATTTACCTCTGATTACAAAATAACTGTACGAATATAATTTAGCAAAAATAAAAAATCAAGTACGGCAGTACTCATTATAGTTATACTTATTATTTGTCTTTTTAATAACAAAACGAAAAATTACCGTAAGTTTATCCGATATCGTGAAAGATAATGTGATATCGGATGTCGATAATCGTAATGATTATTATTTATTTGTGCTTCAATCTTAATACCCCTTTGCTTTCGAACGCAACGGGGTTTATTTTTAATTTTAAATAATATTTTTTTAATATCACAATATATATTTAATTTATTATTATATGTGTTGATTTAATAAGTGTTAAAGCAAAAATGAATTCCGAAAAAAGTGATCTTATGGATTCTGAAATACTGCCTTTTGAGGCAGCTATGGACAAAGTTGGTATGTATAATTTTATATTTAAGTAGAAAGTTATTGCATAATATTATGTTAGACAGAAAATTAGATCAAATCGTAAATAAACAAACATATTGTTTGATTAGATTATATTATCCTCACTATATGATGGTTTTAAAACCGGCCAAGTGCGAGTCGGAATGACTTGGAACACGCGCAATATAGGATTCCGTAGTTGCGAATCACAAAAAAGCGGACTTCGGAACTTCACTTTAAATACATTTTAATTAATTTTATTAATATATTTAAAAATATTATTTAATGCATCACCGACATCGGGTATAATTTCGAGCATAATATCTGGACCCAAAAGCGCGAGAGAAACAAGACTAAGCCAGGGCTCCTCACACCACGTGTCGTATCGAAGCCTACCGCATTCTGCTGCAAGCCCTTAACCCAACTGCATGACACAAGCCTCTTGAGATGTTGGTCGAGGAACTTATAAGACTAACGCATCAAATCACCAAATCTACAATCCACATGGCTCTCATAATTATACTAGGTCTCGGGACTTCTCGCGAATTATATCTAGGAACTTACTATTTCTGCCGACGTTTCGGATGCGTTGCAGCATCCGTGGTCACGACTTGACTAGTCTTCGAGCATCGAGATGTATGCTGGGAACATTTTTTGAGCGCTTACCCACCATTACACTTATTACGAACGGTTTGGCTGGCGACACACCACACTCACTATGTCAGTTTTTAACGGCACTGCGTTTTTTGGTTTTAGTATCTTAATCACTGGATTCCACGTTCCGGATAGCTTGAATCCATCTTCCCTAATAAGTCCCGATACCTAGTATAATTATGAATTCACACCGCGAAAGTTTAAAAACCACATGGCTCTGTCAACAACCTCGTGACAAATCCAAATATTTGTGAAATTGAGATTTGGTCAGAAGAATATAACAATGCGTTCAGGATGCAGTTTCAGGATGGGGCTGCGCCAATACTGTAGTGCTTCAGGAATATTCGCAGAGGCTGGTGTTGATAGCTTTGCAGCCATTATAAGAAACCGCACTGCGTCCCTAATCAATCGAGTGTGGGGCAGCTCCAACAGCCTCCTGCAGTGTGTTGCGACGAGGTTACATGTGGACAGCGCTATTGTGCAGCGGTAGACACATCTTCACCTTGCCAAAGAATCAAGAATCAAAGAATCAATTTCATTTATGATGCCTAAACTGAATAAATGAAATTACATATGAACATATGTACGTCAAAATTTTACAAATAAGTCAAGAAGTAATATAAAAATATTCCTCTGTCGCACCATTAAAGCCTGGAATTCATTACCAGCTCACGTGTTGCCATCTTCCTGCAGTCCCGAGTCCTTTAAGCGGGGCGTGAAAAAGCATATGATGAGGCCGTCAAGCTGAGTGTCACCATTGTCACACGGTATGTGTAAGTAATGGTGACCCTCTTTTCTGGGACTTTGTCTTCAGCTTACCATCAGGCAAGGCGAAGTCCAATTGACGTGACGACGAAAAACCATTGGAAAATGATTCGTTAGCTGGTTCGGTAGGTTAGTTCTACTGAGAAGATACCAGCAAGAACCTCAGAGAACTATATTAGAACTAGATTACCTTTCTTTTTTGAATTTGCTTTAGTTTACAATTTATTTTGTGCGAGCAAGCAAGAGCTGTTGACCACGCATTTACATCATCAAAAAACACACCTTAATTATGTCCATGTGTGAATACATGTATGTTTTTTTATACCACTTAGGTGGCAGACAAGCACACGGCCCACTTGATGGAAAGTGGTAACCATGGCCTATGGACGTGTGTAACACCAGAGGAATCATACTCGCGCTGCCGATCCTGTAAGTACAGAGACTCTGTGCTGTCAGTATAGAAGCCTTTAGTTTTCCCATTGACAGCAAAAACTCTCCAGTTAGCTCTGGCTACCCTACTCACCGTTGGGAAAACAACACGAAGTTATTATGGCCGCGGTATTCTGTAGGGCGGAGGTACTTCCCCAGTCGGACTGCTCAATTGGACGAAAATATCGCCGTGTCCTACCTCCTATGTACTACCTATGTGTTTATAACTGATGTTTAAATCGTTTCCAGGTTTCGGTCTCTACGCTTATCTACACACGATTCTGACTGGTTTTGCTATCATCTCGTTCGGGTGCATCTCCTACGCCAGTATGTTCATAGTGCCAACCTCGGCCTGTGAGCTGGAGACCACCACCGGACAGCAGGGAATGTTGGCTGCCGGGCCTGTTGTTGGTAAGTGGTACTATACAGGGTGTATTTTTGAAACGGGGCAATAAGGGCAAGTACCTTAACCGTTGCAGTTAAAGCAAAACGTTCTTAGAAGACCTTCCCTAACTTTTTGGGACATTCTGAACTGCATACACAGATTTTGTAAAAAACTTACAGTTAGCAAAAAAAATGCAAAAAGTTCAAATTTTTTTTTATGCCAATCGATTATATTTCATGTGGGGATCAAAAAACTCTATGGGACCATTTTAGCTTTCAGTACCTACTAGAAAAGACAGAAATCGCCAAAAACGTTTCCCATACATTTCGTACGGAAATATGATAAATCAACTCGAAACTCATAGGTCAGGTAAAATTTTGAACTTTTTAAATAAAAAAAATCTTTTAAACATTTAAGAAATTGGTTAATGAAATAAATTGCTCAAATTAATTAATAACTCATACGAAGTTTCTCAGCTGAAACTAAGTACACACAGATTTTCGAATCAAATTCGAAGTTTGAGGGTAAAAATTCTTTTTATTTACTTTACAGTCAATACTACCCACTTCCTGGCCATAACAAAAAGTTAGACCATCGTAGAAATTTGTTTCTGTTGCCGAAATGTATGGGAAACGTTTTTGGCGATTTCTGTCTTTCCTAGTACTGAAAGCTAAAATGGTCTCATAGAGTTTTTTGATCCCCACATGAAATAGAATCGATTGGCATAAAAATAAAAATTTTTGGACTTTTTGCATTTTTTTTGCCAACTGTAAGTTTTTTACAAAATCTGTGAATGCAGTTCAAAATATGTCAAAAAGTTAGGGAAGGTCTTCTAAGAAAGTTTTGCTGTAACTGCAACGGTTAAGGTACTTGCTCTTACTGCCCCGTTTCAAAAATACACCCTGTATATAACGAGCTCTGTCATGGTGCACCGGCATTCTATGTTAAGTCAGACGTCATGGTGCAAATATATGAATGCATTATATTGGTGAGTGTGGTTCCCGGCAGAGTAGAATTAGGGCCATCCCATCTCTCCCCATGCGTTGTTTTTTATACCACTTAGGTGGCAGATAAGCGCACGCCCCACCTCATGGAAAGTGGTTACCATGACCTATAGACGTATGTAACACCAGAGAAGCCACACTCGCGCTGCCGACCCTGTAAGCACAGAATTTCTGTGCCATCAGTGTAGAGGACAAAGCAGGACAAGCCTTTAGTCATCCCACTGACAGCACAAATTCTCCAGTGAGCTCTGGCTACCCTACTCACCGCTGGGAACACAGCACGATGTTATTATTACCACGGTATTCTGTAGGGCGGAGGTACTTCCCCAGTAGGACTGCTCAATTGAACGGAAATACCGTCGTTTCTGAATTATTAATAGAAAATTGGAAACAATTTTAGTTTCATATTATTTTTGTAATAACATTTTCTATTTTTATCATGCTGTTAAGCTCTTACAATACATTTTTCTAGAGGTTAATACAAATCCAAAAAGTAGGTATAACTCGTGATTTTATGACCTTTGATTTTCACTTCCTAGGCTATAACTATTTACTTGCTATCGTCTATCAACCTTTCTCGTAAAATAATTCATAAAGTAGTAATTTAATATGCATATCATAAATTTTATAGTTAAACACAATGTTATCTAAATCGCTACTAATCAAGCGATCATAAAATGAACACAGGAGTATATAAGCGGTATCGCTTGGAAGCCAGTTTCTATTCGTTATATTATTTACTTTTTATTTATTAATGGATTGTCAGACACTTTTATAAATCATAATAATAGTAAAAAAATATTTATTTCGAATTAAAAGGACTTACCTACCTACTTCAATATTTTTTTCATCGCTCTCTATTCAAAAACTGGCACTTTGTTCCTCTACATGTAAGCGGGAGCAAAGTACTCGTACCTCTTTTCTGTTAAAGACTCTTTAGCGGGTGAAAGAGTGATTTGAATTTGGAACATTTTATTATATCATTTATAGAAATCGAACACAAATTGTATTCATTACTGGCTGGTAGGTGCTGGCCGCACGGCAAGTACCCGTGCTAACAAAAAAAAAAAAACAAAATCGCGCGCTTTACTTATGTCTGGAGATTCATGGCGCTTGGTGGAACTTGTTACACATATTTTTTCAACATCTTTTTGGTTGTACTTTATTTTTAAAATTGGTGGGAAATTACAAGTACCATTCAATAATTCTGACTCTATTGTTGTAAGTAATCAGTACACATCTATTTTGGCATAGAAATGGGAAGAAAAGTACAGTATAGGTATGACTCGGGAGCACATTATTTTTCCCTCCGGCGATGGACTTTGAATCCCTCGTTGCGCTAGGATTCTACGTTAGAATACCACGCTACGCTCAGGATTCTATTCTAAAATCCTTCGCTATTCTCGTGATTAAAAAAAAAAGAAAAATTACTACCTACTTTGCTCCTTTTTTATACAATATACTATTGATTTATTGTATATCATATCTCATGCGTTACCTATTGAACATTTCTACTATCTTTGTCGCTAATAGGGACTCTACCCATCTAGACAAGTGGTTAAGATCAATCCCCCTGGGATTTATACGAATTTAGACATTTATGACATTTGTTACATAAGGACTGCTGAGACGAGGTCTCGGGTTCGATCCCAGGTTTACCATGGCACACACCAATGACTTTTCGATGCTTTTCGAAGTTATGTGTGTATTTATCGAAGGTTTATAAGTGCCCGGTTAATGGCTCGCCACCTATTACATTGGGACCTAAACATAAACTGGCGAAATGTGGGTGCTAGCACCTCTGCCTACCCCTTCGGGGATATAGGCGTGAGTTTATGTTATGTTATGTAAACATTATTATCAATCCCATATATTGCTCATTCTATTCTAAAGACTATTTTCGAGGAGGTAGGACATGACGGTATTTCCGTCCAATTGGAGCCCGACTGAGAACGTACCTCCGCCCTATAGAATACCGCGGCCATAATTACTTCGTTCTGTGTTCCCGGCGGTAAGTAGGGTAGCCAGAGCTCACTAGAAAGTTTTTGTGCTGTCAGTGGGAAGGCCAAAAGCTTGTCTTGCTTCGTCTTTTACACTAACGGCACAGAAACTCTCTGTGCTTGCAGGGTTGACTGCGCGAATGTGACTCCCTTGGTTTTGCAAACGTCCATAGGCCACGGCAACCACTTTCCATCAAGTGGGTCGTGTGCTTGCCTGCCACTTAAATGGTATATAAAGAAAAACGATTTTTCCAGTTGTCTAGAGGAGTAGGGGTCCCTATTGGCGAATTAAGTAAATCTTCGAAATGACACATGTTTAGGGGGATTGATCGCTGTATTTTCTATCTTCCAGGGCTTCTCCTCGGTGCAGTAGCGTGGGGGTACCTGGCCGATACCCGCGGCCGACGCCTAATGCTGCTGGTATCCCTTTCCGGCGGTACCATTCTCAGTAGTATCGCCAGTATTTCAGTCAACTGGATTATGATGCTGATTTTACAGTTCTTTGCATCTCTTTTGTAAGTATTGTTTTGCGAGTCCTTTCGAAACTCAGTCAGGATTAGCTGTCAGGAACAATCAACAATAGTGCCCGGAATACGGCAATAGGCACACCCACTATTACGTGGGACCGAATACAATTATTGGTAAAATGTAGTTGTTAATTCACCTCTGCCTGACCCTCCGGTGATAAAGACTCGATTATATGTACCTATGTATGTATGTGTATATGCATGTGTGTATAATTATGTTCGTCAGAATTTAAGTTCTTCCGTACGTATCGGATATTGTCATATACAGCGTCCGATACGCTTAGATATAGCTAAATCTCTCCCATTCTTCTTTCACAAATTATGTTATAATGATTGTTTTTAGATAAAATAGGTACCTTATTATTTATGTTCAGTCATCATTAACATACTCAGACATTGAATAAGTATATTAATGTCAAGAGAATTTAGCCAAGTTCATCATAAAACAATTAACATTATCTCGTTTTATCTTACCCAAATGATTTACAACTGTTACATATAAGATAATAATATAAATAATACGATAGTAAAACAACAGAAATTAGATAATAATCGTCCAGCTCCATGAACTTAGGTGGTAGACAATCACACGGCCTATTTTATGGAAATGATCTATGAACGTGTGTACCAGTGCTGCCGTCCCTGTAAGAACAGATTTTCTGTGCCTTCAGTGCAGTACACAACATCAGGACAAGCCTTTGGTACTCCCATTGACAGCACAAAAACTTTCCAGTGAGCTCTGGCTACCCACAACCCAGATAACATAACATCAGATTATTATCATTTAGACGATAAGTTATTTATTATCTGACCATAATCACAGAACAAATAGTAGTACTACCATAATATTTTTCATTAATTTTGTGATATTTTGATATTTTTTTTGTACTCCAATCTACAAACATACATACATACATCTAATCACTCCTTTATCTTATCCCAAAAGGGTTAGGCAGAGGTGAATTAACACCCACATTTCACCTATCAATGTATTCGGTCCCACGTAATTGGGGGTGAGCCTATTGCCGTTTTCCGAACACTATTGTTGACTCGAGCCGTGCATTTGAGGCAGAGTCTAGGCTGTATATATCAGTCTGATGTTAAGCAGCCCTGTCCCTTAGTCGCCTTATAGGACACCGCATGGAAAGAGATGGGGTGTCCCAATTCGACTCTGCCGGAAACCACGCGGCATCTAAATCTCTAATATCAAATATATCTAAAATAGGAATTATATGTAAGTACCTACCTTTCTTTTTTGCGTCAAGTCTCCACAGATACCACCCTGCTGGCTGACGGTGTGATATCCGTTTCCATATGTCAAACTCGAACCCTGTCAACGCTGTCTCGGGTCCCAAATGTTGAGTTGTAAGGTGGCCAAATAAGTAATTTCACTCACACCCCGGTTGACCCTGAGATTCTTTCGGTTTCGGGGGACTGAGGCCTTGAGCAACTTCCTCTTTCATTTGCCGCACCACTAAGATCTGAAATTCTTTACCAGATTGACCTTTAAAGCACATAATGGGAAGTGGTTAAGGTGGCCTATGGACGTATGCAACACCAGGGGCGTTACACTCACGCTGCCGACCATGAAGAAACCTTCTAATGCTCCTCTTGAAGAACCTCATATTGTAGGCGCTAGGGAAAACCGCAGCAGGGAGTTCGTTCCACAGCTTGAGTACCTACAGTTTCCTACAGTCCCTGAACTTTCAAGCGGGGCGTGAAAAAGTATCTAATGAGTTTTTTCGTGGGAGGATCCTAAGACTTAAAGTCGTTGATTTGTGTTCCAGTGCATCAGGCATATACCCGATGTCGATGTCCTTGCTGAGCGAGAGCGTGCCCATGGCCAAGAGGAACTACGTCGTACTGGTGGTGTCCAGTATTTTTCTTCTTGCACAAGGACTCATGGCCAGTACGTACAACAAAACATAAAAGCCGGTTAAGTGCGAGTCGGACTCGCACACCGAGTTCCGTTACTTAAACTACATACACTGTAATACTTATATTTTGAATGCGTTGACTTATAAGTTTGATATTTGTACTGTTTCAAGATGTTATAGACTTGGGTATGTGGTATGAATTTCAATTTAATACTCATTCTTGAGAAAAATGTCTTAACAGACAGACAGAAAGACGGACAGCACAATATGCACTCCGCTGCCAGGGTGATAGGCGGCTCCATCCGTCGTGAGGGGCGGACGTAAGATACCTTAACATAATTAAGGTTTTTCCTTTTCTGCAATTGATAAATCTGACGCTTTCAGCAATTTTCCATAAATTACACTATACACAGAAACTCTCATAAGCTCTGTCGGTTGACCTTCTATAGTTCCTATAGAAACGGCTTGAACCAAATTTTAAAAAAGCCCCGGTCTCCAAGAGGCTTCGGATACAATCGGGAACAATGTTAAGAAGATGATGCTTAGTCATTTAAACTATATTCTGGTATCTTTCAGTGCTGGCGCTGCCCGTAATTCCCTTATCATTTTCCAACTACCTACCGAGCTTGGGAATCTACTGGAACTCCTGGCGAGTGCTACTGCTGATATACTGCGTGCCCAGCATTATAACCGCCATCGGGTTCTTCCTGTTGCATGAGAGCCCCAAGTTCGTCTATGCGAAAGGTGACGAAGATCGAGCGCTGCAAATATTGAAGAGTATCCATAATTTCGGTAAATCAAAATCTAAAGGCGAACTTCAGGTACGGTTCTGAAAACATAACATAACATTAACTCACACCTATATCCCCGAAGGGGTAGGCAGAGGTGCTAGCACCCACATTTCGCCAGTTTAGGTCCCAATGTAATAGGTGGCGAGCCTATTGCCATTAACCGCCCACTTATAAACCTGCAATAAATACACACATAACTTCAAAAAGCATCGAAAAGTAATTGGTGTGTGCCATGGTAAAACCTGGGATCGAACCCGAGACCTCGTCTCAGCAGTCCTATCACGCTACCACGGTGAGCGTTTCTGAAAACACATACAATAATAAACAAATGAAATAAAACTAATAGAACTATTTAGCAAATTATAGCCAGAAATAATTAAAATACATACATATTGTTACGACAGCCGTCGATATCTCGAAAACTAATAATCAAATCTTCAAGAAATAAAAACGCATTGTTAGTGACGAGGTACTCTACCGAATGGCATAGAAAAATCTGGAATCGTCAACAAAAAGTCACAACCTACCTACTGGTACCTACACTCTCAAATATAAACAAACAATAGGTAAATATCGAGAATGTACTCGAAGGTCAGCGACGGCGGCAAGATCAAAAGAATAGGTATTTATCGCTCGCGAACTTTCTAGATAATTCGATCCTCCTAATTGAGAGATATAAAAACATGCTCGCGTAGCGACACGATTCATTCAGTCTTTGAGATCGATAACGAACACAGCGAACTTAAGCGACCGAAGAAGATTCTACCTGCGACCTGAGCAACGACTGTGGACTACTGTGAACTATTGAGTGACTGGAACTGTTGAAGAGTACTGTGTGTACTAGTGATTAAATTGTCTAGTTTGTGGTGAGCTAATAAATCTCTTCGTTGAGTAAACGGCATTTAATTGTACCCCGTGCACGTAACAATTGGTGTCAGAAGCGGAATGCCGTTATTACCACGTGAAGACGAAGGGCGTACTCCACGAACCAGAAGTCAAATGGAAATGGAGGCCGCACGTCAACGGAGCCTCGAAGAAGAAGGGCGTCAGGCCGATTCTGCTGTCTCAGCGCGAACTACGGCAGCACCAGAGGGAACCTCGTCAGATACCGACATAATGACGCTGATAGCGTCTATGCAGCAGATGATGCAGGCCTCCAGGCAAGAGATGCAGTCTTCTATGCAGCAGATGATGCAGGTTTCCAGGCAAGAGACGCAAGCCTCCAGGCAAGAGATGCAGTCTTCTATGCAGCAGATGATGCAGGCCTCCAGGCAAGAGACGCAGGCTTCTATGCAGCAGATGCTGCAGGCCAACCAAGAAGCCGTCATGGGTAAAATCGATGCAGGCATCCATGCACTGGGAGATAAAGTGAGGAACCTCGAAGAGGGCTTGCAAATGCTGAGTAATGAAGTGGCTTTGAAGTCTGGGACCGTGGACGACCGCTTGCAAGTTCTCGAAAAGAAGATCGTCAGGCTGGAAACCTGCGGACCTGTTACCGTGACCTCACCATCATCAGCAAAGTTCGACCTACCACACTTTGATGGAACTTCCTCGTGGACAGCCTTCAAGTACCAATTCGAGATATTGGCAAAAACTAAAGCCTGGAGCAACGAGGAGTCATTTATGGCCTTGACACTTGCATTACGAGGAGATACCTTAATAATACTGGAAAATCTGCCACCTGAAGGAAGGACTCTGGGGTCTTTGATGGAAGCTTTAGACACACGTTACGGCGACAAGCACCTGGAGAATGCCTACCGAGCGCAGCTTCGGGAGAAGAAACAAAAATCTAGTCAAAGCCTCCAGGAATGGGCTGTAGAAGTTGAAAGACTCGTTCGTCGGGCCTACTCATCGACACCCATTATGATCGAGACCACTCTGCTGGAGGCCTTCCTAAACGGTATACGGGACGCAAAAGTGAAAGCTAGTGTACAGTTGCGTCACCATAAGACCTTGAAAGAAGCACTGGCTTATGCTCTCGAGGTAGAAACTGTACGGCAGAATGCCGGAATAAGTAAGGTCAGGGAGGTCAAAGAGGTGGTTGCAGAAGAAAGGAAGCCACGGTATGTCCCAACGTGTTATTCCTGTAGAGGAAGGGGCCATATTCAATCAGAGTGTCCTTCGAGAAAACGGAGGAGGGTCACGGACTCCGGGACCCAAGTTGATCAAGAGGTTCCGTTAAACTAAATGCCGCCAGGGCCGCGGGGCGGGCGCTGGCTGGTCAACATGAGGCCCCAACCATCACTATAACTCAAGTGTGCAATGGAAATAGTTTGATCATTGAGGCCACCTTAAACAATCAACCTTGCAGTTTAACAGTGGATACTGGAGCTTCACGTACAGTTGTTAGACCAGAATTACTGAAACGCACCATAAGGTGGGAAAAACGATTTCCAAGGTGCCAGCTTCAGACAGCTACTGGCCAGCCAGTGACCGTTCTCGGTGAAACAGAAATGGAGGTAAGAATTGGCGACCAAATATACCAGCAGTCAGTGCTCATTGCTAATATTACTGATGACTGCATTTTGGGACTGGATTTCTTGAGGAACCACAGATGTGTCTTGGATATACCTAGAGGAGTGCTGAGATTCCCTGATCAGGAAGTCTGTTTACAAGGATCGCACCCGTGCTCTCTTTACTGTTTAACGGATACGACGTTAGCTCCTAAATCGGAAACATTGGTCAAAGTGAAGTTTCCCGCGAAGACTGAACAAAGAAGATGTCTTATTGTGGAAGATGCCAGCAGTCATCAAAATTTAATAACAGCAAGAACCTTACTGATACCGAACGGAATCGCTAGAGTGAGAATTCTTAACCTCAGTGATGAAATAGTTCTCCTGAAGAAGAATAGTGTGGTCGGAAGATGTGAGGAAGTAAAGTGCCTGAGGCGGTTGAACAACACTTCGCCTAAACAAGACGGTACACAAATCTCCGAAGATCACATCGAACAACTCCTTGAGAATTCAAAGGAAAACTTAACAACATCAGAATTGCACCAAGCCAGATACCTGTTGTTACATTTCAGAGACATCTTTGCAACTGGGAATGACTGTGGAAGGACTGGGCTCGTGAAACACCGGATTAACACAGGTGACTCCAGGCCCATAAAACAGAGACCTCGACGTTTACCATGGGCAAGAGAAGGGGAGGTAGCAGATATGATTAAAGACATGGCTGAGAGCAAAGTGATCGAACCTTCTACGAGTCCATGGTCATCACCTGTGGTACTAGTGAAAAAGAAGGATGGTAGCACAAGGTTTTGTGTGGATTACCGAATGTTGAATAATGTCACTAAGAAAGACAGTTATCCTTTGCCTAGAATTGACGATACCCTGGATATGCTTAGTGGTATGAAATGGTTTTCAACCATTGATTTAAAAAGTGGCTACTGGCAGGTGGAGATCAGTCCTGAAGATAAAGAGAAGACAGCCTTTAGTACAGAAGTTGGAAACAGATTGTGGCATTTTAATGTTATGCCATTTGGGTTATGTAATGCCCCGGCCACGTTTGAGCGCCTCATGGAAAGAGTAATGGTGGGTCTACTCGGAGATGTCTGTCTGGTTTACCTGGACGATGTCATAGTTATGGGACGCAGCTTCAAAGAAAACCTGAAGAACCTGGAAAAAGTTTTTACTCGAATCCGTGAGGCTAACCTTAAACTGAGTCCAAAGAAGTGCGCTTTATTTAAAAGGGAGGTCAGCTATCTTGGATATGTGATCTCCACGGAAGGAGTTAAAACCGACCCCGAGAAGATAAGAGCTGTTCAGGAATGGCCTGTTCCAAAAAACAAAACGGAGATTCGCGCGTTTCTGGGACTATGCGCGTATTACAGACGCTTTATTAAGCATTTCTCGGATATTGCCAAACCACTACACAGACTAACGGAAGATAAACGAGACTTCGTTTGGGACTTAGATTGCGAGCAAGCTTTTAGTACACTTAAACAACGGTTGTGCGAAGCTCCTATATTGGGTAATCCTACCAGGGAAGGAAGATTCATTGTGGATACGGATGCCAGCAACACCGGTATAGGTGGAGTGTTGTCACAAGTGCAAGGAGATCACCATGTTGTAATAGCATACTTCAGCAAATCGCTATCCAAGCCGGAAAGAAATTACTGTGTCACTCGTCGTGAACTTCTCGCTGTGGTGAAGTCCTTACAGCATTTTAATAAGTATCTTATAGGAAGAGAGTTTACACTAAGGACAGATCATGCTGCACTACAATGGTTGCTGCAATTCAAGAATCCGGAAGGTCAAGTAGCAAGATGGATCGAACAACTACAGGAATTTCCCTTTGTGATTGAACACCGAAGTGGAAAAGGGCACGGCAATGCCGATGCTATGTCGCGTAGGCCTTGTGCCGAAGATTGCAAGCATTGTCAGAAGAACGAAGCCCGTGAAAATATTAAAGTCATAAAGGTGAATGGACTTGACGACGAATGGACCGGAAGCAGTATGAAGCAGGCGCAAGAAGATGATGATGATCTACAGCCTATACTGCACTGGAAGCAGCTTGGAAGCAAACCTCAATGGAGTGATATATCTGCTTACAGTTCCACTACCAAAAGTTATTGGGTCCAGTGGGACAGCTTAACTCTGATCGATGACGTGCTGTATAGGAAATGGGAATCCAATGACGGCAAAGAGGTGACCCTACAAGTAGTGGTACCACGAAGCAAGGTGGCTACTCTCTTACGGCACAGCCATGATGGTGTCTCTGGCGGGCATCTCGGAGTCAAGAAAACCCTAGTTAAAGTACGACAGCGGTTTTACTGGCTTCATTGTCGGGAAGATGTCGAGGATTGGTGCCGTAAATGCACTGCATGTGCTTCAGTTAAAGGACCGCCGACAAGAAGCAAAGGAAAATTGAAACTGTATAACGTCGGAGCACCATGGGAACGTATCGCCATTGATGTTGCTGGACCTTTTCCAACGACTGAAGAAGGTAACAAATACATCATAGTAGTGCAAGATTACTTCACTAAGTGGCCGGAAGTATTTGCGACACCCAACCAGGAAGCAGTCACTGTGGCAAAGAAACTGGTTCAGGAAGTGGTCTGCCGGTACGGCGCACCTATGGAGATCCACTCTGACCAAGGACGGAACTTCGAGTCTGCTCTATTTCAAGAAATGTGCAAACTCCTTGGAATGAACAAGACCCGTACGACTCCAGCGCATCCGCAGTCAGACGGAATGGTCGAGAGGTTTAACCAGACGTTGGAAAATCACTTGGCTAAAGTTGTCGATGAACACCAAAGAGATTGGGACCAGTACATCCCACTGTTCTTGATGTCCTATCGATCTGCGGTACATGACAGTATGGGACACACCCCAGCGAAAGTGAACCTTGGTCGAGAGATTAGGCTACCAGTGGATGCAATAACCGGTACGCCACCTGATAGTCCTAAGCCCGTGACGGATTACGTGAGTGAACTTCGAAACCGACTGGACGAGGTGCACAGAATAGTACGGGAAAACAATTTGAAGGCAGGTGAAAGGATGAAAACCCGGTACGATAGAAATGCAAACACCAACGGTTTCGAAGAAGGAACACTGGTATGGTTTCATAATCCGCTACGCAAGAAGGGGAAATCTCCAAAACTCCAAGGTCGCTGGGAAGGGCCCTATACGGTTATTACGAGAATCAATGACATTACCTACCGCATTAGGAAGGGGGTTAGGGGAAAACCAAAGGTAGTCCATGTGGATAGGTTGACGCGTCATCATGGAACAAATGATGCTCGGGACGAGCATGACTAAAAGGGGGGTAATGTTACGACAGCCGTCGATATCTCGAAAACTAATAATCAAATCTTCAAGAAATAAAAACGCATTGTTAGTGACGAGGTACTCTACCGAATGGCATAGAAAAATCTGGAATCGTCAACAAAAAGTCACAACCTACCTACGGGTAGGTACCCGTAGGTAGGTTGACTCTCAAATATAAACAAACAATAGGTAAATATCGAGAATGTACTCGAAGGTCAGCGACGGCGGCAAGATCAAAAGAATAGGTATTTATCGCTCGCGAACTTTCTAGATAATTCGATCCTCCTAATTGAGAGATATAAAAACATGCTCGCGTAGCGACACGATTCATTCAGTCTTTGAGATCGATAACGAACACAGCGAACTTAAGCGACCGAAGAAGATTCTACCTGCGACCTGAGCAACGACTGTGGACTACTGTGAACTACTGAGTGACTAGAACTGTTGAAGAGTACTGTGTGTACTAGTGATTAAATTGTCTAGTTTGTGGTGAGCTAATAAATCTCTTCGTTGAGTAAACGGCATTTAATTGTACCCCGTGCACGTAACAATATATATCCTCGGAGGGTTAGGCAGAGGTGAATTAACACCCACATTTCACCATCATTGTATTCGGTCCCACGTAATAGGGAATGAGCCCATTGCCGTTTTTTGGGCACTATTTTTGACTCGAGCCATGCATCTGAGGCGGAGTCTAGGCTGTATATATCTGTCTAATGTTAGACAGTTAATTAAAAGGCGTCGTGGAAATTCTCTGCATCGCATGCCTTTTATGGCAGTGTTCCCAGAAGACTGGCAGCTATGGCGCGTTGTATGGCAATGCTTATTCTATGACCAAAAAAGAGACCAGCTCCTTGCTTCGCAATCTCCATGAAGAGATTGCGGATCTCATGAATTCAACGTTTCAACTCTAAACAGCACAAATTCAGTTCGAACAAGTAATTCTAAAAACTATCATTAATTTTCAGATCAAAGGTTTGTTAAAGGACGAAAGTGTAGCGGCCGCAGGTCCCATATCAGCAAAGGACCAGATAGTACCGCTGTTTAAGGCACCACTCCTCAAGTATACAATTATCATGACTACGCTCTACATAACTCAACAGTGAGTTAAAAAATACATACCTAAAATCACGCCTTAATCCCCGGAGGATTAGGCACAATTACACGAACTAACACCCACATTTCACCAATCACTGAATTCGTTTCCAAGTAATAGGGGTCTTCCGGGCACTATTCTTGTCTGAAGCCATGCATCTGAGCCTGAGTCTGGACTATATATCTGTCTAATGTTAAACCGCCTTATCCCTTAGTCGCATTGTACGACACGTGGGAAGATATGGGGTGATCTAAATTCTATTATGCCGGGAACCATGAATATGCCTTTATTTCATTCCATTTGGTGGCAAAAGGGCCAGCTTCCGCGTAAATAGGTTCTAAAGGGCCCTTAGACTTAAAATCGACCTCAAAACATCATTAGAGCGATAGTCCCGTTTGCATCCAGATCTTGCATTTGCAACTCTTTATCTTGATACGAGTTATCTAAATGGTATGTCTGCCTGTGCTCTTACTTGTTAAGTAACATGAGTATCAGCTAGCAGATGAGATTAGATTGGGTGCCCAATAGGCCTGCGGGTCGTTTTGGTTGCCGAAGGTGAGGTTGGCAGGCATATCCCTCGCACCCTGGCCAACCCAGAGCCATCTCTCTCGATTCGACCCTCGCATCAGATGTCCCTGGATACGGAGAGGCGCGCCGGCCTGCTTCTGCCAAGGTGACAGGTAGCTCCACCAGTCACCCCCAGGCCTGCGCTCATGGGGGGCGGTGGTCATTCATTGACCTCCGACGCCCGAGTTGCCTTCGTACGCGGGCAGCTTGACTTGCGATCCTTCGTCGCTCCCGCTGTCGCACCCACCCCGCCTCTTCCTTCACGAGCATTACTTGCACACAAAAGAAGGCACTGGCCGCCCACACACTTATAGCAGTAGCAATAGTGAGAATATAGCCATTTACTGGGCAATTTTATAAACTCCATGCGCCTTGGTAGTCTCAAGCAGAAAAACATTGGTATAGCAACTGAATCCAGCTGTACATTTGCATGCTTACAGCGTTAAGCACAGCGCTGCGACAGCCTTGGTTGTCATTGGTTGAACTGGGTGACGTCACGTGAGATCGACCAATGACAATTTTGATGATGTCGCAGCGCTGCGCTCGACGCTGTATACTTATTGCACAGCAGAAGATCTTACGACAATATCTAGTATAAGACTATGAAAAATACAACCCAATGAAATGACTTTTCAGGGTTAACGCATTCATTGTATGGCTGCCGACGATCACGAATCAGTTTATACAAATTCTGCAGGCAGGAGAGAGCTCCGACCTCACCGTGTGCGGCGTTTTGGGCATGGAACCAGCCCCAGCAGATGTGAGTGATTCTAATTGAGTCATTATTGACTTTAGATTAAAAAAATGTGTAGCTGTTTGTCAAATAAGATATTCCTATCAAGACCTTTGGGCCCCTTTTTACCGTCTGTACCATGGTGAGTGTTCTGATGAGCTCTTCCAATTATTCCCACCCTCCCCTTTCCTACACAGGACAACGCGTGCAGGTCTTAGATGTCATCCACACACGGTGCAGAACATCCGATCAAGAACCAAGCGGTTCGGTGACTCTTTCCTCTGTTGCACCATTAAGGCCTGGAATTCATTACCAGCTCACGTGTTTCCTTCTTCCTACAGTCCCGGGTCCTTTACGCGGGGCGTGAAAAAGCATATGATGACACTCAGCTTGACG
Source organism: Eilema griseolum (assembly GCA_963662185.1). NCBI lineage: Eukaryota > Metazoa > Arthropoda > Insecta > Lepidoptera > Erebidae > Eilema > Eilema griseolum. Next base: position 23,007,983 of record OY759242.1, on the reverse strand, counting down.
AGCTGAGTGTCACCATTGTCACACGGTATGTGTAAGTAATGGTGACCCTCTTTTCTGAGACTTTGCCTTCAGCTTACCATCAGGCAAGGCGAAGTCTAATTGACGTGTTCTATATACAGGGTGTATTTTTGAAACGGGGCAGTAAGGGCAAGTACCTTAACCGTTGCAGTTACAGCAAAACGTTCTTAAAAGACCTTCCCTAACTTTTTGGGACATTTTGAACTGCATTCACAGATTTTGTAAAAAACTTACAGTTAGCAAAAAAAATCCAAAAAATCAAATTTTTTTTTTGGTTGTTCGAACCTCGTTTTTCACGAAGCCCCATAAAAAAAATCAAGTGGTGTTAGATCGGGGCTACGAGGTGGCCACTGTGTTGGACCATGTGTACCTATCCACTGTGTACCGAATAGGCGCCTCAAATTGGAACGTGAAAGGTGACTGTTATGTGGCGGAGCACCATCTTGTTGAAAATGAACTTTTCGCAATTCCGACAGGGGCCATTCGTCCATCTCGTTTTCAAGATGGTGTAAAATGACTTCATTATACATGGCAGAATTCAGTTTTCCTTAATAAAATTCCACCATTATGACTCGATTGGACATTATACCACACCAACAGTTGAATGAGAAGCGAACCTGATTATGACTTGCCGTAACTCTTAGTGGATTTTCTTTGAACCAATAGTGGTGATTTTTTCTGTTGTACATACCGTTATTGGAAAAATTCGTTTCGTCTGACCACAGTATGTAATTTAAAAATTCATGATCTCTGCTTACTTTTCCTCTTAGCCATCTGCAAAAAGTAAGCCTTCGAACATCATCACCCGGATGTAACACTTGAACTATGCGCCCATATCGATAGCACTTGTAGCCGTATTTCTTCCATATCTTTATCACAAGGGAGTGGGATACACCTACTTCAAGGGCGACTTGCCTGGACGATACCTCTGGATATGCTTCGACATAAGTCAGAACCGCAATCTCCGTGTCCATGTACACACGAGGCTGCCGCTTTCTTTTGAAAGAACCCTGCAATTCCAGGTTTTTCAAAAGATTTGTAATAACCTTTCTTGTTGGCACATGCCGCAACGGATACTTATTGCGGTACCACACTAATACAGCTCCCGCATTTCGATTATTGACAAAATACGCTGCTAATAAGTCAATTTTTTCACGATTAGAAGACATTTTAGCGAAAATCCTTAATAACTCATACGAAGTTTCTCAGCTGAAACTAAGTATAACACACAGATTTTCGAATCAAATTCGAAATTTGAGGGTAAAAATTCTTTTTATTTACTTTACAGTCAATTCTACCCACTTCCTGGCCATAACAAAAAGTTAGACCATCGTAGAAATTTGTTTCTCTTGCCGAAATGTATGGGAAACGTTTTTGGCGATTTCTGTCTTTCCTAGTACTGAAAGCTAAAATGGTCTCGTAGAGTTTTTTGATCCCCACATGAAATAGAATCGATTGGCATAAAAAAAATTTTTGGACTTTTTGCATTTTTTTTGCCAACTGTAAGTTTTTTACAAAATCTGTGAATGCAGTTCAAAATATGTCAAAAAGTTAGGGAAGGTCTTCTAAGAACGTTTTGCTGTAACTGCAACGGTTAAGGTACTTGCCCTTACTGCCCAGTTTCAAAAATACACCCTGTATATAAAAAAAATATTAAAAAAAAACACTTATGTGCACATGGGCTCACCTGATAAGCAGTGCTGTTTTAACATATATCCGATAAAATCGGTCCGATACTTATAGGATACGATACCATGGGCCGTGCGCTTGTCTGCCACCTAAGTTGAATAAAAAAAAGAAACTATTTGCTCGATAGCACAAACTCCTTACAAATCTCTACCATTGAATATGACATGACACCGCGAGAAGGTAAACGCAAGGTAGGACGCCCCCTAGTCAGATGGACGGACGACCTGAAAAAGGTGACTGGGACAGACTGGATGCGGAAGGCAGAGGATCGGATAATATAGCGAACATTGGGAGAGGCCTATGTTCAGCAGTGGCCTGCGGTGAGCTAATTGATTGATTGACTATGACATGACATTTGTTGTTTCTATTTATTAATCTGCTGTTCTATAACATATGACTGATTTACATTGATATCCGATATCGGGCTAACGCAGCAGTGTCAGCTCCGATTTCCGATGTCGGGCCGGAGAGTGTGAAATGCTATTTTACTTCCTGTCGTTTATTAGAGACGACACCGATATCGTATTGGATAATGGGAAAACGCTATTACATAATATAGAATATAGAATTACTTTTGTTTTTATAGAATGGTATGGATTGTTTTCTTAATTTTCCAGCCTGACGCCACCCCTTGCGCCTTAGACCCGACGGCACTGCTGGTATTACTTGGCATGGGAGCATTGCATTCCATTTTCAACATAAGTGTCAGTTTGGTAAGTAAATAAATTATCAGCAATTTTTTTTGTATTTCATTGTAGTCGATAAACTATGAGCAGATGTGATATATGTAAGGCGTTGCAGAGTAATTTCTTCGTTAAGAACTCTCTTGCAGTACGCTAGACTAGTTATGTACTTATAGCTTCATAGGTCCATGGCACACACCAATGACTTTTCGATGCTTTTCGAAGTTATGTGTGTATTTATCGCAGGTTTATAAGTGCCCGGTTAATGGCAATAGACTCGCCACCTATTATATTGGGACTAAACTATCGAAATGTGGGTGCTAGCACCTCTGCCTACCCCTTCGGGGATATAAGCGTGAGTTTATGTTCATAGGTCCATTATTATGGGCCTTTTGAGACTTCGCTTGTGTTCAGGCCTAGTTAATCCAATTGCCAATAGGGCTTTATCTACCGGTCGCAAGAGTCCTGCGATTGTGGTGCCCAATCTCAGTCCATGACGCATTTGCTTTCCTGCTCGATGTGCCCCTTCACTTGCACTGCCGACGACCTCTGTGGAGAGCGCTGTGGATGTGGCCAAGTTCTGGGTCAATAAAATTTAAATACCATACCATTATATGTCAGACCTATGTCAGGCCATTGACTCGAAGAAGAAGTGGAAGAGTGGGTTCGGGTGCTTCTCGAGTCTTGTTTTGTAGCGTACAGCAATCAATTTTATTTCTGCCTGTACGGTGTTCACTTTCATGTGTATTGTCAGTTTAATATAATGGTTTAATTTAATGTAATGGAGGTAGGACACTGCGGTATTGCCGCCCAATTGAGCAGTCTGCCTGGGGAAGTACCTCCGCCCTACAGAATATCGTGGTCATAATAACTTCGTGGTTCCCAGCTGTGAGTAGAGTAGCCAGAGCTCACTGGAAAATTTATGCTGCCAGTGGGATGACTAAAGGCTTATCCTGCTTTGTCTTCTGCACTGACGGCACAGAAACTTTGTGCTCACAAAGTAAGTAAGTGGTATAAAAAAATATTTGCGAGTCCATTTTGTGACAGTCTGGTGGTAGTGAACACAACCACCACGCAGGAGGCGCGGAATCGAACCCCGCTCAGAGCACTTAGCCACGCGGAAGATCGAAGGTTCGAGTCTCGCTTGAGCTGATTCGCCTTTCCTATCTTAATCGTTTTGATAATTCGTTTTGTAAGCACAATGTCATCCGATTTTTATACTGAATGCATATGTGGGTGCTTCTTATTCTATTACAGATGATGGGCTGCACGGGCCGCCGGAACATAACCATGGCTGTGATAGTCCTGTGCGGGGTGACCGGTATCCTCGTGAACCTGGTGCCGAACACTATCGGCAGCGCAATACTCTTCGTCATCATGACCATGGCAATCGTTTCGACGGGGCTGTACACTGCCATAGCTGTGTCATTATTCCCTACTCATTTAAGGTAACCATAAAAACTTGGCTTCATCATACATTCGGTAGGGAACTACTTTGGCGCACTATATAATTGACATTGACCTTAGAGTCCTAACCTTGACATCTGAGTTCAATGACTACTGGTTCAGTGCCACCGGTGACCTTGACCTTGGTAAGTTCAAACTCGGTGACCTCAACCTCGATGACCTAGACCTCAGTGAAATTGACCTCGGGCCAGAAAACAAATACACAACCAATAAAAGGACTGATCAATCAATGACTCGACGGGAGCCCTTTGAGCCCGTATCGACGCACCTTGAGTTTCGTTCCCCGCATTTTTTTTCTATACAACTTAAGTGGCAGACAAGTATAGGACCCATATGATAGAAAGTGATTACCATGGCCTATGGACGTGTGCAACACCAGAGGAGTCAACTTCTTTTTTGAACTTGTCTGCACAGGAGCGTTAAGAATAAGAATAAGAATAATTTATTTCAATATGTAGTCTACAAATTTCTCCTTATAACAGTCCTAGAATGTAGGTAAAAGTTAGATGCAATACAATTAAATTAGGTTATAAGGAGTGCTTAGGCATTTGTACTAGGGGAACCCTGTGTCAACAATTTCCATTTCATTTCATTTCCAAACAAGGAGACCTAAAAAACGTTTTTGCGCAGTTATCAAGAAGCTTGCCTGTCATTATACATTATCTGTTGTCGAACTAATTAAACGGATATAATACCATTTAGTTTTTGTTTTTTCAGAGCAATGGCTATCGCCCTGACTATGACAGGTGCACGTTTAGGCACGTTCGCGTCCATTCAGATTCTCAACGTGTTACTGGAGAACAACTGTGAGGTTGGGTTCTACCTGTTTTGTTCCATATTCTTAGGTCAGTATTACCTATTCATATATGCCTTAAAATAGAGAATACTCCATTTACCTTTTACACTTTCGCGTTCCATGATATACAATAATGTTAATGGGAATTAACGCGATCATGGTTCCACCATGCGCAAGGCCTGTCCACCGAAGAGGGCCAGATCGTGAGAGATGGCCCTGGGTCGGCAGGGGTGCGAGGGATATGCCTGTCAACCTCACCTTCAGCAACCAAAACGACCCACAGGCGGCGTGCGCTTTAGTCGGTTCGAGTCCGACATAACCTCCTCCACCGGCTCCGGTGGGGAGGTATCCGTGGGGATTTGCGCATGTAAAAAAAAAAAAAGTCCTGTCCACCGAACGTCACTTCTATTCAAGAGCTGTACGTGAAGTGATTGAAATCAAGAAACACAAAAATTTCAATCGGGAAGATGGGCTTAAATTATCTGCAACATGGAATCCAGTGATTCGAAACATGCAACCTCGCATTTCTGCGTAGTCGGATAGACACCGGACAGTTTGCTTACAGTAGGTATAGGGACACTGTAAGTGTGGTACTGTGACGGTACATGGCGAAATGAAAATATTAAAAATATCGAAGACTGAATATCAGATCCTCACAGATTCGAAGACGGCGGGCGTGCAGGGCCGATGTAACCCCATCTCTTCCCATGCGGTGTCGTACAAGGCGACTAAGGGATAGGGCTATTTAACATCAGACAGATATATACAGCCCAGACTCAGCCTGAGATGCATGGCTCGAGTCAACAATAGTGTCCGAACGATGGCAATAGGCTCACCCCCTATTACGTGGAACCTAATTTAATGATTGGTGAAATGTGGGTGTTAATTCACCTCTGCGTAACCCTCCGGGGATAAAGGCGTGATTATATGTATCTATAGTTCAAATTCCACCTAATTAAGAATGCCTGCACCAATACCTAATTAGAGCAAATTCTATCGTCAATTTGACTGCACCCCACCTGATGGTAAGCTGGGGTGTAGTCCAAAAGCATGTACTAATGAACCTCATTATTTATACTTCAGCATCGGTGTTGGCATTATTCTTCCTGCCAGATGACCGCAAACTGCAAATTGCTGCAGCAACTGCACCCGAGAAACTTCAAATACAATCTGAAAAACCACAATTAGGTGTTCAAGTTAGCAGCAAAAAATACGTCCTTAGCAAATAGTTTCTCGTAATAACAGCACCTTGGGATAATACACAACGCTATCTAGAACAGAACTGAATATAAACTGTGTTATCGGTTCTAGAATGCGGATAAAAATGCTTTGATACATTTATAATTTGTAAATGCGGACACATTAAACATAGAAAGATCTAAACCAATACAAATAGACATACTCATAATAAATAATATTTATACTGAACGGGAATTGAACCCAAAACCTCTGTGTTTGCAGTCGAAGGTTTTACGGCCGCGTCATGGGGTATAATAATATATTATATGATTTTATACATACATCAGACTATTGATATTATTTTCTTACGGAATATTACCAATTTCGATTTTAATATTTTTTTTTAATATACATACATAAATATTGCTTAACAAAACTGAAACGATGACTTTTCATTATTTTTAATACTCAAAATAAATCAAAATATATACAATCGAAATAATGCAATATTTACAACTTTTTATATTCCTTATTAAATTTCAAATCCATCTAAATATACATTGTACACATAAACGTAACGTGGACTGAGATAAATGCGATATGCTTTTGCACTCTATACATTTGCACTACGCGCCAGCACGTTGTGACGTCACTACGTGCCACAATATTGTATGGAGCGTTTTCTGGCGGCTCAAAAATTGAATTTCCAAATATCTTCAAAACTATTTGTCATTAGAAAATTTCACTTTTACTGTTCTATAGATAATTGTAAAATGTACAGTTTACGATAATAATACAAAATAGGACACAATCCCGTTCATACCAGCTTTAAGAAGTTTATGTACGTGATGTGGAATGTTAATGACGAATATTGTTCACTAATGTGGAGAAAATAAAGTATAGAAAATTATATAGTATTGTTTTACTGAACTATTTTGTTCCCCCGATAGACTATGTTCTATGAAAAGTTAATTACTGGTTGCAGTTCAATAAATAATTCTAAAGTGTACGAACATACACATTTATTTGTATTTTTTTTTAAATAGGACACGTACATTGTGACAATGGTGACACTCAGCTTGACGGCCTCATTATATGCTTTTTCACGCCCTGCTTAAAGGACCCGGGACTGTAGGAAGAAGGATACACGTGAGCTGGTAATGAATTCCAGGCCTTAATGGTGCGACAAAGGAAAGAGTCACTATACCGCTTGGTTCTTGATCGGATATTCTGCACCGTGTGCAGGTGACATCTAAGACCTGCACGTGTTGTCCTGTGTAGGAAAGGGGTGGGTGCGACTAATTGGAAGCGCTCATCAGAACACTCACCATGGTACAGACGGTAAAATACTGTCAAAGACACAACATCTCTACGCATCTGCAAAGGCTCTAGGGTGCTCGTGTCCTCGGGATTCCCAATGATGTGGACTGCACGTCGCTGCAACATATCGAGAGCATCTAGTAAGTACTTGGTTGAACCATCCCAGAGATACGAGCAGTATTCCACACAGGAGCGAATTTGTATCTTGTACAGAAGATACCACTGCTTCGGCGTGAAAAAACGACTCACTCTGTTCAGGACTCAGAGTTTTCACGAGGCTGTTTTGATGATACTTTCGATGTAGTTTTTGTTATTCAGGTTGCAGCGAACATCCATACCTAGGATATTGAGATTGTCCTGCAGTGGCAGTGGCGTGCTCTGAAGAGTGGGGAGGGGAAGTAAAGAAGATACTTTTGCTGTAAACGCACATGCCTGCGTCTTCTTGGCATTGAACTCAACCAGGTTCTCAGAGCCCTATTGAGAAATGTGATTCAGGATCCCGTCAAGCTCAGTGACAAGAAGCTGCCGTAAGATATAGAATAAACTGAATCGGTTCAGGTGGGATTCAAGCCCGCGTCCTAATGTCACCTCAGTGCCACTTCCTGAAGTGTTGTATTAATATTACAATAAAAGCCTCAGAGAATAACTATAGCAATAAGTGGAAAGTAAAAATTAGTAATTGGTATCATTATCAGGTACTTTTCAATGAAATTTCAAAGCATTTAATATGCTTTTTTTTTACGTGCGCAAAATCCCCACGGATGCCTTCCCACCGGAACCGGTGGAGGAGGTTATGTCGGACTCGTACCGACTAAAACGCACGCCGCCTGTGGGTCGCTTTGGTTGCTGAAGGTGAGGTTGACAGGCATATCCCTCGCAAGCATTTAATATGCTAACTATTCAAATGGATTAAGATATAGAAAAAAAATCGGTTTAGGCCGGATTCGAACCCACGATCTTAACCTAACAAGGGGAACGCTCTGACCACTAAGCCACAGAACCTTTGCCTGAAACCATCCAAATTCTTCTATACATATATCCGTTAGCATACTAAATGCTTTAAAGTTTCAATCAACATCCACATTTAGTCAACTATGTTTTCGGTTAATTAATCAGCCTATAGCGGTCGGGTGACGGGTGGAGCCGCCTGTCACCCTGGCAGATGCAGGCCGCGGCGGAGGAGAGTTTCCGGGGACGAGTTGGGGACGCTGTAGTCCCCACACCCGAGAAGAGGGCCAGATCGTGAGAGATGGCCCTGGGTCGGCTGGGGTGCGAGGGATATGCCTGTCAACCTCACCTTCGGCAACCAAAGCGACCCACAGGCGGCGTGCGTTTTAGTCGGTTTGAGTCCGACAGAACTTCCTCCACCGGCTCCGGTGGGGAGATTGCGCACGTAAAAAAAAAGTGTCTTCAAATATCTTGGTCACTATATTACCGAGGATCTCAGAGATCATGTAGACATAGATAGGGAACCCAGGGCGTTGGCAGTGTAGTGTAACATGCTGGCCCGCAGGTTTGCTCGCTGTAGCAAAGAGGTTAAAATCACCTTATTTAAGGCATACTGCCAGAACCTCTATACGGGCAGTCTGTGGGTGAGCTTTGCACTGAAGTCGCTGAACGCCTTACGAGTTCAATATAACAATGCCTTTAGGGTGCTGTTGGGGTTGCCGCGCTATTGCAGTGCGTCAGCGATGCTTACTGAGGCGAGAGTTGACGGGTTTCATGCCATCTGGCGCAAAAGATCGGCGTCATTGTTGAGCCGTGTCCGCGGCAGCTCCAACAGTATTCTGAGAGTAATAGCACCGCGGTACGACTCACCCATAATGATGCATATCAACAGTAGAGTGAAACCCTACATGGTCACTTTAATTAACTGACTTAATATATTTGATTTGATTTATGTCGATTATTTGACATATATTTGAGTTATATTTTATTATGAATTGACATTTTACTGACTATTGCATTTAGTATTAACTTGTGATACGTAATTTATTAATAATTGAAATATTTTAATTTCGTGAATTATAATTTTAAACTGACATCAAATCTAATGCAATAAATAAATATCAATTGATAATAATTTCCTGATTTGATTTTGTATGTTAACCAGTGGCGGGCGGAGGTCGTTCATCGACCTCCGACGCCCGAGATATTTGAAGACACTTACTCTTTTCAATATAGCACCATATATACATAGAGTTTCTGTGCCGTCAGTGTATAGCACAAAGCAGGACAAGCTTTTGGTCTTCCCACTGACAGCAAAAACTCTCCAGTAAGCTCTGGCTACCCTACTCACCGCTGGGAACACAACACGAAGTTATTATGACCACGGTATTTTGTAGGGCGGAGGTACTTCCCCAGTCAGAATACTCACCAGATGTAAGACAAATATTGTTACTAACAAATTGGGCCCTGTTGCCATCAATAAAATGATATTATTATTATGGGCTTACAAGGTTGGCAGCGCGAGTGTGACGCATAGGCCGCGGTAACCACTTTCCATAAGGTGGGGCCACCTAAGCGGCTTAAAAAAATATCGTCTGCGCATTTTTCCGTTAGTCGCCCCTTTCGACACCTTTCGAATGAGATGGGGTGGTGATTGTATTCTTTCTCCGTCTATTATATACATGTATTTTCGGTCCGACGTATCTAATAGGGAGCAAGCCTATTACCATCAAACAGGCACTTATCATAGGCTGTATGATTACTATCGGATGAAGAACATCCCTATGGAACAGATGAAGTGGCCCTATTGAACTCCACCGGGAACCAAAACGGCCATGATAAACTGACAACTGTACCTGGTAAATTGAATCGGTTCAAGCGAGATTCGAACTTGCGATCTTTTCCTTCCAGGGGGAACACTCTGATCTGATAAATAGATAGATAATTCTTTATTGTACACCAACAGATTTACAGTAGGACAAGTAGGTAGCATGTATACAGTTCAATGTACAATGGGCGGCCTTATCGCTGAAGCGATTTCTTCCAGGCAACCTTGGGATGGACAGTAATGTTATAAAAACAAAAGATATGGTGTAGTTATCGGCTACACTGAAATTGATAGTGTATTAAAACATAAGAAAGAGAAAGATAAGTAAAATAAAATTAATAAACGACTACTACACTAAGCCACAGAAACTTCGCCATCAGATATTGCAACTTTTGATTTCTTTCAGGCAACTTTGGGATGGACAGTAATGTTATAAAAACAAAACGGGTAGGTACTATATTGTTTGTTAATTTTTCTTATATAGCGACAGGTACTTAGGCTTACGTACACTGTGCATATCTATAATTGGGTTATGTACTAGATATAAATCCACAAAACCTCTTATTTAAGTTTGAAAATAAGTATCCCAAAACTGACAGTAGATAGGATAACGGTCGTTTTAAATAACACTAAATATTTGAATTAGTCACGATTCTTCCTGTCGTCGATGCATCCCGAAAATCCGGTTTCAAAATAGCATCTTATCAGCATACTAGAAGGTCAAAGAAATCGGGGAGAATCGCGTCTAACCCAAATATTTACTTAAGTCGTTACAGCAAAAATCACTGTCTAGAATTACGTTAAATCATTAGCCAATTAATCATTTTGCGCAGAAATTTAACCCAGTACGTCAAAGCTGCTGTTTAATATTTTCCTTGTATATTTCCCGCTGCAGGAATCTTCGTAAGTGTGGTTCATTCGTTGCCTGACTGTTGCCTAGAAATAACAAATTATTCACGATCTATATTAATAAAAATGTTATTCCTTCGTGGTTAAAAATAAAAAATAAATGCCAGTCTATAAATAACTGTAAATAAATTAATAAATTGTGATTAATATTTAAGTTTATTGCATATATATAAATTATATATATTTACCTGTGCAATATGGATCGAAAGAAAAGCAACACCATGTCGGCTGAAAAACTACCCTTCGAAGCGGCCATGGACAGAGTTGGTTTGTATTTTATTATTATTTATAATGGGTAAAACGGGGTGAATAAAAAATAAACCGACAAATATTCCATTTTATTTTATTAATAATTATGAACTAGGTAATTATAATAAGTTTACAGGTTTATTAAACGATAGGTTAAGTATGTATGTTTGAACTTCTGTAGAATTCTTTTTTTAAATTCTAATGTTTAAATATTATTCACCCCCTTTTACGTTATTAAAGTCTATACTATGTTCAACATTTCAGTATACATACATACATATACTTACTCACGCTTATATTTATCCCCGGTCCCACGTAATAGGGGGTGAGCCTATTGCCGTATTCCGGGCACTATTGTTGACTCGAGCCTTGCATCTGAGGCTGAGTCTGGGCTGTATATATCTGTCAACTGTCAAACAGTCCTACCCCTTAGTCCCCTTGTACGACATGGGAAGAGATGGGGTGGCCCAAATTCTACTGCTGCCGGGAACCATGCGACTCTTTCTATTTTTTATTCTATTTCGGTATATGTATATTAATTTCTGTATATGCTATCGATTATATTAAATTTAAAAAGGTTTCCTGTTTTAATTTAGACATAATATAAACTCAGGCCTATATCCCCTAAGGGTAGACAGAGGTACTAGCACCCACATTTCGCCAATTTATGTTTAGGTCCGAATGTGATATGTGGCGAAGCCTATTGCCATTAACCGGGAACTTAAAAACCAGCGATAAATACAAACAAAACTTCGAAAAGCATCGAAAAGTCATTGGTGTGTGCCATGATGAAACCTGGGATCGAACCCGAGACTCCGTCTCAGCAGTCCATTACCCATACCACTCGCTGCCGCGGTGAGCGTTTCTGAAAACACATACAATAATAAACAAATAAAATAAAACTAAAAGAACTATTTAACAAATTATAGCCAGAAATAATTAAAATACATACATATATATCCTCGGAGGGTTAGGCAGAGGTCGTCTCAGCAGTACATTACCCATACCACTAGGCTATTGCTGTAATTTAGAGCCGATTGTTTATGTAAATATTCTCCACAAAATCTAAATAACCGATTGCAAGAATTCTTCTGGTAGAAAACAATTCATGACTGTACCAGCCAGTGGATCTGGGTTCGGTTCTGCTAAAACAAAACCACTGTATAACACGGACACAGCTAATAAAACCATATAATTTTAGACTTTAAAGCAACGCGTTTAAAATCCAAAATAAAAAAACTTTATGCACATTGAATGAAAAAGTGTAATGAAACTCTTTTCATTTAGTTTTGGACATTAAGCCTATAGGAATAAAGTCTACAATTTAATGCCATTTGTTGCAGTGCCTGTCGTAGTGGTTTTGCTTTAGTAGCCCTGGCGGTTTTTTGGTTTACGTCACTCCCATCCTATAAAATACTAACTATACTGTGCCAGTACATACAGTACACACATACAATATGGGGTTCTTCTAAAGGGGCATCAGAAGGTTTCTTCATGGTCGGCAGCGCGAATGTAACGCCCCTGGTGTTGCATACGTCAATAGGCCACGGATACCACTTCCCATCAGGTGGGTCGTGTGCTTGTCTGCCACCTAAGTGGTATAAAAAAAAGAATAAAAATATTTTACCTGAATACAAATTACTTCCACGGTCTTCCCATTTATTGTTCTCGTGATATGATTGAGAATGACTCAAGCAACAATAATAAACAAGTTATTATTAATCCGAGCAATTAATTAGATCTTATTGTCAGGACACAATTGTTTTACCAATGTACCATCCATTGGTATTCCCTAATTACACAATTCTCCCAATATTGTTTACCTCTAAATGGATATTGAATATCAAGATTCATTTAAATGAGGAAACAAACAATACTGGAGGTACATTATATGTAAATAATTGTATTAATCACAGTAACAACTAAATATAACAATAGTACAATGCGTGGATAAATCTGTTTGCTCCTGGAAAAACCCGTATCTTAAGGCAACAAAGACAATTAATAAAATTAGGTAATAAAACAGATATTTTAAAGAACTATCTTCAAGAAGTTTTTTTTTATACCACTAAGTGGCAGACAAGCACACGGCCCACCTGATGGGAAGTGGATACCATGGCCTATGGACGTTTGTAACACCAGAGGAGTCACAGTCGCGCTGCCAACCCTGTAAATACAGTTTCTGTGCCGTCAGTGTAGAAGACAAAGCAGGACAAGCCTTTAGTCTTCCCACTGACAACACAAATTCTCCAGTGAGCTCTGGCTACCCTACTCACCGCTGGGAACATAACAAGAAGTTATTATAGGACTGCTCAATTGGGCGGAAATACCGCCGTGTCTTACCTCCTTATAAAAAAAGAACTACAACAAATAAAATAATAGAATAAAACGGCAACATTGAGCGATTCTGCTAAAAACTAGTAACTTTATGAATTTTCAGTATATCTATTAGATTCCTTTATAAATCGTTAAATGGTCACTCATATGAGCCAAATCACGATAATTCAATTACTACGCAGATCCTAATTTCGTGTAAACATTGCCGCAAGACAAAATATTATCCTAATACGATTGCCTGAAGTGACCTTTTTAGACCTCCTGGTCAGGGTAGAAGTAACCACCTTCTATCAGGTGGGCCGTGTGCATGTCTGCCACCTAAATTGTATAGAATAGAATAGACTAGAATAAATTTTATTTCCGATTTTCAATCCATAAATTTTTAATAGCATATGATCTTAGTCTAGTGTTAGTAACTTAGCAATAGATAAATTTTGGCTTTCGATGCTGTTTCCTGAGCTAGAGGTACAGATGTTGATGTACAGGGGCATGTAGCTGGAGCCAACGGCTCAGCAGTGGGGAGTCCCACCGATCAGCCAGAGTGCTCAGGATGATGTTAGGGATATTTTGAAGAAATTATCCTTGATCGATACATTATTTTCGTTTCTTTTAATATCGACATCATAATCTTTTTATTAAAATTGACCAATTTAGACATTTAAAAATAGATTAATTAATTAATTCCTTGTCTCTGATTGAATTTAGCCGCGTGGTTCTCGGTAGAGTAGAATTTGGACCACCCCATCTCTTCCCATGCGGTGACTAAAGGATAGGGCTGTTTTACATCAAACAAATATTATACAGCCCAAACTCAGCCTCAGATATGCAAGGCTCGAGTCAACAATAGTGCCCGGAATACCGCAATAGGCTCACTCCATATTACGTGAAACCGAATACAATGATTGGTAAAATGTGGGTGACTCGTCTGCCTAACCCTCCAGGGATAAAGGCGAGATTATATGTATGTAATTAAACTTTGTATGATGTATTATGCCTTTTGAGTTTTATTAAGCCTCCTAATACTACTCATATATTTATATTAAATATGAACTGTGGACACATGCATTCCAATGTGAAAAGAATTCGTAAATAATTTTGTGTTAATATTTTTTTTTTGTCTTGGACTGTACATTAACCACATAATTAAATCTTTCTTAGGTTTTGGACTGTACGGGTTTTCGTTGACAGCCGTCACCGGCTTAGCCATGTTCGCATACTGCTGTGTCGTGTTCGGAGCCACGTACATAGTGCCCACGAGCGCCTGTGAGCTGCGCACTACCCCCGTCCAGCAAGGAATACTCGCCGCTATGCCTATGGCTGGTAAGTAATTAATTCTATAGTAAAAGCACATACCTAAAACAAATCGGGGAAGTTTTAGAAAAGGGGCAGGTCAGGAGTATCCTAAATTTTAGGGTTCTCCTGACCTTTTTTTATATTTATACCACTTAGGTGGCAGACAAGCGCACGGTCCGCCTGATTGAAAGTGGTTACCGTGGCCTATGGACGTGTATAACACCAGAGAAGCCACACTCGCGCTGCCGACCCTGTAAGCACAGAGTTTCTGTGCCGTCAGTGTAGAGGACAAAGCAGGACAAGCCTTTAGTCACCCCACTGACAGCACAAACTCTCCAGTGAGCTCTGGCTACCCTACTCACCGCTGGGAACACAACACGAAGTTATTATAACTGCGGTATTCTAAACCGACGAGTATGCATGAAGAATGTAATGAGAGTGAATGAAGCGAGAGGAGTATATTATATATATATAATCTGGTGAACTCTGCCTACCCCTATGGGAAACAGGCGTGGTTTTATGTATGTATGTATGTAAAAGTACTTTTCTTTTTAATCTAGGATACGTCAATTTGACTTCACCTTGCCTTATGATAAGCTAAAGGCAAAGTCTCAGGAAAGAGGGTCAACATTACAGACACTAAATAATGTTACAATGGTGGCATTTAGCTTGGCGGCCTCATCAAATGCTTTTTCACGCCTCGCGCTAAGGACCCGTGACTGTAAGAAGAAGGAAACAGAAAATTTTTCTTTAGCAGTTCGTTATATTATACGAATGTGATAATTTTTCGACAATAAAAAAAATTAAATAAAATAGCCTATTAAATCAGAAGCTGGTTTACGAAAAGTCTTAGCGTAATTAATATATAAGTGTATATTAAGCATTTATAACTAAATCATCTCTATGAAGGAAAAACAACGTAACCGACAGTAGGGTGTAATCTAGTCAGAGCACCCAGCAGTCTGATAAATTTGTAGCAACCGCCACATCATGCTCTATGTAAAATATAATACTACAAAATAAACCGCGATGGAATCGGAAAAGCCACGTGGTTCCCGGCAGAGTAGAATTTGGACCACCCAATCTCTTCCCATGCGGTGTCGTACAAGGCCACTAAGGGATAGGGCTGTTTAACATCAGACAGATATATGCAGCCCAGACTCAGCCTCAGATGCATGGCTTGAGGCAACAATAGTGCCCGTAAAACGGCGATAGGCTCACTCGCTATTACGTGGGATCGAATTCAATGATGGTGAAATGTGGGTGTTAATTCACCTCTGCCGGAAAAAAGGCGTGATTATTTGTATGTATATATGTATAGAATCTGTTACAATAGTTATATTTCAAGAATGTTTCTCTCTCCTCCAGGTCTGCTGCTTGGAGGGACGATATGGAGTTACCTCGCAGACACCCGCGGTCGTCGAACTATGATACTAATATCCCTCGTCGGTGGTGCTATGTTTAACGCCATTGGTACCATTTCTGTCAACTGGATCATGCTTCTATTCTTCCAGTTTTTTGCTGCATTATTGTAAGTTAAGGCTTGGTTTATTAAACCATGTTTCACTATGTGGACACGCCTTAAATATCTGGCATGTTCGATGAGCCGCCCCCTATGAGCGCAGGCCTGGGGGTAACGGGTGGAGCCGCCTGTCACCCTGGCAGAAGCAGGCCTTGGCAGCAGTGCGCCTTGCTCACCTCTCCGTTTCCTGGGACGTGTTAGGGACACTATGGTCCCCACAACAGAGGAGAGGGTCAAATCGAGGGAGATGAGCCGGGGTGCGAGGGTTATGCCCGCCAACCTCTTCGACAACCAAAATCTATTTTATGTATATATAGGACACGTCAGTTAGACTTCGCCTCGTCTGATAGAAAGCTGAAGGCAAACTCTCAGAAAAGAGGATCACCATTACTTACATGACATATAACATGTTACAATGGTGACACTCAGCTTGACGGCCTCATCATATGTTTTTTCACGCCCCGCTTAAAGGACCCGGGACTTTAAGAATAAGGAAACACGTGAGCTGGTAATGAATTCCAGGCCTTATTGGTGCGATAAAGGAAAGAGTCTCCGAACCGCTTGGTTCTTAATCGGATATTCTGCACAGTGTGCGGGTGACATCTAAGCCCTGCATGTGTTGTCCTGTGTAGTGTCTATATATTATCCATCCCTTTGATGATATAGCCTAACACCCCCTGGGTAAGATATAATGTTATCTGTGGTCAGGTTAAGTTAACTTACGTATTTATGAAGTGTAATTTCAAAACTTACGATTTTAAAATTCTATCAAACTAAGTATGATTCGGACGTTTAATAACCGAAATTTAGTTTTGACAATCAGGGTCAGTCCTAGAATAGGAATTTAAAATGCTAGCTTTGGATCCAACCAACATTACGTCTGTATGATAGTGATGCAGGGAAGAAGGCAATACTATATTGTCAACATACATACAATCACGCCTTCATCCCGGAGAGTTAGGCAGAGGTGAATTAATAACCACATTTCACCAATTATAGTATTCGGTCCCACGTAATAGGGGATGCGCTATTGCCGTCTTCCAGACACAATTGTTGACTCAAACTATGCGTCTGAGGCTGAGTCAAGCTGTATAATATATATCTGTCCTATCCGTTAATGTGCGACACCGTATGGGAAGAGATGGGGTGGTCCAAATTCTACTCTGCCGGGAAGCACACGCAAGAGTCGCCAATGACACCATTATTTTTATTCTTATAGTCCTAATTTTATTAACTTTGTTTATACTTCGATTTCATTGCCTTATTGTAATAATTTATGTTTTCTTTTCAGCTCATCTGGACTGTACTCAATGTCGATGTCCTTGCTCAGCGAGAGCGTCCCACACTCGAATAGAAACTCTGTCGTGCTGATAGTCTCCAGCTTCTTGCTCGCTTCGCAAGGAATGATGGCTCGTAAGTGAGGCAACATTGCTCAAACAACCCATAACAGCTATGCTTATTGTAGTTCTTTTTTTTTAATCTAGGACACCCCAATTTGAATTCAACTCGCCTGATGGTCAGCTAAAGGCAAAATCTCAGGAAAGAGGGTCACCATTACAGACACTAAGCAATGCTACAATGGTGGCACTCAGCTTGGCGGCCTCATCAGAGCGCTTATTGGAATATTTACCACGCGCGCACATCGCGCCACCGTCCTCGTTCTGAGAGTAGAAGCAGGCCAGGACGGCTCCGCCCATCACCCCTAGGCCCGCGTTCATGGAGGACGGAGGTCGTTCAACGAAGTTCCGACGCCCGAGTCGCCTTCGCGCATTGCAGGTAATGGGGTGTTCTTCGAGTTGTGTTCCCAGCGGTGAGTAGGGTAGCCATAGCTCACTGGAGAATTTGTGCTGTCAGTGGGATGACTAAAGGCTTGTCCTGCTTTGTCCTTTACACTGACGACACAGAAATCTGTACTTACAGAGTCGGCAGCGCGAGTGTAGCTTCTCTGGTGTTACACACGTCCATAGGCCACGGTAACCACTTTCCATCAGATGGGTCGTGTGCTTGTCTGCCATCTAAGTGGTATATAAAAAAATGGGGAACGAGAGGAGCCTAAGTCTCCCCCGCCTCCTTCTCGAGCATCACTTCCTCACAGAAGGCGGCAGCGGCAGACTCGCGATCTGCAGTATCACTGTGAGCAACAATCTGGGTGAAAGAACTCCCACCCCTAAGGCCGTCACAAGGATCCGCCTAGGCGTCTCCCACACCGGGCATTCGGTCAGTGTGTGCAACCCCGAGTCCTGTACCAATCACCTTCAGTCTTTTCTTTAAAACATTCAAAAATTATTACATTTGTTTCCAGTGTAAGCAAGGCCCATACTACCCCTGTCTTTCGCCCACTACCTACCAAGCCTAGGTATTTACTGGAACTCCTGGCGTCTGCTGATGTTGATATTCTCTATACCGCACGTCATCACTGCTCTTTGCCTGTACTTCATGCAAGATAGCCCCAAGTCTGCTTTCGTCAGAGGGCAAGAAGACCAGGCCATGGAAATAATGCAAACTATTCACAGAATCAATAACTGGAGGAATGATAAAGAGTTGCAGGTGCGTGAAGACGAAAAGCTAAAAGGATGACACATAACATAACATAAACTCACGCCTATATCCCCGAAGTGGTAGGCAGAGGTGCCTACATCCACATTTCGCCAGTTTATGTTTAGGTCCCAATGTAATAGGTGGCGAGCCTGTTGCCTTTAACCGGGCACTTATAAACCTGCGATAAATACACACATTACTTCGAAAAGCATCGAAAAGTCATTGGTGTGTGCCATGGTAAAACCTAGGATCGAACCCGAGACTTCTTCTCAGCAGTCCATTACCCATACCACTAGGCTACATAAAAGGATGAATAGACAATAAATATGAAAATGAACTTGTAGCGCCATCTATACTCGAGTAGCTGCTGAAACTTAAGCCGGTTATACCTTCAACGTAATAGATGGCTCTGCCATCGTATTAATAATATTTGAAAAAATCATACCGAAAATCATAGTTGGCGAAATGTGGGTAACATCCACATATACACCTCTGCCTATCCCTTCGGGAATTTACAGCTGTGAACATTATGTATGTATTATCATGTTAGACTGCAAAACTAGATCAGATCAGAACTTACTAGGTTTTATGTTATGTGTTTCGCAAATTTTCTTTTGTTAATATTTATTATACAATACGCGAATTTGACTCCTTCACCTCGCCTGATGGTATGCTCCTTCATTGCAATAATCAATTCCTTTCAATGTTGCAGGTACTTTGTCTAATACACGACGATGTCCCGCTGCCAGAAGATTCCTTATCATCTGAGGAGCAACTCTTACTGTTCAAGATGCCCCTCCTCAAGTATACGATTATCATGATGTTCCTCAATATGGCCCAGCAGTGAGTAGATCTTGACTTATAAGTTAATAACTAAACTTGAGGAAGTAGGACACGGCAGTATTTCCGCCCAATTGAACAGTCCAACTGGGGAAGTACCTCCGCCCTACAGAATACCGCGGTTATAATAACTTCGTGTTGTGTTCCCGGCGGTGAGTAGGGTAGCCAGAACTCACTGGAGAGTTTTTGTGCTGTCAGTGGGTAGACCAAAAGCTTGTCCTGCTTTGTCTTTTTTTTATTTATTTATTTATTTAATTTAGTAGGACAGCCATTGGTTAATACATACAAAAACTTTGTCACTCGATACAACACATTATTCCCTACATGATGTTTAACCTTTTAAGGCAGCCACAGCATTCACAATATTATTACATCACTGACACATCAAATTAATTGTCTACTCTTATATTTTATATAAATATCAGTATTATATTAAATATATTAAATATCAGTAAATTAAAAATAAGTCAATAAATTATATATACATCAAAACAAAAACAAAAACAAAAACAAAACATTATTTTTTATATAAATCAAGTCAAAATCAAATTAAAATCAGATTAGGTAAAGCAAACAATAAGTTATAATTAGAAACACAGATTAAATAATAATTAAAATTAATTCGTGAATAAATTAAAAGCTTTGTAACGAAATTAAAATTAAATTGTGAAGTCAAATTAAATTATGCCTTAAGATTAAATTATGAGTTAAAATAAAATAATGAATTAAATTTACATTTCGAATCAAAATTAAAAAATGAATTAAAATTAAATAATGAATTAAAATAAAATTATGAATTAAAATTAAATTGTGAAATTAATTGAATTATGAAATAGCCAAAATTGGGAATTAAAACTAAATCACGAATTCAAATTAAATTAAAAACAAATCATGAATTAAAATCAAATCAAAACATGAACTAAAATCAAAATTAAATTCTCCTAAGTCAATTTTAGTTTTGCAATTCTTTTAAAGGCATATAAAGAATCATGGTGGATATCCATTGACGCACCGCAGCTATTAAGTAATCGACTCATTCGTGGAACAATTGATTTTTTACCAAATTCTGTTCTCCTGAAAGGGGCTGTAAGAGGAGCAACAGCTCTCCTTGGGTACCTTGAGGGTACAGTCAGCGAGAACCTACCCAGTAGCTGTGGGCAGTCCATTAGTCCCCTGAAGATTTTGTACAGAAACATTATGTCCAAGTAGTCTCTCCTCTTCTCAAGAGATTGTATACCAAAGTGTTTTAGCCTCTCGTTATACGAGCCCAAAGCATGGTTTAATTCAACACTATGGCACAAATGCCATAAGAACCGCTTTTGCACCCTCTCCAGCCTCAAAGAGTGTACAGCATAGTGCGGCCTCCATATTTGACTACAATATTCTAAAATACTGCGTACTAAATTGTTGTACAACAAAATCTTTGTGGATGGCCTTCGAAATGCCCTTCCATTACGAATCACAAAACCTAGCATTCTCGAAGCACTCCTAATAGTTTGTTCTATATGTGGCACAAAAGTCAGTTTGCTGTCAAGGACCACACCCAGGTCCCTCACGGTCTTGACCTCCTCTACATTACTTTGCTGAATGCAATAGGTCGATGCAATAGGAGACAGCTTCCTAGTAAACCGTACACAGCGGCATTTCTTGGGGTTCAGCTGCATGCCATTCACAGCGCACCATCTTATCACCTGATCTAAATCACTCTGCAATTCGGTTACATGGACAGGAGTGGTAATTTCTTTGGCAATTTTTAAATCATCGGCATACATATAAGGCACAGAGTAGTTCAAGCACGCAGGTAGATCATTTATGTAGATGTTGAAAAGAATAGGGCCCAAGTGAGACCCCTGCGGGACACCAGATGCTATCTCAAACGATTTAGATCTATAACCATTTACCACTACATAAAACCTCCGAAGACTCAGATACGACTTCAGCCACGACAAGAGATGGCCAGTGAAACCGTACCTAGATAACTTTTGCAGAAGTGATTCATGGGGGACTCTGTCGAAGGCTTTACTGAAATCTGTGTAAATAACATCCATCTGCCCCCCACGGTCGAGAACACTGGTTACATCATCAACAAAAGTTGCCAGGTTAGTGCATGTTGAGCGAGAACTCACAAAACCGTGTTGGCAATCAGCAAGGAAAGACCTAAAATGTCTTAGTATAACCGGACACACCATTGATTCGAAGATCTTGGCCATAGTAGATAATAGAGATATTGGCCGGTAGTTATCCACAGAATTGTCTTCATTACCCTTGTGTACGGGTACCACCTTAGCCTGTTTCCATTCCGTGGGAAATTGTCCCCGCCGCAGTGACGTGCCATAGATCAGCCATAGGGGAGCCGTCAGAGCCTTTGCACATTTTTTTATAAATATAGGCGCTATGTCATCTGGGCCAGCTCCTTTATTGATATTCAGCTCACGTAGCTTCCGATATATCGCTGACGGTTGCAAGTCGAAATCTGATAACACCTGAGAAGAGTCAGGGATGATTTCCAAGTACTCAATGGAAGTTATTGGCTGCGCATCTGCACTATATACCGATGCGAAATAATTCGCAAACATATCACAGATTTCTGTGCCATCTGTAGAGGTTTGAGGTCCACTTGTCATTGTTCCTGGGTAGGAACCCATATTACCTCGCCTACTCTTCACGTATGACCAGAAGCATTTTGAATTTTGTGCAATATTATTCTCAGCTGATGCAATATATTCATTATATGAGTCAACAGCCAGCCTCTTACACTGCCCATTGAGGATCTGCAAGTCGAGGTAATCCCTCGCATTGCCATATCTTTTAAATTTTCGATACAGTTTTTTCTTTTCTTTTAATACAGTTGTAAGTTTTTTGTTAAACCATGGAGGGTGTTTAGGCCTTCCAATAGTCACTTTCGGCACAAACTGTTCCATTGTAGTCTGCAAGATGGAGTATAGCTTCGCTACCATTGTGTCCACATCAGATTGAGAGTCCAATGTTGTTTTCCAATCAATTGAATTCAGGTGTTCATTTATTTGATCATAATTGGCCCTCGCAAAATTGTATCTCTTATTAGTTCGACACTGTTTAAGCTTTTCAGATATCGCAAGGGAAACACTAAAAGCTAGAGGGGGGTGAAGTGGGTCCACCTTGGTAAGTGCATGAGCTGCATGAAGCGAACATTCAATAGATTCATCCAACAGAACCAAATCTAAAATTTTTTTTTGACTGTTTAAGACATTATTATATTGTTGCAAGTTATTGACATGTATGAAATCTATTACATGTTGTATTTTTTGGGATCCTGAACTAAGTGCGGATGACCCATTTATTGTAGTCCAATCAATTTCCCTCATATTAAAGTCCCCCACGATACAAGGTAACACATTAGCTTGTTCAATAACACTATTACAATTGTTCACAAATACTTCCACCAATCTTTTATTGACAGGTGGGCTCAGATATATTGAACAGAAAGCCAGGGTGATGGACTTACTACCATCACTTTTTTCAATTATAACCCATAAGTCTTCACATTCAGTTTCCCACCGTTGAACACGCTGAGGATTATGTTCCTTAAGGACAGCCACCAAGACCCCACCACCTTCCTTTTTGTCCCAAGACTTAAGATCCCTATCTCTCCTAAATACAGTATATCTATCGTCAAAAAGTTCTGCATCATATATATGATCCTGCAACCATGATTCCGTAAAGACAACAACATCATAATTATTACAACATAAATTTTGATAGAAATTTTGTGTCTTAGTTTTAAGTCCTCTTACATTTTGATAATATACAGTTAATGAAGTGAATCTTATTAGTATAAATCACATTAGCATTGTCTACCTTTTTAATATACATAATAAAAAAATACAAATACACTACTTCAGCTTAGTTAAAGCTTCATTATTCCTAATTAATACTTGATCAGATCCCTCAGCCTTACGAACAAACACACGCCCATTTCGAACCCAGACGAATCTGTAGCCAAGTTCTTTTGCCTTGAGTCTTGCAGCCGCATGTAAGGCCTTATTTGTGGGTGACAGGTGTTCCGCCACAAAAATAGGATCCTTATTGCCAGTGATGCCCAGGTGACCGTGATTTAACTTTTCGTTCGGATTAGCGCGGTTGAATGTCATGACTGATGCCAAAAAGTTGTCCCGGAAATTCTGGGAGTTGAACTGTGCAACAACTCCTCTG
Organism: Eilema griseolum; assembly: GCA_963662185.1. Lineage (NCBI taxonomy): Eukaryota > Metazoa > Arthropoda > Insecta > Lepidoptera > Erebidae > Eilema > Eilema griseolum. Next base: position 22,984,176 of record OY759242.1, on the reverse strand, counting down.
GGTCTTGATGTTGAGTTATTTATTTTTGCAATGCGGGTGCAGTGTCTTAAGTTCTCAGCGCCTACAGTGCAACCAATAGCATCTCCGAGTTTCTTAACAATGGAGATAAGATTTTCTGTTTTAGATTCTTTCAGTCCCTGAACCTCGATGTTACACGCTCTGGAGTGTTGATCAAGTAAGTTGAGTTGATTTTTCAGCTCGTGAATAGATGATTGTAGGTTTTTGTTTTGTTCCTCAAGAAAGGTTAGCCGTTCCGAACTAGCATTATGACTTTTTATAATATCTTCATATTTAGCGTTGATGAAGGACATAGAATCCTTGACTTCCTGAAGGTCACTTTGAATGGATTGTAGTTTCTCTCCAATAGCCATGGTCAGGGAAGCCTTTATTTGCTTAACATGCAATGACATTTCCTCGCGCAAGATTTCTCTTATTACTTCACGTAAATCATCTTTTGTTAGTTGTCGTTGCTGATGGCTGTCTGGAGACAACGATGGGGCAGGCCGTTTTTTTTTCGTTGGTTGACTGCCATGCGAGTCTGTAGTTGTAGGGCTCGCATTTATTGGCATCGTATCTCCTTTACGCCTTGGGACCCGACATAACTGACATACCCAATCTCCAGAAGATATCGTTTTATCTAGCTTCATATCCATACATTTCAAATGAAATTTTCGCCTGCATTTTGAACACAACAGGTGCTCCTCATTATCTAATTCCTTTTTGCAACATTCAGGCAGCATAGTGACCCCTGATATAACGGCACCAAGAAATAAAGTGTTACTGTAGATTGATATTATTATTCTTGCAGGCGCTTACTAGAAAATTCGGAGCTCATTAATTAATTATTTTATGAATCAATATTTAAGTCAAAAACTCTATAATATCTTCCAAAATTATCCATATATTGCTGCCAGATACAAAAAGTATTATTATTGACTTTTGGTATTGGGGTTCGAACTCGGTAGCCTTAAACTATAAATAGTTAAAAATATAAAGAGAACGTCTTTCGCAACCAGACCAACAATGATGTTGGCGTAAATACCAATTAGCGTTTCAGATTGGTGTACCCGACCAAGAATCAATTCTATAGATTTCAGTCGATATACTTATATATACAAGTCTTTTGTTTATCACTAATCGATTTCACACACAGTTTGAATATTAACGGTTTTTATTTTAAGTTTTTCGTTGATTATTCCCGTATACCACACCACTTATCTGAGTTGTTTATGCAATCACATACAGTTTTGAATTCCACGTACGTTGATGTAAAGCACTAATGAAAAAACTAACTTTTAACCACGTTTTTGCACATAGATTGCAGAGGTAGAATTATAACGGGTCACCCTTATTCGCACACGATAGTCACTGTGTCTTTTTTTGTCTTTTACACTGACGGCACAGAAACTCTGTGCTAACAGGGTTGGCAGCGCGAGTGCGACGCCCTTGATGTTGCACACATCCATAGGCCACGGTAACCACTTTCCATAAGGTGGGCCGTGTGCTTGTCTGTCAACCAAGTAGTATACAAAAATGAAAGAGCAAACAATCCGTCCAGAATCAAGCGATTCGGTGAATCTTTTCTTTGCCGCACAATAAAGTCTTGGAACTCTTACTAGGCACAAATGTTTTCTTCTTCCCACAATCTTTTAAGCTAGGCTTAAAAAACATCAGTTGAGGCCATCATCCAATCTAGGGACAACATATGTAATGGTGGCCACTATTTTTTGTACTGCGTATATGGACATTTGTAGTACCTTCTGTATGATTTCGCGCAGTGCACTCAATTTGACAATCCAATTGTTAAAAAATAAAGTTGTATATTTATTTTACTTTATTTGAACTTACTTTCTTTATTTTTGTTTTTAATACACCTTGTTTCTAGTTTATTTGCTAACTACACCAAATCTTTTGTTACATCACTGTCCATCCCTAGGTTGCCTGGAAGAAATCTCTTCCAGCGATAAGGCCGTCCATTAAACTCTATGCATGCTACCTACAAGTTCTACTGTAATCTAATGGTGTACAATAAAGAATTATCTATCTGTCTATCTATCTATATTTCATTGAAAAGATGCTATTCAATACATCACAGGAGTACCTATTATCTGTTCTGTGTCACAGGCTTATCGCTTTTATTGTGTGGCTGCCGAAGATAGCAGATACGTTCGTTCGTCTCTTACAAACTGATGGAAACACAGACCTCACCGTATGTGGCGTACTGAGAGTGGAATCTGTCTCTAATGTAAGTATTACATCAATCGATCGTCGGTTGGTGCTGTTGGTCGATGGTAAAGCGGAAAAGTTAGGCTCAATTGAGAAATTCTAGTACAAGCGCAAGATTATATGGTGTAAAGGAATAGAGGACTTGCCCTCCTCCACTCTACATTGTAAAACGTGGCCCACCGACAACATCGATGCAACGTTGATGTATAAACAATATGGGGTTCATCAAGAGGGGCATCAGAAGGTTTCTTCATGGTCGGCAGCGCGAGTGTAACACCCCTGGTGTTGCATACGTCCATAGAGCGGTAACCACTTCCTATCAAGGTGGGCCGCGTGCTTGTCTGCCACCTAATTGATATAAAAAAAACACAGCCTTAGACTTTACCGCACCATAAATACATATTATTTGCATCAGACTTCCTCATTGGGTCTTTTAAGGAAGGCATGAAAATGTACATGGTGAGGTCCTATACCGCAACCTGTTCTGGCTATTAGATTCACTTAGGTTCCAATGATCTCGGTAGGACCCCAAATACTCCCCAACATTAAAATATAGCAGGTATTTATTCTTTTTACTTGTTTTTTTATAGGACACATCAATTAGACTTCGCCTTGCCTGATGGTAACCTGAAGACAAAATCTCAGAAAAGAGGGTCACCATTACAGACACTAAGTAATGTTACAATGGTGACACTCAGCATGGCGACCTCATCATATTTGTATTTTTAATACACTTTGTTTCTAGTTTATCTGCTAACTACACCAAATCTTTTGCTTTTATTACATTACTGTCCATCCCAAGGTTGCCTGGAAGAAATTGCTTCTAGCAATAAGGCCGCCCATTGTACATTAAACTGTATGCATGCTACCTACAAGTTCTTCTGTAATCTATTGGTGTACAATAAAGAATTATCTATCTATTTATCTATCTATCTATCTAAATTTTCAATTCTCAATTTCAGAACAACTTAACACCCTGTGCCTTGGACGAGACGGCACTACTAATTTTATTTGGCGTAGGATTATTGCAAGCGACTTTTAACTTATGTATCAGTTTTGTAAGTACAATGAACAGTCATAGATACCTATATCAAATGTATGATTTGAGATTGACATGGTCAGTCACATTACTAGTGTTATACTCGTCGGGATATTGACCATGTTTATTATTTTTGTTGAGCATCCGATATTTCGGCGCTGTTACGAGCTGAGCAGAGTACACCGTGATCATGGCGCTTGTAACAGCGCTGAAATATCGTTTGCTCAGCGAAAATAATAAACATGGTAAATATCCCGGCGAGTATTACACTTATAATTCATGATTTTGTTTCAAAATAGGCAGAGACCACAACTCTTTCGCGTCTACCTTACGTGATTCCTCTACAATCTTAGTTAGCAATTGCCCGAACAATGATTTTTATAAAAATTTTAAAGCGAGCATTCCGTATTACGTATATTTGGTATGACTAGTTTTGATCAGTATGTAGTTAGCTACTATTTTTTTACTCGACTACGGCAAAGCCAAAGGGGGGTTATGATTTTAACAGAGTATGTATGTATGTATGCCCTCTAGCGGTCATAAAGTACTGTGTTAAAAATAAACTTTAGTTAAATATGCTGTATTTGGTATCAGATGATTTCATCAGATCATGTCTATCATGATATATCATATCAGATATTTGTAATGTGCTAATATCATATCATATCAATTAGATATATCATATCAGATATTTGTAATGTGCTAATTAAGCCCTTTCAGATGAAAGGGCTTAATTAGCACATTACAAATATGTATAAATTATAGCCGTTTCTTACTTTAAAATTATATAAAATAAAAAATTAAGTTTAAAACTAAAACCCGACTACTGAAAAATCACGCTTTAAAAAGTATTAAATAAGGGAATATCAAGGGTAGCCGTGGTCGTATGCCACTTAGTCTAACAAAACCATTCAATCCAGGGAAAAGAAGCATAAGACCACGGCTATCCTTGATATTTCCTTATTTAATACTTTTTAAAGCGTGATTATTCAGTAGTCGGCTTTTAGTTTACCTTCTCACCCTCTAAGGGTAGTAAAAGATACACGCCATTTGAGTTTGTCACAAAAACTAAACCTTTATTTCAATACCCACATTTAGGAATTAACAATCAAAACTGTCAAATACACAACATATCTTTCCTCTTTAAAATGGTCATAGAAATTAATTACACAAAATGAATATAATACATTAGGTAGGTACACCAATCATATCTGGCCACCTTTCTGGTGGTGGTATTTCAATAGGCGGTTCACTTGTTGTTTGCGAATCCGCCACTGACAAATCTGGTTTTTCATTACCAACTAATGTAGCTTCTGTTCTCACAGTTCTAGCTAACAACTGATCTGCATGTCTCCGGTGTAACTCTCCATCTTCCGTTCTCACCTTATATGAGCTCGGTCCCTCCACCATCTCTACAATAGCCCTCTGCCACTTACTCCGGGCTCCATACATATGAATCAGCACAGGTTGGCCCACCGCGAAAGCTCTGCTGGGCGTACGCTGTGCCGCGGTCTCCTGCTGCACTTCACCCTTACTCGGCATACTGTCAGGATGGAGAGAAGAAATGGCTGTTCTATACTTACGGCCATTAAGGATCTCAGCGGGCGTTTTATTTGTTACACTATTAGGTACTGTTCGCATGTGGAAAAGAGTTTTACTTATCATTTCACTCCATGGCAGATTTAAATGAGTCATCTTCTTGATTTTATTCTTAAAAGTCTGTATCGCTCTCTCTATCTGTCCATTTGAATCTGGGTGATATGGAGGAGAAAGGAGGTGTCTAATTCTATTCTTCTGTAAAAACTTACTGAATTCATCAGAAGTAAAGGCTCTACCATTGTCAGATACTACCACATCTGGCAAGCCCTGAGATGCAAATATTCTTCTCATCAATGTTATGACAGCTCCACTACTCATACTATTCACAATCTCTGCCTCCATCCATTTACTGTGACTATCTATCATCACAAAGAAAGTCTTACCTAAGAATGGCCCTGCAAAATCTATATGAACCCTCTGCCATGGTTTCTCAGACATAATCCATGTCTGTGGATCCTTTGGTGGACTGTTTCTTACCAACTGACAATGCTGACAGCTGGCCACCATCTGTTCAATTTCACTATCCATCTGAGGCCACCACACATAGCCCCTTGCATGTGCCTTAGTTTGGACTATACCCGCATGAGGGGTATGTAATATTTTCAGTACCTGTTCTTGTAACTTCGCAGGTACAATGACTCTGTTACTCCACAATAAACAATCTTTAGTGTGTGAAAGAGCCTCCCTTCTGGTCCAAAACGGCTGCAACTCTGGATCCGTATTTTTATTTGGCCAGCCATGCAGTACCTTGAATAGAACTCTTTGTAGTAAAGCATCATTTTTGGTTTCTCTAGCTATCTTTTCCGGACTGACCTCCCAGCCCCTTGGTTGCTCTTCCAATAGCAGTACTTCTTTAAGCTTCTTTTCAGCCAATGATCCAATTGTTGGTGCGGTCCATCTACTCAACGCATCAGCATTTCCAATAGATTTTCCAGGTCTGTATTTGATGGTATATTCATAACATGACAATTTTATCGACCAACGCAGCACTGATCTGGAATTGGTTTTGCAGGATTAAATAAGCCCACCAAAGGCTTATGATCTGTTATTATGCAAAATTTACGTCCTAACAAAAATTCATGGAATTTCAACAACCCAAACATGATTGCAAGGGCTTCTTTGTCAATTTGCCCATACTTCCTCTCATGTGTCTGCAGGATACGTGACGCCATCATGATAGGTCTCTCTGAACCATCATCCATTACATGAGCTATTATTGCTCTAACTCCATATTCTGATGAGTCACAAATCAGCAGTAAATCTTTGTTTAAGTCATATCCCACCAGTGTCAAGTCCGATGACAACAAAGACTTGGCTTTATCAAAAGCTCTCTGCTCGCTTTCACCCCATCTCCAAACTGTTTTAGATTCTAACAGCTTATACAAAGGCTCCAGAATAGTTGCCCTATCAGGCAAAAACTTCTGATAAAAGTTATACAATCCTAGAAAAGCTCTTAAAGTTTCTTTGTTTGTAGGTGCCTGTTTTTCTTGTATCTCTTTTATTTTGGCAGGTGCTGGATGAAGGCCTTCACCATCAATAATGTGACCTAAAAATGAGATGCTGTCTGCAGCAAAAACACATTTGTTACTGTTCAATCTAAAGCCTAAGTCATTTAGTTTTCCCATAACTTTGCGCAGTCTCTCATTATGCTGCTTAAGATTCACTCCAGCCACGGCCACATCATCTAATAAACAAGCCACACCATCTATGCCAGCCAGCGTTGCAGACATCACACGTTGAAAAATACATGGTGCCGCACTAACACCAAAAGCCAAACGATTCACCTTCATAAGGCCCATATGAGTATTCAATGTCAATAACTTTGCTGTTTCATCATCCACTTTCATTTGGGTATAGGCATGCTTTAAGTCTAATTTACTGAAGACCTTACCCCCACTGAGCTTCTCGAAGGCTTCTACTGAGGTAGGAAGCGGATACTTGTCTACCTTTATAGATGCATTTACCGTAGATCTATAATCTCCGCATATACGTAAGGATCCATCATCCTTTTTGACTATTCTCAATGGAGTAGCCCAGTCGGAGTATCTCACAGGAGATAATACTCCTGTATCTATCATACGCTGAAGTTCCTCTTCTACTTGGTGTCTCAGTGGAAATGGTACTGGGCGAGCCTTAAGGAAACAAGGTCTTGCGTTCGAACACAGGTGGAGTGAAACTTCAGTGCCTTTATAAGTGCCTAAACCTTCTCCAAACAACTCAGGAAAATCTTTTCTCCAAGGCACTAAATCTTCTTCGGCCCAGTACAATCCTGTCACTTGCAAGCACAGAGAATTAAACCAGTTGCGACCCAAGAGGCTTGGTCCATCACCAGATACCACAACCAGTTCACATTGGGCGTCCTTCTGTCCCATTACAACATGAACATTAGCCACCCCCTTAACTTTCAAGGCATCTCGAGTCCATGTCACTAACTTCATGTCACTCTTATGTACAACAGGTGGAGTAGACCATAATTTATTAAACGTCTTCTCTGATATAATGCTACGAGATGCTCCTGAGTCCACCTCCATCATCAATTGAGCTCCATCGATGAAAACTTTTGCTCTAACCGGAGGTTGGTAACTGTCCGCACATACATAGACCCCCATCATATCTTCGGAACTTGATGACATATTTTCTAAAGACTTCGTCTTTCTCTCCTGTACCTGATGTACTTTTGATCTTTTCTCGCAGACTCTAGCTATGTGTCCATATTTCTGACATTTATAGCACTTTGTATTCACAAAAAGACACTTTTCCCCAGATTTGTGAAATCTTCCACAATGTTTACACTCACTGGACTTGATTTTACCAATTTCCATTGGTTCTACCGCTGCTAGACTAGAGGAGGGTTTTAAATACTGGTCCGGATACATATCCTCGAAGGTAGCCTGATAATTGAGACACATCTGTGTTGCGGCCTTGCATGTCAACCCTTTAGTCTTCAACAGCTCCCGGCGCAGACGATCGTCGCGTACTCCTAGTACGAGCCTGTCCCGCACTTGCCGCTCCAAATCCGAAAAGTTACACTTAGCCGCCAGTGAACTTATAGCCGCTACAAAGTCTTGCATGCTTTCTTTTTGTAACTGAGACCGTTTGTAGAACTTTCCCGCTTGTAAAATTTCGTTTACTTCGGGCTCATAAAACTTGTCCAAAAGTCCCAAAATGTTCGAAAACTTAGCATCACACGGACGTACAGGCACTAACAACGCGGCAATTAGTGCATAAGTGTCTTTTCCGCATTGAGACAAGAATAATGATCGACATTTGTCTTCTTCACCCGGCGTGCTCAACGACAGTCCCGCGGCGGACAATGCACAAAGTAATTGTTCTTTATAGTCACACCACACATCCGTTTTTGCATTATACGGCCCCGGCAACACAATATTCGCTATATTGAATGCCATTTTAGTATAAATCACGATTTATTTTCCTCGTCGCCACTAAAAGATACACGCCATTTGAGTTTGTCACAAAAACTAAACCTTTATTTCAATACCCACATTTAGGAATTAACAATCAAAACTGTCAAATACACAACAGGTAGGATCACGGGTTCGATTCTCACCTGAACAGATGCACTTTTTTCTATCTCTTAATCGATTTGAATAAAATTATAAGTTTCCTTGTTATGTTTTAGGTGATTGACTACGTAGGCCGTCGGAACATGGCGATGGTAATGTTTGTGGTGTGCGGCGTGAGCGGCATCCTCGTGAACCTTGTGCCCAATGTCATCGGCAGTGTGGTGCTCTTCACCTTCATGCTCATGGGCATTGTCGTCGTCGGCCTGTGCGCGACGATCTGCGTTGATTTGTTTCCTACTAATTTAAGGTAAATATTACCTACTGATAATAATAATTTCTACTAGGTATTTAAACTATCATGGTCACTCACATCAGTATCAGAATAAAAGGGGATATTTACCATGTTTCATTATTTTGAGTTTCCGATATTTCGGCGCTGTTGCAAGCACCATGATCACGGAGGAACTGGAGTAGTGGCGGTGAACAAAGAAAAAGTTTTTTCCTAGGAGTAATTATATCGATCTACCCTCTTTCGAAATAATGAAACATGGTAAATATCCCGTTTATTCTGATACTGAATTTCTACTAGCTCCATTTAGTATTATTTATTAGGTAGGACACGACTGTATTTCCGTCTAATTGAGCAGTCCGATTGGGAAAGTAACTCCGTCCTCGTGTTGTGTTCCTGGCGGTGAGTAGGTTAACCAGAGCGGTCGATGAATGACCTGCGGAGCGACGAAGGATTGTAAGCCAAGCTGCCCGCGTACGAAGGCAACTCGGGCGTCAGAAGTCAATGAATGACCTCCTCCCCCCATGAGCACAGGCCTGGGGGTGACGGGTGGAGCCGCCTGTCACCCTGGCTGAAGCCGGCCCCGGAGGCGGCGCACCTTGCACGCCTTCATATTTCCGGGGACGAGTTGGGGACTCTGTGGTCCCCACACCCGAGGAGAGGGCCAGATCGAGAGAGATGGCCCTGGGTTGGCTGGGGTGTGAGGGATATGCCTGTCAACCTCACCTTCGGCAACCAGAAACGACCCACAGGCGGCGTGCGTTTTGGTTGGTTCGAGTCCAACACAACCTCTCTCACCGGCTTCGGTGGAGGAGTATCCGTGGGGATTTTGCGCACGTAAAAAAAAGCGTAGTTTACTTTGTTATATATTTATGGTTCATTAGCTGTTCTTAACTTCGAGGCTATTTGACAAGGTCGTCCGATTCTTTCCAATACCGCTTAATATCTTAGTTTGTTTAGAAAAATATGCCTTACAAAATAATATATAAATGTCCTTTTGACTTTTCATTATTTTCTATTGCCAAAGAAAGTCAAAATATTAACCATCAAATTAAGTTCAAATTCATAACTTTTGGATTCCTCATTAAATTTCAAATTACTTTTATTACGAACCATACACGTAAACGCAACGTGGACCGAGATAACGCGATATTCTCTTGAACTTCATACATTTGCAGTTCGTGCAACTGGCGTGTGACGTCAGTCGCAAGCACGATTTTATATGGAGCGTTTTTGGCGTTTTCAAACTCAAATATCTTTACAACTATTTGTCGTAGGAACATTTCTCTTTAGCATTTCAATATCTATACTATATATAATATTATAAAGAGGAAAGATGTGTATTTTTGTATGTAACGAATAAACTCAAAAAGTACTGGACCGATTTTAATAATTCTTTTTTCATTAAAAAGCTACATTCTTCGTGAGTAACATAGGCTACTTTTTATCCCGATATTCCCATGGGGTCCGGATTTACGCGGGTGAAACCGCGGTGCGTTGCTAGTATTATAATAAAGAGATAATTTATCAACAAAAAAAAATTGACAAATAGTCTATTCAAGAATTAATAACGGAATTTGTTTCAGAGCACTGATCATCTCGCTTACAAACACAGTTCAGTACATAAGCATAGTCGCGTCCATTCAAATCCTGAACGTGATGTTGCGGTTCCACTGCGAAGCTGGTTTTTATATATTTAGCACTTTATTTGCATGTGAGTATTGTATTCTAAGTTATGTAATAATTTAAATACTCATAAACCCCGACGCAAAAACTACAAAAAGTCTCATTAGAATCAATGAGTACAAAAGACCGAAACAAGCTTAATAGCAGGTGGAACCCATTTTTTATCTAAAATAGGTCCCGTCTACTATCAATCTTGTTTTGGTCTTTAAAGAGCATTGCTTTTTCTCATTATTAAGTGGCAGCTTGTAAGTAAGGGTATTTCTTATAAACTGACGTTTCGTAATATCTCAATAAAAGTTAGAGGAAGAATCAGTGTTATTTATGTTGCCGAGTAAAGAAATGATCACAATATTTGTATTTAAAGAAGAAATATTTATTGGCAAAATACAGAGCTGAAGAGTGTGTGTAGGTGCTAGCATCCACATTTCGACAATTTATGTTTAGGTCCCAATGTAATGTATGCAATAGGTGGCGAGCCTATTGCCATTAACCGGGCACTTATAAACCTGCGATAAATACACACATAACTTCGAAAAGCATCGAAAAGTCATTGGTGTGTGCCATGGTAAAACGTGGGATCGAACCCGAGACCTCGTCTCAGCAGTCCATTACCCATACCACTAGGCTACCGCGGTTATTTAGAACTATGCAATGCAGTCTATATACAAAAAGATTTTATTCGAGGTTTTATTACCTTGGCTAACAATAAGGCCATCGATTCTACTCAGCCAAAACCACTGTTATACCACTGACACTGCAAAAAAGCATTAAATTTTATACTTTATTTCTATGGGATTAAAGTCCAAAATCCATTAATTGTGAAAATAGTTTCATTATATTTTGTCATTCACTCTGCAAAAAGCATATAAATTTTGGACTTAATCACATTGTCTTAAAATCTAAAATTAAATGGATTTTTTAGCAGTGTCTGTGGTATGACAGTGGTTTTCCTTTTTTTTTATACCACTTAGGTGGCCGACAAGCTCATGGCCCACCTGATGGAAAGCTTTTTTTTATTTTTTTTTATATATAGGACACGTCAATTGGACTTCGCCTTGCCTGATGGTAAGCTGAAGGCAAAGTGGTTATCGTGGCCTATGCTTTAGTAGAATCGAGGCCCAGGATTAATTCGTTTTGTAACAATTAATTGTCCGGCCTCACATGGAGTACTGCTGTCACCTTTTTGCTGGAGCACCTGCATACCAGCTTGACCCCTTCGACTCAGTGCAAAGACGGGCATTGAGGCTGGTTGACAATCCCATACTCACAGGTAGTGTGGAACCTCTTAGCCTTAGGAGGGATTTTGCCTCACTGTGTGTGTTCTACCGCCTATACAATGGTTTGTGCTCAGATGAATTGTTTGACATGATGCCCGTAGCTACATTCTATCATCGCACCTCTCGCCATAGGCAGGGAATTCATCCTCACACATTGCGACCTGAGACGGTGCGCACTGTGCGATATGAAAGAAACTTCATCCCACGCACACTCAAGCTGTGGAATGACCTCCCTGCTGCGGTTTTCCCAAGCGCCTACAATATGGGGTTCTTCAAGAGGGACATCAGAAGGTTTCTTCATGGGCACAGCCAACGCTCTGGCGCGGTTAAAACCTAACCTGAGGGGCCCGGAGGACTCCTGCAGGAGACTCTACGCGGGTGTCGTGCGGTCCATGGCCCTGTACGGGTGTCCCGTGTGGACGGACACCCTGAATGATCGGCACATGCCCTTGCTGCAGCGTCTGCAGCAGAAGTTGGCGTGCCGCATCATAAGGGGGTACCGCACGATATCCTTCAACGCGGCGAGTCTCCTCGCCGGATCGCCACCATGGATCCTGGAAGCGAGATCCCTTCCGGCGATATGCTGGTTCCGAAAGGCGGCGCGGGAGCGGGGTCACGATCCCGAGATCCGTGAGATCCCGGCTCCACAGGGAAATGGTGACGGAATGGGAGCTACGACTTGGGCGACCAGGCGCAGGGCGCGCCGTAGTAGCGGCGGTAAGACCCATCATGGGGGAGTGGCTAGAGAGGCCACACGGCAGCCTCTCGTACCGTCTGACGCAGATGATCACCGAGCACGGGTGCTTCGGAAAGTATCTGCGTCGGATGGAGAAAGAGCCAACGTCCGAGTGCCATCACTGCGACGCGAGCGAGGACTCAGGGCCGCACACGCTCACCGAGTGTCCGGCGTGGGAGACGCCGAGGCGGGAGCTTGTGGCGGCCCTGGGAGTGAGGGTTCTCACGCTCTCCACCTTGCTCGCGGCAATGGTCCGCTGTGCGGATGCGTGGGCGGCCGGCGCCTCCTTCTGCGAGCAAGTAATGCTCGTGAAGGAGGTGGGGCGGGAGCGGCAGCGGGAGCGACGACGGATCGCAAGCCAAGCTGCCCGCGTACGAAGGCAACTCGGGCGTCGGAGGTCGATGAACGACCTCCGCCCCCCATGAGCGCTGGCCTGGGGGCGACAGGTGGAGCCGCCTGTCACCCTAGCAGAAGCACTGGCGCGCCTCTCCGTTTCCGGGGACGAGTTGGGGACTATGTAGTCCCCACACACCCGAGAAGAGGGCCAGATCGTGAGAGATGGCCCTGGGTCTGCCGGGGTGCGAGTAAAAAAAAAAAAGAAGGTTTCTTCATGGTCGGTAGCGCGAGTGTGACACCCCTGCTGTTGCATACGTCCATAGGCCACGGTAACCCCTTCCCATAAGGTGGGCCGTGTGCTTGTCTGCCAACTAAGTGATATAAAAAAAATAATATTAATGGGTGCTTCCTGAAGATGAATATCAATAAAATTAATGTACTTACCTATTTAATATACCTAGTTGACCTTAACTGCGGTCTTGAAGGAACTTTTCTGGTATTTGACCGGTAGTGTCGCCCTGTCCTCGGCACGCGAGATGTAAACAATTTGCAATACCTACATGATAAACCTTCACTTCCGTGTAATTTTATTATTGATATTGGTAGCTTATTGGTTTCATATACTTCTTATTAGTTTCGATGCGGGCTCCAAGACTGTTTGTATTTCTCTGGGAGTTCTGAATAGTGGGAATGCCTTAATAAATAAATAGGCTATTATGGTTTTACAAAGACATTCATTAAACTTTTGTGAATTCTTTTTTTTTTTTTTTTTTTTTTTATATAGGACACGTCAATTGGACTTCGCCTTGCCTGATGGTAAGCTGAAGGTAAAGTCCCAGAAAAGAGGGTCACCATTACTTACACATACCGTGTGACAATGGTGACACTCAGCTTGACGGCCTCATCATATGCTTTTTCACGCCCCGCTTAAAGGACCCGGGACTGTAGGAAGAAGGAAACACGTGAGCTGGTAATGAATTCCAGGCCTTAATGGTGCGACAGAGGAAAGAGTCTCCGAACCGCTTGGTTCTTGATCGGATGTTTTGCACCGTGTGCGGATGACATCTAAGACCTGCACGTGTTGTCCTGTGTAGGAAAGGGGAGGGTGGGACTAATTGGAAGAGCTTATCAGAACACTCCCCATGGTACAGACGGTAAAATACAGCCATGGACGCAACATCTCTACGCAGCTGTAAAGGTTTAAGATTCACGCAACGCATTTAAGATTATTGGGCAACACAGCGGCTCTGCAAACTCCCACAAGCTCGCTATTTGAGGTGGAGTCCACTAACATCTGTGGACTCCATGCGAACCTCAACGCCGTCCACCAACACTTTGAGACGGCGAAACCAGATATGCTCTTTCTCACGGAGACACAAATAGGCCGCCCTGATGACACGACCTACTTGCTTTACCCCGGCTATGTTATCGAGGAAAATTTCCGTGCAAAAGCCGGGGTGTGCGTGTTTGTTAGGGCGGATGTTTGTTGTCGCCGTTTGCGCTGCCTTGAGGACCCATCCTTTTCAACCCTATGGGTACACGTATGGCACATGGCTCTACGAGTCAGATCTATGTGTGCCTCTACCGTTCCCATACAGGAGATGCTGAGACAACTCGACTCTTTGAGTCAGGCGGCAGATGATGCGCAGGAACGGTTTCCGAACGCCGAAGTGGTATTTTTGGGGGACTTTAACGCCCACCACGAAACCTGGTTGGGCTCCTCCAAAACAGACCATGCGGGAAGAGCCGCCCATGCATTTGCTCTGGCGCATGGCCTGACCCAATTGGTACACGAGGTCACTAGAATACCAAGAAGGTCGGGCCTAGCACCCTCTCTGCTAGACCTTCTGCTGACGAGTCACCCAGACCTGTACAGTGTTTCGGTACAAGTCGCTTTAGGCAATTCCGACCACTGTCTGGTCTGCTCCAAGGTGCCAATTATAGCACCTTCACGACCCGTGCAGGGGAAGCGGCGTCTATGGCACTACTCGTCAGCAGATTGGGATGGGCTGCGCAACTATTTTGCGTCCATCCCGTGGGTTGAACGCTGCTTTGAAGGTAAGAAACCCTCGGATTGTGCTACTGCTGTTGCCGGTGAGATCGGTCTGGGTATGGAATACTATATCCCGTACACTAATGTCACCGGTGCCCGAGGAGTGCGCCCTTGGTTCGGGCGCGAGTGTGCGAGGGCTGTTGATCAAAAGCAGTCCGCGTATCGCGCTTGGGTAAGGGCGCGTGCCACGCACGATCCCAATGTGAGCCACTTCAAGCCGGCGTACAACAGAGCCACAAAGGTCTGCAAGAGGGCTTACGTCAGAGCGGATGCCCTGCGCATTGCGCGGCTTGGTCAAGAGCTAGTGGCACATCCCACGGGCAGCCGTGGATACTGGCGACTGGCCAAAGCCATGCAGGCCAACTTCTGTCAGCCTTCGCTGCCACCGCTGCGCTACCCTGATGGATCCCTGGCCCATGGACCGCAA
The DNA here is from genome assembly GCA_963662185.1 of Eilema griseolum. Taxonomy (NCBI): domain Eukaryota; kingdom Metazoa; phylum Arthropoda; class Insecta; order Lepidoptera; family Erebidae; genus Eilema; species Eilema griseolum. The sequence continues at coordinate 22,968,984 of OY759242.1, read as the reverse complement.
GAGAAAGCCAATATGCTAGTAAATCTTTTTGCGGCCAATTCCCGAGTCGATGATTGCGGTATACAGCCGCCGACACTACCCAATGGTGACCACGTAATGCCTGAAATACGTATCAGGCAATGCGATGTTCGTGCGGTGCTTCAATCACTCGATGTCCGGAAAGCCAGTGGCCCGAATGGTATTCCAGCGGTGGTCTTACAAAAATGTGCAGCGGAGTTGTCTCCGATGCTTACGCGGCTGTACCGACTGTCCTGCAGCTCGGGTACAGTGCCTTCGGCTTGGAAAGAGGCGAATGTACAGCCGATCCCCAAGAAGGGGGATCGCTCAGAGCCAGCCAACTATCGACCCATAGCCGTCACCTCAGTGCTGTGCAAGGTCTTCGAGCACATCATTAACAAACAGCTCATGCGTCACCTAGAGGATCACTCCTTAATTAATGACCGGCAATATGGCTTCAGGCCGAAACGGTCAACAGGTGATCTTCTAGCATACGTTACCCATCTTTGGGGTGAGGCTATGGACAAGCACGGCGAGTCACTGGCAATTAGTCTTGATATCGCCAAAGCTTTCGATAGAGTCTGGCACAAATCGCTTCTCTCCAAGCTACCAGCCTTTGGTCTGCCTCCTAGACTGTGCAACTGGATTGCTAGTTTCCTGCGGGAGCGCCGTATCCGCGTCCTCTGTGATGGACGGGCTTCGGAGTTCTTGCAAATAAATGCTGGCGTACCGCAGGGGTCTGTATTATCTCCCACTCTCTTTCTTCTGCATATCAACGACATGCTGTCCACCGGCAGCATACATTGCTATGCAGACGATAGCACCGTACACGGGAGTTATCACGGACAACCTGCGGCCAAACAGTCTGATATCGTAGAAAAAAGACAGCTTCTTGTCACTGAACTGGACCGGATCTTGAATCACATTTCTCAATGGGGCTCCGAGAACATGGTCGAGTTCAATGCCAAGAAGACGCAGGCTTGTGCGTTCACAGCAAAGGTATCTTCTTTCCTTCCCCTTCCCACTCTTCAGAGCACGCCACTTCCACTGCAGGACAATCTCTATATCCTAGGCATGGATATTCGCTGCAAACTGAATAACAAAAATTACATCGAGAGCATCATCAAAACAGCCTCGCGGAAACTCGGACTCCTAAACAAAGTGAGACGTTTTTTCACGCCGGAGCAGCGGTGTCTTCTCTATAAGACACAAATTCGCTCCTGCGTGGTATTCCACGTGGTATTGCTCGCATCTCTGGGATGGCTCCGCGAAATACCTACTAGATGCTCTCGACAGGTTGCAGCGACGCGCGGTCCGAATTATTGGGAATCCTGAGGTCACGAACACCCTCGAGCCTTTGCAGATGCGTAGAGATATTGCTTCCTTGGCTGTATTTTACCGTCTCTACCACGGTGAGTGTTCTGACGAGCTCTTCCAACTAATCCCACCATCTCCTTTCCTACATAGGACAACACGTGCAGGCCTTAGATGTCACCCTCACACTGTGCAGAATATACGAGCAAGAACCAAGCGGTTCGGAGATTCTTTTCTTTGCCGCACCACCAAGACCTGGAATTCATTACCAGCACACGTGTTTCTTTCTTCCTACAGTCCCGGGGCCTTTAAGCGGGGCGTGAAAAAGCATCTGATGAGGCCGCCAAGCTGAGTGCCACCATTGTAGCACTTAGTGTCTGTAATGGTGACCCTCTTTCCTGAGACTTTGCCTTTAGCTTACCATCAGGCGAGGTGAGGTCAAGTTGGCGTGTCCTATATAAAAAAAAAAAAAAAAGCCAAAAATATTAAATTTAATATTTATTATTATTTTATTTTTTCAGCTGCGGCAATAGTAGCATTCTTCCTGCCAAACGACCGCCCTAAAGCATCTGAACCAAAAATGATAGGACCAAAGCCGGGAAGTTTCCGTGAAGAGCGACGTGTCAGCATCCTTAACTACATGTAATTAATTAATTACAGAGGCAAATATTTTGAACAGAAGTCAGAGTGGTGGGGGAAATTTCGCACAAAAACCAATTACGTAATATCCCAGCGAGTTTTACACTAGTAATGTGAATGACCATGTCAATCTCAAATCATACAAATAAGTTATGTAACACAACAAAGCTTAATACAAGGAAAGTTGCTGTCACCCGCGATAGATGGCGCTGTGCCGGTTTTCTGCATCGCACTAACAAGATTCTCCGCAAGCGAATGATCTCCCGCGTACTTTATTGTTTGTTAATACGGAAGAATATGGAACAATACAGATCAAACATACGTCTTTGCTTCCATTTCACGCTTCCACTAGGTACGTGACACGTATCTTGGGACAGAGATTCTAGCTAGATCAGAACATTCAAGCTTCCATGGTACTTGCAATCTTCACTGTAGTGTAGCTAGGTATTCTTTTGACCAAATAAACGTACGCAGTTTTCTCTCCGTGCCTGTTTCCGTCTCCCGTACATTGGTAACACCCAGCTTGCCTTCTTACAGTAATGTATTTATTTGGACATGGAAAATTTACAGCTAATACAGTCAAGTAAAAGGTAGATTAAACATCTGGAAGCCAATTACAAGTTTTCACTTCTAGATTTTGGTACAGTTAGTTACTTATAAGCAAAGGCTAGTAAAATAAAATAAAAAACTACAAAGAAGTAAAATCACACAACACAATACTCAGAGCCGAAAATAAGCAAGTACTGAGGTAGATAGATCTGATCAACCAATGATACGAGGCCTTTGCACCTGTTATTGCATAATGGTCGCGCTTCCGCCGCCGCGCCCCGCGCTTTCCACCAAAGAGACCCAAAAGTGTAATAAAAATGCATAAGTAGACTTGAACACATCAGTTGGAAAAAAACTTGCAAGTTATCTACGTTATGTTAAAGTTTATTTAAGCTTATTATAATTAGCTTAGTTTCTTTAATTTATTTGTAAGATATTTGAATAAAACTACGTATAATACATTATTTTATTTTTATTTTTTAAATATGACCTTAATTCTTGTTTTTTTATACCACTCAGGTGGCAGACAAGCACACGGCCCACCTGATGGAAAGTGGTTACCGTGGCCTATGGACGTTTGTAACACCAGAGGAATCACAGTCGCGCTGCCAACCCTGTAAGTACAGAGTTTCTGTGTCGTCAGTGTAGAAGACAAAGCAGGACACTTCCCACTGACAGCACAAATTCTCCAGTGAGCTCTGGCTACCCTACTCACCGCTGGGAACACAACACGAAGTTATATTGGAATAATATTTTTTTTATTTTTTATTGTAGCCGCGGTATTCTGTAGGGCGGAGGTACTTCCCCACTTCTTCGGACTGCTCAATTGGGCCGAAATACCGCCGTATCCTACCTCCTTGCAATACAATATCCATTCATTGTTATGCGGACGACAGTACCGGGGACACGTATTACACGGGCCATGGAAATATCCCTCGGTCCGAGGTGTTAGAGTGTCACGAACAACTTGTGTCCGAAATCGAGACTACTCTCTCTGGAGTATCCGATTGGGGACGGCTAAACCTAGTCCAATTCAACCCAACTAAGACACAAGTGTGTGTATTCACTGCTAAGAAAATCCCATTCATTATGGCGTCGCAATTCCTCGGCACACCGCTTACCATTGCTTCGAGTATCGGGATCCTTGGTGTCGATATCTCCAGCGATGGCCAGTACCGCAGTCATTCTGAGGACAAGGTTAAGTTGGCATCAAAGAAACTCGGTGTGCTCAAGAGGGCGAGGCAATACTTCACTGCGAGGCAGAGACTCCTTCTTTATAAGGTACAGGTGCGGCCCCACATGGAGTACTGCTGTCACTTTTTTGCTGGAGCGCCTGCTTACCAGCTTGACCTATTCGACTAGGTGCAAAGACGGGCGTTGAGGCTGGTTGACAATCCCATACTCGCAGGTGATGTGGAACCTCTCCGCTTTAGGAGGGACTTTTCTTCGCTGTCTGTGTTCTACCGCCTATACAACGGTTTGTGCTCAGATGAATTATTTGACATGATGCCCACAGCTACACCGTAGGCAGGAAATTCATCCCCACACATTGCAACATGAGACGGTACGACGGTATGACAGACGCGGTAGGAAAAGTTTGAATTAGTTCAAACGGGATTCGAACCCGCGATCTTACTTTTACAGGGTGAATGCTCTGATCTCAGAGCCACCGGACCACAACTGAAATTATTCAAATCTTCCTTATATATATATATCCGTTTCTATCTTAATTGATTTCAATAGTTAGCACACTAAATGCTTTAAAAATTTCACTCATTAGTTTGGGCGCAAAAATCAATGTTTAAAATGATTGTAATATCATTCAATGGTGCCAATAGTTCGTACGAGCATCGGTAGATGGCTCTCAACCGTGTCGCCGTAAGACGGATATATAGGTATAGGAAGATTGGGATGATATCAAGCGTGGTTCGGTAGCTCAGTAGACAGAGCATTCACCCTGTAAGGATATATTAAAATAAACTAGTTGTGCCTAAACTTAGGCTTCACAAGGTTGGTGATTCATTTGTAGGAAGCAGCATAAAATATTTAATAAAATTCCTCAGGATTTGATTAATATACCGATAAATAAATTTAAATTAGAAGTGAAAAAAACTTTAATGAGTAAAGGTTATTATAAAGTGGATGAGTATCTTAATGATATCAATGCGTGGTCAACATAAGTCTCTTGCTTGCTCGCACAAAATAAATTGTAAACTAAAGGAAATTAAAAAAAAAATCTAGTTCTAATATAGTTCGCTGAGTTTCTTGCTGGTATCTTCTCAGTAGAACTAACCTACCGAACCAGCGAAAGAATCATTTTCCAATGGTTTATTTGTACATTATTTAATATTATTTCTTGACATACTCAATTGTATAATTATGACGTTTATATGTGCTCTTTGTGTGCCTAAACTGAATAAATGAAATTGATTCTTTGATTGATTCTTTAATTACGGGTTCAAATCCCGCCTGATTCAAATTTTTTCCCGTCTTAATTGATTTAAATAGCATAACTAAATGTTTTAAAATTTTATTCAATATTACCTACATATTGCATATCATTGACCTTTTACACCAAATATTGGTAAGAAGTGGATAGAAATTTTGTCATACAAATTAAAATTCACGCCAATCCTATCCACGCCGCGCCTAGACAGTAGACCTTGTATCTCTATCTATATACTCATACTTATTAATCCTGTTGGGGTGAGCAGACAAGTTTCAATTTTCAAATAAACTGAGGGCATATGTATCAAGAATACTATACATTCTGCCGAAGTATCTTCCATATAAGTAGCGTAGTGGTTAAAAGCTTAGCGGTCAAGAGGTCCCGGGTTAGAATCTACTTTATAATACTTAAACTTGTGTAGGTATAGGTAGGACACGGCGATATTGAGCTGTCCGACTGAGGAAGTACCTCCGTCCTACAGAATACAGTGGTTATAATAACTACGTGTTGTGTTCCCAGCGGTGAGTAGGGTAGCCAGAGCTCACTGGAGAATTTGTGCTGTCAGTGGGATGACTAAAGGCTTGTCCTGCTTTGTCCTCTACACTGACGGCACAGAGACTCTGTGCTTACAGGCAGCGCGAGTGTGGCTTCTCTAGTGTTACACACGTCCATAGGCCGTTACCGTGGCCGTTACTTTCCATCAGGTAGGCCGTGCGCTTGTCTGCCACCTAAGTGGTATAAAAAAAAATCACGCCTTTATCCCCGGAGGGTATGGCAGAGGTGAATTAACAAAATTAATAAAAAAAAATATTTCATTATATGACCAGCTTAAAAAAGTCCCATGTTTTAAGGAGCTCTTTTTATCCCAACAAAACAAGCAAAATCAGGAAGCTTATAATTAAAATGTTGTCGACATATTTTCATTTATACAACAACTCAATGATAAAGAATCCACACTGACGGAACGACACAAAACCTTGAGTCTTACACTTCTAGTTTACCTAGAAACCCCCCTCCCCCCTCCACTCGAATGTAACAAGTGCCCCGCGGAGGGTGACGGACAAACTCAAATGTCAACTGTGAATGGCTAATAAAATTCATGTATGATAATGAGGATATTTAGAATCAGGTAAATGTAGAATTGATTTAATTATATTGTCGAGATTTCAATGAAACTTAACGCTATTTTTAGTGGGGAGTGAGCAGAGTGTACTGTATCTGTGGGATGGTGCGTGGCGTCAGCGCTGCCTAGTGGCCCCATCTGAAAACCAGCGCTGTGCATACCCAACGAAGGATGTGCGCAGCATATAATGCTGAGATGGGGCACTATTTGGGTTCGCATAGTGTGGAGTGTTGCACCCGTAGCTTAATTTTAATGTGCCTACTGTTTTGATTTGATGTACCTGCTAATTGTTATATTGCCTACCTGTTTGTATTTGGTGGGGTGCCCGCTGGCTTGAATAAAATATTTTTCTTTCATCTTTCTTTCTTTCAGAGGAGACACTAAGCGAAGTCAATCTTTCAATTACGCACAATGGCCCAAAAAGAGGCTAAGTGAGGACAAGGGAGTCCTTTTCCATTCCATTTCATTCTATCGCCTACGAAACTAACTGTTGCTCTCAACTCCACCCGCGAGGCATGCTGCATTAACCATTAAATATTTAAAAAAAAATTGCCACACGCAAAACCCTGGGATTCTTCTTTTTATGTAAGACACGCCAATTTGACTTCACCTCGCGCGTAAGCTAAAGGCAAAGCTAGCTCTCGTGTTTCCTTCTTCCTACAGTCCCGAGTCCTTTAAGCGGGGCCTATAAAAGCATATGATGAGGCCGTCAAGTTGAATGTCACCATTGTAACATGGTATATGTAAGAAATGGTGACCCTCTTTTCTGAGACTTTGTCTTTAGCGTACCATCAGATGAGGTGAAGTCTAATTGACGTGTCCTCCATAATAAAAAATGTGAAAGTTTGTAAAGATGTCTGTATGTTTGTTTTACAATCACGTTCTATCGGCTGAACGGATTTAGATGAAATTAGGTACAGGAATAGATTACAGTGTGGAATAATATATACATACATACACATACATATAATCACACCTTCATCGTCAGAGGGTTAGGCAGAGGTGAATTAACACCCACATTTCACCAATCATTGTATTCAGTCCTTTCCTTCCTTTTTCCTACAGTCCCGGGTCCTTTAAGTGGGGCGTGAAAAAGCATCTCGTGAGGCCGCCAAGCTGAGTGCCACCATTGTAACATTACTTAGTGTCTGTAATGGTGACCTTCTTTCCTGAGACTTTGCCTTTAGCTTACCATCAGACGAGGTGAAGTCAAGTTGGCGTGTCTTAGATAAAAAAAAACGTAATAGGTGGTGAGCCTATTGCCGTATTCCGGGCACTATTACTGACTTGAATCATGCATCTGAGGCTGAGTCTGGGCTGTATATATCTGTCTGATGTTAAACAGCCCTATCCCTTAGTCGCCTTGTACGACACCGCATGGGAAGAGATGGGGTGGTCCAAATTCTACTATGCCGGGAACCACTAATATATAGGCCAATAATATATAATTTATATCTTTTAATATAATACTTACTTGCTTTAACATGAGTAAAATATCTATAAGTATATCTTTTTATCCTATATCTACATCTACACTAATATTATAAAGAGGAAAGATTTGTACCTATTTTTGTATGTTTGTATGTTTGTAATGAATAGGCTCAAAAAGTACTGGGCCGATTCCGCCACCATTTCCCTGTGGAGCCGGGATCTCACGGCCCGAATTTCTTCGGGCTCGGGATCGTGAACCCGCTCCCGCGCCGCCTTTCGGAACTGGTATAGCGCCGAAAGGGATCTCGTTTCCAGGATCCATGGTGGCGATCCGGCGAGGAGACTCGACGCGTTGAATGATATCGTGCGGTACCCCCTTATGATGCGGCACGCCAACTTCTGCTGCGGACGCTGCAGCAGGGGCATGTGCCGATCACTCTCGCAATATCAACTTTTGCAATAGGCACTTTAAATAATAGACCAGACATAACCTGAAGCACAGGTTTATAAAAACCTAGATCAGGTAGGTCGCAAAATGTAAATATAGTAAGATTATTAATTTAAATTCTATTTTACCAATAAAAACTATTCTATGGCACATTTATAATATGCTACTTCTAATGTAGACATTATAGTACTTACTTATATGACTTAGCTATTAAGACCATAATTGTAAAACTAGTATTAGTACAATGTACAGCCCTCATTTTTGATGAATAAATTATTATTATTATTATTATTATTGTTTCTCAGTACCTTGACTCTCGGGACTATGGAGTCCCGGGCCTTTGGAAGGCGTGCGTCGGGCCGAAGCCAAGACGTAGAGGCCCTTTTATGAGAATTTAATATGCTAGTAATACACACACATGGCGGAAATCATCCCCGAGCGCACAATATGGTACACCGGGAGATGGTCCCCGCCAGGTGCAGAGACTATTGCTGTGCGGTGCTGTGGCCGCGATGGAAACTAAATTATGGGCTATGGGATTGAGAATTGGATGGACTGGTGAATGGGCTATGGAGGGAGACTAACGGACGCCTGCCGTGGCAATAAGTCTCAAAATGTAAAAAGGCAGGCGGTGACTTGCCAACTCATTGCATGGGCCCCATTAAAATAGCCACATATAGTGCGACCATGGAGCAACATCCGTTGAGCGGCTAAGGTTGTCGAGAGGTGAGTCTGCGGGGCGCAAGTTCCCGGTATACCAGTCAGCATGCCCCCGGCGTTATGACATTTTACACTTCCAACCTGGAGCATAGGTTCTGCTCTTGCAACTCCACTCATGGCCGGCCAATAAAGGCAAGCACAAAAGGTGAGGGGGAATAAATCCTAATCCTCGGGAGAATCGGGGTACGTGGTGTCGCCACGCACCAACAGCTCGCCACAAGCTGCCCCTGCGGGGTTATTCATTATTATTATTATTATTATTATTATTCTGTTATTACTTTTCTAATTGTTCCGGAATTCAAAAGATATATAATTTGAAAACGATTAAATTACCGGCATGGGTGCAACGGGAGTTCAAAGTATGTCACTATCTAAAGGTGCAGCGGGAACGGTCTGGAACCTCCATGCGGTTTACAGGATGCACGGGTTTCTTCAAGAATGTATCTATGTACTCTAACCATTTTTTCTATTGTAATAAATTTATTAATAATCCGTCATTAATGGCGGCCTGAAAGTTAAGTTAAGTTAAAGTTAAGTTAAATACATATTGGAATAAATTACTAGTTACTAAAAATTACTCTGGGTGTCCGCCCACACGGGACACCCGTACAGGGCCATGGACCGCACGACACCCGCGTGATATATAGTCACACTTGCTCAAATATTGTCTTAACTCGAGTACTTGTGAAGCTATTGTAAAATATAAGTCAACGACCTTGTATCTCTATCTATATACTCATACTTATTAATCCTGTTGGGGTGAGCAGACAAGTTTCAATTTTCAAATAAACTGAGGGCATATGTATCAAGAATACTATACATTCTGCCGAAGTATCTTCCATATAAGTAGCGTAGTGGTTAAAAGCTTAGCGGTCAAGAGGTCCCGGGTTAGAATCTACTTTATAATACTTAAACTTGTGTAGGTATAGGTAGGACACGGCGATATTGAGCTGTCCGACTGAGGAAGTACCTCCGTCCTACAGAATACAGTGGTTATAATAACTACGTGTTGTGTTCCCAGCGGTGAGTAGGGTAGCCAGAGCTCACTGGAGAATTTGTGCTGTCAGTGGGATGACTAAAGGCTTGTCCTGCTTTGTCCTCTACACTGACGGCACAGAGACTCTGTGCTTACAGGCAGCGCGAGTGTGGCTTCTCTAGTGTTACACACGTCCATAGGCCGTTACCGTGGCCGTTACTTTCCATCAGGTAGGCCGTGCGCTTGTCTGCCACCTAAGTGGTATAAAAAAAAATCACGCCTTTATCCCCGGAGGGTATGGCAGAGGTGAATTAACAAAATTAATAAAAAAAAATATTTCATTATATGACCAGCTTAAAAAAGTCCCATGTTTTAAGGAGCTCTTTTTATCCCAACAAAACAAGCAAAATCAGGAAGCTTATAATTAAAATGTTGTCGACATATTTTCATTTATACAACAACTCAATGATAAAGAATCCACACTGACGGAACGACACAAAACCTTGAGTCTTACACTTCTAGTTTACCTAGAAACCCCCCTCCCCCCTCCACTCGAATGTAACAAGTGCCCCGCGGAGGGTGACGGACAAACTCAAATGTCAACTGTGAATGGCTAATAAAATTCATGTATGATAATGAGGATATTTAGAATCAGGTAAATGTAGAATTGATTTAATTATATTGTCGAGATTTCAATTAAACTTAACGCTATTTTTAGTGGGGAGTGAGCAGAGTGTACTGTATCTGTGGGATGGTGCGTGGCGTCAGCGCTGCCTAGTGGCCCCATCTGAAAACCAGCGCTGTGCATACCCAACAAAGGATGTGCGCAGCATATAATGCTGAGATGGGGCACTATTTGGGTTCGCATAGTGTGGAGTGTTGCACCCGTAGCTTAATTTTAATGTGCCTACTGTTTTGATTTGATGTACCTGCTAATTGTTATATTGCCTACCTGTTTGTATTTGGTGGGGTGCCCGCTGGCTTGAATAAAATATTTTTCTTTCATCTTTCTTTCTTTCAGAGGAGACACTAAGCGAAGTCAATCTTTCAATTTTGTAATTAGTTCCACCTTACCCTTTCCTACACAGGACAACACGTGCAGGGCTTAGATGTCACCCGCATTCGATGCAGAGTATCTGATCAAGAATCATGTGACTCTTTCCTTTGTCGTACCTTTAAGGCCAGGAATTCATTACCAGCTCACGTGTTTCCTTTTTCCTACAGTCCCGGGTCCTTAAAGCGGGGCGTGAAAACGTATACGATGTGGTCGTCAAGCTGAGTGTCACCATTGTAACATGGTATATGTATGTAATGGTGACCCTTTTTTCTGAGACTTTTCCTTCAGCTTGCAGTGTAATTGACGTGTCCTATGTAAAAAAAATACTGTAGGTACATTTAATGACGGATGAGGTACAGGCTCTCAGGTTAAGGAGTAAAAGCGTCCAAAAACGTTAAATTAAATCGTAAACAGGAGGAGATATAGCAGAAAGTAATATAACATATAATTACGCCTGTTTCCCATAGGGGTAGGCAGAGATCACGGATATTCATTTGCTACCATCCTGACATACTTTTCTCGCTTCATTCACTCTCATAACATTCTTCATGCATGCTCGTCGGTTTAGGGTACTCCTGACCTGCCCCTTTTCTAAAACTTCACCGATTTGGTTCAGGTATGTGCGCCTAGGTCTTCCCCTACCGACGGTACCATCCCCACTCACCTCATACACCTGTATCGTTAGTTAGTTCTTTCATTCTCTCTCTCTCTAAATCTATATTTCTATAAATACGATTTAAAAAATTCTATAAATATTTTTCTTGGACTAAAGTCTGTGACACTTCACCCGATCCTCCACCTTCAGCACAATGTAGTTTAACTCAGTTACGGAACCCTTTGTGCCAATTCCGACACGCACTTGACCGATTTTTATAGACTTTCAAGTTTTTAAATTGAGTTTCTACTTTGATAACAAGGCTTTTCGCAAACGGTTACATCAACAGATATACATATTTATTGGTCCATCGAATGATTAAAGTTTTAACACAACATAGACTCACGCCAATTTCTCCGAAGGGGTAGACAGAGGTGTTAGCACCCACATTTCGCCAGTTTATTTTTAGATCCCAATGTAATAGATGGCGAGCCTATTGCCATTAACCGGGCACTTATAAACCTGCGATAAATACACACATAACTTCGAAAATCATCGAAAAGTCATTGGTGTGTGCCATGGTAGAACCTGGGATCGTACCCGAGACCTCGTCTCAGCAGTCCATTACCCATACCACTAGGCTACCGCGGTTAAAGTTTTAAAGATTTCTTTAATTGACTTAAGAATTAAGAAAATACAATAAGCCGAACACGAACCATCTAAATAGGTATGCCAAGCCAAGGTTTGCTTATTCAAAGTCAGTTGTAATTATATTCTTTTATATATTCACGACTGTTTAACGCCAAAGATATAAGCAGATTCATTTCACCCCTATTTTACCAATCAGTTAATTAGCTTATCTAGGTCTACTGCTGGTCATAGGCCTCTCCCAATATTGGTAGGCTTTGGCCTACTGTTTACGGGCTGGCCAGACGGGGTGGAGCAGGGTTTTATTTCGAGTTTTCCTTCTCTAATAATAGGGGGTGAGTCTATTGCCGTCTTCCAGACACTATTGTTGACTCGAGCCATGCATCTGAGACTGAGTCTGGGCTATATATATCCCTTAGTCACCTTGTACGACACAGCATGGGAAGCGATGAGGTGGTACAAATTCTACTTTGCCAAGAATCATGCGGCTGTTGCAATATTTTTGAATTCAAATAGATATTATTTGGTACAGAGACATTTTTAAAGAGTACTAGCCGCGTGGTTCCCGGCAGAGTAGAATTTGAACCACCCTATCCCATGCGGTGTCGTACAAGGCGTCTAAGGGATAGGGTTGTTTAACATAGGATGAATATGACTCAGTCACAGATGCATGGCTTGAGTGAACAATAGTGCCCAGAAGACGGCAATAGGCTCAGCCCCTATTACGTGGGACCGAATTTAATGATTGGTGAAATGTGGGTGTTAATTCATCACTGCCTAACCCTCCGGGGATGAAGCCGTGATTATATGTATGTATGTACTAGGAACCAAAACTACTTATGATATCCCACTAACCCCGCCACCAAAACCAAATTGCTTGTGTTAGAAATGAGTTAACGTCGCTATTGTACCTGCTAGCCAAGATTCGAATCAGGAACATACTATAGTCTTCTAGAATAATACATATTATATCCTCTAGTTGAGGGAACCATCTCGGAACCGGAGATCCCTCTCATGTTTTAGGCAATCTTACACCCTGGGATCTAAAGACATGAGACGTCGTGTTTTAGTCGGTTCGATTTCGACGTAACCACCCTCACCGCACTGCGGGGTAAGGGTATCCGAAGGTAAAGGGGAAAAAAGGACCCCATTTTAATCCCGCGCGGCGAGAACTGTATGTATACGTATTTTAGGAAACCGCTAGTCAAAATTAATATTTACATAATGTACGCGGACCAGAAGGCTGGTTTATTCCTTGCGTAAAAGATTGGTATTGCCATTCAACGTGGCAATGCCGCCAGTCTTCTGGCCACCCTCCCAGTTGACATCGATAGGGAGGAATTCTTTGACACCTGAACCTGAAGGATTGTTTAGGTATATTCTATTTATTTTAATTTAGATAACAACCACATACATTGACCAGTTCGAATAACATCTACAAACATGTCCAAAATATTGCGTGACCTTCCAAATACTTTATAAATAACATATCTAACAAGGTCTTATATTCAAATGTCATTAATAAACCTCTAAATAATCTCGGATACGTCCGAACCGAAAAAAAAAAGGCCGCAGTTCAGCTAATGCTACAGATTAGGCACAATCTGCAGCGCTGGTTTTCAACTGTAACCTAACCATTATGTCCAGCAGTGGACTGGGGTGGCCTAATTGATTGATTGATTGAGTATGCTAATTCGAATCCCGCCGGAACTGATTAAAATATATTTTTTTTTATACCACTTAGTTGGCAGACAAGCACACGGCCCACCTGATGGAAAGTGGTTACCGTGACCTATGGACGTCTGTAACACCAGAGGAGTCACAGTCGCGCTGCCAACCCTGTAAGTACAGAGTATCTGTGCCGTCAGTAGAAGACAAAGCAGGACAAGCCTTTAGTCTTCCCACTGTCAGCACAAATTCTCCAGTGAGCTCTGGCTACCCTACTCACCGCTGTATTTTCTTGTAATATTTTCCTGTCTTATTAGATTTGAATAGTTATTGCCTTAAAATCTAATTCAATATCGTGTTTTAAAGTTCGGACGGAGTCTTCAAATATCAATGTTTAAAACTGATTGTAACATCATTCATTGGTGCCGATAATTCGTACGAATATCGGTAGATGGCTCACACTGTCGCCGTAAGACGGATATATATAGGAAGATTGGAATGATTTGAAGCGAGGTTCGGTAGCTTAGTGGTCAGAGCATTCTTCCTGTTAGGGAAAGATCGCGGGATTGAATCCCGCCTGAACTCATTCAAATATTTTCCTATTTTATTTTTTTTATACAACTTAGGTGGCAGGCAAGCACACGGCCCACCTGATTTAAAGTGGTTACCATGACCTATGAACGTGTGTAACACCAGTGGAGTCACATCCGTGCTGCCGACCCTGTAACAACAGAGATTTTGTGCCGTCAGTGTAGAGGGCAAAGCTGGACAAGCCTTTGGTCATCCCACTGACAGCACAAAAACTCTCCAGTGAGCTCTGGCTACCCTACTCACCGCCGGGAACACAACATGAAGTTATAATAACCACGGTATTCTGTAGGGCGGAGGTACTTCCTCAGTCGGACTGCTCAATTGGGCGGAAATACCGCCGTGTCCTACCTCCTCAAAAATCCTATATCCTATCTTAATCGAACACTACATGAGGCCATGACGGTATTCCCGTTCCAATTGAGCAGTCCGACTGGAGAAGTACCTCCACCCTACAGAATACCACGGCTATAATAAACTCGTGTTGTGTTCCCAGCGGTGAGTAGGGTAGCCAGAGCTCACTGGAGAGTTCTTGTGCTGTCAGTGGGAAGACTAAAGGCTTGTTCTGATTGTTTCTTCTGCACTGACGCCAACTCTCTGTTCTTACACAGTTGGTAGCACGAGTGCAACTCCCCTGGTGTTGCACACGTTCATATGCCACGGTAACCATTTTCCATCAGGTGTGCCGTGTGTTTGTCTACCACCTAAGTTGTATAAGGAAAACGTATCTCTCAGTCATATATTCTCACTGTACCACACCCGAGAAGAGGGCCAGATCGTGAGAGATGGCCCTGGGTCGGCCGGGATGCGAGGGATATGCCTGTCAACCTCACCTTCGGCAACCAAAACGACCCACAGGCGGCGTGCGTTTTAGTCGGTTCGAGTCCGACATAACCTCTTCCACCTGCTCCGGTGAGGAGGTATCCGTGGGGATATTGCGCACGTAAAAAAAAAAAAAAATCTAGTCGCGGTTTTATGTCCCATCTTGAGCTGAACATTCACACTAATTACCTAAACTCACACTGATTAAAAATATCTTCAGATTTTTCATTATTCCCCCATGACAATAATCTCCGTCTCACAGTTTATTCGTGCTGTTGTCGATGTGCAATATAGATTTAACGATTATTGTTCCAATAAATAATCGTATCAGTCCACAGTCTGATTGTCAAGAGCCTCGAACACAATCTCAAGAGCCGCGTTAGGCTGCTGGGTCAAGGGCTCGAGATAGATGGCAGGTGTCGCTTCTCAATACAACACGACTTATTGTTAGGATTCTCTGGAGCCCTATTTAACGTAACGCCTCTAAAAAGAAACACTTTTTACCTGACTACGGCGAAATAAAAGGAGGGTTATGATTTTGACAGGCTATGTATGTAAGTAGGTTCATCTGTTCTCTCATAGGTCTTCAACCATTCATTAGAACTGGGCAAATAAAGTTTCGTTAGAAGCATCTTAGTCGTCCGCTGGTTATATAAGGGCCAGATCGTGAGAGATGGCCCTGGGTCGGCCGGGGTGCGAGGGATATGCCTGTCAACCTCACCTTCGGCAACCAATACGACCCACAGGCGGCGTGCGGTTTAGTCGGTTCGAGTCCGACATAACCTGGAGAGGCATCCCAGGGGATTTTGCGCACGTAAAAAAAAATAGGCTATTATAACGTGTCACTGAACCTAAGGTGGCGCCGCGAGGGCACGCCGTAGTAACGGCGGTAAGACCCATCATGGGGGAGTGGCTAGAGAGGCCACACGGCAGCCTCTCGTACCGTCTGACGCAGATGATCACCGAGCACGGATGCTTCGGAAAGTATCTGCGTCGGATGCAGAAAGAGCCAACGTCCGAGTGCCATCACTGCGACGCGAGCGAGGACTCAGGTCCGCACACGCTCACCGAGTGTCCGGCGTGGGAGACGCCGAGGCGGGAGCTTGTGGCGGCCCTGGGAGTGAGGGTTCTCACGCTCTCCACCTTGCTCGCGGCGATGGTTCGCTGCGCGGATGCGTGGGCGGCCGGCGCCTCCTTCTGCGAGCAAGTAATGCTCGTTAAGGAGGAGGCGGGGCGGGAGCGACGAAGGATCGCAAGACAAGCTGCCCGCGTACGAAGGCAACTCGGGCGTCGGAGGTCGATGAACGACCTCCGCCCCCCATGAGCGCCGGCCTGGGGGTGACAGGTGAAGCCGCCTGTCACCCTGGCAGAAGCAGGCCGCGGCGGTGGCGCGCGTGTTGCGCCTCCCCGTTTCCGGGGACGAGCTGGGGACTCTGTAGTCCCCACACCCGAGAAGAGGGTAAAAAAAAGCGGCCATAAAGTATTGCGTTTCTCGTCGTCGTGTTTGGTATTAACTGAAAGATCTTAATTAGCACATATGCTATTCTTTTGATCACAGCAAATATGTGATCAAAAGAACTTCCACAAGTGAAGTTCGATCAATATTATATGATTCGCTTCATTCGAAGATATGATACAGATACCATGTAGTTTCCCTATTTACTAGGTAACATTCGCACGTATTTTAGAGTTTTTAAACGATTTTTCGGATTAATAAAAACGACAACTTCCGGTTTGTCGCCAACCTCAGGTCGCCATCTTGACTTTGACTCATTTTTTAGAGCATTAAAATATTGATACATTGCAAAACTTTCTAAATGAGGGTTTTAGGGCGGGAGGGTGATCATATCTTCGAATGAAGCGAATCATATAATATTGATCGAACTTCACTTGTGGAAGTTCTTTTGATCACATATTATATTTCTTCGCTTCATTCTTCAGATATGATACAGATACCATGTAGATGTTAAGAGCAGAAAGTTTTTAAATAAAGCACATTTATACCACTAAATGCTTTATTAACACAAAAATATGTTTCTTTTCTTGTGATTTTGAATACTTATTTAATTACAATAATAAATGGTTGCGCCGAAGTGGAAACTGTATTTTTGACACGGAAACACACTCCTTTTATACCCGTCTCCTCTCCCGCACTAATCATAGATATGGCTTCCGTCCGCCATTTGTGAAATATAGACACTCAGTCTCGCTTTGAACTAGCCAGCGTGATGAAGGATCGCGAGCGCGTCTCTCAGAAATGAATAATATTTGTTGTATTTTAACCGCCTCATAGACCTTTACCGATCGGATGGTGCCTCTCGTGTGTTCCTCAAGGGATCTAGTGACGCTGACGGCAGCTCCTGAGCAAGGAAGAGAAGATCCGTGTACCGGCTGCGATGAAAAACACGTGGGTCGTGAAGGTTAGTGCATCCTCTCCTAATTTCTCGGGCTGCATTCACTGCCTGGATCGAATCCGCGGCAGCCCGGCCACCTGTCTTGTTTTGTGTGTAAAGTGTCAATAGAACAGTTATCTGCTTCTCCGCAATACAGTCCACTCGCGCACGTTGGCCCACGCACCACCATTTTGGTCCGGATCGAGCCGGATTCTTAGCCGTAGTTCGTATTTTGTTATTATTCTAATGGGAATGAGCGCACCGCACCTAAGTGCCTGGTTATTTTAGTAGAAAACCCCGCATCCAGACACTTAGGCTTAGAATTTGTAGTCCGTTCGCCGCTGGCTCGCATTGTACCTACCTAATACATAAATAGGTTAGGTATCATATCAACACTTAATCGTAGTTCGCAATTTTCGCATCGCACCTAAGTGCCTGGTTATTTTAGTAGAAAACCCCGCATCCAGACATTTAGGCTTAGATCTTAGGTATACTCAGACACCCTAGTGCATAGGCACAGTGTAATACCTAACGCATTTGGCTTTGTTTTGTTTTTTTCAATTACGTTGTTCTCGGCTCACGTCGTATTTGCCTAGTACCTGCGTGGGTAGACACGTGGCTGTGCCTACCTCGCTCGCATCTCATCCCAATTCATACGAAAGTATTTTAATTTGAATAGATATTACGCAATACTTAATCTCGGAAATAATAGTTGAATCTAGACAGCGACCATCGCGTAGGTACGACCTTGTTGCTATGCGCGTTTGTTCAAGCGTGCATTCACAGTTGTAAGCACCTACCTACCTACATAGTTAACGATCGCGCCGCCTCGCTGCTCTGTACCGCTAGGATTAAGTCATTTCATATTTATTGTTTACCGCACTTTAGTTTGAGATTTAATTGTAAACATGTCCCCAAAGGTTGATAAGACCGGTAAGGTTCAATTGAAACTTTTATACGCTAAAAAAGAAATGATTTACTCTCGCGTACAATCGATTTATGATAGTGCACTTAAAACCTCTGATTTGGTCATCAGAGATTCGTTCTTGTGTTCTATAGAAAACTTAGATAGTCTACGCGCGGATTTCGAAACCTTAGTGCATGACATCAACGTTTTAGAGTTGAATTTGGATCCCGATTACTCAGTGAGTTATCAAGCCTTGTCGTCGTTTGACGATTTGTATTGTCGTATCAAGCGCGTCGCGAGGAGTTTGGAGAAGCCGTCTGACCGACCCAACCCCACTCGCGACCGACCTAAGTTGCCACCAATTCAAATACCCGAATTTGATGGTAACATTCGCAATTGGTGTCGATTTATAGATAGTTTTGAGAATACAATAGATAAGAACGATTCGTTGACAGATCACGAAAAATTGCATTATCTTGTTGAAAAATTGACTGGTAAAGCTATAACCGTTTGCGCTGGAATTACGTTTAGTGCCGGGAATTATAATTTAATTTTAAATACTTTGAAAGCTAAGTATGAGGATAAAAGATCGGTAGCTAACGCCTATTTGGATCAGATGTTTGATTTGAAATCTATTACGGCATGTAACGATCAAAACTTAGAGAAATTTCTAGACACTTTCGCGTCAGCTGTTCGCGCTGTAAAGAACCTAAAGATTGTTGACCTCTGCGACTTCGTATTTTTGTATATGGGTTTAAGGAAATTAGATTCCGAAACCATTCGTTTGTTTGAGTCGGATCATCGCGGCAATAAAATTCCTAAGTTCGAAGACTTAGAAGGTTTTGTTCGCGAGCATATAAAAATATTACAACGCTCTTCATCGAAACATGAAGGCGCGAAGACAGTTGTTAGTCCCGCGCGCAAAATAGATGCGTCATCGAGGTCACTGAGGTCAACCCATACTTATGTTAATACCGCACCAGCACGTGTACAATCATCTGTTTGCTCTTTGTGTAGTACTCATCATTCGCAACTGTACAAGTGTCCTGGTTTCCTAAAATTGTCGCCTAGTGATCGTTATAAATTTGTTCGCGCTAATAATTTTTGTTTTAATTGTCTCGGTACTAAACACCGCGTTGTTTTATGTAATAGTAGAAATAGTTGTCGCAAATGTCAAGCGAGACACCACACTTTGCTTCATTTTGAGAATAGTAATGCCGCATCCAATGTGAGCACGGTTGGCTCGTCGAGCGGTGACACACGGCAGCCTGCGACGCAGCCGCAGCCCGCGCTCGCGCGCGCTCCGGCCCGCCCGGTGACCGCCGCTGATGACGTCACCTTGTGTTCGTTCTCCGCTAGTGCTGCACTCACTACTGTGTGTCTTGCGACCGCTCGCGTTGTTATTGTTGATGCATTAGGTAAGCCGCGCATTGTTCGAGCGCTGTTAGATGGCGCTTCGCAAAGTAATTTTATTACTCAAGATTGTTGTCGGCGTCTTGGTTTCAATGTTGATAAGCGTTCAACCCGCTCAGTGGTGAAGGGTTTTGGAAGCTTACAGTCAGCTGTTCGTGGCACCGTTAAAACAAGGTTTAGATCTCGTTTTAATAATAATATTTGGTTTGACATGGATTCGCTCGTTATAGATAGAATAGCTGAACAGTTGCCTACCGTCCCGGTTGACACGTCTTTATTAACGAAATTTAAAGACTTGCCTTTAGCAGATGAGACTTACGCTGTTCCTGGAGTCGTCGATATATTGATCGGCGCTTCGATTCTCCCGCACCTCCAGTTATCACGTAAGGTTCAAGGGGGACCGACGTACCCCGCTCCGCACGCACTGGAAACAGTTCTTGGTTTTGTTATAATTGGTTCCGCACCCGCTTCTATGGATAGTTTTAGTCACTCGACTGCTTCGTTCTGTTGCACCGTCGAGCCGCCACTGGAGTCTACCATCCGCAAGTTTTCGCTCGGTGGCTCCCGTGTATCCGCTGAAAAACGCTTTCTTTGTTTGGAACGAAAGATGCAGGCGTCCCCAAAGTCGAAGCGGGCCTATGATGAGGTTGTTAACGAATATTTAGATAAAGGTTACATCTCACCTGCGCCTGCGGACACTGGCGGGACCCAGCCTTCGTACATTATCCCGCACCGCGGAGTTATTAGAGAAGATAAGCTTACTACTAAAACTCCGCGTAGTTTTGGATGGCAGTGCTAAGACTAGCACTTCCGTGTCGCTTAATGACATTTTGTATTGTGGTCGGAATCTTTAAGGTAATTTATTTGACATAATTGTAAATTTTCGCATTAATATTAGTAGAATTTTAGCTTTTAGGACTCAACAGTCGCTTTGTGTTGGGCCCACTCTTCGCCCCATCGTTGGGACACATTCGTCGCTAATAGAGTGGCAAAATTCAATCTGAATTGGCGCCACATAATCTCTTTCACGTTGCTGGCACCGACAACCCAGCCGATTGTCTCTCTCGTGGATTGCTTCCTTCGCAAATTTTGGATCACCCGTTGTGGTTTGGTGGACCGTCCTGGATTCATGCCGCGTTAGATGGGTGGCCAGTTAGTCAATTCAATCCCACTACGGTTTCCGAACCACCCGAGGAGAAGAAGCACTCGCTTGTTGTATCGGTCCCACGTGAAGAGACCCTTATTTTGTTGTTGGCTAATCGCGTCTCGTCTTGGTCGAGACTGTTGCGTTGTGTTGTTTGTTCGCCTCTGCCCGCTGCCTAGCCAGCAGTAGGCACGAGCTCCAATCTAGGTTTATATTTTAGTTGTTATTTCCCAAACCTAGATTTAGATTAGACTTTAGATTTGTTTCGCATTTGTCGTTTCGAAGGTAACCCTTCAAGCCGGGGGGAATGGTTGCGCCGAAGTGGAAACTGTATTTTTGACACGGAAACACACTCCTTTTATACCCGTCTCCTCTCCCGCACTAATCATAGATATGGCTTCCGTCCGCCATTTGTGAAATATAGACACTCAGTCTCGCTTTGAACTAGCCAGCGTGATGAAGGATCGCGAGCGCGTCTCTCAGAAATGAATAATATTTGTTGTATTTTAACCGCCTCATAGACCTTTACCGATCGGATGGTGCCTCTCGTGTGTTCCTCAAGGGATCTAGTGACGCTGACGGCAGCTCCTGAGCAAGGAAGAGAAGATCCGTGTACCGGCTGCGATGAAAAACACGTGGGTCGTGAAGGTTAGTGCATCCTCTCCTAATTTCTCGGGCTGCATTCACTGCCTGGATCGAATCCGCGGCAGCCCGGCCACCTGTCTTGTTTTGTGTGTAAAGTGTCAATAGAACAGTTATCTGCTTCTCCGCAATACAGTCCACTCGCGCACGTTGGCCCACGCGCCACCAATAAAGTATAATATACGCTTCTTTGATTTCCTTATTATGAAAATTATAATTATTTTTTATTTAAGTACAATACAATTTTTTATTGAGAGTTTGACGATAAGCAAACTGATCTTGCAAATTCATCTTCTCTTAGGATGGTTCTTTTATAGAAACGAGCAAAGGTATTGGATGACTCAGTCCAACCTGCCGTTTTGCGTATTGTTTCAATGCTAACACCGGCGAGGCTGGCGGCTGAGGTAGACGCATGGCGCGTGCTGTGAGCGCCAAAGACACTGATGCCGCATTCCGACAGGACTTGTTTTACCCATCTACTTATAGACTGCGTTGTTGCAGCTTTATGTGGGCTCTTGTACGTTAACAAGAGTTTACCTGTGTTCTCAGTTCTTAAGTTTCTAGTCATAGAAATATAATCTGAGAGCGTTACAGCGGGACAAATACTAACATTTTCCCTAAAATATGGAAGATATAATATTGGCTGGTCTCTGCCAGGGGCCGATGTTTTAATAATATCTGTTATATTAATCGAAATGCCATTCTATGAAAAGGAAATATTTTTTAGTTTGATAAGGGAAAGCGTCTGCATTCTATGGGCCGTACAAATTGCAAGTAGTATAGTAACTTTCTTCGTAATTCTTTCAAGTGAAAGACTGTTATTTGGGAACCATTTGCTGACATGGCTTAAAACTGACTGAGGGTTCCACGTGTTACTATACTTAGGCTTGGCTGGCCTCAACTTAAACGCCCCTTTAAGGAGTCGCTTTACACAAGGGTCAGATCCTATATTATTTCCTAATAGAGCTGCCAAAGCAGAACGGTGGGTATTTAAACTGCTATAACCGCACCCGTTATTGAAACGAGTTGTCAAAAAAGAAAGTATTGACTTTTTCGAGGGTTTGAAAGAGTCTAACTTGTTAGCAATACAATATTGCCACCAAAGCTTAAGAGAAGTGTTGTACTGATTAATAGTGCTGTCGGAGAATGATGCCAGCATCAGTGCCGTTGACTCTGCGCAGGCTCCTCAACGGTTGAATGACTGCCGCAAAGCCTCGCGACACCCAGGGTAAGGTTCCCGTGTAATGGATGGTGATCTCTGAAATGAGATTGTAATAGCTTTTTATTTGGGTTGAGATAAATTATATCTGAGACTATTAGGTTCTGTAGCAGTGGAAACCAGGGTTGCGAAGGCCAATAAGGGAAAACCAGGATGCCGCTTGCTTTTTCGTCAATGATCTTTCGAATACATTTTAGTATAAGAGAGAAGGGTGGGAAGGCATAAAAGAAATACGATTGCCATTTTAAGGTAAATGCGTCAACGTATTCAGCGTCTGGGTCTTGCTTCCATGAAACATACCTCGAACATTTCGCATTATGACGAGAAGCAAATAAATCGATTTCGGGTTGTCCAAAACATTGTATAACCTTTTGGAAAGCATTATCGGCAAGTGACCATTCGGTATCAGGATTGACAATTCTAGATGCGTGGTCGGCCTTGTTTTCTTTAGTATTCACATACGATGCAAATATCCCAAGGCCACGTGATTCGCACCATTGCCAAATTGACCTCGCTAAGTCATTCAGATAAGGGTATTGAATCCCTCCCATTCGGTTGACATAACTGATTGCAGTAGTATTATCAATTCGTAGCAATACTGCACAATTACTTAAATTGCCAGCGAAAGATTTTAAGCCTAAAAAAGCCGCCATCAATTCTAGGTAATTGATGTGGTACGCTTTTTCTGCGTCTTTCCATTGTCCATTAATTTTAGAATCATTGCAGACGGCACCCCAACCTGTTCGGGATGCATCCGTATAGACTTCTAATTCAAAATCAGACTGTCTCATGAAGTTATATGTGGATTCGATATTCGATGACCACCAAAAAAGGTCTTTAAGAATAATATTTGGTAAATTAATCTTACTTTCATAATTACTATCTTTAAGTAACGCTAAGTACTTCTGTCGTTCTAAAATTTTGGTATACAACCAGCCGTACTTCGTGGCCGGACAAGCGGCAACCAGTGTTCCTATAAGCTGAGCGAACTCGCGTATGGTACAAGACGGTAGTTTTAAAAATCTTGTGGTCAATTGTGCAATCTTGCTACGTTTATCTGATGGAAGACTGATACTTAAGTCGCTTGTATTATAACAAAACCCAAGGTACTTGCAAGATTGTTGCGGTGATAAATTACTTTTTTCACAATTTATAATAAATCCTAGGCAATTAAGTAATTTTAACGTTTCGTTAACGTTACTAACACACTGGTCGTACGTGTCACTTATACACAGTATGTCATCCAAATAATATACGGATTGATAACCACGACATCTTAGATGAGTCATAACTTCTCTCATGATCTTAGTGAAAACACGGGGAGCCACACATAAACCGAAGGGTAAAGCGCAAAATTGATACACAAATGTTTTAGATGTATCATGGGATTTAAATTGAAATTTTAAATACTTGCGATGTTTTTTATTTATGGGAATCAAAAGTAGGCATCTTTTAAATCAATGGTAGCTAAGTAACCATCGCGCGGTATCAATTTGCATGCGGTACGATAATCTTCCATTTTAAAATGATCGATATGTATTAATTTATTTAAAGGCTTTAGATTTAATATAAAGCGCTTGTCTCCATTTGGTTTAGGAGTGAGAAATATTTTTGAAATAAATTGATCTTGAGTCGATCTTGTTTCGGAAATAGCTCCTAATTGTTTTAAATTGTTTATGGCAGCTAACATGTCGTGATTCTCAGTACGAGAAAAGTTATTTTTAGGTATACTAGTTTGACATACCTGGGATTTAAATGGTATGTTATACCCATTTTTGATCCAATCAAGTACTGTTTTATTGTTTGTTATTTTTAACCAACACTTATAAAAGTGGGTAAGTCTACCCGCATGTACCTCTGCTAATGGCGACTCGGCGCCGGAGCACGTGCTTTGTCTGAAGTCGCAGCTCGTGGTGGTGCGGTCGCATACGGGCGACGAACCGTCGATGCCGGTTGGGGCTTCCTGTAGCCTCCTCGGTGGGTACCGAGGGGGCGCCGCCCAGTTTCCCTGATAAGACGTACTGGGCCGAGCGCTAGACTGAGGAGCCGCTGGTTTAGGCTTGGGTACCGGCTTCTTAATTTGAAGACCCTGTTTTTCGATGGCTTTGGCCGCTTTGATCTTTTCAGAAAGTGACGAGCCAAATAGTGTTTCATCCCTTTCGGACTCGTTAATCATGTGTACGATAGACTTATCTAGACTAGGTATGATAAGCTTAATACGATGAGCGGTCACTAAGCTATGGGAATCGCATAATATTCGGCAGCCGTTACTGAGGTGCTTCATGGCCTGGACCTTATCGTCACTCGTCAACAAAATATTCATACCTCTATTGATGGCACTAATTCCTTGGCCCAGTTGTTGTTGCGAGGTAGCGATCGTTTTGTCGCGATTGCGTACCATGTCTGGCACAGCGGCTGAGATCTCAGCATTTAGCTTAGGCGCTTGTAATAACTTACAGTTATTGGGTACTAAATAATCTTTCGTAATCTTATCTTTAAGTTCTGCTGGTATGCCTTTTCTTAATAGAGGCATCCATAGCTTCGACAAAGTGTCGTGAATTTCTTCTCCATATTCAGGAGAATCAGATATGGTTTCGCCTAGCGCGGATAAAAGTTCTGGGTCTAGGTCATTGTTAGCGATAGCATCGTCTTGTTGGTTAGAGACTGGCTGGTCCGTGTTTAGTTCACAGTCGACGACGGGATCCGTGGGCACTGCGCCCGACATCGCGTCTGGTGTCGCTGGAGAGGGATCCAAAATAAATTCATCCTCTTTTTCTTGAACGTCTTGACGTTCATGGCCTAAAAATATAAATGATAAATTATTTAATTTTTTTTTTTTTTTTTTGTTGGGTATTTGTATAAAAGAAAAACCTTGTTTTTCTGCTTTGCAGATAACGGATACAATCTATTTTAGAATGTTCTTAATTTCTGCGTATTGTCATCGTTGTAGACCCGCAGTCTACCCCGATGCAAAGAAGTATAATGATGAAAAGTTTTACTTATAAAATTTGGAAAACGTGTCTAAGTTACTGACTCGCAGTCAGTCCCAAAGCACTCCAAATTCTACGACCATTTTTCTTGTTAACACCTTGTTGAAAAATTAATCAATCACTTCACTTAAAAAGTAATTTGTATTTCCTTCAATCTCGGAATCCGAAGATGTATCCAAAGGAGATATGATTTTTCTCCGCTTTTGTTTTTCTGTTAGTTTTCTAATTTTACGTTCATAACGATCAATACGTGACTGTGCGCTTCTTTTTGGCATTGTCAAATTGACCGGAGTGTGCGTGCAAGTGCTACCGAGCACGAAACGGGAATGGGTCAAAGTCAAGATGGCGACCTGAGGTTGGCGACAAACCGGAAGTTGTCGTTTTTATTAATCCGAAAAATCGTTTAAAAACTCTAAAATACGTGCGAATGTTACCTAGTAAATAGGGAAACTACATGGTATCTGTATCATATCTGAAGAATGAAGCGAAGAAATATAATTATACATAAAGCTTGTCCCAAAATAATATAAACAAATAATTAAATTTGAAACTAAAACCCTACTACTGATAAATCGCGTTCTAAAAAGTATTAAACATGAAAATAGGTATTAAAGGAGGTCGTATGCCACTTACTCATAAAAAAAACCATCCTTAGGAAAAGTGGCATACGACCACGGCTATTCTTAATATTTTCTTGTTTAATGCTTTATAGAACGCAATTTTTCAGTAGTCGGCTTTTAATTTTAAACTTATATTCCTTCATTCTTTTATATCTTTTGTTGCATCTTTGGTCATGTTACAGATATACCTATCTAACCTATGTAAATGAGAACATCTACTAAGTAATACCTGTGACAAACAATAAATACATTTAATTTGATTTGATTAGAACATTTGAGTTGAGTTGAGTGATGTTGATAGGAAGATGGCTGAATAAAAAAGTAGTATTTTGATATGGACCAATCTGTTAAATGTCGCACCACAGACACTGTAAAAAATGCCTCTTAATTTTAGATTTTACTGCTATTTTGTTAAAGAGTAAAATATAATTACATCTTGTATCATGAATGAAAAAAAAAATAAAGGCTGGATACCTTCCATCCTGCAGAAAATAAGTTACCTGCTTATTTTCTGCAAGAAAGACTGTTTTATCGAATGTTTTAGCTGTACCTAGTAGCCCTAGTACCTACCTAGGTACACCGGAATTGCGACTAGTTACATATCTGCTCGCTATTTTTGCTGATTGGTGAAAACTGAACCGCGATTCCACTCATCGTACATTCACATTGCGCCATAAGTGACGACACACGACAGAATCGCTGACACAGTGTTTAATAATTCATTAGTATTTTTATCAGAAAGTTCTAAGTAATACAGTAACACCACTGTGGTCTTCAGCAGTACACGTGTACGTGACTATTTGGATCATGCTACGAGAGTCAAGAACTTGGCGGTCAACCCAATTTCATCTACAGCCTACTTGACGGAGGCCCTGTTGCAGGCTTCACCCTCGAAGAATCGATTAATGTAGAAAAAATTTAAACGGTCCAGGTGGGATTCGAACCAATGATCTTTCCCTTACAAGGACGCTCGGGCCACTAAGCTACCGAACCTTCGCCCGAAACCATCCAAATTCTTCCATACATATATCTGTCTTACGGCGATGGGTGAGAGCCATCTAGCGATAATCGTACGAACTATCGGACTTAATGAATGATATTGCAATCATTTTTAAACATTGACACAGCTACATTCTATCATCGCACCTCTCGCCATAGGCAGGGAATTCATCCTCGTTGCGAACTGAGACGGTGCGCACTGTGCGGTATGAAAGAAAACTATGGAATGACCTTCCTACTGCGGTTTTCCCAAGCACCTACAATATGGGGTTCTTCAAGAGGGGCATCAGGTTTCTTCGTGGTCGGCAGCGCGAGTGTAACACCCCTACGTCCATAGGCCACGGTAACCACTTCCCATCAGGTGGGTCGTGTGCTTGTCTGCCACCTAAGTGGTATAAAAAAAACATTGATTTTGATGACTCCGCTTCTATTGAACTATTAAATTGAATTTTATGCATTTAGTACCTATGCTAACTATTCAAAATCGACTAAGATAGAAAAAATGAAACTGTCCAGGCGAGATTCGAACCCGCGACCTTTCCCTTACTCATAACAATCATGGCAAATCATAAAATCTATTTAAATCAAATCTAAAGGAGGAAAAAATTTAACATACCCCTGGCTCCGAGGTGAAGGTTTCAAATGAATGCAACCGGAAATAACGCAAAGATAATGATGATTGTGATCATGAAGATATCATCCGGCGTCGGTATTTCCGCCCAATTGAGCAGTCCGACTGGGGAAGTACAGACCTCCGCCCTACAGAATACCGCGGTTATAATAACTTCGTGTTGTGTTCCCTGCGGTGAGTAGGGTAGCAAGAGCTCACTGGAGAATTTGTGCTGTCAGTGGTAGGACTAAAGGCTTTTCCTGCTTTGTCTTTTACACTGACGGCACAGAAATTCTGTACTTACAGGGTTGGCAGCGCGACTGTGACTCCTCTGGTGTTACAAACGTCCATAGGCCATGGTAACCACTTTCCATCAGGTGGGCCGTGTGCTTGTCTGCCACCTAAGTACCGTGAACCGGAAAAAAAAACCGGCATCTTTTATTATAATGTATTACGAGCGAATCAAATATCTTTGAGGTATAGTTTGTGAATGTATAGGAGACCTTGCTTTGCAGTCCCTTCCATTGACCCATTCTTTTACCTCCCCCTCTCATCGACCTCTGTACGTAAGAGCTGCATACCATTTTCAGCCTTGTTCTAATACAATTAAGTTCATATTTAATTAACATTTAAATAGTTCTCGAGCATTATTCTACCTGGTTTGAATTAACCCAAACTACGCACAAGTAGCACTTCTGTTATTACAGCCATTCTTATACCAAAGTGCGAGCTAATGGTGAGATTAGCTGTGTTGTTGTTTGCGACCTTTGTAGTACAAAAATAAACACGTGTAGCAATGTGGGTCAACAGAAAGCAATCGTGACGTCACAATGTCTATTCATGTTGACTACAAATACGAGATTTTACTCATAAATTGTTTTTAAGTTGCGCAATATCTTCATCTGTAGTACCTTTTTTTACGTTTTACGGACTCGAACCGACTACAACTCACGGCACCTGTGGGTCATTGTTCGTAGCCGAAAGTGATGTTAACAGGCATATCCCTCGCGCCCCGGTAGACCCAGGGCCATTTTTTATACCACTTAGGTGGCAGACAAGCACACGGCCCACCAGATGGAAAGTGGTCACCGTGGCCTATGGACGTGTGTAACACCAGAGGAGTCATACTCGCGCTGCCGACCCTGTAAGCACAGAGTTTCTGTGCCGTTAGTATAGAAGACAAAGCAGGGCAAGCTTTTAGTCTTCCCACTGGCAGCACAAACTCTCCAGTGAGCTCTAGCTACCCTACTCACCACTGCGAACACAACACGAAGTTATTATGACCGCGGTATTCTGTAGGGCGAAGGTACTTCCACAGTCGAACTTCTCAATTGGACGGAAATATCGCCGTGGCCTACCTAATTGTAATCCCTCTCCGTCTGGCCCTTTCCTCAGGTGTGGGGACCACAGAGTCCCCAACTCGTCCCCGGAAACAGGGAGACGCGCAACGCGGGTCTCCGCCGCGGCTCTGCTAGGGTGGCTGGCGGCCCCACCCGTTTATCTGTAGTACCTATGCACCAAGTGTCTACATAACATAACATAAACTCACGCCTATATCCCCGAAGAGTAGGCAGAGGTGCTAGCACCAATGTTTCGCCAGGTTATGTTTAAGTCCCAATGTAATAGGTGGCGAGGCTATTGCCATTAACCGGGCACTTATAATCCTGCGATAAATACACACATAACTTCAAAAAGCATCGAAAAGTCATTGGTGTGTGCCATGGTGGTGGTGGGATCGAACCCGAGACCTCGTCTCAGCAGTCCATTACCATATACTAGTACTAAGTGTCTAATCTAAGCGAATAGTTAATGAAAGATGATACCTACTGATTAGAATGTGTCCTTCTGTTGGCTCATTGATTATGAAAATCAACTACTATGTAATGTATGTGCATCGCAATGAATCATTCATCATCTAAATCACTATATAGAACGGACGTATAGGTACTCCATTCGGTAGGTACTTAACTAAACATAAACAGCCTGGGGGTGACGGGAGGAGCCGCCTGTCATCCTGGCAGAAGGCCTCGCGCCTCCCCGTTTCCGGGGACAAGTTGGGAACTCTGTGGTCTCCACACCCGAGAGTCTTTCTGCACATAAAAAAAAAACTTATCTTCTTGACGTATCTTTTTAATATAATTTTATTTAAAAACTGAGTTTAATAATATTTTTCTGTTCAGACAACATAACATAACATAAACTCACGCCTATATCCCTCGAAGGGGTAGGCAGAGGTGCTAGCACCCACATTTCGCCAGTTTATGTTTAGGTCCCAATGTAATAGGTGGCGAGCCTTTTGCCATTAACCGGGCACTTATAAACCTCCGATAAATACACACATAACTTCGAAAAGCATCGAAAAGTCATTGGTGTGTGCCATGGTAAAACCTGGGATTGAACCCGAGACCTCGTCTCAGCAGTCCATTACCCACACCACTAGGCTACCGCGGTTATTTTTTCAGTTTAGACAAAATACTGAAATTGGACTACTAGTTTTAGTCAGTTAATTAGCGCCGTTAATTTGTTTAATATTGTGTTTTTATAAAAAGTAGCTACAAGATTATTTACCTCTAGTTAAGTACCTAACCTTACTTTACACGAACCCTCATTTATCGTGCGAGAATCCCCTGGGATGCGGTCCCCCTGAGACGGTTATGTCGTACTCGAACTGACTTAAACCGCCCACCGTATTGGGTCTTCAGTGGCTTGCCTAAGTAATATCACGAATATCTGTGGACATATCCCTCGCCTCCTAACTGACCATGGGCACGGTTTACGATAACCCCATCGGGTTGTTTTTCACGAACCCTAGAACTATATTGCCGCGTGGTTTCCGGCAGAGTAGAATTTGGACCACCCTATCTCTTTCCATGCGGTGTCATACGAGTACAAGGCGACTAAGGGATAGGGCTGTTTATCATCAAACAGATATTTACAGCCCAGACTCTGCCTCAAATGCATAGCTCGAGTCAACAATAGTGCCCGGAAAACGGCAATAGGCTCACCCCCTATTACGTGGCGTCGAATACAATGATAGGTGAAATGTGGGTGTTTATTCATCTCTCAGATCAAATATCAAAACGTACTGAAAGCTAAAATAACCTGGAATTCTGTTTTCAAATTGGAGCACTTATCAATTGCACGTTATGCTGTTTTCATCATTTGTTATCGGTCGGTCATCTTTTTTTAATGGAATGTTGCCAATACAAGAAATTAAAATAAACATACTCATAACATGCATAACATAAACTCACGCCTATATTCCCGAAGGGGTAGGCAGAGGTGCTAGCACCCACATTTCGCCAGTTTATGTTTAGGTCCCAATGTAATAGGTGGCGAGCCTATTGCCATTACCCGGGCACTTATAAACCTGCGATAAATACACACTCCTTTTGAAACATAATAATATTATATGTAAACTGTCACATCATCGTTTTTTTTTTTGACTAATAAAATTCAACCCATGTACAGTTTCTGGAATCATATTTTCCAAGTAGGTACCTACATACTTATCAATACTATAATTTTAAAGAACTAAAGAGAATGATTAAAAAAGTGGGCATATTCGACGTTCAAAGATCAATCGGGATCGCGCACCAATCGGGACCGGGACGCCAAAGAACATTTCCTACAACTGTCACAATTCAACAGACTACTAGCCTGGTTTGACACAAGTGGTTGCCTCATATTTAGGTATGTTTTGATTCCACAGCAACTTCCATAAAAAATAAGATGTAGGTAATTGTGTAATAGTATCTTAAGATTATAAATATATAGGTAGCTGCTTGTCAAATGAATTTAGTCTTAACACAATCGTCGGCGTAAACGCGCAACGGCATTCAATTAAATTACAATTAAGAGTCGAACTCAGTAACTTCGAGGTGTTAAGTGAGGTGTTTAGTGATTATGAATGGTGATAAAAGTGCTAGAATGGACTCTGGGAAGCTGCCTCTCGAGGCAGCTATGGACAAAGTCGGTATGTATATATTTTTTTCGATATGTTTTGTGAAAGTAGAAACAATATACCTTATCAATAAAACTATAAAAGAATAATCGTAAAGTGCACTACGTACAATCAATAACAATAGTGACTGAATATTAACCATTTGAATATTGCCCTTCTAGGAAATCGATGTGCACAAAAGAAGCAAGTAAAACCCTCAGGGAATTTGAGCAGGGAATCTTTGTGAACGGAGATTTTTTTTTTTCAATTAATTCGGATGTCTATTATGTTTTGGTAATCTTTTTTTAAGAAAGGTTTTAAAACTAAAGAGATTTATAAAATTTAAATGTGTTAAGCAACTTTTGTCACTGATTAGGTGTATGATATGACCTCGCACTAATTTACAATATTCTATAAATATATTATAAGTTCTTCACAAAGTGCATCCATGCTAACTTTTCCTATGAACGCCCCAAAAAGATTGTTGGATAGGAGAATTTCAGATATCTAAGTCGTGTGCATAGAGCTCAGTTGTTTAGAGTATTCCTCCTGATGGTATGATGAATGGTAGTGGGTTCAAATCACGCCTTGGATGTTTACTTTCCGATTTCAATCTATATGATATTTTTTGATATTTATAATTTTTTTCAAAATATTTTTATACGCGTCTGGCAATGCTAAAAGCCCGATTAAATTATCTGGCTTATTTTTTTCGTATTTATAAAGTACTAGCTGACCCACCCCAGCTTCGCCCGGGGTATATTTTGAAGCTTCATATCCCTTTGAGCCCGTATGTTTTAGTCTTCAAAATATGTATGAAAAATTGCCGGATTTGTTAACATTTATTATCAATGCTCCGCTCCCTTAAGTAGTAGCGTGATGATATATAGCCTAAAACCTTCCTCGATAAATGGACTACCGAACACTGAAAGAATCATTCAAATCAGACCAGTAGTTCCAGAGAGGTTCAGAGAGGATGTACGGATCAGGTCTTTTCATTGCGAAGCATAGCCGAGAAATTTTTGGCCAAGAGTCAAAAGGTCTATTGCGCATTTGTGGATTTGGAAAAGGCCTATGACAAAGTGGTGAGGAATGAACTTTGGTCGGTACTGTCTATGTATGGGGTGAGCAGCAACCTTATTCGAGCTGTGAAGTCTCTCTATGAGGACTCCAGAGCTTGCGTGAGGATACATGGGTCATACACTGAATGGTTTAGTATCCAAAAAGGGGTTAGACAGGGATGTGTAGCGTCACCATGGCTGTTTAACTTATTCATGGACAGTTGTTTGCAAGATTTGAAAGATAAAGAATGTGGTTTAAGAATGAAGAATTTACTCGTCAAATGTCTTCTTTATGCTGATGATCAGGTTTTACTGGCGTCATCGGCAGATGAGTTGCAGGAGATGGTAACAACTATGCATAAAGCTTTTGAGAGGAAAGGAATGAAAGTGAATGTTAGTAAGACAAAAGTTATGGTTTTTGAAAGAGATGAATGTGTGACAGAGTGTAGGATTTGTATAGATGGAGAAAAAGTGGAACAAGTGAATGAGTTCATATATTTGGGAACATTGTTTACGAGAGATGGAAAGCATGAAGAAGATGTTGAAAGGAGAGTGATGGCTGGAAATAGAGTGAATGGGGCACTACACAACTTTATGAGCAGCCGGAAAGTGTTCGAAAAGGCACGACTGGCTGTACATGGAGGAGTATTGGTGCCGACTCTTATGTATGGTAGTGAAAGTTGGGTGTGGCAGAAAAAGCATCAGAGTAGAGTAAATGCAGTAGAAATGCGTGCGTTGCGAAGTATGTGTGGCTTGACCTTGAAAGATAGAGTGAGAAATAGCGTGATAAGAGAACGATGTGGAGTGATAGAAGATGTAGTGATGAGAATTGAGAGAGGAATGTTGAGATGGTTTGGTCATGTTGAGAGAATGAATGAAAGAAGACTAACGAAACAGGTGTATGAGGCGAGTGTGGATGGTACCGTCGGAAGGGGAAGACCTAGGCGCACATACCTGGACCAAATCGGGGAAGTTTTAGAAAAGGGGCAGGTCAGGAGTACTCTAAACCGACGAGCATGCAGGAAGAATGTAATGAGAGTGAATGAAGCGAGAGTAATATGTCAGGATCGTAGCAAATGGAGATCCGTGATCTCTGCCTACCCCTATGGGAGACAGGCGTGATTTTATGTATGTATGTATGTATGTAGTTCCAGAGATTAGCGCGTTCAAACAAACAAACAAACAAACTCTGCAGCTTTATAATATTAGTATAGATTACACTACAACATAATATAAATTGCGTATTGCCTCAAATATATTTTTGGGGAAGAAAAAAAAATATTTAAAAAGTGTAGGGGTTGATTTAGCCCCGCTACTCACCAGGCAGGTCTACAATTCCGTGTTGGGGTATAATAGGAGAGGTATCTGACAAGTTTTCAGCTTGCCTCAAATACCTACCCAAAAATTCGTGCCAGCTCTCGGACTATGAGCATCTATGTTGTGACAGGGTTTGTCTTAATGTTGCAAAACATCTAATGACTACGTGACCGTTTTACTTTAGGTGGTTAGCCGCGGCAATGGCAAAGAGCCCATAATATACTTTCTTAAAACGACTCCTTGCTGCTTCTTGCTTGCTTCAACTTTTTGATTGTGTTCTTGAATATTTTCATTATTATAAGGATTGTTATCCTCCTTTCCAAGGATCTTTATCCTATTCTGTTCCCACGTCTCCGCTCGTATGAAATAAGGGTGCTGTACCTGTAGGTACGGCGACTCACAGGCACTTATAACAAACAGAAATTAAAAGTTGATTTTATACAACTTAGGTGGCAGACAAGCTCACTACCCACCTGATGGAAAGTGGTTATCGTGACCTGTGAAAGTATGTAAGTAAGGGAAGTCACACCCGTGCTTGGCCCTGTAAGAATACAGAGTTTCAGTGCCGTAAGTGCAGAAGAATCTGGATAAGTCTTTGGCATTCCCACTGACAGCACAAAAACTCTACAGTGAGCTCTGGCTACCCTACTCACCACCGGGAACATAACACAAGGTTATTATAAATAGACCGACTGCTCAATTGGGACCGGAATACTGCCGTGTCCTACCTCCTCCAGTCTAACCTTTTCTGTGTGAAACAAATAAAAACAAAATCATATTGTTTATTGTTATTCTCATAACACATTATAAACGCAAAAGTTTGTTTAAATATGTGGATGTCTCTGGATAACATTTACCACAAAGACAGACTATAATCCGAAAGAGGACAAGGGCATACTCTTTATCTCGGTAGCACCTGTGGATTACGGAATTGGATCAGAATTCCAGACTGATGAATCCAAGAGCAACACATTGATAAACTAGACCTGTCAGCTTCCCTTATAATTTGACTAAACCACAGATAACATAATACTAAACTTCGCCACTGGGCCGTGAATAGTAAACACGCATTTAAAACATTTGACATAAGACTTGGATACATTGCAAGACATTCAAAACGGGTTACAGATACGATTGTCATGTTTTCGCCAAGTCCGAGACTGAATCTACCGTGATGTGCTAAAATCGATTGGGTTTATGTGCCTCGACCATGAAGGAGGGGGATTGAGTTATCTTGTTTATTAAAAAAAAAATCCAAATGCATACAATGTATTTTATTGTATTGTATTAGTGATAATACAAGTGTTATGTATCTGTAAAGATAAATGATTTAAGTGAATGTTTGGCACTTGTGAAGATTACATTGTATTGTTCTATCTACATTGTAAGAAATTTACTTGTTATATTTCAATGAATACTTTGACGTCAGGGACGATTTGACCGTTTTGTGACGTGTTATAGAAATTATTACTACACAATGAGTAGGTACAATGACATGATTTCTGTACATGCATAAAGGACATAATGCAGACATCTCTGCCGTTTGCTGGTCTGATTGCTCTCCAGGGGTCTTATTTAAGAGAATATAGTACTGTCCTGAGTCATCGAATTCTTACCAATACTACTTAATGTATTGATATTTTATCTAGCAATATGCATAGTAAACTAAGATATTGCCTAACTAAACTGAAACTATGACTATTCATTATTTTTAATTTCCAAAATAGGTCAAAATATAAACAAGCGAAATAAAGCTAAATTTACAACTTTTCAGATTCCTTTAAAAAAAATAGGACGCAACATTTTTAAAACGTGTTACATTGCTTGCTTGCTTATAAAAAACTTATTGTTGATTAAAATTATAAAATCAACATCTCAAAATCTAATTGAAGACACACGCACTGTATTATTCACTGAGAAAAAAGATATTATTACGCCATTTGATAGCGTCGGCGTCGTGACCAATTGTCGGTAATAAGGAAATTAAATTAAATTCTTATTCTTCCTACTTTATCTTAATGAACTGTCGAAAGTGTAATTGTACTCTACACATAAGATTACCTAAACGAAACTAAAATCAATTTCCATCCATCTTCGCTGTAGGTAACGGGTGTCGAACTGCGTCACCACTCTTCACCAATCAATAACTCAATCTTCATGCATTAAGTCACCGTCATTCACCATCATCTTGCGACTAAAATGATGCATTAAGTCACCACCATTCCCTATAATCTTGCGAGTAAATTCATGCATTAAGTCACCACCATTCACCATCATATTGCGAGTAAATTGATACATTAAGTACCCACCATTCGACTTCATCTTGCGACGAAAATGATGCATTAAGTCACCACCATTCACCATAATCTTGCGAGTAAATTGATGCATTAAGTAACCACCATTCGACATCATCTTGCGACGAAAATGATGCATTAAGTTACCACCATTCGACATCATCTTGCGATTAAAATGATGCATTAAGCTACCACCATTTACCATCATCATGTGAGTAAATTTATGCATTTAGACACCACCATTCACCATCATCTTGCAACTAAAATGATGCATTAAGTCACCACCATTTACCATCATCTTATATCACCTGTGATCCCCGGTTGCATCTGAGGTTTTCTCCTTAGAGAAAGAGTGAACCAACTCTAAAGTGCAAGCTTGTGGATGCGACCGGTTTCAGCATTCGAATAAAGGGAAGACTAACCAAATAACAACCAAACTATGAAATATATTAACCTTGTCTTTTGAGCTATAAATACACGACATTAATATTTATTTATTGCTAGAAGAATTTGAATGTAAAGATCATTTTGAAAATGCGTTAATGTTCAGCAACTTTGTGGCTGACTGACGTCATGATGGTCTTAGCTTTGTTCTCGGTTGCATCTGAGACTTTCACCTCGAAGATCATGGTTCGTTTATTAGTTCTTATGATTTTGGTTTGATTTGAGTAGGAACCTGTTCAAGGAAAGCTTCCACTAGAGTCATCAGGGTTCGTTTGTTCTTTTTCTCCAATTGATTTAATTTAAGTATTCGACTTTTTGCCCCAAGAGAAAACGATTCAACCAAACCTCATCCGTCAATCAGTAGGTGTACGGGATTATGGGTGATGTTAGCTTGACCCCAAAGGTCCTCATACGCCTTTAGGTAACTGTACCCTTTCAATATTAATTAAATAAATTATTAACTTTACTGCAAAGTGTCTACAACTTTGAATGTCAATAAGACGTGATATATTATCTGTTGGTACTTAAATTCCAATACTAGCATTACTTAGCCTTCACATACTTAGATCTTATTGCTTGTTTCAAATTTGAACTATCGTTTTCTGTTATGCATTCGCTCGTGTGTGCGTTTTGATGTTACACGTGCTGTGATGAAACATCTGAACTGATGGTATTTGGCGTGGTGTGTTGCAATATGTGGAAAATTTAGCAAACAACTCAGTTTGTGTGTCTGTGATTAGTAGGAGGTCGAGTTCAAACCACGGAGCATTTATCTGCTAAACAATTTCGGTCATTTAATCAGTTTTTTTTTTTGTGATTTTGATAAGGTGTTGTTTATCTATACCTACATACTTAAATAATAGTTATATTATGATCAATAGTAGATCTATACTAATATTATAAAGCTGAAGAGTTTGTTTCTTTCTTTCTTTCTTTGTTTGATCACGCTAATCTCTAGAATTACTGGTTTGAATTGAAAAAATATGAATAGTCCGTGTATCGATGAAGGTTTTAGGCTTTATATCATCACGCTACTACTTAAAGTAGCGTAGCAGTGATCATAAACGTTAACAAATTCATCAGTTTTCCATGTATTATTTGATGATGATGAAAAATTAAGGGCTCAAAGGTTTCAAAAATGTCAAGCTCGAAACCAGGGCGGGTCAGCTAGTATTAAATATAACTAATAACAACGAAATAAATAAATCAATTCAATTAATTAGCCTATTGCAATGGGCTGCTAGACATAAGCATGACCTCACTCAATGCCTTTCGCAATCCGTAGGACATGTCAGAGATTTAAAAGTTTAAATCAATTTTCGAGCAGTGCTACTAAAATCATCTTCTCACGCTTTTGAAATGTTTCAACGAGACTAATTTGACTATTATTATGAAGATTTGATGCTTCCTCTGCCGTACACTAAGTAATGTTAGGCCGCACCTCTTAATGAGTGAATGCCGCGAATAAGAATGTCATAGGGTCAAAGACCATTTAAGAGGAGGTAGGACACGACGGTATTCACGTCCCAATTGAGAAGTCCAACTGGGCAAGTACCTCCACCCTACAAAATACCATGGCTATACGAGTAATAACCCGTGTTGTGTTCCTGGCAGTGAGTAGGGTAGCCAGAGTTCACTGGAGAGTATTTGTACTGTCAGAGGGAAGACCAAAGGCTTGTCCTGATTATGTCTTCTGTACTGACGGCACAAAAACTCTCTGTTCTTGCAGGGTCGGCAGCACGCCATAGGCAGGGAATTCATCCCCACACATTGCGACCTGAGACGGTGCGCACTGTGCGGTATGAAAGAAACTTTATCCCACGCACACTCAAGCTGTGGAATGACCTCCCTGCTGCGGTTTGCCCAAGCGCCTACAATATGGGGTTCTTCAAGAGGGGCATCAGAAGGTTTCTTCATGGTCGGCAGCATGAGTGTGACACCCCTGGTGTTGCATACGTCCATAGGCCACGGTAACCGCTTCCCATCAGGTGGGCCGTGTGCTTGTCTGCCAACTTAGTGGCATAAAAAAAAAACGGGTGTGACTCTTATGGTGTTGCACACATTCATAAGTCGCGGTAACTACTTTCCACCAGGTTCCTAAGTTGTATAAAGAAAAAAAAAACAGGTAATCATTTATGGAGGACATGAGCTCACGGAACACTAGCAGTCACTGCAGTTACAGGATTGAAGACCAACGGTTTGTGCGCTTTGTAGCTATTTAAATAATTTTCTCTTAACTTAAGCCAATCCCAAGACACCACAATATGGGGTTCGTTCTTCAAGAAGGGCATTAGAAGGTTTCTTCTCGATCGGCAGCACGAGTGTACTCGTAACGCCCCTGGTGTTGCTAACGTCCATAGGCCACGGTAACCACTTCCCATCAGGTGGGCCGTGAGCTTGTCTGCCACCTAAGTGGTATAAAAAATCCCATCATTAATTATTCTATTCTATTTTACTAATGAACTGCCTCTTGTCTACGGGACTGAGGAGAAAAAATATTATATTAAGGTGGTTACAGAATCACACACCTTGCGGATGCGTGATTTCATCATGTACGGTAGACAAACGGCGTGTCAGGATCAGCTGTGGGCGTTCGTAACTTTGCGATTCTCTTCCTCATTGGGGCGCCAAGTAGATAATTGACATTGTATGTTATCTTTATATTATCTCGTCTAACCGATGGCGGCATATTGAGAAAAATACAAAACAAACCACACTCGATCAATTTCACGGTGATAAAATGAAAAAATACTTATATTGAGATAAAGTAAAGTATAAAAATATAATATATTTAGTATACCTACCTATCTACGTAGACATTTAGGGTAACGTGTTTAAAAGAAATAAATACAAAACTAGAACCCGACTGCTGAAAAATCACTCTCTAAAAATTAAAACCTTGACACTTGAATTATGCCGTTTTTCAGGCGGGTTCTGAACAAAGAAATGACTGGCCCTTACTGAAATAATTGGGACACTGAGGAATACAGTTCAGAATTCTTAAGCTGTGACGGTTTGTCACCGCTATAGTTCAAGCGTTAGGGTTCTGACCAAGGGCGGGAGCGGCAGCGGGAGCGACGAAGGATCGCAAGCCAAGCTGCCCGCGTACGAAGGCAACTCGGGCGTCGGAGGTCCATGAACGACCACCGCCCCCCATGAGCGCAGGCCTAGGGTGACTGGTGGAGCCGCCTGTCACCCTGGCAGAAGCAGGCCGCGGCGGTGGCGCGCCTAGCGCGCCTCCCCGTTTCCGGGGACGAGTTCGGGACTCTGTAGTCCCCACACCCGAGGAGAGGGCCAGATTGTGAGAGATGGCCTTGGGTCGGCAGGGGTGCGAGTGATATGCCTGTCAACCTCACCTTCGGCAACCGACAAAACGACCCACAGGCGGCGTGCGTTTTGGTCGGTTCGAGTCCGACATAACCTCTTCCACCGGCTCCGGTAGGGGGGTATCCGTGGTGATTTAGCGCACGTAAAAAAAGGGTTCTGACCAATGAAACAATTGGCACTTCATCGTTTCTTGCCTGGACACTGAAGAATTCTGCGCGGCGGTTCAGAACACTATTGCATGAACTGTGGCAGTTTTCCACCGCCAATAGTTCTAGCGCTAGGGTTCTAAGCAAAGAAATGACTGGCTCCTCATCGCTTCTTACCGAATTGGGACACTAAGTAATAGAGAATCGTTTATGGTAACCTTTATTAGTTTTATTAATTGAACCGCTTGGCACAGCGCGACGACACGTGACGGCTCAATAGGCACGTTACCATTTAATAAATAAATAAAGAAATATACAACAATCTACACAGCGATATCTAGATCCACAGTAAGCATAGCTAACCAGCTTGTGTTATGGATTCAAGAATGCGAATAAACATACTTAGATACATATCATATATAGACCAATGCAAATACATACCTACCCGATCCCGGCTGAGTAGAATTTGCACCACTCCAACTCTTCCCATGCGGTGTCATATGAGGTGACTAAGGGATAGGGTTGTTTAACATCAGACAGATATATACAGCTCAGACTCAGGCACAGATACAAGGCTCAAGTCAACAATAGTGCCCCAAATACGGCAATAGGCTCACCCCCTATTACGTGGGACTGAATACAATGATTGGTGCAATGTGGGTGTTTATCCACCTCTGTCTAATCCCCCGGGGATAAAGGCGTGATTATATGTAAATGTATGTATGCATACAAACAAACATCTGCGAGATTTGAAATTTGAAAGTTCTATCGTTGCACCACAGAGGCCGTCGTCATTCGATACCATAGTATATACATAACTTTACTGTCAGTACGATTCACAAGTATTTAAGTAATCTGTGGTACGGTCACAGTTGAGTGACGATCACGGAGCGTCACCATTCCAATTTCAAACATTTTGTCTTCCAATTGTAGCGTGGTCCGTGACAATAAAACTTGCTGTGTCGCTGTGCCCTTCATCGTTTCATTAAAAAACTAATAATTACTTGGTCCCTTGACATTTAACTATACTGGTTTCGCTATAGTTATGTTGGTAGTTTGTAAGAATATAATATGGAAGAATAGGAATATTTATTATTGGTTCCTAGTTCTTCGTTCCGTGACTTCGTCGGCATATTTATAAAATGTTAGATAAGCCACCGCAATTTTACTTTATTTAGGAGTACTGTTTCTGCAGCTTGTTATTGTTATATAGTAAGTAAGTACAGTCAACGACAAAAGCGGCTAAAAAAAAATTGTAATTTATTAATAACTGTAGCTCTTAAACCTGACATAAAATACCCGCCTGAATACATAAATTCTACCCTACTTTTTTTATTGTGCGCAATATCCCCACGGATACCCCTACCACTGGAACGTGAGGTTATGTCGGACTTGAACCGACTAAAACGCACGCCGACTGTGTGGGCCGCAGGTGAGATTATCTGACACATATCCCTTGCACCCCGGCCGGCCCAAGACCGTCTCTTATCAGACGCCCCTCTTCGGGTGTGGGGACCACGAAGTCTCCATCTCGTCCCACCTCCACGGCTTACTTATGCTAGGGTGACAGCTTTCGCAAACTAATTTTTTATTACAGTACTTTATGATCGCTAGAGGGCGCCACATTAGATTCAGTGACACGTTATATAGCCTAAAACCAGCGGAGGTCATTTGTCCAGTTCTGATTAGTGGTTGAGGAGCTAGGGAACAGACGAACCTACATACATACATACATAGCCGTTCAAAAGCATAACCCTCCTTTTATTTCGCCGTAGTCGGGTAAAAACTAGCTATTGCCCGCGTGGTTATCGGTAAAGTAAGTAAGTTATTGTAAAAGAATTGTCTACTTTTTACTGAAGATGTTTGTATGTTTGTTATTCAATGATACTCTAACGGGTAAAAGGATCTGACTGAAATTTCGTACCTACAGGGATATATTAGGTAAGGTCTGGTAAAAAGCAGGATTTTACACAGGTGGTGCCGCGGGCATCAGCTAATTCTGAAA
Source organism: Eilema griseolum (assembly GCA_963662185.1). NCBI lineage: Eukaryota > Metazoa > Arthropoda > Insecta > Lepidoptera > Erebidae > Eilema > Eilema griseolum. The sequence continues at coordinate 22,926,486 of OY759242.1, read as the reverse complement.
TATATTAACTTCATCCTCTAGGGTGTAAGTAACTAAATTTTTTTTATACCACTTAGGTGGCAGACAAGCACACGGCCCACCTGATAGAAAGATGGTTACCGTGGCCTATGGACCTTTGTAACGCCAGAGGAGTCACAGTCGCGCTGCCAACTGTAAGTGCAGAGTTTCTGTGCTGTCAGTGTAGAAGACAAACCAGGACAAGCCTTTAGTCTTCCCACTGACAGCGCAAATTCTCCAATGAGCTCTGGCTACCCTACTCACCGCTAGGAACACAACACGAAGTTATTATAGACGCAGTATTCTGTAGGGCGGAGGTACTTCCCCAGTCGGACTGCTCAATTGGGTGGAACCTCCTTACTTTACTATTACATACATTTGGTTAGGTATTTAACTAAATGTAATCAATCTTGATGAGTCACATAATAAAAATATTATGTTTTTAAAACTCAGATTATTAATATTTTTCTATTTGGAAACGGTTTTTAAAAACTACAATATGGGGTTCTTCAAGAGCGGCATCAGAAGGTTTCTTAATGGTCAACAGCGCGAGTGTAACGCCTCTGGTGTTGCATACGTCCATAGGCCACGGTAAGCACTTCCCATCAGGTGGGCTGTGTGCTTGTCTGCCACAGGTATGTAAAAGAATTTAAAATCGAAATAGAACCATTAGTTATTCGGTTAATTAGTCTAGTTTGTTTGGTTAATTGCGTTTTTTTTAAAAGCTGCTAAAAGATTGTTTATCTGTTGTTAAGTACTAAACCGAATAGAGTATACGTAGGAACTTATATATCAATTATAGATACAATTGTATTATAAGGTAAAAAAACGTTTGTCAATATTGTAGTGTTTATCAACTTTTGTCATTGACTGTAACATTACATAACATAAACTCACGCCTATATCCCCGAAGGGGTAGGCAGAGATGCTAGGTAGTACCCACATTTCACCAGTTTATGTTTAGGTCCCGATGTAATGATCATGAGAGATGGCCCTGGGTCGGCCGGGGTGCGAGGGATATGCCTGTCAACCTCACCTTCGGCAACCAAAACGACCCACAGGCGGCGTGCGTTTTAGTCGGTTCGAGTCCGACATAACCTCTACCACCGGCTTCGGTGGGGAGGTATCCGTGGGGATTTTGCGCACGTAAAAAAAAAGGTCCCAATGTAATAGGTAGCAAGCCTATTGCCAGTAACCGGGCACTTATAAACCTGCGATAAATACACACATTGACTGTACCTTTACAATATTATCGTGTTTACCGTGTTACTTACACATCATTGAATGTAAAGCCAGCCTAGGCGTTATCTCTTCATAATATTATAATTGCCCATTTATAAAATATTATATTACCTGCTTACATACTTTATAATGCTACAAGCTGCAATAATAATAAAATAGCAAGCTGTGTATTACAAACTATGGAATTCCTTACCAGGCCCTTGATTCTATTAAAACAAAACCATTGTCATATCACAGATATTGCAAAAAATGGCATTAAAATTTAAACTTTATTTCTATATTTTTTTATACCACTTAGGTGGCAGACAAGCCCACGGCCCACCTGATGGAAAGTGGTTACCGTGGCCTATGGACGTGTGTAACACCAGAGAAGCCATACTCGCGCTGTCGACCCTGTAAGAACAGAGTTTCTGTGCCGTCAGTGTAAAAGACAAAGCAGGACTAGACTTTAGTCTTCCCACTGACAGCACAAATTCTCCAGTGAGCTCTGGGTACCCTACCGACCACTGGGAACACAACACGAAGTTATTATAACCGCGGTATTCTGTAAGGCGGAGGTACTTCCCCAGTCGAACTGCTCAATTGGGCGGGAATACCGAAGTGTCCTACCTCCTACAGATTAAAACTAAAATTAAGTGAAAAGAGTTTCATCACAGACTATTTATTCTGTTGATTGATGGCACTTGGTGGAATTTATTGCTACACATATTGAGAACTCACTTGTACTTTTCCACATTACTTTTAATGGTTATTAAACGAGGCCGATTTCGCCTAGGTATACAGAGTTTGAGAATGCCGTAAGGCGAAACCGGGCAGGTCTAATAACTATTAAAAATAATGTGGAAAAGTACGAGTGAGTTCTCAATATGAGTTTCATTACACTTCTTCATTCACTCTCCAAAAAGACTTTAATAGAATTGCTTAGAAGAATAAAAAACTGGAAAACGCACATTAACATGATATGTAAAAAACTAAATAGTTTCTCGTATGCGCTCTATATGATATCAAAAATAGTAAACCGAGATGCAGTAATTACAGCATACCACGCCCACGTGACATCAATATTACGATATGGGGTCATGTTCTGGGGCAACTCTACTGACAAGGAAGATGCATTTAAGGCACAGAAAAGATGTTTGAGAGCCGTGTGCAAATTACAACAGACAGACACATGCAAACCACACTTTATACAGTTGAAGATACTAACCCTACCTTGTCTGTATATATATGAAGTTGTAACTTTTGTAAAAGGTAATTTGAGTCGTTACACTGCATACAACAGTGCTCGTAACTGCCATAAAATTTGCATGCCTCAGAATTGGTCACCTCTGTCTGATAAAAGTATTTTCTCCATGGCTCCTCGCTTGTACAATAAATTACCACGAAATATTTTAGAAGTGGAAAATACAACTACTTTTAAAAAAAATGTATTACACCTACTTATAACGAAAGTGTACTACACTATTGACGAATATTTGAATGACAGATTGTAATGAAAGTGACTATATTGTATTACAACTAATTAAACTTATATACTATTTAATTTAAAATTTTGACATAACTAAACCATTTAACATTATTAAATTCGAAATTAATTGCGTTATTAATCAGTCCTATAAAATGTATTTTATTTTTAAGCTTATATTGTAAATTTGCATGCCTTTTAGGTGGAATGCGGAATGATCAAACTTTTAAACCAATGTACCAACAATTTGTACCTGTGTTCGCAAATAACGATAAAATTGAAATTGAAATTAAATGGACTTTTTAGCATTGTCAGTGGTATGACAATGGTTTTGCTTTAACAGAATCAAGGCCTATCTCACGTGTTTCCTTCTTCCTATAGTCCCGGGTCCTTTAAGCGGGGCGGGCCACCATTGTAACATTACTTGATATCTGTAATGGTGACCCTCTTTCCTGAAACTTTGCCTTTAGCTTACCACTAGGCGAGGTGTCATATATTAAAAATACTAGCTATTGCCCGCGTGGATATTGTATGGTTATGTATATATTTAATATCTGTATCTCTATCTGATATGTTTATTTATGTATACCTGTTTATTTACGGCTGAGACCAACTGTGAACTGGGTGGCATACGATTTTCTTCTAAAGATGTTGCAGCCGTAATTAAGAAAATGAAGCGTGGGAAGTCCCCGGGTCACGACGGTCTCAGCATCGAGCATCTCAAGCATGCAGGACCTCACCTACCTAGAGTGTTATCGATGTTTTATTCATTGTGTCTAGTTCACTCCTATCTACCTCATGATCTCATGAGGACCATTGTAGTGCCCATAGTTAAAAATAAAACTGGTGATATTGCTGATAAAAACAACTATCGCCCTATCTCGCTGGCGACAGTACTGGCTAAAGTGTTAGACAGCTTATTAGACTCACGCTTAAATGAATATTTAGTATTACACGATGCGCAGTTCGGCTTTCGGTCGGGTCTATCGACTGAAAGTGCTATTCTAAGCTTGAAACACACAGTACAGTATTACACGGACAGGAGAACACCTATAATGGCTTGTTTCTTGGACCTATCAAAGGCTTTTGATCTTGTATCGTACGATAAGTTATGGGCCAAGATGCGAGAGGCGTTTATGCCAGATGACATGGTCAGATTATTTCAATACTGGTATATGAACCAGCTTAACAGCGTTCGATGGGGTGATGGTATGTCAGAGGAGTATAGGTTGGAGTGCGGGGTTAGACAGGGCGGACTGACGTCACCAAAACTGTTTAATCTGTACATCAATGAATTGATTGTTGGTCTCAGCGGTCAGCGTACAGGATGCCATATTGACAACGTGTGTGTAAACAACTTAAGTTACGCTGACGACATGGTGCTGCTGGCGCCGACTGTTGGTTCATTGAGAAAGCTGCTGCAAACCTGTCAGTTGTATGCGCAAAGTCATGGTTTGTTATATAATGTAAGCAAGAGTGAATGCATGGTCTTTGGGGTGCCCGGTGAAAAAGTTACTCATGTCCCACCCATAACTTTATATGGTGCTACATTGAAAAGAGTGAGTGTCTTCAAATATCTTGGTCACTATATTACCGAGGATCTCAGAGATCATGTAGACATAGATAGGGAACGCAGGGCGTTGGCAGTGAGGTGTAACATGCTGGCCCGCAGGTTTGCTCGCTGTAGCAAAGAGGTTAAAATCACCTTATTTAAGGCATACTGCCAGAACCTCTATACGGGCAGTCTATGGGTGAACTTTGCACTTAAGTCGCTGAACGCCTTGCGAGTTCAATATAACAATGCCTTTAGGGTGCTGTTGGGGTTGCCGCGCTATTGCAGTGCGTCAGCGATGTTTACTGAGGCGAGAGTAGACGGGTTTCATGCCATCTGGCGCAAAAGATCGGCGTCATTGTTGAGCCGTGTCCGCGGCAGCTCCAACAGTATTCTGAGAGTAATAGCTGCGCGGTACGACTCACCCATAATGAAGCATATCACCAGTAGAGTGAAACCCTACATGGTCACTTTAATTAATTGACTTAATATATTTGATTTGATTTATGTCGATTATTTGACTTATATTTGAGTTATATTTTATTATGAATTGACATTTTATTGACTATTGCATTTAGTATTAACCTGTGATACGTAATTTATAAATAATTGATATATTTTAATTTTGTGAATTATAATTTTTAACTGACATCAAATTTAATGCAATAATATAATATCAATTGATAATAATTTCCTGATTAGATTTTAAACTGTTGACATTTTGTATGCTAAATTACTAACCATAGATGTAAGACAAATATTGTTACTAACAAATTGGGCCCTGTTGCCATCAATAAAATGATATTATTATTATTATTATAAGTACCTACATCATAATTTACCTACTTTATCATACTATATACCTATAAATATTATATATAAGAATTCAATAAAGTATATTGAATTCTTATTCCGGTATGGGTACGGTGAATTCTCTCTATAATTTTACACTCAATAATGTCCCTACTGAGTCTTTCTCTGCGCCACCTTTGTTTGACTGGTAGAGAATGCCTGTGGCATTGAGTCCACCTATGTACTTGTGGATAAAGTTTAAAATAAATAAATATCGGTTATCGTTACCAAACATAGCCCATCTCCTTCCCAAATCTTTAATATATCTGTGTTCATCAGGTAATCAAAAAAAATGACGAAATGTCATACAAACTTTCTTTCCCCTATTTGAACCTCTTTAACTCCCTTTTCCATTACACAAGGTAGACATATCCTTTGTCAATACCTAATCCATCTCGGTACCAAATTTCATCAAGTTCTGTAAAGTGGTTTAAGGAAAAACGTAACAAATCGACAGACATTTACTTCGCATTTATCATATTAGTGGATACGGACATGAACATAAGAATATAAATAATTGTAATTACTAGATATAACATATGTATTAGTAATTAGTGTACCTTTATACCATTGTTGCCGTAGGATTTGCGATAAGTGCGCAGTTTTATACAATTTCCAGAAAGGTTGGCAATTGTATGAAACAAATGCGGTATTCATTTTCGACGTTTTTGCTCACGACAGACAGACCAGGAAGGGTATAGGCACAGAATATACAAATAACTGGTCAATCAATCAATCAATTACTGGGAGAGGCGTATGGGACATACGCCTCATTCAATATTGGGAGACTTTGGCCAACTGTTGATCAGACGGGTTGGCACAGGATTAAGTATCTATTCTCGTTCGCCAGGAGGAAATCGAGTCTCGCATGCCATCACTGTCCTTGCGGCAAGGACTCGGCGCAGCACACGGCTTATCCGGCCTGGGTGGTGCAACGCCGAGACCTCGAGGCAGTAGTAGGAATCGATATGTGGCCGCGGGTGGATGGGTCGGGGTTAGCCCTCTACCCACTATAAAGGGGTGCTGTCCTAGTGTGTCTGGACATCGCCCGATCAGAAGACGGGCCCGCACCACACCTTGCGGGTCAGCGCTTGGGTGATCCGTCGACGAGTGCGTAATATTTCCAACGGTTCACTCACTAAGTCGCGGCCTTTGGCACACGGCAGGTTGTCTTAATGTGGTCAGAACCCCACATCCCTCGCGGCTGCCTTGAGCCCGCGGAATGCGGAAGGTATATTTTTTCCTGTCCAAAAAAAGGGTTTTATTTCAAGTTTTCTTTCTCTCGCAGTGATATCCTCTGCGTATTTTTCCGCTAGTCGCTACTTACGACAGCCTTCGGGTGACATGAAGTAATGATACTTGTATTCTTTCTCTGTCATCACACAGATAAAAATAATTGGTTATGGATATTGAATATTCAAATTAAATGATAAAATTCCAAATGTCAAATGTTCTATTACCGAGGTCAGTAATAATTATACACACCTTCTGTTGTTATGAAATAATATTCAACGGAAGTAATGATTTCCCAGCTTGACCTACCTACTGAGCTTGTGATATTACCCCACGAAGTTTAATATTGACACATACTTACCTAACCTACCATATAAATAGAACTGCGCACTTATCGCAAATCCTACGGCAACAATGGTATAAAGGTACACTAATTACTAATACATATGTTATATCTAGTAATTACAATTATTTATATTCTTCTGTTCATGTCCGTATCCACTAATATGATAAATGCGAAGTAACTATCTGTCGATCTGTTACGTTTTTCCTTAAACCACTTTACAGAACTTGATGAAATTTGGTACCGAGATGGATTAGGTGTTGAGAAAGGATATGTCTACCTTGTGTAATGGAAAAGGGGATTAAAGAGCTTCAAATAAGGGAAAGAAAGTTTGTATGACATTTCGTCATTTTTTTTGATTACCTAATGAACACAGATATATTAGAGATTTGGGAAGGAGATGGGCTATGTTTGGTAACGATAACCGATATTTATTTATTTTAAACTTTATGCACAAGTACATAGGTGGACTCAATGCCACAGGCATTCTCTACCAGTCAAACAAAGGTGGTGCAGAGAAATACTCAGTAGGGACATTATTGAGTGTAAAATTATAGAGAGAATTCACCGTACCTATACCGGAATAAGAATTCAATATACAAATATAGGTATTTAAACCATCATGGTCATTCACATTATTATTAAAGTAATCCTTCGTGATCATGGTTCTTGCAACAACGCCGAAATATTGGAATCTCAAAACAATAGAATAGCCAGAGGTCACTGGAGAGTTTTTGTACTGTCAGTGAGAAGACCAAAAGCTTGTCCTGCTTTGTCTTTTACACTGACTGCACAGAAGCTCTATGTGCTTACAGGGTTGGCACCGCAAGTGTGATTCCCTTGGTGTTGCACACGTCTCTAGGCCACGATAACCACTTTCTATCAGGTGGGCCGTGTGCTTGTCTGCCACCCAAGTGGTTTAAATAAAAACAATGCAATAAAGTAAATATCCCGATTACTTAATTACTAATACTGCTATAAACTTTCTTTTCATTATTGTGTGTAAACCCACCCCCTTTCCCCTCTACTATTATTAATGTCGGACTTGAACCGACTTAAGTCGCACGCCGACTGTGTGGGCCGTAGCTTGCCGGAAGTGCGGTTTATCCGAGACGTATCCCTCCCACGACTCTCTTCGGGTGTGTGGACCGCGGAGTCCCCATCTCGTCCCCGGGTATGGGGAGGTGCGCGTCGAACGAAGAAATAAATTTATTTCAGGTAAATTTCTCCCATATAAGTAGCGAAGTAGGTACATAGTATGTCAAATGAGAACTGGGATTGTCTTTGGTCATAAAAATATACATCACCAGCACACGTGTTTCCTTCTTCCTACAGTCCTGGGGCCTTTAAGAGGGGCGTGAAAAAGCAGCTGATGAGGCCGCCAAGCTGAGTGCCACCATTGTAACACTTAGTGTCTGTAATGGTGACCCTCTTTCCTGAGACTTTGCCTTTAGCTTACCATCAGGCGAGGTGAAGTGAAGTTGGCGTGTCCTTTATAAAAAAAAAAGGTAGTGATTTTTTTGAAGACGGGTCGCCAGATTTTTGAAGACCCGTCTTCAAAAAACTGGCAACCCGTCTTCAAAAAACTGGCGGGAACGATAATCATTTTCTTTCTCCTTCTCTTATCATATGTCCTTTATTCATGTCTACGCTATTTTTAGTATATTATGTATGGATGTGTTAAGTATAAGTATAATAGTAGCTGAGACGAGGTCTCGGGTTCGATCCCAAGTTTTACCATGGCACACACCAATGACTTTTCGATGCTTTTCGAAGTTATATGTGTAATTATCGCAGGTTTATAAGTGCCCGGTAAATGGCAATAGGCGCGCCACCTATTACATTGGGACCTAAACATAAACTGGCGAAATGTGGGTGATAGCACCTCTGCCTACCCCTTCGGGGATATAGGCATGAGTTTATTTTGTTATGTTATGTTATTTGTTAAGTATAAGTATAATACATAGGTGCCTAGTATTACTGTACCGTTTCATTATATGTATCTATGTAGTCAGTATATAATATATGTAAGTATAGTAGTATGTATTATATCTATACCTAACTATATAATATATCAGAGTATAAATAACAATATAAAATAAATAATATAAGTACACCGGAAGCTGCCCGCTATATCTATCTATTTATCTAACTCCTTCCATCCCATGGTTGCCTGGTAGAGATTGCCTTGTGCAATAAGGCCGCCACTTGTTATGCCACAAAACTGTACCAAATCGTATCTTTCTGTATCCATACTTTGTGTACATACTACAAAGAGATTTATTATTATTATCAAATAATTCAGTACAACAATAGAATGGAATTGAACACAATAATAATAATCAATACGCAATAATTAATTAATTTCGATTCTGCTCAACGGATCGCTATAAAACTTGCGTAAGAATAAATAAATAAATAAATATTCTACGATATTCTACACAACGCTATCTAGACCCATGGTAAGCATAGTTTAACTAGCTTGTGTTATGGGATCTAGAGAAGATCTTTGTAACAAAAATAACCGTAATCCGTTCTGAAGATTTTTTTTATTAAACTTCTTACACAAACACAAACTTCTTACATAGACGGCTTTATACCATAGGCATTCTCTACCAGTCAACCAAAGTCGGGTGCAGAGATAATGTTTTGTGCCCAGAATATAAAAAAAATATTGAATTCCTATCGTAAATATTTTCACCTTAGTTTTTCTTTTAATATCTGCACTCAGTTACTTTGCAATTATATAATAGTAAGTATACCTTAGATAGCTATGGAAAAAGTTAATGGACTATCTTTTTTACATACTTATTACAAATTATGGCCTAAAATATTTGTATATATTTTTTACAATCCTGGAAAACAACTGTGGAAATTACCCTCAACGTAGAGACCGGCATTCTTAAGACAGCATCAGCAAATGCAAGAACCATAATTATAAACCTTCGTAAATAAACTCATTCTAATTAAAAATTGTAATTATACTTTAGATAGATAGATAGATAGATAATTCTTTATTGTACACCAACAGATTTACAGTAGGATAAGTATGTAGCATGTATACAGTTCAATGTACAATGGGCGGCCTTATCGCTGAAGCGATTTCTTCCAGGCAAAATCTATATGTGTAAAATGTAGCTTGGAAAATTGGTTTATGCTTGAAATGAAAAATAAATAAATAAATTTGCTTCAAACGAACCAATTTATATTCAGATGCATATTATGAAACAAATTGAATTAGTAGCCATGAACGTATAAAATAATTGAAATCGACAGTAAAACAAAAAAAAAATAATTAAAAAATGACGTTGGGCTAGTAATAGTGCATTACTAATAATTATGTGTGATGGCATTTTAAAAAAAAAATTTTGATGTACGAGAAATCACTTGCACTTATATGTGAAACCACTAGGTCGTTAGTTTCCTTAAAACGTACGTGACTTCTGTATAAATGGCTACCAATGACTACAGCAATGACAATGATTGCTCCATATCGCGTAGTGTGACCATGAGTTAATGTTAATATTATGGTAGATACACTGACTGTGTGGCTACATGTCAATATTATTTGATTGTACCGCAAAAGGAAAGCATTTACAGTCCATCAAATCTAAGAGGTACCGTTTGACGTTTCATATTTTTCAAACCGAAACAACTTTGTTCATACGTACATTATTCAGTTTCGATAACCTTTTTCATAAAACCATGAATTTAGAAAGATTTCATTATTGTATCTAAAAATGTACAATTCTTAATATCTAAATGTAATTGAAAACTTTCAAACAAAGCAAAATAACACATATTTACACAGTAAATAATTTCTAATAGTTATATTCTTGACCGCATTACAAAGTTACGTAGTTAGGTCACTGCACGTAGTGTTGCGACTCTTCGGATACACTTGTATGCAAAAAAATCGTTTACATATACGAAAAATCGAATGTATTATTTACAAATTACACTTGACAACCAAACAAATATTTTTTCATGTGAATGGGATTTATCTCACATATTACGATTACATAACTAAATAGTTATGTAATCGTAAAATATGAGATAAAACCCATTCACCAAAAATACGTATTTATAAATCAAATATATTTGCTTCTTTAAAAAGTTGTCGAAAGCGATTTGTCGATTTTTGATTTTCGCGCCCAAATAAGTCGGGTTTCTCGCGCTAACGCTGTCGAAATAGTAAATGGAGTCAGGGATAGTGTTTTTTACATTTATTTTTGTGTATGATAGTATGGGTTTGCATATTACAGAGAAATAAACAAATTTTTAACAAGCACATCCATTGATTTTACAATTACAATTTTTTCTTCTAAGTCTTATTTCTACGTCTAAAACTAATAAAAATAAGGTATGTAGAACCCATTCACAAAAATGTTGTTGCCTGATGTTATAAATTAACGACGTTACTGCGCGACCGCATAATGCACTGAATACACAGATACCCTAAAATAAATTAATTTAATTATTTTTAGGTCAATAGGCAAAATCGCAGGTGTCCAAGTCTCTACAAATTTTTTTTCTGGCAACACTGCCAACTACAAGCGCACGCGGTCCGCTCGGTCGGTTCGGCGTCAGCAGTCTCTCGCCATCTTGGAAGCTGACTGTGCGCGTACTTGCTTTCTCGTTTGTGTTTTACAATTTGTGACTTGGCTATTACTTTTCTGGACTGATCATTCTTTATCCGTTTACCTTGGCAATATTTATACTGGACTCCGAACTAAGCAAGTGTTTATTAATAATGTCGAAAAGAGGACGTACTTTGAACAGCCAGGCTCGTGAATTGGGGGTGAAATTACACGAGTATTTTGAGCGTGAATCTCAAAATGGTGGACTTCTACTGCCAGTTACACAAGTTCGGGATCGCGTCGGTGAAGCTCTCGGTATTGGTAGCCGCACCGTTGGCAAAATATTAAGTGAAAAATATGGGCCTTCGGGGAGTGACAGTAACGTACTTCACACACCGAAAAAACGAAAAAGAAATAAACCTGTGACAGGCATCGATGAATTCGATAGTCATGCTATTAGAAACCATATATACGGGTATTTTACAAGAGGCGAATTTCCAACATTGGCAAAGTTATGTGCAACTTTAAAAGATGCCGGGCTGTATAAGGGAAGCATAGAGTCGTTGAGAACGGTAATAACAGGAATTGGCTTCAGATACAAAAAAGTTGACAAACGAAAAATTGTTATGGAGCGACATGACATAATTATGCAGCGACTAACATTCCTGCGCGAAGTTAAACAAATTATAAACTGGGATAATGTAATATTTTTGGACGAAACTTGGCTAAATTCCAACCATTCTGTGCCGAAAACATGGACTGATGATTCTGAAGCTTCGTGCTCGAAGGTGCCGATAGGAAAAGGTGGACGCCTCATAATATGCCATGCTGGGTCAGCGTCTACAGGCTTCGTGGAAAACTCTTTATTAGCTTTCCAATCCAAAAGCACTAAAGAGTATCATGAAGAAATGGACGCAGTAAGGTTCCGAGAGTGGTTCTTAAATTTATTACAGAATATCCCTCCTAACAGCACAATTATAATGGATAATGCCCCATACCACTCTGTGCAAATTGATAAAGCACCTACGTCAGCCAATAAGAAAGCAGATTTGGTGGCATGGCTGCAAAGAAAAGGAGTGGATGCCGACATGTCACTATTAAAAGCTGAATTATTACAGTTAGTGAAATTGCATAAACCACCAAAACCGACATATGTAATTGACCAATTGGCCGAAGAGCACGGGCACAAAGTCATACGACTTCCTCCGTACCATTGCCAATATAATGCCATTGAACTGATTTGGGCCCAAGTATTTTTATTATTATTATTATTATTATTATAATATTATAAAATATTACCTTTAGGTAATATTTTATAATATTATAATAATAACACGAGTACTTCTAACATTTATAATTTAAACAATGGTTTTCGTCTGCTATCAAATAGTTACATTATTGTTTTACAGGTTATGCAGCAAGACACAACACAAAACCACCCTTCAGTGTCAAGAAAATGGAAGGTTTATTAAAGGAAGCATGTGCCCAAGTTACACAGGAAGATTGGAGTAAAGTAGTACAAAAAACAAAGAAAATAATAATGGACGACTTCGAAAGAGACGTACACTTTGATAATGTAATGGACAATCAACTGGTCATTAATTTAAATGACGATGATGACGAAGACGACGATACTAGTACTAGTAGTGAATAAAAAAATATCCTAAACATTTCTTTTATTTAATTATAACAATTGATTTCTTAAAATTCGGATATTATAGTAATCGATCTCTTAAAGTTCGGATATTATAGTAATCGATTTTTTCATCCCATCCCTATCATTCAATTGTCAGAACTGTCAAACGGTACTTCTTAGATTTGACGGACTGTAGTCGTAGTTTTCCTAAGAAATATATATATGTAGGTACTGTACCCGTACAATGAACGCTTAAACTGGTTGAACAAGTTGAAATTATCTACTTAAATACTAAGTTGTATAAAGTGAACTATTAATTTACTATTTTGAACACGACTTTTTTGTATCGAAACTTTTTTTAAGAACAAAGCTACTTAACCAATAACATTTAAAAAAAGCTAAAACTCACTAGTGAGCTATAGCAAGGAAAAGTCGCAGTTTGATTTAAGGTGCCGTTATGTGCCTCAATCAATCAATCAATTAGCCCACTGCAGTCCACTGCTGGACATAGGACTCTCCCAATGTGCGCCATTTTCTCCGATCCTCCGCCTTCCGCATCCAGTCTGTCCCAGCCACCTTTTTCAGGTCGTCCGTCCATCAGGCTAGGGGGCGTCCTACCTTTCGTTTACCTTCTCGCGGTCTCCACTCTAGGACTCGTTTGCTCCAACGGCCATCGGTCCTTCGACAAACGTGACCAGCACACTGCCACTTCAACTTGCTTATTCTGTGGCCCATGTCAGTATTTTTAGTTCTCTGTTTTTTTGTATCGAAACTTTTTTAGGAACAAAGCTACTCAACCAATAACATGAAAAAATAGTTATAACTCACTTGTGAGTTATAGCAAGGAAAGTCACAGTTTGATTAAAGGTGCCGTTATGTGCCTAATTGCGGTGTAATTACAACCACTTTACAAGCAAGTGTGAGGAAAAATTATTTTATACAAGTGTCGTGCAGGTACCTAGATATGCACTGGCCTACCTAGGTACTTGCCTTCTGCTTTTGGCAAATGATTATCTATAAAATAGCGCTGTTTAATGCAACAAGCATTACAAATCGAAAAAATTGCGTTTTTCTTGTCGACTCTCAGCTACCATAATGAGCTATTTACAACATGGCGTCATAGTATGGACATGCCTTTTGTTTTACTATTGTTATTTAATTAAGTGTACAGAAAATTTAAGGTAGACCTTCGAACTAAACGTCACAGACGCAGCGTCTATAGCGTTACCAACGCCGCGTCACTAACGCCGCGACAGAGACGTTTTGGTGACTTTGGATATTCACGACAGACGCACAGTCGCATCACACTTTCGCCGCGCGCCGGACCCAACCCTGTTGGTCTATAAAGTCTTATCATAAAACATTATGGCTTTGCAACTTGTTATGCTAGAAGAGGAAGAAGATGATGATATTTTACCTCTATACTTCTTCTTCTGCGTTAAAATTCTCAAAAGATGCCATTTTCAAAAAAGTAACTTTAAAATACAGCGACACTGCAAGTTCTGCCGAGCGACTGACGCGGGCGTCTGATGACGCTGTCACAGCGGCACTGTGACGTCATTGACGCCGCGTTTGTGTCGCTGAGCTCGAAAGTCGTTCCCTAGAATTTCATACATTTGTATGGAACATCTATCTGTCGCGTCTCAGTCGTACAGCCACTGACGCTTTAGACGCTCGCTTCGGAAGTCTACCTGGGGAGGTTGTTCCCCAGTGCGCTGGTACAGCAGTTGGCTAATGCTGACGTTATTTGTAGGTTATGTGTTGCTTAGTAACATCATAATATTAACGCTTCTCTAAAATTAATCGTAACTAATAGCGTCAAGGTTCTAAAATGGCCTAGAAATGAATTTGTATCTTTAGTTTCCGTCATAATAATGATATAGAATAATCAACTGGTTTTTTGTTGTCAAACCGTATAGTATAGGATCCGATATGACATTGACCTTCACCCATCTTTAATCATCTGTTTACCGAATGAAAAATATATTTTAGCGAACAAAATATTGTTAAAAAATTAATATAAAAAAATATATAGAATGTTTTTTTTTCTAATTTCACTGACTTGTCTGCCAAAAAAATGAAACTTCAATGAAAAGTATACAATGTATAGCTAGGTAGTCTACCTTTGGAGCCGCCTGTCACCTTAGCAGAAGCAGGCGCGCGTTGCAGGTCTCGCCGTTTCCGGAGACGAGTTGGGGACCCTGCGGTCTCCGCACCCGAGGAGAGCCAGGGGGTGCGAGGGATATGCCCGTCAAGTTCACCTTCGGCAACCAAAAATGACCCACAGACGCCGAGCGTTTTAGTCGGTTCGAGTCCGACATAACCTCTTCTACCGGCTCCGGTGGGGAGGCATCCGTGGGAATTCTTCGCACGGTAAAAAAAAGTAGTCTACCTTTTTCTGCTCCCTACTACCTGGTTACCGTGTGTAAACAGGTCACTAGATTACATAACTGATTCGGTAATATAGGGTAGCACGTGAAGAATTGGTAATGAATAATGGTTGCAGACGGGCTGTCTTAGAAAATACAAAGAAAGACACATCTATACTAATATTATAAAGCTGCAGAGTTTGTTTGTTTCTTTGTTTGTTTGTTTGAACGCGTTAATCTCTGGAACTACTGGTCCGATTTGAATGATTCTTTCAGTGTTGGATAGTCCATTTATCGAGGAAGGTTTTAGGCTATATATCATGACGCTACTACTTAAGGGAGCGGAGCATTAATAGTAAATGTTAACAAATCCGGCAATTTTTCATACATATTTTGAAGACTATAACATACGGGCTCAAAGGGATATGAAGCTTCAAAATATACCCCGGGCGAAGCTGGGGTGGGTCAGCTAGTGTTAAATAATTACATTATTAACCATATTTTTGGGTAACCCTATTGTTGTGTTCAGTAACACATTTCATTCTCTAAAATATATTTTTCAATCGGTAAACAGATGGGTGAAGGTCGATTTTAGGTCGGATTTTAGACCATTAAGTTTTTCAACAAAAAACTGCTATAACAAACAAACAAACGAAACAGATAAACCAACTGATGCTTTATACTGTAATAAGGTACAGATAACACAGATAATACCTACAATTGATATAAATATCTATAGGTAGGTACTATTATGTATTTGTAAACTTATCTTGTCTGTACAGTCAGCATCAGATAGATCTTGAAGAACAAAGTACTCAAAATGATCTTAATGCCTTAGTTTCTTCCCTTCGATTCTTCGGTTCTTCCCTGTCGACTGATTGTTCTAATATTTGGTACACGCCTTTAGTTCGGAAAATAATACAATTTAAATCTAAAACAGTTTGATTTGCTGTTAATACCTCGGTATTAAGATAATTTCGAGACTTTGTAGTCAAGATAGTTTTGACTCTGACTGTACATTGGAGACATTAATTAAGCTACTTAGATTAGGATATTGTCGATAGCGATCACAAATTTTTTTTGGAATTATTTTTGTCCTTTTGACTGCGATGGAAGCAAAAACTCCGCCCTACAGAATACCGCGGCCATAATAACCTCTTGTTGTGTTCCCGGCGGTGAGTAGGGTAGCCAGTGCCAGTGTCAGAACTGGAGGGTTTTTGTACTGTCAGTAGAAATACCAAAAGCTTGTCCTGCTTTGTTTTTTACACTGGCGGCACAGAAACTATAAATTTACTGACGGCACAAAATCTCTGTTCTTACAGGGTCGGCAGCACGGATGTGCTTCCACTGGTGTTACACACGTTCATAAGTCATGGTAACCACTTTCCATCAGGTGGGCTGTGTGTTTGTCTGCCACCTAAGTTGTATAAAAAAAAACTATAAATTCTTGCAGGGTTGGCAGCGCGAGTGTGACCTCTCTTGGTTCCGGCCACGGTGACCACTTTCCGCCAGGTGGGACGTGTGTTTGTCTGCCACCTAACTGGTATAAAAAATACTTCTAAACGGATTTTGATGCGGTTTTCTTTATTTGAAAGGTCTTAGACTCAAAATCTTACACTTTTACGGTTGCAATTGGTTGAGCAAAATCGGAAACATAAGCAAAAATCACGTTTATCGATATCTGCACGGTCGGAACCACGGACATAGCCTAGAAAATTATATTTTCACTCCGAATCCGAACCCGCTATCTTTCCCTTACAGGGAGAACGCTCAGACCACAGAGCCACCGAACCTTCCCCTGCAATCCTCTAAATTCTTCTATCATAAATCTGTCTTATGGCGATGGGTGAGAGCCATCTAGCGATATTCGTACGAACTATCGGAACCAATGAATGATGTTGCAATCATTTTTAAACATTGATTTTTATGACTCCGCTCAAACTATCGAATGAAAAGCATTATTTTCACGTTGTCTTGTGTATCCAATTTCAGTAAGCTTATATGAAAAAAGTATTGTGAAATATTAGATTATATTATGTAATATTGTGCAATACTCTTTGAAAATAGTGACAGATAAAATCATGATAATCTTGTACTATTTTTGCACTATTCAACTATTTTTATTTATAGTATCCTCTTCTGTTCTTTGTTAATAGTAGGAAGCTTCACTATATTTTCTTGACTGCAAAAAAAAACTAAAAATAAAACCAACTAAGTGGCAGTCAGACTCGCGCCACAAGGGTTCCGTGTCTGTTCAACATTTATCCCTTAAATTTGTTTTATGTTAATTTATTTATTTAATGTTTTTAGTATATTTGTAGAATTATGATTTTAATCAGTTTGAGATACTCACACTGCAATCTGAGATGGTAGGTACTGTGCGGTATGAAAGAAATTTCATCCCACTCACACTCATGCTGTGGAATAAACTCCTTGCTGCGGTTTTTCCATGCGCCTACAATATGGGGTTCTTCAAAAGAGACATTAGAAAGTTTCTTCAGAGTCGGCAGCGCGAGTGTCACGTCCATAGGCCACGCTAACCACTTCTCACCAGGTGGGCCGTGTGCTTGTCTGCCACCTAAGTGGTATGAAAATAAACAATATGATGAGAAATGACGATAAATTGTTGAAGAAAGCAATTCAGTCAAATAAGTACCTTCCTACGCTGCATTCCCTTTGACACGGGTCCATAAAATAATCCCTTTTTTTTACGTGCGCATAATACCTACGCCTTCCCCCTTCGGAGCTGGTGGAAGAGGTTATGTCGGACTCGAACCGACTAAAACGCACGCCGCCTGTGGGTCGCTTTTGTTGCCGAAGGTGAGGTTGACAGGCAAATCCCTCGCACTGGCTCTGGCCCTCTTCTCGGGTGTGGACTACAGAGTCCCCAACTAAAATATTATAATAAAATATTACATGCTACAATAATTATGGGTCACCTTAAAAATAACTTTATAGATACTAATGAGTGATATTCATCGCACGGAACCCTCTTCGCGCCGTTCAACTTGCACTAGACCCGTTTTCAAAAGTTATCTTTCTTATCAACGTTACGGTCTATGTGCCAGACAGACAGAATGTCAGAAACATCTGTGCTAGGGTCCGGTTCATCTTCGTCTCCTCACACCTGTGGTCAAGGTCTTTTTGCCCACAGGTGTGAGGTGAAGAAGTTGAATACTTTTAGCTTCCATTACTACAGGTTATGGAAACTGAAAATATTTTAGAAGGTTATCGGTGTAATGCATACATACATACATATAAACAGCCCTTTATACCCGGAGGGTTAGGCAGAGGTGAATTAACACCCACATTTCACCAATCATTGAATTCGGTCCCACGTAATAGGGAGTGAGCCTATTGACGTCTTTCGGGCACTATTGTTGACTCAAGCCATGCATCTGAGACTGAGTCTGAGCTATATACATACACAGTCAGGTCATAGGTATTGTCACACAGTAAAAACTTTTCTTTTAGAATGCTGGCCACAAAAAAGTTTATTGAATTCGAATTTCGAATTGTTCATGAAAATAAAAATGTATACTTGTTAGAATTTTACTCAATTTTAAATATGGAGTGGACGCTTAAAGAAGACCGGGTTGCAGTTATTGCGTTGCATCGTTGCGGTTACGCGCCAATTCAAATTTTTGATATACTGAAAAATTTGAATATAACCAAAAGATTCGTTTATCGTACCATCAAACGATACAATAAAGACTCTAGTATAGATGACAAGTCAAGAAGTGGTCGCCCTCGGTCTGTTAGGACTCCAGCAGTGATAAAAGCTGTGAAGGCGCGAATTCAAAGAAATCCCAAACGAAAAGGGTGTTAAATGAACACTTAAGGCTTCGGGCATATCGAAGAAAAACAGGACATCGTTTGAATGCTCGTTTAATGGACCTGAGACTGAAGAGATGCCGCGCTTTGTTGAAGCGGTACACGAGAAAAAAATATCGGGAAATTCTTTTTTCGGATGAAAAAATTTTTACCGTAGAAGAGAGCTACAACAAACAAAATGATAAGGTGTACGCACACAGCAGTGAAGAAGCGAGCAACCGTATTCCACGTGTCCAACGAGGTCATTTTCCATCCTCGCTCATGGTATGGTTGGGAGTTTCTTATTGGGGCTTAACAGAGGTACATTTTTGTGAGAAAGGTGTAAAAACGAATGCAGTTGTGTATCAAAATACAGGCCTGACGAACCTTGTGGACTTGTTTCTCATACCATGTTCAATAACAGGCACTGGGTATTCCAACAAGATTCGGCGCCAGCTCATAGAGCGAAGAGCACACAAGATTGGCTGGTGGCGCGTGAAATCGACTTCATCCGGCACAAAGATTGACCCTCCTCCAGTCCAGATTTGAGTCCGTTAGATTATAAGATATGGCAACACTTGGAGGAAAAGGCGTGCTCAAAGCCTCATCCCAATTTGGAGTCACTCAAGACATCCTTGATTAAGGCAGCCACCGATATTGAAATGTACCTTGTTCGTGCTGCGATAGACGACTGGCCGCGCAGATTGCAGGCCTGTATTCAAAATCACGGTGGTCATTTTGAATAAACTTTATTATCATAAGAATCTATGTTTTGTTAAGTTCATTTTGGTATATAAATGGTTACATAATGAATAAACTTGTCTCAATTATTTTATATTGAACATGTGACAGAATTTATGACCTGACTGTGTATGTCTGATGTTAAACAGCCCTATCCCTTAGTCGCCTTGTACGACACCGCATGGGAAGAGATGGGTTGGTCCAAATTCTACTCTGCCGGGAACCACGCGGCATTCGGTGTAATGTATGTTTTATTTTATACGAAACCACGGACATTTTAAGCTTTAGGCTGAATTTAAAAAGTTTAATTTTAGTCATACCTTTGGTAACTCCTGGTCCGGATCATTCCTGGGGCAGAAGCTAGCCATCGCAATCCAGGGTGGAAACGCGGCAGTGGGGTTATTCGATTAGTACAAATAGAATATTATTATTATTATTATTTAATAATTTTTAGATAGTCATTTATTTACTTCTTCAAACTTCAAACTTTATTTCATGGAATATGGTATACATTAGATTTAAACAGCATTAATTATAGTACAAAACACAAATATTAAAATATAAACACAAAAAATAGATTCGCGATTATGTCGTGTCGAACAACCCACTCCGCATCGTTCCCGGCGCAAAGGTGCCCATGATGCTGGCCACGTTGCTTCGCTGAATCGCAACTGCCATCCTTTGCCCCAAGAACGAGCTGGAGCTGGAGTTACCGCCTTAGGTCGTATATACGGTGGCCAATTTCCGCGATCAACCTCTTCGTCTCTGACCCTGACTGAAGTACTGATAGAAACTTTATATTAATTTTTTGAACCAAATTTACGGAATAAATACACTAGTGCTATATATTTTTGAATTCGCACCGCTGCCGGCTACACGGCGCGACCGGAAAATTGGAAAATTTCCACGAAAATTCATTGACTTCACCGCTTTTTGTGCAAATTTTGGACAATTTAGCACAGCATATTGCTTGACAATCGTAACTTTTGTACTGGTCCCTGATACGCTAGCTATACCAAGTTGTGTGCGACGACGTTCCGCGTCGTCTGATACTATACACGAGTACATCAGGTGGATCCTGTGCATCGTAGGAACGTATTTCGTCTGCGGAATAGGGATTTTCGTCGGTTTCCATCAGTTTATCGTATTTTATTAATTTTTTTACTACTGACTCATAGTACGAATCGCATACCATCAGGTGCGCGAGGACAATACCTGTCCTCCGACTACCCACACGGGCACATCGTCATCTGTATCGTGCATATCCAGGTCGATTCCTGAATATTTTTATAACATTTTACATAAACATTTACTTCTGTAATTTCACGTAGGTACAGGGGGGTTCCTGCACCTTGGGAGGTTCAAGGGAGACGGCATCTTCACCGCCGCACCATTTAAACACCTATACTCCGAGAGGATCCCGAGGGAGTGACTGACCCGTTCAGTGCCTACCCATTCAGACTTACCTCCTCGTTTTTGGTCATCCATCTTTACAAACCTGTGCATCTAGCGCTTGGAACGTGTCCACTGGGACGTCATCTGTCCGTAGGTACCGTTCCCGATTCTCTGGGTGGTACAGTTCGCCTGAAAATTAACTTTTTATCCAAATTTTTATTGTAAATAAACCGTTTTTCGGCGATATTTCCAAATTTTCACAGGAACGCCTACCTAACCGATTGCACCACCGTGTGGCTGCTGACGAGACCTTTCCGTAGGTACCTCTCGCGACTCGCTGGAGTCAGTACTTTTTTGGCAAATTGCATTTTTAAGAATCGCGCGCCCCGCCCGCCTACCCGAACTTACTGCCTTAGGCACGTCGGCTCGGTTGGGAGGAGTCCTACGCGGGGCCGCCTGAAACCGGCCAAAACCGGTTCGGAGAGAGGCCATTGACCTTTTTAGTGACATACGAACTTGTTCGTATTATTTATTTAATGACTATAATTTTATAATTCAATTAACGCGTGTAAAATTTATAAATTGTTGACCAATTATTGTTTTGACTACGAACTTGACTAGACCGTGGTCTTATAATTTGATTTTGTCTTTACTTTACGAAGTTCATTTGGTTTTTGACCTTTTTCGTGTTTACTCGGCTTACCGTTTGTCCACTAGTAGTTGTATGACGTGATATTTTGTGTTTGTGTTTTGTCCCTTATATTTTATACAATTTTAACTATAGATTAGTATTCTAATCTCAATTATATTATTGACAAATCTAAAATACTAACATTATACTATATTATTAATTTTATCTTAACCCTAAATAAGTAAACGCGCACCAGGAGTCATGAGCACCTTCCGTTCGCCTCTTGAAAAAAGGGGAGCTCCTCCTGCAGATAGGCAGAGAACCTTTACGGTTGAGGACGGCCCTGAGGTCGAAATAGTGACAAGCATGTACGGAAACGTCCGGAGGAGCATTGAAAAGATCCAGGCCACCACTGGTCCTCCCTCGCCCGACGAACAGTCTCCAAAATGTCCTCTTCGGAATGCGATGGTATGCTGCGTTACCATTAGGCAACAAATAGCCCTATCCAGGAACTTGAAATCGGATATTAAACGGGCAATAGGTGACGCAGTCACAGGGATACAAGAGAACATTAGGGCATACACGTTGGAAAGGGAAAGGGAAAAAATGAGAAACAAAAATAAGATTCAGGCGGGGCAGAGTGCTGGGCCGGCGGGGTTACCGGCCCCCGTCATCCCGGTCTCCGCCCCGTGTGCCTACGACACGAAAATATTGGAAAAGATAGAGGAAAATGAGAGGCTAATCAGGGAGAATGGAAAAGTGATGTGCGAGTTAAGGGATCGAATGGAGAGACAGGACGAAAGGGAAAGGGAGAGAGAGAGAGAGACGGTAACTTACGCGAGTGCAGCGGCCGCCAACCATCACAGGGAAGCAGCGCTCCCGCCGCAGACGCTCCACTCCGTAAGCGTCTCCTCTACTAACGAGACCGATTCAGCGGAAGAAGTCCTGAAAAATATCAGAGAGGCCATGGACGCCAAGGAGGGCTGGGTAAAGGTGGAGAGAGTGAGAAAGGCAAAGGAAAGAAAAGTAATTATGGGATGCCGAAGTGAGGAGGACAGAAGAAAGGTAAAGGAAAGGCTCGAGGGAGTCGCAGGTCGATTCGTTGTCGAGGAGATAAAGAACAGGGACCCTCTTCTGATTTTGAGGGACGTATTAAAGATTCATGATGATCATGAGATCCTTCGCGCCCTTCGGAATCAGAATGGGGCCCTGTTCGAGGGTCTCGCCGAGGGCGACGACCGCGTGACTGTCAAATTCAAAAAGCGATCGCGCCACTCACAATTCCACCACGTTGTGATCAGCACGTCGCCTGCTGTATGGAGGAGAGCGACAGAGGTGAAGCGGCTATATATCGACCTCCAGAGAGTCGCAGTGGCAGACCAGACGCCACTCATCCAATGCACCAGGTGCCTGGCTTTCGGACACACCAAACGTTTTTGTTTGATGCCCGAAACGCGAGACCTGTGTGCAAAATGTGGCAAACCTCATAGCCAGGATGAACCCGACCTATGCAGCAGGAAAGACGAAGAGCCCCATTGCATAAACTGCATGCGCGAATATGGGGAGACGAAGCACCACCACGCCTTCGACAAGTTGTGCCCAGTCCTCCAAAAGTGGGACGCGATGGCCAGGGCGACCATAGCCTATTCCTAGGGACGCCCTGGTCACCGTGAAAACATAAACAAATTCATGCTATTCATACTTATAATTAATGTTATAATGTAAGGCATGTATAAAAACATAAAAGGCCGGAATTATAAAAATATAAACGACAAACAATAAATAAATAAACTTTCGACTAAAGTAAAATATTGAACCCACTTTAAATCCGCAAATTGAGAATCTCGACCTCCCTTAAATAAAGATTGCCTTAACATCTACATGTTTTATATATATATTTAAGTGTATGCATATTTTAATATTCATAATTTTGTTCTCAAAAAAAAAAAATATATAAAAATAATATATGTCTCATATTATGATCCTTACTATGTCTACTTCTTTTTCTGATAAGCTTAAATCTATACTTAGTATACAATTTTAAATAACCGCACTTGTAACAATTTTCTGATGAAAATTGAACCAAGTCGACAATCTTCCTCTTCGAAGCTATTCTATCTGTCATTCATATATTACTATAAATAATTTATTGTCAGATCGCGTTGTAAATTCATTTATATCTATATATATATATATATATATATATATAAATTATCAAGCTTACAAAGATAAAATATATTAATACATTGTTATTGTCCGGTGTGCAATTCTTGTTGATTTTATTATTGTATGATGTATATATGTATTTCTCTATTTACCGATGTATATATGAAATTGCGCACAACAGTTTTTTAATAGTGAGAGATGATAGCTGGGCAACCGACGGGCCAAGGTCAGTCGGTTGCCGGGCTACCATCACTCAAACGGCCAAATGCCTTCCAAATAAAGATTACATTTGATTTCTCAGTATCACTTTTGAACCGGGCATTCTGTGGCTTATTACATAATAAGCCACCCAATAAACCGAAGTAAATTCACTGTCAACCCCAAATAGTAATAACCCTTCTTGGCACTTAGTTTCTTGAATAATAATTTATAAACTCATTTTCATTTTTCTAAAATTATTAGACTCTAAAAACCGCAAACAAGGACCCCACAAGATTAATCCAGTGGGGGAAACCGTGCGAAATCTTAAAAAAAAAGAAAAAAAAAAAAAAAAAAGACCCTGACTGAATAATTAAAATAATAAATTAATTTAACTTATTTATTGACAATTTTAGTCGTTCTTTAATTATTGTATGATTATGAAAATAATATTACCGCTCTGTGGCAATTTCTTACTGACAGGCCACCATACATAAAATAATTATAAACAGTGATAGAATAATTTTACGTTACTACAAATTTGAATTAGTACCTAGATAATAAAAATAAGCCCTTCTAGTTGATACCAATCACGGCTAATTAATCTCAAATTTATTTTTAACACAGTACTTCATGACCGCTAGAGGGAGTCACATTAGATTCAGTGACACGTCATATACCGCTGGTTATAGGCTTTATGATGTGTCACTGAATCTAATGTGGCTTCATCTAGCGGTTATAAAGTACCTACTGTGTTAAAAATAAATTTGAGATAAATATGTCTTGTTGGGTATAGACCGAAAGGGCTTAATTAGCACATTTCAAACATGTATAATTTATACCTATTGCTTGCCCCAAAATAATATAAATAAAAAATTAAGTTTGAATCTGAACCCTTCAGAATACCGCGAAGTTCTACTCACTGTAGTACTCACTGGAGAATTTGTGCTGTCAGTGGTATGGCTAAAGGCTTGTCCTGCTTTGTCCTCTACACTGACGGCTCAGAAACTCTGTGCTTACAGGGTCAGCAGAGCGAGTGTGTATTCTCTGGTGTTACACACGTACATAGGCCACGGTAACCACTTTCCATCAGGTGGGCCGTGCGCTTGTCTGCCGCCTAAGTGGTATAAAAAAGTGAAAAAAGTGTTAAACAATAAAATATCAAGGATAGCCGTGGTCGTATGCCACTTAAGTCTAACAAAACAATACATTCTAGAGAAAAGTCTCTTGTTTAACACTTTTTAGAGCGTGATTTTTCAGTAGTCGGGTTTTAGTTTGCACACTCAAGCTGTGGTGATGAACTCCCTGCTGCGGTCTTCCCATGCGCCTACAATATGGGGTTCTTCAAAAGGGGCATTAGGAGGTTTCTTCAGGGTCGGCAGCGCGAGTGTGACGCCCCTGGTGTTGCACAAGTCCATAGGCCACGGTAACCACTTCCTATCAGGTGACCCGTGTGCTTGTCTGCCACCTAAGTAGTATAAAAAAAAGTTTAAAATTTATTTTTCATCAATTGTATAAGTTGTTGCCATTGTTGGTCTATCTCATTGCGACGTTAGTTGACATTTAACTGCAGTCGTTCTGCCGTTCAATTCCATCCACAAATTCAGAAATTATACTAGTCAATTGACTAATATACATGCAGGTGTATCAAGAGTAAGTGATCTACGAGGCCGAGAAGTTTAATAGACAGGTAACTACTGTGTGTTGGTTTTTCTTCGTCGACAAACGTCTAGGAACATGTTTGTGCCGTTTCGCAATTTGTTATTCATACGTTATTTTTACATCGGTCACGGTTTCCTTAAAAATAAGATGTTAGATAAGAAAATATAAGTGTGTTGCAAATGTGACAATATCTTAAGATTATAATAATACTACAGTTTAACATAATTTAGTCTCAGTATGCCTATAATCTTTGGTGTTTACGCATAACAGTGTTTGGTTGAAATAGAATTGAAAGAGTTTTAATAAAATATATTAGTTTAGTACCTGTTTTAAATTAGGAATCATAAAAATGAATAGTAAAAAAGCTGGTGATATGGATTTTGATAAACTGCCCCTGGAGGCAGCTATGACCAAAGTTGGTATGTATGTGTATTTGGTTAAGTTACCATGTAATAGTAGATGGGGCAAACGTTGTATTACCAGGATAAAAAATGGGAGATAGTGGTAGAACGGTAAAAAATAGAAGGATATACTATATCATGTCATGTTCATGACGAAAAATTCAAAAAAAATTTTTTTTGAGAATAGTTTAGTTGTAAAAAACCATTAATTAGGGCCTTATCATACTTTTTTTTCGTGCGAAATCCCCACGGATACGTTGGTCTTTCTTCATCCGACGCACCCGTGCTTGGTGATCATCTGCGTCAGACGGTACGAGAGGCTGCCGTGTGGCCTCTGCGTCTCCACCATGATGGGTCTTACCGCCGCTACTACAGCGTGCCCTGGGTCTTATCATACTAGCGGTTTCGGGACGGAGCGCTCGCTGAGCGGAGACATCGCGGATGCGCGGCGCAAACACCGCGGTTGCGCATCGATAAATTTGGGAAGATCCATTATCAATTAATCGAATGGAAGAGAGCGTTTTCTTTGTATTATTTTGCAAACGAATAAAAAAATATGCAAAACAATTTCGTTCCTACCTGCGAATGTTAAGACCTGTATTCTCTTATCTTATCGTAAACTACAAATCCGCGACGTCTCCGCTGCGCAACCGCGGCGTCTCTGCTCTGCGACTGCTCCGCCCCGAAACCGCTATTGCCGCTAGTATGATAAGGCCCTTAGACCATCGCCTTTGTAAATTATCAAAACCTCAGTGCACCCAGGTCTTAGGCCTCTCGCAATGTGTGCCATAGCACCCGATCCTCCTCTTGGACATCTAGTCATTTCCGTTCTTTTTTAAGTTTCCATACCTGAAAACCGCGGTAGCCTAGTAATGGGTAATGGACTGCTGAGGTCTCGGATTCGAGCCCAGGTTTACCATGGCACACACCAATGACGTTTCGATGCTTTTCGAAGTTATGTGTGTTGTTTATCGCAGGCTTATAATTGCCCGGTTAATGGCAATAGGCTCGCCACCTATTACATTGGGACCTAAACATAAAATAGCGAAATGTGGGTGCTAGCACCTCTGCCTACCCCTTCGGGGATATAGGCGTGAACTTAAAGGGCCACTTTGTTGTCCGTTTGTCCGTTGGTCTGTCTGTCAAGACCTTTTTCTAAGTAACACATAGACGTAGCAAGTTGAAATTCATACCACATACTCAGGTCGGTTTCAGGTCTTTGAGTCTAAGTAGGAAGGCACATTAATAATATTAAAACTAACTCAATGTACGTATGTACCTACGTTAAACAAAAGGATGTATAATGATATCCTCCCTTGACTATGAATAGTAAAAAAAATATATAAAAAGGACTTTTTGAAACGTACGATAATAATACGATAACGATTTAAACTATACTAACATTTTTGCGTAGTTAGATAATCCTACCTACATAAAATTAAAAAAGAAATAATGGCACGGCAAAGGAAGCGTAGCACTGATAGTCTTTTAAGATATAATTCAGTGTTGTGGAAGCGATAATGTAACGTTTAATTATTAAAATAAATAAACCTGCACTAGGTAATTGGATTGCTTATCTATGGTAACATTTTGCAAAGTTGTAAAAAAGACTCAATGATAAAAGGCTAATGATCTCAGAATATATATTATTGTAATACGCGTCTTTATTGTACACCAATAACATATTACTTTAAATTAGATTACAATAACATTACATTATAATAAGAATTCGTACATTCAGAGTCAAAAGTGGATTCTCAAAATTAATAAGTGGACAGAATGTTATTCTGATAAGATAAAACTTATTTTTATCCGACTACTGCAAAGTCAAAGAAGAGTTATGAGTTTTACAGACACTGTCGATTGTGATGTTATGTACTGTCGACAAAGGAGATATGGTTACACCTTTACATACAATTTTGTGCAACCGTATCTGATATAAGACTTACTGTAACAAAACAATATATTCTAGGAAAAAGTGGCATGCGACCATAGCTATTGTCTCATGATATTTTCTCGTTTAATACTTTATAGAGCGTGATTTTTACCCGAATACAGCGAAGCAAAAGGAGAGTTATGACTTTGACAGGCTACGTATGTATGTAGGTTCATCTGTTCCCTCATAGGTCCTCAACCACTTATTAGAACTGGACAAATGAGGTATCGTTAGAAGCGGCTTAGTCGTCCGCTGGTATATTATAATGTCACTGAATCTATTGTGGCGCCCTCTAACGGTCATAAAGTACTGTGTCAAAAATAAATTTGAGAGAAATATGTCGTATTTGGTTTCAACTGAAAGGGCTTCATTAGCACATTTTAAATATGTATAAATTGTACCTATTGCTTGCCCTAAACCAATATTAGTAAAAAAATGAGCTTAAAACCGAAACCCAACTACTGAAAAATCACACTCTAAAAATGTTAAACAAGAAAATATCAAGGATAGCCGTGGTCGTATATGATCACGCTTTTTTTTATATATAAAACACGTCAATTAGACTTCGCAGTTGCTCATGCGGCAACTTGCTCATGCGGTTCCCAATTCTACTTCGACGGAGTGCTCATATTCTTTCCATGCTTTATAGTCTTCTGTTCAATCCACTCCCATCTAAAGAACGCTTTGTGTTCCTCAGACTTTACGGGCATACATTTAAAGTCCAAGATTAAATTGAAGAGTTTCGTTACACTAGGGGACGAGTTGGGGTTTCTGTAGTCCCCACACACTCGAGGAGAGGGCCAGTGTCGGCCGGGGTGCGAGGGATATGCCTGTCAACCTCACCTTCGGCAACCAAAACGACCCACAGGCGGCGTGCGTTTTGTTCAGTTCGAGTCCGACATAACCTCTTCCACCGGCTCCGGTGGGGAGGTATCCGTGGGGATTTTGCGCACGTAAAAAAAAAGACTATTTCTGTAATGTTGAAGTTCAAAATTAAATTAAAAAAGTTACATTATACGTTTCTATTCTCTCTGCAAAAAGCCTTTTAAGTTTGAACTTTAAAGTCTAAAATTAAATTAATTTTTAGCAGTCTCTGTGTTATGGCAGTGGTTTTACTTTAGCAGAATCGAGGCCCTGCTAGTACCATTACTTTTCACCCGACTGCGGCGAACCAAAAGGAGGGTTATATTTAATTATCTATCTTTTTCTTCTTTTTCAGGTTTTGGACTCTATGGGTTCTTAATGACATGTCTGACCGGCTGTATGCTGTTCTCACTGGCTTGCGTGGCTTACGGCAACCCGTTTATAGTCCCCACCAGCGCCTGCGAGTTGCAGACCACTTCTTATCAGCAAGGAATACTAGCATCATCGACTATTGCCAGTAAGATATTATACATATTCAGCATTATCTATTATTTAAACGTTGTAACAAATATTTAGTCATTCCGCTACTGCCAGGCCTCGGCAGGAGCGCGTAGGCGACTCTAGCGTCGGAGGCCATTAAATGACCGCCGTCCTCCATGAGCGCAGGCCTGAGGGTGACGGGTGGAGCCCCCTGTCACTCTCGCAGAAGCAGGCCAAGACGGCGGTACGATTTGTGCCACTCCGCCTTTTTCTGGGGAAAGATGAAGACGCCCTAGTCCCACACCACATTAGGTGTTTTATAATCCTGGGTCGGTCGGGGTGCGCGAGGGCTATGCCAGAGGCTACCTCAACCCAGCAACAGATGGCCCAAGACGGCCGTGCGGTTTTAGTCGGTTCGAGCCTGACATAACCACCCCGCTGACCCCGGCAGGGAGTATGCGAGTGGATTTCCGTACATTGAAAAAGGCCTCGGCATAAGGGGTAGACCTAAGAAGTGCTGGCTTGACGTTGTAGATGATATGTGTGCCAATAGTCTCATTGCCAGGGAAGCCCAAGATCAAAGCGAAGGAGGAAACGTCCGAAGGCGGACCCCCAGGCTTTGAGATGAAGGCATCCAATTGACATTGTTCCTGAATGGGACCGACTGCCAGAAAGGTGGCTTACCCCGGCAACTGCTGGAGTGGGTCCCATACACCCTGCCAAAACCTTATAAAAAAAATTGCTCCAGATCTTTGAAAATTTCAGTTGGCTAATAGTCCTTACCTTGACTACCAGGTCTGTTACTCGGAGGATGCGTGTGGAGTTACCTCGCCGACACTCGAGGGCGACGCGCTATGCTCCTCATAGCCCTCATCGGTGGTGGGGCGTTTAATATGATTGCCACTTTGTCTATCAACTGGATCATGCTTTTGGTCTGCCAGCTTGCTGCTGGACTCTTGTAAGTGTAATTTATTATTGTAATACGTACTTGGAAAGGAGATTTTCAATGTAATATTATAGCTGAGGTGAGTATGGCCCACAATGCTACGCATATACCTACAGAGTGGAAAAATAACTCGGGCCTTGGGGGAAACAATCTTAAATCCTTAATGGCTAAGGTAACTTAGGAGACATTCCTTTAGATATGGATTGTTTCCCTCCAGTGCCCGACTAATTATTCCACCTTGTATATGTTTGTATGAAAACCAACCGCATATGGGAGGGAGTCATTCACCCTTTTATCAGCCGCGTGCAGGTACCCGAAAGAGCGTTGTCTTTAATAAATATTTAGTACGTCTTGATATTGCAACTGCTACAAAGGAGATGTTTGGAACTGCTATGGTTTCAGTAGCTATTTAAGTCTCAAATATTTTCGATCAACAATAGTCATAGTTTGACAACCAGTCTACATATTACATTTTTATTATGCCAAGCAGCTTCGTAGGAAGATTACAATGATCCAGTATAAGTCTCATAATTTCAAAACACTACATGTGAACGATATCGTTATGTAGTTCAATATTACACTACAGTTGTATATAAAACAATAATAGGTAACGCTTTTCGTCTGAACATGGCGTAATCTATCAATTTCTCTTTAAATTTGTAAAAATGTCACCCTTAAAGTTAATAAAATAGTCCACAAAAGCATAAACAGAACTGTCATCCATCTGTCACACGTGCCGCGTCGGTGACAAGTTTTCAATCTCATTGTTTTGTTTTTGTCAGGCACAAGCAGCAAATGTTTTGTTTGTATTCAGCCTAAAAAAGACACTAAACTAAAAACGATGATTTCACAAAATTGCAGGCACCTAAAATTATATTTTATAAATTATAATATTAGTTAAATGTAACACTATCCAAAAATTATTGGGCCATCGCTACTGGATTTTTTCAAGAATAAAAAACCATTTCTGGACAACTCCTTTGAATGAAATGCGGAACAAAGATAGCTTAATATTATATAGTCTACATAGGGCGTACAGGCACAGAATAAACCAAACCACTTCCACTATCCACGAACACTGAACAATCGAGAATAAAATGTACAGGGCCTCCCAAACCAACACCTTAGGATATAATTCCAATTCAGTTGAAGTCGGTTTTCTGTCTACAAAATGAAGGCCATCTGACTTCCACAACCCGCTGGCGATATCGTAGTTCTGTAGCTAAACTTGAGTAAAAAAAACGTGTAAAAAGATAATATAATATAGTTCATGGTTAGACACGTGTTTCTATTGTGTAACTAATGTACAGTAGATAAAATATACTTACATATTATTCTAAAAGTGTACGTATCAGCTACATCTCTTGGCATAGGTACCTACTGTACAGTTTACACGTTTATCTTGGAGACTAGCCACTTGTTATGGTATTGATAGAGATGACTGACAATTTTCTTATCGTTACCTATCGTCAATCAATCAATCAACTCTGTATGGCCACTATTACCTTCATGCACGTGTTGACATAAAGACAATGCTTTAGATCTATTCGTAAATGCGATGACGTATAAATCCTTATAAAATGTAGTTATTTGTCTATCAAATGAAATTTTAAAGCTTTGAATATGCTACTAACTATTCAAATTGATAAAGATATAGGAAAATAATACTAAATGCTTTAAAATTTCATTCAATAGTTTGAGCGGAGTCATCATAAAATCAATGTTTAAAAATGATTGCAACATAATTCATTGGTTCCAATAATTCATACGAATGTCGGTAGATGGCTCTCAACCGTCGCCGCAAGACGGATGATAGAAGAATTTGGATGGTTTCAGGCGAAGGTTCGGTGGCCCAGTGGTCAGAGCGTTCGTTCTGTAAGGGAAAGATCGCCGGTTCGAATCCCACCTGGACCATTTCAATTTTTTCTATCTTAATAGAGAATACTACATGATCAAGTCATAAATGCGACGACCTATAAATCTTTAAATTATGTAGGTTTTTTTTTCAACTTAAGTGGCAGACAAGCTCACTGCCTACCTGATGGGAAGTGGTTTCCGTGACCTATGAACGTGTGCAACACCAGGTCCTCGAATCTTCTACTTACCGACTACCATGCTACCGACCCTGTAAGAACAGAAACACGTGAGCTGGTAACGCATTCCAGGCCTTAATGTTGCGACAGAGGAAAGAGTCACCGAACCACCTGGTTCTTGATCGGGTGTTCTGCACCGTGTGCGGATGACATCTAAGACCTACACGTGTTGTACTGTGTAGGAAAGGGGAGGTATTGTAGTTAGACCAGTCTGTTGAACTTTTTAGGGATCTAACTACTCGTAACGACTGACATAGATGTTCGTATGACAACTGGCCTAGGCTCAGATGTACCCAGACCCATGTACCTACATTGACATATGGAACCCGTACCTCCCGCATTGCAGTCACAGCGCTACACCATGGAGGCAAGTGTTATAATAAACCATTTTCTTATTAATATTTCAGTGCAGCAGGCGTATACTCTGTGTCAATAACATTGATCAGTGAAAGCATACCGATAGCGTACAGGAACCGCATCGTTCTAATAGTATGCAGTATCATGTTACTCTCATATGGAAGCATGGCACGTAAGTACACCATTCATTAAGTACTCTAGCAGTTATTTGGTCCTTTGTTAGGCATTCTAATGATCCCTACCCCCTTGATAAGTAGTAATTCGTTGGCCGGCGCGGCGTATCGTAGAATATAATGTACCTATGAGATTGACGTTTAAGGACAATCGCCAATGTATGCACCCCTAGTAGAAAACTGGCACAATCATTAGTCTAGACCAGTGGTGGATAAACATTTTTAATGGGGGAAATTTAAGACGAGGACCGGAGTTTACACATTGGGACTCTCCCCCTCCAGAGGCGGGGGTGGTTAAAATTTAGTTGTAGTATGGACCACCTCCTGTCGTGCCCACTGTGCTCCTACACGTGCACAAATGCTGACCGGCATGAAGCGACGGAAGGTGCGCTGCCGAGTCATACCTATCTACGTTATCTTAAAAATCGTAGTTTTGAGAAATCGCATCCTAAAGATTTTTTCAAATATTTGCGTCATTATAGAAATTTAATGCAAACAACTATGACATTTTTCAATCATGTAACATATTTTAATGTAATGAATATCGGGATGTAGCAATTTTTTTAATAATAGCTGTATTTATTTTAATAAACTCAATAACAGAGATAGGTATGACAAGCGTAACATACATTACCTAATACGCGACGCCCCGTATGTTAAGATATACGAATTAGCTGTGATAAGTCCTTTCGGGGACGTTATGCCAAAGACAGTTATTTGTAAGTTACCTCAATTTGGTCTGACTACAGGTGTACTGTAAAACAATAAATCACGTTGGTTAAATATAATGTTAAAGTTTTATTAAACATAAAATCAGTCTTCATGATAACTAAAAAAATAAAATCTGTCGAAATCAAAGGCACTTTAAAAGTAGAAACGTTAATAAAAATTATTTTATTTTCTCAAATGTCCATGTGTCTGTCCAAATCCAATACGTCACCCTCTTCTAAATCTTCAAAAAACTTGACGAAGGCAATGGGCAAGGAATCACATAATTTCAACAAATCCTCTTTCTTTATCTTACTCATACCCCTACTTTTTGCTTCACGTGGTATTTCACTCAAGAACTCTGACTGGTCCATATTCAATATTTTTTTGCGAAACACGTCCAATTCTTTGAACCCATGCTCATCATATACATTCTTCACAAACATATGAGTTGAATCTCTTCTAAACTCTACTACTTTCAAAGACTGAATATCGTATTTTTTTGGAAACACTGTCTTTTTCAACTGATCACTGAATACAATCATGTCTTCATGATTCATTATCTCGACGACCATATTTTTACGTGAAGCTCTTATAGTGTTGACATATTTGTTGAGAAAATGCTCCTGGGCATATAATAAAAATATGCCCAGGAGCATTTTCTTATTTGGGTTTCATCGCAGAAAGTTATGTATGATCTATATAAATCCATGAAATACACTCCACATGGCAAGTAACGTCTGTTTAGAGCATGAATTAAATTATAGTGTGAAACTGTTGGACGAATCTTCTCTATATAACGTCCTGCTTATATTGCTCAGGAAAGCAGTTCCATGGTCTAGCTCGACCACGCTGTTCAGGTGCAGCGGGTGCTTCATTAACATTTTTAATTCTGTGTTTATAATTGGCTTTTAATACAGTCGCTACAGTTTGATCATTTTTAAATCCAAGTGTATTTAAATAAAATGTTTTGCATACTATAGTATTCCGGAGTGTCCATGTTAGAGTGTTGTTTCGTCTTGATATTCCTTTTGTTGTTATTGACTTCTTCGACTTCTTTACATTTCTGGATATAAAATTTCTTTGTTCTTGCTTATCGAGCGCTCTAAAATTTGACCAAATTTCTGCTCTTTCCTTTTCACAGAATAACATCTTTTACGACATTCTTTCTTGCATGATGGTTTTAAAGCATATATTTTTTCTCTATTTCTAATCTTTTAACCGGATCCCTTTCTCTTTTTTTCGGAACAATTTTTTCATTACTGCGTTGGTCATCATGCAAATTTGACACATTTTCGCTACTAAGTTGCTGTATTAGTTTTTCGGCGCTTTTTCAAATGAATTATTTGTGGCATCTGCTAATACGTTTGAATTTGCATCTTTGGAGTGGTTTTGACTATGAAATGGTTGGTCTGAGTTATAATAAGATTGTAATGGAGTAGAAGCGTTTCTCAAAATAAAAGGTTTTCCAGAAAAGGATTGCACAGGTGTATTAACTAAACTAATTTCAGAAGGCATTGATAAATTAGTATCAAAATTAGGCAAATGGATAGTGTGTAAGCTGATCCTATCAGAGAATGGTACATCTTCGTTCAATTCAGCTAAATCGTCTTTGTTTAGCTCTGGTAAAGCAGTAGTAGGTTTTGGTACAACAGGTTGAAGTTCTGTGTATTGCTTAGGTGACAATGACTGTTCACAATGCATTTGTATATTATCTGATAGTGGGCTCATTACTGACCTTGACCTCACAAATTCTGATCTAGGTGGAGAGTCAACTGCAACTGGTGTCTTGAAATTTATTACATTTCCTCTGCTGACCATCAATCGATATCAAATAAACAATCCGAAACTAATTACTAAGAGCGCGCGACTGGTGCGGCGATCGGGAAAGGACTTGAATGCATGCACTTGAACGCTCCTGTCACGGCTATGTCATGTATTTAACACTTTCACAGCGGAGCATTTAAGGCGCCGCTTAATACGGTACGCGGGCAAGTTTCTGCATATTTGTAAATGTCATATAAACATAACTAAAATGAGTACACAGATAATTCTTTTTGTATTTATAAGATATACTATTGTCGTTTATGAATAATAAATAAAAATACATTATATTATTTATGTTATATTTGTTAATACAAAATCAAAATAGTAATTTTTTCAAGAAAAAAAAAGTCTTACATACAGCGAATGCTTTTTTATAGATGATAATTCTTTACCGTGTGATATTTTTTGAAACACGGGTCATTGCACAATGGCACATTACAATCAGGGCAGTAAAACAGTCTCCTTGCGTCCTCGTTTTCCAGTTTTGTGTTTGATAGTGTCGGCACAAACTTTACAGACTCTCGTCACTTTTGTCTTCTTTTCTGTACTTGGTATTCTTTCAATGAAGTGTCTTTCCACTAATCTAGAAGTCTTGCCGACCAGGTGTGCTCCACGAGATGGACCTGCGTCATCAGTAGACCTAGCTGCCACAATGCCTTCACCACAAGCCATCAAAAATTGGGAAAACCGCAGTCGATTTCTGACGAATTCTCATCTATGGGGGCTAAGACACGAGTTACCTCTTCGAAGACAGGGTCTTCTAATGGACGTTCTCTTGGCACATACGTCCATCCATTGGCCTTATCCATTTCTCTTAGCGAAAATCGATGTGAAGATCGCCCGCGTGTAGTTGAGCGCACTGTGCCGCCGCGCTGACGCCCGCGCCGAGATCTCTGTGTACGCTCCCGGATGCGCCCGCGCTGGTTGACCGGTTCACGAAATTGCTCCTGCTCCTCAATTCCACCATCATCGTACCTTTCTTGACTGTCTACAACCCCTTGCAGGTCAGATATCAACTCTACAAAAGAAATTTCTATTAGAAGTATACTTAGAAGTATCTATACTCAATGCGGAAATGGTTTACCTACATAGAAATAATATATATATTATTATATAAGTATATAAATTATTATTTACCTTCAATTTCATCATTCGAGAGATTCGAGGAGAGAGTCTCCTCAATATCAGAGTCATCATCATTCTGTAAATAATCAGCAATCTCGCGCATAGACTTTCGCGCCAAAATGCAATAGCGTTCACCCTGTTTACTCGCCGGCGGCGGACTGCGCGAGCGGCGCGGGCGATTGCATATTGTGGCTCGCCTGTTCCCGCTTTGCACATGTATTGCATATGTGTGAGTAGCTTATAATCTCAGCTACAAACGCGTATGAAGCGAATCACGACTAGGCGACGTGATTTTCTAATAAACAGTATGAAAGGCGGTAACGAGTCCTGCTCGTGAATCGCGAGTTGAAGAAAAGTATGAATACCGAGCAGTACTCGTGAGTCGCTGTGAAAGTGTTAATAGATACCGGAGTTATGATTTCGCTCAAGTATTTGTAAGTTGTCACGCATTTCACTGTATCTTAGTTAACAGCAATTAACCATTACTGCATGGGGTAAAATCATAATTACGTGAGTTATATGATAGTGTCGTACTAGTAATTGGTAGAATATAATTGAAAAATTGTAAGCTCTATGTATGAAGGACGTTAAAATAATACAAATTACACCTGTTACTCGTAACTCATGATCATACTCGTATCATTAAGATAACGTATGTTGGTCTGACACGGCAGTGCGGTCAATATCGCCGAACATCGGCTGAGCGCATTTAGCTTCCATTTTTTTTTATTGTTGTCATAGACACGAAGAAGAAGAACTTGTAGTATTGGAGCAAAACAGTAAAAAAATGCTAAATCGGTAATGTCAATCTTAGTCCCTTTTACACGCTTCTTTGGTCTATTATTTTGATAATATAGAGTCTACTTTAAAGTTCTGGATTGTCATTTTTTTTATCTAAGACACGCCAATTTGATTTCACCTCGCCTGATGGTAAACAAAAGGTAAAGTCTCAGGCAAGTGGGTCACTATTACAGATACTAAGAAATGTTACAATGGTGGCACTCAGATTAGCGGCCTCATCAGATGCCTTTTAAATTTTTTTAATTATGGCGGCCCATATATTATTTCAAAGCACCGTCGGCGGGCCGGATTATATATTTGCATGGGCCAGAGATGGCCCGCGGGCCGTACTTTGCCCATCACTGGTATAACTTTAGTATATCTTGGACATAATAATATGTGTCTCACATACTTTGAATATTCTATTTATTCTACCCACGATTGTGCCACTTGCCTGGGACTGCTGGGCCTTTAGGCAAAGTGACATTCTATTAGCGGAATCGCTTCAAAATGTGTTTCAATTCGTCATCAATTAATCATGTGACACTTATAAAATATGTCGTTTATTTCCAGTCACAAAGACTTACGTAAACGCCATGAAATTTATGTTGCCACATTAATAATTTTGTCAATTACATATATTACAAAACGTTTCCACAAGTGTTATTGTTAGGAATAGAATGTTGATTTGTATACAGGTCAATAATATTACATTTATGACACTCGTAAACATAATGTCAAATGCAAAGATTGTTTTTTTTATACCGTTTACGTTATTTTACATTATTACTATTCTATTCTAGAGTATTCTATGTGCCACTTACGTAGTGGGGCTGTCTTGTAAGTCAGGGCTTTCCACAGACGCAAAAACGAAGACACTTTTTAATATAAAACTTTCTTTTTTTTTCATTTATTTATGTGGCTGAAATTTATGTACTAAATAGTTGGCTAACCTTAGTTTATTTGTTAACATTATGTTTTTATAAAAAATAGCTATAAATAAGATTGTTTACCATTAAGTTAAATACCAAACCGAATTGATTATAGTAAATTTCCATACGTCTCCTTCCTGCTCCGCTCTTTACACTGGAGACGCTACCTAAGCGATGTCATCATTCACTAATGTTGAAATCACATTAGGATGTCAACACAAAAATACGTGTGTCGACGATTTAACAAAAATAGAAATACCATTGGCTATTTTTGTAAAACGTCATTGACCCAACATCAATCATAGCATTGAAGTGTAGTGGCAATGTTCATGAATTCATTGTATATAATCGTATCGTTGTATCAGAGTGTAAGACTATGTATGTACCTATTATTAGTATTTCCGTCCAATTGAGCAGTCCGACTGGGAAAGTACCTTCGCCCTACAGAATACCACAGCCATAATAACCTCGTTTTGTGTTTCCAGCGGTGAGTAGGGTAGCCAGAGCTCACTAGAGAGATTTTGTACTGTAAGTGAGAAGACCAAAAGCTTGTCCTGCTTTATCTTTTACACTGACGGCACAGAAACTCTAGTGTTTACAGGGTTGGCAGCGCGATCACTGCGACGCGAGCGAGGACTCAGGTCCGCACACGCTCACCGAGTGTCCGGCGTGGGAGACGCCGAGGCGGGAGCTTGTGGCGGCCCTGGGAGTGAGGGTTCTCACGCTCTCCACCTTGCTCGCGGCGATGGTTCGCTGCGCGGATGCGTGGGCGGCCGGCGCCTCCTTCTGCGAGCAAGTAATACTCGTGAAGGAGGAGGCGGGGCGGGAGCGGCAGCGGGAGCGACGACGGATCGCAAGCCAAGCTGCCCGCGTACGCAGGCAACTCGGGCGTCGGAGGTCGATGAATGACCTCCGCCCCCCATGAGCGCCAGCCTGGGGGTGACAGGTGGAGCCGCCTGTCACCCTAGCAGAAGCAGGCCGCGGCGGCGGCGCGCCTGGCGCGCCACCCCGTTTACCGGGAACGAGTTGGGGACTCTGTAGTCCCCACACACCCGAGAAGAGGGCCAGATCGTCAGAGATGGCCCTGGGTCGGCCGGGGTGCGAGGGATATGCCTGTCAACCTCACCTTCGGCAACCAAAGCGACCCGCAGGCGGTGTGCGTTTTAGTCGGTTCGAGTCCGACATAACCTCTCCCTCCGGCTCCGGTGGGGAGGTATCCGTGGGGATTTTGCGCACGTAAAAAAAATAAAAAAAAGGGTTGGCAGCGCGAGTGTGACTCCCATTATGTTGCACACGTCCATAGGCCACGGTAACCACTTTCTGTTCTGTCTGTCAACCAAGTGGTATAAATTTAAAACAAAAACATTAGTTTCATTTAGTGTTGATCAAAAAAAATAGCCCCCATTATAGACGCCTCAGTGTCTATTATAGACGACTCAGTGTCTATTGCCGAGGTCTTAGTACGAGTTATAGAGACAAGATCATTTAAATTGAAGATTTTGATTTTACACACATACATAATAATCACGCTTTTATCTCCGGAGGTTTAGGAAGTGGTGGTGATTAACACCCATTATAGCTATTTAAATTATCATGGTCACTCGCATCAGTATCAAAATAATCGAGATAGGTATTTACCATGTTGCATTGTTTTGAGTTTCCGATATTTCGGCGCTGTTGCAAGCACCATGAACACGTAGGAACTGGAGTAGTGGCGGTGAACAGAAAAAAAGTTTTTTCTTGGAGTAATTATATCGGTCTACCCTCTTTCGAGTTCTTTTACTACGTGTATCTGTTCTACCACTGGTTTCACTCTCACTAATCACGCCTTCATCGCCGGAGTATTAGGCAGAGACGAATTAACACCCACATTTCACCAATCATTGTATGCGATCCCACGTAATAGGGGGTGAGACTATTGCCGTATTCCGGGCACTATAGTTGACTCGAGCCAGAGGCTGAGTCTGGACTGTATATATCTGTCTAATGTTAAACAGTCCTATCCCTTAGTCGCCTTGTACGACACCGCATGGGAAGAGATAGGGTGGCCCAAATTGTACTCTACCGGGAACCACGCGGCTTCTAATTTGTTTTTAAACTGTCAAATTCTACCGTAGAAGTCGAAAATACCTTTTTATCATTTCCTTGCTAAATTTTCGAAATTCTGCTAGTTTTTACTCACAATGGCACTGGCAATTATTGCCAGAAAACGGACCCATAGGATTCTTAGCGTCTTTTTCATGAAACCCAAATCAAATCAAATCAGGCTTGTCCTGATTTTGTGTTCTGCACTCAACTGAAGGCACTTAAAATCTCTGTTCTTACAGGGTCGGCAGCACGGATGTGACTCCATTGGTGTTACATACGTTCATAGACCACGGTAACTACTTTCCATCAGGTGGGCCGTGTGCTTGTCTGCCACCTAAGTTGTATAAAAAAAAATATAATGCGGCCCAAATTATGTCGTAAAATGTGGAAGTACCTACACAGATGGTTTCCCATTTACAGGCCAGGGACCAGGCCGATATGAGTCCCAGGAATCAAACAAGATTTTTGTATTGTAGGTACTTAGGACATTATGCGACATAAAGTAAATATTATGAAACGAAACCAACTGAGATAGTGGTTGACTTATTCTTTCAAGATTGTTGGAAATGCGATGTGACGTAATTTTAAATTCATATGTTTGACAAATATAAGCTTAACTCATACGACAAGACCATTGTATGTAACCAAAACGTCGTGAATAATGCGCAAATAATATGTAATAAATCGTTAAAAAGGATTAGTTACAATCATCACATCACATATTGTCATAATTCCTCACAATAGCATATAGATTGACGACTCCTGTAGATCATTTGGAACACACGGCATTCAGAATATTTGATACACACGGCCAAACAAATAACTGCAGGAGTAAATATTAAAATTTGTTAGTGGCTCTGCTCAGGTACTTACTCTTTGGTTGTCTAAAATCGGCTACTTATACACGAAGTAATTTGTGCTTGACTGTACGTGTTTTTACATTTCGGAGGGAATCGAGAACGAATATATCGTTTCAATAATTTATAATCGGAGGGAATCGGTAAAAATGGCAATCAAGAATAACTTGATAGAGGTAGGACACGACGGTATTACCAGATGGACGTGGAAATACCAAGGCAGGGCGGAGGTATCATCGAATGGAATATCGAAAGGAGGTATGACACGGCGGTATTTCCGCAAAATTGAGCGGTCCGACTGGGGAAGTACCTCCGCCCTGCCGAATAGCGCGGCCATAATAACCTCGTGTTGTGTTCCAGGCGATGAGTAGGGTAGCCAGAGCTAACTGAAGAATTTTTGTGCTGTCAGTGGGAAAACCAACGTCTTGTCTTGCTTTGTCTTCCATACTGACGACACAGAAACTCTCTGTGCTTACAGCGTTGGCAG
Organism: Eilema griseolum; assembly: GCA_963662185.1. Taxonomy (NCBI): domain Eukaryota; kingdom Metazoa; phylum Arthropoda; class Insecta; order Lepidoptera; family Erebidae; genus Eilema; species Eilema griseolum. The sequence continues at coordinate 22,884,557 of OY759242.1, read as the reverse complement.
CGCGAGTGTGACTCCTCTAGTGTTGCTCACATCTGTAGGCCGTAACCACTTTCAATCAGGTGGGTCATAAGTGCTGCCACCTAAGTGTTATATAAAAACCCCGATATAATAAAGGTACAAAAGGAACAACTCAATATGATACAAAATCTGACGTAAATAATAAATTTAAAACACGTGACTCCAATTTTGAAACGTTATAAATATATATATCGTTTTGCAACAACTTTATTTCGGTATCCAGTCTACAAATATTTAATACAAGGCCGTAAGGCTATAAAGTGATGAAATGATACCATTAAATTAACTATTAAGTTGAATTACTTAATAATTATATTATTATTATCAAAGAAATTTAGCACAATGACCTACGTAGAGTAATAACCATTTATAATATCTATAATTACAGCGGTTAGCCATTAGTTATATGATATTATTTTATTTTTTTATTATTTATGTTGAACACACTAGCAGCCATTAGGCTGATGCGTGTGTGTCTCATAATCCGGAGATTTTGTCAAGTCTGTTTTTGAAAATATTAACACTGGGTGCCAAACAACATTTTCAGGTAGGCTGTTCCACTCTCTAACGACACGGTTAGGTAGAGAGTGTTTCCGAGGTTCAATATGTCAAATTTATTTGTTAAATTATATTATAATTAAATGCAGGTACCTAATTAATATAGTATTTAATTAATGACCTGGCGTTTTTATATTAATAAAATGATTAGGTATGCGTTTATATATTTTTTTTTTATCATTTGTATTTTTGTGTCCGGACTGAGTAGAAAGTTCTTTTAATCGATTTGGTTATACGTTGATGGTGACTAAAACAAAAGATTTAAAAATAATAATATTCGTTCACTAAGTACAATACCTACATACCTATAATAATAATAATAATTTATTTCATTAATTACAAAGTGAATTGGTAATTAAATCCAAACTTATATCTTAGTTACTAAACTACTTAACAATGTTCATTTTATAGCTCAGAATAAATAATATACTTACTAAAAAATTTCATGATGATTTACAATTAAATTTGTATGTTCTTCTTAAAATGAATGTCATATAACTTCTCTATTTCATCCGAGCGCCAATCTTGATTGCATTTAAAGCCTCGTATCCATTTGGCAACATTAATGAATAAAACTTGTCGCTTATTGGGACACACGAAATACCTATCACAGCAACAAAACCTTCATATGTGCAACAAATATGCTGCTTGATATCTTTTGTTAAGAAGTATTTTTCTTGTTAATTTGCTGCTTTGGTGTGTGGCCCGCAATAAACGACAAGTGTTGTGTCATATGTTGCCTTGTGCCTCATTTAACGTATAACACTTGTCGCTTATTGGGTGACATACACGAAAGCAGCAAATGAATCATAGCAGCAAAACCTTAAGTAATAGCTAATAACAATGTTACCTAATGGATACTAGACTTTAAGCCTGCACTTTGGAGCCCGGAATCTACTCTTCCTCCCACATATTTTGTATATTTTAGCTTGTACCAGGGCGACTGCCGCTTGATTGAGCCTCGTCCGTCCATAAGCAGGGCCTCGACTCTCTTAAAGCAGAACCACTGTCATACAACAGACACTTTTAAAAAATCCATTTCATTTTAGACTTTAAAGCAATTCCGTTAAAGTCCTAAATTTAAAAGCTTTTTGCAAAATAAATTAAAAAATGTAATGAAACTTTCCATTTGATTTTTAATTTTAGCCGTATAGAAATAATGTCTAAAATTTAATGCCATTTTTTGGCAGTCCGTGGTATGACTGACAGTGGTTTTGCTTCAGTAGATTCAAGGGCCTCGAAGATCTTGCTGGAACCCCATACACCCAAAATTAGTCACATAAGAAGTGTGTTGTTCTTTAATGATAGCGTTACAGTATGATTCTTCTTCCAGTATTGGCGATTCCTATAATTCCCTTAAAGTTCTCCTACTATATACCAACTCTGGGTATCTACTGGAACTCATGGCGTACGCTCATGCTGGTGTACTGCATCCCAAACATCGTAAGCGCGATCTGCCTCTACTTCATGCAGGAGAGCCCCAAGTTCGTTTATACTATGAAAGACGAAGTGAAGGCCTTGGAGGTACTAAAGGCTATTTACAGAATCAATAACTGGAGGTCTAAGGAAGAGTTACAGGTGCGTGGTATTTACTTTACTTTTTTTTAATTTATATTTTTATATATCTACCTATTCACACATCAATCAATTAGCCCACCGCAATCCACTGGTGGACATAGGCCTCTCCCAATGTGCGCCATTTCATCTGGTCCTCCGCCTTTCGCATCCAGTCTGTCCCAGCCACCTTTTTCAGGTCGTCATGTCCATCTGGGTAGAGGGTGTCCTACCTTCCATTTGCCTTCTCGCAAACGGCGATCGGCCATCGGTTCTAACAAACGTAGCCAGCCCACTGCCACTTCAGCTTGTATTCTGCGAGCTATGTCGGTAACTTTAGTTCTTTGCCGTATAACCTCGTTCCTAACTCTATATTTCAAAGAAACTCCAAGCATAGCTCGCTACTTAGCCCGCTGCGCGACTTTTAGATTATGAACTAGCCCCACCGTAATTGTCCACGTTTTGGCACCGTAAGTCATAACAAGTAGGACGCACTGGTCAAAGACCTTTGTTTTCAGGCTTTGCTGTAGGGGTGAAGAGAAGACCCGACGTAGTTTGCGCATTGCTACCCAACCCTATTGGATACTTCTGGCTAGATCTTCTCTCGAAGCTGTTTTTACCGAGCTGGATAATCTGTCCCAGGTAGACATATTTTGAACAATTTCGAGCGTCGCCCCTTCGATGGCAAGCGGTATCGATGCGAAATGTCGTTTAACATAATCTTGGTTTTACCCAAGTTTACACCGAGGCCAACGCGTTGAGTAGCTCCATTTAGGCTGGGCAGCATCTTCCTCAGTTGTTCCCGCGACTCCGCAACTATGACAATGTCGTTGACAAACCGAAGATGTGAGATGTACTTACCGTTAATGTTACCGCCCAGTCCATTCCAGAGTCTTGAAGACTTCCTCCAATGCGTAGGAGAATAGTTTGGGGGATATGACATCCCCCTGTCTCACTCTACGCTAGAGACTAATTTGTTTCGTCTTCTCGTCTTGAAATTGGATGGATATTGTGGCATTATCTCAGCACCTTGCTGTATCGCTAATCGACACAACACCGATGCAGGGCATCCAAAACTTCCCATGTTTGGATGGATTCGAAGGTTTTTTCTTAGTCCACTAAAGCCATACACAAAGGGTGATTGTATTCTTGAGTCTTTTCTACAATCTGCCGAACAGTATTGATGTAGTCCACGGTGCTATAGTCCTTTCGCAAACCGGCTAGTTCCGGTGGCTGGAACTCGTCGAGTTTAGGTACCTATTCACACCTGTCACATCCTGTTCATGTGAACTCTTTACAGTGTCGGTTGCCTTGTGCGCATGCACACTGCGTGCTGCTTCGTGCAAATACAAAGAACAGCGTATGCGCCTGTATGTATTTTTGGCACCGATATACGTGCACACGCATATTATATAGGCAGTGGATGGCCGTGGGTTGTATTTCTACCTTTTGTTGTAATCTGTACAGTCAAAATCAATACAATAAGAAACTGATTAAAACATTCTATAGTTGAATTTCTCAAGAAACGATGTAGCACGCATAAAATTAACTAAAATACTTACCTAAAATTAAAAACAAATCGATAATTTTTTTCCGCATTTTTTCTAAACAAAACCCATGTGTTATTTGGAATTGAAAAAGGCTTTGACAATAAAAGAAATGACGAAGTTTTATTATAGAAATATCAATAAAGGAAAGGGTAAAAGCGGTATAAAATAGATTTTTCCTAAAGGATGATTATTCCTCGAGCAATTAGGGGCTATTACACTCCCAATGTGCAATGTAATAGCAATTGCTCGAGAAGTATGTAGCGTCTCTATAACTCGTACTATGTACCTAGATTTTCCTTAAAAATGTATTTTAACCCCTCGTTTACAATTAAGTATAAAACATTTGACAAGTTGCAATATGTCACAGGCTACAGTGTGAACGCAAATGTGTTTTATACTTGTTTATAACTTGTTGACTATGCATTTCGAGGAGGTAGGACACGGCGGTATTTCCGCCCAATTGAGCAGTCCGACTGGGGAAGTACGTCCGCCCTACAGAATACCGCGGTTATAATAACTTCATGTTGTGTTCCAGTGAGTAGGGTAGCCAAAGCTCACTGGAGAATTTGTGCTGTCAGTGGGATGACTAAAGGCTTGTCCTGCTTTATCCTCTACACTGACGGCACAGAAACTCTGTGCTTACAGGGTCGGCAGCGCGAGTGTGGCTTCTCTGGTGTTACACACGTCCATAGGCCACGGTAACCACTTTCCATTAGGTGGGCCGTGCGCTTGTCTGCCACCTACGTGGTATAAAAAAAATACATCCTTTGTGAACGAAAAATTATCTGAGAAACATGTTTAAAACAAGTATTGTGTTTTGATTAGTCTTCTATAAGTTTTTTTATTAACAAGTTTACAACTTGTTATGTGGTGCGTTTACACCACATAACAAGGGCAATAAGACTTTATAATGCAGATCAATATTTCAGGCAATCATGTACATCATTTTTTTCAAGGTACCTACATGTATTGGACATTTTTCTTTTTTTTTAAAGAAAAAGAATATCATCAACCGATCTATTACAGAACGGATGTATTATGCATGTTTCATCACCTTGTTTGTTCACATTATAGTATGAACTGAGCCTATATCCGTTGGCCGGACACATTTTCATAAGCAGTGTGTTTATTGTATGATCTTACTAAATCACTTATCATGGTCTATGGGGCCAAGTCATCCACACGTGTTATTCGCGCAACTCCTGATTGACAGACGAGGCTGTGGCATACTCACAGAGTTGGAGAGCCAGCCAAACCAAAACAAGTGAAAGTTTAGACCTTGCTCCAATTGTGCAAGCTTAGGATTGGAATCGGAATTAACCCGATAATGATGATGATGATAACGTAACATAAACTCACGCCTATAATCCCGAAGGGGTAGGCAGAACTGCTAGTTTACAGATGTTCATGTTTAGGTCCCAATGTAATAGGTGGCAAGCCTATTGCCATTAACCGGGCACTTATAAACCTGTGCTAAATAGACACATAACTTCGAAAAGTATCGAAAAGTCATAGGTGTGTGCCATGGTGAAACCTGGGATCGAACCCGAGACCTCGTCTCAGCAGTCCATCACCCATACCACTAGGCTACCGCGGTTATTGAAGATGATGATAATTTTTTTTATACAACTTAGGTGGCAGACAAGCACACGGCCCACCTGATGGTAAGTGGTTACCGTGACCTATGAACGGATGTAACACCAGTGAAGTCACATCCGTGCTGCCAACCCTGTAAGAACAGAGATTTTCTGTGCCTTCAGTGCAGAACACAAAATCAGACAAGCCTTTGGTCTTCCCACTGACAGCACTAAACCTCTCTGGTGGAGATCTGGCTACCTTACTCACCGCCGGGAACACAACACGCGGTTATTATAGCCGTGGTATTCTGTAGGGTGGAGGTACTTCCCCAGTCGGACTGCTCAATAACTAGATAAACCTTGTAGCTTATAATATTAATTGAGGATTGTTCTTCAATAACTGATAAGTATTCTTAATTTACAGCTTACAGGACTGATCCGGGATGAAAGCTTAATAATGTCAGAGAAAAGATCAGCCAGAGACCAAATAGTCCCGCTGTTCAAGACTCCACTCCTCAAATACACTATCATCATGCTATTCATGAATATAGCCCAGCAGTAAGTACTTTGTAAATAGATAACACTAATTTGAAAAAATATTATGTACAGCGATAAGTACTGTTATCGATGAAGCCATATTGAAGTGATTAACGTACCAAAAAATGGACTCGGCACTGATAAGTTTACGTTAGAAAATAATGGTCAGGTGTGAGTGGGGCTCACGCACTAAGGGTTCCGGATAAAACTGAATTCTGGTACGAATGTATGCTATGTAAACGGCAATTTCTAGTTAGTGCGTTAATATTTTTTTTTTATTTAGGTCACGCGAATTTGGCTTCACCTCGCCTGATGGTAAGCTAAAGGCAAAGTCTCAGGAAAGAGAGCCACCGTTACAGACACATAGTAAGTTACAATGGTGACACTCAGTTTCGGAGGTCGATGAACGATCTCCGCCCCCCCCCCCCCCCCCCATGAGCGCCGGCCTACGGGTGTCAGGTGGAGCCGCCTGTCACCCTGGTAGAAGCAGGCCGCGGCAGTGGCGCCTCCCCGTTTCCGGGGTCGAGTTGTAGTTCGAGAAGAGGGCCAGATCGTTAGAGATGGCCCTGGGTCGGCCGGGGTGCGAGGGATATGCCTGTCAACCGAGTCCGACATAACCTCCTCCACCGGCTCCGGTGGGGAGGTATCCGTGGGGATTTTGCGCACGTAAAAAAAAAAAAAAGGTGACACTCAGCTTGGCGGCCTCATCAGATGTTTTGATTTTTCAAAATCGCCGGGATATTTACCATGTTTATTATTTTCGCTGAGCAACCGATATTTCGGCGCTGTTACAAGCGCCATGATCACGGTGTACTGACGATGGCCGAGGTAGTTGTTATTGGGCAGACCATATCGGTCTACCCTCTTCCGCATTGGTTTATTACGCGCATCGGCCCTACTACTGTCCGCGTTCTCGCAATGTACTCGATCAACACTCACTGAATCGAGTCGCACAGGTTATAAAAATTTGGTTTGCTCAGGTCTTGTAAACATACGGATCACTGGATGCCAGACACTCGATAGTTGAGACCCATCTTCCCGGTTTTACACCACTATTTAAAAAAAAAATTACCACTAAGTTGCAGACAAGCACACGGCCCACTTGATGGAAAGTGATCACCGTGGCCTATGGACGCGTGCAAAAGAGAGTCACACTCGTGCTGCCAACCCTGCAAGCATTAAGAGTTTCTGTGCCTCCAGCTTAAAAGACAAAGCAGGACAAGCTTTTGGTCTTTACACTGACAGCACAAAAACCCTCCAGTGAGCTCTGGCTACCCTACTCACAGCCGGGAACACAACACGAGGTTATTAGGGCCGCGGTATTCTGTAGGGCGGAGATACTTCTCTAGTCGGACTGCTCAATTGTACGGCAATACCGTCGTAGCCTACCTCCTGGTTACTAATGCGAATGAGCATGTCAATCTCAAATCATACATAGATGCCTCCACCTCCACACATTACCGAGATAAAGGTCAGAAAAACGGACATCAAGTAATTTTTTCCGTCCATTCCTTTTAGAATTTGGGACCCTAAAAATGGTATTAGATACCTCTATCCATTGGCACTGAGGTTTTGGGGTCCAAATTCAACCTCTCCCAGAAGGGGAAAACCCATCCGATAACACAAATTATTAAGAATGCAACGTTATATGTTCCAGACTTACAGCTTTCACGATGTGGATACCATCAATTTCAGACCAAGTCGTGAGGATCCTGCAAACTGGTGAAAGCACTAACCTAACCGTGTGTGACATGCTGAATCTGGAGCCTATTCCCAGAGATGTGAGTGTTCATGATACTCGTAACTGCAAAGACAAGGAGTCAAAACCTATGGAAATAATACATCTACCTAGTCTAGCCATAAATATTGTTACGAAGAAAAAAGGTTTTTTTTATTGCAAATAATATTTATTACTTTTACAGTGTGTTGGTTTAATACATAAATATAAAATAATTTAAAATATAAAAAGCTTATTCGAAGTGGTCTCCATTGGCTGCAACACAGTCCTTTAAACGTTGAGGCCAGTTATCAATAGAAGCACACACTCTTTCCATGGGAAAATTCTTCACTGCCAATGGTATGGATTGTTTTAGGGACTCCAAATTATCATGGCGTTTAGAGCAAGCCATACTCTCTAAAACTGACCATAAATCATAAGCCAGCGGATTAAGATCGGGACTAGACGACGGCCAGTCTTCAGCTCTGATGAAGTCCGAAACGTTCACTTCCAACCAAGACTGCGTGGACCGAGCTTTATGACCCGGCGCTGAGTCTTGTTGGAAGGACCATACTTGGTTATTGAACATGGTGTTGTTAAGGGGTTTAACTACCTTCTCAAGAATGGTATCTTGATACACTTGTGCCGATGTTTTGATACCTTTTTCACAAAAATATGGCTCAGTCACTCCTTCAAAGCTAACACCCCACCAAACCATCACTGAAGTCGGATAATGCCCACGTTGCAATCTGTCGACTAATTGGGAAGCTTCCTTAGAGCTTTGAGCATAAATACTGTCATTTTGTTTGTTAAAATGTTGCTCAATTGTAAAGATTTTCTCATCCGTAAACAAAATTTTTCTGTGACCTCCCTTTGCGCACCGCTTCAGTAGTTGCTTCGATTTTACCACCCTATTCTTTTTTAAATTATCAGTTAAAAAATGACCAGTGCGTCTCTTATAGGCTGCAAGTCCTAAGGCAATTTTTTTAAATGCGCGACATGGTTCTGGGTGCTATCTTCATCTCCCGAGATAAAATCTTTTGCTTTCGGACAGGATTTCTTCGAATTCTTTCCCTTACTGCTTTGACCACCTTTTTCGTACGAACACTACGTGAACGGCCAGATCTTTTTCTGTCACAAACAGAGGAGGTCTCATTGTACCTATTAATAGCCCGGTACACAAACATTTGACTAATACCAAGCGTATGTTGATTTTTAAAAATTACATTCGGCTCCATACCAACTTTGTGTAATGCAATCACAGCGATTCGGTTTTCTTTATCACCCCACTCCATTTTAATATAGCAAAATATTGTACAATGTATGGGCGCCAAAATTAGAAAACACAATGAACAATCGTATAAAAATGACAGATTCCAAATTCAAATGTAATATCTTTCTTATTTTAATTGTAACAGTATTTATGGCCAGACTAAGTATACTAATATTGTAAAGCTGCAGAGTTTGTTTGTTTGTTTGAACGCGATTCTTTCAATATTGGGTAGTCCATTTATCGAGGAAGGTTTTAGGCTATATATCATCACGCTACTACTTAAGGGAGCGGAGCTTTGATAATAAATGTTAACAAATCCGGCAATTTTTCATACATATTTTGAAGACTAAAACGTACGGGCTCAAAGAGATATGAAGCTTCAAAATATACCCCGGGCGAAGCTGGGGTGGGTCAGCTAGTCTTTAATAATATTATAACTGAAATCTAAATTGTCTGTGTTAAAAGTGAGTTCACATTAACAGTATAAGTAACAGCCAAGATTCGAACCCAGGACCTCGCGATATTATCTAATCTTAACCGGACTCCCACTCTTCTTTCTGTGGGGATGTTGTGCCGAACCAAAAGTCCGATATAAAAATCGGCTAAAATCGGAACTGCAACTGCCATTGTCAAATGCATACCGTATTATCGGATATCAAAGTTAATTTACCGACCGCGGTAGCCTAGTAGTATGGGTAGTGGACTGCTGAGACGAGGTCCTGGATTCGATCCCAGGTTTTGCCATGGCACACACCAATGACTTTTCGATGCGTTTCGAAGTTATGTGTGTATTTATCGCAGGTTTATAAGTGCCCGGTTAATTGAGAAGAGGGCCAGATCGTAAGAGATGGCCCTGGGTTGGCCGGAGTGCGAGGGATATGCCTTCAACCTCACCTTCGGCTACCAAAACGACCCACAGGTGGCGTGCGTTTTAGTCGGTTCGAGTCCGACATAACCTCCTCCACCGGCTCCGGTGTGGAGATATCCGTGGGGATTTTGCGCACGTAAAAAAAAAAGTGCCCGGTTAATTGCAATAGGCTCGCCCACCTATTACTTTGGGACCTAATCTTAAACTGGCGAAATGTGGGTGCTAGCACCTCTGCCTACCCCTTATGTATGTATGTATGAAAAGTTAATTTACAATGACCATAATGAAGGGACGGTGGCGTCATCAGTTCACAAATTTGTTGGTACAACTATTCTAGATTTTGAGTGAGTTCATTTTGTTTCGTTTTTCAGCCTGACGCCACACCATGCGCTCTGGATGAGACATCTCTGCTGATTGTGTTTGGTGTTGGAGTGTTACAGGCAATGTTTAACATAATAAACAGTATTGTAAGTACATTTTTAATTTATTTTTAACAGTCTTCTCATTCATTCGTGATCATCATTCAAATAGTAGACAATTACGGAACATTTCTACTGAACCGATTTCACCAATAAATTGGAACCGAGATCTTCACACAGCCCGCCTTTTGGAGCCCAGGATCCGTACTATTACTCCCTCAGATAATTTGGCTATTACTGGAGCAATTAATAGAGGAGGTAGGATACGACGATATTTTCGTCCAATTGAGCAGTCCGACTGGGGAAGTACCTCCGCCCTACAGAATACCGCGGCCATAATAACCTCGTGTTGTATTCCCGGCGGTAAGTAGGGTAGCCAGAGCTCACTGGTGAGTTTTTGTGTTGTCAGTGGGAAGACCAAAAGATTGTGCTTTGTCTTTTACACTGACGGCACAGAAACTCTGTGCTTACAGGGTTGGCAGCGCGAGTGCGACTCCCTTGGTGTCGCACACGTCCTTATGCCACGGTAACCACTTTCCATTTAACTAATTGGTATATAAAAAAAACTGCCGCCCGAGTTTAAATATAATGTACTTACTTCATAAACCGCAAATTGTTAAATCAATCTAATACAACTAAATATTTTTATTTGTTAGTGTAATAATAATTCTTAATATTACATTATCTGTGGTGTAACTAATCGAAATAACTATTACAGTTAATGAGATACAATACTACCAACTGACAAACAAATAAACAGTGGAGTCTTGGTAATAAGATTTCTTTGATTACCCTTCGGATAAAATATCTCGCCATAGCTACAGAATAATAACTTCCTGTTATTATATATAACCGCGGTTATAATAACTTCGTGTTGTGTTCCCAGCGGTGAGTAGGGTAGCCAGAGCTCACTGGAGAGTTTTTGTGCTGTCAGTGGGATGACCAAAAGCTTGTCCTGCTTTGTCCTCTACACTGACGGCACAAAATCTCTGCTCTTACAGCGTCGGCAGCACGGGTGTGACTCCACTGGTGTTACACACATTCATAGGTCATGGTAACCACTTTCCATCAGGTGGGCCATGTGCTTGTCTGCCACCTAAGTTGTATAGAAAAAAAAAAAGATCATGGAACGTTGCTAAAAGCATACTTCTTTGTTATGTTACAGATAATTAACCGCGTGGGCCGTCGAAACCTCACCATGATCATAACTTCGGTGTGCGGTGTGAGCGGCATCCTCGTGAACCTGGTACCCAACATATTCGGCAGCGGGGTGTTCTTCATCATCATGATAATGGGCATAGTGGTGCCCGGGCTGTGCGCGGCAATATGTGTTGCGTTGTTCCCTACTAATTTGAGGTGAGAGCATTGCGTTATCTCAAACTATTATATAGTTTAAGTACAACGCTACCTCTGGGCGAAAAGCGGTACTATGGTTAGCGCCATCTGTTGTTAAATAGCAAAAATAATTATTCTACTTTGTTATGTTTATAGTTACTAAAAAGTAACTTGACCAAAAATGAGAGGCAACCCCCCACAGCCCTCACTTCTAAATTGGTATGTCTCATTGCCTAGTGGGGTTAGACAGGTCGGAAAGGAGAAGTGTTAAGAAATTTACTGCAGTTTGATATCTTTATAGAGTTGGTAGGTCCTTAAAACCGAGGCCGGCTTTAATTTTAATGTTTTATAAACAAAAAAACTACTCATATATTACATATAATCAAGCCTGTATCCCCGGAGGGTTAGGCAGAGGTGAATTATCACCCACATTTCACCAATAATTGTATTCGGTCCCACGTAATAGGGGGTGAGCCTATTGCCGTATTTCGGGCACTATTATCGACTCGAGCTATGCATCTGAGGCTGAGTCTGGGCTGTATATATCTGTTCGATGTTAAACAGCGCTACTACTCATATAAGTACATATAAGTATTCTAGAGCATATTACATGGCTCCATGCTCCAATCAATACCCTACTGTTTATGCAATCATTATCAAGACCCTCCTACCCCCATGTCATCAAAAATAAGCAATGCAATGACCCCCTCCCCCTCCCCTTTAGTGCTTACGTAATACTTGAACGGCCTCATATAGATACGTACCTACCTACTTCCCTCAAAATATTATTATTGTATTGTTTCTGAATCAAATAACCTACAAATAAATTGAAATCATGAATAAATGAAATCGTTTAAGTTGAGTGCCACCATTGTAACACTTAGTGTCTGTAATGGTGACCCTCTTTCCTGAGACTTTGCCTTTAGCTTACCATCAGGCGTAGTAAAGTCAAGTTGGCGTGTCCTAAATAAAATTAATGTCTACTTTAATTATTATTTTACAGGGTAATGGCCATCGAAATTACAATGGTAGCTCAGTACCTGGGTAATTTCGCGTCTATCCAGATACTAAACTTGCTACTGGAAGTGAACTGTGCCGCTGGGTACTACATATTTGGAGCTCTGTTTGCATGTGAGTATTTTATACTACGACTTCAGCATATTTGCGGACCTTGTAGGATCTCCGAGGCCTAAGGCACACTATCACCGGCTCACTACTGGCTTTTTTCCTCGTACTGAATACGATACACGAGTGTTCGCTTTGTTTTACACTATATAGGTGCAATAAACGTGTAATATTAGTCACTTGAGCGAAACAGAGGCAGACCAATGGAAAGGTGGCTAGATGAAATACTAAAGATGGCGGGAAACAACTAGATGGAAAAGCTATACACAGAAACATGTGGAAAAAAATGGAGGGGGCCTTTACTCTGTAGAGAGGTCCTTTATAACTTAAACAATATTTTTAGTTTTTATTGTAAATTGCATGCTTTTTTATAAAGGAATAAATGAGGTTTTATTATTATTATTTATTAGTCACTCTAAACATCTTACATACATATAATCACGCCTTTATCCCCGGAGGGTTGGGTAGAGGTGAATTAATATCCACATTTCACCAATCATTGAATTCGGTCCCACGTAATAGGGGTGAACCTATTGCCGTATTCCTGGCACTATTGTTGACTCGAGCCATGCATCTGAGGCTGAGTCTGGGCTGTATACACCTATCTGGTGTTAAACAGCGCTATCCCTTAGTCGCCTTGTACGACGACGGAAGAGATAGGGTGGTCCAAATTCTACTCTGCCGGGAACTACGCGGCTCCTTTTACTCTGTACATCTCTCTATCTAAAATCTTTTATTTTTATGAGGAGGTAGGACACGGTGGTATTTCCGCCCAATTGAGCAGTCCGACTGGGGAAGTACCCTACAGAATACCGCGGTTATAATAACTTTGTGTTGTGTTCCCAGGGTTGAGTAGCGTAGCCAGAGCTCACTGGAGAATTTGTGCTGTCAGTGGGATGACTAAAGGCTTGTCCTGCTTTGTCCTCTACACTGACGGCACAGAAACTGTGTGCTTACAGGGTCGGCAGCGCGAGTGTGGCTTCTCTGGTGTTACACACGTCCATAGGCCACGGTAACCACTTTCCATCAGGTGGGAAGTGCGCTTGTCTGCCACCTAAGTGGTATAAAAAAAAATACTTACCTTAGAACACGTATCTTGGACCTAAATCATGAGTTATACGACGCTTTGGAGCGCACGGATTGTTTTGTAATTTGTAATATCTGTGCTTGGATACTGCTCGTATAGAACACATTTTGCGGTCATTTTAGGTCCAAGATTAATATCTTGAACATATTTCGCGAGCAATACTACACTTCTAGAAAAAAAATGATACCTTTAAACTTAGATAACATAACATAAACTCACGCCTATATCCCCGAAGGGGTAGGCAGAGGTGCTAGCAGTAGCACCCACATTTCGCCAGTTTATGTTTAGGTCCCAATGTAATAGGTGGCGAGCCTATTGCCATTAACCGGGCATTTATAAACCTGCGATAAATACACACATAACTTCGAAAAACATCGAAAAATCATTGGCATGTGCCATGGTAAACCTGGGATCGAACCTCGTCTAAGCAGTCCATTACCCATACCACAAGGCTACCGCGGTACCTTTAAACTTACCGTTCCCTTTACACATCACTGATATATCTACTTATGTCATACGTCTTTTTCGTATCATATCGTAATGGTTGTTGCCACGACCGCAACGAAACTCGTATTCAGCACTTAAGTAATTTAAATTATACATCAATAAATACATAGCAAGTAATAATAAATAAATAAAATGGCGGGAAAAAAAACAAGTGTCAATTTAAAAAATTCTAAATGTCATAGTTTATGTAATTATTTTTTTCATATGTTCCTTTCGGACCCGGCTAAGGTGCTATGACCACGCTGCCATGTCATCAGTTTATTAATTTCTTAGGTTGAATGATTATTTATGATAATTAATTGATGTTGTTGATGATGATGATGATGATGGTGATAACGATGACGACGATGAATGATGATCGCCTCAGTAATGTTGTGAGGACTTTACTACAGGTTTTCTGGGGAGATTTAGAGCCAACACGAAAAGTCACAATTCACTGTAATATGCCACTTTCTTACACTTGCATGCGACGTGTGCGATGTCAAAGGCGTTATGTATAAAAATATACCATTTTTATACATAAAATCTCGAATTTACATCAAATTCGGAAATAAAATATGCACTTACCGCAATGCACCCTTCTTTGTGTTGGCGCCAAAACTCCATAGCTTATCTAAATAAAAATTCACTTGAATTTGGAATTCCAAGTATGTAGATTAAAAAATTTCAATTTGCACACTAGCTAGCGGCAGCACAGCGTTAAGAAGCGATAATTTTATTATTATAGAACCTATTTTAAGTAGTATAATATGTAGATGTTGTGATGTAGTGGTAGTACCTAATATCCTTTTACTTTTTTCAGCTGTCGCGATAGCCGGATCTTTCCTGCCAGATGATCGCCGGCTACAGGCAGTGGAACCACCAACAAATACAAAAACTGAAAAACTGAAATTTTAAATATTAAAATAGACATTAATTGAGAAGAAAATAATTCTAAACAGTGTGTACAAAATAATGTTTTTAATTTAAGTTATTATAATTTTCACAAATATGATATTGGTGAGGGTTACTATGACCCCGGAGTAGTTAATAATGTATTTAATAATTATGTATCACCAAGTGGCTCTACCACCGATAAGTATTACCAATTTAATAATACTTGCATAACAATAAAGTTACGTCCATTTATATAAGCAGAAGCATTTAAAAAAAGGCTGTTATGGCTTAATGTGATATAAATATACCCACATCTTTATAACGATTTACCCTACTTAGCTCTTAGAAAAAGCTAGGCTCAATGCTTCTACTCTTTTTTACATATTTGAAATTTTCACAAATGATATATTTCTGTAACAACAAACAATAAAAACAGAAAAGATTAAATATTTAAGGGGGTCTCCCATACAATTATCGTAATTTTAAAGTCTAGCCAGGGATGGCGAACCATTGGCACGCGTGCCAAAGTTCGCACGCAGCACAATTTTATATGCGCACGCCATCACCTTATGCGCTAGAAAACGAACGTACAGACGGATAGTTTTTAAGTAAGCATATTATACATACAATGTGGACTGTGCCATATCGAATGCGAAATAATCGAACATCTTTGTACGAAATTTCTTCAAAATCTGTTCAGTACTTTATGCGTGAAAGCTAGCTGACAGAGTTGCTTTTCCTTTTATAATATAGGTATGGATAAAATCATAAACTTAATACTGTTCAAAGTTTACTCAAATATCACTCATTGAAATAATACCACTTTTATCAGATTGTATTGTGATTTATTTTTGTATTATTTACTTTTAGCCCGTCGTTTCGGTAAATTTTCACTAACCATTGTTGTCGCAGGGCAGATTACCATTCTTAAATTATGTCAAAGTACCTGAATTATGACGAATTGTTGGTGTCGCTATTTTTATGCAGAATGAGCTGCAGAATCAGTGTATCGTCGGTATTACTTTTTTTTTTGCTCTAAAACCATTTCTCTATGAATAATCACGAAGTCAATCTTATTTGATGGCTTCTAGGGGCTTCATTTAATTTCTTTTTTAGAATGATGGCACGCTGATGCAAAAAGGTTTGCCACCCCTGGGCTAGACAATGTTGCAAAACCCTTCGTGTACGAATCTAACTTATACTTAGCCTGCTACCTTCCAAAAACATTTTTTGTATTGAACTTATTCTTAAATCAACTCTTAAACAGAAGTCGACGTTAAACCAATCTGAGTATTATTGAAATGGTCATTGAGTGTATTCACACTTCACAGAGCTTATTAGTTGTTATGTAGATAGGTGCATGGTGCAAGCCTGTCAGATCAGCAAAGCAGTAAACTAAAGGTTCTTGCCTATTTTGCCTACCAGTTAATCCGGCCCTATAATAATTATTTTTTCATTTAGATAAATCATGAAATTATTTATTATGCATGTATGGGATTGATAAATCCATGATATTTTTGACCATACCTTGACAGTCTAAGTGCAGGTTTTCATGTAAGATAATGACACCAGTGATGGACAACTTACATCACAGTAAGGAAACATTTTAAAACTCGCTTTAACATTATTTAATAACACAGATGCATAAATTAGATATCTCAAGATAGGACTTCTCAATCTGTTACCTATGCCTAGTTAGTACAAATTTTAAAAAAAAAAAGCTTATACGAGTTCATTCAACAACGATGTCGATCCGAGATTTGATTTGAAGTCACCTAATTTTTATTCTGCTCAAGTTATAGCTTTTCTTCTATAAGTATATACCGCTACATTATCGCTCGATGGGG
Source organism: Eilema griseolum (assembly GCA_963662185.1). NCBI lineage: Eukaryota > Metazoa > Arthropoda > Insecta > Lepidoptera > Erebidae > Eilema > Eilema griseolum. The sequence continues at coordinate 22,867,709 of OY759242.1, read as the reverse complement.
ATGTTTAAGTCAGACTCATGCCGTCTAAAACCGATTGCTTCTTCGGTCTTTGATGCCGGGGTACAAAATTGCCAAAAAAAAATCCCTTGCACCCCGGCCGGCCATCGGCACCCAGGGCCATCTCTTGTTTCATTTCAAGATGTGTGAGAACTATCTTGCTCCTGGGAAGAGGCATCCCTGGTTATACATTACTACAATACTAGTTTAATTACTTAATGTTTCTATTGCTTTCTTTCTAAATCTCCGGTTCAAAAATTGTGATATGAAGTTTGTTTTGGTGTAAGCACGCTCGCTGGTACGAGCTCCTTCTGCTCATTATCATGATTCAGAACAGCATTATTCTTCTACCGATAAGTGGAGTAGTAGGGACCAGTGGCGGAGGACAGTTTTTTTAAAGGGAAGCCTGTGGATAACAAACTTATCTGGATCTGGTTTGTCATATTACTTGCGACACCTTGGGAAGCCGGCAGGAATCGGGTTACTGATCTCTCGCCACTGGTAGGGACACAAGTCACTTTGGTTAATCTAGATTATTGTGAAACATGTTACATGGTATTATTATTGTTATATTAAAAACTGATTCTCAAGATACAACTCTTTTATTTTTTTTATCATAAAAATCAATAGATGATTAGTGTTCAATGTCTTGATTCTAACCATACTGAGACGAATTACTTATTTGTAAAGTTGTATGCACGCTCGATAGATGGCGTTGTACGATCGCCTAAATCGCGGTATGGTTTCGTTGCACCGAAGTGTATAAATAGCTAGAAAGATTTAAATAAAATGTCTCAACTCAAGATTGTGTTTGATTCCTGCTTGCCTAAGTGATTAAGGTATTTTAGTACGAGATCGTACATGGTCCTCCAGAGCCGGAGGCATTTTAGGTTTAACTCGACTACGTCATTGATACTATTCGCCGCTGCGGCGCTAGTGGTATGAAGATTGCTGATCGCTAGCTTTCGGATTTGAACACCTGACAACACTACCACGACGGAAGGAAGGATCCCGGAGCTGTTAGCCAATGAGTTGGATGGCGTAAGGCGAAATACCAGACAGAGCAAACGGCCCCTAGCGTGAGCGAGTTATGTGTTAACCTGTGATAACTGGACAAACTGTGAGTACTTTATCTATGTTATTGTTTAAAGTTTCAAAGTTAAAGTAAATGCATGGACTTAGAAGAATTGGAAAAGATTTGGACATAGAATAAATTGCGAAGAATTGGGACTTAGAATAATCTTAAGAAAAACGACAAGACGGGGAACCTATGCCCAATTTAAAATCGACATACATTTAGCCAAACACTTAAAAAATTCCATCTACACGAAACTTAGAAAAAATTTAGATTTTTCGACACTTTCAAAAATTTGCCGTCCCAACACTTAGAACTTATTACTTCTTGCAAGAAAAACATATGAATGGAAAAAGATATTCGAGTGTTAGGAGAACTCAAAAGACAGGTAGAAAAAGGATTATCGAATTTTAAGAAGTCTCCAAGAGATAGAATTTCCCAACATTACATTGAGGCGCGGCTAAATACTTTAGAAACGCAGTTCAAAAGTTTTACATTGAAGCATGAGAGTATTATAGCTGAAAATGGAAGTAAAGAGCTTGCTAAGTATTTTAAAGAAGAAGATGTATATGAAACGCTCTACGAGACTTATCTTACTTATAAGGTTATACTTAAGGATTCTTTGTCCAAATTAAAGTCTGTTCTTGTTCCATCTGTAAAAGCAGCTAGCTCTGATGCACCTGATAGTTTAGTGAAATTGCCCAGAATTGTTTTGCCAATTTTTAGTGGTGATTACGCGCAGTGGTCATCATTTAGAGATTTGTTCGTATCGCTAGTCCACAAGAATACAAAGTTAGACGACGTTCAACGTCTGCATTATTTAAAAACTCAATTGTCCGGTGAAGCAGAGCAGCTAATAAGACATATTCCTATCGCAGAACACAATTATATGAAATGTTGGCAAATGTTAGAACTTAGATATAATAATAAAAGGTTTATGTCCAATAATATTTTAAACCGCCTATTTAGCCAGCGTAGTGCGACTGTCGAGTCATCAAGTGCTTTGAAGAGTATTAGGGATGTACCAACGGATTGTTTATACGAGCTTGCTAATTTAGGTATTGATGTTAGCACATGGGATGTAATTATTATTTATATCATAAGTTTGAAGTTGAACGTGGAAACTCGGAAGCAGTGGGAACTGCATGGTAATCAAGCATCTGGTGAGTTACCATCTTTTCATCAGTTTTGTACCTTTTTGGAGACGCGATTTCACGCTCTAGAAAGCATAGAGCCTAAGTTAAAGTCAAAAAATGTAAATACCAACACATCTACAAAGGTTATGCATAGCGTTGCCAAGTTGTCATGCCCTCATTGTTCAGATAGTCATAAGTTGTTCCAATGCAAAAGGTTCTCTAAAGAAGATGTTGATAAGCGTCGTAATATTGTCCAGTCTTTAGGAGCATGTTTTAATTGTTTAGGTGTTAACCATCACTCACATGAATGTCGAATGCCAACCAAATGCCGTATTTGTAACCGTAAGCATCACACGTTATTGCATTCCAAATCACACAGCGCGAGCATAACTGCAACTGCATTCGCAGAACCTAAAAACAATGCTCATGGTCATGAGCACAATCTAGAACCGCAAAAGCAAGAGACCACTAATACAATTGCAACCCATTTTGTTAATGCACAGGAACAAGTCCTGCTAGCCACAGCGCTGATCAGAGCTAAGTCAAGATATGGGTCATCTCAAATCCTTCGCACCTTGTTAGATCAAGGTTCGCAGGCGTCGTTTATAACGGAGGCAGCAGCGCAGTTACTTCGTTTGAAAAGTATAGGTACAAGAACCACAATTACAGGTATAGGTGGTGATCGCAATGACACTGTCTCTAGACATGTGGTTAAGATTGAAATACAGTCATTGCATGATCCATCCTTTACCATAGAAGTAACCGCGCATGTTTTGAGTTCGCTGACTTCTGTGATGCCGAATACAAAATTTGATATCCAGGATTGGCGCGAAATACATAAAATTAAACTCGCTGATCCTAAGTTCAATTCCCCTAACAGGATTGATATCTTGTTAGGAGCTGAGATTTATGCTCACATCTAAAAGAAGGGTTGATTAAGAGTCCCACAGGCTCACCAGTTGCACAAGACACTCATCTAGGGTGGATTGTGTCTGGACAAGTAAGCAAAGAAGCAAGTTCACACAAACAGCATAACTTGATAGTTTCTATGCATGCGAAGGTGAGCGACAATGATATTCTCAAGCAATTGTGGGAACTCGATTCCGAGCCATCCAACACTAGGAAAATGTTCACCCCGGAAGAACAATCCTGTGAAGATTTTTATAACGCAACAACACGGCGCGACAAAAGTGGTTGCTATGTGGTGAGATTGCCCTTTAAATGTGAAGACCCACCATGCAAACAAGGCAATTCTAAAGCTATAGCAATAAAACGAGCACATGGTTTAGAAAGGAAACTATCAAAGGATGTTGAATTGAAACGGCAGTACTCAGATATAATTAAGGAATATTTATTGCTTGGTCACATGGAAAGAATTACAGACGTGGCACAAAGGGACCGAGAGGACGCTGTGTACCTGCCGCACCATGCAGTGGTTCGCCAAGATAAGTTGACTACAAAGGTAAGAGTGGTGTTTGATGCATCGTGTAAGGGAACAAACGGTGTTTCCCTAAACGACATTTTAATGGTGGGGCCCACTCTTCAGTCTGACTTACGTCACATAGTGTTAAGATGGCGCCGACACCGTATATGTCTTGCGGCAGATATTATAAAAATGTACCGCCAAATCAAAGTAGCAGATCAAGATCAAGATTTTCAGAGGATTGTCTGGAGAGATGATCCCACTCAGGAGTTCCAGGACTTCCGGCTGTTGACGGTCACGTTCGGTACTTCGAGTGCACCTTACCTTGTAGTCAAGACGTTGCAACAGGTCGCTATTGATGAAGGCAGGTTTTACCCACTGGCCGCCCCTAGAGTACTGTCTGATTTCTATGTAGATGATCTGATGACAGGCTGCCAATCTGAAACAGAAGCTATAAAAATATATAGTGAAATGAATGAATTGTTACAAAAGGGTGGTTTTAAACTACAGAAATGGACAAGTAATAGGATTGGGCTGTTGCAGGAATTCAGAGGGGAATCGGGTAAGGATTTAGAAATAATATTAGATAAAGCAACTAAGGTCTTAGGGCTTACCTGGAACCAAAATACTGATGAATTTGATTATTCCGTGAAGGTGTTATCTGCGACTGTTCCTGTTACCAAACGAACTGTCATTTCTGACATTGCACGTCTCTATGATCCACTAGGTTGGATAGCGCCCTGTATCATCACCGCCAAGATACTCATTCAAAGCCTATGGATAGCGGGTATTGGGTGGGATGATGAGCTACCACCAAATCTACTGCAGGAATGGTTATCATATAAAGCGGAGCTAGATCAGCTCAACAAATTTCATACCCCAAGATGGATTAACACAATGGACAATAACATTGTGGTTGAATTGCATGGGTTTGGTGATGCGTCAAATCTGGCTTATGCAGCGGTTGTGTATTGCCGAGTAATAGACTCCGAAGGCACTGTTCATTCGCATCTCTTAACTGCAAAAACTAAGTTGGCGCCGATAAAGCAAATATCCATTCCCCGTTTGGAGCTGTGTGCTGCTGTTTTAACTGCTAAACTGCTAACTGAGGTGGCTGAGGTGATGAATATTTCAAAATCTAATCTGCACGCTTGGACTGATTCGTCAGTTGTGTTGGCTTGGTTGAGTGACCACCCAAGTCGATGGAAAACGTTTGTCGCCAATCGTACTTCAGAAATCTTGGGTTTCATTGACAATACTCAGTGGGCGCATGTCAAGTCCACCGACAACCCTGCAGACATCGCCTCTCGAGGTGCATCTCTGACTGCGCTTCGAGAGAATGAACTTTGGACACAGGGTCCTTGTTGGCTAAAGTATGATCCAATAGATTACCAAAGACCTACGTCTATCTCCACCAATGAGGCGAAGAAGCAACTTAAAGTTCATTTAGCTAGGCCGAACTCTGAATTAGATGACTCATTTTGGTCTCGGTTCTCATCATTGCGAAACCTAATGAGAGTTGTGGCTTACTGCAGAAGGTTTATGATGATGTCAAAATGGTGTAAGAATGGTACGAAGGTGACATCCTACTTGTCAGTTGAGGAGCTTCGTAAGGCGTTGTTGATTTGCGTACTGAGTGCTCAGCAACTTTCATTTAATAATGAAATAAGTATGATAAAAAGCAAACAACTTCTCAATAACAAAAGTTCAATACTTAGGTTGAATCCCTTTCTCGATAAAAATGAGATATTGCGTGTCGGGGGTAGAATTCGACACTCTCAATTACCTGATAACGCAAAGCATCCAGTGATAATTCCTCACGACTCGGCTTTGGCAAGGTTGATTGTGGCAGATGCTCACGAAAGAACGTTGCATGGAGGGCAACAATTAGTGCTTCATTTTATTCGCAGCAGGTATTGGATAAACCGAGTTAAGGGTATGATTCGGGAGCATATACACAAATGCATTCGTTGCATACGATACGCAGCCTCAACCAGACATCAAATGATGGGTGAGCTACCAGCGTGTAGAGTGACACCTGGTAAAGTCTTTATGAGTTCAGGTGTTGATTTTGCAGGTCCTATAAACATGCGTGTATCTAAGGGACGTGGGCAGCGATCTTACAAGGGGTACATCTGCCTATTTGTATGCATGGCTACGCGCGCTGTACATATCGAGGCCGTATCAGATTTAACGGCTGAGGGTTTCTTAGCAGCGTTTAAGCGTTTCGTCTCCAGGCGTGGTCACTGTCGACATTTCTGGAGTGACAATGCGACTAACTTTGTCGGCGCTGCTAAAGAGCTGCAGGTACTTTTCAAACAGGAAAGTACCATGTTTAGTGAAATTGGAACAGCTCTTGCTAACTCCCAGACTGAATGGCACTTTATCCCTCCCCACGCTCTCATTTTGGTGGATTGTGGGAGGCAGGAATAAAGAGTGTAAAGCACCATCTGAAGCGCGTCATAGGAGATTCCACCCTCACATTTGAAGAAATTACTACAATTCTTTCTCAAATAGAGGCTTGTTTAAATTCTAGACCTTTGTCTCAGCACAGCAGCGATCCAGAAGACCCAACACCCTTACCTCCCGGTCACTTTTTGGTGGGATATCCACTAGTTACACCACCTGATTATAATTATGAGAGTTCTACTTTAAGTACACTGCGCCGGTGGCAATTAGTACAAAGAATGGTACAAGGCTTTTGGCGTAGATGGCAAAGGGAGTATCTTTCCCATTTCTTTCAGAGATATAAATGGGCTGCTCGGACGCCAGATTTAAAGGTAGATGACGTCGTTTTAGTTACAGAGGACAACCTACCTCCTTCTAAATGGCTTTACGGTAGAATCACACAACTGCATCCAGGCATGGACGGCTTGGCGCGTGTTGCTACCATCCGTTGTAAGGGTACCATTATTAAACGTCCCACTTCAAAGTTATGTTTGCTTCCCGTGACCGAGTAGGTCAATTGTTATGTTAAACTTTTGTCGAACTATTATCATACATGTGTATTTTTGTTTGGCTAGTTACTGAGGGTATTAACCCTATCATTTAGTTGCCATGTACGTCGTTCTTAGTCTGTGTTAATTTGTTGTTATTTTTTTTATTTTTTGTGTGGTTGAAACTTGAGCTTTGTACCAATTTAAGGGAAACTATTATTGAAGGTGTAATTTTGTTATGTTACCGAAATGTTAAGAGCGTCAAGTTGAACTATGTTGTATTTGTGTAACCATAGTTAACCCATTCACTATTGTACCTATTGTGTTATATTCATACAGTCCACTAATTTCTACTCGTTTATGTCTTCGCATGGTGGGCGATTCGAAAAGGATAATAGTCCTTTTGGTGGGCGAAATGTTCAATGTCTTGATTCTAACCATACTGAGACGAATTACTTATTTGTAAAGTTGTATGCACGCTCGATAGATGCCGTTGTACGATCGCCTAAATCGCGGTATGGTTTCGTTGCACCGAAGTGTATAAATAGCTAGAAAGATTTAAATAAAATGTCTCAACTCAAGATTGTGTTTGATTCCTGCTTGCCTAAGTGATTAAGGTATTTTAGTACGAGATCGTACATAACTTTCGTAACCGGCAAACTTCGTGACAACGTTATTATACGGCTGCAGTACGGGTTTATTAGGTCTCTTTGGTGGAAAGCGCGGGGTGCGGCTGTCATAGATTATAATAATATTAATCTAACCACGATTGAAGAGAATCACGTCGTTAGTTTATCAGCCATTTAGTTGGTGTTTTGGTTGACCCGCATAGATATATGACTTTTATTATTATTGTTAAGATATATTCTTTATTGTACGCAAAAACATTTTTATAACAGACTAGCTGACCCACCCCAGCTTCGCCCGGGGTATATTTTGAAGCTTTATATCCCTTTGAGCCCGTATGTTTTCGTCTTCAAAATATGTATGAAAAATTGCCGGATTTGTTAACATTTATTATCAATGCTCCGCTCCCTTAAGTAGTAGCGTGATGATATATAGCCTAAAACCTTCCTCGATAAATGGACTACCCAACACTGAAAGAATCATTCAAATCGGACCAGTAGTTCCAGAGATTAGCGCGTTCAAACATACAAACAAACTCTGCAGCTTTATAATTTTTATAACAGATATAAAAACTTATTTCTTTACAAAGGCGAACTTAACTCAATGTTGAGTTTTCTTACAGCAAACCTTGGAGTGATAGAGGAAAGTAAGATAGATTGTTTGCGAAGATTGGCGGCATCTATAGTAACTTGTTAAGAACGTTTACTAGAGATTCACTGGTGCCATTAATTTACTTTTTTTGATCTAGGAAACGCCAATTTGACTTCACCTCGCTTGATGGTAAGCTAAAGGCAAAGTCACATAAAAGAGGGTATCCATTACAGACACTAATAATAATGTTACAATGATGGCACTCGGCTTGGCGGCAGATGCTTTTTCACGCCCCGCTTAAAGAATCCGGGACTGTGTGGAAGAAGGAAACACGTGAGCTGGTAATGAATTCCAGGTCTTAGTGGTGCGGCAAAGAAAAGAGTCTCCGAACCACTTGGTTCTTGCTCGTATATACTGCACAGTGTGAGGGTAGGTACCTACCTAAGTGTAGGTATATTACGACATAAACTACGTACATCAAGATAATTTTGAATTCGTTGCAAAAGAATAGTAGGTAACTTAATCTTTTGCGATCAATATTCTTTTTATTCCCTTAAAATAATTGGTATATACATACCTACATTGCATAGGTAATTTTTGTGTAAGAAAAATACATTTATGGAATGCTGGTTTGAAATATACAGTAGGTAAGATTTCTTTTAATAATATTAAAACATCCTTTTATTTGTTTTTTATCGTAAGACTTTTTTATTCATAAGTAGGTACCTATGCAGCCTCTCAAATTGATTACACCCTGCCGGATGGTAAGAATTTAATGAACATTAAAAAACCTTTTGCGAAGGTGGCTTCAATACTTAGATAAGTACTTTTTATATCCAACTTCGTAAACGCACGAACTCAGCTGTCAGATTCGTGCAGTTATCAAGAAAATCGTCTTGATAAAGATTTTTCAATTATTGTTATTAGAAAACTTATGTGTAAATTAAAATATCAATTGCAAGCGGCAACTGACCCTCATAGAACAACGTCCAAGGGCACTCGACTGTTTGTTAAGGTGATAACAATGTGCATACACTCGTCCTTGTAATGTCAATGCCGTAAGGTGCCTCAACGCATTGATTTTTCTATAAACCGAGACAGTAAATATTAGTAGATGTTCATTAATCACTATAAAACTTCTTAGAGGTTATATATGTCGGTTTTCCAAACATTAATGCGAGGGGACGTGAGCGTAATCGTAAAAAAAAGTTATAAAGTTGCGCTCAGAAGATTGTTCTGCAGGTGTTTGTGATATGTAACTAGTGGATGAACTGTGTAGAAAAATATTTTACGATATTTAAGACATGTAAGTACATCAGTAGTATAATTCAGATGGAGATCAGTGCCTGAAAAATTATGACATATATTTGTTTATATGCTATATTTTTTCACAAATAAGACTGGTATTCGTGTAGATTGATTGAAGTATTCTTAAAAAACATATTTATTGAAGTAAGCAATAATTATTCAAGTGTTTCGTATTATGTTGTTTGTTTCATTCATTCACAGTCATTATTTTTTAATGCACTTTATATTGGTTGACATTTGTATCCATCTGTTTATGAGTGTCATTTTGTCTTTTAAAGACTATAAACAATTTTGTGCATTTTTAATTTTACACTTTTAAAACTGACGAATACATAGCCAAGTCAGAAAGAGAAAAATAAGTTAAAGAGATTATTTGGAATATGAATAATAATATTAGAAAGTAACCAAAAATATATTAAATTCTTTCTGCATACATTTGTGTGGAATTTTGACCCTGTTCCCGTCATCCATAGGAACCTGTTCCAGATATAATAAGTATCCTCTTTGTTGTTCCAGACTATGTAATCTATTCCTGTACTACATTTCAGCCAGATGCTTTCACTCAGAGTAGAGATTGAATAATAAACACTTCATAAACTATGACATTTATGATTTTAAAGTAGGATAGTAGGATTTATTCCATGTCTGTATCCGTTTAGTGACGGAGAAAGAATACAAGTATCACAACCCTACCCCCACTGCTAGAGAAGGAAAACTCATAATAAAACCCTGTACCAACCCATCTGGCCAGTGTGGAAACAGTTCAGCAGTGGATTCCTATGGGCTAATTGATTGAGGATATATTCCATAGTTTATGTTAAATGTAATTATATAATGTAACAAAGAACAATTTTTTGCTACGTAATATATATAATAATATATAAATAAATAAATATAATAATGTAATAAAATGTAATAATTCTCTTTTTCCAATCTAAAACTATGGGACAAATTTGCATACTAATAAAATTGCTTTAAAATTTATAAAATAGGATTGTGTCCTGAGTTATTGAATTCTGGCCAACACTGCTTAATGTCTTAGTTTTTTATCCAAAAATATACATAATAACCTATGGATATTGCCTAACTAAACTTAAACTATGTCTTTCCATAATTTTTATTTCCCAAAATAAGTCAAAATATAAACAATTCAAATAATGCATATAACTTTTATATTCCTGCGTAAAATTAAAATCAATCTTATCATGCATTGTACATGTAAACGCAACAAGAACTGAGATAAATGTGATATTCTTCTGCACTCTATACATTTGCACTATGCTCTAGTATGCTCTAATGTCACCTTGTACCATTATTTTGTATGAAGGGAGCGTTTTCCGGTGGTTTCTCAAATAGAATTTTCAAAATTAAATATTTTTTAGTACATTATATTATTGTAAAATGTAGATAGATAGATAGATAGATAATTCTGTATTGTACACCAACAGATTTACAGTAGGACAAGTAGGTAGCATCTATACAGTTCAATGTACAATGGGCGGCCTTATCGCTGCAGTGATTTCTTCCAGGCAACCTTGGGATGGACAGTAATGTACAGTATTGATGGTAATAAAAAATAGATAACCCTATTGTATGGTTATGAAAAACACAAAAATTTAACTATGTGTACTGCCCGCGGCGGTGGCGCGCCTCGTGCGCTTCCCCATTTCCGGGGACGAGTTGGGGACTATGTAGTCCCCACACCCGAGGAGAGGGCCAGATCGTGAGGGATGGCCAGATCGTGAGAGATGGCCAGATCGTGAGAGATGGCCAGATCGTGAGAGATGGCCCTGGGTCGGCCGGGGTGCGAGGGATATGCATGTCAACCTCGACTTTGGCAACCAAAAACGACCCACAGGCGGCGTGCGTTTTGGTCGGTTCTAGTCCGACATAACCTCTTCCACCGGCTCCGGTGGGGGGGGGGGGGGTACTATGCGTATTGCAATAGCCAATGTGACCCAGGTCAGTATTATACCTAAATAATAATAATGAATCATCAATCTAGATCAAGATGAGCTGAAAATGAGTGCTAATTATTTATCATACATGATTTGATTACATGGCAGCTACAGTTTATAAACTGCATCCAGATGTTAAAACATGATAATAACTCACAGTTGTCCATCAGTGTCCTGGCCTGAATAGGGATTTTTTTTTTTAAAAACTTCATAATAGGAACTAGAGAAAGAGAACCCTATGTTACATAGATAAGTCAAAGTCATTTATTCTGCATAGAACATTAAATCGGCACTTACAAAATGTCAATATAAAAAGAAATATGAAAGACTAGTTTAGCAAATGGACCATCAGTTCAAACGCGGCCATGACCTGAGAAGACCCCGGCAAGAAACTCAGTGGGCATGTTTTTTGGGTTTTGGTTTTTTTGTTTACAATATATAAGTATATATATATATACTATCGGAAAAGATAAGTTACGCTGTTGTGATATCACATGTCGTCCAATGCCGAAACATCTTGATGTTTTGGCATTGGACTATAAATCTTGAACTACAGAACTGTTACTTATCATATGTGGCAACTACCCTACTAAATGTAGACTTAGTAAAAAGTTAACACTTAATATTCAATCATACTAATAGGATATCAATACAACAATCACAACATAACAATCGATTGGAGGCACAACACACTTGCGATTCATGTTCATGGATACCTGCAAATGCGTGGCTTTAGCCTGCTATTCCCAATAGGTAGCTTAGTGGTTAAGGAGTTGACCTTACATTTGAGAGGTCACTAACGACGTGAACCCACTCTTAACACAAGCAATTTAGTTAAGCTGGGTGGGTTAAAGGGAAAGTATAAAACACAATTGCGTTCACACTGAAGCCTGTGACATAGTACAACTTGTAAAATTCATGCTTTAACCTTTCGTTATCACCACAAAACAAGTTGTAAACTTGTTTATAGAAAACTTGTAGATCACTAATCAAAACATATGTTTTATACATGTAGGTATATGAGATAATTTTTCGTTTTCGTAAGATGTACCTATTTGTAAACAAGTATAAAACACAATTGCGTTCACACTGAAACATGTGACATAGTGCAACTTGTCAAATACATGTTTTAACCTTTCGTTATCACCACAAAACAAGTTGTAAACTTGTTTATAGAAAACTTGTAGATCACTAATCAAAACATATTACTTGTTTTATACATGTATACCTATGAGATAATTTTTCGTTTTCGTAAGATGTACCTATTTGTAAACAAGTATAAAACACAATTGCGTTCACACTGAAACATGTGACATAGTGCAACTTGTCAAATACATGTTTTAACCTTTCGTTATCACCACAAAACAAGTTGTAAACTTGTTTATAGAAAACTTGTAGATGACTAATCAAAACATATTACTTGTTTTATACATGTATATGAAATAATTTTTCGTTTACTTAGGATGTATTTGTAAACAAGTATAAAACACAATTGCGTTCACACTGAAACATGTGACATAGTGCAACTTGTCAAATACATGTTTTAAACTTATGTGAAAACGAGGGGTATGCATGGTTCCCGCCATACCGAAATATGTACTTAGATAATCACTTGTAATATTGGGCCAAGGATTAACCAAAAATAAGTTTGTTGTAAACTAAATTGTTTGACTAATTTGAAGCCACACAAGTGTCCTTTATCCTTAGGGTATCAGATATCCAGTGATCCATTTTTAGCTAGAGTAATCAAATTATCGTAGTATTCATATGGCTATACTTCCTGGTGTTGGAAAGAGGTGTACCTATTGAAATTTGTGAATACAAGCGGGCAGTATTATTTCAAAGGTTCTTAGCTTCTTTAAGTGATTTAGTGAAGTGTCCTGGGGGATATTTAATTGAAGAATAAATATTTGATATTGATTGAACATAGTAAGTACAGTCTTTCCTTCTAAATCTGAAAACTGAAAAAGTATTAAAATCAAAATGTTGTATTTAGACTAAGTTGACTATAGTTGCGGCACGTATGATGGCCGTTTTGACACGACTGGTTTTGCTCGTTTTCTCTTTTTTGGTGTGTGAAGTTTATTTTCTTCTCGCCATATTTTTCGTTAGTTATTCGTCTAACAGTTCGTTGTCCAATATTAAGCGCACCAAAAAAGATAAAACGAGCAAAAAACCGCCATCGTAGCGTGCTGAAACTATAAGTATATAAACACCTCAACAAAGTCTAGGGAACAAGATGACCCCAATTATTTTTTTTCGTGTAAATCTTGTTTTGCAAATAACTGGCAGCAAATAAATAAAAATAGAATAAAGTAGATTACAGAGTTGTTCGAAATTTAAAAATAAATTTAAATAAGTAATGATTTTCGAATATGGAGGGAAAACTTTTAAAATTGTTTGATTGTGCAGTTTCTCTGAGGCAAAATAAAAATTATTTTTTTTGATTGTAAATAACGTTTATTATCAATAATACGTCTTTTACGTATGGTTTGTGCATTTTTGTGACTGTAGTCATCATGTCACGTCGTCATTTAAGTCGCGAAGAGATGTTAAGGGCTGTTGGTATGCTGCAAGCTGGACGAACTCAACGCGACGTAGCGGATGCTGTCAATACCCAACCAAGCGTAATTTGCAGATTATGGGCACGCTACAGGTCTACAGGGGATGTTGCCGAACGTCACAGGGGACGAAATAGGGTTACTACCCCGCGACAAGATCGTTTCTTGCAAAATTCCGCAAGGCGGCAACCCACGATTACTGCTCGTCAGTTGGTCGCAGGCCTCCAGTCTCAGCATCAAGTGGTTATTAGCGATCAAACTGTCAGAACAAGACTACACGAAGCCAATCTTTATGCTCGCAGACCGCTTAGGGTTCCAGCTCTTCGACATGGAAATCGAGGTCGTCGCTTATTGTGGGCTAACGCACATTTACAGTGGACTGACCATCAATGGGCACGGGTTCTGTTTTCCGACGAATCTTGCTTCGGTTTTCATCCTGATTCGAGAAGAGTGCGTATATGGCGAGTTCCTGGACGTCGGAGTCGTCTCCAGAATCCGCAAGAAGTTCATCCTTACCAAGGTGGAACAATCATGGTATGGGCTGGAATTCGCCTTGGTGGAAGGACCGACCTGGTTTGGATACGGGGCCATTTGAATGCAAACCAATACATTCAGGAGGTTATACACCCCATGGTAATCCCTCATCGACAGCAGTTCGGTCAAGATTTTATGTTCATGCAAGATAATGCACGGTCACACACCGCGAGGGTAGTGGTCAATGCTTTAAGCGAGCACAATATGACGACGTTGGAATGGCCTGCTCAGTCTGCCGACCTCAATCCCATAGAGCATGCCTGGGATTTGCTTGGGAGAAGAGCTTTCAGTGATTCTTTGGAAAATCTGAACACTGAAGAACAACTTTTTTTACACCTTCGCAGTGTATGGAGCCATAATCCACAGACGATGATTGACAATCTCATACTAAGTATGCCACGCCGTTGTCGAGCTGTTGCTAATGCTTTAGGAGGTCCTACAGATTATTAAAAACGTTTAAAGTACGGTTAATTACTGTATTTCTTACTACCTCGTTATTTTTGTGCCTAATCATAGAAGGTTGTAATACTCAATATTGGCACTATACAATTCTTTCTTTAAAAAAAAAAAATTGTTATGAAAATGATTTTATTAAAATTAAAATTAAAAACGGTATAAAAATACCCTTCTATTGATATAAAACACTCACTATTACAAGAAAGGGTTTTTAAATAAAAACTAGAAATGTCCTTGTTCCCTAGACTTTGTTGATGTGTGTATTTGTAAATAGACCAAAAAAATACCCGCTTAGTTTCTTGCTGGATTCTTCTCAGGTCGGGGCCGTGTTTCGAACCGGTGTGGTCCATTTGCTAAACTAGTCTTTCATATTTCTTTTTGTATGTACGTTTTGTATATGCCAATTTAATGGTCTATTCTGAATAAATGACTTTTGACTGTGACTATGAAACAAGTTAAGGTTGTTTAATAGATCTTCTATGAATTTTTAATTTGTTTGAATGAGTTTGTGTGCTCCAGAAGAATGTGTTATAAAATTGAGGAAGTAAGGAGAAAAAAAGCACAAACAAGACATGTATGTAAAGATTGTAATAAGTGGCACTCTATTGTCTCTGCCTACTCCTGTACTAATTCGATATAAGGACTCGTACATTATGTGTAGTTTTATAAATGCAATGTTATACAAACAACAAAATCTGAATTCGAAAACCTTCTGAAAAATCAATTTTTCTCTATGATCGGACTAAAGGTTCTTTTATCTGCAGCCCCAAACCAGGACGGAAACATAACTGACCATGGCTAGTGGATCTTGGGAGGAATTCTTTGCTGTGCACCTGCCCCCACCAGACTTTGAAGACAACCGGTCGCTGCTGAAGGAGTTCTGTGAGAGACATGACCAGTATGGCAACAAAATTGTTCTGGTTACTGTAAGTAGAAGTTAGTTTTACGTATCGATTAAGATATAGAAAAATTGAATTGGTTCAGGCGGGATACAAACCCGCGATCTTTCCCTTACAAGGGGAATAGTTTTACGTATTTAATTTTTTTTTTTTAAACAATTCGAGGACAATGTTTTATGGTTATACAACCGCAGCCGAAGCGCACAGTTTAGAGCGCAGGGTCTTGCACGCCTGCTGCCACTTTTATTGGTACGTTTTAACGACTGCCGTCTTACCTTCTAACAACGTGAGGAAAATCTGCTCCAAAGCCCCCTTCGTAAAAGATTACTACCTAGTTTTTTTTTAAATATTTGGTCCGTGAATTGACTACACCCGTCTAAACCACCACCACTTAAAATGGTGGTCCCTAGTAACAGAAACTAAGATATTCTCATGAACCACTCCAGCTATACTAAACGGCTTGTGTTGTATGTGTTCATGTCGGGAGAGCAATTGCCAGGATTCAAACCCAAGACCTCGCGATCGTAATACATGCTACCTAGCGCTTTTCCTCATAAATATTTAATGCGCAGTATAAATTTATCACCATTTATTCCAGTCTGGAGGCACTACAGTTCCACTAGAACATAACACAGTCCGGTTCGTGGACAACTTCAGCGCTGGAACGCGCGGCTCCTCGTCTGCCGAATACTTCTTGGAACAGGGCTATGCGGTGATATTCATGCACCGACAGAAGTCGCTGGAGCCCTTCACCAGGCACTTTACTGGACAGAAGTTACTTGACATGCTCGAAATTCAGGATCGAGGACCTAATACTACTATTTCAGGTGATTATATCTTTTTTATTGGACTTATCTGTCTTCTCATCATCGTAACTTCTGTGACTTTCAGTGGCGATGGGTTATAAGCCGGTGGTGGTGGTTATGTCGGACTTGAACCGACTCAAACGCACACTCTCTGTTGCCGGAGGTGATATTGGCAGAGACATATCTCGCACCGCTGCCAATGCAGATTCAGCTGGCCCTCGTCGGGTGTGGCGACCACCGGGTCTCCAGCTAGCCCCCGGGTATGGGGAGGCGCCTACTGCGCCGCAGCCTAGGCTTGTTTCTGCTAGGGTGAAAGGCGGCTCCACCCGTCACCTCAAAGTCCCTCTGAAAGGGCTCGCGTCAGTCCGTTTATTGGTCCGTTTGCGCGAAATTTCCGTTGTTTGTTCAAGATGTGTGCCAGCACTTGTGTGGACTCTTATCTTCTGTTCTAATCAACCGTTCGCAATCAAACAAACGTAAGATTTTATGTCCGACCAAGGCCTTTCTAACAAAAAAAACGCATCGAAATCCGTTTAGTAGTTTTTGTGACCATCGCGAAAAAACATTTCTAATTTATAAATTTTACTAATATATATGGTATGGTATCATGGGCTGGTATCCGCAACTCCACGTCAAGGCGCGGTTTTTGCGTGAGGGTGAGCATTTCACTCGATCCACACCAACTCGTTGATTAGCAGGCTATTCACGCTGCTGGTGATCTCGCTCGTACTTGTATTATTGAAGTACTTAACATGTGGCAGTTGCAGGACAGAGTAGGAGCACATGTGTCTCTGTTTCTTCCTCTCTCATGCAGGTTCTGCAGAGAGGACTGTCGGTGATTCCTAAAATAAAAATAATTGATAGAGCCGTGCCCTGTGATGGCAGCTGTAGCCTTGCGTAGTTGCCGTTTGGACAGTTGTCGAAGGCGGCTGGTCAGTCTGTTTTCAAACATAGGTAGTGCTTCCCTGGCCTGTCTGCACTCTTCCAAGTTTATCCAGTATCTGTTGTGTTGATCTTTCGTTCTCTCTTTTTTATTCAAATATATAATATAGACAGATAGATAGCTCATTTTAACTAATCATGGTCACTCACATCAGTATCAAAATAAACGGGATATTTAACATGTTTCATTGTTTTGTGTTTCCGATATTTCGGCGCTGTTGCAAGCACCATGATCACGGAGGAAATGGAGTAGTGGCGGTGAACAGAGAAAAAGTTTTTTCTAGGAGTAAATATATCGATCTACCTTCTTTCGAGTTCTTTTACTACGCGTATCTGCACTACCACTGGTTACACTCTCACTACAAACTCGCACCCGATCTCGATCACGTTCACGACACACGATGCTTACGGTATCCACTCGCGATTTTGTTTTGGCTTGTTCCCGGTTGTTTTTGCAAAGACTGACCACTGGATGCCAGACGTTCGGCAGTTGAAACCCATCCTCACGAATGAAATTTTAATACTTTTTGATTTCAATCGCTACCCTAACCAGTCTTGGTATATAGTGGCGTTCTGTCGAGAGCATCTGAGGGTTATGTAACTCGATCCAGTGGTTCGTACCGGATTCCAATAAATGTTGAGCGATTGCAGATTTATGCAGTTTATTGTTTTTGACTGCCCTGATGTGTTCCTTGATTCGGCATGTAACCGTCCTTTTTGTTTTTCCTATGTAAGAACTACCACAGCTACAGTCAACTTGTACACTCCCGGCCTGTCCAGTAGGGAGGCCTGTCGCAATGCCTGCGCTCACCCAAAGAAAGTAGATAGATATAATTACTCCTAGAAAAAACTTTTTCTCTGTTCACCGCCGCTACTCCAGTTCCTCCGTGATCATGGTGCTTGCAACAGCGCCCAAATATCGGAAACTCGAAACAATGAAACTTGGTAAATGTCCCGTTTATTTTGATACTGAGATAGTTTACTCAATCGGTATGTCATTGTGAGCAGTGAAGCCGGACAGTGTGGACGTGCTGGCGCCTATCCTGCTGCGCTACAAGGCGGCGCACGCGGCGGGCGCGATCCTGCACGTGTCGTTCACGTCGGTGTCGGAGTACTTCTGGCTGCTGCGCGCCGCGTGCGAGTGCCTCGCCAACGTGGGCGCGCGCGCCATGCTGTACCTCGCCGCCGCCGTGTCCGACTTCTATATACCTAAGGACAGAGTGGTGAGTGTGTGTGGTACAGTCGGAGTACTTCTGGCTGCTGCGCGCCGCGTGCGAGTGCCTCGCCAACGTGGGCGCGCGCGCCATGCTGTACCTCGCCGCCGCCGTGTCCGACTTCTATATACCTAAGGACAGAGTGGTGAGTGTGTGTGGTACAGTCGGAGTACTTCTGGCTGCTGCGCGCCGCGTGCGAGTGCCTCGCCAACGTGGGCGCGCGCGCCATGCTGTACCTCGCCGCCGCCGTGTCCGACTTCTATATACCTAAGGACAGAGTGGTGAGTGTGTGTGGCACAGTCGGAGTACTTCTGGCTGCAGAAATACGTATTTAAATTGGTCTGGTCGAGCCTCGGAGGTGCTCTCCGTTAAGTCTTTGGTCCCGGTTGCCATACGTCAATGGCAGTCTTTTTAGGGTATCGCCTTTAGGTTGTGAGTTCAGATGGCAGTCACTTCACGAAAAATATCGAAGTTCAGCCAAATCCGCAGTGACTGGTAAAGCGGACCCCAGACTGCAAAGTGAAAGCCTCGGATGCGACTGGGATTAACGCTAAGATGAAGAAGATGTTACCGACATAGATCTTCACCTCAGTCAAGTCACAAGATGTACAATGTAGCAGACTATAAATAATAGTACTACGTACAGAAGTTGCACTCCTTTGATCTTGAAGAAAGCACCCGTTTTAATTACCTACGAAATTTCGTAGTATCGCCCTTTATTCCGAAAATACAGCGCCGCCAACTCGAATGTTAGGGCTATCAGTTTGACAGAAAATAAAAATAAAAAAACAATCCAATTAACTAAAATATGTGTTTACAGTTTAACTTTTACATCAATGTCAGATAATTTTTTTACCTTCTCTATTCCTATTTTAAAATTTTAGTGTTGCAAAATTTCTCAATCTTACAACTAATTTTAATAAATATTCTGTCGGAAAGCATGTGTATGGTGTAATAAAGTTAATGTTTTAATAAAAAATATAATAAAGTTATAATAGAAGTCACAAGATCGACCACAATATTATGTTTGCTCGAGTCGCGTCACCCGTGTGCTCGCAAGCGCGAGCAGCCCTCGCTGCGCTTGCAACCCGGGGTGGCAGCGCGCTGTAGGTATTTATCTCCATAGTTTTTGCGAGTGACGAATGCCCAGTACACGTTTTTTGACTGTCTTGAGGATATTACGAGGATCTACGACAGTGACAGCGGAGGAACTCAATACCACCAATAATAACAAAATATAACAAATAAACCACAATGTTTTTTTGCATGCCATCAAGGTAGGCCGAAGAGGACTTTTAAATGTACTAAATACCACTGTAATACCTTTGGTCAGCAATAAATTATTTTGATTTGATTTGAATAGATTTTTTAAAGACTAAAATAAAGGTACAAAGAGAAAGTCCTCACTAAGAGTTAACACCCTTAATGATGACTTTCTTTGAACTTAATGACACCAGCAAAAATCATTTCAACTAAACTGGACTGTTACCTTCTATTGAATAAAATTCATTACCTAAAACGTAATGTTGCAGTTTAATATTTATAGATCTCAATTCCTATCACAGATTTTTTTAAACATATCATATAGTCACTCGTACTTGCCTGGTGATCTTATGAAAACGACAGTAGTGCCAATTAAAAAGAACAAAACAGGCAACCCGGCGGACCAGGCTAACTATCGTCCGATTTCGTTAGCTACCATTACAGCTAAAGTGCTGGACTGTCTGATTGATACACACATGGCGAGTCGGATTCCACTTCACGATGCTCAATTTGGCTTCAGGCCTGGCCTATCAACAGAGACCGCCATTATGTGTCTCAAGCAGACTGTTCAGTACTACTCAGCAAGGAAGACCCCAGTTAACGCTTGCTTCCTTGACCTCTCCAAAGCGTTTGACCTGGTGTCGTATGACACACTCTGGGAAAAGCTTCGTCAGGAAAGTACCGTTGACGGTTCAGTAATTTCGTTGCTTAAATACTGGTACAAAAATCAGACTAATAATGTTAAATGGGCGGGAGCGTTATCAGATGTATACAGGTTGCAATGCGGGGTGAGACAGGGGGGAATTACGTCACCACGTCTGTTCAACCTGTATATTAATCGGCTGATTGTTGAACTCAGCAACACTAAAATCGGTTGCCATATTGACGGAGTGGCTATAAATAACATAAGCTATGCTGACGATATGGTGTTGCTGAGTCCATCGATCAGTGGTCTCAGGCGGCTTCTAAAGTTGTGTGAAGATTATGCGGTGGCTCATGGGCTCAGATATAACGCCAAAAAGAGTGAGCTTCTTGTTTTCAAGGCCGGCACCAAACATTACTCTCACGTGCCTCAAGTCACTATTGGTGATACTCCCTTAACCAGAGTAACACAATTTAAATATCTGGGTCACTGGGTCACCGATGATCTAAATGACAATCTAGACATAGAAAGCGAACGCAGGGCGTTGGCTGTCCGGTGCAATATGCTGATCCGTAGATTTGCACGATGTACCAAGGATGTAAAAGTTACCCTATTTCGGGCGTATTGCCAGACATTTTACACGTGCAGTCTGTGGGTCGCATATGCGCGGGGGGAATACAACGCCCTGCGGGTACAGTACAACAATGCATTCAGGATGCTGATTGGGCTGCCACGCTTTTGTAGTGCGTCGGGGATGTTTGCGGAGGCGAGTGTCGATGGCTTCCATGCCATCATCCGCAAACGTAGTGCATCCCTCTTGCGGAGAATACGGGCGAGCTCACACAGTATCGTGGGCGTATTGTGCGATAGGTGGGACAGTCCGATGCTGGGGCGCTGGGTACGATTGCACGCAATGTAGACAGTGTCCTAGTATTGTAGGGGTCTCATACTACCAATAATATTTGTTAGGTACCTATTAATAGTATTATATTGTTACTAACACTAGTATTAAGATTATTGTTACTAACACGCTATGGACCCTGGTCCGAAATAAATGATTTTTATTTTATTTTTATTATATTAGGTGTCAGACAAGCATACTGCCCACCTGATGGAAAGTGGTTATCGTGATCTATGAACGTGTGCAATACCAGGGGAGTTACACCCGTGCTACCGACTTTGTAAGAACAGAGAGTTCAAAAGAAACAATCAGGACAAGCCTTAAGTCTTCCCACTGACAGCACAAAAACTCTCCAGTGAGCTCTGGCTACCCTACTCATCGCCGGGAACACAACACGTGGTTATTATAGCCGTGGTATTCTGTAGGGTACTTCCCCAGTCGGACTGTTCAATTGGGACGGGAACACCGTCGTTGTGTCCTACCTCCTGCTACTGATGAAATATAATACTTCACTGCAGGCGACTCCTTCTTCATAAGGCACAGGTCCGGCCCCACATGGAGTACTGCTGTCACCTTTTTGCTGGAGCGCAGCATACCAGCTTGACCCATTCGACTCGGTGCAAAGAAGGGCGTTGAGGCTGGTTGACAATCCCATACTCGCAGGTGATGTGGAACCTCTCCGCTTTAGGAGGGACTTTTCTTCGCTGTGTGTGTTCTACCGCCTATACAACTGTTTGTGCTCAGATGAATTGTTTGACATGATGCCCACAGCAATATTCTATCATCGCACCGCTCGCTACGGCGAGAGGGAGGCAGGGAGTTCATCCTCACACATTGCAACCTGAGACGGTACGCACTGTGCGGTATGAAAGAATCTATACCTATATATACTATATATACTACTATATATACTGACTATATGAAATTTCAATACAAACTGTGTTTGTTTGCTTGTCTACAACCTAAGTGGTATAAAAAAAAAATCACACCACTCGCCATAAGCAGGGAATTCATCCTCATATATTGCGACCTGCGACGGTGCGCACAGTGCGGTACGAAAGAAAATTCACCGCTCACACGCTAAAGCAGTAGAATGCACTCCCTGCTGCCGGTTTCCCAAGTGCCTACAATTTCTTCAAAAGGGGCATTAGGTTTCTTCAGGGACGACAGCGCGTGTGTAACGCCCCTGGTATTGCATACGTCCATAGGCCACGGTAACCACGCCACACCAGGTGGGCTGTGTGCTTGTCTGCCACCTGAGTGGTATAAAAAAATCGCTCCAAAAAAATTACTCAAAAGAATACTGTATATCTTTTTCATCTGGATCACAAAAGTGCATTTTAATAAATATTATGCTCTACTTGTCTTGTACGAAACAGGTGTATGAGGCGAGTGTGGATGGTACCGTCGGAAGGGGAAGACCTAGGCGCACATACCTGGACCAAATCGGGGAAGTTTTAGAAAAGGGGCAGGTCAGGAGTACTCTAAACCGACGAACATGCATGAAGAATGTAATGAGAGTGAATGAAGCGAGAGTAGTATGTCAGGATCGTAGCAAGTGGAGATACGTGATCACTGCCTACCCCTATGGGAAACAGGCGTGATTTTATGTATGTATGTATGTACTTATCCTGTTTTTTTTCGTAGCCAACGCACAAGATTCAGTCTGCCAGCGGAGCCCCCATCATCCAGCTGCACCTGGTGCCCAAGATGTTGGCCCCGCTGGTGAACCTGTGGGTGCCCGAGGCGTACGTGGTCTCCTTCAAGCTGGAGACCGACGAGAGCTTGCTCATACCCAAAGCTAGGGCGGCCCTGGAGAAGTATAAACATAAGGTATGAGATTTTTTTTTAAACTTTCGCGGTGTTAATTCATAATTATACTAGGTATCGGGACTTCTCGCGAAATATATCTTGGAATTTACTATGACGACGTTTCGGATGCGTTGCAGCACCCGTGGTCATGACTTGACTAGTCTTCGAGCGTCGAGAGGTATGCGGGGAACATTTTTTGAGCGCCTACCCACCATTACACTTATTATGAACGGTTAGGCTGGCGACACACCACACTCACTATGTCAGTTTTTAACAGCACTGTGTTTTTTGGTTTTAGTATCTTAATCACTGGATTCCACGTTCCGGATAGTTTGAATCCATCTTCCCTATTGAATAAAATTGAAATATTACCAAGATGTAATTCGTGAGAAGTCCTGATACCTTGTATAATTATAAGGTATGAGACATTTTGTTAACTAAGACTAGATACAAACTACTTTGAGAGTTGCACCAATCGTAGAAAAGTTAGCAGGAGGTAGGACACGGCGGTATTTCCGCCCAATTGAGCAGTCCGACTGGGGAAGTACCTCCGCCCTTCAGAATACCGCGGTTATAATAACTTCGTGTTGTGTTCCCGGCGGTGAGTAGGGTAGCCAGAGCTCACTGGAGAGTTTTTGTGCTGTCAGTGGGATGACCAAAGTCTTGACCTGCTTTGTCCTCTACAATGACGGCACAAAATCTCTGTTCTTACAGGGTCGGCAGCACGGATGTGACTCCACTGGTGTTACACACGTTCATAGGTTATGGTAACCACTTCCCATCAGGTGGGCCGTGTGCTTGTCTGCCACCTAAGTTGTATAAAAAAAAAAGCTACGAGGAAATCGTTTGTCTTGGTTCGGGCATGTAATGCGTAGGGATGAAAGTAATGTCGTAAGGAAGGCACTAACTATGGAAGTGGATGGCTACAAGGGGAGAGGGAGGCCTAAAATGAGGTGGATGGACTGTGTGAAAGATGACATGGTTACGAAGGGAGTGAATGTTGAAATGACTGCAACTAGAGATGAATGGAAAAAGAACACATGTTGCGCCGACCCCAAATAATCTTGGGATAAGGGCAGGAGGATGATGAGACTAGATACAAACTATAGACGCTGCAAGTGTCACTCCAATGCGGTGTAATTAAGATCGATTACTTTAGTACAAGTTGATTTGAAATGCATATTTCACACCGATTTTTGAATTGCATTTTGTTAGCATGCTATGTCTATGTATTATATGCTCTAAGTCTAGTGTTATACATGTATAAGACAAGTATTGTGATTTGATTAGTCTTCTACAAGTCTTCAACAAGTTTTATATAAACAAGTTTACTACTTGTTTCGTGGTGTAAACGAGCGGTAACAGTGTGGTTCAACATTACCTTTGGTTTTAAGATGGTGGTAGCGAACATGCTGCAGACGCGCCACCACCGAGTGATTCTGGTGTCCCCCGACATCACACAGGAGATTGTCCTCACCAGGGAGGAGGTCCATGCAGGTACTTTACTGTTTCTTCTTTATCCTAGCAGTAATGTCAAGCATCACCTTGGAGGCTGGGGTCCAATTAGTCCGTTGTCCTAGAACTGTTCTTCAGCGCGAGGTGCGCGTACCTCGGCTGTTCTACACTACTAAGTGCAGAACGAATGCCGGTGTGCGAGCTCCTCTCCGCCATATTGTGGATACTTATAACACACTAGCTGACCCACCCTAGCTTCGCCCGGGGTATATTTTGAAGCTTCATATCCCTTTGAGCCCGTATATTTTAGTCATCAAAATATGTATAAAAAATTGCCGGATTTGTTAACATTTATTATCAATGCTCCGCTCCCTTAAGTAGTAGCGTGATGATATATAGCCTAAAACCTTCCTCGATAAATGGACTACCTAACACTGAAAGAATCATTCAAATCGGCCTAGTAGTTCCAGAGATTAGCGCGTTCAAACAAACAAACGCTGCAGCTTTATAATATTAGTATAGATATAGTATAGATAACACATACCTCGCCGAAATAGACAATTTTGCCCACACACATCTTGAATTTAAAACTGAAGCAACACTAATGGTAAAATACACATATTGATAACTCACTTGTACTTTTTAACTTCGATATTTTCCGTGAAGCGACAGCCATCTGACCTCCACAACCAATCGGCGATGTCGAAGTTCTTTATTTAGACTAATCGAACTTTGAGGGTTCCAGCTACCCGTAACGACTGCCATAGATCCCTGTATTATCAAAATTATGCCCAGGCGTGGACATCGAGTCATCGCTGGTGAGCGAAATAGTGCGTCTGCACGCTCTCCACATGTGTGCACTCGGCGAGCGAGTGTCGCCGCCGCGTCTCGCGCCTCGCTGATCCTCGCGAGCGCCGCCGCGCCGCCGCCTCTACCTCACCGACGAGTAACACCGTGTCACCCCTCGCACTGCGACCTACTACCACCGGCGGCACTGCGTCTGTTAGCTGGAAAACGACGCGCTCGCGGTAGTGTCCTAACATTGTGTGTACTATGTGTGACACTGTGTCGGCTTGTTGGAAAGCGATGCGCTCGCGGCGGTTCTGTGTGTGCATAAAACTATAAACTGTAATATCGTGTGTTACTGTTGTGACTTATCGGTATCGAATTTTTATCAATGACTTGTATGTATAAGTGTACGGAACTAAAATGGCTTAGAAACTGACCATTACCCTTGCGCAACTCATGCAATGTATCCCTGCATAACCC
This sequence comes from Eilema griseolum, assembly GCA_963662185.1. Taxonomy (NCBI): domain Eukaryota; kingdom Metazoa; phylum Arthropoda; class Insecta; order Lepidoptera; family Erebidae; genus Eilema; species Eilema griseolum. Next base: position 22,841,903 of record OY759242.1, on the reverse strand, counting down.
TAAAGTAGACTGTCAAATCCGCCTTTGTACAAATAACTTGCGTGTTTCCCCGTTTCCGGGGACAAAACAGGGAAAAAACAGAGTCCCCTCTGTGTTCCCTACACCCGAAGAGGGCCAGATCGAGAGAGTTGGCCCTGGTTCGGCCGGGGTGCGAGGGATATGCCTGTCAACTTCACCTTCGGCAACCAAAAACGACCCATAGGCGGCGTGCATTTTAGTCGATTCGAGTCCGACATAACCTCTCCCACCGGCCCTGGGGGGAAGGTAAGGGGGCTGGTTGGTATCCGTGGGGAATTTTCGCACGTAAAAAAGTGAACCGTGTATAAAGTATAAAAATAAAATAAATAAATACAGATGATAATTACAAAACAACTGTATACTGATGATAGACGTCAAAACTAATTTAAATAGTTTCTATGTGCAAAGATTTACGGTAGAGCAAAGATATACGAAATAAATGTCCCCATTCCCGCCTCGCAAATAAAACCGTATCGCCATATTTGTTCTAAAGAGCCTATCTAGTACATACATACAAGTCATTGCTTTTTACATTTGTATTAGTGTCTACCTACAACTGTATGATTCGCTGTCTGACTATCGTTTTTATATCGACTTTTTAAATCTAATATTTAGGGGTGTTTTCTTTTCAAATGTCACAATTATTGATACAGAAGGTTGACTATGGTTCATTTCAATTAAATTCAATGTATTTTATTGCGATATATGGGTACAAAGATGTTACAAGCAATACATTTGAGTTTCACCATATTTCAGCCAGATTGGCATGCAATAATGTCACATATTATGACAATATAAACAAAATTATCAATTTTTAATTAGGAGTTATGAATACCTAGATGAAATTTTTCATGTCAAAATTATAGTTATCATGTCAGTATTTTAATATTAAACATAATAAATAATCACCTTCATGCAACATAATAACATTAAATTAGTCAATATTGAGTTGTCCTCAATATTGAGGACGATTCTTAAATTTTACATTCCTTATATGCGATAAAATATCCGGTGAAATTTAAAGATTTTCGAATTAGGAATCTATATTAATTTATTGCTAATTAATATATTTATTAGTAATTAATTGCTACATAGGACAACACGTGCAGGGCTTAGATGTCACCCTCACACCGTGCAGAATATACGAGCAAGAAACAAGCGGTTCGGAGACTATTTTCTTTGCCGCAACACCAAGACCTGAAATTCATTACCAGCACACGTGTTTCCTTCTTCCTACAGTCCCGGGTTCTTTAAGCGGGGCGTGAAAAAGCATCTGATAAGGCCGTCAAGCCGAGTGCCATTATTATAACATTACTTAGTGTCTGTTATGGTGACCCTCTTTTCTGAGACTTTGCCTTTAGCTTACTATCAGGTGAGGTGAAGTCAAGACGGCGTGTCTTATAACCTAGAATCTAGGGTACGCCAACTTATAAACTTATAAACCTGCTATAAATACACACATAACTTCGAAAAGCATCGAAAAGTCATTGGTGTGTGCCATGGTGAAACCTGGGATCGAACCCGAGACCTCGTCTCAGCAGTCCATTACCCATACCACTAGGCTACCGTGGTGCTACTCACACCTATATCCGCAGAGGTGCTAGCACCCACATTTCGCCAGTTTATGTTTAGGTCCCAAAGTAATAGGTGGCGAGCCTATCGCCATTACCCGGGCACTACTAAACAATAACTTAATCTAACTTTAAAGCGTCACTCCTGACTCAAGTTACGTCCGATTTAACCCGAGATACATGGACCATTATTGGAAGCTGACCTTCTGTATCAATATTGTGCGTTGGTTATAGAATCGACTATCAAAACAGGTTTGTATAGCTTTTGTGTAGTTGTATTTAATCATCTAGATACTAATATTCAGTTAAAAGGATCTTATCACCTATTGAATGATCTGTCCTTTTCTATTTTATATAGAATGTAGTGGGAAGAAAGAGACAGCACTCAACGCTAGAGCTGTGACCAAACCTGGTATATGAGGGAATATTTCTAAACTTTTTATATCAATATTAGTATATGTAAGTATAGATTGTTTTAAATATCATTTTATTTGTTAATTTATGTGAAGATAACCAAATTAACTTGAGATCTCGCTACGAACATAATGTTTTTGAAAAGATGTCAAGGTAATTTGTGTTGTATTTATTGAATTTTGGTCTTTTGGTTATTGTTTATTATTATTAAGCCATCAGTATCAAAAAAATCGGGATATTTACCATGTTTCATTGTTTTGAGTTTCCTATATTCGGCGCTATTGCAAGCATCATGATCACGGAGGAACTGGTAATTATATCGATCTACCCTCTTTCGAGTTCTTTTACTACGCGTATCTGCACTACCACTGGTTTCACTCTCACTACAAACTCAAACCCGATCTCAATCGCGTTCACGACACACGGCACGTTAAGTAATAGCCAAGTTTTATTTACAATTTATAATTTTGATAACTGTGGTAATGAACACAAGTCGAACAATCCTCTGATCTCACTTCTTACTTAATGTTGGCAACATTTTTGAAAAGTGGTAGCACTCTAATTTACAGAAATCGATCTCAAGTTAAAAATAAATAAATATTCTACAACATTCTACACATCGCTATCTAGACTCATGGTAAACATAGCTTAACTAGCTTGTGTTATGGAATCTAAAATACGGATAATGTTTATACTTTTTTTTGTAAATACATACATATTATACATAGAAACACCCAAGACTAATGCAAATATACACATTCATGCAAACAAAAATTTACACTAAGTGGGAAACGAACCCGTGCCCCCTGCGAACGTTCAACCGCTACGCCAGAGATACTGTTTCTTAGTTAACAACTACATTGTACCCCTCGTTTACACCACGAAACAAGTTGTAAAACAAGTTGTAAACTTGTTTATAAAAAACTTTTTGAAGACTAATCAAAACACAATACTTGTTTTAAACATGTATCTCAGATACTTTTTCGATCACATAGGATGTAAACAACAAGTTGTAAACATGTATAAAACACATTTGCGTTCACACTGTAGCCTGTGACATATTGCAAATTATCAAATACATGTTTTATACTTAGGTGTAAACGAGGGGTTACAATAAATTTCTAAGACAATATCATTTGAATTCAGCAGTCCGACTGGGGAAGTACCTCCATCCTACAGAATACCACGGCTATAATAACCTCGTGTTGTGTTCCCGGCGGTGAGTAGGGTAGCCAGAGCTTACTGGAGAGTTTTTGTGCTGTCAGTCGGAAAACCAAAGGCTTGTCCTGATTTTGTGTTCTGCACTGAAGGCACAGAAAATCTTTGTCCTTACAGGATTGTCAGCACGGATGTGACTCCACTGGTGTTACACACGTTCATAGGTCACGGTAACCACTTTCCATCAGGTGTGCCGTGTGCTTGTCTGCCACCTAAGTTGTATAGAAAAAAAACAATTTGTTGAAAAGAAAATACTTGTCATAATACAGCTCATTCATTACTGAAGTCATTTAAACATAATTATCTTGCCTTACTTTTTTTATTGAGTTTATTGACTCCTATGTATCAAAAGTAGGTGTGCCGTAAGATACGATAGCCCTTGGCCGTATTTAATGTCATTAAACAATATCATACGAGGTGCGATAAAGGATTGTATCATTATTAATGACCCTCATCGTCATAAAAAAACTGACAGATAATATTATATATTCGTTCCATTGTTATCATTACTGATACCGCCTTGATTTTACTTTTACAGTGTTAACTTGAATATATTAAAAAATATAATAGTGCTAGACTATTTGTTTTATATTAAGTTACCGACAATTTGACAATATATTTTAACTGGTGATCAGCCTTAGCATCGCGGCATAGACAATTCTTTTCGTTTTTCTTCGACCAATGTAGTCTATGAAAAAAGGTATCACGTGACCAAAAAATCCAGATTCAGCCTCAGATGTATGGCTCAAGTTAACAACAGTGCCCGGAATACGCCAATAGGCTCAACCCCTATTACATGGGACTGAATACTATTACCGCGGTAGCCTTGTGGTATGGGTAATGGACTGCTGAGACTAGGTCTCGGGTTCGATCCCAGGTTTTACCATGGTACACACCAATGACTTTTCGATGTTTTTCGAAGTCATGTGTGTATTTATCGCAGGTTTATAAGTGCCCGGTTAATGGCAATAGGCTAACCTACCTATTAAATTGGGACCTAAACATAAACTATAAGGCCGCCATCTATACGTACCACAAAACTTTGTCTTCTAATTGTAATGTAATATGTTATTGGTGTACAATAAAGACGCTTATTATTATTATTAATTGGTTGAAGAGAAGCAAAGAGATATGTATTGTCTATGCAGCCTTGTCATGCTGAGGCTGCAGAAAGTGTTTTCAGGTATCTTTGGTGGTTGTAGGTTACGTGGCAGTCGTAGGTTCGCAAATTAACCAATCATAGATTATAGTAAAAGTACATGCTCAAAACGCTGACTTCATTGGTCTTGATTGGTCCATATAGTGCACATGCGCGAACGTTCTGACTTTCAAGATGTTTGCCGGCTAAGTGCCGTTTACTTTTGAATGAAATTTTAAAGCATTTAGTATGCTAACTATTCAAATCGATTAAGATAGAAAAAATTGAAACGGTTCAGGCGGAATTCTAACCGGATACTTCAGCTGAAACCATCCAAATTCTTCTACACATATATTCGTACGAACTATCGGAACCAATAAATGATGTTGCAATCATTTTTAAACATTGATTTTTGATGTCTCCGCTCAAACTATTGAATGAAATTTTAAAGCATTTAGTATGCTAAGTATTCAAAATAAATTAAAATAAAAAATAAAATTTGGTTCAGCCGGGATTTAGGCTCACTTACGGCGACGATGGGCGCCATCTACCGATATTCGTACGAACTGTCGTTTACTTATTCGTCAACGTTATGTAATCGTTCCTTATATCTATTCATTCACAAAAAAAATATCTCCATGATAGATTTTTGTGTCCCTTATCTATATCATTACCTAATTAATAATTTTACCTACACTGCTATCTGCTTAAATTGATTTTATTTCTATTATATTTTGATATTAATGTTTTTTATTATAATGTATGTTCCTAAGATACAATTTAGACTATAAAACTCTATGTGCCCCAGTAGGTCTTATTAAGACTAGACTTTTGTAGATCAGACTTAATTTTATATGTGTATAACTGTATAATGTACACATGACCAAGGAAGTAAGTATACATTTTTACACATACCCTTACATATAAAGCCTTAAACACACCCCTGCGTTTTTATCGGTCGATAATACCGCACGCGTTTTTGTGACAAGCCCTTCACCTCTAGACAAGCGGTACAATCGTTAGTAGTATGCAATAGAATAATCAATGATATTATTGACACAACTTTTGACGTTTATGACATATGTCAACAAATATCAATCCCATACATTGTTTTATCTTTTCTATTCTTCTACTAAGGAATTGTCACCTATCTAGAAGTGCTGTTTTTCTTGCATTATGTATTACACGGACGGCATACTGCTGCGATAAGAATGCAAGCAGGAATAGGGATTTGCGTGCGTAATATCAAGTGCGGTATTATCGATCGATAAAAACGCGTCTGTGTGTTTGAGGCTTTAAAGTGTATACTTATTTCTTTCACAATGTGTATGTGCAGTACCCGGTTTTAGATTTGGCATGTCGGGAAGAATTAGAAGCTGTTATCGTTGAATTGCTTAGGTTTTGAAAGTTATACTCTCTATCTTATGTTTTTTTTCTTTTATTAAAATAATGTAACAATAGTTAATAAATTATAGAAGCATCCCTAAAATCCGTTTTGGATTTACTTGGGTGTGAGCGCACATTAATTTAACATTACTTAATTTTAATTTACACAAACAATAATAATTACAAATCAACTAAAACATATGAAAGTTTTATCGGTGTTTACTTGCGCTTTTCTTGATATTTTTATAGACTAGTTGAAACCGAAGTTAAAATTTTAATATTTTATAAACATAAATCTTTTTTTTTACTCTATAAAGTATAAAGTTTTATCTACTCTATAAAGGTATCAAACTGTCAGTCTGATGTGTAATAGAGAGATCGCTCTACAAAACCGAAACATACCGATCATCCCTCTCTTTTCTTCCTAACGTGCCACATCAAAAATTGTACTGTATTTTAACTTATAAGTAAGTATAAAGTATACCAAATATCATAGACTGTAAATATACTAAATTCAAATATATATGTCGAGAAACTTCCAATAGAATTTTGAACGTTTTATCCTGTACTATAAATATATAATTACGGAATAAATGTATTTGTAAGTGTAGCTCTCTGTTTAACCTCAAAAAACAGATATATGTGAATAAAATGGCGTATCACCCTTGGTCCAACTGCTTCCAACGGGGAATAAAATTAGTAGACACATTGTTAGTCCATAGGAAAAATAATCTCTTTGGTACAGTCACCGACAAAAGTTGCTGTACATTAATTAACAAAACGAAAAATCTTTACATTGTAATTATTTAATAAATTAAATTGATGTCAGATAACAAGCTATAATTATTTTGAATTATAAAGTTTTAGTGCTTAAGTGGCTAGTATTAACTTGTATTATGTTAATACTGACGGTGACTGTACAACCAGTTGCAAACTACAGTTGGACCACAGATAATACCCGAATAAAATGTGTATTTTTCATATTTGTGGAATATAGTTATCGATTTAAAAGTCTGTACTCTGGTGGTGTGATTGTGAAACGTTATGTAGTAAATAGTTTCAAGTGGGTTTCGTTAGATGGCGTTGTAATAAAAAATTTAAAATTCTGTGTTGCTATTATTGAAATATTTTGGGTTAGAACTGGTTTGATGTGGTAGGATAATCTCAAATAATATTTACCGTTTTTATCAGATTATATTAGGGTTAAGCAGTATTTTTAAATGTTAATATCTTGTAGTGCTGATGTGTCTTAAAAATGTAACAATTTGATCTTTAAAAGTATTTAAAAATTTAATGTGAACTATGTGTTTTGAAATATCAAATGTTCCGAAAATTTACTGAACTAATAGGTTATAGAACATGTCGCTACGATACTGCCTTAAATACTCCAATTGATTAATTATTTTGAAATAAATCGTCTGCACATAGAAATAGCACATTGGCGACGGGATCATGTCTCCTTTGGGAGGACAAAGGAATGTTGCAACGGGCCGTAATTCCCCTAAACTCCCGAGACATAGCCTCAGTATTAATTAAAAAAATATTATCATTAAATCAATCATTACTCGTTTATAATTAGTAATTATGTATTAAATAATTATTAATAATCAAGTGTTCAGTTATAAAAGACTAGAAACTTATAACGAATTCCAGTGGAAATTTATTAATTAATCCCCATTGAAATTCAGGGAGATTAAATCAATTATTTTAACAAATGGTAAAGGTTTGTCTCCACCATCCAAAGGAGCTACGACCACCAGTAACATCCCTTTGTCCCCCGGAGGAAGACACGCCCTCGTCGCCAAAAAAATTGCTACAAACTTATTTTATGGGTTATTGGTTAGTAATTAATATATTACACAATATTTATTAATTTAAGAGAAATATATAAAAAAATGTAATCCGTAAAATTCGTTTCTAAATAGCTGTAAAATATATTACTTTGATGTTTTATGTATCGAAAATATATTATGTAGATGTTGTCTTGTATAGCTACTATATTTAAACTTATGTTATAGACCGAGTGTGAGCGTTATGCCGCTCTGATGACGCGCGGAGTGGCGGAGGACGCGGTAAGGAAAGAGAAAGAAGGAGAATAAGACGAGAGCGAGCGAGATACCGCTACACGGGCGCTAGGCTCATGGCAGTGGTATCTCGTTCGCTCTCAGCTAATTCTCGTTCTTTCTCTTTCTTTACCGCGTCCCCCGCTACTCCTCACGTTCCATGTAAGTAATAACAGCGCTCGCATTCACGCTATAGTAAATTTATAAGTTATACAGAAACGCTACTTACAATCGCAGGATATAACACCGTTGATGGTGCTATTTTTGTCGCACCATCAAGTTTATGTTTTGAGGTTATGAAAAAGTTATGTTAAAAATCTGGATTTTATAAAAAAAATGTTCGCATAATCAGAAGTTGATTGTATTAAAGTTTAACATATCATGTTGACACAAATGTATGTCTGTGTGTTTTTTTTTTAATTTAATTAAGGAATCTCTTTGGGCACACTACTCATTTCAATAGAGAGACAAAAACCAAAAAACAAAGTGTCGTTAAAAACTGACATAAGTGAGTGTCGCGCCAGCCTAAGCGTTCATAATAAAAGTAATGGTGTGGGTAGGCGTAAAAAAAATGTTCCCCGCATACCTCTCGACGCTCGCAAGCTAGTCAAGTCATGACCACGGGTACTGCAACGCATCCGAAACGTCAGCAGATATAGTAAGTTTCATGATTTAATTGCGAAATGTCCCGAATCATTGTATAATTAATGAATTCACACCGCGATTCGCGAAGGTTTAAAAATAACATTATGTTTTCATTTAATCCACTAAAATCATAACGGAGCTGATTCCTTGGGCCACCGGTACACCAAAGGAACTCCGACCAAGCATCCTATACTCAACATACCTACTTGTAGACCTAACAAAATTAAAAAATGTCAAACTATTCCTGTCTTACATTGCTAACAGAAAATGCGTAGGCGATTCAGCATTATGCTCGATTAATTAAACAGATCTTTATAACACACTAACTGACCTGTACCAGGTTCGCCGTCGTTTTTAAATAATGTATGGAAATGCCGGATTTGTTACGTAATAGCGTGATAATATACAGCCTAAAACCTTCGATAAACGGGCTATTAACACATAAAGAATTTTCCAATTTGAATCAATAGTTCTTGAGTTTAGCTCGCAAATAGATATATAGAGAAATCGGTCACGTGAAAAATCAAATATAGTGGAAAAGTACAGTGTCTTATTCAATATGTCAAAGTCAAAAATCATTTATTCGCATATTGGTTTACAAAACGTCAATAAAAAAGGAAACATGATAACCAGTTTAGTAAATGGACCACCGGTTTGAAATGCGGCGCCGACCTGAGAAGACTCCGGCAAGAAACTCAGCGGGCATTTTTTTTGGTCTTTTACAAACATGCACTTAGTCTACTTAATCTAAATACAAAAATTTACTTGAGTAGAGTTGTACCTGTAGTTGAGCGAACAGCTCATTTCCAAGCTTATTTATCTATCATCCAAGTATTCTAGGAATTTTTTTTTTTATATAGAACACGTCAATTAGACATCGCCTTGCTTGATGGTAAGCCGAAGGCAAAGTCTCAGAAAAGAGGGTCACCATTACTTACACATACCGTGTGACAATGGTGACACTCAGCTTGACGGCCTCATCATATGCTTTTTCACGCCCCGCTTAAACGACCCGGGACTGTAGGAAGAAGGAAACACGTGAGCTGGTAATGAATTCCAGGCCTTAATGGTGCGACAGAGGAAAGAGTCACCGAACCGCTTGGTTCTTGATAGGATGTTCTGCACCGTGTGCGGGTGACATCTAAGACCTGCACGTGTTGTCCTGTGTAGGAAAGGGGAGGGGTGGGACTAATTGGAAGAGCTCATCAGAACACTCACCATGGTACAGACGGTAAAATACAGCCATGGACGCAACATCTCTACGCATCTGTAAAGGTTCTAGGGTGCTCGTGACCTCGGGATTCCCAATGGTGCGAACCGCAAGCCTACTTATGTAGCTTAATTTGAAACGCTAGCAACAACTTTCTAAAGTACTTACTACTGCCAGTGGGGACGCCGTTGACCGATGGGTGATCATTATTATGTGTGGACTATTTCACATATTTTACCATATAACGACTTTTCCCATGACGACCTAGACCCACCGGTTAACGTTCTCTCCGAGGAACGGTAACACATAAACTAACACAAATTGACTTAATCATGCGCTTAATCAGAGCTTTTTTATGTGCGCAAAACCTCCACGGATACCCCTCCCGCCGGAGCCGGTGGAGGAGGTTATGTCGGACTTCAAACGACTAAAATGCACACCGTCTATAGGTCGTTGTTGATTACCAGAGGTGATGTTGGTAGGCACTTAATCAGAGTTGTCATAACCCAGAACCATCAATCGCCTCTGAAAGGAAAACCTACGCCTGAATCTAGTCTGTCAATCGGCAGGTGTAACAGCTTGCAGCTCTGGCTGACTTGGGAACTAAATGTCTTGATGGGGCTCAAATACTTGGAAAAGACTAAAGAAAGGCAATCTTTTTCCAATATCCCAAGATAAGACAGACATGCGTTTAACTTAAAGCCATGGTATAGCATTCTCGTAGCGATCCTGTGAAGCGTAGCTCTCGTAGCCGCTACAAGAGCCTCTACGGTGTATTTAAAAAATGATTTTTCTACGACAGCCAAGTCTGCAAATAGAAATTTAACAGGCCTTATTCTCAGCAACAATCAGCCAGATGCATACTTCCTTATCTAAAGAATATCGCGGCCATAATAACCTCGTGTTGTGTTCCCGGCGATGAGTACGGCAACGAAAACTCACGGGAGAACTTTTGTGCTGTCATTGGGAGGATCAAAGTTTGTCCTGCTTTGTCTTCTACACTAACGGCACAGAAACTCTCTGTGCTTACAGAATTGGCAGCGCGAGTGACTACTCTGGTGTAGCATACGTCCACATGCCACGGTAACCACTTTCCGTCATTTGGGCCGTGTGCTTGTCTGCCTCCTAAATGGTATAATAAGTAAAATCTATTTATATTGGCACGGTTAGCCGGGTTAGAACACATTAAGATTGCTCGTGTAGTGCGCATGAGGCTTAAAAATAAAAGATAATGATATAAGTAAATAAATTTATCCCATTCGGGTGCAAACATACGTAAGTGTTATGCAAAAACTAAGCTGACATTATTTAGATAACGTTCAATTGATAATTTTGTTGATGACATAACTGATATCCATCAGGTGGGCCGTGTGCTTGGCTGCCACCTAAGCGGTATAAAAAAAACATGTCTATGTGGTCCCCATACCAGAGGAGAGGGCCAGATCGTGAGAGATGGCCCTGGGTCGGCCGGGGTGCGAGGGATATGCCTGTCAACCTCACCTTCGGCAACCAAAACGACCCACAGGCGGCGTGCGTTTTAGTCGGTTCGAGTCCGACATAAGCTCTCCCACCGGCTCCGGTGGGGAGGTAACCGTGGGGATTTTGCGCACGTAAAAAAAAATAGAAAGCCATGTTTAGAAGAGGAAAAGAAATGTATTCAATATGCTTCAAGTGGTGAGTAGGGTAGCCAGAGCTCACTGGAGAGTTTTTGTGCTGTCAGTGGAAAGACCAAAAGCTTGTCCTGCTTTGTCTTTTACACTGACGGCACAGAAACTTTCAATGCTTGCACGATTTGGAGCACAAGTGTGACTCTCTTGGTTTTGCACGCGTCCATAGGCCACGGTGACTACTTTCCATCAGGTGAGCCGTGTGCTTGGCTGCCACCTAAGCAGTATAAAAAAAAACATGTCTATGTGGTCCCCACACCCAAGGAGAGGGCCAGATCGAGAGAGATGGCTCTGGGTCGGCCGGGGTGCGAGGGATATGCCTGTAAACCTCACCTTCGGCAACCAAAAACAACTCACATGCGTCGTGCGTTTTAGTCTTTTCGAGTCCGACATTACCTCACCCACCGGGTCCGGTGGTGGGGGGTTTCCGTGGGGATTTTTCGCACATAAAAAAATATATATGTACACACGTCAATATAGGTAAGTATACGCCTTTTGATATAAAGTTGTATATGAAAGTATACTTATATTATCTGTTTTGCCAACTATACAATACCGCTTTTAATTTGTCAAGTTTTATTGAAGTGTGAGAATGAGGTGAAGATCGGCTTATTACGGTTCAGAGGAACGTTCTTTCAACAACCGACTAGCAGATAAACCTTTATAGACTAGTTTATATTTATGTGTTACGATGTTTGTATATTGTGTCGCTAAGCCACCAAGGCAGAATAAGCGGCTTAGGAAATTCTAATTTAAATTTATCAGAATGTTATTTCAACATATATCACATTATTAAGACGGAGAGGGGTGGCGTTATACAACGTTATCTCACCATCCTTCTCCCTCTAGACTAGACTGAAGTCTAATCATAATGGCTTATAGCTCGTTATGGTAGGCCCACTATGTAGTAGGACACGACGGTATTTCCGTCCAATTGAGCAGTCCGACTGGGGAAGTACCTCCGCCCTATACAATATCGCGGCCATAATAACCTTGTGTTGTGTTCCCGGCGGTGAGTGGTGTAGCCAGAGCTCACTGGAGAGTTTTTGTGGTGTCAGTAGGAATACCAAAAACTTATCCTGCTTCGTCTTTTACGCTGACGGCATCAAACTATCTGTGCTTACAGGGTTGGCAGCGCGGGTTTGACTCATACACATTGCAACCTGAGACGGTACGCACTGTGCGGTATGAAAGAAACTTCATCCAACGCACACTCAAGCTGTGGAATGAACTCCCAGCTGCGGTTTTCCCATGCGCTTACAATATGGGGTTCTTCAAAAGGGGCATTAGAAGGTATCTTCAGGGTCGGCAGCGCGAGTGTGACGCCACTGGTGTTGCACACGTCCATAGGCCACGGTAACCACAAAACCATAAAAAAAAACATACCTACTTTAATGAAGTAATATTTTTATTACTCCATGAAATTACTATTAACGGCGTCCCCTCTAAGCGAAGCCTAGCGAAACAGTCGCGTGAGCCAAAGCCTCTGTCTTTTTAGATGCCTAGGCCCGAGCTTCTTTCAGCTCGGGTTTTTGTCTATGCCTCGGTAGGTTAGCCACGTGCAGTATTGACGGCTGTGTTTTGCCTCGCTTGTTAGACGAATTAATCTGAGCGCTCGATGTTGGCTTAACCTCAACGTGGCTCAGGGACGTCTCGTGCGGCAGCCTTATGCAAAAAATTTACATTCCGAGGTTGCCTCACGAAGCAGACATTGCGCGGCAAACGTCCGAGGATGCTCGCTCTGTGCAGACACGGGTAATTGGGTATTGGACAGTCTAGTAAAATTAGTTACTTTTTAGTAAATGTCATAACGGTAAGTCATAAGAAAGACGACGAAACGAAGAAACTTGTACGATATAGTTTATTGTGACGTCATAATATTCAATAGTCAAAACATTAACTATCATAGGTTCAGTGGATGATTAAAAATAAATAAAAACTATAAAATAAGGACCAACGCATCTTTTACCGCTCTTTTTCAATTCTTAATTTACTAAGCACAGATAAATAATTTATTTTAACAACAGGAATATACCCAATTCAGTATTCAAATATCCATAGATTGGTGTAGGTGACATAAAACGATTGGACCTCATCTTAAGTTAATGTTATGAAAATAAAAAATAAATGCTTTGGTGACAGTTTCTCTGTTCAAAGTAGTCATAGCCTGTCAGAATTGCACTGAAATATTTGTAAATACATATGAATACATGTTCATGTGGTTACATTAGCGGCATTATTTCGTATTTATATTATTTTTATTCAAAATTTTTCAATAATGGTAAGTACAATGGTTATGATGACATAAGCTACGCGATAGAAATTTTAAATATTTGTCATAGTTCATATTTAGCAAGTGTGTGATCCGACCCTTCGTGGGGATGATTTTTCTTATATGATTGCAGTTCACACCAGCCAACAGAATCAAACGTTTCAGAATGCTAAAGTTTTCTACTTACTATCTACATATACTATTAAATATGCCTGTTGAGTCAATATACTCAGCACTGCTTGCTGCCGGTTTCTATTGCTAGAAGTAATAGGTTGCTGTTTATTATAACATCTCAGAAATAGATAACTTTTCAGGATGAAGAAATAGAAGAAGTAATCGAAAATGTTAAGCAGACAGATTCACAGAAAAGTGTAGCCACTTCGAACATGTATTCCATGGACTTCACAGATAGCAGCTCCGAGAAACATAATTCTTCAGGAATGGACACGTACGTGCTGGAGTGGGACAGTGAGGGAAGTGAGTCACCCCGAAACAAGAGCACTGTACCGATGAATAAATCTAATCCAGCTAAATCTGTAAATGTTAACAGAGATATACAATGTGACGTAACCAAGCGTTATTGCTCTGAATGTTTCACCAACTATAGCAAATGCTCCATCATTTCACAAGAAATATTCACGCAAACGAGTAAAACCATCATTGAATTAGCTCAAAATGAAAAAGCTCTTAAAAAAAAATTCGATGAAAATACATTACAAACCCAAACATCATTCATATCAATAAAATCTAATAAGACTGTTGAATATCAGATAGAAGTAACCGGGAAAAGCAGTTCCAAAACTGAAATAGCCAACAATTGTGGAGACCATTATCAAACCCAAGTGTGTGAACAATTTATCAACAGCTCCTTTGAAGATACTTCCTCAAAATTGCAACAGTCACAAAGTGATTGCGAGAAATCTAATGACACGATGAGTGTAATTAGTTCAGAGAAATTATTAAATGTTGCTAATGCAGAATCTAAAGAAACTGTTTGTTGTGATGATCAAAACAATTCTGATAACAATAGTGATTACAGCCAATCAGTCACTGATTTTGAAGACGATTCTCTAATGGAAACCGTGAAACCTGCAGTTAATAAAAGTAGCATCGATAGCGAATGTGAGTCACCAAAATCTGTGGACAGAGATGTTGCCGAACTTTATACAAAACTGTACGAAAGTATAGACTTTCAGTCTCATAGATCATTTGAACAGGACAAGAAACGTTTCGGTCATTTAACACCTCTGACTGAAGAGTCAACAGTGAAGAAAGACAGTTCACACGACGTAACAACGACAAATTACAGTAGTTTAAATGAGGATGACAATGAAGTACTATTTACAAATAATGCAGGAATAAAAATCAAACTATTGCCTAAAGAAAACAGTCGTGATGCTGACGTTCTTAAGCTACCACCTATTCAAGGCAATAATTCTTGTCCTAACAGTCCCACATATGGTAATGCAAATTTTGTGTTTTCAATGAACCCTAATAAACTACAGTTGAGATCGGGGACATTGCCTTGTGTTTTCGAAGAGCGGAGAGATATAGGTATTGATAGGTGGGAGATTGGAACTCGAGAACTAGCATCGGGAGAAGGTCAGCTCATTAGTGATAGAAATGGTAAGCTCAGAGACGTTCTATATAATCGTATCGTTCTAGCACTTACATATTAACAATTCGACCCGAATTTCTTACAGAAGACAGAGGAGCCCAAGGAACTATTCAACTTCCTCCTATACACCTTGAAGTTGGTTACGTCGCCAGTACAGCCAGGACAAACAAAATTGAACCCAAAATTGCAACAGAGGTTCTCAAGGTCAACCCTGTCGTTGACTTACAGAACCCTATTAATATCACAGATAAGATCAAAGAGCTGAAAATGAGCAACAAAATCAAGAACTGGAGTCAGTCGAAGTATAGCATGCAGTAAGTGTACAAAACCGTAATAGTTGTAGTATAGTACCCGGCTTGTGATTAGACACGTCGCGTCGTCAGGAAGAAGAATGATAATAATTCGGCTTAGATTGGCTTGCTTCCATTTTGTAGAGCATACGGATGTATACCTGTGTACCTCGTTCCCCGCCGAAAATTACAGAAAGAATACTGCGCGCTGTGGTGAGAAAAGGTAACTTGGGTGTTAAATGGCGTTTGAAGGCCACTATGGCGTAACGGTAAAGCGTTCAGTCCATTCCCACTTAGTCTGGGTGTTTCTGCATATACAAACAACTAACTCATGGCAGTCCACTGCTAGACCCCAATGTTGGGCGACTTTAGTCTACTGTTTCAACGCTGTCCACACGGGTTGGTACAGGGTTTTATTTTCAAGTTTTCCTTCTCTCGCAGTGATATCATCTCCGTATTTTTCCGTTTGTCGCCTCTTACGACACCCTTCGGATGAGTTTTCTTGATTTATTTATTTTATTTCTGTGGGATTTACAACATTAAAATAATAAAAACAAAATAATATCGATGACAGCGGCAAAAGCATTATACTGTAGCACAGCCATTAACGCCACGCTCCTGAGAGTATTGAAACTAAGACAATTCCATATTAAAACAACCGAAAATAAAACAGTGCTAAAACAACATTAAATTGAGGTTTCTTAAATAAGGACTTATAATTAAATTACATGCAAACAGAACCCTGTGTGAGTGTGAGTGAGTGTGTGTGTGTTTTAAGTATGTGTGATGTTTGTTTTTAATCATGTGTGAGCCAGAGCTCACTGGAGAGATTTTGTGCTGTCAGTGGGAAGACTAAAAGCTTGTCCTGCTTTGTCTTTTACATTGACGGTTCAGAAACTCTTGTTTACAGGGTTGACAACGCGAGTGTGACACCCTTGGCGTAGTCAGTCCATAGGCCACGGTAACCGCTTTCCATCAGGTGGGCCGTGTGCTTGTCTGCCAACCAAATGGATTTTAAAAAAATCACTCTCTTTCTTCACATATCAATGAGAGCTTCCCAGTTTCCCGCGAACATAAATTTTTCCATGTGAAACCCAGCAGAAATCAAACAGATTAGCCTTAGCCCTATCCCGAGCCAGAAAGAAGAAGAGATAAGTTTTCTGTAATGTTTACGTATGCGTTTCCCTGGGCCACTCAATTTGAGATGTTCCGTGCAATATTTGCTTGCATTTCCATTTTTTTTATACCACTTAGTTGGCAGACAAGCACACAGCCCACCTGATGGGAAGCGGTTACCGTGGCCTATGGACGTATGCAACATCAGGGGTGTCACACTCGCGCTGCCGACCATGAAGAAACCTTCTAATGCCCCTCTTGAAGAACCCCATATTGTAGGGGCTTGGGAAAACCGCAGCAGGGAGGTCATTCCACAGCTTGAGTGTGCGTGGGATGAAGTTTCTTTCATACCGCACAGTGCGCACCGTCTCAGGTCGCAATGTGTGAGGATGAATTCCCTGCCTATGGCGAGAGGTGCGATGATAGAATGTAGCTACAGGCATCATGTCAAACAATTCATCTGAGCACAAACCATTGTATAGGCGGTAGAACACACACAGTGAGGCAAAATCCCTCCTAAGGGATTTTTACTGAAGTTGCGAAACCTCACCAAGAAGTCGTCTTTAAGCAGAACTGTGACGAAATCCACAATTATTGATTTGATGGCAGGGTCCCTAGACTTCATACAATATACACATATGTCTTTTACATCTTTAGCCAAAATGATCATGTTCAGAATATTTCCAGTTTCTATTACAGTTTTTAGCAAGGAGGACTTAGTTTCATCATTTCTACCTGGAATGTTCCGAATTTCGACACAGGTGGACCTAGCGTGTTGCTCCATCTTCTCCCAAAGATATGTATGTTACACACTTATACTTTTCCACAGTATTTATTATTGGACCTGACCGATTTCGCCTTACAGCATCCTCAATATAATGACAGTTAAAAACATTCTTCATAAACACTACGACACTCAGCCATTTTTCAAATGTTTAATATAATAAATACTGTGGAGAAATAACAATTGTGTTCTCAATACGTGTAACAATAAATTCCACCAAAAGCCATCAATCAACAGTATAAATATGTCTTTACAAAAAGTATCTAAGGGGTTGGCTATGTACAATGTCGTAGAATATTTAAACAAAAAATCATAACCACACTTTTTTTTTTACGTGCGAAAAATCCCCACGGATACCCCCTACCGGAGCCGGTGGAAGAGGTTATGTCGGACTCGAACCGACCAAAACGCACGGCGCCTGTGGTTCGTTTTTGATTGCCGAAGTTCAGGTTGACAGGCATATCCCTCGCACCCCGACCGACCCAGGGCCATCTCTCTCGACCTGGCCCTCTCCTTGGGTGTGGGGACCACATAGTCCCCAACTCGTCCTCGGAAATGGGGAGGCGCGCCAGGTGCGCCGCCGCCGCGGCCTGCTTTGCCAGGGTGACAGGCAGCTCCACCCGTCACCCCTAGGCCTGCGCTAATGAGGGGCGGAGGTCATTCATCGACCTCCAACACCAGAGTTGCCTTCGTACGCGGGCAGCTTGGCTTGCGATCCTTTGTCGCTCCCGCCCCGCCTCCTCCTTTACGAGCATTACTTGCTCGCAGAATGAGGCGCCATCATAACCCTCCTTTGGCTTTACCGTAGTCGGATAAAAATAAGTCTTGTGTCAGATTTTGATGAATACTAAAAGTGCATCGTTAGATTAAGATTATTTGTTGCTACTTGGTGCTCTGTTTAATGAAGTACCTACACACAAAGATCTCGTATTTTTATAAGGATGGTATTTAAACGTATATCAAAAAGAGTACATTTTGTACGACAAAATAATCCAAATTCACATCAAAAATACTGATTGAGCACCAACAAACTACTGCAAATAAGTAGTTAGTTAGCAACCAACCAACCAACCAATTATAAAAAAAATTACCACAGACATAAGGCGGGAGCTCCGCTTCGCTTCGCTCCCGCCTTAGTCTTTCTCTGATCATTCTGAACTTAATTAGATGCACAATCAGTATTTTTACTGAACGCGAAAATATTATCTTTTTTATAATCCATATTGTTGTACAGCAGTATTTCAGAAAGCAGAAGTGGTTCGCCCAGCTCTATGTGCGACGACAGCAGAGCGTCGGAGAGCGGAGAACGAGGCTGTGAGCTGCTGTGCATAGAGCTGCTTAAGAGACTTCGCTCGCCCTCTTGGTTAGATTTTTGTTAGCAATAATATTGTTACAACGGACGCCGATATCTCGAAAACTAGTAAGTAATCGAATCTTCTAGAAATTAAAACTCATTGTTAGTGACGAGGTACTCTACTGATTGGTATAAAAAAATCTAGAATCGCCGCCACAAAGTCACAACCTACCTACCGCCAAGTACAAAAGAATAGGTAAAATCGAGAATGAACTCGAAGGTCAGCGACAGCGGCAATTTACAAAAGAGAGTAGGTAGGTAGTTGCCGCTCGCGTATTTTCTAGATAATTCAACCCTCCTAATTGAGAGGTTTAAAAAAAATACGCTCGCATAGCGACACGATTCATTCTTTCTTGAGACCGATAACGAACATAGCTAACTTAAGCGACCGAAGAAGATTCTACCTGCGACCTGAGCAACGACTGTGGACGACTGTGAACTACTGAGCGACTGGAACTGTTGAAGAGTACTGTGTGTACTAGTGATTAAATTGTCTCGTTAGTGGCGAGCTAATAAATCTCTTCGTTGAGTAAACGGCATTTATTTGTACCCCGTGCACGTAACAATATAATCAAAATAGCATTTAGAGTACGACATTAAACCACTGAAGGCTCTTAGAACGTGTTATTTTTATTTTTTAAGGTAAAAAAATAGTATTTCCCTAATTCTTCTGGTTAAGTTAAATTTCTTTTGTTAGGAGTGAGTTCACGTCAATAATAATCGTTAAACTGTGTCTTTAACCACTATTTAGTCTCCTCGTGACTATGCTACTGCTGAAACACAATCGTAACATCAAGATCAGTGTATCTAAGTAATAAAATGACACCAAATCTATATCGGAAATATAGAAATCTATCTAATAAACTATGTAACATGATACTGTCGGAACTTTACGAATGCCACATATTGAAAGAATAGTTTCTTTGTTTACGTACATACATATAATCACGCCTTTATCACCTATATTTCCACTAACGAGACAATTAAATCACTAGGATTTAATTGTCTCGTTAGTGGCGAGCTAATAAATCTCTTCGTTGAGTAAACGGTATTTAATTGTACCCCGTGCACGTAACAATATAATAAAAATAGCATTTAGAGTACGACATTAAACCACTGAAGGCTCTTAGAACGTTTTATTTTTATTTTTTAAGGTAAAAAAATAGTATTTCCCTAATTCTTCTGGTTAAGTTAAATTTCTTTTGTTAGGAGTGAGTTCACGTCAATAATAATCGTTAAGCTATGTCTTTAACCACTATTTAGTCTCCCCGTGACTATGACTGCTGAAACACAATCGTAACATCGAGATCAGTGTATCTAAATAATAAAATGACACCAAATCTATATCGGAAATATAGAAATCTATCTAATAAACTATGTAACATGATACTGTCGGAACTTTACGAATGCCACATATTGAAAGAATAGTTTCTTTGTTTACGTACATACATATAATCACGCCTTTATCACCTATATTTCCACTAACGAGACAATTAAATCACTAGGATTTAATTGTCTCGTTAGTGGCGAGCTAATAAATCTCTTCGTTGAGTAAACGGTATTTAATTGTACCCCGTGCACGTAACAATATAATAAAAATAGCATTTAGAGTACGACATTAAACCACTGAAGGCTCTTAGAACGTTTTATTTTTATTTTTTAAGGTAAAAAAATAGTATTTCCCCTGATTCTTCTGGTTAAGTTAAATTGCTTTTGTTAGGAGTGAGTTCACGTCAATAATAATCGTTAAACTGTGTCTTTAACCACTATTTAGTCTCCTCGTGACTATGCTACTGCTGAAACACAATCGTAACATCGAGATCAGTGTATCTAAATAATAAAATGACACCAAATCTATATCGGAAATATAGAAATCCATCTAATAAACTATGTAACATGATACTGTCGGAACTTTACGAATGCCACATATTGAAAGAATAGTTTCTTTGTTTACGTACATACATATAATCACGCCTTTATCACCTATATTTCCACTAACGAGACAATTAAATCACTAGGATTTAATTGTCTCGTTAGTGGCGAGCTAATAAATCTCTTCGTTGAGTAAACGGTATTTAATTGTACCCCGTGCACGTAACAATATAATAAAAATAGCATTTAGAGTACGACATTAAACCACTGAAGGCTCTTAGAACGTTTTATTTTTATTTTTTAAGGTAAAAAAATAGTATTTCCCCTGATTCTTCTGGTTAAGTTAAATTTATTTTGTTAGGAGTGAGTTCACGTCAATAATAATCGTTAAGCTGTGTCTTTAACCACTATTTAGTCTCCCCGTGACTATGACTGCTGAAACACAATCGTAACATCGAGATCAGTGTATCTAAATAATAAAATGACGTCAAATATATATCGGAAATATAGAAATATATCTAATAAACTATGTATCATGATACTGTCGGAACTTTACGAATGCCACATATTGAAAGAATAGTTTCTTTGTATACATACATACATATAATCACGCCTTTATCACCTATATTTCACCAATAAATGTATTCGGTCCCACGTAATTGGGGGCGAGTCTATTGCCGTATTCCGAGCACTATTATTATAATAATAACAATTATTATTATTATTATTTATTTCTAAGAATATGGTACATTGAGGTCTTTATGTTATTACAGTTGTTCAAACATATTCTACCATAACCAGTTGTATAAATATTAAAATTTTACAATAACAATATTTAAGTTTTACGATAGTAATGTCAAATATACAGTTTATGTCACTCATGCAATCAATTAATTATTTATTTCTATTAAGTTTTACAATAACAATATTTAAGTTTTACGATAATAATGTCAAATATACAGTTTATGTCACTCATGCAATCAATTAATTATTTATTTCTATTAAGTTTTACAATAACAATATTTAAGTTTTACGATAATAATGTCAAATATACAGTTTATGTCACGCATGCAATCAATCATTTTTTTTTTAATTAGTCATTTATTTGTTTTACATCAGTCAATATAATATCCTTAAGATTAAATTTGCCATCCATATATTCCCTCACTGAATAAAAACACTTATCTATTAAGAAATTAAACATGCTGAATTTAAATTTAGTCATAGGTAACGCTCGCACACCAACTGGCAGTTTATTGTATATTTTTATAGCCAAACAATATGCATTTGAGGAAAATAGATGTATTCTTTGCTGGGGCACTAAAATTTTATAAGGATCTTTACTATTTGTCTTTTTCAATATGTCATCATGTAGCGGAAACATTTGTGGATATTTCTTCACAAATAGGTACATTTCGTAAATATAAAGGCAAGGAAATGGCAGAATTCTTGGTTTTTTGAAGATTGGTTTGCAGTGTTCTCGGTATCCAGCTCTATACAGAGCTCTAACACACTTCTTCTGTGCCAGAAGTACACTCTCTACTTCTACTGAGTTACCCCATACAACGATGACGTATCGTAGCACTATTGTTGACTCGAGCGATGCATCTGAGGCTGACTTTGGGCCGCATATATCTGTCTAATGTTATACAGCCCTATCCCTTACTCGCCTTGTAAGACACCGTATGTGAAGAGACGAGATGGCCCAAATTCTTCTCTGCCGTAAACCACGCGGCGGTTTTTTTTTACATAGGACACTTCAATTAGACTTTGTCTCGCCTGATGTTGAGCTGAAGGTGAAGTCCCAAAAAAGAGGTGACACTCGGCTAGACGGCCTCATCATATGCTTTTTCACGCCTCGTTTAAAGGACCTGGGACTGTAGGAAGAAGGAAGAAACACGTGAGCTAATGAATTCCAGGCTTTAATGATGCGACAAAGGAAAGAGTCTCCGTACCGCTTGATTCTTGATTGGTTACAACTTATTTTTAATAGATTTTTATACTTCTCTATAGGTTTGAAGTGATGGACACGTTAGATGATATTCCTAAAGTGTTGGACAAGTTCTGGGACGTCATCGCAGAAAACCGAATTGCGGACCTTGTGAGACAAGTAAATTTTTTTTTCTCTGCTACTGAAATGAATACATACATAGAATCACGCCTTTATGCTGGAGGATTAGGCTGAAGTGAATTAACACCCACATTTCACCAATCATTGTTTTCGGTCCCACCTAATAGGGGGTGATTATTGTCGATATCGGGGCACTATTGTCGACTCGAGCCATGCATCTGACTGAGGCTGAGTCTGGGCTGTACATATCTGCCTGATGTTATACAGCCCTATCCCTTAGTCGCCTTGTACGACACCGCATGGAAAGAGAAGATGGGGTGGTCCAAATTCTACTCTGCCAGGAAATGAGTAGGTAAACATACACAAATAAATGGATTCATTTATTAATTATATGATTAGTAATATGATTTATTATTATTATTATAGCCTTTAATGCTGAAACTAAACTAAACATTATTTATCTAACTTATATATATATATATATACATTAACACATCGGTTATCCTAAATAGTAATCAGCGTGTCCTGTGACACATAGGCCTCTTCCAACCTTTCCTCACCTCTCTGTTTCTAGCTTTCCTTGACCAGGTAGCCTCTCCAATTTTCCTTATATCATCCATCCATCTTTTTACCTGCCTGCCTCTTTTTTTTTTGCCATCGCGTGGGGACCGCTCCGTTAGTCCTAACGGAGTAATATGATACTCTAGTTCTATTATATATATATAGCCTGAGACACAGGATTCTCCTAGTTCAGGTGCCAGCCCGCCATAATTCTGATTGATCCTTGTACTAATTTATTAATTACGTTCTACTGTATTTTATTTGAGATTTGTTATGTAAACGTTTTGGTGAGAAATAAACATTATTATTATTATTATTATTATTATTATTATTATTTTGAACAATTTTTGCAGACCACCCCATGAAGTTTTGTGGTACACTGTTACTTGCAGGTAATTAGTCACACGGAGTCTCCGAGAACTCAAGTGGCCCGCACCGCATGCAACACACTCGCTTCTTTACTGACGAATACCAACTACACCAAGAAACCAGTAAGTTAATATCGACGAGGTTTATAGTTTTTTTTTTATACCACTTAGGCGGCAGACAAGCGCACGGCTCACCTGATGAAAAGTGGTTACCGTGGCCTATGGACGTGTGTAACACCAGAGAAGCCACACTCGCGCTGCCGACCCTGTAAGCACAGAGTTTCTGTGCTGTTAGTGTAGAGGACAAAACAGGACAAACCTTAGTCATTCCACTGACAGCGCAAGTTCTCCAGTGAGCTCTGGCTATCCTACTCACCGCCGGGAACACAACACGAAGTTATTATAACCACGGTATTCTGTAGAGCGGAGGTACTTCCCCAGTCGGACTGCTCAATTGGGCGGAAATACCGCCGTGTCCTACCTCCTTTCAATATTCCATTCGATGATTTTGGTCTGGTCATGGCTTCCCCCAAATCCAGGCGGCTCACCAGTCATCCCCAGGCCTGCGCTCATGGCGGGCGGAGGTCGTTCGTCGACCTCCGATGCCCGAGTTGCCTTCGTACGCGAGCAGCTTGGCTTGCGATCCTTCGTCCCTCCAGCTGCCGCTCCCGCCCCGCCTCCTCCTTCACGAGCAATACTTGCTCGCAGAAGGAGGCGCCGCCCGGCCGCCCACTCATCCGCGCAGCGGACCATCGCCGCGAGTAAGGTGGAGAGCGTGAGAACTCTCACTCCCAGTGCCGCCACAAGCTCCTATCTCGGCGTCTCCCACGCCGGACACTCGGTGAGCGTGTGCGGCCCCGAGTCCTCGCTTGCGTCGCAGTGATGGCACTCGGACGTTGGCTCTTTCTCCATCCGACGCAGATACTTTCCGAAGCACCCGTGCTCGGTGATCATCTGCGTCAGACGGTACGAGAGGCTGCCGTGTGGCCTCTCTAGCCACTCTCCCAAGGCCAAGTCGTAGCTCCGTCCCGGCTTACCCTGGAGAGACAAAATGGTATTCCTGTGATTTTAAGGGTCTCTTACCTCAAAAGGGAAAGAATTTGAACCCTTGTAGGATCACTTCGTTGACCGTCTGTCTGCCTGTCTATCTGTCAAGATCTTTTTCTTAGGAATGCGTGGATGTAGCAAGTTGAAATTATTCATACCACATACTCAGTTCTGTAACGTCTTGAAAATGTGCAGGACTCAAACTTCTAAGTCGACGCATTCAAAATTTATTACAGTTTATGTAGCTTAAGTTACGGAACCCTTGGTGCTCGAGTCCAATTCGCACTTGACTGGTTTTTTTAATACATATAGATTCAAAACTATATTAAAGCCATAGCATACTATATGTTGTAAAATTTCATTCAATAGTTTGAACGGAGTCGTCGAAAATCAATGTTTAAAAATGATTGCAATATCATTCATTGGTTCCGATAATTCGTAGGAATGTCGGTAGATGGCACTTAACCGTCACCATAAGACTGATATATATGTTGTATAGAAGAATTTGGATGGTTTCGGGCGAAGGTTCGGTGGCTTAGTGGCCAGAGCGTTCCCCCTGTAAGGGAAAGGCTCCTTTTTTGGTGCAACACGAAGAAAATCCAGATGTGTCTGTAATTAACTTGTGCGTATGTGTGTGTTGGTATGTAATTATTTGTGTAATCGGTGTTGCACTAAAATAAATGAATTCTTTCTTTCTTTTTTTCTTTAAATATCTCGGTTTCGAATCCCGCCTGAACCGATTCAATTTTTTCCATATCTTAATCGATTTGAATAGTTAGCATACAAAATGCTTTAAAATTTCATTCAATATGAAATCCATCAAAAATTAATATTCTTATAACTGCAGGATTTCTACGAAGCCGTAACGATCCTGCTGATCAAGACTGGCAGCTTCAGTCAGCCAGTGCGACGCGCCGCGAACATGGCGTTGGACGATATTGTATGTAGGATGGACCTGAGCCATGTGGTCACAGCTCTCTGTATCCATGGGGTTACGTGAGTTATCTTATTAGATACATTTTTATTTTAAAACACTTAGGTGGCAGACAAGCACACGGCCCACCTGAAAGTGGTTACTGTGGCCTATGGACGTGTGTAACACCAGAGAAGCCACCCTCGCGCTACTAACCCTGTAAGCACAGAGTTTCTGTGCCGTCAGTGTAGAGGACAAAGCAGGACAAGCTTTTAGTCATCCCACTAACAGCACAAATTCGCCAGTGAGCTCCAGTTATTATAACCGCGGTATTCTGTAGGCATATGACTGTTGTCCGTATTTCTGCCACCGTGGAATAAGGAAATAGTATTTTTAATGAAATCTTAAACCAATTTTTAAGAATGAAATAATACTGTAATAGCTTAATGTTGTCTCATTCATACACTTAAAAAATCATAAAATTTGGATCAGTCATTCCTAAAATAAATGCAAAAATGTTGTACTGAAAATTGGGTTTCCTCCAATTTCTTCAAAAAAAAAACGGCAATTTCATATATAACGAACTATTATATAATATTGTCTATTGTATGCCTTGAAGTGGAGAATGGAGAAACTTTATAGTTATTAGTACATCACATTATGACCCATTTTCACAATATTTTTTTTATACCACTTTAGTGGCAGACAAGCTCACGGCCCACCTGATGGAAAGCGGTTACCGTGGCCTATGGACGTATGCAACACCAGGGGTGTTACACTCGCGCTGCCGACCACGAAGAAACCTTCTGATGTCCCTATTGAAGAACCCCATATTGTAGGTGCTTGGGAAAACCGCAGCAGGGAGGTCATTCCACATATTTTATTTGATTTTGAAATATTATTCCACAGTCACAAGAGCCCCCTAGTGAGGTGCGCGTCGTCCAGACTGTTGGTGGTGTGCTGCGCGCTGGGGGGCGGAGGGCGCGACCTGCTGCGCACGCGCCCGCCCACCGCCGCCTGCGCACGGAAACACGCACTACGCGCTCTCGCCGCGCTTCTGGACGATAAGAATACAGAAACCAGGTGAATTATATATACATACAGTAACTTAGCCGTGATTTTTTAATGTAGGACACGTCAATTTGACTTCACCTCGCCTGATGGTAAGCTGAAGACAAAGTCTCAGGGAAGAGGATCGTCATTACAGACACGTACCAAGCTACAGTGGTGGCACTTAGCTTGACGGCCTCATCGGATGCTTTTTCACGCCCCGCTTAAGGGATCACAAATTCAAAACGTTATAAACCTGAGTATGTGGTATGCATTTTAACTTGATATCTCCATGCATTTCTGAGAAAAAGATCTTGACAGACAGACGGATAACGATGGGCCGTGTGCTTGTCTGCCAACTAAGTGGTATAAAAAAAAAAAAATAAGGGTTCTGTTTTTGTTCCTTTTGAGATACATAACCCTAAAATGGTTAGTTTTAAAAAAAACATGAATGATATAGGCTGTCGCCAAAATAATACTGGATTTTAGCAAAATAGTGAACTACCGTTAAACGACCTCTGCGGACTTTGAATAGTCGATTATTTGGTCAGAAATCTACTATATTTGAAGGCAGATCTACCATTTTGAGCACCAACAAAAACATATTTCCCGAAGAAAATTAAGCACATAATGTCTTTAACAGAAAATATGCTGAAAGACTGTACTCCATGCTGCGGCCACTAACGAACTTTGAAGCTTTCTATCTCACCGATGTAGACGTCGACCTGGCTTCGAGACAAATGAAGAAATACGACCATGTGTTGTTGTGTAGCACGCCAGATAGCAGGTGACGTGGCGAACCAACTGACGTACCTATCTGTTGTGACTTGTGACACGTTTTGGGCTCGAACAGTCTTACGTAATGCCGATAATAACAAGGTTTATTCACGTATATATTATGTAGTAAGTGTTCTCATACATAATTCAAATATATTAAGAGTTATAATCCGCCATATTGGTCGACCTAATACGTATTGTTATCGGCAAACTTCGTGAATAAACAAATGAAACTGGCCATTTGTTTAGTGCATACGCGTGAACGTCAAAAAGATATGCAATAACTGGCCAACCAATAAAAGGACTAATCAACCAATGCCACAAGCCCTTTGAGCCTGTGATTAGTTTAGTATAACCTATGATTGGTTGATAGGCGCGCTTCCGCCGTCGCGCCCCGCACTTTCCACCAAAGAGACCATTTAACACGCTTTAAGCAGCCTGAGTACATTTTCATCAAGTTTGCCGATAAACTGTACCTATAATCACTCACGTTGTCGCAAAACAAAAACTGCATTGGCTGCATCTTAAGTTTCCTTAGCCTACTCCTAATTCCAATATGGCGATTATTGATTATGTCTGCTGTTAATTTTATTTTCGGTTTTCTGGAAAAAATCTTCGAAAATCAGCTCAAATAAATTGCGTAATCTGGAGCTGTATTGCAAAAGATAAAGAATGTATTTCGTATCTTTTAGTGCTGTTCTGATTAACATAAAATATATTATTAAAATTCATCAAAAAAAAATACAGTCTAATATAGGTATTTTAAATGGTGGAAACCTACTATTTGGTGACTCTATGAGAAACTGTTGTCTGCGTGTGCGTGTCTAATGTAAAGTCTAGTATAACCAATAAGAAATAATATATTGTTATCAAAACTACCGTCAAAATTTTATTACTATATCAAATTCATAGTAAAACTGTGAGCTAATTGGCCTTTGCTCCTTGTGAGTGGTTGAGAGGTAAAAGAGTCTTATGTTACAATTTCCTGTAGTTTAAATAAATTATTTAACTAACTTTAATTAAGAATTGTAATAAAGCGGTACAAATTGAATCGGTACATATTTTAACGTTGTTATTTATTTTTAATCATTCACTGAACCTATAATAGTAAATATGGTTTTGACTATTAAATATTATATTAATATTTATATTTACTATTAAAAACGTCACAATAATTTATTTCATACAAATTTCCTTGTAAAGTAAAAAATAACCAATTTGATTAGTCAGTCAAATACCCAATTTAATTGCAGTTGATAGAAAAAAAAACATTGTGATGTGTTTTTAACATCGTCTATTGTCTTTGAATAGTTAATGTCAGTTGTAACATTCTGCTTTTCGACCATAGAGCATTATAACCAATCATAATAGTATTTTGTTGTTTTTTTTTCCTTATATTTTATTTATTCATAAGACTTTTAATTATGTCGTAATGCTTTCAATACCCGTTTTAAATTATTTTCGTCTTAAATTATTTTAATATTTTGTGTCCTTGTTTTGTAAATAATTGTCTTTACAATGATTTTTGCCTGTTTTTGTAAACATTATGACGCGTCACTAGATAGTATTTGCATAACCTATTGTAAAATAAGATGACATTCTCATATTTAATAAATCTTGTAGATATGTCGGCGATCGCATACACTAAAGAATGGTTTTATTTTTTACAATTCAATATAAATATGCCTTCATAAATATATAATCACGTCTTTATCCCCGGAGGGTTAGGCAGAGGTGAATTAACACCCACATTTCACCAATCACTGTATTCGGTATCACCCCACGTAATAGAGGGTGAGCCTATTGCCGTACTCTGGGCACTATTGTTGCTTCGAGCCATGCATCCGAGGCTGATCTGGGCCTTGATTCTGCCAAAGCAAAACCACTGTCAAACCACGGGTACTGCTAAAAAACATACATACATACATATAATCACGCCTTTAACCCTGGAGGGTTAGGCAGAGGTGAATTAACACCAACATTTCATCAATCACTGTATTCGGTATCACCCCACGTAATAGAGGGTGAGCCTATTGCCGTACTCTGGGCACTATTGTTGCTTCAAGCCATGCATCTGAAGCTGATCTGGGCCTTGATTCTGCTAAAGCAAAACCACTGTCATATCACCGGCTACTGCTAAAAAATCCATGTTATTTTAGAATTTTAAACAATCGCATTAAAGTTCAAAATTTAAACGACTTTTTATAGAGTGAATTAAAAAGTGTAATTAAACTCAATTCATTTCATTTTGGACTTTAAGCTTATATAAATAAAGTCTAAAATTTAATGCCGTTTTTTCCAGTGACATTACTTTACTTTAGTAGTATCGAAGGCCTGTGTATATGTATATAACTGTCTGATGTTAAACAGCCCTATCTCTTAATCGCCTTGTACGACACCGCGTCGGAAGAGATGGGGTAGCCCGATTTTCGGAAGAGGTGGGAGCCACGCGGCAATATAAACAAACATAACATAAACATAAACTCACGCCTATATCCCCTAAGGGGTAGACAGAGGTGCTAGCACCCACATTTCTCCAGTTTATGTTTAGGTCCCAATGTAATAGGTGGCGAGCCTATTGCCATTAACCGGGCACTTATAAACCTGCGATAAATACACACATAACTTCGAAAAGCATCGAAAAGTCAATGGTGTTTGCCATGGTAAAACCTGGGATCGAAACCGAGACCTCGTCTCAGCAGTCCATTACCCATACGACTAGGCTAATAATCTAATTTTATTCGTATGTTTTAATAACAAGTGTATTACAAATAACATAAGTGACTTTTAAAGATAACCATTGAACTCTAACGCTAAAGTTTATGTCATATCGCAATCCCCAAAGAAAATAAAAGAAGTTTCTAGAACGTCTATTAGGGCAGCAACAAGTGGCGATCAATTACGAGTAATTCTATAATATATTATCTAGAAGTATATGCCTAAAAATAGAGTTCATAGCATATGAAGATATAGAAATGTATTGTTACGTTCAAGGGGTACAATTAAATGCCATTTACTCAACGAAGAGATTTATTAGCTCGCCACAAACTAGACAATTTAATCTCTAGTACACACAGTACTCTTCAACAGTTCCAGTCGCTCAGTAGTTCACAGTAGTCCACAGTCGTTGCTCAGGTCGCAGGTAGAATCTTCTTCGGTCGCTTAAGCTCGCTGTGTTATCGATCTCAAAGACAGAATGAATGGTGTCGCTATGCGAGCGTGTTTATAGGAGGGTCGAATCATCTAGAAAATACGCGAGTAAAAATTACCCATCTACTCTTTTGAAGTTTGCCGCCGTCGCTGACCTTCGAGTTCATTCTCGAATTTTTGAAATTTCGAATTTTACCTGTTATTTACTTATAGGTAGGTTGTGACTTTGTGTTCACTATTCTACGTCTTACTTCGTCACTAACAATGCGTTTTTATTTCTTGAAGATTCGATTATTAGTTTTCGAGATATCGATGTCTGTCGTAACAGTATAATCTATTTTTAGTCTCTTGGAATAACTACAGCAGGGACATCACTTCATAACCCTATTAGATACATTTAATCAGCGATTTCATCTAAACTGCTGAAGGCGTTCGTTATTACTGATCTAAATAGGTATGACATACTCCAGATATTTATGAGTCCATAAGTAATGATAGAACATACTGCGGATTGCGCACGAGGTTTTCACACGATTATGATTTGATTGTAGGTACTGACAATATAGTTATAAGAGTTCGTGAACTGGTCTAGACCGGGCACTCGATTTTATTAAAGCAAAACCACTCATACCACAGACACTGCAAAAAAAAGGCATTAAGGGAATTGACCAGAAATCGTTTTTTATTCTTGATAAAATGCAATAGCGATGAATCAAACTGATAGATAGATAGATAGATAATTCTTTATTGTACACCAACAGATTACAGTAGAACTTGTAGATAGCATGCATACAGTTTTATGTACAATGGGCGGCCTTATCGGTGGAAGCGATCTCTTCCATGCAACCTTGGGATGGACAGTGATGTAATAAAAGCAAAAGATTTGGTGTAGTTAGTAAATAAACTAGAAATAAGGAGTATTAAAAACAAAAAGAATGAATTCTAATTTTAGCTACTATATATCAGTGTAATTTGAGCTGTAATGGATTTTATTGGGAATAAAAAACCAACATCCATACTAAAAGTGAACATCTCCTTTTAGTTTTTATTGATATAGACTTAAAGTTCGATGTGTTTAATAGTCGTAGGAGGTAAAACACGACGGTATTTCCGTCCAATTAAGCAGTCCGACTGTCCGACTTATAAACAATTAATCCTACTCTCCACCTTGAGGTTGGCAGAATCATCAGTACCTATATAACCGATGCAAGGAGCCATGTGAGAAAAAAAAATGTATTCTACAAACGTATTACCACTTGTCTGGTACGATTGTGTTTATATATTATTTTAATCAAAATAATGATAGCATTTTCCATCACACTATCCGGACTTTGAACTGTCAGAGTCATTACTTGTAGGTAAAATAATTCATGATATTTATTATTTTGATAATATTAATTAATTAAGTAGATAGTGTTATTCTATCGTGCTCCTCAAATTTGAACTCTTGCTATCTGTAGCACGCAGCCTTTTCGCGTACGTTTGCCTAAAATGGACCGTGGACCTGAGGGTGAAGCCGCCTGTCACTAGCAGAAATAGACTGAAGCGGCAGCGCAATATGCAAACCCAGGGTTAAATGTGAACAACGTGATGTGGGGATCCCACACCCGAAGAGGGCCAGCTCGAAAAAGACGGTGCCCCGCCCCCCTTACCCCCTCACCAGTAGTATCCATGGAAACTAGTGACGCCAAACTCCTCTATTTCAAAATTGAATATTAATGAAAAGAGTGAGATGGTAAGTAAACTTCTAATAAGGGATTCAAGCAGAGCACGTACCTATTTACATTTTACGCATTTGGATTTAGTTATTCATCTGCCTTCTGACATCCCAACAACGAGAAGAAAACCTGCGCCAGAGCCTCAACATCAATCAACAGGTACAATGGTGATGCTGTCCTATACTCTGAAGATCTGAACTCCAAAAGACCCATATTAAGTTTCTTCTAATTTACTAAACTCTCACGTACCATGATATGTTCTTTCCCCATGACACCACCAAATGATACTCCCAGTGGTGTCATGGGGAATATGTTTCATTAATGCGACCATGGTATGTCTATACTATCTAGTATCCAATGATTCAAAACATGCAACCTTACTTTTCTGCACAGGATAGAGGCTGCTTCAGATCAAAACCCAGTAAGGGACATTTTCTGAAATCATTTTTCTTCAAAATCTTATAATTAACTGATATTTTGATACCATGAAACCTAGTAAGTACACTATATGCTGTGACTATACACTCTCAAATAACAGATCAAAAACCTAATAACTCGCATATACCGCTTGAAAACCTAGCAAGTCACATAAACATACTAGGTTTTGTTGTGCTGAATGCAGCTTGCTAGGTTATGGAAATGAGGCGTGACGCGGAAAAACGACAGCGTTCCGGACAGTTTGCTAACAGAATAAGGACACTGTGAGTGTGGTATGTGACAATAGATAGCGAAAAGAAAATATCGTCAATGTGGGTATATGAAGAACTTATTATTTTAAATTACCGTATTGTACAATGTTTAATTATCAGTGAAATATTTGCACGCCACACTTGGCAGAATATGCAGATCAAGAAAAATTTAACACCTGTAATGACCATATTCTTGGAAATAAACGTTTCTATTTCTATTTCTATTTCTATTTCTATTTCTATTTCTATTTCTACTTGCTGAGCGCGGGCGTCAGCCCGTGACCACAGCCGGTGTTTCTGGTCGAAACGAATCAAAGGTATGGATCTACCTATAGCATTCTTTTGATGTAGTTATAGCTACTATTTAAAAAATCTTTTAATCTTTCTGCTCTAGGTAGGTATTATCTAAAATTAACTCATTGTATTTAAAGGCATACTCGTATGACTTGCTTCATTGTTATTGTTGCCTACAGATAGCCTATTTACCCTCCATTTGTTATGAATCCCAAAAAGTTATCAAAACACATCTTAACTGGGCGAAATGCCGCATACCCTATTATAGAAGGTAGGACACGGCACTATTTCCGCCCAATTGAGCTGTCCGACAGGGGAAGTACCCCCGCACAGAATAAGCAAGCTGACGTGGCTGGCTACGGTTGTAGAAGGACCGATGGCTGTTGGAGTAAACGAGTCCTAGAATGGAGGAGGCAAACGGAAGGTAGGATACCCCCTGGCCAGATGGTCGAACGACCTGAAAAAGGTTGCTGGGACAGACTGGATTCGGAAGGCAGAGGATCGGATAAAATGGCGCATATTGGGAGAGGCCTTCTTTTTTATACCACTAAGGTGGCAGGCAAGCGCACGGCCCACCTGATGGAAAGTGGTTACCGTGGCCTATGGACGTGTGTAACACCAGAGAAGCCATACTCGCGCTGCCGACCCTGTAAGCACAGAGTTTCTGTGCCCTCAGTGTAGAGGACAAAGCAGGACAAGCCTTTAGTCATCCCACTGACAGCACAAATTCTCCAGTGAGCTCTGGCTACCCTTTTTTTTTTATTACGTGCGCAAAATCCCCACGGATACCTCCCCACCGTAGCCGGTGGGAGAGGTTATGTTGGACTCGAACCGACTAAAACGCACGCCGCCTGTGGGTCGCTTTGGTTGCCGAAGCTGAGGTTGACAGGCATATCCCTCGCACCCCGGCCGACCCAGGGCCATCTCTCACGATCTGGCCCTCTTATCGGGTGTGGGGACTACAGAGTCCCCAACTCGTCCCCGGAAACGGGGAGGCACGCCACCGCCGCGGCCTGCTTCTGCCAGGGTGACAGGCGGCTCCACCTGTCACCCCCAGGCCGGCGCTCATGGGGGGCGGAGGTTGTTCATCGACCTCCGACGCCCGAGTTGCCTTCGTACGCGGGCAGCTTGTCTTGCGATCCTTCGTCGCTCCCGCTGCCGCTCCCGTCCCGCCTCCTCCTTCACGAGCATTACTTGCTCGCAGAAGGAGGCGCCGGCCGCCCACGCATCCGCGCAGCGAACCATCGCCGCGAGCAAGGTGAAGAGCGTGAGAACCCTCACTCCCAGGGCCGCCACAAGCTCCCGCCTCGGCGTCTCCCACGCCGGACACTCGGTGAGCGTGTGCGGACCTGAGTCCTCGCTCGCGTCGCAGTGATGGCACTCGGACGTTGGCTCTTTCTGCATCCGACGCAGATACTTTCCGAAGCATCCGTGCTCGGTGATCATCTGCGTCAGACGGTACGAGAGGCTGCCGTGTGGCCTCTCTAGCCACTCCCCTATGATGGGTCTTACCGCCGCTACTACGGCGCGCCCTGCGCCTGTTCGCGCTATCCGCGAGCTCACCGTGAAGCACCCAGTCGTAGCCGATGTTCCACAGGAGCGGCCCAAGAACCGATCCCTGTGGAACGCCGCACGACATCTCACGCCGACCGACGCCGGTCGCACTTGGGTAGATGACGGCTCTCTCCGTCAGATACGCCCCGACTATGCGGCGGAGGTAGAGAGGCACACCGTGGTACACGAGTGCCTCCCTGATGCAACTCCAGGGCAAGGTGTTGAACACGTTGGAGATGTCCAAGGACACCGCCAACGTCACCTCACCCCGGGCGACTGCCTCCTCCGCCAAAGTCCTCACGCGTATGATGGCATCCACAGTGGACCGCCACCGGCGGAAGCCATATTGGGCATACGCCAGGTCTGGCCCTACCAGAGAGGTGCTCGACGAGGCGCTTAGCAATAACTCTCTCAAAGAGCTTGCCCACCTCGTCGAGCAACACAATGGGCCGGTAGCCGGACGGTTTTCTTTTGGATGAGGACCAGTTTCCCCGTCTTCCACATCTTCGGAAACTGCAGCATGCGCTGAGGAACCTTTCAGTCGGGGTTCGAGACCGTCTTCTCCCAGAGCTAGGACCCACGCGCGGCCTGGAATGCCGTCGGGTCCCGGGGCGGTGCTCTTCTTGGCTCTAAGCCTTCGCACCGCCAGCTCCAGTTCTACCCAAGTGACCTCGGGGACTTCGTCGTCAACTACCACACTGGGCGCCACAGGTGACCGAGGTGGCGGAGTCATCTGCGGCGGAACGTGTTCCGCTCGCGCCGGGAACAGGGACTCGACCACTCCACCGAGCAGAGCTGGCTGGAGAACTTCGTGTTGTGTTCCCAGTGGTGAGTAGGGTAGCCAGAGCTCACTGGAGAATTTGTGCTGTCAGTGGGCTTGTGCTGCTTTGTCTTCTACTGACGGCACAGAAACTCTGTACTTACGGGGTTGGCGGCGCGACTGTGACTCCTCTGGTGTTGCAGACGTCCGTGGGTCACGGTAGCCGCTTTCCATCGGGTGGGCCGTGTGCTTGTCTGCCAACTGAGTGGTATAAAAAAAAAAAAAAAGAACCTGGGTCAACGGCGGGGCCCGGAGGCGCAGCTTTCCTCTTACCATAAGGTAAGGCCGCCCCCATGGGTCCCGCGGCCGCGGCTTTCGCCCGCTTTATCTCCGCTCGGAGGGCATCTCTGGCCTCCCTGTATCCCACATGAAGCTCCGTCACTCGGGGCTCCGTATCTGCGGTTCGGCTATGCCTCCTACGGAGTCTGGTCCACCGGCGGTGCGCGATCACGCAGGCTTGCCGTAGCCTCGCGATCTCCGCAGACCACCAGTAGACCCGACGCCTCAGACTATAGGGTGGAGCCCTAGGCATACCCGCATCGCAGACACGAGTCATGGCCTCCCGGAACCACACCGCCTCATCGTCGATATCGACAGGCCTGTCCGGCGCAATGACCCAGGCCTGTACGATGGTGGCCTCCAGGAGGACCTCCCGATTCAGTCTCCCAAGCACCCAGCGTGGCTCGCGTGGGGCCGGTATGACCGGCGCAGCACCCGCGGGGGGGGAGACATCAAACCGAACGTATCGGTGATCCGCCAGTGTCTCCACCCCCACAACAAAACGCCAGTCCCGCACACGGTGCGACAGCGAATCGCTTGTGAACGAAAGGTCGATAATCGAACTGCTCTCCGTGGCCACGAACGTGGCTTCGGCTGCAGCACCGGCGACTCCAGCCGAGTGGGCTGCGCCAGTGACACCGGCCGCACCGGTGTCTTCGGCTGCACCGCTAGTCGCCGCCGCGCCGACCGTGTCACGCGCTCCGCGGGCAGCCCGGCGACGACCTGACGGAGGTTCGCCACTTCGGCCGGCTCTGGCTACCCTACTCACCGCTGGGAACACAACACGAAGTTATTATAACCGCGGTATCCTGTATTTCCGGCGGCCGACCGCATATGGCTGGGGACTATCGCGGTAGCCTAATGGTATAGATAATGGACTGATGAGACGAGGTCTCGGGTTCGATCACAGGTTTTACCATGGCACACACCAATGACTTTTCGATGATTTTCAAAGTTATGTGTGTATTTATCGCG
Organism: Eilema griseolum; assembly: GCA_963662185.1. Taxonomy (NCBI): domain Eukaryota; kingdom Metazoa; phylum Arthropoda; class Insecta; order Lepidoptera; family Erebidae; genus Eilema; species Eilema griseolum. The sequence goes on along the minus strand of OY759242.1, from coordinate 22,805,001 downwards.
GGTTTATAAGTGCCCGGTTAATGGCAATAGGCTCGCCACCTATTACATTGGGACCTAAACATAAACTGGCGAAATATGGGTGCTAGCACCTCTGCGCCTGCCCCTTCGAGGATATAGGCGTGAGTTTATGTTATGTTATCAGTTGCAGGCTACACAAATTGTATTTAGCAATGTGGCTTGGTGAGGCGATTTGTGAAGTGACTCACCGCGCGGGGGAAATTTACCCGTGTAAACCCCTTTACGGGTGGTCAAGCCTAATAAGGATCCAGAGTGGCAAATAGAGCTGAGTAACATGTGACCCCCTTAAGTGCATACGCACTTAGTTAGTGCCAGTGAACTAGATCCAAGGCTACCGCGATAGTGTTGAATAATATGTACAATTGATAACTTTCTACGAGCTTCCAGTGTTGTGGTGTTCAAATTTTATAATTAAACTCTTATCTTTCTGTTTAGATTTGACCTGAGATAACCTTGATGTCAGCTTATGTAATAAATTTAATAATCTAGTCAAATTAAGCGAAATAAAATGGCAAGGTTGCATAAATTCGTATAGAGATGAAAAATTGGTGGGGGTCTTAAATACCCCATGATAATATAAATGTCAAAAGTCCCCTTCGCTGACCTTTGACCTTGAATAAAAAAATGCACTTATCCAATATGTGCATTTTTTTATTCAAGGTCAAAGGTCAAATTTATTGGATTATCGCATGTTTCTCTTAAACAGTCAATTTTATTGCTAGAATAGGATAAACAAAGTAAAAAAATAACATGATCTTTATTTTTGTACAGATCACCGTTTCAGAGATAACGTGATTTTAAAATTCATATCTATTATATATGAAATTTCAGTCCTCATAGTATGATTCATCAACGCAGAACCTGTACCGCTGGTCCTATGAACTTGAAATTTAGTTACTAAGGGAAGATCATACGTGAATATCATTGTAGTTGTAATATTTTTACAACCGCATTTTTTTCCGACATTATCTTAACGATTTTTTTAAGAGTACTGAAATTACTTTCGTGAAGGAGGAGGCGGGGTGGGAGCGGCAGCGGGAGCGACGAAGGATCGCAAGACAAGCTGCCCGCGTACGAAGGCAACTCGGGCGTCGGAGGTCGATGAACGACCTCCGCCCCCCATGAGCGCCGGCCTGGGGGTGACAGGTGGAGCCGCCTGTCACCCTGGCAGAAGCAGGCCGCGGCGGTGGCGCGCTTATCGCGCCTCCCCGTTTCCGGGGACGAGTTGGGGACTCTGTAGTCCCCACACCCGAGAAGAGGGCCAGATCGTGAGAGATGGCCTTGGGTCGGCCGGGGTGCGAGGGATATGCCTGTCAACCTCACCTTCGGCAACCAAAGCGACCCACTGGCGGCGTGCGTTTTAGTCGGTTAGAGCCCGACATAACCTCCTCCACCGGCTCCGGTGGGGAGGTAAAAAAAAAAGAGTACTGAAATTACTAATATTCCCTCTAACCCCTGCAACTAAGTTAAATTACTTGTGCTGAGAGTGGGTTCACGTCGGTTATGTAATGGCCAGGATTCGAACCTGGGACTTCTAGATCGTTAGGCCGATTCCTTAACCACTAAGCTACAGACACTTTTGTTGAATTATCGCTTGAATTGTCGTCTGCAAATAACATACGACTATGCTTCGGCATATTGGCATATCAGCGATATTCAAAAACAAAGGTGGGCCCAGTGCACTTCCTTGTGGCACCCTTAATGATTCATTTTAGTATGTGTGATTGTTTACCACTTCAGTACTATAAAATGAACTGATATTTCAGCGTATAATAAATTATATACTTACGTTATCGGTGTCCCACCCACGTTGTATATCTATATGACAGTGAAAAGAACCGCAGGTCGAAGGCCAAACTGATGACAGTACCGCAAACCGGCGTAAACAGATACCAGCTTGATCTTTATACCGGGGCAATAGGTTTCAAATCTGTGTAAAGCTAGATTTACTTTTCTTTGTCATTATAATCGTAAGATTCAGCTTATGTCAGCTTATGAGGCCCCGATAGTTCAGTTTCTACTTCATTTATAGTAAAGAATAAACTTCTATATGTTCGATTTATCATACTTAAGAATGTGAAACTTCGGCATTCTGGAAATTTCTATATTTTGCCACTTCAGTTACTAGCTGCGTGGTTCCTGGCTGAGTAGAATTTGGACCACCCATCTCTTCCTATGCGGCGTCGTACAAGGCGACTCATTTATCTATCATCAGACAGATAAATGCAACCCAGACTTAGCCTCAGATGCATGGCTTGAGTCAACAATAGTGCCCGGAATATGGCAATAGGCTCCACTATTACGTGGGACCGAATAAAATTACTGGTGAAATTATATGTTTGTAGTTACTAATAGTGCATTGGAATGGGCGTTGTTGTGGGATATTCATGGCATCCCTACTCGGCAGAACTACTGCTCTGTAACAGTAACGCTGTCATAAAACTCTAGAATACCCTATGAGAACTATCTCCGTGACACAAATTGCGACCACTCCTCAAAATGTTTTGGACGAATTGACTTTAGGCATGCCATTTTGCCACTGACGTCGTGTGATTTGTGTTAATAGTGGAAAACATGTGGGGTTCCACATTATTAAAAAACAAACCTTTAGATTTGGTAAATATTTATTTTATATTTATTACTGCAAAAAATGTGTTAATGGTGGAAACCAAGTAGGTTTCCATATTATTAAAGGTAACAAACCTTTAGTTTCGGTAGAATTTATTACTACAAAAAATTTACGTTTTAACAAAATAAATCACTGTTTACCTTGGTCACACGTTACCAAAACTTTCATAAAACGTAACGACTATTTCGGTATTCAACGCGTGTGGACCTGCAGGAAACAGCTATTTAAAATTGTTTTATGCTAAATCACAGAACAGATAAGCTCAATACAGTTCAATCGATCAATTAGCCCAGCGCAGTCTACTGCTGAACATATGCCTCTCCCAATATGCGCCATTTTATCCGATCCTCTGCTTTCCGCATTCAATCTTGATGCGGAAGGAACCATTTGTTCATTTTCCTTTTTCATGAACTGACTATGATATATAAAGTTCACCATAAACTTTTTTATACAACTTGAGTGGCAGACAAGCCCATTTGGCGGAAAATGGTAACCGTGATCTATGAACGTGTGCAACCGCTACTATTCTCGATGCCGTGCGCGAGCACCAACCTCCTAAAGTTCGCGCCGCTGACGCGTGCTTTGCGTGTGCTCAATGCGGTATCACATAAGGTAGATTTTTTTTCGTGTTCGCGGAGTGAATTGACAGTGGTCTTGTCTACTGAGTTATGTATATAATTAGTTAAGTATAGTCAAGCATTGTATTGTCTATGGAAGCCTTTTTTCTACCATTGTATATATCTATCCTGTAAGAATTTTGAAAATGAGGTAGTGATATATTTGAATGGAATCTTTCATCATTTGACATAACATTACCATGAATTTGACATTGAATATGCAGCTTTGACATTATTGAATTATAATTTAACATTTGCAATAAAATTTATATTTTGACATTATTAACTGACATACTTAATTATTTTTTAACATTATTTTTATCTAATTATAAATCTGACATAAATAATTGAATAATTGTTATTTCTTATGATATGACATGTAATGAATGAATTTGAAATGATTATTATATGTACTGTTACTACTTTTATTATTTTTATAATTTTTTAATTAATAATATTAATATTATACTTAAGATAATACTTAAGAACCATTATTAGTTTTGAAGCATGATGTATTGTAAATCCAAATATTATTATTATGTTACTACTCTGTCGCATTGGGCAATACCTGTAATGACACAGTATGTATGAATGAAAATAAATAAATAAATAAACACCAGGGGAGTCACACCCGTGCTACCAACCCTGTAAGAACAGAGCGTTTCTGTGCCGTCAGTGCAGTAGAAACAATCAGGACAAGCCTTTAGTCTTCCCACTGACAGCACAAAAACTCTCCAGTAAGCTCTGGCTACCCTACTCTCCGCCGGGAACAAACACGAGGTTATTATAAGCGTGGTATTCTGTAGAGTGGAGGTACTTACCCAGTCGGACTGGTCAATTAAGACAGAAATCCTGTCATGTCCTACCAGGAGATAGGGATATACATTCAGTCAACAAAGTAGCGGGAATGAATGTTTTGTTTATGGTTCCAAATTCAAATATTTGTTTTTTTGTTGTTGTTTGATTGGCACAACTGCTTTCCATTTTGGCGCGGAGTTTGAGTTGCATCTGTCATTTATGTTAAAAACAGTGCTGTTTTTAGTTTTATAATATCTAGTGTGTATTGCGAATTTCATAATGGACAAAACATCGAACAAAGAGTTTGTCTTAAATTTTGCATCGCCAATGGAATTTCATGTTCGGAGACACTGAAAATGTTACAGAAGGCTTACGGTGAATCGACTTTATCAAAAACACGTGCTTATGAGTGGTACAAAGCGTTCAAAAGCGGTCGAGATGTGATGGAAGATTTGCCTCGTTCTGGTAGGCCATCAACGTCTGCAACTGAAGTTAACGTCGCAAAAGTGAAGGAAATAGTGACTGAAAATCCTCATTCAAGTTTGAGAGAGATGACCGCCGAACTTTCTGTATCTCACGAGTCGATCCGTACCATTTTAACTAATAATTCGGGTATGAAACATGTTGCTGCCCGGCTAGTCCCAAAAGACCTGAATTTTCTTCAAAAACTAAATCGCATGAGAGTCGCTGAGGACATGCTAGAACGGGTCAATACCGACCCAACATTCATGAAACGCGTTGTTACTGGTGATGAGACGTGGGTTTACGAGTTTGACATGCATACTAGTCAACAAGCTTCGGAATGGCGCCTTCCAACTGAACCAAAACCGAAAAAACCTCGTCAAAGTCGATCAAAAGTCAAAGTCATGTTGACTGTTTTCTTTAACTATCGCGGTGTTGTGCACTCGAAATTTTTGCCGGAAGGTCAAACGGAAAATAAAGAATATTATTTGAGCGTTATGCGACGTTTAAGAGAACAAATTCGACGAAAAAGGCCAGATTTGTGGAAAGAAAATTCTTGGATTTTGCACCACGATAATGCGCCTTCGCACAAGGCCATCATTGTGAACGAATTTTTGTCCAAACACTCAACAAATACCATCGAGCAACCACCATATTCACCAGATATGGCTCCAGCCGACTTCTTTCTTTTTCCTACACTCAAATTACCCCTTCGTGGCACCCGTTTTCAATCAGTAGAAGACATAAAGGAGAATTCGCGGCGAGAACTGAACTCAATTCCGGAAACAGCGTTTAAAAAATGTTTTGATGATTGGATTATTCGTTGGCGTAACCCCTTAGATGCTCCACCATAGTATGAACGTGCCTGTTTTATCTGATATGTACCTAAATATATTAGAATTAAACCGCTTTCCTGAAAAAAAAGGGTCGTCACGTGAATTGCAAATTGCACTCAGATGACGTCAGTTAATGGCGCCGCCCGCTGAGTGACGACAGAGCTCGTATAAACAAAAAAACTTGTTGACGTACAGTACCAAGTAGCAATTGCCGTAGAGCGTGTTTTTGGTACTACAGTACCAAATAGCAATAGTGTATCGTTTCTGAAGGAGCATACTTTGAAGGTGATAAAATAAATTTGGATGAATAACAAATTTTTTGTGTATTATTGATTTTTTCCCGGTACTTTCTTGACAGAGTAGTATATATATATATATATATATATATATATATATATATATATATATATATATATATATATATATATATATATATATATATATATATATATATATATATATAATATATATATATATATATAATATATATATTATATATATTAAGTTTATGGAACTGACAACCTGTGTACGGTGGAATGTCCCACTGCTAAGTCAAACCTCGCGGGTTCGATTACCGCACAGCTAAAATGTGTATGGGTAATTATTATTTAGTATTTGAGCATGTCTATTTAGGTACATTGGTCTGAGTGATTACTGAAGTTAATGTCCAAAATTAAATGAAAAAAGTTTCATTACACTTATTCGTTCACTCTGCAAAACATCCTTTCAATTTTGAACATTAACAACATTGCTTTAAAGTCAAAAATTCAATGGAATTTTTAGCAGTGTCGGTGGTATGACAATGGTTTTCTTTAGCAGAATTAAGGCCCAGTAGTTCTTGAGATTAGTGCGTTCAAACAAACAAACAAACAAACTTATTTATTTATTTATTTATTTATTAACATAAATTGCAAATACAGGTAGGTACAGGATGTCATGTTCTTAAATTAAGGTAACACTGTATTTAGCCTTGCGGCATGCAATATTTTAACCTTAAAAGTTAAGAAATATAAATGTAACACATTAACAGCAAATAAATTAACATATTAATCAAATTATAATTTATATACATGCTAGTTCAAATTACAATCATTCAAATAATCATCCACAGAGTAGAAACATTTCTCTAGTAACATTTTTTTAAGTAACTTTTTTGCAACGTCAATACAAGGCTCTTCAAGAATTGTCTTTGGTAGGTGATTAAATATTCCAGGAGCCATACAGAAAATGCTCCTGTTTAAACTTTTCAGATTTATACTATTAGTATAGATTTATTGAAGGTGAAAGGAAGATTATTGAAGGTAGTACAGTGTCTTATTCAATAGCAAGTTTAGCTAGTTCCACCAAGTGCCATCGTTCAATAATCATAGTCTAAGAGGAGGACGAGGTAGGACACGGCGGTATTTCCGCCCAATTGAGCAGTCCGACTGGGGAAGTACCTCAGCCCTACAGAATGCCGCGGCTATAATAACTTCGTGTTGTGTTCCCAGCGGTGAGTAGGGTAGCCAGAGCTCACTGGAGAATTTGTCTATCAGTGGGAAGACTAAAGGCTTGTACTGCTTTGTCTTCTACACTGACGGCACAGAAACTCTGTACTTACAGGGTTGGCAGCGCGACTGTGACTCCTCTGTTGCTACAAACGTCCGTTTAGCAAATGGACCACCGCCGGTTCGAAACGCGGCCCCGACCTAAGAAGACCCCGGCAAGAAACTCAGCGAGCTATTTTTTTAGCCTATTTACAAATATTCACTAAGTATACTTAGTCTATATACAATAATTTACTAAAGTACATTACCAAGGACGAGGAGGTAGGACACGGCGGTATTTCCGCCCAATTGAGCAGTCCGACTGGGGAAGTACCTCAGCCCTACAGAATACCACGGCTATAATAACCTCGTATTGTGTTCCTGGTGGTGAGTAAGGTAGCCAGAGCTCACTGGAGAGTTTTTCTGCTGTCAGTGGGAAGACTAAAGGCTTGTCCTGATTTTGTGTTCTACACTGAGGGCACATAAAATATCTGTTCTTACAAGGGTCGGCAGCACGGATGTGACTCCACTGGTGTTACACACGTTCATAGGTCACAGTAACCACTTTCCATCAGGTGGGCCGTGTGCTTTGTCTGCCACCTAAGTTGTATATGAAAAAGTATAAAATTAACTCTTTACTACCGTCTGAATTTTTTTTTTTTTATATAGGACACGCCAACTTGACCTCACCTCGCCTGATGGTAAGCTAAAGGCAAAGTCTCAGGAAAGAGGGTCACCATTACAGACACTAAGTACTACAATGGTGGCACTCAGCTTGGCGGCCTCATCAGATGCTTTTTCACGCCCCGCTTAAAGGCCCCGGGACTGTAGGAAGAAGGAAACACGTGTGCTGGTAATGAATTCCAGGTCTTGGTGGTGCGGCAAAGAAAAGAGTCTCCGAACCGCTTGGTTCTTGCTCGTATATTCTGCACAGTGTGAGGGTGACATCTAAGGCCTGCACGTGTTGTCCTATGTAGGAAAGGAGATGGTGGGATTAGTTGGAAGAGCTCGTCAGAACACTCACCGTGGTAGAGACGGTAAAATACAGCCAAGGAAGCAATATCTCTACGCATCTGCAAAGGCTCGAGGGTGTTCGTGACCTCAGGGTTCCCAATAATTCGGACCGCGCGTCGCTGCAACCTGTCGAGAGCATCTAGTAGGTATTTCGCGGAGCCATCCCATTTGCACAATTCTAGTTTAAACAATATAAAATTATTGTTGATCATTGTTGATTTATTTTAATCCATTTGTAACATGACGGTTGACACAAAGACGTAAGCGAGTAGGTATCTTTCATTAAAGACTAACGTCACATCTGCGTGGGTGATGTAGTTCAATTAATTTCATTGGTCGCTACGCATTGATACATATGTAGCTATCTATAGGCATGTATGTTTGTTTTGTACTATTATATAAAATTATCATACATGTGAATGGCCATGTGAGAACTATCACATTGTTTTACACAAGAGTATACTATCAACTTAGATAACCTTTTTTAAGTAAAAATTTCGGCGCGTTGAGCATTTTTTGGGGATGGGAAAAAATAATTTAACTCGTGACACTGGGGCGGGGGTGGCAGCGGTAGAGAAGGAGGATCGCAAGCCAAGCTGCCCACGTACTGAGGCAACTCGAGCGCAGGCCTGGGGGTGACGGGTGGAGCCGCCTGTCACTCGGGCAGAAACAAGCCGCGGCAGCGCCGCATCTTGCGCACCTCCCCGTTTCCGGGGACGAATTGGGGACTCTGTGGTCCCCACACCCGAGGAGAGCCCCAGATCGAGAGAGAGAGCCCTGGGTCGGCAGGGGTGCGAGGGATATGCCTGTTAACCTCATCTTAGGCAACCAAAAATGATCCACAGGCGTCGTGCGTTTTGGACGGTTTGAGTCCGACATAACTTCTACCATATCGGCTCCGATGGTGGGGGTACCAGTAGGGATTTATTGCACGTTAAAAAGAAAGAAGACCTATGCAAATAGCATTCATGCATACAAAAAATATTTGCACAGCGCAGCAGTCGCATTTACTACCGCCATCCTACAAAGGCTCAGACACGTATTCATATCCGAATACACACCTAATTATTCAAGTTTTCACTTCTGCCGGCACTCTCGGAGTCAAATCTATAGCAGTCTACTGCAGGACAAAGGCCTCTACCAATGTTGGGAGGGTTTGGCCTACTGTTTCCACGCTGGTCAGACGGGTTGGTACATGGTTTTATTTCGAGTTTCCCTTCTCTAGTAGTGATGACGCCTGAGTATTTTTCCGGTAATTGCCTCTTACGACACTCTTTGTATGAGGTGGGGTAGTGATACTTGTATTCTTTCTCCGTCAGCACGTGGATTTCTTCCTCCGTCACCGCACGCTACACTCTCGGAGTGAAATTGTTTTTTTTATGAAATGTCATGACAGTAAGTTGTTTGGGGTCCCGTTAACACCTCCGGAGTACAACAGGTTTGATTGAGATAGGACACGACTGTATTGTCGTCCAATTTAGCAGTCCAACTGTGGAAATACCTCCGCCCTACAGAATACCGCGGCCATAATAACCTCATGTTGTGTTCCCGGCAGTGAGTACGGCAGCCAGAGTTCACTGGAGAATTTATGTGCTGTCAATGGGAAGACCAAAGGCTTGTCCTGCTTTGTCTTCTACACTAACGGCACAGAAACTCTATGATTACAGGGTCGGCTGCGCGAGTGTGACTCCCCTGGTGTTGTACACGTCCATAGGCCACGGTAACCAGTTTGCATCGGGTGGGCTGTGTACTTGTCTGCTACCTAAGTGGTATAACCGAGAAGAGGGCCAGATCGTGAGAGATGGCCCTGGGTCGGCCGGGGTGCGAGGGATATGCCTGTCAACCTCACCTTCGGCAACCAAAGCGACCCACAGGCGGCGTGCGTTTTAGTCGGTTCGAGTCCGACATAACCTCCTTCACCGGCTCCTGTGGAGAGGTATCCGTGGGGATTTTGCGCAAGTAAAAAAAAAAAACCTAAGTGGTATAAAGTAACAACAATATCCAGCTAACCACTAAAGCAAGGAAGTTAAGAACAATTTTATATATATAAAAAACTACTACAACTCATTTAGTTTGGAGACACGTGCTACGTGCGCCGTAGCTGTAGAGCATTTTGCCGTAGAGCTTGCGGATTTAGTTCACGCTTAGAGCTTTTTTCCTTGTATGCTTCTTTACCGTTTGACATGTATAATTTGTATATTCGCATTGCTCTGGGTGTTTCAATGTATGATACATACATACGTACGTATAATCACGCCTTTATCCCCGGAGGATTAGGCAGAGGTGAATTAACACCCACATTTCACCATGATTGTATTAGGTCCCACGTAATAGGGGGTGAGCCTATGGCCGTTTCCGGGCACTATTGTTGCCTCGAGCCATGCATCTATGTATGATACATGGATGAATTGCCCAGTGGCGAGGGGTCCCTATAGGGGAGCTCGTTCTGTAAAGCCGTGACTAAGATGGTTTATACCACATAATGCATTATTAAGAACGCTCAAAATTCCATACAAAAATTACTATTGTCGCTCTATAAGAGGTGAATTTTTTTTCCACAGGCGGCAGATAATTTTCACTTTTTAGTTACTTAAATTTTCTTTTAAAAGGGGTTAAATGCCCACATTCTAGTGGTTCATAATTAAATAACGATTTGGGACTTTTCGCGATTATAATGTGGAACTTACTATTTTATACGTTTTTTTTATGATACTTAGGTGGTAGAAAAGCACACGGCCCATCTGATGGGAAGTGGTTACCGTGGCCTATGGACGTAAGCAACACCAGGAGTGTTACACTTGCGCTGCCGACCACGAAGAAACCTTCTGATGCCCCTCTTGAAGAACCCCATATTGTAGGTGCTTGGGAAAACCGCAGCAGGAAGGTCATTGCACAGCTTGAGTGTGCGTGGGATGAAGTTTCTTTCATACCGCACAGTGCGCACCGGAGGCGTTGCAGCTTACAAACTTCGAGAATTATGCGGGGAGCATACAGTGTGCCTACCCTCCATTACTTTTATAATGTATGGTAAGGCTGGCAACACACCACACTATGTCAGGTTTTACGGCACTGTGTTTTTTTGTTTCAGTATCTAGATTTCACTGGATTTCAGTCACTGGATTCCACGTCCCGAATAGTTTCGAACCGTTATATAATTATGAATTTAAACCGCGTTGTTTTATTTCGTTATCGTTTATTTACTATGTTTACTTGCTTTGATGTGTTTAGTTAACCATGCCTTCCTATTGTAGTTTTTAAAAGTTTCTTTTTTACTTTATTGTCTAGAACGCATTGCCGCCATGTGGCGCCTAATTTAGATAACATATTTCTTATCTAATTAAATTACCTTATTAAAAAAACACTGATAATTGTCCTACCTTATTAACAGGCCTAATAATACAACACTGTACTTAAAAAAGTAAAGGTAAAAGTGATTAATTAATCGTATTGTTAAAAAATCAATCTACTACTGAAAATACTATCCAACATATGCTTTCAACTATGTGGATAAATAGGTGCAAACCAAGTTAGTGGCAAGTGAAAAGACGTTGTGCAAAAGGCAGTACAATGTATACATAAACATAAGTTATAGGAGATAGGACACGACGGTATTTCCATCCCAATTGAGCAGGCCAACTGGGGAAGCACCTCCGCCGTACAGAATGCCGCGGCCATAATAACCTCGTGTTGTGTTCTCGGCGGGTATTAGGGTAGCCAGAGCTCACTGGAGAGTTTTGTGCGGTTAGTGGGAAGACCAAAGACTTGTGCTAATTTTGTGTTCTGCAAAGACGGCACAGAATATCTCGTGGGTCGTTTTGGTTGCCGAAGGTGAGGTTGACAGACATACCCCTCGCACCCCGGCCGACCCAGGGCCATCTCTCACGATCTGACCCTCTCCTCGGGTGTGTGGGGACTACAGAGTCCCCAACTCGTTCCCGGAAAACGGGGAGGCGTGCCGCGGCCGCGGCGGCGGCGCGTCTGGCGCGCCTCTCCGTTTTCCGGGAACGAGTTGGGGACCCTGTAGTCCCCACAACCCGAGGAGAAGGCCAGATCGTGAGAGATGGCCTTAGGTCGGCCGGGGTGCGAGGGATATGCCTGTCAACCTCACCTTCGGCAACCAAAACGACCCACAGGCGGCGTGCGTTTTAGTCAGTTCGAGTCTGACATAACCTCTCCCACCGGCTCCGGTGGGGAGGTATCCGTGGGGATTTTGCGCACGTAAAAAAAAAAGTAGTCATAAAGTACTGTGATAAAAATAAATTTGAGATAAATATGTCGTGGTTGGTATTAACTGAAAGTGCTTAATTAGCACATTTCAAATATGTATAAATTATACATATTTCTTACCCCATAATAATATAAATAAAAAAAATAGCTTAAAACTAAAACCCGACTACTGAAAAAGTATAGCCGTGGTCGTATGCTACTTAGTCTAACAAAACAATACATTGTAGAGAAAAGTGGCGTACGACTACGGCTATCCTAGATATTTTCTTGTTAAAATACTTTTTTTAGGAGGTTGGACACGGCGGTATATCCGCCCAATTGAGCAGTCCGACTGGGGAAGTACCTACCTCCGCCCTACAGAATACCGCGGCTATAATAACTTCGCGTTGTATTCCCAGCGATGAGTAGGGTAGCCAGAGCTCACTGGAGAATTTGTGCTGTCAGTGGGAAGCCTAAAGGCTTGTCCTGCTTTGTCTTCTACACTGACGGCACAGAAACTCTGTACTTACAGGGTTGGCAGCGCGACTGTGACTCCTCTGGTGTTACAAACGTCCATAGGCCACGGTAACCACTTTCCATCAGGTGGGCCGTGTGCTTGTCTGCCACTTAAGTGGTATAATAAAAAAAAAACTTTTCTCGTTTTTATACACTTAACAATCACTACATACTTATAGTAGTTATTTTACTTAACAATGGCACCAACAACATATTGACATCGCTCCTAAATCCCCATAATACATACATACATATAATCACGACTTTATCCCTGGAGGGTTAGGCAGAGGTGAATTAACACCCACACTTCACCAATAATTGCATTCAGTCCCACGTAATAGGGGGTGAGCCTATTGCCGTATTCCGGGCACTATTGTTGACTCGAGCCATGCTTCTGAGGCTGAGTCTGGGCTGTAAAAATCTGTCTGATGTTAAACAGCCCTATCCCTTAGTCGCCTTGTACGACGCCGCATGGGAAGAGAAAGGGTGAGCCTAATTCTACTTGGCCGGAAATCACGCGGCCATACCCATAATACATAAGAAAAGGAAAATAAATACAATATCGAATACAATAATTGGTCGAATGTGGGTATTGATTTACCTCTGTCTAACCCTTCGGGGATAAAGACGTAATTATATATGTAGGTATGCGTATAAATATCCACAGAACATATTCTACTGTATTGGCATTTAAAAAATAAACTTTTAACAGGCAGTCATTACAATGTAGGTAAAAAAAGAAATTAACGAGATAAGAAAAGCCTTTTATCATGTAATATTTTATTTACTATCTTCTTACGACTTATCAATCATAATATATGCGGGTCAGTACAATGTTTAATTAAAACAAATATTTACTCCATATCACACAAACAAAGAGATCTTTACAGAAATAAAAATATCAATATTTTGATGTTATCATTGGATTTGCTATCGACTTTGCAGCATTCTAATTCAATAGGTTACTAAAATACAGATTTATATATTAATTAAGTACTCATATGCCTAATTTTACGATAGTAAGAAGGTGATAAAGCCGCGTCAACACTCCCCAATTTTTGCATCCAAAACTTACAGTATAAAGCCCAGGCATGCTCCCCTGCTTTCTTTTACCCATGGTTTAGATTGTTTAAGAGTTTAATAAAAAAAATAATTATTGACAAGCTTGCCCCACAGCCTCATACATCAATCAGTTCAGTTATAAAGAATAAAAGGAGGTTCAGGTTCTAGACTTTATTTATAACATCGTGCAGTCGCGCCTTACTTGTCGCTTCACGCGTCATTCTTTATCCTCTTTACGCTACAGTAACAGTTCCCTTTAAATCCTGGCCCCATTAACATCGTCCCAGTGCAGGTTTCTTTTGTGAATTTCAGTTATTAGTGTTGTTCTCTTTTTCACCACTAAATCCGATTTTATAACATTACTGTCCATCGCAAGGTTGCCTGGAAGAAATCGCTTCAACGATAAGGCCGCCCATTGTACATTGAACTGTATACATGCTACCTACTTGTCCTACCGTAAATCTGTTGGTGTACAATCAAGAATTATCTATCTATCTATCCGAACGCAAAAAACTGGTTTTATCGTAACATGTATTTTCCAATCCTATCCTTCTTCCCAAGGAGCAAGAACTTCTACCAACCTAGCAGGGTCCTCCGCCTAGTACTAGAAATACAGTAAGTACTACTTGCTTGGGTGACTTAATTAACCGTCTTTTTAAGCGTTAGGTGCACTATGTGAAATTAAAATATTGCCCTATTTATTTACTGCCAATAATAGACACCTATCATAATTTCGTTTCAATAATACTATTTGATATTTCATAAAATTATTATGAAGTATCATAAGTTTATGTACAAGAAATACAATTGAGAAATACGTGTCCAAAGAAATCGCAGTATTTTCACACGTAACGCCCAAGATGGCCGACACAACGCCCCAAGATGGCCGACACGTCCAAGAGGACATCTTGTTACACGTCATAATAATTTAGGTAGCTATAGTACATTGAAATTTATCTTTTTTTTAACTTAACCAACAAAAGTCCAGCGAATGCTATTTTATTTTATAGATGTTAAGACGGCGAACTAAATTGGTCGCACAGAAAATTTATTACAAAGGCTTTGCGTTTAATTCTCTACCACTTTGGTAGGTACTATAATTTTTTTTTAGTTCTAGAACTAAAATCGTAGAACCAATTAATGTCTAAGCATAATTTGTACAATCCAAATGTTACAAATGAGTATACAGCTTCCCTACTTGGTACCTACTTAAGTATCGGTGCATATATCTCGCGATACTAATAAGGGCCACTCTTGTCAATATCCTACCAAAAGCCCTCGATAACAAGTATATTCGTATCAGTTGATTGAGTCTATCTACATCTTCATTGGAGTGCCATACCGGCTGCATCCAAATTCCACACTTTGGGGTCCAGGGTCCCTGGACTCCGAAGTGCGGAATTTGTAATCTCTTTTCTATATCACCAAGAGTTCATGCCTATTGCCAAAAGACCTGTCTGCGCCAGGGTCTCGTCCATTAGTCAGCAGGCATATCATTTGCAGGTTAGGGTGGCCTCGGCCCCAAAGATTGGAATCATCATCCCAATGGTTGCATCCGAGGTTTTCACCTCAGAGCCCGAAGTCTGCACACCTTCTTTCTCCTTTTAATTTGGCTTCCAATCCTGTTATAGGAGTGATTGCCATTTGAACCCCAAACACCGAAAGGAAAGCTAGAACAGGCATTTCTCTAAGGGGTTTGGAATCTCGTCAGTGAATCAGTAGGGTTAGTGAGGCCTCATAGGTCTTAATAGGGCTCCAATCACCCTAAATAGTATAGGTAATTAAAGACGAACAGATAATGAAATAACGAGACAGATAATGAAATAACGAGACAGATTTAATAAGTAACCAATTTATTTTTATCGGCTATAAAATCATTATCTTAAACTAAACAATAAATATTTAATCTACTTAATACAAAAAACCAAAACAATACTACGGTTATGTAACTACGGCTTATATCTTACGCCTCAATCAGGGTCGGAATGGCCTTATAGTCGAGGTGGCCTTTACCAGCTAGTCTGGGCCCCAACCCTATATTTAGTAAAACCAGCATTCCCGTGAACTGAAAGAGGTTACCACAATATCTTCAATAAATGCTAAATTGTCTTTGATTTGTATGCATTGACAGTGACAACCATAATTCCTCTTTTCACAATTTCACAGAATCGTTGGTTTTACTCTAACACTTGATTGACAATTGGCATGTCCAATGGTTCAAAAAAATTACAGAATTTATAAGAAACAATTATTTTTGAACTTTAATAAGTCAATCAGGCCCTACTGGCCCAATTCTACCCTAGCTACAATAAGAGGTTATAATATAAGATAATATTACGTTACAATTAAATATAGGAACTTTCTACAGAATATCTACTGATATCTGATACTTATACACTTAGATATCTCTAAATCCTAATAATATAACAATACTACAATTCCAATATTAAGTACAGATTACTTCTGTCAGGCGGCGGCCTAATATAGGCCGAATACAATTTGTCAAATCTGCATATTCGACAAAATAAACTTCAGATTTTCTTCAAAATTTTTCACGTCTTTTTTTCCTCGTATATCTTCTAGATTATTCCAAACTACTAGACGGCTTGGATAATAGCTGTCCATAGCTATATTTTGAACGTCTCATTTTCTACGTTCAATGTTTCTTTGCGATGAGAAGTCGCACGGTGCATTCACACCGCAGTTTCAATTCCATTATCGAAACTGCTCCACCCTGTGCGTGAAGCGCGGGAAACTGCAGATCTTCAGCAGGCAAAGTGAAAAGGCACGTTTTTTTATTTGTCTGCGTTCTTGGTGAGGCGGACGCGCATCACCCACTTGCACCAACAGCAACACACTCAGTAAAATGAATATATAATAATACAGACGCATCTTGGATAGTCTTTTATTTTTCACGAAAAAAAATCGTATAACTTTG
Source organism: Eilema griseolum (assembly GCA_963662185.1). Taxonomy (NCBI): domain Eukaryota; kingdom Metazoa; phylum Arthropoda; class Insecta; order Lepidoptera; family Erebidae; genus Eilema; species Eilema griseolum. The sequence continues at coordinate 22,788,379 of OY759242.1, read as the reverse complement.
AATATTGTGTATGTCTTAGAATATTTGTAAGATCAGGCTCAGTTTAGTTTTGTTGTTTATCGTTTACCGCTTGCTTGTGTACTGATGGTCGTGTTAAGATTCTCGTTTATATAGGCAACGGGGTTATCTAGCGCGTGGCCGATAACCCGCCTAAACAAGATGGTGATATAGGTTCGATGACTGCAGCTCAATGTCACAGATAGTCATTGTAGTAAAATTATCATAATTAGGTAAACTAGCACGTGCCACCACGCGGTGCTACTGGAAAAAATCTACAGCAGAATTCTCTCATGTGTCATGTCTGGTGTTTTTGACGAAAAAGAAAGTTAATGGTTATAGGTATATGTTGTATAATAATGGATTTGGTTATTATGTCATTATAAAACACTATGATAAGGAAATTACATTCTGAAAATAAGAAAATGCGAACTTTAACTTTTGAATTATTGCATTTGTTAATAAGGAAATATTATCAATAAATACTAATGATACGTACCTAATAGAAAACACTAACATAAGCGTAATATAACCTCGTCAGAAAACACCGTCACCTTTGACTATAAGTAGGTACATAACATAACCGCCCCACAAATAACAATGTATTCCTGCCTTAGACTTGGAATTGATGACATATTATAAAAAAGAAAAAAAAAAGAAATTATTCGAAATAAACCTTTTGTCTTTACCTGAACACAAGTTGTCTTTGGTTTACCTTATCAATTTCTTTTTCTACTCATATATGGCATGGAGCTGCTATTCCAAACAAATAATAATCAAGTTCGAAAATTAAAATTCATACTTCAATTATTCAAAAATTAAAAATTAAGTATCTGTTGATTGATTGTCTATGTACTTAAAATATAATAACATTATCTGTGATGCACTGAATTAATCTGCTAAAGTAAATATTTCGAAATAATAATAAAGCGCTTTATGTAGCGACTTACGCTTTGAATACGGTCAAGATAACGTTCTAATTAGTGAAGCTGTGATAGTGAATCACTTTCTGCCCAACCTACCTCAATTTCTTTCGCTCTTATCAGCTTTCATAATTCAGTGATACACTATCACAAATTACTATCAGTTTAGCTGATCTCTCAACGTATATATTTGCGTCATCCATTTCTATGACCACACCCAAATATTTTGATATTATTTAGATAATCAAGTCACCTATATCTAGTTTGAATGTTTGTCTTGCTACACAGCCAATTCATTTGTATGTTATCATTACCTTATAATTTATGTACCTACTTATCCTTGAACCGTTAGAGCTCTCTCTTGCGTCGCGGTCAAAGCAATTAAAGCTCTAATACACAGTTATTTGGCATATTATAGTGTAACTTTTAAACTTTCGAGTTCCATGATACACAATAATGTTTACGGGAATTAACGCGAAATGGTATAGGAACATACACACATCAACAAAGTCTAGGGAACAATGGGGTGCGGGTTGGGTAACCTCCACGTTGGCTTACCTGTTTCTTTTCCCTCTGGACCGCGGTCCTGGGGAACGGAAGCGGGGAGGCTGGTGCACCCTGGACGACGGTTAGTAGACTCTGACTCCAAGGAGAAGGAGCTCTGCTAGCCGTCGACCAATAACCCGACAAGCCCTTTTTAGGGCTAGCTGACCCTGAGGGGGTCGTGGTATGGCGGACCTGCAAGGCCCGCGGGAAGGGATTCGTAGAATCCCTTCCATCCCAAACAGCCCTTTTTAGGGCTAGCCTGTCGCTCCCGGTATCCCTCTGCTTTCAGAGGGGACATGGGGGCGACACAAGGATCCATGGGATCCAGGGACGGGCCGGCCTACTGCTCGCGCAGAGGCTGGCAGGCATTCGTGCCACCGTCGGTGTTGGGAGAGTTGGCTGCTCTCCCGCGTCGCGTAACCTCCAGGATATCGACAACGACCTGAGTGCTAGCCACACTTGGGAAGCCGGTATCCTGAAGGCCGCGGGGCTTGCCTTAATTGGCCACCCGCGACAAGGAAAAGTCTTGAAAACCCGACAGCGAAGTCGCTTAAAACCTGTGGATACCTGGGGAACTCCACAGTATGTACCCCGCTTCCTGGAATGAGCGTCACCCAGGAAGTGTAGTTTAAATCGCGTCAAACTCGTGGGATTTACATGGAAAATTCATTATTAACCTTTAAACCCAAACCAAGCGGAACAGTCTGCGCGGAGGTCGCGCAGCACCACGACGCGGAGGTCGCGTCCCAAGCCGCGGTGTCGGAGGAATTCGACACTGCCACGGAGAAAAGTAGGGCGAACAGCCCGGTGGGCTTACAGACCCGGAAATCTGTACGGCGGAAGAGGAGATATAGGAAGAAAGCTCTCCCTCCTTCACCTCCACCACCGAAGACGGAGTCGGACTTGGAGCTTACCTTGACCGACTCGACTTCAACCAGCAGCAGTCACGATGGTGACGAAACGCTGCATCCACCACCGCCGAAGCAGCTAGCGGTCAGCCGCACGCAGCTGCAGCGGGGCGACAGCCTCAGGGCTCCGGAAGATGTCGAAACGCCGCCGAGTCCCTCCACCTCGGCGGCGTCCTTACCCTTACCTCGCACCGACATAACTATGTCGAAGGAGGTAATAGAAGCTCTGGAAGGTTGGGCCGGGGCCCGCACCGGCTCTCCGACACCGGAGGAGCACCGAGTCACGCAGGCGACGATGCGCCTTGTCGAGCTCTTCGACCTGATGAGGGCGGAGTTAGCTGAGTTGCGGCTCGACAGGGCTCATTTAGGCAGGAGGCACATGGAGCTCCTAGAAAACAACGAGCGAATGGCGGCCGACTATAGAAAGGAGATGGGGAGGATGGCGGCCGAACTAGCGAGCCTCCAAGCGGTCGTCGCTGGGCTGCCGGCGGAGCGCGTGACGCGGTCGGCGCGGCGGCGACTGGTGGCGCACCCGACGCCGCCGGTGCGGCCGTTACTGCCCGTGCGGTCGAGGTCGCCGCTGCGGCCGGAGCCGCTGGTGCAGCCGACTCCGACGCGGCCACTGTTACCCGTGCGGTCGAGGTCGCCGCTGCGGCCGGGGCTGCTGCGGCCGGAGCCGCTGCGACTGGGGTCGCTGCGGCCGGAGCCGCTGGCGCAGCCGGAGTCGCCGCGGCCGGAGCCGCCGAAGTCGCCGGCCCGACCAGCTCAGCCGGAGTCACCGGTGCTGCAGGCTCGGCCTGCGGACCCACTGGCGGCATGCATGGCGGCAATGGCCGCCATGGAAAAGCGGCAGGAGGCGGCGCTGGCTGAGCAGCGGAGGTGGCAGGTGACGCAGGAGGAGCGCACCCGGAGGTTCATGGAGGCGGTCATGGACTCCAGCCGCCGCCCGCCCTTGGCGCCGCCGACGGGGTACGCCGGAGCGGTGAGAGGGCCCACCAGTCCGGCGGGGGCAGGGGCCCTGCAGGAGCCGGCCCGCAGCCCGTCCGCTGCGCCTGCCGCTCCTGCCACTCCGGTCACTCGAGCCGCTGTCGCTCGCGATGTGGGAGCTGGGAGCTCCCGGGGTGCCCGGTCCAAAGGCAAGGGGAAGGGGAAAGGCAAGGGGAAGAAGTCCCCGGCCCCAGCCTCAGCCCCAGCGCCGGCCCGGACCCCGGTGGGGATTGCCTCCACAAGTTCCCCGCCGTGATGGAGTCGTCCAGGTCCGAAATGCGCAGTTCTGCGCACTTGTTGGGCCTGGACACCCGGACGTCGGCTGCGTCAAGCGTCTCCCTGAGCTTAGCCGCTAGGGCATCGGCCTGGGGACCGCTTGCAGCGCCTGGGATCTCGAGTAGCCGAGCACCCGTCCGAGTAGCTTTCACCCGGATGGGACCCGGCATATCCCCCCATATACCCCCGGCATCATATACCCCCGGCATCCGCCTCACCGTGGCGGAGGCCGGGGGCTGCCCCCTAGATGCGGTGAAGGTCGGAGCAATCCGCTTCGGCCGCCGCGGACTGGGGGCGGCAGTTGTCGGCTGCCCCATCGCAGCAGCCAAAAAGGCTGCCGACCGGGGGTTCCTCGCCGTTGGAGGCGTGGTGCGGGTGCAGGTCCGGCTCCTGCAGGCTCGACCGACCAGGTGTTTTAGGTGCCTGTCGGTCGGCCACGTGGGGGTGGAGACACTGGCGGATCACCGATACGTTCGGTTTGATGTCTCCCCCCCCGCGGGTGATGCGCCGGTCATACCGGCCCCACGCGAGCCACGCTGGGTGCTTGGGAGACTGAATCGGGAGGTCCGCCTGGAGGCCGCCATCGTACAGGCCTGGGCCATTGCGCCGGACAGGCCTGTCGATATCGACGATGAGGCGGTGTGGTTCCGGGAGGCCATGACTCGTGTCTGCGATGCGGGTATGCCTAGGGCACCACCCTATAGTTCGAGGCGTCGGGTCTACTGGTGGTCTGCGGAGATCGCGAGGCTACGGCAAGCCTGCGTGATCGCGCACCGCCGGTGGACCAGACTCCGTAGGAGGCGTAGCCGAACCGCAGATACGGAGCCCCGAGTGGCGGAGCTTCATGTGGGATACAGGGAGGCCAGAGATGCCCTCCGAGCGGAGATTAAGCGGGCGAAAGCCGCAGCCGCGGGACCCATGGGGGCGGCCTTACCTTATGGTAAGAGGAAAGCTGCGCCCCCGGGCCCCGCCGTTGACCCGGGTTCTCCAGCCAGCTCTGCTCGGTGGAGTGGTCGAGTCCCTGTTCCCGGCGCGAGCGGAACACGTTCCGCCGCAGATGACTCCGCCACCTCGGTCGCCTGTGGCGCCCAGTGTGGTAGTTGACGACGAAGTCCCCGAGGTCACTTGGGTAGAACTGGAGCTGGCGGTGCGAAGGCTTAGAGCCAAGAAGAGCACCGCCCCGGGACCCGACGGCATTCCAGGCCGCGCGTGGGTCCTAGCTCTGGGAGAAGACGGTCTCGAACCCCGACTGAGAGGGTTCCTCAGCGCATGCTTGGAGCGGGGCCAGTTTCCGAAGATGTGGAAGACGGGGAAACTGGTCCTCATCCGAAAGGAGGGTCGCCCGGCGGACGAACCGTCCGGCTACCGGCCCATTGTGTTGCTCGACGAGGTGGGCAAGCTCTTTGAAAGAGTTATTGCGAAGCGCCTCGTCAAGCACCTCTCTGGTAGGGGGCCGGATCTGGCGGATGCCCAATATGGCTTCCGCCGGTGGCGGTCCACCGTGGATGCCATCATGCGCGTGAGGACTTTGGCGGAGGAGGCAGTTGCCCGGGGTGAGGTGACGTTGGCGGTGTCCTTGGACATCTCCAACGCGTTCAACACCTTGCCCTGGAGTTGCATCAGGGAGGCACTCGTGTACCACGGTGTGCCTCTCTACCTCCGCCGCATAGTCGGGGCGTACCTGACGGAGAGAGCCGTCATCTACCCAAGTGCGACCGGCGTCGGTCGGCGTGAGATGTCGTGCGGTGTTCCACAGGGATCGGTTCTCGGGCCGCTACTGTGGAACATTGGATACGACTGGGTGCTTCGCGGTGAGCTTGCGGACGGCGCCGCCGTCACGTGCTATGCGGACGACACGCTAGTGACGGCGAGCGGGGCTACATACCGCGAAGCGATCCTGAGGGCCACGACCGCGGTTGCTCAAGTCGTGGAACGGATCCGGCGGCTGGGCCTTGAGGTGGCTTTGCATAAATCCGAGGCCATGTTCTTTCATGGACCTCGGCGCACGCCACCACCTGGTTCCAGTCTCACAGTGGGAGGCACTCTCATCGGCATCAAGCCCCAGATCAAAAATTTCTGGGGCTCGTGCTCGACGGCCGGTGGGACTTCGGGAAGCACTTCCGAAGTCTGGGTCCCAAATTGGCGGGCACAGCCAACGCTCTGGCGCGGCTACTGCCCAACCTGAGGGGCCCGGAGGACTCCTGCAGGAGACTCTACGCGGGTGTCGTGCGGTCCATGGCCCTGTACGGGTGTCCCGTGTGGGCGGACACCCTGAGTGATCGGCACATGCTCCTGCTGCAGCGTCCGCAGCGGAAGTTGGCGTGCCGCATCATAAGGGGGTACCGCACGATATCATTCAACGCGGCGAGTCTCCTCGCCGGATCGCCACCATGGATCCTGGAAGCGAGATGCCTTTCGGCGCTATACCGGTTCCGAAGGGCGGCGCGGGAGCGGGGTCACGATCCCGAGCCCGAAGAAATTCGGGCCGTGAGATCCCGGCTCCACAGGGAAATGGTGGCGGAATGGGAGATACGACTTGGGCAACCAGGCGCAGGGCACGCCGTAGTAACGGCTTTAAGACCCATCATGGGGGAGTGGCTAGAGAGGCCACACGGCAGCCTCTCGTACCGTCTGACGCAGATGATCACCGAGCACGGATGCTTCGGAAAGTATCTGCGTCGGATGCAGAAAGAGCCAACGTCCGAGTGCCATCACTGCGACGCGAGCGAGGACTCAGGTCCGCACACGCTCACCGAGTGTCCGGCGTGGGAGACGTCGAGGCGGGAGCTTGTGGCGGCCCTGGGAGTGAGGGTTCTCACGCTCTCCACCTTGCTCGCGGCGATGGTTCGCTGCGCGGATGCGGAGACGACTCCGACGTCCAAGAACTCGCCATATACGCACTCTTCTCGAATCAGGATGAAAACCGAAGCGAGATTCATCGGAAAACAGAACCCGTGCCCATTGATGGTCGGTTCACTGTAAATGTGCGTTAGCCCACAATAAGCGACGACCTCGATTTCCACGTCGAAGAGCTGGAACCCTAAGCGGTCTGCGAGCATGAAGATTGGCTTCGTGTAGTCTTCTCCTGACAGTTTGGTCGCTAATAACCACTTGATGCTGAGACTGGAGGCCTGCGACCAACTGACGAGCAGTAATCGTGGGTTGCCGCCTTGCGGAATTTCGCAAGAAACGATCTTGTCGCGGGGTAGTAACCCTATTTCGTCCCCTGTGACGTTCGGCAACATCCCCTGTAGACCTGTAGCGTGCCCATTATCTGCAAATTACGCTTGGTTGGGTGTTGACAGCATCCGCTACGTCGCGTTGAGTTCGTCCAGCTTGCAGCATACCAACAGCCCTTTACATCTCTTCGCCACTTAAATGACGACGTGACATGATGACTACAGTCACAAAAATGCACAAACCATACGTAAAAGACGTATCATTGATAATAAACGTTATTTTCAATCAAAGAAAATAATTTTTATTTTGCCTCAGAGAAACTGCACAATCAAACACTTTTAAAAGTTTTCCCTCCATATTCGAAAATCATTACTTATTTAAATTTATTTTTAATTTGCACAGGTCCATAAGCCACGGTAACCACCTTCAATCAGGTGGATCGTATACTTGTCTGCCACCTAAGTAACATAAACATAACATAAACTCACACCTATTTCCCCGAAGGGGAAGGCAGAGATTGCATGCACCCACATTTCGCCAATTTATGTTTAGGTCCCAATGTAATAGGTGGCGAGCCTATTGCCATTAACCGGGCAATTATAAACCTGCGATAAATACACACATAACTTCGAAAAGCATCGAAAAGTCATTGGTGTGTGCCATGGTAAAACCCATACCACTAGGCTACCGTGCTTGATAGGCCACCTAAGTGGTATAAAAAAAACGGAAAAAGATTTACTGAGATGCTTGAAAGAAAAGAAATACAAAACACAACAAATCAGGTGTACATAGACATAGTAGATGAAATCGAAGTAGTAGATACATACATACACATAATCAAGCCTTTATCCCTGTAGGGTTAGACAGAGGTGAATTAACACCCACATTTCACCAATAATTGTATTCGGTACCACGTAATAGGGGGTGAGTCTATTGCCGTATTCCGGGCACTATTGTTGACTCGAGCCATGCATCTAAGGCTGAGCCTGGGCTGTATATATCTGTCTAATGTTAAAAAGCCCTATCCCTTAGTCCTCTTGTACGACACGGCATGGGAAGAGATGGGGTGGCTTAGGGCCACCCTATCTCTTCCCATGCCGTGTCATGCCATGCCGTGCCCGTGCCGTGCTCATGCCATGTTTACTCTGCCAGAAATCACGCGGCAAGTAGAACATACAACAATCAAATAAAAAAAAGCCAGAATATATATCTAAATAATCCTGCAGGTTCAGGCGTTAAAGAATTCCTCCCCATCGATGTCAACCGGGAAGGTGGCCAGAAGGCTGGCGGCATTGCCACGTTGAATGGCAATACCAATCGTTTGCGAAAGGAATAAACCAGCCCTCTGGTCACGGGTAGCGTCAATTAAACGTTTAGAAATGTCTCTAAACAAAAGACTTGGGCACTTGGGCCCCATGATCCCAGCGTATCGACCCCAAACAATCAAATATGTAATTACCAAAACAATCAAATTGGTTGTCTTAAAGAAAGGGCAGTTCAGAAGCACTCGAAATGTTGTATGAAAGGCTTAATGTCAGTATAAATCTCGGCCGGGGTGCGAGGGATATGCCTGTCAACCTTCGGCAACCAAAGCGACCCACAAGCGGCGTGCGTTTTAGTCGGTTCGAGTCCGACATAACCTCCTCCACCAGCTCCGGTGGGGAGGTATCCGTGGGGATATTGCGCACGTAAAAAAAAAATGTCAATATAATGAGCTCATGAAATATGGAAAAGCTGTTTGATATCTTTATCTATTTCAGGGGATGCTTGGTGTGAGTACAATATATAGGTATGTCTCGTGGTCCAAACAAGATTGCTCTTTATAGCGGCGTGGCGAGAGTCGTCGCTATCTATTAACGGATTTTCATATCGCGTGACTTCTAGAACTTTCTGTCTGGAAGCAATGACACATAATTTGTATGCTTGTTATCTTAAGTTAAAAGGTAAACCGCGGTAGCCTAGTGGTATGGGTAATGGACTGCTGAGACGAGGTCTCGGGTTCGATCCCATGACTTTTCGATGCTTTCCGAAGTTATGTGTGTATTTATCGCAGGTTTATAAGGGCCCGGTTGATGGCAATAGGCTCGCCACCTATTACATTGGGACCTAAACTGGCGAAATATGGGTGCTAGTACCTCTGCCTACCCCTTCGGGGATATAGGCGTGAGTTTATGTTATGTAAAAGGTTGGGCGAAAGAATGTTCAAGTACAAGACAGAGAATCAGATGCTATAGTGAACACTGGGAGAGGTTTATGTGCAGCAGTAGAAAAGCATCGAAAAGTCATTGGTGTACTGACTTTTCGATGCGTTTCGAAGTTATGTGTATATTTATCGCAGGTTTATAAGTGCCCGGTTAATGTCAATGGGCTCGCCACCTATTACATTGGGACCTAAACTGGTGAAATATGGGTGCTAGTACCTCTGCCTACCCCTTCGGGGATAAAGGCGTGAGTTTATGTTATGTAAAAGGTTGGGCGAAAGAATGTTCAAGTACAAGACAGAGAATCAGATGCTATAGTGAACACTGGGAGAGGTTTATGTGCAGCAGTAGATTGCAATAGGCTATTTGATTTAATGACTAAAAAGTTTGTGTCAAGAATAGGTTCACATAGAATCTGTATATACAGTCAGCATCAGATTGATCTTGACGAATAAAATACTCAAAATGATATTAATGCCTTGGTTTTCCCCCCTCCCTGCTGATTGTTCTTATATTTGGTGGATACACACCCTTATTTTATTTTTATACCACTTAGGTGGTAGACAAGCACACGGCCCACCTGATTGGAGGTGGTTACCGTGGCCTATAGACGTGTGTAACACCAGAGTGGCGTCATACTCGCGCTGCCGACCCTGAAGAAACCTTCTAATGCCCCTTTTGAAGAACCCCATATTGTAGGCGCATGGGAAAACCGCAGTAGGGAGTTCATTCCACAGCTTGAGTGTGCGTGGGATGAAATTTCTTTCATACCGCACAGTGCCTACCGTCTCAGGTTGCAATGTGTGGGGATGAACTCCCTGCCTATGGCGAGAGGTGCGATGATAGAATGTAGCTACGGGCATCATGTCAAACAATTCATCTGAGCACAAACCGTTGTATAGGTGGTTGTAGTTTGGACTAAAATACAATTTGAATCAATAAAACAGTTTGATTTTGAAATTATTTTGAGACTTTGTAGTCAAGATCGTTGACAGTACCGGATCCGCCTAGACACAAGTTAAATATGAACCTGATTATCGAATTAAATAAGAAATTGATTTTAATTTCAGTTACAGTTTCTTTCATAGCCAATGTTTTTTTTCATCTGTGGCTGGTATTGGAAGACATATTTAAAAAATGAAGCTGTCGAATGACTTAGTAATAAGCAATACAAACGGTTATCACCGTGTGAATGAATCTTGCTATTATTTGTTTATTTTCTTTGCTCTTTTATCATCTCAATTTATTATAATAATTTGTATTTATCATGTTCTTACTTAGTTTCTTATCAAATGTGTAGTTTGGCTACCTACCTCTCTAGTGCAGACTCTTTAGTGGCAGCTTCTTTTTTTTAGACTAAGGAAACAAGCATGCATGCAGCCTAATAAAGCTTATGGGTATTCATTGCTCTAAGAGGTCACTGAGAAAATCTGAGAAGTATAGGTACGGTCTTATAAACTAAACCTCAGAAACAGTACCAATATGGCGTACATTTTAAGGACAAGTATAACTTTACTGTACAAAATTACATATATTAGATAATAGAATGGTCGTTACATCCCTTTTTAATAGTTAGGTACAGCTACATTTAGACATTAGCTGTTGCAGATAAAATCTTTAAAAACTAATATATTTTTATACAATAATGTTTTCAGGATTTAACGCGATCATGGTATAGCGTTTCGACCAGGTTCCGCCATTTAATGAAGATTATGCCTCTCTAGACAAGTGGCGATTTGTTGGCCGGCTTACTGTAGAATAGAATTACAAATGTATGAAATTTGACGTATTTGACAGTCGTCAACACTTGTCATAAACGTCAAATCCCACACATTCGAGATAGAGCACGACGGTATTTCCGTCCAATTGAACTGTCCGACTGGGGAAGTACCACCCTACAGAATACCGCAGTCATAATAACCTCATGTTGTATTTCCGGCAGTGAGTAGGGCAGCCCGAGCTCACTGGAGAGTTTTTGTGCTATTAGTGGGAAGATCAAAAGCTTGTCCTGCTTTGTCTTTTACACTGATGCCACAGAAACTCTCAATACTTACCTACAGGGTTAGCAGCGCGAGTGTGACTCTATTGTTTTTGCACACGTCCATAGGCCACGATAAACTTTCACATATTAGGCGAGCTGTGTGCTTGTCTGCCACCAAAGTGCTATTAAAAAAATTACAATACGCCGGCCAACGAATCGCCACTATCCTAGAGGGGCTGTACAGCCTCATATAAGTCGGAAATGTTTTAACATTTCTAGATAATCAAAGGTCAAAAGTTTGTATCAGCAAGTGAAAAAATAATTAACTCACAAAATGCGCAAGTGAGACACAATCTCAGTCACTATCATGACATTCATTCATCGTTTGAGCTTAAGTAGGACGACTTATAACAGATACTGTTATCTTTAATGAACACTTCATTAAAAATGGTCTCGGCGATACACGCTCTTCATAACGATCGTGTGCCTTACTTAAAAAATGTCTACTTATCGCATTAATTGGTTCAAACAGGCCTTTGTTTCTATTTCCTTTTCTAATGTTTATAAACCCCTATGAGTAATATCTAATCAATCCTTAATAGTGAAATCTGATAAAGAACCAAGCAGTTCGGATACTCTTTCCTTTGTCCCACTATTAAGTCCTGGAATTCATTACCAGCTCAAGTGTTTCCTTCTTCTTACATTCCCGGGTCCTTTAAGCGGGGCGTGAAAAAGCATCTGATGATCATATGATGAGGCCGTCAAGCTGAGTGTCACCATTGTCATATAGTATATGTATGTAATGGTGACCCTCTTTTCTGAGACTTTGCCTTCAGCTTGATGGTAAGCTGCAAAGCGAAGTGACGTGTCCTATATAAAAAAAAAAATTAAGGAATCGCAACGTCTAAAGCAACAGTGTTTCGAGTTTAGAACAAAGAGGGAGTTTAAATTTTGATCAAACAATAATGTAGGTACTGTCATGGCATACCGTGCTATCAGACAACACGGTAGATCACCTTCTGTCGGCGCGGTATATTGTGACGGTAACCATTCTTAAGTCATTAAGGGGCAATGGAACCACGGAGAGCACGTTTTTTCATCGGTCCACGTTGGCATATGAACATATATTGCAGTCGTTACGGGTATTTGGAGACCTAAAAACATCGACAACTGGTCTACTACAGACCCTTGATATCGGCAATGAATTGTGGAAATCTAATGGCTATGGCAGTTGCTTTACGGAAAATATCGAAATTCAACGAAGTCGCAGATAGACTGGAGAAGTAGACCCTGGACTCAGAGGTGAACGCCTCGGATGCATGATTAAACGCAAAGATTATGAATTAAAATCCTGTCGAACATTCTAGTCGCCTACTGTATCGTAGGCGGTTACCATGCGGTGCGGCAATTACTATTCAAAATTGGTTTGAAGCAGATATGTAATACTTTCGTATCTAAAGTTCAGAAGGTTGAAATTTGTTGATGAATCAACGTTAGTCGTCTGACACATATAATATATATTTCTAACTATTCTCCAGAATTGTCGTCTGATAATTCTGGAGAATAGTCAGAAATTGATTCTATAGGATGGACAATGATTTTCCAATGGGGCGCCGAACTTTTGATTGTGATGGAAATGCAGCAGGTGTTCATCTGAGTTTAGATAGCATACCATTATGCAGAAGAGCTCATCAGAAAAAGGTAGCGGCGCCAAATACAACTAAGGAGGCAACTCTCTACGTAACTGTAAAAGTTCAAGGATCTGTGTATTCCGCGACTTCAGAACTCCCAATCATGTGGACTGCATGATGCTGCTCCGGCTGATTTTCGAACTATGACTTAACTTTTTGTACCAAAACTGCTGTTAACACTCTCGAGATTTTCAAATAAATATAAATTACTAGCACACGGCTCCTCACGTGTAGATATTGTTGATTGTCACGATCAAACATAGCCATGTCCTTTCCCAAGGTCTAATCTACCTTTGTACCAAATTTCAGCAAATTCGGTGCAGAGGTTTAAACTGGTCAAAGCGTAACTGGCAAAGAGAGTTAAGTACTTTCGCATTTATAATTAAAGATGGATTTGGATGGATGTTCCCCGTATACCTCTCAACGGTCGCAAGCTAGTCAAGTCATGACCACGGGTGCTGCAACGCATCCGAAACGTCGGCAGAAATAGTAAGTTCCATGATTTAATTGCGAAAGTCCTGGACCATTCAAAATTCATTTATTATTTGCTTGTAATGTGGTACAACAAAAGATGGAAATAAAAAACACATTGTATAATTATAAAGATGTATTTGTTTTTTTTTTATACCACTCCGTTGGCAGACAAGCCACCTTGGCCCGCCTTGTTGTTGTTTCTGAACAACGAATAAGGCAATCATGCAAGCAATAAATGAAGCTATTACTATTAGCAAGAAATATACAAGGAAAGTTCCGGTCGAGAATGACAGGGTCGCCATTAGACGTTGAACCGGCCGATACCTCAGAGTATTTGGGTCAATGAGATCGGCGGAACCTTGGTACATTTTACTGTAAATAGCGTGGACACTTAATACTAGTATCTCTTTATCTAACTAGGTTAAAGAGGCGGGCGATCGCTGTAATCTAGTGAGAAATAAAAGCTATATCAGTCGATGACTGGATGCGTTCCGGTTGGCAACAGAACTCTGGTTGCAAGGCCCTTGTCTAAGATAATGGTAGACGCTGTTATGATTACAGAAAATTAATTGTATTGGCCATGAGGCATGATGTGCACGCGAAGTACGTGTGGTGTAAGTAAATCAAAATATTAAAACACTTTTTTGGGTGTGCTTTGCAACATAGTAACTGTAGACAAGTGGCAATACGTTTGTACAATAGAATAGAATAGACAGATCAATTTGTTTGGGATTGATCTACATTTACGCCTATTTATCCATTCATAAACGTCAAAATACATATCAATCCCATACATAACAACCTCGTGTTGTGTTCTTGGCGATGAGTAGCGTAGTCAGAACTTACTGGAGAGTTTTTCTGATGTCAGTGGGAAGACCAAAAGCTTATCCTGCTTTGTCTTCTACATTGACGGCACAGAAACTCTCTGTGCTCACAGGGTTGGCAGCGTGAGTGTGACTCCCTGGTTTTGCACGCGTCCATAGGCCACAGTAACCATCTACCATCAGGTGGGTTGTGTGCTAGTCTGCCACCTAAGTGGTATGAAAAAAAAAAAATTCATCATTTTATTCTACAATACGGATCCAATAAATTACCACTTATCCGGAGGGACAGGTCGACAGACGAAGGAAGAATCGGTCTAGGTGGTGTTTCTGAGATGATGCACCTACGGTGTGTGTGCGGAGACCATGACCCTCCTGCTGACGTGTGCTACATGCCCATACACTTGCACGCCGGAGGATCTTCCTCCGAGTACACAATCCAGGAAGCACACGATAAAAATAGACTTCGAGAGTAAAAGTGCCGTCTATTCAACAACACATCAACATGACTCCACCTCGCCTGACGGTAAGCTAAAGGCAAAATCTCAGGCAAGAGGGTCACCATTACAGACACTAAGTAATGTTACTATGGTGGCACTCAGCTTGGCAGCCTCATGATCTGCTTTTTAACGCCCCGCGTAAAGGAGCCGGGATTGTAGAAAGAAGGAAACACGTGAGCTGGTAAAGAATTTCAGGTTTTGGTGGTGCGGTAAAGAAAAGAATTAACAGTACACCTAAAGTTAAGTGATAATAGGCTGGCTTCATTTGTCATGAGACCAAAGACTGAAGGCGAGTTGTATATTGAGCCTCGAATCAGTAAATGGAAGGTGGGAGTCCCTCAGCCCATAATCTCGACTCAGGCATCGATGAACATCAGACGGCATGCTAAATTAACTGTAAATGTAGGTACTGCTGTGCAATTATCTAAGCACGAGATAGAGAATCTCATTGGTCGGACTGGGTGACGTCACTGACATCAACCAATGATAATCTCTGTCAAGGATGTCGCAGCGCTGGGCTCGACGCTGTGTGCTAAAAAACTGCACAGCTGATGTTAAATAATAATGATATTGTATAACCCTCTTCAATATATCTAAATGCGTGTAATAACATAACATAAACTCAATTTTCACCCTCCTCTTATTTTTCAAATGCGAAGAATTCCTACGGATACCCCCTCCACCCTCCCTGCCGGAGCCGGTGGGATAGGTCGTATAGGACACGAACCGACCAAAACGCACGACGCCTGTGGGTCGTTTTTGACCTGTCTTAAATCGTTTAACATTGGAAAAATTGGTTTGTTGACTCAGTGGGCAGAGTATTCCGCCTGTAAAAGAAAAATCCTAGGCTCAAATCCCGCCTGTAAAAGACAAATCGTAGGCTCAAATCCCGCCTGTAAAAGACAAATCGTAGGCTCAAATCCCGCCTGTAAAACATAAATCGTAGGCTCAAATCCCGCCTGTAAAAGACAAATCGTAGGCTCAAACCCCGCCTGTAAAAGACAAATCGTAGGCTCAAATCACGCCTGTAAAAGACAAATCGTAGGCTCAAATCCCGCCTGTAAAACAAAAATCGTATTCTCAAATCCCGCCTGTAAAAGACAAATCGTAGGCTCAAATCCCGCCTGTAAAACAATAATCGTAGGCTCAAACCCCGCCTGTAAAAGACAAATCGTAGGCTCAAATCCCGCCTGTAAAAGACAAATCGTAGGCTCAAATCCCGCATGTAAAAGACAAATTGTAGGCTCAAATCCCGCCTGTAAAAGACAAATCGCAGGCTCAAATCCCGCCTGTAAAAGACAAATCGTAGGCTCAAATTCCGCCTGTAAACGACAAATCGTAGGCTCAAATCCCGCCTGTAAAAGACAAATCGTAGGCTCAAATCCCGCCTGTAAAAGACAAATCGTAGGCTCAAACCCCGCCTGTAAAAGACAAATCGTAGGCTCAAATCCCGCCTGTAAAAGACAAATCGTAGGCTCAAATCCCGCCTGTAAAAGACAAATCGTAGGCTCAAATCCCGCCTGTAAAAGACAAATCGTAGGCTCAAATCCCGCCTGTAAAAGACAAATCGTAGGCTCAAATCCCGCCTGTAAAACATAAATCGTAGGCTCAAATCCCGCCTGTAAAAGACAAATCGTAGGCTCAAACCCCGCCTGTAAAAGACAAATCGTAGGCTCAAATCCCGCCTGTAAAAGACAAATCGTAGGCTCAAATCCCGCCTGTAAAACAAAAATCGTATTCTCAAATCCCGCCTGTAAAAGACAAATCGTAGGCTCAAATCCCGCCTGTAAAACAATAATCGTAGGCTCAAACCCCGCCTGTAAAAGACAAATCGTAGGCTCAAACCCCGCCTGTAAAAGACAAATCGTAGGCTCAAATCCCGCCTGTAAAAGACAAATCGTAGGCTCAAATCCCGCATGTAAAAGACAAATCGTAGGCTCAAATCCCGCCTGTAAAAGACAAATCGCAGGCTCAAATCCCGCCTGTAAAAGACAAATCGTAGGCTCAAATTCCGCCTGTAAACGACAAATCGTAGGCTCAAATCCCGCCTGTAAAAGACAAATCGTAGGCTCAAATCCCGCCTGTAAAACAAAAATCGTAGGCTCAAATCCCGCCTGTAAAAGAAAAAACGTATTCTCAAATCCCGCCTGTAAAAGAAAAATCGTATTCTCAAATCCCGCCTGTTAAAGAAAAATCGTATTCTCAAATCCCGCCTGTAAAAGAAAAATCGTATTCTCAAATAATAAATAATAAATAAATATTCCACGACATTCTACACAACGCTATCTAGACCCATGGTAAGCATAGCTTAACTAGCTTGTGTTATGGGATCTAGAATGCGGATAAACATACTTAGATACTTTTTTTTTTTTTGTAAATACATACATATTATACATAGAAACACCCAGACCAATGCAAATATACATATTCATGCATACAAATATTTGCACTGAGCGGGAATCGAACCCGCGCCCCCTGCATAGCAGTCGAATGCTCTACCGCTACGCCACAGAGGTCAAATCCCGCCAATATTTTTTTTTCTATCTTAATCGATTTGCATAGTTAACATGCTAAATGCTTTAAAATTTCATTCAAAAGTATTTTATCTCATTCAATTTTTATTTTAACAGACTGTAAATCCTTTACCGCGGTCATAGCATTACCACAGTCTAACGACTCATATTCCATGCATTACGTTATCTAATAAGACTGTGCCGCGTTCCAGAAACATCTAAAGTGAAAAAAATTAATTTTAAAACTAAAACCTGACTTCTGAATAATCACGCTCTAAAAAGTATTATACAAGAAAATATAGAAAGAACGCATCCCTTGTTAATGTGCGCCTACCTCGTACTAGCTTTGCACCACCCTGGTAGACTGAAAGAGAATGCCTACGGCATTAAGTCCGCCAATGTACATCGTGCATAAAGTACAAATAAATAAATAAATAAAATATCAAGGATAGCCGTGGTCGTATGACACTTTTTCCTAGAATATTTCGTTTTGTTAGACTAAGTGGCGTACGACCACGGCTATCCAAGATATTTTTTTGTTTAATACTTTTTAAAGCGTGATTTTTCCGTAGTCGGGTTTAAGCTACAATTTTTTTTTTATTTAATTATTTTGTGGCAAGTAACAGCTATAATTTATACACATTTGTAATGTGTTAATTACGCCATTTCAGGTGATACTAAACACGGTATATTTATCTTATGTATATTTTTTAACACAGTACTTTATGACCGTTAGAGGCCGCTACATTATATTCAGAGATACGTCCGTCATACAGCCTATAACCAGCAAACGACTAAGACGCTTCTCATTTCTCCAGTTCTAATTAGTAGTTCAGGAGCTATAAGAAAACAGATGAACCTACATACTTACATATATACATAGCCCATCAAAATCATAACACTCCTTTGACTTCGCCGTAGGTAAAAACTATAAAATACTACAAACCTAAATCGAAGCCATTATCCCATTTTCAGTCAATTAATAAACATACGCGTTGGTTAAACTTATACCTACTGTGGCAAATATAAAGTAGGTAGTTATCAAAGTTAAATTTACAATAACGATTATGTCTTTATCACTTTTATTGATTTTTGTAATTATAAAACCGATATTTACTGGTTTTAACCGAATTTTCTACTACGCATGACGTATTTGCCTTTATCATGAATACTGAAAGGTAGGTGAGGGCGGGATTATGTCCTCCCCCGCTGGCTCTGACAATGGGGTATATGTGCGGATTTTTGTACTATAAAAATAGTTTTTTTTATACAACTTAGATAAACAAGCACATCGTTCGGTTGGAAAGTAGTTACTGTGAGCTAATAATGTGTGCAACACCAGAGGAATCACATCCGTGCTACCGACTCTGAAAGAACAGAGAGATTCTGTGCTGTCAGTGCAGAAGACACAATCAGGACAAGCCTTTAGTCTTCCCACTGATAGCACAAAACTCTCCAGTGAGCTCTGGCTACCCTACTCACCGTCGGCAACACAACACAAAGTTATTAAAGCCGTTGTATTTTGTAGGGTGACTTCCCCAGTAAAGTCTAAAATAAAATGTCATTTTTTGCAGTGTTTGTGGCTGTCATGGCTTTTTTTTTTACGTGCGCAAAATCCCCACGGATACCTCCCCAACGGAGCCGGTGGAAGAGGTTATGTCGGACTCGAACCGAGTAAAACGCACGCCACTCGTGGGTTGTTTTGGTTGCCGAAGGTGAGGTTGACAGGCATATCCCTCGCACCCCGGCCGTCCCAGGGCCAACTCTCACGATCTGGCCCTCTCCAGAGTCCCCAACTCGTCCCCTGAAAACGGGGAGGCGCGTCAGGCGCGCCGCCGCCGCGGGCATGAGAGTGGCTTTGACCTGACAGTAAACTAGCGGAATCGAGGCCCTGTATAGTTTTAGTAGCAAGGCCGAGGTTTTAGTGTGTGAGAGATACACATAACCGTGCACGTCACATGGTAAGACATAAGATATTTCCCCTGCCAAAACACCTGATCTGGGGACCTAACTCAGACGGCAGTCGTGTTCATGATACAGCTAAGCCAAATTAAGAGGATTCCTCCTTTTGATTTGACTTGGCTTAACATACATATATGTAATCACGCCTCTATCCCCAGAGCGTTAGGCACAGGTTAGGAATGAACATGCACATTGCACCATTCATTAAATTCGGTTCCACGTAATAGGGGGTGAGTTTATTGCCGTCTTTCGGGCACTACTTGTCGACTCAAGCCATGCATCTGAGTCTGGGCTGTATATATCTGTCTGATGCTAAACAGCCCTATCCCTTAGTCGCCTTGTACGACACCGCATGGGAAGAGATGGGGTGGTCCAAGTTCTGCTCGATAGGGAACCACGCGATTCATAATTTTTTTGACTCAACGAGTAAATATCTACCCAGCGCGGCGCTCCAAGGTTCCCATCCCATCATCCCGCCAGATCTAAGGCTCGAGAAGCATGAGGACATTGACCCTGAAACTGAAAATGATGAAACTAAACTTAAACTGTGTGAAGCTGCGTATTGGTTCATTGACCTCTGGTTGACGTCATAAAAATCATAATATCAGTATGCTCTTATTGAATTGCGTATAATATTGTAATTGAGTACTATTTCGTTATCACAAAGCCTACGATAATTATCGGAATTTTATTTTAATATTCTAATTAGAGGTTGATAAACTTCAATCTATCGCATCAATCATTAGCAATTTTGTAATTCATTAAAAAATGTATTGCAATGATTGATTGATACTTTATAGGTAGCTAGCGTTTCGTCCTAGATTTGTATGGAAAAATTCCACACATATGACCACAATGCGTTATGTCCGAATGCTGGTCATTGAATTTTGGAGTACCCTAACCCCTTTTTATTAAATTAATTTGATTGAGGCATAATTTGTCTCGGCGGTTTTAGTCGGTTCGAATCCGAGTGAATATCCGCACGATTAAAAAGAGGCATCATTTGTCTGTTTCATGCTTTGAACTGTTTTTGTTCGTTTTTGTGCTACTGCTCTCGTGAAGCCGCTATTAATCATATTCGAAAAGTCTATACATGAGGGCGTATTTCCTAGCTTGTGGAAAATTCAAATCTTTTGAAAAAACAGAGTCACATCTGTGTATAAGTCTGGGGACAAGGGTGATGTTTTGAACTATAGACCTATATGTATTCTCAACCTATTTGCAAAGATATTCGAAAGGTTTGTCTATACCCATATGTATAACCACCTCAGGCATACATTGAGCCCACGCCAACATGGATTTGTAACTGGAAGGTCAACAAACTCTAATCTTTTATCCTATACTACTTATTTGTGTACAGCATTCAATGATAAAAAGCAGGTGGACTCTATATATACTGATTTTTCCAAGGCTTTCGACCGAGTGGATCATTTTGCATTACTTATTAAGGCTCAGCAAGTGGTAATACATGGGAACTTGCACAGATGGTTAACCTCTTACCTAATGAACCGCACACAGCTCGTCGCACATAGTGGGTATGAGTCTGTACCATTTGTAGCAACATCGGGTGTGCCCCAGGGTTCAAATCTCGGTCCTTTGTTGTTTTTATTGTTTATGAATGATTTACTGTGCAAAATTAAAAGTGAATGGCATATGCTGACTATATTAAAATATTGAGACGTATATCGGATGAACAAGATTGTTATGCCCTTCAATCTGATATCAATACTATTTCTGATTGGTGTAATGAAAATTCCATGACCCTAAACATTAAGAAGTGTCAGGTTATTACGTTCACTAAAAGTAGGGCTCCTATCAAATATAACTATAACATCCAAGGGGATGTTCTGGATAGAGTTAAGGTGATCCGTGATTTGGGAGTAATATTTGATTCTGAGATGTCGTTTAGATCACACTATGACTATATCTGTAGCAGAGCTAACCGTATGTTGTCATTTATTCTCAGAATCTCTCGACCATTCAGACAAGCCGAGTCCCTGATAATATTATATAAATCCCTCGTGAGAACCATACTCGAATACTGCTCGGCCGTATGGGCCCCGATATACAAGACATATACAGATAGATTAGAGTCTATACAAAGACGGTTTGTCAGATCTTTGTGTTCAAAATATGGTCTCAGGCGCAAAATATATATGTATGAGCAGCGACTTGATCACTTTAAGATGGTTAGTCTTGAGAGAAGGGGGTGGATGAGTGACCTGTGCATACTGCACAGAATAGCGAATGGTTCACTTGACAGTTATCTGTTGAACAAATTAAACATCAAGATAACGATGCGTTCTGTGCGTATACCACAATTATTTACAATACCTGCAAGTAACAATAATGTATCTTAGAATGATCCGCTCGCTCGAATGTGCAGGTATTTTAATTATGTGTGCTCTCGTGTGGATATTTTCCACAATGGTTTTATAGACTTCAAAAGAATTTTACATAGTGAGGACTTCCAACCGGAATAGCGTCCTTGCTTTCCCTTTTATTTCCTTGTTTTTTGTTTTTTGTATACATTAAATTTTAGATAAATATGTAGTTACTAAGTAAACTGGCACTGAAGTCAACTAAAATGCTGTGTACGGATGTAAGTGGACTTCAGGTTTAATATGTTCTACCTATCTATACTAATATTATAAAGCTGCAGAGTTTGTTTATTTGTTTGTTTGTTTGAACGCGCTAATCTCTGGAACTACTGGTCCGATTTGAATGTTTCTTTCAGTGTTGGGTAGTCCATTTATCGAGGAAGGTTTTAGGCTATATATCATCACGCTACTACTTAAGGGAGCGGAGCATTGATAATAAATGTTAACGAATTCGGCAATTTTTCATACATATTTTGAAGACTAAAACATACGGGTTCAAAGGGATATGAAGTTTCAAAATATACCCCGGGCAAAGCTGGGGTGGGTCAGCTAGTATTTTATATAATTATCAACAGTGATCTGTACCAACTTTAAAAAATAAAATAAAATAAATAACATACAGCCCCGACTCAGCCTCAGATGCATGACTCGAGTCAACAATAGTGCCTGGAATACGGCAATGGGCTCACCCTCTATTACGTGGGACCGAATACAATTATTGGTGAAATTAAAAATTAAAAAAAAAAATTAAAAATTGTTTATTTCGGTTACTAGTACAAATTTACCTTAAATGTGACGAGGGTACTCTTTTAAGTATAACCATACTTGTGTTAGGGTACCCCCCTCTTC
The DNA here is from genome assembly GCA_963662185.1 of Eilema griseolum. NCBI lineage: Eukaryota > Metazoa > Arthropoda > Insecta > Lepidoptera > Erebidae > Eilema > Eilema griseolum. Next base: position 22,766,189 of record OY759242.1, on the reverse strand, counting down.
CATAACAGTCTTAGTATAAAAACTACATTACTCCTTACTAGGTACTGGGTTATGAAACAAAATAAAACTATACAAATCTATATAATGTGTGTTCGTGTATGTGTGTGTGTGTGTGTGTGTGTGTGTGTGTGTGTGTGTGTGTGTGTGTGTGTGTGTGTGCGTGTGTGTGTGTGTGTGTGTGTGTGTGTGTGTGTGTGAGTATAAGTGTATGTGTGGTGTGTGTGTGACTTTATACTTATAGCATTGTGTTCAAAAGGATCTCAGTTTCATTATAACTTTTCCGTCTTAGCCATTCCAGTAGCGCCTTTTTACATTCGCGGTAATTCATATGATAGATATTAAGGTCTTTATTTATTACGTTGTATAAGTGTGCCGATTGTCTAGCAAATTGCCTTTTAGCGTAGCTACTTTTTACTGCTATAACCGGAGCTACAGTATGTTGGCGCCTTCTATTGACTATGTCGCTATTATAACTTAGTGATTTATGTAATTTTAAGACAGCGTGTAGGATGTATAATTTTCTAATAGAAAGGATATCACTAATTGAGTAAAGTTCACTTGTAGGGAATCTATATGGTTTGCAGTACATAACTTTTATTAATAGTCGTTGTGCTCGTTCTAGTTCTAAGGTTTTAGTTTTAGTAGCCCCTCCCCATATAGGTATACAATAGGCTAAAACTGATTGCGCTAATGAAATGTAGATTTTATTTAAAAGGTTATTTGAAGCGACGTGTCTTAATGTCTTAAAAGTCCATACTAGTTTTCTAGTTCTGGACATCATCATTTCCATGTGACTATGCCAGGTTAAACGCTGATCCACCATGACCATGAAATGTGGATGTTAATTCACCTCTGCCTAACCCTCCAGGGATAAAGGCGTGATTATATGTATGTATGTATAATATTTTCCAAAATTTGTTGAACCAAAGTCCTACTCTATCACACTATGGGGACCAGGAGATGGTTGCCATGGAAGTGTTTCTGGACCCCGATTCTGAAGTTTATGTCAAAACAAAACCACTGTCATACCACTAACGCTCCAAAAAATTACATTAAATATTAGACTTTATTATTATACGCTTATGGTCCTATTCTCAAAAATCTGATGAAATTATTGATTATAATAATAGATGAAAAACATGTAACTAATTACATAACATAACATAAACTCACACCTATATCCCCGAAGGGGTAGGCAAAGGTGCTAGCACCCACATTTCGCTAGTTTATGTTTAGGTCAGGCCGCGGCGGCGGCGCGCGTGGCGCGCCTCCCCGTTTCCGGGGACGAGTTGGGGACTCTGTGGTCCCCACACCCGAGAAGAGGGCCAGATCGTGAGAGATGGCCCTGGGTCGGCCGGGGTGCGAGGGATATGCCTGTCAACCTCACCTTCGGCAACCGAAACGACCCACAGGCGGCGTGCGTTTTAGTCGGTTCGAGTCCGACATAACCTCCTCCACCGGCTCCGGTGGGGAGGTATCCGTGGGGATTTTGCGCACGTAAAAAAAAAAAAAAAAAAAAAAAAAAAAAAGTTTATGTTTAGGTCTAGGTTAGCCTATTGCCATCAACCGGGCACTTATAAACCTGCGATAAATACACACATAACTTCGAAAAGCATCGAAAAGTCATTGGTGTGGGCCATGGTAAAACCTGGGATCGAACCCGAGACCTCGTCTCAGCAGTCCATTACTCATACCACTAGGCTACCGCGGTAACTAATTACAATATTTTCTTTTTCTTTTTTTTAATAGTATACGGATACATATAGAAGTCACTGACTTATTTTGTTACTGTTATTATAAAATTGGAATAAAACATTTCATTACCGTAAAATTCCGTTGGTTATGGATATTCCACGGCCTACTTAAAATAAATAATCTTCTTCATCTGTTCTTATTACTTAAATGAAAATAAATATAAATGACTAAATATGTAGACTAAGAATGTGGGTACTGGGCGATACCAACATCCATCAGGCCCGAGCCAACCTCGTCTGTAATGGACGCCATACACGCTAGGTTATGCATGACGGTTTTAACTGTACATGCATAACCGACAAGCAAGCCCTTTTTTTTTTTTTTTTTTTTACGTGCGCAAAATCCGCACGGATACCTCCCCACCGGAGCCGGCGAAGGAGGTTATGTCGGACTCGAACCGACTAAAACGCACGCCGCCTGTGGGTCGCTTTGGTTGCCGAAGGTGAGGTTGACAGGCATATCCCTCGCAACAAGCAAGCCCTAGCGTGTATGGCATTCAACTGTACAGTTTTCGATGCATGTAAATGCAACCGAGCAAATATCAAAATTGATATTTTATGCAGCTCGGTTATGCTTGCGCGCGAGCATAATGGACGGCATACACGCTAGGTTATGCATGATGGTTTTAACTGTACATGCATAACCGACAAGCAAGCCCTAGCGTGTATGGCATTCAACTGTACAGTTTTGGATGCATGTAAATGCAACCGAGCAAATATCAAAATTGATATTTTATGCAGCTCGGTTATGCTTGCGCGCGAGCATAATGGACGCTATACATGCTAGTTTATGCATGATGGTTTTAACTGTACATGCAAAACCGACAAGCAAGCCCTAGCGTGTATGGCATTCATTTACTGAACAACAGACTTCGCTTTAGCGTAGGCTATGTGGCTGTCCACTAATCACGTGAGGTGACGATACAACAACATAACGCTGTATTTAGGCACCTTTTTTATCTTCGGAAATCCCCTTTTTATACCACTTAGGTGGCAGATAAGCACACGGCCCACCTGATGGGAAGTGGTTACCGTGGCCTATGAACGTGCGTGACACCAGGGACGTTATACTCGCGCTGCCGACACTGAAGAAACCTTCTAATGCCCCTCTTGAAGAATCCCATATCGTAAACACTTGGGAAACTCGGATACAAAACCCCCCGGACCGACGAAAACCGCACGGCCGTCTCAGGCCATCAATTGCCGGGGTTGACGTGGCCTTTGACATATCCCTCGCGCGATATTTAATTACCTAATGAAATCTTTGGGGACAGTTTCTGAATTTTACTGCGCAAAAGACTAGCCCCAAATGTACTGTCTGCTAGAATTAATACCTGAATGATATATCTTCACGATAGGACAGGTGACTGTTGCGTCAGCCAAATAAGTTGAAAAATTTCAAGGTTCTCCATCGTTCATACCTATCAAACGTCGAGTTCACAGTTAACTGCGCGTTTGTCGGCCCCACTTCACAGGCAGACCTAGGGCTGTCAACATTTTATTTTTGTTTGAATAAAAATCCCCGGATCCTCCTTCTGCAAGCAAATAATGCTCATGAAGGAGGAGGCGGGGCGGGAGCGACGAAGTAAAAAAATATATAAAAAAATAAAACTGCAATATATAGTACTTAAACTGTATTAACTCCACAACTCAATAAAATTAGGAAAATCCAAAACAAACGAACAAACATACAAGGCAAGCTAGAGTATAGTAAAACTAACAATTCCGTGTAGGTACTAAAGAAGGCCGCCACTTTATTTACTTTATCTAGGATACGCTAATTTGACTGCACCTCGCCTGATGGTAAAGGCAAAGTCTCAGGAAAAAGGATCACCATTACAGACACTAAGTAATGTTACAATGGTGGCACTCAGCTTGGCAGCCTCATCAGATGTTTTTTTCACGCCCCGCTTAAAGGGCCCAGGACTGTAAGAAGAAGGAAACACTGTGTTTCTAAAATTGTCAAATAGTGCCAAATTATCTTTGATTTGCATTAAAACAATATACATTTGATAGTGACAATCCGTAGTTCGCAGAATTTTTGGTTTCACGTTGTACTGAGTTCCAAAATTCAATAAAGTGGTAACAGTGGTGTTACAGTTGGCAACCCTAGGCATACCCAACATCACGCTATATTGCATCATATATATTCAACCGTTATCAGGTTTCGTCATTTTTATAGGCCACCTGCGATTTTATGTAAAAAGTGCCAATTCTGCGTCGCAATAAATGTGTCATATTAACAGGTGGGACACTAATCTTGGCGGCGGAATGTACGTAGGTATATAATACCTATTTATATCCAGATTAGATGTTGGATACTTTTGTATATTTATTTATTTTAAAGTTAGATAATGAAGTAAGAAATATATATTTATTGCTACGTAGAATTGAGGCTCAGACACCTTTTGGTAATCTACTAGAAATTTCAGTCGCTGCAATCGCTAACAACTTAATAGCATCGAACTCAGGTTTCTGCACATTAAGTTCATAGCTAATAATGGCACAACAACAGCAGATTATTTAATAATTACTTTGTAATGAAACCACAGAGTAGGTATTAATAATTAAGAAATAAAACATAGCTGGGACCACAGACTACATTGTAACTAGTGTCAACTTGCTATCGCGACTGCGAAAATACACGAGAATAGTTATTGTTACAATAATAATTATAACACAAGTAATTGTTTATATGTTACGATGTCTTGCTTGATGTATCTAACCCTACTTCTTCATTGCAGTGTTTATCCCAGACGCATTCCAAGCTTTCACCTCGCAGTCTGGGGTCCGCTTTACCAGTCTAACTGCAGATTTGGCTAAACTTCCATATTTTTCTTAAAGTGACTGCCACCTGACCTGAACCGAAAGACAATATCGACGCATTGCATAGACTAGTTGTTGGACTTTTTAGGGCTCTAACTACCTGTAACGAGTAGATGTTGGTAACCAAGACCGACGGCGTAACGTGCTCTCCGAGGCACGACCAGACCAATGCAAACATACAAATATTTACACTGAACGGGAATCGAACCCAAACCTCCTGCGTAGTGGCCGCGTTCACTACCACTACGCCAACGAGGCGGGAGCGGCAGCGGGAGCGACGAAGGATCGCAAGCCAAGATGCCGATGAACGACCTCCGCCCCCCATGAGCACAGGCCTGGGGTAACTGGTGGAGCCGCCTGTCACCCTGGCAGAAGCAGACCGCGGCGGCGGCGCGTCTGGCACGCCTCCCCGTTTTCGGGGGACGAGTTGAAGACTCTGTAGTCCCCACACACCCGAGGAGAGGGCCAGATCGCGAGAGATGGCCCTGGGTCGGCCGGGGTGCGAGGGATATGCCTGTCAACCTCACCTTCGGCAACCAAAACGACCCACAGGCGGCGTGCATTTTAGTCGGTTCGAGTCCGACATAACCTCTTCCACCGGCTCCGGTTAAAAATAAAAACCACTACGCCAAAGAGGCTGTAGATGTTTCTAATCCTACTAATCCATATAAAATCTCTGTAATTTAAAGATTGATCGACTGCTTAACCTACCAGAACTTCTCTTTACCACCTAAGCATTTATTAGTCGATGTTGTATCGCTTTTCTTTCTTCTTTCTTCTTCTTCTTCTTTCTTTCTTTATTGTCAGTGGAGAAGTTGAATTTGTTACATATATGAGAATTGGTTTTAGACGATTTGACTCCAATATACTTTATTATTTCAAACTACAGCTAGATAGTACTTGACATAGAACCGATGATGAAGAGAGAAGGTTATAAAGTTGAGAAAGCTTCTTCTTAACGGAGTAAGAACTAAAATGCTTCCTAGCGTTAATCTCGGCCGAATAAGAATCGTTTTCAGTCTAATTGCGTGTTTGGCGGAATTTCGATATTTGCCGTGAAGTGACAACCATCTGACCTCCACAACCCGTTGGCAATATCAATGTATTGCACTTAGACCAGTTATTGGATTTTTAGGGCTGCTAACTGCCCGAAAAAACCTGCTGTATATTTTAGTATGACAATCGGAATCTAGACGGCATAACGTGCTCTCCGAGGCACGGTAACATCCCGAGGGGGGTAGGCAGAGACTACAGTTTTCCACTTGCTCCTGCTTTGTCTTCTACACTGACGGCAAAGAAACTCTGTGATTACAGGGTCGGCAGCGCGAGTGTGTCCCCTCTGGTGTTACACACGTCCATAGACCACGGTAACCACTTTCCATCAGGAGGGCCGTGTGCTTGTCTGCCACCTAAAAAAAAATAGATATATTCTAGGATACATATATTTACACTGAGCAGCAGTAGAAACCACTACCGCCTCGCCCCAGAGGCTCTTAGTTTCGCGAAAAAATAGGATAACATAGAATTGGGTATTTGACTGTCTAGTCAAATTAGTTACTTTTTATTAAACGTCAAAACGGTACGTTATAATTATATATATTCTAGGCACTCACAGGAAAAATTTGCCTAGCTTGGGGCCACTGGATGTGGATTAATTGTAAAAGTGTGTTATAAATAAGGAAACTTGTATGAAATAATTTATTGTGACGTCACAGCATTTAATAGTCAAATCATTTACTATTATAGGTTGAGTGGATGATTAAAAATAAATAAAAACAATAAAATAAGAACAGACGCGACTTCTGCCGCTCTTTTACCATTCTTAATTTAAAGCTCAGTTAAATAATTTATTTTAACTACAGGAAAATACCCAATTACAACGAATTATGAGTCTATGTAGGACAATTACTCATGACATATGTATTAATTTCAATAACAGATAAATTATACGTGAGTTACAAGGAGTACTAAATAGCACAGATAAAAAATAATTGACAAATATCTTTCCCCGATACTTTGGCACTGGCCGTACACGTAGGTCCGAGTCACACATTCAATTTTTGTGACATAAAAGAAAGATAAGTAGATAGTAATGAGACCTAATTAACCCGCGGTTATTATTGTAACAAGTTTAAACTTGTTTAACTAATATGTTACATAACTACATACATACAAAAATCACGGCGTCATTCGTTCCCTGAAGAGGAACACTTCCGTTTCACCAAATACATACTCAGTTAATGGACCAGCTTTCTTCTTTATTATTTTTACGGCACGCTATGATGGCCGTTTTGACACTACTCTTTTTTTTTTTTTTTTGGTGCGCCTAATATTGAACAACGAACTGTTAGATAAATAACTAAAGAAAAATATGGCGAGACTGGCACAAAAGAAAATAAACTTCACACACCAAAAAAGAGAAAACGAGCAAAACCAATCGTGTCAAATCGTAGCTTGCCGCAGCTTATAGGTATTATTAAAATCTGGTCACACTTAGATATAGTAAGACCCGTTATTCGGTTTCTTAAGATCGCGCCATCTAGCGCAATCAAGCTGAACTCTTACAAAACTATCTATCCTGTATCGCGCAATAAAAGTTCTCACATTGATTAATATTTACGTACAACATTCTAATTTATTAGGCTGCAGCTCGCTAGACCTGAGCACCTAGCCTGATCGGAGGATCACCCTCTGTGTTAGAGGAACATCATAAACCATATAAGTGTATGTTTGTAAATAGACCGAAAAAAAGAAATGCCCGCTGAGTTTCTTACTGGAGTCTTCTCAAGACAGGGCCGCGTTGTGAACCAGTGGTCCATTTGCTAAACTGATATTCATGTCCCTTTTTTGTTGACGTTTTGTAAGTGCCGATATAAGGGTCTATATAGAATAAATGATTTTTGACTTTGACTTTGACCACTCTCCCACCATCCGTATTTTAAGATTGCATCAGAAAGTATAAAAAGACCAAATATCATTCGATTTTTCTTTGCTTCAATCAATTACTTTTATCTCGGTGCGCGTACGCACTCCGAGGGACTTATAGGATGATGTAACATGTTCCATTTGTAGTGTAGCGTAGGTAATCTTGAGTGGGCAATATGAGGTCGCAAGCGTGCCACTAGTTTAGGTGTTCATGTTTAATGAATGAATGTTTACATATCTGTACGTTTGTTTAGATTGTTTTAGTTATTTCTGGAGTAGATTGATTGGAAATCATTTATTGTGTTGTTTTGTGTTTGGGATTTCTTCTTTTCACACTAGGTACTTTTTTTTATTTTTGCTTTTGCTAGTAACACTTTGGGTACTTTGCTAGCAAACTATGGGTATATGTATTTATGACGGCTGATGAAGGATATCCTCAAACCAAGTGTCTGGTCGCAACTTTACGTTTTCTATCGCGAGAGATATTTCCTGCATATTAAAATTATCTAGTTAATCGTTTACTGAGATGTAATTTCTTTTCATTTAGCGGTACTTAGTTCAACAGATCGAAGTTGGATCCTCGCTCAGTGCAAATATTTGCATGCATGAATATGGGTTTGGTCGTTCCTTGGAGAAAACGTTAAGCCTTCGATCCCGGTTGCCATACAAACATCTATCAGGCAATCGTTACGGGCAGTTGGAGTCCTTAAAGACCAGCAACTGGTCTGGCTGCAATGTTTCTATATCGCCTTTGTGTTGTGGAGATCTATGACAATTGCTGCACAGAAAATATCGAAGTTCAGCCAATTTCGCAGTTACACTGGTAAAGCGGACCCCAGACTGACTGACAGACAAAATGAAGTTCAAGAGACCGACTGGGCAATAATAATAAATAATCAGTCCGTGAACTGTAAAGATTATTCGTACATTCAATATGTCGACAATCTCGTGGGCTAAGTCCAATACAGTGATAGCAACAAATGGTCTTTTCATCAGTCTATCACAATTTTGATGTTGTGATGGTGATGATAAATCGATTCCCAAACAACGTGATATGACCATTATCGAAAAATTACTGGAGGTTTTAACGGAGTAAAGAAAATCGGAGATACGGAACTCAATATTCGATGCTACATCTACTCTCAAATTCTGTTATAACAGTGTGCTACTAATGGATTGCGTTCTCACCGAGAACACCGGAGGATCTATTGAACGACTCCGAGAAGTTTAGGTCTGTGGCGCAATTGTACTCTCACACCGCAGATGGAAAGGATGTAGTACACCTTCTCGAAGAGAGATACAAATGTCAAAACACAAAGTCAAAAATCAAAATGTTTTTGGTCTATTTACAAAAATACACTAAGTCTACTTAATCTAAATATAAAAATTTACTTGAGTAGCATAGTTAAGCAATCAGCTCATTTCCAAGCTTCTTTATCATCCAAGTATTCTTGAATTTTATAATAGCCATTCTAGCACAATTTACTTTTAACTACATTTTTAAATTTATTCACAGGGAAATCCCTAATTTCATTAGGGAGCTAGTAAAGCGTATACAGTTGCCCTGGAATGAATGACTAATTATTTCAAGTCGACTACCACAGACTACAAGATTGTTGCTACCATAAAGTTAATTCATAATTATACAAGGTATCGGGACTTCTCGCGAATTAAATCATGAAACTTACTATTTCTGCTGACTGCTAGTCAAGTCGTGACCACGGGTGCTGCAACGCATCCGAAACTTCGGCAGAAATAGTAAGTTTCATGATTTAATTAGCGAGAAGTCCCGATACCTTGTAGAATTATGAATTCACACCGCGATAGTTTAAAAATAACATGAAGCTAATTGCAACGCAAGAATTAAGGACTACTAAAGAATTTGCTTATACAGAAAGGGTGTCAAAAATTCACTAACTTATTTCTCCAGTGTGTGCGAAATTGGAAATTCAAATTCATTACCACCTCATTCAGGAACGATGATAAAATTATGCTGCCTGTCTATAAGTTAGATAGACAATCCTCGCTGATTAGTCATACACCATACCTACCCGCCGTTGGCCTTAATTTATTGTTATAGACATTTTACCTCTATCTTAATCAGATAATTACTTAACACACATCAACCTCCAAACCTGTGAATCCTTTTTTCCAAGACAAACTTTTGACACTGAACTATATGTTAAAGATTAGATATCAGTATATCCGATTCTATCAAAATATCTAACCTAGAAACTAATCAAATCATGACTAAATTAATATTTTTCCTTAAGTTTCATGGGCATCAGTATTTTTCCTCACCGCTAATGTAAAAATTTGGCTTAATACCAGCATTGGAGGCCGCGAGAAGGCGGAGAGCGGAAGGTGGGACACTCCTCAGCCAGATGACTTTTGGCAGCCTGAGGTGGTTAGGACCTGAATGTGGAAGGCGGTGGATCGAAAGCTATGGCGCACGTTAGAAGAGGCCTTGTTCAGCAGTGCACATCATGGACACCGCGCACCACACATACATTTTTTGACAATACATTAGTTATCTATGCCAATGAGAAATTATAAAGTCTTCGTGATAGGTATATTATTGTTTCAGGGTCCGGGTGAAATACTTTATTAGGCTTACAGAATACCACGGCTATAATAACCTCGTGTTGTGTACCCGGCGGTGAGTAGAGTAGCCAGAGCTCACTGGAGAGTTTTTGTGCTGTCAGTGGGAAGACCAAAGGCTTGGCCTGATTTTATGTTCTGCACTGACGGTACAGAAAATGTCTGTTCTTACAGGGTTGGCAGAACGGGTGTGACTCCCTTTGTGTTACATACGTTCATAGGTTACGGTGGCCACTTTTCATCAGGGGGGCCGTGTGCGAGTCTGCCACCTAAGTTGTATAAAAAAATTCCACCTTACCCCCGACATTTTAAGATCTGAGAAGATGTGCTGTTTTAGACTGTTCAAGTCCGACATAATCTCCTCGGTGACCAACAAAGGAGTATCTATGGGGATTACCACACGAAATCTGTTTAGACATTTAAAAGTCATATATTTTACTACACTATACTAATATTCCCCCCTAGCGCCTCCAGCTAAATTGTTTGTATTACAAGTATTTTCATTACTGTTCATGTCCGAGAATCAAACCCAGGACCTCTCCATGGTAAAGCCAAGTCCTTAACCACTAACCACTCAGTCAATCAACCAATTAAACAAGCCTATCGAGTCCGCTGCTAGACGTAGGCCCAATATTGGGAGGCTTTGGCCTATTTCCACGCTGGTCAGATGAATTGGAAGAGGGTTTTATTTCGAGTTTTCTTTCTCTCGCAGTGATATCATCTGCGAATTTTTCCGTAAGTCGCCTTTTACGACACCCACTTTGTGCCACCACCCAGCGGTGAGTAGGGTAACCAGAGCTCACTGGAGAATTTGTGCTGTCAGTGGGAAGACTAAAGGCTTGTCCTGCTTTGTCTTCTACACTGACGGCACAGAAACTCTGTACTTACACGGTTGGCAGCGCGACTGTGGCTCCTCTGGTGTTACAAACGTCCTTAGACCACGGTAACCACTTTCCATCAGGTGGGCCGTGTGCTTGTCTGCCACCTAAGTGGTATAAAAAACCCATCAGATGAAATGGGGTGGAGATAGGTACTTGTATTCTTTCTCCGTCACAAGTCGCTTTACAAGTAGTTAATGCGTCGTTATATATCAAATATGACTCATCCAATGGTCATATACCACATCGGGTGATAAAATGGCGTGACTAAATGAAAAGGATACAAAATTGCTTATCAACTTTGAACCAACGTACCAGATTTCATAAGCTCACCTTTCGATAACTGATAATGATAACAGATGGATCTACGTGAGGCTATGTACAGCAGGTGCTGCCACACCTGTATACATAAATATTGTATAATTTAGTTAAGTATATAATAAATCATCAACGATTGTGAAGCTTAAGATGATCTAATTTATATATATGGGGAAAAACAGTACGAAAAATACAGCTCACGACGTACTCTGGGGATTTTCATCATAAAATTCGTGTTGTGATTCTTAAGGTAAAATTCTATCAAAATAGTGTGCAGCAAGTGCGCTGCACACTATTTTGGTAGGATTTTACCTTAAGATTTTTCCTTAACTGTGCGCTTACAAACATTTTCGACAAACACTACTCTAATGCATATAGTGTTTTCCCCATGGCACCAATAATATACAACAAACTACCCAAAAACATAAAAGAGGCAAACGTAACTACTTTTAAAGTAAATTTTTTTCTTCAAAAAGTTAATTTTTTTCTTCCATAAGGTTTGTGCAATGCGTGTTTTTGTTTACATTGCTTTACCTACGCAGCGACTATAAGTGAAAACTTGTTATTGGCTTTCTATGACCTAGTCCAACGCTATTCATGTTTTTATGCTGTAAGTTTTCCATGTACTAAATAAATAAATAAAATAAATAAATAAATAAACAGGCACCAAGAAAGCTACTGAACGAAAAATGTTATTATGACGTAAAGTACTTCCTCCAAGATAAATTGTAATTTATTAATTCAAATTCAATACATTATTTAAATTCTTTGACATGAACATGTGACACAATATACTAATTGGTATTATTATTTTAATAGACCTAGTTGACATTTACCATAATTATAACAATCTCCTTATTTCCTTTTGACATTATTTAATTTCTGACATTAACTCAATAACTAATTAATGCAATTAAAATATTGTGAATGCTCTTTAATTGAAATGTTGCATGTATACCTATAGACAATACCAAATATTTGTACACATTGAAGAGGTTGTAATACAGCGGACCTATACATTTAATGAAAATGTATCTTTTACTAACTTTCTATAACCTGTGTTATGCAAATAAATTATTTTATTTGATTTGATTTTATGCAACACACCAACAGTGCACGTACTAAGCTGGTAGCGCATTTGGCTTCCGTCTCCTCTGGTAAGGTTGTGCGTAACTTTTGTAAACGCACATTTTAGCAAACTTGTTCACGAACATATTCACTGAGCAGAATGTTCAGTTTGTACGCGTCGACGTGAGTCTATTGCATGTACGTGTGCGCGCACAAAAGTATACAGATGTGTGCGTACATTTCTAGAATGATCGCACACAATTTGCACAAATTGTTTGAGCGAGTCGACCAGAATAATCATTTGAACACCTTGCATTGCAGTGCTGCACAGTTCAGCATTCTTGTGGAATTCCACCTTTAGAGCCACAAGTTAACCACTTCCCATCAAGTGGACTTAACTCACGGATGTAGGTACTACTTACAAGTATGATTATTTTATAATCATTACTATTAATCATATTTAATTAAGTATATTATAAAAATGTCAATCATGTCATGTCGGTATCGGGGCAATGGAAATCACGACTATGAACTGTGGATGCTCCAATTATTAAATTAAGAACAATCATTAGAGACTTATCTTTTACCTAATTAAAAATATATTTAAAGACAAATATTTATTTATACATACATACATAAAATCACGCCTGTCTCCCATAGGGGTAGGCAGAGATCACGGATCTCCATATTTATTTATTTACGATGATATTGATACGATGACCGATGGTTTCGTTACTTAGTTGCTACATATCGATCTATTTGAAGGACGAATTTGGTTACAAGAAGGCTATATCATAGGCTGGTCGCCATGTTGTTAATTGGGTATTTGACTGACTAATCAAATTAGTGACTTTTTACTAAACGTCAAATTGGTAAGTTATAATGAAACTTGTATGAATTAATTTATTATGACGTCATAATATTTTACAGTCAAATCACTTACTATTATTGGTTGGGTGGATGATTAAAAATAAATAAAGATATAAAATAATAACTGACGCCACTTTTACTGCTCTTACACCATTCTGAATTTAATGAACTTAGTTAAATAATTAATTTTAACTGCAGGAAAATATCCAATTGCTACAACTTGCACTTACATATATATGTAAGTGCAAGTTGTAGCTACTTATTGGGTATTGGTATACTGTATTGTACGAGGGCTGCTACTTATGTATGCCGAATAGAAAAAATAAACAAATGTATATGGCTCAATATGCTTTTATTGTTTTTCAAAGTATTTTCCACTATGATCGATGCACTTTTGCATTCGATAAAACCAATTTTTAAAACACTTTTTCCACTCTGATTGAGGTATCTCCAAAACGTGCTGTTTGAACGCGTCTACGGCATCTTCACGGGTCGAAAATCGTTGACCACGTAATTTATTCTTTACATTTGGGAATAAATAGAAATCATTGGGAGCCAAATCAGGGCTGTACGGTGGATGACCCATTAATTCTATTTTTTGACCATCCAAAAATGTACTTAGTTGTTTCCTGAGATGTATGACAGCTGGCATTGTCATGGTGAAGTATGATTCTGCGAACAAATGGTCGTGTACCACTCCGAATTAATCGTTCTGCGATTCTCCAGTGGTATTGTAGCCACATGGCCATTAATACCAAAAAAGCAGGCCACCATTTGCTTTACAGTGCTTTTTGCACGAGCCACTTTCGTAGGGTTTGGCTCATTTTGAAACACCCAAACTGTTGATTGTTGTTTAGTTCCGGGATCGTACGCGTAGATCCAGGATTCGTCACCTGTGTAGATATTATAAACAGATTTTGAGTCGCCTCCGTTGAATTTTTTCAAAGTTTTCTTGCACCATTCGACGCAAGCATCTTTTTGATCCTCAGTTAAGTTGTGCGGGATCCAACGCGAACAAATTTTTTTTACAGACAAATGTTCATGTAATATCCGTAACATGGCGGTCTTGCATTATTAGTTTTCGCACAGCTTCAATATTTTTATTATTATTATTATTAGTTAGCAGGCAGGCAGTCGTAGACAACTGATAATGCCTGTATCCAGTTTCCATTTCCTTTCTTTCTATTTCTTTAGTTTGAGGTAAAATGTATCAAGTCTGTTTTTAAACTGGTTGATACTGTCAGCAGAGACTACATTTTCTGGGAGCTTGTTCCACGTTCTGACTACTCTGTTACTGATGAAATGTCTGTGAGGATTGTTGTTGGAGAAGCTAGTGCACAACTTCAGATGGTGTCCTCTTAAATGTGCATTCTCGTTACGAATAAAGAGGGCATCAAAGTTCTTTATATCGTAGAATCCATTCAAAATTTTGAATGTTTCTATTAAATCTCCACGATTTCTCCGTTCCTTCAGTGTTGTGAGTTTTAGTATTGACAAACGTTCCTCATATGTCCGCTGTTTGAGATTCCTAGGTACTTTAGTAAATCTTCGTTGCACTCCCTCTAAGAGATCAATATCCTTAACGAAGTAGGGACTGCAGACTTGAAATGCGTATTCCAAGATAGGTCTTATAAACGTTTTATGTATCTTCAGCACCATTTCTGGAGTTAAGGTTCCAAACGCTTTCCTGATGAGGTAGATTAGGCTGTTTGCCTTCTTGGTAACAGATGTTATATGGGCCTCCCACTTCAGGTCTTCGGTAATCATCACGCCCAGATCTGTCTGAACTTTGACATCCATAAGTTGTATGCCGTTTACTGTGTAAGTGTGATGAGGATTCCTATTTCCTATGTGCAGCACCGTGCATTTCGAGGCATTCAGATTAAGGAGCCATTCCTTTGACCAGTTTGCTATTCTGTCTAGATCTGCTTGGACATCTTCATAATTGATCAAAGGATTTGCGAAGAGCTTGGTATCATCGGCAAAGATACTGACATTACTTCTCAAGGAGTAGGGTAGGTCAAAAGTGTAAATAATATACAGCACCGGGCCTAAAACGGACCCTTGCGGCACGCCACTGGTTATCATTCGTTGGTCTGATAGACTTTCGCCCACCCTCACACAGAAGGATCTTTGTTGTAGAAATGCACTGATCCAGGCTAGCAACTTTCCACGAATTCCAACAAAGTCCAGTTTATATAAAAGTCTTCTAATCGGAACTTTATCGAAGGCCTTTTCGTAATCTAAGTAGATTACGTCTGTAGGCTCTCTGATATTAAAATCTTTCGTCCACGACGACAAACACGACAGTAGCCTGGATATAGTGGAGCGATGTGGGCAAAAACCATGTTGCTGGTCAGGTATAACAAGATGGTCAGTAAGAAAGTCCCTAATGTGTTTCACAATGAGTTTTTCCATGACCTTGCAAGCTACACATGTCAAACTAATGGGTCTATAGTTAGAAGGTTCCAGTTTACTTCCCTTTTTATATATAGGCGTTACATTTGCAGTCTTCCACAGTTCCGGCAATACCCCTGTGTCGTACGATGTTTGCATAATGGTTGCTAAGTGATCCGCAAGGTCGCATTTTTGTAATATGACTACAGGGATCTCATCCGGCCCTGCTGAAGAATCTGTCTTCATTTCTTTAATGGCGTTTTGAATTTTATCCTTGGTGAACACGAGGTCGCCAATGGAGTCTGAGACTCGGACTACTGGATCCAAAGTAGGCAGTTGGGTAGGTGGTTCTATTTGATAGACACTTGCAAACTGTTCTGCAAATGCCTTGGCAATTCCGTCAGATGTTGTTACAGTTTCTCTTCGGGAGTTGTACAAAATTGTTGGGATGCTTATTTTTGATGTAACTTGTTGCCTTATGTAAGAATAGAATTTTTTTGGTCCAGCTTGCAGTATACCCTTTTCATAAGTTATACGTGCCTTTCTATTATGGTTTATTAGTTTGTTATTGATTTTCCTATACTCTTCGTAAGTTTCAGAAAGTCCAGTCAGGGTGTATCTATTCCACAGTGCCATTTTCTGTTTTATTAATTGCTTCGTGCCTTCGGATACCCAAGGCTTATTCATAGTATGGTGTTTGTTTATTATACGAGGTACGTGTAGGTTGATTGCTTCTTTAAGTGTGTTATGAAAAGTTTCATATTGGCTTTTGGCACAATTAATACTGGTTGAGCTTCCAGGCGAGAAAGTGTGTAATTTTTTATTAATACTATGAAAGTCTGCTCTTTTGTAGTCATGTCTATGTGTTGGTTTGCGATTTTGTCTAAGTGCCTGCAGGTGTATAGTGGTTAATAGACATGTATGATCGCTCTTCCCAATAGCTGTTTGGTGGTCAATATTAGCTATTAATGGTGTATCATTGGTTAAGATCAGATCCAGAAAGGATGGTTGATTTCCCTGCCGAAATCTAGTGTGTTTGTCTACCAACTGCTCAAGGTTGCTGGTTTTATACCACTGTACAAAGTTTTCTTCTTTTGGGGTGAGGTATCCACATCTAGTGGCCACCGAACTCCACCAAAGTTAAAATCCCCCATTATAATTACTGTGTTAGTTTCGGACACATTGGTTATATGGGTTAGTAAGATATTGTCCTGATCCAGTGTTGAGTCCTGTCCACGATATAATCCACATAAAAGAAATGTTTTGTTTCCGACATTCAAATCCAGCCATAAACATTCTGATGCTTCATGTTTGATATTGTATTTGGTGTTTAATTGAGTTTTCATGAAATTATTTTTATTTGAGGAGTAAATTGCTACTCCACCACTTCGTTTACCAATTCCAATTTTTATCATCGAGTCAGGTATATTTGGTTTGAGCCATGTTTCCGTTATTATTATTAAATCAGGTTTCAAAGTGTCAGCTCGTGCAATGAAAAGATCCAATTTAGAAGTCACTGACTGAATGTTTGTGCAGAGGACAGTAATTGTAATTATTGGTGCTGCAACCTTTGTATTTTTGGTTATATTAGGATTAGAACGAGCATGCTTGGGGATATCGTATATGCAATTTAGTTTTTTTGAAAATTATTCTTTACTATAGTGGGATATCCTCGGACATATTTTATGGTAATGTCTGTCTCACCATTATTCATTCGCTTGTTGAGTTCTTCTCTTAGATATGTCATGTACTCTCTTTGCATAGCTGTAATAGATGTAGGCTTCCTTAGCTTACTTCTGTTACGGAATATTTCTAAAGCATCACTTTTACTATGAAGGACAACCTTTAATGGACGAGGTCTGCCAATAGAGTCACTTTTAGGGGCACCAAGACGAAAAAGCTTTATCCCATCTAGCTTTACTTTTTTTGTAATTGTATTCACAATGGCCACACACTCCCTCCTATCATGCTCCCTTCTCTCATCAACAGTATCACTAACCGACTCTGGGACATCATAGATGATAATGTTGCTGCCTCTATTGGCCCTTTCATTTATCTCTTGGATTGCAGACTCGGTTGCAAGCATACTTTGTCGCACACGTAGGTGCTGCACTTCTTCAGTGAGCTCATTTAGCTTTTTCATTATCATTGGCAGTTGGGACATAGCAGCTTTGCAATCGCCACAAAGAAAGGTCATAATGCGGGCAACAGTTTTCAGTTCAAGCACACGCACTTCAGTAGGTGACAATCCATGACAATCTCCGCATAGCATAATTCTACAAGAATCACAGCGCACTGCTGGTTTTTTATCAGTTGGTGATTTTCCACATTTGCTGCATTTTTCTTGGGATAAGTTGGTTCCATTGTTTTTAGGACTCATGTTTTATATTATATTATTTTTTTGGGTATTTATTTTTATTACACTGGCAACACTGATTTCTGACACTTCGGTATGATTGGATTCAGTGTCAAACCAAAACAAGAATTTGGGGGTAGGTTGAAAAATTTTTGTACAAGGTCAATGTCAAATGAGAGAAAGATTTCACTATTTTAGCTATTGATCTTGATTATTTTGCTAAAATAACACTGATACACTACACCAAAGTTATGCACACAACTTTTACAGAGTTTTTATGACTATTTTCACACTTTTACCAACAAAAACAAATAAAATTTACGAGCGTGATGCTATCACTTTTACCGCTTTTGACAGTTTCCTTTTTTTCCAGTTTTGTGGCACAACCACCGATTTTGGGCAACCTTCTTTAACTTCGTCCGTGAGCTTACTCCGCCCGCGATTAAACTCACAAAACCAGTGATACACGGCGTTTTTGATGGAGCTTCACCACCAAAAGTCGAAGTTAATTGATCTACGCACTGTTGTTGCGTTAAACCACGTCGAAAATCGTAATAAATCATAGCACTAATATTTTCACGAGTGAGTTCCATTTTTTCAGCGATATGACATTTTAAACCCAACAAAAACAAAACACTAACGTATATAAGAAAAAAAATATTAGCGGCCAGTATTTTTAAAAAGAACGAATATGTACATGGAGGTCAGACATTGCGTTTAAAATTATTGGAATCTCAGATTCCGCATACATAAGTAGCAGCCTATGTATGACTATGAATTATGCGCAGTAAAATTGATATTTATCAGGGATGATTCCTTCGGAAGACGCAGACTTGCGTGTGAAAGCGGAGTTGCTCCACAAACCATGGCCCATGCTGACGTGTGCAACATGATGCCCATACTTGCCATAGATTTTACGAGTGTCTCTTTTATGTGCCTGCCGCCAAATTCACTCACATAGCACCCAGCCGCTCGGTGTCGCGTTCTTTCGTCCATTGAAAGCTGAGTGGTGAAAAATTATAACTGAATGTAAGGAAAGTTCTGAAGGCACCAGAAATCCAAAAATACCGAAAAAAACTTTCCGAGTTTGCCATCTGAAAATGCAATTCAGGTAGAAGTATACAGGGAAAACAATTTGAGAGCAGAAGTGTCATCGATTCGACAGAAGTCAGAAGAAGAAGAAAACCTACTTACTAAGCTAGTGTGAAGTCCGGAAGATGTGGGTGATCATACCAAATGCAGACGATTCTAAAATGGCATCCTATCCTTAACAATCGCGTGCTATAGGATGAAGTTCTATCTACTGTGTCTTACCTCATATCAACAGTAGCAGAGAATGTACCATTAAAATACCATGATTCGAACGACGGAAACGAAAAATAAGTTATTCAATAATTAAAAACCCGACTGCTGTTTTAGACGGTACCCTAAGAAAAAACGAAAGAAAATTAATGGTTACCGCCTGCTATTAAACTTATTTCGATTTTTTAAACAGCAGTTGGGTTCTCAATGTTTTTAATAATTTATTAACTTTTTAGTTATGGTACGACATATACATGTATATTTTTGCAATCTCCCTTTAATTCCCTGCATTTTGATACCCTATTCGATAAATATGAAGAAAAAAAAACATTTTTGACAACCCACATTTTAGCACCAAATCTCCACCGCATAGGTTTTGTTGACATTTTATGTACCCTATGACACACGGGAGACCTATGACATATGCCATTGGAACCCGAGCCCACAGGCCAGAGTCTTAAGAGAGCCGTAGATAATCATCAATTTATCTACACTCATACTGAAATGTAAACATTAAAAATTAAAAACAACTTTAATGACATTGTTTACGCACAGAGTATATATATAGAGACACTTGCTCTTAAAGAGACTCTAATTTCACCTGTATTAGGTATATAATGGCACCTATAATCAGACTGTGACTTAATTCATTTCTTGATGAATGGCTCTGTGCTTTTAGCATCAATTACGCCTATGTCCTGTAGTAAAACTGTGACTTTATCCTTGTTATAATTCACTTGTGAGTTATAGATTTTTTTTTAATTTTTATTGGTTGTGTTGTTTTGTTCTTAAAAAGTTTCGTAACAAAAAAGATCACGTTCAATAGGACAAAAATAAATTAATATACCTACTGCTTGCTTATTTTATGCAAGTTCCTATTTAAATAGATAATTTCAACTTGTGCGTGTTTTATGAACAAAACGATGCCATCAAAAACGTACATTACATTTTACCAACCGCACATTTACTAATGTTTCTATAAATAAACTTTTTATCTATGATGATAGGTGTTTTTTATTTGACTGAATGTTAATTATTAACTAGATAATGCAAATACTTATAAAATTTATACAAAACTATGCTAACTATACAATATATACAAAAATAAAATGGAGAAAAAGAGCGAGACTGCAACTTTAGGCATCGAAAAATTCCTCCCCAAGATCTCTACTGGTACCGTGCCCAAAAGGCTGGCGGGATTACCACCCTGAATGGATGCCAATTCTTTGAGCGTAGATACTTTATAATAGTAGATAATGAAACTGTTGCATAACTTTCGGATGTTGCCATCATCCGAGGGAGGTGAACCTTCGTAGGATGCGGGAGAGCTCCCACAGCTTCGAGCGTATACTCTTTTTGTTTTTTATGTGTATTTACTAACAATAAGACCTTTGTTACTAACATTACCTATAGATCATCATTGGTCTGAAATAAAGATTATTTATTATTATAATAATGGTTCTTAATCTAAATTACGTTTTTTTTTATACCACTTAGGTGACAGACAAGCGCACGGCCGTCCTGATGGAAAGTGGTTACCGTGGCCTATGGACGTCTGTAACACCAGAGAAGCCACACTCGCTCTGCCGACCCTGTAAGCACAGAGTTTCTGTGCCGTTAGTGTAGAGGACAAGCAGGACAAGCCTTTAGTCATCCCACTGACAGCACAAATTCTCCAGTGAGCTCTGGCTACCCTTTTTTTTTTTTTTTTTTTTACGTGCGCAATATCCCCACGGATACCTCCCCACCGGAGCCGGTGGAGGAGGTTATGTCGGACTCGAACCGACTAAAACGCATGCCGCCTGTGGGTCGTTTTGGTTGCCGAAGGTGAGGTTGACAGGCATATCCCTCGCACCCCGGCCGACCCAGGGCCATCTCTCACGATCTGGCCCTCTTATCGGGTGTGGGGACTACAGAGTCCCCAACTCGTCCCCGGAAACGGGGAGGCGCGCCACGCGCACCACCGCCGCGGCCTGCTTCTGCCAGGGTGACAGGCGGCTTCACCTGTCACCCCCAGGCCGGCGCTCATGGGGGGCGGAGGTCGTTCATCGACCTCCGACGCCCGAGTTGCCTTCGTACGCGGGCAGCTTGTCTTGCGATCCTTCGTCGCTCCCGCTGCCGCTCCCGCCCCGCCTCCTCCTTCACGAGTATTACTTGCTCGCAGAAGGAGGCGCCGGCCGCCCACGCATCCGCGCAGCGAACCATCGCCGCGAGCAAGGTGGAGAGCGTGAGAACCCTCACTCCCAGGGCCGCCACAAGCTCCCGCCTCGGCGTCTCCCACGCCGGACACTCGGTGAGCGTGTGCGGACCTGAGTCCTCGCTCGCGTCGCAGTGATGGCACTCGGACGTTGGCTCTTTCTGCATCCGACGCAGATACTTTCCGAAGCATCCGTGCTCGGTGATCATCTGCGTCAGACGGTACGAGAGGCTGCCGTGTGGCCTCTCTAGCCACTCCCCCATGATGGGTCTTACCGCCGTTACTACGGCGTGCCCTGCGCCTGGTCGCCCAAGTCGTATCTCCCATTCCGCCACCATTTCCCTGTGGAGCCAGGATCTCACGGCCCGAATTTCTTCGGGCTCGGGATCGTGACCCCGCTCCCGCGCCGCCTTTCGGAACCGGTATAGCGCCGAAAGGCATCTCGCTTCCAGGATCCATGGTGGCGATCCGGCGAGGAGACTCGCCGCGTTGAATGATATCGTGCGGTACCCCCTTATGATGCGGCACGCCAACTTCCGCTGCGGACGCTGCAGCAGGAGCATGTGCCGATCACTCAGGGTGTCCGCCCACACGGGACACCCGTACAGGGCCATGGACCGCACGACACCCGCGTAGAGTCTCCTGCAGGAGTCCTCCGGGCCCCTCAGGTTGGGCAGTAGCCGCGCCAGAGCGTTGGCTGTGCCCACCAATTTGGGGCCCAGACTTCGGAAGTGCTTCCCGAAGTCCCACCGGCCGTCGAGCACGAGCCCCAGATATTTCATCTGGGGCTTGATGCCGATGAGAGTGCCTCCCACTGTGAGACTGGAACCAGGTGGTGGCGTGCGCCGAGGTCCATGAAAGAACATGGCCTCGGATTTATGCAAAGCCACCTCAAGGCCCAGCCGCCGGATCCGTTTCACGACTTGAGCAACCGCGGTCGTGGCCCTCAGGATCGCTTCGCGGTATGTAGCCCCGCTCGCCGTCACTAGCGTGTCGTCCGCATAGCACGTGACGGCGGCGCCGTCCGCAAGCTCACCGCGAAGCACCCAGTCGTATCCAATGTTCCACAGTAGCGGCCCGAGAACCGATCCCTGTGGAACACCGCACGACATCTCACGCCGACTGACGATGGTCGCACTTGGGTAGATGACGGCTCTCTCCGTCAGGTACGCCCCGACTATGCGGCGGAGGTAGAGAGGCACACCGTGGTACACGAGTGCCTCCCTGATGCAACTCCAGGGCAAGGTGTTGAACGCGTTGGAGATGTCCAAGGACACCGCCAACGTCACCTCACCCCGGGCAACTGCCTCCTCCGCCAAAGTCCTCACGCGCATGATGGCATCCACCGTGGACCGCCACCGGCGGAAGCCATATTGGGCATCCGCCAGGTCCGGCCCCCTACCAGAGAGGTGCTCGACGAGGCGCTTCGCAATAACTCTTTCAAAGAGCTTGCCCACCTCGTCGAGCAACACAATGGGCTGGTAGCCGGACGGTTCGTCCGCCGGGCGACCCTCCTTTCGGATGAGGACCAGTTTCCCCGTCTTCCACATCTTCGGAAACTGGCCCCGCTCCAAGCATGCGCTGAGGAACCCTCTCAGTCGGGGTTCGAGACCGTCTTCTCCCAGAGCTAGGACCCACGCGCGGCTTGGAATGCCGTCGGGTCCCGGGGCGGTGCTCTTCTTGGCTCTAAGCCTTCGCACCGCCAGCTCCAGTTCTACCCAAGTGACCTCGGGGACTTCGTCGTCAACTACCACACTGGGCGCCACAGGCGACCGAGGTGGCGGAGTCATCTGCGGCGGAACGTGTTCCGCTCGCGCCGGGAACAGGGACTCGACCACTCCACCGAGCAGAGCTGGCTGGAGAACCCGGGTCAACGGCGGGGCCCGGGGGCGCAGCTTTCCTCTTACCATAAGGTAAGGCCGCCCCCATGGGTCCCGCTCCAGCGTCTCCATGAGCTCCTTATAAGCCGCGGCTTTCGCCCGCTTAATCTCCGCTCGGAGGGCATCTCTGGCCTCCCTGTATCCCACATGAAGCTCCGTCACTCGGGGCTCATTATCTGCGGTTCGGCTACGCCTCCTACGGAGTCTGGTCCACCGGCGGTGCGCGATCACGCAGGCTTGCCGTAGCCTCGCGATCTCCGCAGACCACCAGTAGACCCGACGCCTCGGACTATAGGGTGGTGCCCTAGGCATACCCGCATCGCAGAAACGAGTCATGGCCTCCCGGAACCACACCGCCTCATCGTCGATATCGACAGGCCTGTCCGGCGCAATGGCCCAGGCCTGTACGATGGCGGTCTCCAGGAGGACCTCCCGATTCAGTCTCCCAAGCACCCAGCGTGGCTCGCGTGGGGCCGGTATGACCGGCGCATCACCCGCGGGGTGGGAGACATCAAACCAAACGTATCGGTGATCCGCCAGTGTCTCCACCCCCACAACAACACGCCAGTCCCGCACACGGTGCGACAGCGAAGCGCCTGCGAACGATAGGTCGATAATCGAACTGCGCTCCGCGGCCACGAACGTGGCTTCGGCCCCGCGATTCTGGAGAACTAGACCGTGATTAGCGGCCACGACCGCAATCTCCCCCACACGCGCCGCTACGATGCCATGCTCCCTTGCCACGACAACAGGGGGGGGGGCATCCATAGCGGCGTTGTACACCAGTGCCGCCGACCCGTCCAGGTCGACCACCCAGGCAGGCCCAAGGGGCCGGTGAGTGTACGGATCGGCGACAGCGGCGACGTGTACGGACCACTGTGCCATGCTCTGGAGCAGAAGACCCTGAGCATCGGCACCGTGACCCACGTTCGCCTGCAGAATGCGGAGCTGGGGGTCCATTATGGAACCATCTCCGCATCCCGCCGCGAACTTTGGGTGGAGCCCCCGCCTTGCGGCTTCGGTTCCCCTCCGGTGCAGGCCTTGCTGCCAACCCTATGATCGGCCGGTTTGCCCCCCGCTGCACACCTGAAACAGTGCAGCGGAGCTTCGCATCCACCGGCCGTATGGCCGGGTTGGCCACAGCGGAAGCAGCGGTCACCGACCGTCACCGCCGCCGTGCACTGCACCCCCACGTGGCCGACCGACAGGCACCTAAAACACCTGGTCGGTCGAGCCTGCAGGAGCCGGACCTGCACCCGCACCACGCCTCCAACGGTGAGGAACCCCCGGTTGGCAGCCTTTTTGGCTGCTGCGATGGGGCAGCCGACAACTGCCACCCCCAGTCCACGGCGGCCGAAGCGGATTGCTCCGACCTTCACCGCCTCTAGGGGGCAGCCCCCGGCCTCCGCCACGGTAAGGCGGATTTGCTCCGCCGTGATGGAGTCGTCCAGGTCCGAAATGCGCATTTCTGCGCATTTGTTAGGCCTGGACACCCGGACGTCGGCTGCATCTAGCGTGTCCCGAAGCCTAGCCGCTAGGGCATCAGCCTGGGGACCGCTTGAAGCGCCGGGGATCTCCAGTAGCCGAGCACCCGTCCGAGTGGGTTTCACCCGGATGGGGCCCGGCATGTCGAGAGCCTCTGGCTACCCTACTCACCACTGGGAACACAACACGAAATTATTATAACCGTGATATTCTGTAGGGCGGAGGCAGTGGCGGGGCAACAACTAAATTTGATGTGGGCAAGACAGATTTCGCGAGGCCCTGTTCTATGGCGACCTGAAGACGGATTTTATAAAATAATAAAAACAAACAAAACAATTAACACTGCCAAGTTTTTAAGCTATTTTCTGTTATGTAACAATTAACACTGCCAAGTTTTTAAGCTATTTTCTGTTATGTATGACAGCAGCTATTTTCAGTTATGTATGACAGCAGCTGTTTCACGTCTTTAATGAAGTTGGGTAAATTCGGGATCATTGTATTTAATTCTTCATATAATTCAAATGGTTGGAAGTCACTGCTCTCACCCACACGCAGGACGTTATGTAAATCGTTACAGTGTTTTAATATTTGCTCCTGTGGCATATTTTTTAGCGCGCTTAAATCATAGAGAAAACCAAAGTCTTCAAAATGTTGATTTAAAGACGTAAATCTTAATTCCATATTGGTTATTATAGAATCAATCATGGCGTAAAAAAAATCTGTTTGATACCGGATTTTGGGAGACTGTATAGGTTCATCGCTGCTTTCATAATCGAACATCCTTTTCTTTTTGGCTACTCTTTTATTCTTAAACTCTTTTGGCAGGTCATAACAGCTTTTCTCAGTAAATTTCCGAACATCAGACAGGGATTTCTCAAATCCAGTTTCCCGATACTCTTTTATCCATTCACAAAATGTGTGTAAATGTTCAAGAGCAATGCTTAAATGAATTTGTACTGATTGCCATAATTTACTTATTATATTAACACGCAATAATATCTCATACCACACATGTAAAGATACGATAAATTCTAAACTTAACATTTCATTTAGTATTGAATCGCAATCACTGAGAGTGTCTGATTCCTCCGTTTGATTTTTTAAGTTTTTTATGCATTCAATCACTTCATCAAATTGCAATAATACGGCCTTTACTGCTTCGACTCTACTTTCCCATCTTGTGTCTGATAAAGGTTTTATAGTAAGTTTTAATTTTCCTTTTATAAAATCCCAGCGCTTGCTTGATCTTGAAAATAGCAAATAATTTTTTTGTATGAAACCAAAAAAAGTTTTTGTTACCATAGATGAGTTCGCTGCATCTACCAATAGTAGATTCCAACTATGACAGCCACAAGGTGTGAAAAATGCCCTAGGGTTAATATTCAATATTCGAGTTTTAACTCCACTATTTACACCTACCATATTTGCACCATTGTCGTATCCCTGGCCACGGCAGTCTTGAATATTTAAGTCATATTTTTCTAGGTGTTCCAGTATAGCATTGGCTAAATATTCTCCAGTTGTCTGAGTAACAGCTAGAAAAAAATAAAATGTTCGACTATTGTACCAGTTGACGTATCACAAAATCTTAAGATAACCGACATTTGTTCAACTCTATTACAATCTCTAGTGCAATCGAGCAAAAAAGAATAATACTTTGCTTCTTTAACCTTACGAATAATTTCATTGACAACTGTTTTTGACATCAATATGATCAATTCATTTTGAATATCGTGACTTAAATAATGGTGTGAAAGTTGTTTGTCACTAATGCGTTTCATGTGTTCACGTAAAGTAGGATCAAATTTTGATATCAGTTTAAATAAATCTATGAAATTACCGGAATTCTTAATACCGTCACCTGTCTTGAGAGATTCTCTGTGACCTCTAAATGCAAGATTATGAGAGGCCAAAAAGTTTATTATGTCAAATATTCTCTCTAACAAGTTGTGCCAATGTTTTTGTGATTCACGTATTAGCCTTTCGTTTTCTTGGTCTATTGTTTTGCCTTGATTTATTCCTTTCTCTAAATTTAACCATTGGAACATATGTGCCATATGTTCTTTGGTATTCTCATGTCTATGTAAAATGCTACTTAAATGTTTCCAGTCACAACACCCTCCTTGCACCACCTGAGTTTGTGAATTGCTAAATAGTCTGCATGGAAAACAGTAAACTTTATTTTGGGAATTGGAATACACTAACCAGCGACGATGTTGAGTTTCACCATTATTTAGTTTTCTCGAGAAATAGAAATTGGAAAAGTGTCTGTTATCATCACCTTTGGGATAATATTCATCACCGCTATTTAATTGCTGTGTGGGGCCGCTTCGAACTATGTCACGACGCTGTGTATCCGTTATGGGAAACGTCCACAATCCCGGATCCGAATTAACAAGTACTTGCTGAACTATGGCGCTGGCGTCGTCGCTGCGAATTGGAGAATCTATGTCAATCTGTTCTTCTTGATTGCTTGATGACAGCACAAGAGTTTCAGCGTCAATTTTTGATTGGCTAGAAGATGATCCAAGCTCTACGTCTAACTGACGTTCGCTCTCGGTATTCAGTGCATCTAGAGCATTTTCCAACGGTATCTCGGACGTTTGTTGTGTAGAAGTCGAAGCTATCGATTCAGAAGGTTCTGTACTACCAGATGCAGTTTGGTTGAGGAACTTCATCAAATTTAAACTCAAAACTTGGTTGGTTGCAGTTCTTTCAGCTTTTCTTTTTCTTTTTGCTGATCCAGACTCCCATTTTCTTCCAATATCTCTATCTCGGCCGGACATGTCGATAACGTCGTATCTATACACTGTAAACGAAAGCAATAGTTAAAATTTTTTTGCAGTTTTATCTACATAATATTGTAAAACCTAAATTTAAATTAGTTTTCAAATAAAAATCTTTAAGATAGCTTTTACTACCTGCTAGTTTTAAAAACTTAAAAAATCGATACGTTTTTTACCTTAAAGCTTTTTTGGTTTCCTTCAAGAGATATTATAAAGCGTATTTTATATACAAGTAATTACTGCGTTATATACTTATTACCAATTAAATATTTCTTACCTTATGTAAAATAGACGAGTACAGGTACCGGTGTGTTACAAATCACAAAGAAAACGAAAAAACAATTAAACTGTTTTAAAATTTTGGGTCAGTTTACAGGAGCAATCAATATACCTAAACACTATCTATTTATTCACTAAATATTATTAAAACATTGAACACACTATTCTTATCAAAATAGGTACGTACAGTCATAAAAATAAACAATATTGAATAACACAATTATACGTTTCTATTGTTATGCGCCTAGCGACTGCGTTGCGTACTTTGATTTGATTGGTTGACTTCCTAGTAAAGAAAGTAAACAAATAAACCGGGGATTCCCCGCACTCTGGTCGGCGGCAAATGTTGCCAGACTAAGAAAACATGTTTCACAACAAAATTGATTTATATTTTTTTTGTTTTATTCTCGCTTTAAACATTTTTGAGTCGCGAGGCCCCTTGTACCGCGAGGCCGTAGGCGGTGGCCCACGTCGCCCACGCTTAACGCCGCCTCTGGGCGGAGGTACTTCCCCAGTTAGACTGCTCAATTGGGCGGAAATACCGCCGGAAACGTGCGGTACGTGCAGTTTCATACACTATTTTATCTAATCTCATGAAATTTATAATTATTTAATTACAAAGTTATTTTTAGCGCCACAATTCACCACAGACTACCTATGTAGAAAAAATGCATTGATAATTAATTGAATCGAAATGGAAAAAGTTTGTTTATTTTATTTTTTTTATCTAGGACATGCCAATTTGACTTCACCTCACCTGATACTAAGTTAAAGGCAAAGTCTCAGGCAAGAGGGTCACCATTATAAACACTGAGTAATGTTACAATGGTGGCACTCAGCTTGGCGGCCTCATCAGATGCTTTTTCACGCCCCGCTTAAAGGACCCGGGACTGTAGGAAGAAGGAAACACGTGAGCTGGTAATGAATTCCAGGCCTTGGTTTTTAAATTTATTTTAGTACTCTGTGCGTAAACAATGCCATTAAAGTTGTTTTTAATTATTAGGTAATGTTTACATTTCAGTATGAGAGTAGATAAAATTATTTTTAGAATTATTTTATTCACAAATATTGTTGAAAAGCGTCGTGTGATAATACACGTGTGTTCTTTGGTCTGTCGGCTCGGGTCTCAATGGCGCCTCAGCGGTAATCACCAACTTTACACACTGGTACCATAATATAACTATTATTCTTATTCTAATCGAGTTGAATAGTTACGAGTAGCATACTAATTACTTGAAAATAATCATTAAAATATCAGGCAATATTCAAATAAGTAGTAGGTACCTACATCAAGTGGGCTGTGTGCTTGTCTGTCACCTAAGTGGTATAAAAAACCTAGGGTAATATTAAGATTCATTCAAATTTAATAAACATAACATAACATACATAAACTCCCGCCTATATCCCCGAAGGGGTAGGCAGAGGTGTTAGCACCCACATTTCGCCAGTTTATGTTTAGGTTCCAATGTTATGGTGGCCAGCCTATTGCCATTAACCGGGCACTTTTAAACCTGCGATAAATACATACATAACGTCGAAGAGCATCGAAAAGTCATTGGTGTGTGCCATGGTAAAACCTGGGATCGAACCCGAGAACTCGTCTCAGCTGTCCATTACCCATACCACTCTAGACCACTACTCTACCACTCTATAGACCCTCTTTTCTGAGACTTTGCCTTCAGCTTACCATCAGGCAAGGCAAAGTCTAATTGACGTGTCGTGACGTGTTTTGTTTAGAGATATTTCTAAACGTTTAATTGACGCTACCCGTGACCAGAGGGCGGGTTCATTCCTTGCGCAAAGGATTGGTATTGCCATTCAACATGGCAATACCGCCAGCCTTCTGAACATCCTCCCGGTTGACATCGATGGGGAGGAATTCGTTGATGCCTGAACCTGCACGTTTATTTAGGTATATTCTGTATTGTTTTTATATTTTTATTTAGATAACTGCCATGTACATTATGTAAATTATAAATTATATTTAGTAACAATATTATGTTGGCTATTTTTAAAAGCAGTAAATATGTAAATTCATACCTATCTAAAGATATGCATAGATGGTGCTATCTGCCTGACGTAACTTTTTAAAGTTTTTACTACATAAAGATAATGTTCTCCATCGCTCAGAGTCATTGACATCATAAAACAATAAAGATAAGAAGAACCAAACGGTTCGGAGACTCTTTTCTTTGCCGCAGCACCAAGACCTGGAATTCATTACCAGCACACGTGCTTCCTTCTTCCTACAGTCCCGGGTCCTTTAAGCGGAACGTGAAAAAGCATCTGATGAAGCCGCTGAGCTGAGTGCCACCATTGTAACATTGCTTAGTGTCTGTAATGATGACCCTCTTTCCTGAGACTTTGCCTTTAGCTTACAATCAGGCGAGGTGTAGTCAAGTTGGCATGTCCTAGATAAAAAATATATAATTGCCTATATTTCATTTCAACATCGAAGTTCAGCCTCATGACCGCATTACAGTTAGGCTGGAAAGCCGACCTAAAGTAAGTTGGAAAAAGACTTAAAGATTGACAATGCTAGGCAATTATTTTTCCATTAATCGCTTGGAACCGTAATACGGTACGGTATTTGCTTTGCAGCAAGTCATATTTTTTAAATTGAAATAGTTTCCTTTACAAAGAGGTGTGTATAATCGATTAAAATTTAAATTCAAAAATTGAATCGGTTCAGTCGGGATTCGAAGCCGCGATCTTTCTCTTACAGGGGGAATGTTCTGACCATTGAGCCACCGAACCTCGCCTGAAGCTATCCAAATTTTCCTATATCAAAAAAAAATCATTAAATCTATATATATATATAGATTTAATGATTTTGATTTTATTAATAAACACATCAAGAAATAATTTATAAATATTAAATACAATAAAAATAAAATAACTATTATACAACTTATAGCTAAGAACAATTAAAATGCGTCGTAGAATTCCTCCGCATCGCATGCCTCTTGTGGCAGCGTTCCCAGAAGACTGGCAGCATTGCCATGTTGTATGGCAATGCTTATTCTCTGACCTAAAAAGAGGCCAGCCTTCTGGTCACGAGAAGCGTCGACCATACGCTTCGCAATCTCACGGAAGAGGTTGCGAGCGCTCGGACCCCATGACCCCAAAGTCTCGACTCCAAACGGCACAAATTCATAATCTCCGATGAGATTGGAGTATTTGCGCTGCTTGAGAGCCTCTGCAGAAGCAGCAGCAGCACCAGCACAGCCAGCCGTGCTAGTTATATGGGTAGGAGCCATGGTATCAACGCATGTGGCGTCCCACACCAGAGTCCTACCCATCTTCCATGGCATTAACGACATGGCATTATATATATACCTATATATATCCGTCTTGCGGCAATGGTAGGAGCCATCTACCGATGCTCGTACAAACTATCGGAACCAATGAATGATGTTACAATCATTTTTAAACATTTAATGTTGAGTACTGCGCGCTTACTCAGTCTTACGAGCGAGAGATCCGTGGTTCGAATCCTAACCATTACACTACCGATGTGAACCCACTCCTAGCAATTAGTAATTGCGGTTGCTAATATTGTTTAAAATAGAAATAGAATGAAATTTTAAAGCAATTAGAATCATAGAGTGAAGTAATACACTGGAAAATTAGAACGTTATCTTAATCTATTGGAATAGTTAGCATACTACCACAGATAATATAATATAATTCTTATACACTACTACAGATAATATAATTCTTATAATACCACTTTAAAATTTCATTCAAAAGTCGTGTCTATGCCTCACGAATATCTTCAGATTCCAAGTCTAGTCTAATCGTTTCCTTCTTTTTACAGCAGGCACTTACTGTAAGCGCATTTCAAACGATCGAACAGACTTGACAGCTAATTTCGGGGTGAGATTTGAATTGCGCATGCTATAACGTGACGTCACCAAGTTTAGAGCATGCGCAATTGAAATCTCACCCCGAATTCAGCTGTCAGGTTCCTTTCGGTCTTTCGAAATGTTCTTACAGCGTGTGCCTCCAGTCCCGAGTCCTTTATACGAGTCGTGAAAAAGTATCTGCCGTCAAACTGCGAGCCACCATTGTAAAATCGTTGGTATCAGTACTGGCCCTCGATCGAGAACACTGTCATACCACAGACACTGCAAAAAATGGCATAAAAGTTTAGACTTTATTTCTATATACTCAAGTCCAAATTTAAATGAAGAGAGAGAGAAAAAGTATCTGCCGTCAAACTGCGGGCCACCATTGTAACATCGTTGGTATCAGTACTGGCCCTCGATCGAGAACACTGTCATACCATAGACGCTGCAAAAAATGGCATAAAAGTTTAGACTTTATTTCTATATACTCAAGTCCAAATTTAAATGAAGAGAGAAAGAAAAAGTATCTGCCGTCAAACTGCGGGCCACCATTGTAACATCGTTGGTATCAGTACTGGCCCTCGATCGAGAACACTGTCATACCATAGACGCTGCAAAAAATGGCATAAAATTTTAGACTTTATTTCTATATACTCAAGTATAAATTTAAATGAAGAGAGAGAGAAAAAGTATCTGCCGTCAAATTGCGGGCCACCATTGTAACATCGTTGGTATCAGTACTGGCCCTCGATCGAGAACACTGTCATACCACAGACGCTGCAAAAAATGGCATAAAATTTTAGACTTTATTTCTATATACTCAAGTATAAATTTAAATGAAGAGAGAGAGAAAAAGTATCTGCCGTCTAATTGCGGGCCACCATTGTAACATCGTTGGTATCAGTACTGGCCCTCGATCGAGAACACTGTCATACCACAGACACTGCAAAAAATGGCATAAAATTTTAGACTTTATTTCTATATACTCAAGTCCAAATTTAAATGCAGAGAGCTGGATTACAATTTTACTTTCACTCTGCAAACAGCCTTTTAATTGTGAACTTTTTTTTTTTATTACCTTTGGATTTATATGTTTCCTATTATACAACTTATAGCTAAAAATAATTAAAATGCGTCGTGGAATTCCTCGGCTTCGCATGCCTCTTGTGCTAGCGTTCCCAGAAGACTGGCACCCTATATTTAGAAAGTGCTCGATTAAAAACAAAATTACCTACCAAACTATACCCGAAAAATTAAATTTTAATTTTATTAAACCTACCTGTTCGCGGCTATACAAATGAAGTCTTTTTTTAAATAGGTACTAATAAAAGAAATTACTAGTAATTCCCCTTAATGGCAAGGATTCCACCCAGAACCTCTCGATCGTAAGACCGCCTGCTTAGCCACTAAGCGACAGAGGCTAAGGACAATGCTACAAATGCACTAAAACTAACTAACAACTCTAATTACAAACTAAAATGCTAGTTTGTAAACGTCATGAGGAAAAATAAAATAAAAAATACCCCAAAATATTGCTCTTGAAAAAAATACCGCTAACAACAATTTAAATAACATGTTTTGAGCACATTAGTCGTTAATAAATATTCCACTAGTCATAACGATATCATAATTATTATTTATCTGTTCTAATTTTTATTCTTGTCGTACTCATCAAGATAATGTAACGCGCATTCTATATTTGAAAATGAGATATAACTGAATATATTCTTCTCACTCTTTTGGAACTGAAAATCAAATACTTTCGTCCGTGTGTGACGGAGAAAGAATACGATTATCACCACCCCATCTCATCCAAAGGGCGATTCATGTAGTAAGAGGCGACTAACGGACAAATACGCATATGATAAATGATATCTTTTGCGTTAAATAAATCCCTGTGCGAACTCGTGTGGCCAGCGTGGTAACAATAGGCCAAAACCTTCCAACATTGGGGGAAGCGTATGTCCAGCATTGAACACCGATAGGCTAATTTATTGATTGATCAGTAATCATTAGTATTATTCATTACAAATTTCCGAGTAAAACACCAGCGAATTTCAATTTTGGTGAAGAAAAAACAAAGTGAAGACTATATATTTTATCAAAAATAGCTGTCCCTGTGTTAGAATTCGATTCCGTTCCTACTGACGCACGGAAAATAGTGCGTAATTTCCCTCGGATACCGACAAAAACCGCACGCCATCTCGGGTCTATCCTATCGAACCACGGAAAGGGAGAGGTTTCTACAAAAGGCTTACGCACATTAATATTATTATTTAAAAAAACATAATATAGCGTGTGTTAGTCAGTGATAATGATGCTTCCTCATAGCTAAAGAAACTCAAAAACTACTGAAATGTTTTTGAGTTTACTCTTAATATAGAAAAAGAAGCAAGCATAGATTACTCAGTTCCTTACGGTAAAAAAACTAGTTTAGGTACTAAATGTTTTAAAATTTCACTCAATTGCTAAAAATATATTCATCTCAGCCGCGTGGTTTCCGGCAGAGTAGAATTTGGACCACCCCATCTCTTCCCATGTGACAGATATATACAGCCTAAAGTCAGGCTCAGATGCATGGCTTGAGTCAACAATAGTGCCCGGAATACGGCCGTATTACGTGGGATCAAATTCAATGATTGGTGAAATGTCGGTGTTAATTCACCTCTGCCTAACCCTCCGGGGATAAAGACGTGATTATATGTGTGTATTTATCATCATCATCATCATGTCAGCCACACATAGTCCACTGCTGAACATAGGCCTCTCCCACAGACTTCCAGAAAGACCGATCTAAAGCAGCCTGCATTCAGCGCTTCCCGGCGACTTTGATGAGGTCGTCCTTCCACCTGTATCTCACGCTAAATTTTTGTTTAAATTTCGTCCTGGTAAGTAGGCACCTACAGCCCACGCTATTTAGCACCAGAACTTTCTCACCCAATGACGTGCAGTTCGAACTAATGTCATTGTACGTAAGGCTCAAGTCATAAATAATATCACGCCGATAAGCTATCGAATTGACAGCATCGTTCGATTGCCGCTCATTAATCACAAACAATAAGATGCGACCTCATCAGGGGTTACTGGAGAAGGCACGTGTATCTATCTATCACACAATTCTTTAGGTGAGTTCGAGTTTCCTCTAAGAAGGCAATATTGCTTGATGAACATAATCAAACGCTTTGGTCAGACCACTAATATTTTTAGTAAATATTTGATCAAGCTTCTAGTTTTATCCACTACTTCTATAGGGAATCAAAATTAGCCTGAACTGCTGCTGAGAAAAGGATAGTAGGTACGGCCCTGTCTTTTTTTTAACAAAATTGGAGGAGGCATTGCCGTGTCCCCAGTTATAAAAAACTGAAATTTTCCTCAATGAGGCCTGGAATTCATTACCAGCTCACGTGTTTCCTTCTTCCTACAGTCCCGGGTCCTATCATCTGATGAGGCCGCCAAGCTGAGTGCCACCATTATAACATTACTTAATGTCTGTAATGGTGACCCTCTTGCCTGAGACTTTGCCTTAGCTTACCATCAGGCGAGGTTGAAGTCAAGTTGGTGTGTTAAAAAAGAACCTCTTTTTATTGTGCGAAAAATCCCCACAGATATCCCCCTCGCCAGAGCCGGTGGGGGAGTTTATATCAGACTTGTACAGAATAAAACGCACGGCGTCTGAGGGTCATAGGATGCCGGAGGTGACGTAGCCGAAGGTACATGATACTCAGTACGGTATATGCCCTTGCACCCATCCATGGGATAGTTAACAGTCAAGTGACGCCGGGCACAAACAGCTAGTAAATAATAATATACGATAAAGGTTCAAGATGAACCAGTTCAACTGAGGTCACTTAATATTGATTACGCACTTACATTGCACTGTTAAAAATGAAATAAATTATATGGAAGAAAGTACATATCAATTATTTTATCATTGCATCATGCACTGCGGAGAAGAGCATCGACACTTGATTAAGTTAAATTTATTTTTTTCTCATTCAATCTGATCATTTTACGATTCACTTATTTTGAATATTTTATTTTTAATTTATTTACTCCCTTTGCCTTCAAATTATTTTGAAGTAGAGTCATCAGCCTAGAAAGGAAAAGAGGTTGAGTGTTCTCTCTGTCGCTGCGCAGTTCATGTCTATAGAACAGATCACCTAACCCCTCCAGCTAAGCTAAATTGGTTATTAGGAGTGGGTTCACGTCGGTAGTGTAATGGCCAGAATTCGAAACTGGGACCTCTCGGTGGTAAGGCCGACTCCTTAACCATAAAACTTACCAAACTTACCAAAACTTAGGCTTCACAAGGTTGGTGATTCATTTGTAGACAGCTGCATAAAAATATTTAATAAAATTCCTCAGGATTTGATTAATATGCCAATAAATAAATTTAAAATAGAAGTGAAAAAACTTTAATGAGTAAAGGTTACTATAAAGTGGATGAGTACCTTAATGATGTTAATGCGTGGTCAACATAAGTCTCTTGATTGCTCGCACAAAGTAAATTGTAAACCAAAACAAATTTAAAAAAGAAAAATAATCTAGTTCTAACGTAGTTCGCTGAGTTTCTTGCTGGTATCTTCTCAGTAGAACTAATCTACCGAACCAGCGAAAGAATCATTTCCCAGTGGTTTATTTTTACATTATTTAATATTTTTATATTATTTCTTGACATACATAATTGTAAAATTTTGACGTTCATATGTGCTCTTTATGTGCCTAAACTGAATAAATGAAATTGATTCTTTGATTCTTTAATTCTTTGATTCTAAAGCTACTGACGCTTACAAGGACGAAGGAGATGACATGTACCATGGTGAATGTTTTAGATGAGCTCTTCCAATTAGTCCCACCCTTTCCTTTCCTACACAGGACTACACGTGCAGGTCTTAGATGTCACCCGCACACGGTGCAGAGTATCCGATCAAGAACCAAGCGGTTCGGTAACTATTTCCTGTTGCACCATTAAGGCCTGGAACTCATTACTAGTTCACGTGTTTCCTTCTTCCTACAATCCCGGGTTCTTTAAGCGGGGCGTGAAAAAGCATATGCTGAGGCCGTCAAGCTGAGTGTCACCTTTGTCACATAGTATATGTAAGTAATGGTGACCCTCTTTTCTGAGACTGCCTACAGCTTACCATCAGGTAAGGCGAGGTCTTATTGACGTGTTCTGTATAAAAAAACACATCATGCTATCATTAACTTAGAGGGCGTGAATTTAAATCCAAGCCTACCGCCTTACATTCTGAAACTTGTCATGTAACATTTCTCATGTAGCATTTCTCCTAAACTAACCTTACCTCTAGTAAAAGTAATGGTCCATCTGCGTTATCAGCGGTCCATCGCAATAATACGTAATGTAAACAGGCCGCACGTGGCGGGGTGTGTCTCGCTGACCCATGCCGATTGCCGCGCTTTTTATACACAATCATTATATTGACTCAACTCTACAACTTGCTCAGCAATAACAATTATGTGACGTCATTAAAGCGATTGCTACGATATCGATATCTGCGCCGTCAAATGGAGATGGAGAATTTACTATATACATACATATAATCACGCATTTATCCCTGGAGGGTTAGGCAGAGATGAATTAACACCCACATTTCACCAATCATTGAATTCGGTCCCACGTAATAGGGGTGAGCCTATTGCCGTATTCCGAGCACTATTGTTGACTCGAGCCATGCATCTGAGACTAAGTTTGGGCTGTATATATCTGTCTGATGTTAAACAGCCGTATCCCTTAGTCGCCTTGTACGACACCGCATAGGAAGATGGGGGCCCTAATTCTACTCTGCCGGAAACCACGCGGCAAATATTTTCCTATCTTAATTGATTTGAATAGTACCTATTACTAAATTTATAGTTAATCCTACCCCTGCCTACCCCTTCGGGGATTTAGATATGTAAATGTATTATATATGTATATGTAAAACTGTTGTCTGTAAAAACCCCTTGGCTGACGTTAATCTGTAAGTCATTAAATCAGTCCTCTGCGATATGTCATGAAATAAAAGATATACCTAATAAGATAATTAAAACGCAAAAAGTGTCGCCGAGGTTATCTCGCCGTAGTATGAGTTACTATTAAATCGGTTGTTCTTATATAGAGGTCAGTTACCCGATATACAAAGATACCAGTGATACTGAGACAATATAGCTTCTTTTAGGGTTCTGGGGAACCATACAGCCATACACTAAGACTAGATTAAGAGAGGTACGACACGGCGGTATTTCCGCCCAATTGAGCAGTCCGACTGGGGAAGTACCTCCGCCTAACAGAATACCGCAGTTATAATAACTTCGTGTTGTGTTCCCAGCGATGAGTAGGGTAGCCAGAGCTCACTGGAGAATTTGTGCTGTCAGTGGGATGACTAAAGGCTTGTCGTGCTTTGTCCTCTACACTGACGGCACAGAAACTCTGTGCTTACATGGGCGGCAGCGCGAGTGTGGCTTCTTTGGTGTTACTCATAGGCCACGGTAACCACTTTCCATCAGGTGGGCCGTGAGCTTGTCTGCCACCTAAGTGGTATAAAAAAAATGTACTAGTTTTTATGCCACTTAGGTGGCAGACAACGGGCCACCTGATGGGAAGTGATTTCTATGGCATCATGGACGTTTGCAATATCAGGGGCGTCAACTCGTGCTGTTGACCCCTTAAGTTCCTTTTGATTCCTTTTTTGAAAAACCCCATATTGTAGTCGGTATACGTATAAGCTTCCTTTTGACCTCGTGTCATTTTGTACGCCAAAGTGTTTAATAAAATAAGGAAAATCTGCATGCCCAATTTAGGCAGAGCATGATGTACCTAGTCATAAGACATAATTTGTAACATCCTTATCACAATGTTCTAGCAAATAAAGGTCTATTCTATTCGCTTGGGAAAACCACAACAGGAAGATCGTTTTACAGTTTAAGCTGCCGCTGTGGCTTGTAGAACCTTCGACTGCTACGCAGGGGGCGTGGGCTCGATTCCCGCTGATTGAAATATTTATACGCATGAATATGTATATTTGCATTGGTCTAGGAGTTTCTATGTATACCCAGTCTAGCCATAAATATTGTTACGAAGAAAAAAATTTTTTTTTTATTGCAAATAATATTTATTACTTTTACAGTGTGTTAGTTTAATACATAAATATAAAACAATTTAAAATATAAAAAGCTTATTCGAAGTGGTCTCCATTGGCTGCAACACAGTCCTTTAAACGTTGAGGCCAGTTATCAATAGAAGCACGCACTCTTTCCATGGGAAAATTCTTCACTGCCAATCGTATGGATTGTTTTAGGGACTCCAAATTATCATGGCGTTTAGAGCAAGCCATATTCTCTAAAACTGATCATAAATCATAATCCAGCGGATTAAGATCGGGACTAGACGACGGCCAATCTTCAGCTCTGATGAAGTCCGAAACGTTCACTTCCAACCAAGACTGCGTGGACCGAGCTTTATGACCCGGCGCTGAGTCTTGTTGGAAGGACCATACTTGGTTATTTAACATGGTGTTGTTAAGGGGTTTAACTACCTTCTCAAGAATAGTATCTTGATACACTTGTGCCGATGTTTTGATACCTTTTTCACAAAAATATGGCTCAGTCACTCCTTCATAGCTAACACCCCACCAAACCATCACTGAAGTCGGATAATGCCCACGTTGCACTATGTCGACTAATTGGGAAGCTTCCTTAGAGCTTTGAGCATAAATACGGTCATTTTATTTGTTAAAATGTTGCTCAATTGTAAAGATTTTCTCATCCGTCAACAAAAATTTTCTGTGACCTCCCTTTGCGTACCGCTTCAGTAGTTGCTTCGATTTTACCACCCTGTTCTTTTTTAAATTATCAGTTAAAAAATGACCAGTGCGTCTCTTATAGGCTGCAAGTCCTAAGTCATCTTTTAAAATGCGCGACATGGTTCTGGGTGCTATCTTCATCTCCCGAGATAAAATCTTTTGCTTTCGGACAGGATTTCTTCGAATTCTTTCCCTTACTGCTTTGACCACCTTTTTCGTACGAACACTACGTGGACGGCCAGATCTTTTTCTGTCACAAACAGCGGAGGTCTCATTGTACCTATTAATAGCCCGGTACACAAACATTTGACTAATAACAAGCGTATGGAGAGTTTTAAAAATTACATTCGGCTCCATACCAACTTTGTGTAATGCTATCACAGCGATTCGGTTTTCTTTATCCCCCACTCCATTTTAATATAGCAAAATATTGTACAATGTATTGGCGCCAAAATTAGAAAACACAATGAACAATCGTATATCTTTCTTATTTTAATTGTAACAGTATTTATGGCCAGACTAAGTATATGTATGCATTTACAAAAAAAAAGTATCTAAGTATGTTTATCCGCATTCTAGATTCCATAACACATGGAGTACTGCTGTTACCTTTTTGCTGGAGCAGCGTTGAGGCTGGTTGACAATCCCATACTCGCAGGTGATGTGGAACATCTCCGCTTTAGGAGGGACTTTTCTTCGCTGTATGTGTTTTACCGCCTGTACAACGGTTTGTGCTCAGATGAATTGTTTGACATGATGCCCACAGTAACATTCTATCATCGCACCGCTCGCCGTAGGCAGGGAGTTCATCCCCACACATTGCAACCTGAGATGGTACGCACTGTGCGGTATGAAAGAAACTTCATCCCACGCACACTCAAGTTGTGGAACGAATGCTGCGGTCTTCCCATGCGCCTATAATATGGGGTTCTTCAAAAGGGGCAAACCTCCTTTCTTCAGGGTCGGCAGTGCGAGTGTGACACTTCTGGTGTTGCACGAGTACATAGGCCACGGTAACCACTTCCCATCAGGTGGGCCGTGTGCTTGTCTGCCACCTAAGTGGTATAAAAAAAAAATAGTTAAACTATGCTTACCATGAGTCTCGATAGCGATGTGTAGAATGTTGTAACAAATCCCGGTAGCAAGTTAAGTTCAAGAACAACCAAAACTCTGTGGAGTGATCTCCCTGCTGTTATTCCAACCGACTACAATATGGGGTCTACAAGAAGGGCATTAGAAGATTCCTTCAGGGTCGGAAGCACGAGTGTGACGTCTCTGATGTTGCACGCGTCCATAGCCCACGGTAAACACTTTCATTCAGGACCTCGTCCGGCCTGGGGGTGACAGGTGGAGCCGCCTGTCACCCTGGCAGAAGCGCCTCCCCGTTTCCGGGGACGAGTTGGGGACTCTGTAGTCCCCACATCCGAGAAGAGGGCCAGATCGTGAAAGATGGCCCTAGGGCCGGGGTGCGAGGGATATGCCTGTCAACCTCACCTTCGGCAACCAAAGCGACCCACAGGCGGCGTGCGTTTTAGTCGGTTCGAGTCCGACATAACCTCCTCCACCGGCTCCGGTGGGGAGGTATCCGTGGGGATTTTGCGCACGTAAAAAAAAGGACCTCCTTACTGCTAAAGCAAAGTCATACCACCGACACTGTTAAAAAAGCCATTTAATTTTATATTTTAAAGCAATGCTGTTAAAGTCGAAAAAGGCTATATGCAGAGTGAATGATAAAGTTTAATGAAACTCTTTTTGCTTAATTTTGAACTTTATCGGTAAGTATAGAAATAAAATTCCAAAAAAAAAAAATGCCAATTTATAAATGCCAATTTTATGCAGTGTCTGTGTTATGACTGTCGAGGGCCAGGTGGGCCGTGTGCTTGTCTTCCACCTTAGTGGTATAAAAAAAGAACTATCCAGAACCCTAAGTAATAAATCTGATTTACACTTGAACAGTTTAATATTGTTTTAATAATACTAAGGTCGTGGCCTAAGTGACCGCGGCCATTGCGGATATTATCTCAAACAATTCTGTAGTTACTATTGTCTGTCTGTAGGAACATTTTAGGACTTTATCAGTTTAATGATACAGGAATTCCTTGTTTATTTTTGTTTATGGTCTGTTCCGCCATTGTTGTTTTAGAGACTACTGTACCGACCAAGGATAATAATATAGCAAGGGCCTACTCGTAGGAATAATTTATGCTATTTTAAGAAATAAATAATTGATCTAGGTATATATATGGTCACATTTTTTATAGCACTTAGCTGGCAGATAAGCACACGGCCCACCTGATGGAAAGTGGTTACCGTGGCCTATGGTATAAAACCAAGAGGTACACTCGCGCTTCCAACCTTGCAAGCTTTGAGAGTTTCTGTGCCGTAAGTATAAAGACAAAGCAGGACAAGCTTTTGGTCTTTCCACTGACAGCACAAAAACCCTCCAGTGAACTCTAGTTACCCTACTCACCGCCGCGAACACAACAAAAGGTTATTATGACCGCGGTATTCTATAGGGCGGAGGTACTTCCCCAGTCGGGACTGCTCAAGTCGTGTCCTACCTCCATGAATGACAATTGAAAACATTACATCGCCTTAATAGAAAAAAGGTACGCATCATCAAATAGACCACGTAGTCCGGGTATTTAGGGTTTCCATCCAACCATCATAACTCTCATTAAGCAATAACTTAATTTTATACCCGGTCTACATCTTACGGTTAAATAAAATAGATAGAATACTTTCGAAGTTATTTTTTTTCTGATGTTTGAGTGTCGCAATGTTTGTAAAGGAATGTTCTTAAATGACATTTTAAACCTTTGAGGATGCTGTAAGGCGGAACCGGTCAGGTGTAATAAGTAATAAAGTAAAGTGGTAAAGTACAAGTGAGTTATCAATATGTGAGATAGAATACTTGTTAGATCCATAAAATGATTTAAAGTTCTCCTTTCGTATCGTGTGACATAAAATGAGTTCAAATGTAAATAAGTAAAGTATTGTTCATCATCATCATAACGAATGTATAATATTATGAATATATCTACTTACTTACATACCACAGACAAGCTGTCCGCGTACTGAGGCAACTCAAGCGTTGGAGGTCGATGAATGGGTGACGGGTGGAGCCACCTGTCACCCTGGCAGAAGCAGGCCGTGGCGGCGGCGGTACCCTTCGCGCGCCTCCCCGTTTCTGGGGATGAGTTTGGGATCTGTGGTCCCCATACCCGAGTTGAGGGCCAGATCGAGAGAGATGACTGGGCAGGCCGGGGAGCGAGAACCTCACCTTCGGCAACTAAATATGACCCTCAGACATCGTGCGTTTTAGTCGGTACGAGTCCGACAAAACCTCTCCCACCGCCTCCAGTGGTGGGGTATCTGTGGGGATTTTCCGCACGTAAAAAAAGGAACAAAAATATCTTATTAAATACTACTAATTCCATCTATCGGTGGAAAACTAAAACAATCTTTTTAATTGTTGTTCTTCGTGTGATACCTCTGGGTACTGTAGCTACGGCATGGTCTAAAACCACACGACGTCTCCTATATTAGACTTATTTCCAGGACAGGCGGGTGCAATAACAGGCAGTTCACAAACATATTGTTACGTGCACGGGGTACAATTAAATGCCGTTTACTCAACGAAGAGATTTATTAGCTCACCACAAACTAGACAATTAGATCACTAGTACACACAGTACTTCTTCAACAGTTCCAGTCGCTCAGTAGTTCACAGTAGTCCACAGTCGTTGCTCAGGTCGCAGGTAGAATCTTCTTCGGTCGCTTAAGTTCGCTGTGTTCGTTATCGATCTCAAAGACTGAATGAATCGTGTCGCTATGCGAGCGTGTTTTTATACCTCTCAATTAGGAGGATCGAATTATCTAGAAAGTTCGCGAGCGACAAATACCTATTCTTTGATCTTGCCGCCGTCGCTGACCTTCGAGTACATTCTCGATATTTACCTATTGTTTATTTTTATTCAAAAAAGTGTGTAGGTACTCGTAGGTAGGTTGTGACTTTTTGTTGACGATTCCAGATTTTTCTATGCCATTCGGTAGAGTACCTCGTCACTAACAATGCGTTTTTATTTCTTGAAGATTTGATTATTAGTTTTCGAGATATCGACGGCTGTCGTAACATTACCCCCCTTTTAGTCATGCTCGTCCCGAGCATCATTTGTTCCATGATGACGCGTCAACCTATCCACGTGGACTACCTTTGGATTTCCCCTAACCCCCTTCCTAATGCGGTTGGTAATGTCATTGATTCTCGTAATAACCATATAGGGCCCTTCCCAGCGAGCTTGGAGTTTTGGAGATTTCCCCTTTTCTTGCGTAGCGGATTATGAAACCATACCAGTGTTCCTTCTTCGAAACCGTTGGTGTTTGCATTTCTATCGTACCGGGTTTTCATCCTTTCACCTGTCTTCAAATTGTTTTCCCGTACTATTCTGTGCACCTCGTCCAGTCGGTTTCGAAGTTCACTCACGTAATCCGTCACGGGCTTAGGACTATCAGGTGGCGTACCGGTTATTGCATCCACTGGTAGCCTAATCTCTCGACCAAAGTTCACTTTCGCTGGGGTCTGTCCCATACTGTCATGTACCGCAGATCGATAGGACATCAAGAACAGTGGGATGTATTGGTCCCAATCTCTTTGGTGTTCATCGACAACTTTAGGGAAGTGATTTTCCAACGTCTGGTTA
The DNA here is from genome assembly GCA_963662185.1 of Eilema griseolum. Lineage (NCBI taxonomy): Eukaryota > Metazoa > Arthropoda > Insecta > Lepidoptera > Erebidae > Eilema > Eilema griseolum. The sequence goes on along the minus strand of OY759242.1, from coordinate 22,721,911 downwards.
AACCTCTCGACCATTCCGTCTGACTGCGGATGCGCTGGAGTCGTACGGGTCTTGTTCATTCCAAGGAGTTTGCACATTTCTTGAAATAGAGCAGACTCGAAGTTCCGTCCTTGGTCAGAGTGGATCTCCATAGGTGCGCCGTACCGGCAGACCACTTCCTGAACCAGATTCTTTGCCACAGTGACTGCTTCCTGGTTGGGTGTCGCAAATACTTCCGGCCACTTAGTGAAGTAATCTTGCACTACTATGATGTATTTGTTACCTTCTTCCGTCGTTGGAAAAGGTCCAGCAACATCAATGGCGATACGTTCCCATGGTGCTCCGACGTTATACAGTTTCAATTTTCCTTTGCTTCTTGTCGGCGGTCCTTTAACTGAAGCACATGCAGTGCATTTACGGCACCAATCCTCGACATCTTCCCGACAATGAAGCCAGTAAAACCGCTGTCGTACTTTAAATAGGGTTTTCTTGACTCCGAGATGCCCGCCAGAGACACCATCGTGGCTGTGCCGTAAGAGTGTAGCCACCTTGCTTCGTGGTACCACTACTTGTAGGGTCACCTCTTTGCCGTCGTTGGATTCCCATTTCCTGTACAGCACGTCGTCTATCAGAGTTAAACTGTCCCACTGGGCCCAATAACTTTTGGTAGTGGAACTATAAGCAGATATATCACTCCATTGAGGTTTGTTTCCAAGCTGCTTCCAGTGCAGTATAGGCTGTAGATCATCATCATCCTCTTGCGCCTGCTTCATACTGCTTCCGGTCCATTCGTCATCAAGTCCATTCACCTTTATGACTTTAATATTTTCACGGGTTTCGTTCTTCTGACAATGCTTGCAATCTTCGGCACACGGCCTACGAGACAAAGCATCGGCATTGCCGTGCCCTTTTCCACTTCGGTGTTCTATCACAAAGTGAAATTCCTGTAGTTGCTCGATCCACCTTGCTACTTGACCTTCCGGATTCTTGAATTGCAGCAACCATTGTAGTGCAGCATGATCTGTCCTTAGTGTAAACTCTCGTCCTATAAGGTACTTATTAAAATGCTGTAAGGACTTCACCACAGCGAGAAGTTCACGACGAGTGACACAGTAATTTCTTTCCGGCTTGGATAGCGATTTACTGAAGTATGCTATTACAACATGGCGATCTCCTTGCACTTGTGACAACACTCCACCTATGCCGGTGTTGCTGGCATCCGTATCTACAATGAATCTTCCTTCCCTGGTAGGATAACCCAATATAGGAGCTTCGCACAACCGTTGTTTAAGTGTACTAAAAGCTTGCTCGCAATTTAAGTCCCAAACGAAGTCTCGTTTATCTTCCGTTAGTCTGTGTAGTGGTTTGGCAATATCCGAGAAATGCTTAATAAAGTGTCTGTAATACGCGCATAATCCCAGAAACGCGCGAATCTCCGTTTTGTTCTTTGGAACAGGCCATTCCTGAACAGCTTTTATCTTTTCGGGGTCGGTTTTAACTCCTTCTGTGGAGATCACATGTCCAAGATAACTGACCTCCCTTTTAAATAAAGCGCATTTCTTTGGACTCAGTTTAAGGTTAGCCTCACGGATTGGAGTAAAAACTTTTTCCAGGTTTTTCAGGTTTTCTTTGAAGCTGCGTCCCATAACTATGACATCGTCCAGGTAAACCAGACAGACATCTCCGAGTAGACTCACCATTACTCTTTCCATGAGGCGCTCAAACGTGGCCGGGGCATTACATAACCCAAATGGCATAACATTAAAATGCCATAATCTGTTTCCAACTCCTGTACTAAAGAGTGTCTTCTCTTTATCTTCAGGACTGATCTCCACCTGCCAGTAGCCACTTTTTAAATCAATGGTTGAAAACCATTTCATACCACTAAGCATGTCCAGGGTATCGTCAATTCTAGGCAAAGGAGAACTGTCTTTCTTAGTGACATTATTCAACATTCGGTAATCCACACAAAACCTTGTGCTACCATCCTTCTTTTTCACTAGTACCACAGGTGATGACCATGGACTCGTAGAAGGTTCGATCACTTTGCTCTCAGCCATGTCTTTAATCATATCTGCTACCTCCCCTTCTCTTGCCCATGGTAAACGTCGAGGTCTCTGTTTTATGGGCCTGGAGTCACCTGTGTCAATCCGGTGTTTCACGAGCCCAGTCCTTCCACAGTCATTCCCGGTTGAAAAGATGTCTCTGAAATGTAGCAACAGGTCTCTGGCTTGGTGCAATTCTGATGTTGATAAGTGTTCCTTCGAATTCTCAAGGAGTTGTTCGATGTGATCTTCGGAGATTTGTGTACCGTCTTGTTTAGGCGAAGTGTTGTTCAACCGCCTCAGGCACTTTACTTCCTCACATCTTCCGACCACACTATTCTTCTTCAGGAGAACTATTTCATCACTGAGGTTAAGAATTCTCACTCTAACGATTCCGTTCGGTATCAGTAAGGTTCTTGCTGTTATTAAATTTTGATGACTGCCGGCATCTTCCACAATAAGACATCTTCTTTGTTCAGTCTTCGCGGGAAACTTCACTTTGACCAATGTTTCCGATTTAGGAGCTAACGTCGTATCCGTTAAACAGTAAAGAGAGCACGGGTGCGATCCTTGTAAACAAACTTCCTGATCAGGGAATCTCAGCACTCCTCTAGGTATATCCAAGACACATCTGTGGTTCCTCAAGAAATCCAGTCCCAAAATGCAGTCATCAGTAATATTAGCAATGAGCACTGACTGCTGGTATATTTGGTCGCAAATTCTTATTTCCATTTCTGTTTCACCGAGAACGGTCACTGGTTGGCCAGTAGCTGTCTGAAGCTGGCACCTTGGAAATCGTTTTTCCCACCTTATGGTGCGTTTCAGTAATTCTGGTCTAACAACTGTACGTGAAGCTCCAGTATCCACTGTTAAACTGCAAGGTCGATTGTTTAAGGTGGCCTCGATGATCAAACTATTTCCATTGCAAACTTGAGTTATAGTGATGGTTGGGGCCTCATGTCGACAAGCCAGCGCCCGCCCCGCGGCCCTGGCGGCATTTAGTTTAACGGAACCTCTTGATCCACTTGGGTCCCGGAGTCCGTGACCTTCCTCCGTTTTCTCGAAGGACACTCTGATTGAATATTTCCCCTTCCTCTACAGGAATAACACGTTGGGACATAACGTGGCTTCCTCTCTTCTGCAACCACCTCTTTGACCTCTCTAACCTTACTTATTCCGGCATTCTGCCGCACAGCTTCCACCTCGAGAGCATAAGCCAGTGCTTCTTTCAAGGTCTGATGGTGACGCAACTGTACACTAGCTTTCACTTCTGCGTCTCGTATACCGTTTAGGAAGGCCTCTGGCAAAATGGTCTCTATCATCATGGGAGTCGATGAGTATGCCCGACGAACGAGTCTTTCAATCTCCACAGCCCATTCCTGGAGGGTTTGACTAGGTTTTTGTTTCTTCTCCCGAAGCTGCGCTCGGTAGGCATTCTCCAGGTGCTTATCACCGTAACGTGTGTCTAAAGCTTCCATCAAAGACCCCAGAGTCCTTCCTTCAGGCGGCAGGTTTTCCAGTATTATTAAAGCATCTCCTCGTAATGCAAGTGTCAAGGCCATAAATGACTCCTCGTTGCTCCAGGCTTTAGTTTTTGCCAATATCTCGAGTTGGTACTTGAAGGCTGTCCACGAGGAAGTTCCATCAAAGTGTGGTAGGTCGAACTTTGCTGATGATGGTGAGGTCACGGTAACAGGTCCGCAGGTTTCCAGCCTGACCATCTTCTTTTCTAGGACTTGCAAACGGTCATCCATGGTCCCAGTCTTCAAGGCCATTTCATTGCTCAGCATTTGCAAGCCGTCTTCGAGGTTCTTCACCTTATCCCTCAGTGCGTGGATGCCTGCATCGATTTTACCCATGACAGCTTCCTGGTTGGCCTGCATCTCTTGCCTGGAGGCCTGTATCTCTTGCCTGGAGGCCTGCATCTCTTGCCTGGAAGCCTACATCATCTGCTGCATAGAAGCCTGCATCATCTGCTGCATAGAAGCCTGCATTTCTTCCTTGGAGGCCTGCATCACTTGCCTGGAGGCCTGGATCTCTTGCTTGGAGGCCTGCATCATCTGCTGCATAGAAGCCTGCATCTCTTGCCTGGAGGCCTGAATTTCTTGCTTGGAGGCCTGCATCATCTGCTGCATAGAAGCCTGCATCATCTGCTGCATAGAAGCCAGCAGCGTCATCATGTTGGTATCTGACGAGGTTCCATCTGGTGCTGCCGTAGTTCCCGCTGAGACAGCAGCATCGGCCTGACTCTCTTCCTCTTCGAGGGTCCGTTGACGTGCGGCATCCATTTCCACTTGACGTCTGGTCCGTGGAGTACGCCCTTCCTCTTCACGTGGTAATAACGGCATTCCGCTTCTGACACCAATTGTTACGTGCACGGGGTACAATTAAATGCCGTTTACTCAACGAAGAGATTTATTAGCTCACCACAAACTAGACAATTAGATCACTAGTACACACAGTACTTCTTCAACAGTTCCAGTCGCTCAGTAGTTCACAGTAGTCCACAGTCGTTGCTCAGGTCGCAGGTAGAATCTTCTTCGGTCGCTTAAGTTCGCTGTGTTCGTTATCGATCTCAAAGACTGAAGGAATCGTGTCGCTATGCGAGCGTGTTTTTATACCTCTCAATTAGGAGGATCGAATTATCTAGAAAGTTCGCGAGCGACAAATACCTATTCTTTGATCTTGCCGCCGTCGCTGACCTTAGAGTACATTCTCGATATTTACCTATTGTTTATTTTTATTCAAAAAAGTGTGTAGGTACTCGTAGGTAGGTTGTGACTTTTTGTTGACGATTCCAGATTTTTCTATGCCATTCGGTAGAGTACCTCGTCACTAACAATGCGTTTTTATTTCTTGAAGATTTGATTATTAGTTTTCGAGATATCGACGGCTGTCGTAACAATATAATCGCTCGTCGCTCGCAGTACCACCACACCACTAATTCATTGACGTAACGCTACTATTGTTGAATGACGAGTTAAAAATAAACCCAATGGAAAATAACGTAACTATAACAGTTGTGTTTACAAACCAACATCAATGATCCGATCATATATCAGGGACGACCTTTACAGAATATTGATAACAAAGTGAAAATCTGTGAATAGGATTCCAAGAAGCGAGGAAAAACGCAAGGCGCTTAGCGTGCGTTGCAGGATATTTATCTTTGATATGATTTCGTGGATTGTGCAACGGTTTAAAGGCGGCAGCTGACACATGTAGGGGCAAGCGTGCGGACGCCTGTTTGATGCAAATAAAATTGTGCAAATTTTGTGCAAAGAATTTCGTGCAAAAAATAAACATTCTAGGAAATATAAACCCCTAAATAAGTATTACCTTAACTTGTGTTAAGGTGTTTAGAATGCGAATATTGTGTAATACATATGTAATGGTCCAAATTCTACTCTGCTGGGAACCACGCTTACTAATATTTGCACTGAGCGGGATTCGAACCAGCGACCTCTGAAGATGATTTCAGTACTTACCAATGGCAATCACGGTTCTTTCGTAAAAGCGTTTTTTTTTTGTGATATGTCCACTTCATGGTGTTGGAGTACAGTTCAGTTCAGTCCATATCTCTTTTATTGTTTGTTTTGTATTGTAAGCCATTCATCCAAGCGACACTTAAAGGTCGTTAGCTTAGCAGCTGACACCGGTTCTCGTTTTTCTCAATGACGGTATTTTAAACGCCTCTCGTGATCATTCGTGATTCCATGATCGCAGCACTGTGATTTTTTAATGATTTTAATCGTGATTAGAAACAGTGACCGTGGTCGACATACAAGATACGAGAATAATGATTAAGTATGAAGTGTATTATCGATTGAATGAAATTTTAAAGCATTTAGTACGCTAACTATTCAAATCATCAATGATCCGTCCTACAGTCTCGGGGCCTTTAAGCGGGGCGAGAAAAAGCATCTGATGAGGCCGCCAAGCTGAGTGCCACCATTGTAACACTTAGTGTCTGTAATGGTGACCCTCTTTCCTGAGACTTTGCCTTTAGCTTACCATCAGGCGATGTGAAGTCAAGTTGGCGTGTCCTATGTAAAAAAAAAACGATTAAGTTAGGAAAACATTTGAATCAGTTCAGGCGGGATTCGAACCTGTGATAGACTAGTGGTATGGGTAATGGACTGCTGAGACAAGGTCTCGGGTTCGCTCCCAGGTTTTACCATGGCACACACCAGTGACTTTTCAATGCTTTTCGAACTTATGTGTGTATTTATCGCAGGTCATCCGTGGGGACATTGCGCACGTAAAAAATAACCCAGGAGGCGCTTCTGCGTAGCACCCGCTTTCACTACCGCCAGGGCACGGAGGATGTCTTTATAACTCTGTATTTTGATAATTAAATTATGTAGGAGGTAGGACACGACGGGATTCCCGACCGAATTGAGCAGTCCGACTGGGGAAGTACCTCCACCCTACAGAATACCGCGGCTATAATAACCTCGTGTTGTTCCCGGCGGTGAGTAGGGTAGCCAGAGATCACTGGAGAGTTTTTGTGCTATCAATGGGAAGACCAAAGGCTTGTCCTGATTTTGTGTTCTGCATTGAAGGCATTTAAAATTTCTTACAGGTTCTTACCGGGTCGTCAGAACGGATGTGAAGAGTCACATCCGTGCTGCCGACCAGTGGAGACTGGTGTTACACACGTTCATAGGCCACGGTAACCACTTTCCATCAGGTGGGCCGTGTGCTGCCACCTAAGTTGTAAAAGAAATATAAAATAATACTAACAATTGAAGCGACCACCACCTGTCTACCCAACTGTGATATACCCAGCTTGTAGGGGAGATTGTCTAGCCGCGATGCTATTTGTCAAGCCCCATACACAACATTTAAATTTATATCTTTATCCCCAGAGGATTAGGCAGAGGTGAATTTACACACACATTTCACCAATCATTGGACTCGATCCCACGTAATAAGGGGTGATCATATTGTCGTATTCCAGGCACTTAAATAAAACGGGTGGGTATTAAAAAATGTAATGAAAACAACAAAATTATAAGTTCTTAATATAATTTATTGCAGACACAAACTGTTCAGTTCAGTGACCCCGCTGAACCGAATTTGGTGTACCACCCACATGTTGAATTACAAAATTACCTAACTTATGTACACGTAAACTAACAACTTAACAAAATAAAATAAATAACCAATTTCTTCTAATAACTGAGTTAAGAGCAAGATTACAACTGTAAATAGTTGTTATTTACGTTTCGTACCACACCACATGATCTATAACTATTGTACAAAACTCCTAGCATATATTAAAAAGTCGCTAACTGATTAATGTTCAGTCTTACCAGGATTAAGTCCGTATTTATGCAAAAATTAACCATTCCAGAATGCATTCTACAAAAATACGGACTGTACAAATTCTATACAAAGTTAAAAATATGAAGCGTGGTCTCAAATCAACAGCTTGAAAAAATAAAACGAATAAAACTATACCGAATATTTTTCAGCGTCATTTTTATGGCAATACCATTTCAAGCTGTCAACTTGCCGTGTCAAACGATTCACAAACAAAAAAAAAACATCAAATTGTTTTACATTGCGTTTATAAAATACGAGATCATTGTTTTATGTGTAAAGATATATACGGTAATTGTTTCAGAGCTCAGCTTTTGTAGCAAGACTGAAGCTCAAACTATCGACTTGTTTTAAAATGTCCCTTCACGAAACTCAATATAGAAAGATTTATTCTATGCTTGAAATGTCTTTTCCTGTATCTTCCTTCCTTAATGCCGTTCAAAAATGATTTTTATTGTTTAAGTAGGAACGTGCATAATTACTTTGATAATGGAATATAACAAAGACATAATCGGCCGTTATATAGAAAACGCACAGCTTTGTGTGCGTTATACAAAGCTGTGCGTTTTCTATATATGTGCTTTGAGTTTAATAAAGTTCTGATTTCAGGATTCTCAGGAAAACAAAAGATTTTGCACTGTTAGCGACATTTTTCGAATGCACTTTCATATAACCGCGCCTCAGAAAGAATATAAGCATCACCATCCCATCTCATTCGAAGGGTGTCGTAAGAGGCAACTAACGGAAAAATACGCAGGCAATATTTATTTATTTTTCAGCTTTTTCTAATTGTCACGGTAGAGCAAATTAAAAAGAATTATTATAACCACCTTACCCCATAGTTTAATCTATCAAGTCGGATACACAAAGTCGGATACCGAAGCGGGTGCATTTCAAAACAAATCTCCAGTTCTCGCTCCTTCACTCGCTGAGCTATAATGAACACAGCTGGTGTGATTCATATCAGATAGTTTCATCATCTAAGAATACAGCTACAACCATTCACAAACCAATTGTTAAGTAACATTGATAATAATAATTAATAAACATTCCTTCTATACTTATGTGCATTGATCATGGTGCTTTATATAGGACGTATATCTATGTCAGTTGCAAAACCATAAACCAACTTGCAAATGGATCGTAATATTATCGCCTAAAATAAATGAACACGCGCTTACGGCTGTCTCTTGCCGCAATAGAACAAGAAATGACAGATAGCGAACAATATTTTTTAATTTTGGACTTTAAGTCCATATAAATACAATCTAGATTTCTAGAATAAGGGGTTGTTGACAGCTAGGTCAACCAGCGGCAAGCGACCCGTAAGCGCGGTCTAGCCAAAAGGCGATACGGGGACGATTCCTTTCCAAGTTGATATGTCTGCTATGACGCTAATGTGTGTTCGAACGTATACCTTCGTCGCTAAGGGCTAGCGCAGACTGACAGCACGACAAAATAATGTACCTTATCATTATCGACATAAAATTGAAAGGAAATCATTGCTCAATCTACATTTTTGGTCGAAAATTTAAGCCAAAGAAAAAAATACGTTACAATTTGTCCTTGTTGTATTTTTATTATGGCGTCAAAGTTAAGAGACCACTTCCCTCGGTTTTATTGGCGTTTAAAAATCTTGAATATATACGCATAGACTACACAGGGTATATACAGCAGTTTTGACATAACAGCTGTATATACACTGTGTATTTTTTATAAGTAAGGTCCTTAGTCTATGGTCGCTCATGATCAAAGCACACGTCATCAAATGATAAGTAACAATAAGTCAACAACAAATGCTTGCGATTGCACATTGTTTAATATTCATACAAATACCAAACAAATATATAAAAAGTATTTGTCAAATTAATATATAAAAATAAACATTATAGACGCGACGCGGGATAATGTGCTTTTTTTAACTAGCAACACATCTTAGGCTAAACGACAGAAATGCTGGTAACACATTATTCGTTGAGTTTCCTGCTAAGTCAGAATAGGATTTTGGGTACTAATAAAGTACCCAAAATCCTATTCAGCAAATTGACATATAAGTGTCGCCATCTAGCGAAAATTAAGTAAACTATTGCGAAGTAATGTGCCTGCATCGCGCTATTGAATTTTCACGTCTAGAAACAAACACAAGCACACATTCTACATTATTAAGTGGTATATGGACAAACCATATAACCCGAGGTTATATTAGCCTATTTTTTTTTTACAGTAGCCTATATACCCTTGCAACCAATGTTTTAAGTAAAAAATCCAGGAGATACGAGTCTTATTGCTGAAAGCGCCCGCGCTTATATATACCCTGTATATTATAGACTACACATAAAAGGAGGTTTTTAATCCTATCTATGAAGGTTGGCCCAATAGAGCCAATACCCAATATGTGTTGCTAGTCTTTCAAACATTTGTGGCCAGTAACAATTGATATGTGATGTCTTTAGGAGACTTAACATTAAAAATGAGAGCACTAATCATCATTTCAAGACGCCACCGAAATTAATGACAGTATTGTAGAGTAAGTGTAAGTGTGTGTTTAGTGTGATATTGACACTTTTCAGGAAATTAGATTGTGCTCATTTAATAATACCTTAAATGAATTTAATTATAATAATATAATCAATGTTACTAATAAGTTACATAGTCACTATTAATGTTTCTAAATATGAAAAAAAAAATGTCAATATTATCAATGTCATTTTTTTTAAATCATGCTTGGTGACGGCTTGGTATGCAACGTGAAATACTTTTAAGATATCTTAAATTTAAATATTCTTTACAATTATTAAATTACGTTACAATTTTTAATTTTCATTTTAATTTTTAATGACCCGTTTCTGACATATCCATAAATCAATTAGCACCATACTAATTTACAAGGTTAATTTGTTAAAAAAAAATTAACTTTAAGACCTTAACTTACTTTACAATACGATTGTTTTTAAAGCACACGCGAATGTCACTTGATACTTTACGTAAATAAAATGAAACTGACCTACAATACGTAACAACAATACAAAAAGTGTAATAAGTAATAAATTAAATATATTCCAACTATTTACAAATTAACCTAAATAATGTAAATAAAAAATACCTTTAAGATGAGTTATTAATATTCCCATAGGGATGTCAATTGGACTAAGTTTAAAAGTTATATGTTATAGGGCTTGGTAGGGCTGTGTCTGTTCCGAGTATGACGTATTCAACTAAAGTTGTTACAAAATCTCATTTTGTCATTTTGTTAATTTCACAAAACCTATTCACAAACAGACAGACAACAACAACTATAGTTATGCAACCTTATTACATAACAGTGGCAGTGAAAAATGTTTTATAGTATACCGATTAGTAACTGTAATCTAAACACAATTACATAATTAACCTACAGATTATTAACAACACACATACAATAATTAATACTCGTGTGGTAGACTGGCTTCCTCAAATAAATATGTTTCATTCAGCAGTAGACACAGCCCTATTCAATAAATGGAAGCATAGTGAAAGTATTAAAAATAAAAACTTAAGTAGAAAATTACACACAGTGCAGCGGGGTACTATACCGAAATGCCCATTTTAGTACCTCAATTGGCAAACCCGCTAACTCCATTTGGACAATTTTTTAGGATACCCCTTAAAATGTTATTATAATCTTTGTATACTACTTTCGACACTGACCAACTATCCAAAAACGGGATAAAGAAAGAATTGTGATTAAATTAGAGTTGTTGTTTTTTGCAAATCACGCCGTATTTTTGTTAGGTTAGGTCGTCAGAACTATCTTAATTACAAAGTCTCAAAATGATCTTAAAACCTAGGTATTTATAGCAAATCAAACTGTTTTCTTGATTTAAATTGTATTATTATCCGAACTAAAGTTGTGTACTAAATATCAGAACAATCATTCAACAGGAAGGGGGGAGGGGGGAGGAGAAACAAGGCATTAAGATTATCTTGAGTACATTGTTCGTCACACATCTGAATTAAAAAAATATATTTTAGATGAAACGTGGAGTTGGCCAGTTTTCCAATTAGGGTACCGATTTATTAATTTGACTAATACAATATTGGTGAGTCACGATAAACCGTACACGGCATATATCACATATTAGTCTTAAGTAGTCTTAAATTTAAATATTGCTCAACACTCATAGTTCAATAAAAAGTCAAAATCACAACCAATTGGATTTACAAGTTGAAAATTACTCTTTATATCTGTTTTAGTCTTTTTAAACGAGTGTCTTGTCCACCTCTAGCAGTCAAACATATTTACAACATCTACTTCGACATTGTAACACATTTGACTTCGATATTACACCGTTATTTGTGAACGGCAAACTTCATGATAATATACTCTAGCTGCGCGGTAGGCAGACCTAAGGTCTCTTTGGCGGAAACCGCGGAGCGCGAGAGGCGAAGCGCATCAACCCACCAACTATATATTACATTTAACCAATCACGGGCTCGCGTCATTGGTAGATCAGTCCTTCTGTTGGTGTTTTAGTCACTCCATGCCACTTTTTCAAGAAGTTTACCGGCACTTATATACTGAATATCGATAACAGAAATATGGGGCCCATGAATATTGCTACCTTCACGGGCTCCATCAATTTAATCCATGCCAGTTCTGTTGATACAACAGGACTAAGGGGCATGTTCTTTCTCGTCCGATATTAATAAACGATCTAATCCAAACTTCCTACATTTTATAAAAATATACATTTAATTCAGTCAGATTATCGTTTATTAACTTCCAAATTTAAATGTGCTACAAGCCCGTTAAGCTTAACGATATAGAGAGAGAGAGAGAGAGATAGCACGACACTCGCACACTTTGAAGGACGCATGCGCAGATTTCGATGATTTAGTTGCAAATATTAGTACTAAATGATTTTGTTGTCGACAAAACTACTGTTGTTCATAGAAAATTGTCTAAAAATAACATCAATACATGGTTTACAGTCTTGACAGAAGAAGAAGGACACGAGAAGGCTTATGGGACTACAAGAGCCGTTATAAAATTATTTGCCACAGATACATAAACCTTTGCTCCCTCTACGGTAGACAGAGACAACAGTTTCGTTCTGTCTCTTACACAACTCAAGAGCATCAAGAGGCACAAAATGGTTATCACCACGGAATATTAAGTCAGGAGTGTCACGAATACTCACAATGCTGTACACGTTTGTATAATGTAATAAATTAAAAAAGATGCATTATAAAACTATATTTAGAAGAACTTTAAAGCACTTTTAGGCTTATTGTCCATTGAAAATTATGAGGAATCACATACTATCACAAGTATCACCGTTTCATCTTCTACGAATCGTAACAGGCGACTAACGGAAAAATACGCAGACGATATCACTGCGAGAGAAGGGAAACTCGAAATAAAATCTTGTACCAACCCGTCTGACCAGCGTGGAAACAGTAGGCCAAAGCCTCCTAACATTGGGAGAGGCCTATGTCCAACATAGACTACAATAAATGGATTGATTGACATTCTATCATATGTATACCTTTCCTCCTCCAGGGTAAGCAGAGACAAGCCCGTAATTGTAATGTTTTATACTGAAGAGAGAATCGCATGTGTCGCACACAAGCTCCAGTAGCTTTAGAGGCACATTAAGTCTATTTTTTTGTTAAATATGTATTCCGATAGTTAAATAAAAAAATAAAAAAAAATAATTTGCTTCTGTTCGTACACACTTCACGAGTTTCCGCTATTGTCATTAAAGCATTCACACAGGCCCGCCCGTTATCGCATAAAAATGCTATTGACTATATTATGAGGATTCCTGTTTCCGTACCCTAGATCCTAGACTTTATATTCCGTAGTTATGAAATAAAAATCAATTACACCATATTTGTTCAGTTATATCAACAATATCTATGAACGCATCCTTAGAGGCGGCGCTGTCAGACGGCACGGCACTATCTGAGATTTTCATGTGACGATTAGAAATAGACTTTAGCTTTATTACAATAAAGTTGCAATTTAAAAGAAATCTGATTACCGTACAGATATGAACTTGAAGCTTAGAATAAAATCTGAAGACAAATTTTCAATTACTAGTCAAATCAATGAAATCCTGAGTTGTTTATGATGATTCTACTATATAACATTTTATTTTTTGACAAAAATGCATTTTTTGACCAAAACATTTTTTTGACAAAACGCATTATTTTTGCCACCATAAATTATTTGATAAAATGCATTTTTTTTTTTGCAATATACATTTTTTTAAGGACTCGGCTACTATCTACAAGGCTGAGATCTACATAGACATTTTTAACGTACACTTAATTGCTGTACTAAACCACAATTAATGTAAGATTTGTCACGCACTAAACGGGCTTCCTAACTTCAACTTTATTCCCTTCTGTTAAGGTCTATTTCCGTTCGTCACATTATCTTAGTCGTACCTTGCCCCGTCCCGCGAGCGCTGACACTCACACTAACACGACTGACATCAAAGGAACTTACAAGTATAACACATCTGAATTTGTGTACAATTTATCGTTTGTCACATGTTAACTCCAAAACTGCTGTTCGCATTATATCTCCAACCCCAATGTACACACACTTGGTCCTGTATTTACACTATTAAGATACAATTTCAAATTTAACTAGTATTTACAACGGCGGTATGCCGGCGGCGTTGCTGCGACAACTTAAGAGATAAAAATGTTATTAACATTGTCAATAACACTCAAAATAATAAAAACGGGATTTTATTGGAAGATGTTAAACCACTGTCCTATAGGTAAGTATGTAAACTATGCTTATATAGTAGGGTTCGCTAGTGAGGACCCGGCCCATTCAAGTTAGGACTCTGTTAGTCTCCCATCTCTTTACATGCGGTGTCGTACAAGGCGACTAAGGGATAGGGCTGTTTAACATCAGACAGATATATACAGCCCACACTCAGACTCCGATGCATGGCTTAAGTCAACAATAGTGGTCAGAAGACGGCAATAGGCGAGGGGGGTTTTTTAAGTGGGACCCAATTCAATGATTGGTGAAATGTGGGTGTTAATTCACATCTGCCTAATCCACCGGGGATAAAGGCGTGATTATATGAGGGTATGTTTACATCACTGGTAGATTATATAAATGGAAGTAAAAGTACTAATAAGGTCCAACTCCATGGGTAGGGGTCACTGGCGAATTCAGATACTATTATGTTAAGGCGAAATGTACCTTATCAATGATACTTAAGCTCTATTTTCAGTCAAGACAAATATTGCATGTGCGTTTGCGTGTAACACAGAAGAGGGAATTGATCGCTAGTTTAGTGTGATATCAGACAGTGGGCGGGGAGTGGGAATAGGGAGGGGGAGGTCGCATCAACGCCCCAGTTAACCTTACGCCTCGGTAGCAACCGGCTCCCGCGCATGGTGAATCTTGACATGTTTGTTATGGTTGGACTTGTTGCTCGAGGTCTTCCCGCAGATGTTGCACGAGAACGGCCTCGCCCCGCTGTGCACCTTCATGTGCTCGGACAGGTAGTAGCTCCGGTGGAAGGACTTACCGCACTCGGGGACCTTGCACACGAACTTCTTCGCCATCTCGTGCTCCCGCACGTGTCGCTGGCAGTTGTACTTGCGGATGAACTGGCAGCCGCAGTAGTTGCAGGTGTAGGGGCGCACGCACTTGTGCGCGTTCATGTGCGACACGAACTCCGAGTGGCGCACGAAGGCGCTGGCGCACAGCGTGCACTTGTAGGGCTTGGCGGAGCGGGACATGTGCGTCCAGCGGTGCAGCTTGAGGTTCCACTTGGTGGTGAAGGACTTGTTGCACACCACGCACGGGAAGGGCCGCGCGCCGCTGTGCGTGCCCAGGTGCGCGCGCAGGTTCGCGCGCAGGCACACCTGCGGGGCACAGGAGAGCGTTAGGTGGTGGCGACCTTGGGTCTGGACACAGAAGGCGAGAGAGTCAACACACCTGCTTGCAGACGGGGCAGGCCACGTTCTCGCCCTTGGCCTTGAGGCGCTCGGACAGGAAGTAGGCGTTGTGCGAGCGGCGGACGTGGCGCGTGAGGCTGCTGGCGTGCACGAACTTGTCGCTGCAGTAGTGGCAGGCCTTGGGCTTGTCGTCGTGCGTCTCCTTGTGCCACAGCAACTTGGCGCGCGAGTGGAACACGGCGCCGCACGGGCACACGAAGTCACGCACCTTGGCGCGCTTCTGCAGGTGGTGGCGGTCCCTGCAACGACCACGCCTGTGTAATGTGTATGCTCTGGGAGTACTACCGATGCTTCTTTTTTCTATCTAGGACAACCCAACTTGTAATCAACTCGCCTAATGATAAGTTAAAGGCAAAGTCTCAGGAAAGAGGTTCACCATTACAGACACTAAGTAATGTTACAATGGTGGCACTCAGCTTGGCGGCCTCATCAGATGCTTTTTCACGCCCCGCTTAAAGAACCCGGGACTGTAGGAAGAAGGAAACACGTGAGCTGTAATGAATTCCAGGTCTTGGTGGTGCGGCAAAAAAAAAAAAGAGTCTTCGAACCACTTGAGATTATTAGCATAATGACAAATAAAAACGTAAAATTACTTGTAAATATGAATCCTTGATGCACTCTGTGCATAAATGTATAAAATGTAAATAAAACACCTACAAGAGGTATAAATGCTTGCAGATATACTTGTTGGTAGGAATGTCCGTCCGTCCGTCCGTCCGTCCTAGGTACAGATGCTCAGTGCGTCATACCTATGCTGCACCATGTTGGAGTATCTCCGGAAGGTGTCGTCGCAGATGGTGCACTTGATGGGCTGGCGACCGGTGTGCACGTTGTGGTGTTCCTTCAACTTCTGTCGAGTTATAAACCGCTTTTCGCACACTTCGCATCTATGGAGCAACCATTATAAATATACTGTTAATATGTTACATTTTAAATTAAGATATAGAGAGAATAGAGTGAGACCTCACCAAAGAGGAGGGATACCACAAGAGCCACAGGCCCTTTGCGACAACTATGGGAAAAAAATAGATAAGAACTCCCAATAATGTGGACTGCATGCCGCTGCAACGTATCGTCAGCACCTAATAAGTACGCGCAGTATTATGCAACTGCCATCTCAACTCCATAACCCATTGGCGATATCAAGATATTACAGTTAAACCCATAATGACTGACTTCGTATGACAGCTGGCCAGACCAATGCATCAAACATATAGTTGCAAGGAGCGGTAATCGAACCCGCGACCCCTGAATGTGTGACCCAAATAAAGAGGGAGGGAAAAGAAAGAGGATACCTTTGCTGTAAACGTACATGCCTGCACTGCACCAATAAAATTGCAATTACTAGGTGCAATGTTTTCGGTACATCAACCAAAAACTAATCAAGCAAAGCTGTGAAATTATTGAACCAAGTCCTTGGAAATTGTGTCTATACACCTTAAAAATCACAACTTTCGATTCTGCTATCGAAAGAATCGCCGCAATTTCATGTCATCTTCACCCAAAATAAACAAATCAAACAGCTGTCTAGGAAACGTCAATACTACCAACCTAAACAATAAAAAAGGATGCGTTCGGAAACAAACAACATTATGATACAAGTGTTCCCATTACAAAAATTAAAATAATTAATATGGAAACTTAAAAATCAATAATTTGCATATAATCTTGACCCCAATCACGCCACAAAATGTACTCTATATGCGCAGTTAACGTTCTTTGGGTATATTTTGAGGATGGTGGCACGGTGTGCTATGGCGGTAAAGAAGCTCAGATCCATCCAATCCGCGCGCCTGAAATCCTCGTTACTCTCGCGACTTAGTGTCAACATATGTGATAGGAACTTGAACAACACTTACTTGTAATTCCTAATTCCTAAATGCATCTTCATATGCAACGCCATGTTGGCTCTTTTAAAGAAACACTTCCCGCATGTCAGACACTCCAACGGATGTATCTTGAGGTGAGAATTGAATGCCTTGTCACTGCCCTGGTCCACTTTACACGTAGGGCATATAAAGTCTTTCCGTCTCCGTTTGGGCTCTTGCTTGATCTTGATCAACCCTTCGATCTTCGGTTTGGCTTCCTCCAAGGTGTCGAACACTTGAAGAATTGTTGGTGTGATAGGTTCCTTCTTATCTATTGCTAAGAGATTACCTGTAAGTAAACATTTTCGATGAGTTTCTACAATTTACAGTATCTACTCGAAGCTACTTCGGTGCAGATTTTTTTCGGCGAAGGTAGTCTCTACCATAAAAACCGTATAATTTAATTTGTTATAGGAGGCATGAAAGAATTTCTGTGCCGTCAGTGTAAAAGACGAAGCAGGACAAGCTTTTGGTCTTCCCACTGACAGCACAAAAACTCTTCAGTGAGCTCTGGCTACCCTACTCACCGCCGGGAACTCAACACGAGGTTATTATGGCCGCGGTATTCTATAGGGCGGAGGTACTGCCCCAGTCGGACTGCTCAATTGGACGGAAATACCGCCGTGTCCTACCTCCTCGGACAGTCGTGTTTTACCACTTAGTTCACATACAGACAAACAGTTCACCTAATGGGCAGCGATTACCGTAGCCTATGAACGTGATAATGATAATAAATCATGCTTACCAGACAGAATCTCAGCATCAGGCGATTTCTCCTCCTTCTTAATCTTCCTATCGGTGACGAGGCGGCTGTACGTTTGCGAGGCGTGTTTGGCCGTCCGCTTTGGCACGGTTGCGGCGGAACAGGTTGGGAGTACTGACAGGCCGTGTACCAATGCCTTGTGTGCGCGCAGCTCTTTCAGAGAGGTCGATTTCATCCCGCATGACTTGCACGTGTACACGCGGGATAGAGACTTGGGGAACTTGAGCTCTTCCACTCTGTAACAGATAAGCAACAATTTTTTAATTCTGGGAAGGTAAAGGTACAATCTTTTTTATGGTCTGGATTTCACGTCGACGTAGTAAAGTGGAAAATGTTATATTCATATACCCACGCCTATTACTCTCCACAGTAGGTAAGATTACAGACCGCCGTTTGCCTCTATCCTCAACGAGTCTCCTCAGTCCTCGTCAATAAAACATTTCATAAAAGCTCGCTGGTTTTCAGTATTTCTGAACTGCCCTTTTTTTAGACAATGTTACGATAACTAAATTGGATATTTGACTGACGAGTCAAATTACTTGCTTTTTATTAAACATCAAAACGGTACGTAATGTAAATGGTCTCAATATGACGGACGCCTTACTGTGAAGTGGAGGGGGAGAAGCCGGAAAGCGGACCCTGAGCTCTGAGAGCACTTTGGCCTCGGATACAATGAGGATAATACGTCTTAATGAAGATGATGATGATGATGATGATCACGATGATGATCACGATGATGAAAACAATACGTTATAGGGCAACTTGTATGAAATAATTTATTGTGACGTCATAATATTTAACAGTCAAATAATAATATTAGTTGGTCGGCTAATTAAATGATATGAAATTAAGAACCGACTCAATTTTACCGCTCTTTTACCATTCTTGTTTTAGTAAGCTCAGTTAAATAATTTATTTTTACTACAGGAAAATACCCAATTACGTTTTAATGTATAACATGGGATGTAGGTGACTGATAAAGATGGAAATAAGTGGAAACGGGAGAAATGAAAGTGGACAAGATTGTGTGAGATTTTAGAAAATGTTAATATATGATATATTAGTATTAATAGTATAATTATATAAAACTAGCTAGCTAGCTTCGCCTGTGGAATATTATGAAACCTTATATCTATCCCTGTAAGATCCCTTCTTTTTAGTATTCAAATAATGTATGAAAATGTGCCGGATTTGTTAAAATTTATGATAACTGCTCCGCTCCCTTAAGTAGTAGCGTAATGATATATAGCCTAAAACCGTCGTCGATAAACGGACTATTCAATACAAAAAGATTTTTTCAGTTCGAAGCAGTAGTTCCTGAGATTAGCGCGCTCAAACAAACAAACACAGTCTTCGGTTTTTGATTAGTATAGAAAATAACAATCCTTGCGGCGAAACCACGTATTCTGAGAGACTCGACAACAAGCTGAACTACTTCGAAAGTACTATAGAACTACCGATCCTGAATCGGGATAGTGAAGTTCTCGCGCTGGTATAATATATAGACAACATCTGGACGACCATCATTAGGTCGCGGAACGCCTGGCAGGAGCGCCATCCCTTTATTCGGAGCAAAATCATACCTTGTTGGTATATACTTACGTTTTGTGAGATGATAATGAGACGTTTCTAGAACAGAACAACTCTATCTGACCCACGAATCAAAATCAAAAAGACTGAATGTAAACCATTCACTATCAACGCGGCAACGCCACGCCACTAAGGTACCTAATTAGATTTTTTTATAAATATGCTAAGATATTCGCAGTAGATAAAAAAAAAGCTAATGACTCAATTAAAAACGTCATTGCTACAAAGTAATTATATTGTAATACCCCAATGAAAGACGTGGCTGTTACATTGTAATATTTAATCGACGTTAATGCTATTAAACAAACAGGACGCGTAATAGGCTTGACCAAACGTAACGTAACTACACGCGTTTGTATAACCGATACATTTAATTTGGTTTGGTTCCATTTTTAATTTTAACCAATTGAAATCCACCGTCTACACACATTACGAAACTAATTGTCAAATAGAATAACGCGCCAGTTTTTTTTTTTATTTTTTTATATTATTTTTTTTTTTTTTTTTTTTTTTATCTACTTACAGCGTTTCCCTCTTCTCGCCGACGTCGATGTCGGACCCGTCCGACACCCAGCTCTCCCTTGCGATCAAGTCGTACGGCTCCGTCGGGGGTACGTCCGTATACATCTGTTGAGACAGACGTAGAACTAAAAACACATCATTTTGTCAACAAAAACTATTAGAAAACTACAATGTACAAATTTCAATTCATTCATCACTCATAGCGACTGCAATGTTCAAAATTCAGTTCGTTCATCACTTATAGCGACTGCAATGTTCAAAATTCAAGTCGTTCATCACTCATAGCGAATGCAATGTTCAAATTTCAAGTCGTTCGTCACTCATAGCGACTGCAATGTTCAAAATTCAATTCGTTCATCACTCATAGCAAATTTCACGCACAATTGCCCAAAAGGAGGCTAAGTGCGGACAAAAGAGTCCCTTTCCACTCATAGCGATTTTCCAGTTGCGTCAAAATGAAGCCTGTGCATGTTACCACTCTAATCAATCGATCATCGATCGGTGCCATTGATCTATGGTAGAATCGACCTCAATTGATTGATTCTAGAACATGTAAGCGATCGTGATGTAGGTAGATTGAAAACTTGCCTCCTCTGCTTTCTACTGTCAACCATCATTAACTGTCGGCCGTTCAATTAACGCTGATCGATAGTCGATTGATTGATGTGGTGACACTCTGAGATACGCTTTTGTGATTGATATGCCGGTTTCGCAACCCTTAGAGGAGAACTGCACCAGTCTCGGTCGTTGTTGTCAGGTCCCTCAACTGGGCCTCGAGGATATTGGTAGTGTAATGTATGTATAGAATCTGTTCGTATCGACGGTAGGTGTGTAACACAGCTACCCTCTTTTATAAGACAATCGTCCCTGTGTAATTAGAATGAAATAAACTTTGAATCTTGCTATGTACTTCGCCGAGTTTTATTGCGACCTGCATCAAAACTGATCTCAAGAGAAATAACACATTGGCGACGAGGATGGGGATGGGAATATACATCTCGTAATTGGATTGGATACTAAACGTCAAAACGGTATGTTGTAAGGAAACTTTATAAGTAAACTTGTATGTAGTAAATTATTGTGACGTCATAATATTTAGTAGTCAAATCATTTACTGTTATTGGTTGGGTGGATGATTAAAAATATAACAATACAAATAAGAACCAACGCAACTTGTACCGCTCTTTCACCATTCTTAATTTAACGAGCTCAGTTAAATAATTTATTTTAACTACAGGAAAATACCCAATTAGTTTGTAAAGCATATTAGTTTAGCGCCACCTACCGGGAAATTGTCGAGACTTGCGATAGCAGTAAAAACAACATGCGTCTTTGCTTTTGGCCAAGTACAACACGTCATGCTTATATTCACAGATATGTATGACGCAAACCCTACAATTTTCCGGTGTACCCCTACCAGAAATCGCTCAACGCGGGAGTTTTTTACACACAATAAACCCAAGTTTTTCGACATCATACTACCCTACCGTCAATAAAAATTGCAGAATTATACTTGAACAATTCTCTCGGCCGAGTAATATCATCATCGTCATCATTGTCATCATCGTCATCATCGTCATCATCGTCATCATCGTCATCATCGTCTTCATCGTCATCATCGTCATTATCGTCATCATCGTCATCATTGTCATCATCATCATCATCATCGTCATCATCATCATCATCATCGTCATCATCGTTATCATCGTCACCATCATTTTTTTTATTAGATTATATAGAAAGTGGTTACCTTGGCCTATGGACTGTCGTGCTGCCGACCCTGTAAGCAAACAGTTTCTGTGCTGTCAGTATAGAGGACAAAGCAGGACAAACTTTAGTCATCCCACTGACAGCACAAATCATCATATCAGCCACACGCAGTCCACTGCTGAACATAGGCCTCTTCCATAGACTTCAAGAACTACCGATCTAAAACAGCCCGCATTCAGCGCTTCCCGGCGACCTTGATGAGGTCGTCCTTCCACCTGGCTATTGGGCATCCTACGCTACCTTACGTGCGTACGCTAAGGCCGAGTAATATACCTAATATTATTCAGTTTAGTTTGGATTTCTATCACTAAATTGTCATTTTCCTTGTTACAACACAAATTCAAATGAAATAATTCATTTTTGACTATTAGGTACTATACATGCGGACAATGGATGGAGTTATTTCCTGTGGTGTTGCTGAAGGCAATTAAGGGATAGGGCTGTTTTCCATAAGAAAATAATCATACAGCCCATAACAAAGTGCACACTTGACACCCCTATTATGTGAAATATGGGTAGAAATACGAGGCGTATTTCCCTACCCTGTTAGAGATTTACAGGTGTGAATATATGAATATGTAGGTACACACCAGTATGGCTGGATGGATCTGGATGAAATTTGACACAGACATAAATTATACACTGGTATAGAATAATTTTTATGTGTGCAAATCCCCACAGATTTATTTTATGTGCCTGACATAGGTGGGTTGGGAAAATCAGCACCAAGCAAGCAAAGCCGGGGCCAATAGTTTTTTATAACATATATGTATTAGGCATTAAAATAGATGTTAATAAATAAACAGACAACACTATTAATAGTACCCGAAACCAGCGAGCTTGTATGAAAACAATTATGAAAGTAGAAGAAGCGAGAGATGTGTGCCAGGATTGTGGCAAGTGGAAAACTGTAGTCTCTGCCTACCCCACTGGGAAAAGGCGTGTATGTACAGCATTATTTTCAGTGTGCTTGAGCATCAGATGAAGAAGAGCTTCAAGAAATGATAACCAAAATTTGGTAAGAATCACAATTGCACTTTAACAGGTGGCATGTAAAAAGGTTTACTGAATATAGCTCACCTCTTTGATAAGTGCAGATTCAAATTGGAAAAAATCAATATCCAAGATGGGCCGGGCCATAAACTTGCAGTCTGTCCCTTAGAGGGAGAAAAATCTGATCAACTGAACAGGACATATCTTGGATAATCGAAATTCTCCTTTACTAAGCGTCTTGGAGCGACGCTGGAGTCATCTACCGATATGCTTACGAACTATCGGAAACACTAAACACGTAACATTGTTTAGTGTTGCCGATAGTTCGTAATTATTGCTAATAAATAAAATTCTTACCCCACCCCAAGGCGACTCCATGTCTCCATTGCTCTCCTGGCCACTGAGCTCGCCCCGCGGCGGCATGCGTTCGTCCGAGCAAATGTTCAGCGGCGCATCGCTCTCGCTGCGACTTTCGCTCAACACATCCACTTTGCTGTCTTTGCTATCTGGCTCGCCTTCGATATCACACTGTTCCTCCGCGCCCATCTCAGAATAATCTATTCCACTACTCTCCGCTATTTTGTAACTCTCGTGTATAAAGTTAGGTAGAACAAACTCATTCTCATTCTCCTTCTGAGACGGTTCACCCCAAATGTTATACATACCATCTTTTGGGCCCTCCTTGTACCCTGCTGCCTCTCTCTCTGCTTCGAAGGTCTCGACACGATCCGGTGTAAAGTAGTCCGCGTAGATATTATCACCAAAGTAATTCTCATTCATCATATTGACAAACTGTTTGTTTTTGGATGCCGTTTCAAGGTCGAGCAACTCTTTGTCATTTGAATCATCTTCGAAATCACCCGACATATTGGCATAGGAAACAACATTAATGGGACGCAATGTTTCCATCGGTGCAAGATCACGGTCCGACGTTGCTGTGTGATTACTAAACCCCCCTTCGTTACTTGTGTTTATTTCCTCCTTAACCTGTATGCATTGTAAATCTACAGCTGCAGAGAACTGAGGGGGTTTGATCATACTGGAAGGTGCTACTGGTTCAATGTCCATAGACTGTTCCTCTGTATCAGCATCAAACTCATTATTATCATTTTCATCATTCTCTTTGATCTCCTCCACTGATATAGTCTGTAACACACTAGACTTTTCCCTGTTCTCACTCTTATCTGGTTGATGCAATTTATTCATTGTAAAATTTTCTGGAGTCTTGTTGTTAGATGAAGACGGTACAGTTGGTAATGTTTTAGAAGATTTGCTCAGATTACTGGTTTTTGCATTCTTTATCTGCAATATCTTTTTGTTTTTTTTCACATAAATATTGTTCAGTCTTAATGGATTATGCCTATATGGCTTCTGCAAAACTTGAATTTTCTTTTCTGTAATACCTATTTTTTTATGGCTAAGTGGACTAATTGCAGGTTTAGGAGATATTGAGGTACGATCAGTTGAGTTATCACCATTCTCTGACAGTTCACTACAGGGTGATATTGACGGTTTCTCATTACATATTAAATCTGGCACTGGACAGCTGTCAGAAAACTCAGTGTCGATTTTACTGTCATCAATATTTTTGTCTAATTCTTTTAGGGAAGACTTACACTTTATCACAGCAAATGTGGATCTGACATCATCTGTACTAGAGTTTGATGGGTGTATGCTATCATCAGATACTATGTGTATGTTATCATTATCTGTATCATCCAAATCTGGCAATATCTTTTCAGGTGATGGCACAAGTTCCACATGGTAATCAGAATCATTAGGCCCTGTGAGATCCATAACAGTGTTCACCATATTTTTGTGATGTTGAACTGGCACTTCGACTTTTATGTTACTAAGAATTTTCAGACCTTTCGTAACACTCTGTGTTTCACTCTTTGAATCAACCTCAATCATTTGCTTATCAGGCTTCTCAAACGAACTATTTGAGTTTGACGGTGATCTAATAGGGCTGGCAGAGTCACATGTTAATTCTGACACTGGAGGTGCAATGGGGCTAACCTCAATTATAAGTGTTTTGGCGTCACTTACACTTTGAGGAGATTTGCTGTCTGTTATAGATAAAGTTGGAGTATGTCTAAGTGGCAAAGTTGGAGTTTGCCTAGATGGTAAAGTTGGAGTTTGCCTATGTGGCAAAGTTGGAGTTTGCCTATGTGGCAAAGTTGGAGTTTGCCTAAGTGGTAAAGTTGGAGTTTGCCTAGATGATAGAGTTTTATTGTAAATGGTAGTCGTGCATTTAGGCATTACCTGTTGAGGTGATGAATACATACATGAGGCGTTTCCAAATTGATCAACTACCATTACATTTTGGTACAATGAGCTGGTTTGAGCTAAATTTGTGACATTATCATGAGCACTCACCACTGTGGGCATACTAGCCATATAAGGCTTACCTTCTACATTGTTGGCCATTTCCCGGTAAATAATTTGAGAATTCTGAGTAACAACAGTAGTGCCTGGAGTGAAACCACTAGAAGTAATATGGTGTACCGGGCTGTGGGTCCCAGAGGATGTTCCCCCTTTACTGTCTACTTGAATCTGTAGATTAGGAACATTACCTGTCATAATCATATTGTTTTGTACATTTTTCTGGACAATTGTAGATGAACTAGGCACCACCATATGCATTGGCTTGCTTCCTGGACTGACATATTGCACACCACCCACATTTTTAAGTAGTATATTGTTTGGTTTAGGTAATATTTTTGTGAGGTCATTACCCCTTTTATTTGCAGCTGGCACCAATTTTACTCCTGGACCCACAGCCGGTACCACATTGTTGTAAGTGAACATGTTATTGGGACTACTCATTGAATTGTATTCAGCGCTACGGGAATATTTAATTTCTTTATCCTCTTGTTGGTCATAGTAAATATACTGTGGGTCAAATTCTGATATGGGAGGAGTTTGGTATGTCTGCTGGATTTTATCA
This sequence comes from Eilema griseolum, assembly GCA_963662185.1. NCBI lineage: Eukaryota > Metazoa > Arthropoda > Insecta > Lepidoptera > Erebidae > Eilema > Eilema griseolum. The sequence continues at coordinate 22,696,126 of OY759242.1, read as the reverse complement.
GCTTTCATTATAAATGGAGCACCTGAAAGTTGGCCTGTATTAACAGAACTACAATTGTTTTCAAAATTCATATCACTCATTCGCATATCAGATGCTCCAATTCTTGTTGAACTTGATATAGAACTCTTAGGCGTTCTACTGGGTGTTCTCCTCCAGTAGCGGTCGTCACTTCTATGGGATCCATTCCATCTGCTATCATCAGGTGCAGGTGTCCGTGACCTACTTCTGTATGACCGTTCTGAATGTAATGGAGTGGTAGTCCTGCTTCCATAACTGGGAGCCTTGGTAGTCAGATTACACAATGCTTTTATAACTTGGTCTTTAGGATGTGTGTCCAAATGTGACTCCAGGGTCATTCCATTATGGAGAAAAAGGGTGCACACAGGACACTGCAAGAGCGGATCCATGTTGACGTCACTAACTTGGTGAAACAGTGACAAAGACGGCGGCGACACGACTCCGCACCGCCTCGCAGCGATTATATCAATATAATTCCGTCACAGCACGCGCACTCAGTCCGTACAGGCTGTCCGCACAATGTCCGTGACGCGCATATCTACTATTCACACGTTAGGCTCTCGCTCGATCCACAACAATACATATCTTGGTTGAATGTCGTCTTCTTATCGATCTGTCAGACAAAATACTCTGTATAAATATACCACATTAAGTCCACAATATCACATTCTACAAACTTGTACAACGAGCAAACAGAGGACAAAAGAAAACAAAACTTGGAGATAAAGGCCATTGAGACATAAAAAAGTCGAGCATTATGTACTTAAAAGAATGAAACGGATAACGATTAATGCAGCTATACTCTGGTAACGGAACTCACCTATTATATCAATTGTCATGTATAGTCCATGACATCGATAACTCTAGACAAATTCTTATTTATTTACGATTATGCTAAATCTAAAAATATTTCCAAATAGTCAGACATATTGCAGACGTCTTGTTCACGTTCACACACAAAACTTTTATATTCCGATGTACGAAATTAAACATCAATATGTGCTCGTGGCGGTGTACTATAATTAAATTTCTATAGGTTTTTCATGGGATGACAGATTATTGGTAATCAACTATGCGTGAAACGGAACATGTATCACAGGCTATGATACCAAAGCACTATAAAACTGAGTTCACTTTTATGCACCAACGTTTGTTAATATCATTGTATTAACAAATTATAAAAACTATGATTTTTTTCTTTATCAATTATATTCCTAATATTTTTCAAAGTGTTTCAAACCTACTGATCTCAAAATAATTTGGAATCACTGATGTCTATATTTCTTAAATTACTGAACGCATCTTAAGGGTCAAAGTAGGTCAATGGCATATTGGCATTGATATTGATATGTTGCTAACGAAGAAAAAAGAAGGCATATTGGCATTGTTTTACCAAAGAGTATTTGAGGTACATAATTATATTTATAACTAGTCGATGCCCGCAGTTCTGCCCGTTTGGATGATCTTTTGCGACTTCTGATTGTTTACCCGGTTCTTCTTCTTAAACCAATTGTGATCAAACAAACAAATAATATTTTAAATTCGATCAAGACTTTTCCAACTAGTGCTTTTGGCATCCAAACAAACTTATTATAGAATACCACAGAAAAATAATTTTGCGTTGACAGACACAACCAATTTCAATTTTATATTAGTGTATGTATAAATAATAATTAGTACCACAGATAGTATATTTAATGTATCAGAATTTCGTCAATGATTCATGGAGGCTGTACAACGGTCTTGGTATTAGCATTTTAGTACCCCAATAGTTACTGTCTTTACCGTAGGTCAAATTAAAAAATGATACAAATATTATACAACAGTGACCTAGGATCATAGGACTCTATATAATCTTTGGTTGTATGTCAAGGTGTGTGTGTTTGTATTGGTGTGCGTGATAAGCGTGTGTTTTACCGTGTGTATGTAATATATTGTGTGCGGTTGTGTGTGTTAAATTTTGACAAATTGACAACTTGACATTATATTACTTACTCTGTGGACAATGTGGACATTATAAATTTCTTGTAAATTATCCATGACTTATGACTTATTTGTTAAGTTAAAATATATTTAATTCGAATACCAGGTCCAACTTAGTTGTGTGTGCTTTGTAAAATACAAAACTTCACAACAATGTCATACAACTTTGAGGAGTTATCATTTAATGGTAAGTTATCAAACCTATTTTATTTATTGCACGAAATTAATCCTGATGATATTAATGCCTGTAAATAATTAACAATATCAACTAATTTGAGTTCACATATCAATGGGTAGTGTAGTAGCTATTCAAGTAACAGTAGACCAAAGCCTCCCAATATTGAGAGTGGGCTAAGTCCAGCAGTGGACTGCGGTGGGCTAATAATTGATTGATTGATAGTAGCTATTATTTCAAAACATAACCTAATACAGTGCCAGAGTGTACTAAACTGTTCAAAACAAATGTCAATTCTATTTTGATTAGGCTTAATAGTTCCTTCCATTACTGAAAAAAGCAAACAATGTACACCCAAGCTTGGAAGCTTCAAGAATCCAACAATGAGACTAATTTATAACTTTGATTCTTAAAATAACGATTACTGACCGTAGGGACACTGTTGACCGGAGGGGCGATGTCATCCCTTCTATGTGGGCTCATTCTTACCCATTTCCCCAATATAACTACTGCCGTAGATGGTATAACAACTAATACCGATAGCTTAACATGCTCTCTAAGGTAAAGTAACACCCAGGACAATGCAAATATTACATAACGCATATAAATATTTGCATTACACATGCACACATCCTGCATAACAGTTGAATGCACTACTGCCACACCATGGAGGCTGTCATTCTCATAATAATCTCGGTATTTTATTTTTCAGAGGCAATAGATCTACTGCGCCAGTGGAGAGAAGGCAATGAGCGGAAAAGTGAAGATATCATGCAATTATGGCTCTTAGTTGTTTGCTATGATTTAAATAAAATAGGAAATGAAAGTAAGTAGTCCTCCCCTGAGCCTTTTCTCAATATAGCCATTTCCGTGTATAGAAAGGCAGAACTAAGACCATTTCACTAACGCATTGGAGGATGTCTTCAAGGATATGGATTGGATTGGGCATAGCATAAACATTAACAGTGAGTACATCTCACATCTTCAGTTTGTGTTCATAGTTGCAGAGTCGCTGCAACAACTGGGCGAAATGCTGCAGAGCCTAAATGGAGCTTCTCGATGTGTTGGCCGTGGTATAAACTTGGATAAAACCAAAATTATGTTTTACAAACATGTTGCAGACTGATTGCCATCGAAAGGGTGACGCTCGAAATGGTACAAAATATGTCTACCTGGGGTAGTTTATCAAAAATATGTCTACATCGGTATAAACAACTTCGAGAAATAACTAGCAAGTCGTCTCTTCACCCTTACTGCAATGCCTGAAAACAAAGGTCTTTGACCAGTGCATTCTACCTGTTATGACTAACAGTGCCAAAACGTGGACATTGACGGTGGGGCTAGTTCATAACCTAAAAGTCGTGCAGCGGGCCATGAAGCGAGCTATACTTGGAGTTTCTCTGAAGGACAGAGTTCGATACACCGCCGCGCCATTTGATCGATCGCCGTGTGGTTCCGGCAGAGTAGAATTTGGGCCACACCATCTCTTCCCGTGCGGTGTCGTACAAGGCGACTAAGGGATAGGGTGGTTTAACATCAGATAGATATATACAGCCCAGACTCAGCCTCAGATGCATGGCTCGAGTCAACAATTGTGCCCGGAATACGGCAATAGGCTCACCCCCTCACCGAATTCAATGATTGGTGAAATGTGGGTGTTAATTCACCTCTGCCTAACCCTCCGGGGATAAAGGCGCGATTATATGTATATATGTAGAGTTCGATACAAGTTTATCCGACAAAGAACTAAAGTTACCGACAGAGCTCGCAAAATAAGCAAGCTGAAGTGGCAGTGGGCTGGCCATTTTTGTCGAAGGACTGATGGCGGTTGGAGCAAACGAGTCCTAGAGTGGATGCAGTGGACAGTAGGCAGGTGCCTAGCTTTATCGCATTACGATGGTTATGGTGCAGTCATTGTATGGTGTTGACATGAACAAATAAGGCAATGATTCTGAAGTCTTATGTATTTATTATAATATACAGTGCATAAAGGATAAAATAAGTAGGTATACACATAACTTTCACGCCTCTTCAAACCCCGAAAGCGTAGGCAGAAGCATCTTAGCACCCACATTTCGCCAACTATGATTTCCGGTTCCTATAGGGGGCGAGAGGATTGCTGTCTTGGACTGAGAATGTTTACTGTTGAATAGATAACAGCCTTATCGCTTACAATAACCAACATTTTAGATGAACCAATCTTGTATAAATAACACATTATGAGGGACATGGTAGCGAAATGGGAGCTGCGACTTGGCGATTACGCACAGAGCACGCCGTAATGGCGGCGGTAAGACCCATCATGGGGGAGTGGCTAGAGAGGCCACACGGCAACCTCTCCTACCGTCTGACGCAGATTATTACCGGGCATGGGTGCTTTGGGTGGCGGCCCTGGGAGTGAAAGTTCTCACGATCACAGCGATAGCTCGCTTCGCGGATGTGTGGGCGTCGGAGATCATAAAATGACTTCCATCCCCCATGAGCGCGGACCTGGGGGTGACGGGTGGAGCTGCCTGTCACCCTGGCAGAAGCAGGCCGCGGCGGTGCGCGATGCGCGCCTCCCCATACACCCGGGGACGAGATGGGGACTCCATAGTCCCCACACCCGAAGAGGGCCGTCTCATAAAAGACGGTCTGTGGTCGGCCGGGATGCGAGGGATATCAAATCAAATTTCATTTATTTCAAGTATCAGAGACTCATTACATATTGAAGTTCATATTTCATCTATATATGAAATGTCTCAGATAATCTCACCTCTCGCAACCTGTGTGCCACAATCGGCGTGCGTTTTAGTCGGTTCCAGTCCGACCCCTGCCACCGGTTCCGGTGGTGTGGGTATCAGTGGGGATTTTGCGCACAATATAAAAAAAGGGGGCCACTTTATTGCAGAGTCTCAATCTGTCATACGAATGTTTGTGTGGTTCTATTTTTTAAATTTGTTTCAACCCAGAGGTTTATTTTATTTATTAGAGAATTTTTTTTTTTTTGTTTTTTTGGTTGACAGTTATTGTATTACTAAGAAATGAGAAAAAAGGGTGTAGTAAATAAAATTATAATTAGTTTTTTAATTTCAGAGTATTTGGTGATGGAACAAGTGATATATGCAGCTCTCGACTGCCACATGTTTGCCGAAGCCACTATGTGCATCTATCAGCTCGCTCTGGACTTCCCTGGCAGTTTACGTGTCATGCGGTATAACGCAGCCTTACTGGAAGCTGAAGAGAAGTTAGTAATTTACTGTTGGTTCCTCTCCTTCATTGTGTAGTCAACTTCTTATCTTAACATTGTACCTAATTGTACCCAAGTCAAATACCTTGGAGCCGGGGATCTGCATACTTCTTACCTTCTTTTGCCCACTTACTTTCACCCATAAAGACGTAGCGTATGAGTATTATGAATTTTGAATTATTATTATGAATAATTATAAAAAAAAATATTGTTTTTATTTTCCCACCAGGTATGACGAAGCCCTAGAAATGTTAGACCGTATAATAAAAGCGGATGAAACCAACTCGGCCGCACGAAAGCGACGCATAACAATATTAAAGGCACAGGGACTCATCACCGAGGCTATCAAGGAGCTTGTTGATTATTTAAAAAAGTAAGTGAACCCTACCTTTCTAACATACATATATACAATCACGCCTTTATCCCCGGAGGGTTGGGTAGAGGTGAATTGACACCCACATTTCACCAATAATTGTATTCGGTCCCACGTAATAGGGGGTGAGCCTGTTGCCATATTTCGGGCACTATTGTTGACTCGAGCCATGTATCTTAGGCTGAGTTTGGGCTGTATATATCTGTCTGATGTTAAACAGCCTTATCCCTTGTTAATATTATCGAAATAATATATCTGACAATAATGAATGTTACCCAGGTTTATGTCAGATGTGGAAGCGTGGCAGGAGCTGTGCGAGATGTACCTGCAGGTGCAGGAGTACTCGCGGGCCGCCTTCTGCGCCGAGGAGCTGATCCTCCACCAGCCACACAACCACCTCGTGCACCAGAAACTTGCCGATATACGGTACACAATGGTATGTGGAACTCTCTCCGAGCAGCCTAGCGAACAAAATTAGTAGTATTCCCTTTAACACCACGGCGGCGACAAAATACGAGCCTCTCGATACCCGGGGGCTAGGTGGGACTCCATATCCTGGATAGAGCCAACTCGAAGGAGATGGAGATGGTCTGATGGGGTGCCGAGATAAGTAATTTATGGCCCACAGACAGCGTGCGTTTTAGTGACGTGGTCATATTTTTACTAATGAATGTCTCTGTAAGACTGGTATATTTTGAAAAACTTGGATGGCTTCAGGCGAGGTTCGGTGGCTTAGTGGTCAGAGCATTCCCCCTGTAAGAGAAAGATCGCAGGTTCGAATCCTGACTGAACTTATTTACAAATTTTCCTCCAAAAGTGGTTACCGTGACCTATGAACATGTGTAACACCAGTGGAGTCACACCCGTGCTGCTGACCCTGTAAGAACAGAGATTTTATGTGCCTTCAGTGGAGAACACAAATACCCCTTTGGTCTTCCCATTGATAGCACAAAAACTCTCCTTCCTCTTCTCTTTTCTCTTCTCTCTTCCTTTAACAGTAGTTTATAAAGAATACAATATGAAGTGAATTATGAATAATTTTTATTATTATATTTCTCAGGGTGGAGTGGAAAATTTGGAACTAGCAAAGTCATATTACTGTCAAGCACTGAAGTTGAACCCAGAGAATATGAGGGCGCTTCTTGGACTGTTCTTGGTAAGTTTGCAAGCCTTTGTTTAATAGGCGATTCACATTGTGTAGTATGAAGCTTTCACCCACCAGTCAGAGGTTTTTTAAAATAAATATCTATATATCTTAATATATATATTTCTTGTGTGAGTGTGTATGTGACTGTTCTCCTCCTAAACGACTGGACCGATTTTGATGAAATTTTTTGTGTGTGTTCGTGGAGATTCGAGAATGGTTTAGATTTACAATTTGGTCTACTGGAAAATGTTTTTTCCGGGCGAAGCTGGGGTGGGTCAGCTAGTATATATTGTTACGTGCACGGGGTACAATTAAATGCCGTTTACTCAACGAAGAGATTTATTAGCTCACCACAAACTAGACAATTAGATCAAATCAAATCAAATCAAATCAAATCAAATCAAATCAAAATCATTTATTGCTGACCAAAGGTATTACAAAGGTATTAAGTACATTTTAAAAGTCCTCTTCGGCCTACCTTGTTGGCATGCAAGAATATAATATATTTTCTTAAGTATTATTAAATAAAATTATCAAATTATCAAATTGTAAAAACTTTAAAAATTAAAAAATTATCAAATGTATGTATTGAATAGAATTATCAAATGCTAATAAAAAATATAAAACAACCAATTCAATACAAATACAAATATGTCAGTTATATATCAGTGTCAACAAAGATCTCAAAGAAGTCAGAAGATACATGTCAACAATAAAAAAATAAAAAATAAAAAATATGTCAAGGAAAATCATAATTATAGGTACTGGCCATTAACACAATAACTATGTAATTCAAAATAACAATAATTAATTTATCAAAATAAATGTCAAGTATATTATGAATTCAAATTTATAGGTAACAAATAAAAATATCCAGATATACATCATATTAATTTCCTGCGAGAAAGTCACTGACTGTGTAGTAGCATTTCTCTGACAGAAACTCATGTAGTCGGTTTTTAAATAGATTAATATTTAATGTCTTAATTTCTGGAGGTATTCTGTTATAGATTACTGGCGCCATACAGTAGACACTTTTATGCAATAGAGCCGTATTTGCTCTATGTATGCGTAGCCTATTACGTGTATTTGCTCTTCGGTTTCGAGTGACTGTATCTGCCAAAGTCTCAAAGAGTTCAGTATTCGACTTTACAAAAGTAGCCGTTTCAAAAATATACAATGACGGTAATGTCAATATGCCATGTTTAGAAAAATATGGTTTACAGCTATCCCTCCTATTCAAGCCAAACATTGCACGGATACATCGTTTCTGGGCTCTGAAGACGGTATCCTTATGTGTCGAATTACCCCAAAACATTATACCGTACCTAAGATGTGACGCAGTCATTCCATGGTACGCTGTAAGTAGAGCATCAGTATTTAATATTCGGGCAAGTTTATACAAGGCATAAGCCGAGCTGCTTACTTTTTTACATAATGCTTCCGTGTGTGATTGCCAATTCATCTTATTATCTATAGTAAGTCCTAGGAATTTTGTTGAGTCAACTTCTTCAATTTCTATATTTTCATAGTTTATATTCAGATTTGATATAGTGGGAGTGGGCAGTCTTTGTGTGAATTGCATTAATTTCGTTTTAGATAGATTAATCTTTAAGTTATTATTATCAAGCCAATTTATAATATTCAATAGTACAGTATTAATTTCATTTTCATAATCCTCTCTATTTTGACACTCTATAGCAATTGTACTATCATCTGCAAATAATGTAACCGGATGATTAGTCACTTTAGGCAAATCATTTATGTATAAAATGAACAATAAAGGACCCAAGACGCTACCCTGACCCACGCCATATTTAACTGAGCGTATATGTGAAACAAGTGTTTCTTCACGTTTATTTAAGTTATCAACACGTTTAAGCTCTACATATTGCTTTCGATCAGTCAAATATGACTCTATCAGACTTAGGACATTTCCCCGTATACCATAATGGTCAAGCTTTGCTAGTAGGATTTCATGATCCACATAATCGAAAGCCTGAGTCATATCGCAGAAAATTGCACACACCGGTACCCTACGATCCATTCTTGTCATAACTATATTTAAAAAGTCATATATCGCTCTATTTATGCTCTTATTCTGCCTAAACCCTTTTTGCTCTATGGCTAAGATTTCATTTTTCTCTACATATTTATTAATTTGGTTATAAATATATTTTTCGAAGACTTTGGATAGGTCTGTAGTGATAGGTCTGTAGAATTCCATAAGTTCTCTATTTTCTTTTTTGAAAAGCGGTTTTACCACTGAAGTCTTTAGTCCACTTGGATAGATACCTGTTAAAATGCTCAAATTTATTATATGACTTAAATGTTTCGATATACATTGGCTTGTAGACTTAATTACTTTAGTTAATATACCGTCAAACCCCACACTGTTTGTATTTTTTAATGCAGATATGATAGTCTCACGCAGTACTCTTCAACAGTTCCAGTCGTTCAGTAGTTCACAATAGTCCAGTCGTTGCTCAGGTCGCAGGTAGAATCTTCATCGGTCGCTTAAGTTCGCTGTGTTCGTTATCGATCTCTAAGACAGAATGAATCGTGTCGCTATGCGAGCTTGTTTTTATACCTCTCAATTAGGAGGGTCGAATTATCTAGAAAATTCGCGAGCGATAAATACCTATTCTTTGAAGTTCGCCGCCGTCGCTGACTTTTCGAGTTTATTCTCGATATTTACCTATTGTTTGTTTTTATTCAAAAGAGTGTAGGTACTCGTAGGTAGGTTGTGACTTTGTGTTGACGATTCTTGATTTGTCTGTGCCATTCGGTAGAGTACCTCGTCACTAACAATGTGTTTTTATTTCTTGAAGATTCGATTATTAGTTTTCGAGATATCGACGTCTGTCGTAACAATATCATTAATGTTTTATCTCATCCAAGCGTCAAACCCCAGTCGTATCCAAACCCTGAAGCCCAGAGTCCGTTCTTTAGCTCCTTAATTTATTGGGTTGTTTAAGTTTTTATAGAAGCGACTGCCATATGACCTCTCAACCCAGAGAGTAAAGCCTGCGCCGTATCTTCGTCCAGCAACTAACAGGTGTCTTCTTTAGGCAGCTAGATCTCAGTGTGCCCAGGGGGCCGTAGTCTGTAAAGCTACCGAATTTAGTCGTTAACTACATAACGACGCAAACTTACCGATATTCCCAATTTTTTTTTGTTTATACAACTTAGGTGGCAGACAAGCTCACGGCCCACCTGATGGAAAATGGTTACCGTGACCTATGAACGTGTGTAACACCAGGGGAGTCGCATGCTGCCACCCCTGTAAGAGCAGAGATTTTCTGTGCCGTCAGTGCAGAACACAAAACCATGACAAGCGTTTGGTCTTCCCACTGACAGCACAAAAACTCTCCAGTGAACTCTCCCCTACTCACCGCCGGGAACAAAACACGAGGTTATTATGTATGGCGGAAGTACTTCCCTAGTCGGACTGCTCAATTGGGACGGAAATACCGTCGTGTCCTACCTCCTTAAAGTTAGATATCTTACCAAAAATCGTCGCAAACTTAACGAATTTTCGGTAACACTTAACAAGTATTCTTGACAATATTATTGCTCGCTATCTCAATTTGTAGGGACTTGGGTGTGACGTAAGCATACCTAAGTTTGTCGCTATCTTTGCTTACGATTTCGTAAGATAAGTCATAACGACTAATGTACAGAAATATACGGCCTCAGAAATATACAGATGTGAATAATATAGGCTATTAACCGTTGTAACTTTTTGTTGACGATTCCAGATTTTTCTATGCCATTCGGTAGAGTACCTCGTCACTAACAATGCGTTTTTATTTCTTGAAGATTTGATTATTAGTTTTCGAGATATCGACGGCTGTCGTAACATTGCCCCCCTCTTAGTCATGCTCGTCCCGAGCATCATTTGTTCCATGATGACGCGTCAACCTATCCACATGGACTACCTTTGGTTTTCCCCTAACCCCCTTCCTAATGCGGTAGGTAATGTCATTGATTCTCGTGATAACCGTATAGGGCCCTTCCCAGCGAGCTTGGAGTTTCGGAGATTTCCCCTTCTTGCGTAGCGGATTATGAAACCATACCAGTGTTCCTTCTTCGAAACCGTGGGTGTTTGCATTTCTATCGTACCGGGTTTTCATCCTTTCACCTGCCTTCAAATTGTTCTCCCGTACTATTCTGTGCACCTCGTCCAGTCGGTTTCGAAGTTCACTCACTTAATCCGTCATGGGCTTAGGACTATCAGGTGGCGTACCGGTTATTGCATCTACTGGTAGCCTAATCTCTCGACCAAAGTTCACTTTCGCTGGGGTGTGTCCCATACTGTCATGTACCGCAGATCGATAGGACATCAGGAATAGTGGGATGTACTGGTCCCAATCTCTTTGGTGTTCATCGACAACTTTAGCCAAGTGATTTTCCAACGTCTGGTTAAACCTCTCGACCATTCCGTCTGACTGCGGATGCGCTGGAGTCGTACGGGTCTTGTTCATTCCAAGGAGCTTGCACATCTCTTGAAATAGAGCAGACTCGAAGTTCCGTCCTTGGTCAGAGTGAATCTCCATAGGTGCGCCGTACCGGCAGACCACTTCCTGAACCAGTTTCCTTGCCACAGTGACTGCTTCCTGGTTGGGTGTCGCAAATACTTCCGGCCACTTAGTGAAGTAATCTTGCACTACTATGATGTATTTGTTACCTTCTTCCGTCGTTGGAAAAGGTCCAGCAACATCAATGGCGATACGTTCCCATGGTGCTCCGACGTTATACAGTTTCAATTTTCCTTTGCTTCTTGTCGGCGGTCCTTTAACTGAAGCACATGCAGTGCATTTACGGCACCAATCCTCGACATCTTCCCGACAATGAAGCCAGTAAAACCGCTGTCGTACTTTAACTAGGGTTTTCTTGACTCCGAGATGCCCGCCAGAGACACCATCGTGACTGTGTCGCAAGAGTGTAGCCACCTTGCTTCGTGTTACCACTACTTGTAGAGTCACCTCTTTGCCGTCGTTGGATTCCCATTTCCTATACAGCACGTCATCTATCAGAGTTAAACTGTCCCACTGGGCCCAATAACTTTTGGTAGTGGAACTGTAAGCAGATATATCACTCCATTGGGGTTTGTTTCCAAGCTGCTTCCAGTGCAGTATAGGTTGTAGATCATCATCATCCTCTTGCGCCTGCTTCATACTGCTTCCGGTCCATTCGTCGTCAAGTCCATTCACCTTTATGACTTTAATATTTTCACGGGCTTCGTTCTTCTGACAATGCTTGTAATCTTCGGCACACGGCCTTCGTAACAAAGTTTCAGCATTGCCGTGCCCTTTTCTACTTCGGTGTTCCATTTCATTTCGGTGTTCTTCGAAGTTCGGTGTCCCGGAGTCCGTGACCCTCTTCCGTTTTCTCGAAGGACACTCTAATTGAATATGGCCCTTTCCTCTACAGGAATAACACGTTGGGACATATCGTGGCTTCCTCTCCTCTGCAACCACCTCCCTGACCGCTCTGACCTTATTTTGAGCAATAGGGATGGTTGGGGCCTCATATCGTCCAGCCAGCGCCCGCCCCGCGGCCCTGACGACATTTAGTTGTAACGGAACCTCTAGATCCACTTGGATCCCGGCGTCCGCTACTCTCCTCCTATTTCTGGCAGGACACTCTGATTGGATATGGCACCTTCCTCTACAGGAATAACACGTGGGGACATACCGTGGCTTCCTTTCCTCTGCAACCACCTCTTTGACCTCCCTGACCTTACTTAATCCGGCAGTCTGCCGTACAGTTTCCACCTCGAGAGCATAAGCCAGTGCTTCTTTCAAGGTCTGATGGTTACGCAACTGAACACTAGCTTTCACTTCTGCGTCTCGTATACCATTTAGGAAGGCCTCCAGCAGAGTGGTCTCGATCATCCTGGGTGTCGATGAGTAGGCCCGACGAACGAGTCTTTCGATCTCCACAGCCCATTCCTGGAGGCTTTGACTAGATTTTTGTTTCTTCTCCCGAAGCTGCGCTCGGTAGGCTTTCTCCAGGTGCTTGTCACCGTAACGTGTGTCTAAAGCTTCCATCAAAGACCCCAGAGTCCTTCCTTCAGGCGGCAGGTTTTCCAGTATTATTAAGGCATCTCCTCGTAATGCAAGTGTCAAGGCCATAAATGACTCCTCGTTGCTCCAGGCTTTAGTTTTTGCCAATATCTCGAATTGGTACTTGAAGGCTGTCCACGAGGAAGTTCCATCAAAATGTGGTAGGTCGAACTTTGCTGTTGATGGTGAGGTCACGGTAACAGGTCCACAGGTTTCCAGCCTGATGATCTTCTTTTCGAGAACTTGCAAGCGGTCGTCCACGGTCCCAGTCTTCAAGCTCAGCATTTGCAAGTCGTTTTCGAGGCTCTTCACCTTATCCCCCAGTGCGTGGATGCCTGCATCAATTTTACCCATGACAGCTTCCTGGTTGGCCTGCATCTCTTGCCTGGAGGCCTGCATCATCTGCTGCATAGAAGCCTGCATCTGCTGCATAGAAGCCAGCAGCGTCATCATGTTGGTATCTGACGAGGTTCCATCGTGTGCTGCCGTAGTTCCCGCTGAGACAGCAGCATCGGCCTGACTCTCTTCCTCTTCGAGGGTCCGTTGACGTGCAGCATCCATTTCCACTTGACGTCTGGTCCGTGGAGTACGCCCTTCGTCTTCACGTGGTAATAACGGCATTCCGCTTCTGACACCAATTGTTACGTGCACGGGGTACAATTAAATGCCGTTTACTCAACGAAGAGATTTATTAGCTCACCACAAACTAGACAATTAGATCACTAGTACACGCAGTACTCTTCAACAGTTCCAGTCGTTCAGTAGTTCACAATAGTCCACAATCGTTGCTCAGGTCGCAGGTAGAATCTTCTTCGGTCACTTAAGTTCGCTGTGTTCGTTATCGCTCTCAAAAACTGAATGAATCGTGTCGCTATGCCAGCGTGTTTTTATACCTCTCAATTAAGAGGATCGAATTATCTAGAAAGCTCGCGAGCGACAAATACCTATTCCTTTGATCTTGCCGCCGTCGCCGACCTTCGAGTACATTCTCGATATTTACCTATTGTTTGTTTATATTTGAGAGTGTAGGTACCTGTACCCGTAGGTACGTTGTGACTTTTTGTTGACGATTCCAGATTTTTCTATGCCATTCGGTAGAGTACCTCGTCACTAACAATGCGTTTTTATTTCTTGAAGATTTGATTATTAGTTTTCGAGATATCGACGGCTGTCGTAACAATATATACACTGACGGACTCATAAACTGCATCAAAGTAATAGACGACTTTGGAATAAATATTTTAACCAAGTATGCATACTTTCTATGCAGATTTAAATTGAAACCTCTAGATTGGTTCGTGAACTTTAAAACAGCGTAGGGTCATATCTTTAAGTTTAAGTTTATGTACTGGAAAGGACCTTAAGACTTTTATTGAAGAAAAAACAGAAAGGAGATACCCCATTTTGGGCCTGAGTGTACAGACATCAAACTTACCTCAAAAAATTCTTCTATTTTGTGTTATAATTTTGTTTAGACCTCATTAAAATCAGCAATGGCCAAGTGCGATAAAAGTTTTAAAATGTGATTTTCATTAATCAGCAAGCTTTGTAAACGTTGTCTGTCCTACTTAACCCAACTTCGTAAATGCTCTATGATTATGCTTACTTTATCGATTAGATTACGAAAACAAATCGATAATAACTATTAATTTCATTTGTCAATTCTTGGCTTTATATTTTAAATGATTTCAAAACATCTTTATTTTCGTTATTCAGTAAACTAATCAGAAAGACACCTGTCTCCTTGATTTGTACAATATTCATGCAAATAAATAATTTTGAACTTTGAACTTTCAACTCCTTCATAATGGAAGTCAAAATATCGATTGTATGTAAATAATCGATTTTATAGAATTCATAATTATCTGTAACGTTAAACGTCATAATGTCATTTTCACTCCTGTCATTGTAAATGTCAACAATTCTACATAGCTTTCCTTCGGCTCTCTGAGATCGTTGTTTTGCTGCTTTTACGTGAATTGTTTATGATTTTCGAACTTATTGACCCTTGCTTGATTACCGGACACCGTTATTTGCTACGTTTGTTGACCTTCGCTTTAAAACTGGACCAGACTTTACCACGTCCGTCGGCTCAAAGTTATCACAATGAGTCTGTGTGTGAATTGTGGAATCGCTACCGATCGGTGCAATATTATAGGTAGACATTTATTAAACGATGCAGCGATACTAGCCTGTATACGTGAATGGGTCGCTCCACAAATAGTAAGTATCTATTCGTTATTTTTCGCTCTTTTGAAATTGTTATTATAATTAACACTTAAACAAGCCGTGTGATAGCTGCTATAGAATAGAAAACTACGATTCTATCTCATCTCGTGGATAATTTATGTCAATTTTTGTATATGACAATGTATTTTGACTGATTGTAAAGTTCATGAAGAACTAGCCTATATGACTAATGGAATATTCAGTGCTTATAACATAATCTTTGTTTTAGGTGAATGCAAATGACATAATTTGCGAATCTTGCTGGGTTCAAGCTCAATGTGCATGTTTGGATGAGAACAGACCAGCGCAATCACCAGTGGGGCACAGACGGGTGTGTATTCTGTGTGGACGTTCCCTCCTGCGACGAATTAGATGCCATAAACTGAGAAATGTAACAGAACAAGAACGCAAGATATTTCAAGTTATTAGAGAGTGGATACTACCACGCGTGGTGTCTGGTTCATGTTTGGTATGTCATCCTTGTTGGTTGCGAGCCAACAGAGACTCTCGTCATTTTGTATCTGGACCATCATCGTCTACAGCGTCTTCATCAGGCGCAAATGTCAATGAGTTACATTGCCAAACTGCTCCTGAAGAATCTCAATCACTGCCAGATCAAGAAGCTCCATTACCATCATCTCCACCACGGCAAGATCAAGAATCTCCATCACGGCAAGATCAAGAATCTCCATCACCGCAAGATCAAGAACCTCCATCACAAGATCGGATTAGTTTACCACGGGTGCCCACAATAGGATCTCTAATAGTTTTACCAGACTATTTTAGATCTATTGAAACAGAAAATAGATGTTTTGTGGATGGTTGTCGGAGAACTGAACGAAATAGAGTCACTCTAACGATGCGAAAACAATTGTTGAAAATGTATAAATACTACATACCACCTTTGAATCGTGTCTGTGATGCGCATTTAACATGTACATCATGGGACTTTCTCAGTGATATAACTGGAAATATAATCAACACATTTAAAGCAACTCACATTCAAGATATGTTGTCATTAAATGACACTGAACCAAACTTTTTGAATTTTGAGGACATTGATACAATGGAAGATCATTTATTTTATCACTGGGTGGGTTTTAATAAAGTTCAATTTAGGCAGATTTTAAATGAAGTTCCTCAGTTTCAGAATCTTAAAAGAAGCTCTACAACATTAGCTATTTATTTAATTAAACTTAGAACTGGCGATTCAGACGATAGATTATCATCTCTACTTCAAATTCCGAGGACTACTTTAGAAACATTATTAATTAAAGCAAGAACTCTTATGTATGATCATTTTGTGCCACATCATCTAGGGCTTAATCATATTAATAAGCAGCAAATAATTGATAGAAATCTTATCATACCAAATGCATTGTTTGGTTTACATAATGGAATAACAAAACCAATTGTAATTTTAGATGGCACATATATCTATGTCCAAAAAAGTGCTAACTATAAATACCAAAAAAGCACATACAGTTTACACAAATATCAAAACCTTGTAAAACCTTTTTTAATTATTTGTACAGATGGATATATTATTGATGTGTTAGGCCCCTATCCAGCAACAACATCTGATGCGGAAATAATTAAAAAAGAATTCACAAATGAATCGGATATGAGACATTATTTTGAAGCAGGAGATGCATTCATACTGGACAGGGGTTTTCGGGATGCCTTGCCCTTACTAAATGACTGTGGCTATAGGACATTAAATGTCCTGCACAAATTTTGTGCCAGCTTCATTACAGGCGGGTGAATCACAGCTATCGACAATTGATGCAAATAAATCAAGAACTGTTACCATGTGCAGATGGGTGGTGGAAGCAGTTAATGGCAGGTTTAAACGGGATTTTAAAATATTTCGTCAGGACTATTTTAATAAGGCCTCCAAGAATTTTATGGTGAATTTTGAAATAGCCGCAGCTTTAATAAATGCTTTTCATCCGCCTGTAACAAACCGCTCAGATGCTCAGGAAATTCTACATAGGATTAACCTTTTTATGAATGTAGACAATCTTTTAAGTAATTATGTGATATCAAATAATTTGAATCGGCGTAGGGCTCAATTCATGCCTATAGATGTAGACAGGAATAATGTTACTGATTTTCCTGAAATAACATACTATGAAATGATTATGGTTTCGCTAGGCACATACCAAATAAAACAGTCACGTTCCTATTATGGTGAACATGTAAGGTCAAATGGCTCATATGTCATTGAAGTGTGCAGAGAGGTGGATAGAAACGTCCTACAAGAACTGTCAACATCTCAAACGACTTGGTTGTTAAGAGGAAAAATAAAGTCCAGGCATATAAGTAGTAGAACTTATTACATATATATATTAGTTGACAGTTCTTTGAGCGGGAGGAATGCTATATTACAGCATTGCTGTAACTGTATAGTAGGTAAGAGAACAGTCGGATGCTGTGCCCACATAATGAGTGTAATATGGTATCTTGGTTGGGCACGGTTCCAGGACAATATAACACCTCCTGCACAGTTTCTAGACAATATTTTAATAAATTATGATGATGATTAAAAAGTGGAGGAAAGACCCATGTCCTCATGTAAGCATTGCAAAAGCCAAATAGAAAGATACCCGGGATAGAGTTCAAGTTAAATTATTTTATTAAATATTTACACCTTTAAAATAATGTTGTTTTATTTTATTTCCTACTTATATAATTAATTCTATATTACTACACTACAAGTATACAGCCTTGTGGAAAGTGATAACCGTAGCCAAAGAATGTCACTCAGATGTTTCCGTCTGAAGTAAGTGGGGGTAGGGCGACACTCGAACTTGTATAGGTATATCACACAACATCTTTACACTGTTTAGCCGCATTATTTATTACAACATAACCTAAATAAACCTATGAACAATGTTCGATTTAACCAACTTGGCCATTGTGAATCGTCGTGAAAATTAGGCAAACAAAATGTCCTTAGATGGTCTAAATATTGGCTAATTTTGAACCCTGTACATGTAGGCCCAAGATTGTATGAGAGTTGGGGTTGTCCTTTAAGAAAAATTGGTTTAATTAAAAAATTGGTTTTAACAATAGACACAAACTTTATGCAAGGGTTTATTTGTGTTTTAATAAGGTGTATTACCCCCACGTGCCCTTATTACGGATTCTAATCGGTTCCGCATAGATTTTATAAGGGTTTTTAAAAGATCTTGCGGAATATTGTCCCATTCTTCTGAAAGTGCTGTTCTTAGTGCTGCCACTGTCGTGGGCGAAGGGTTTCTCGCATATACAGCTCTTTTTAAATTGTCCCAAACATGCTCGATGGGATTAAGATCCGGGCTGCGTGCTGGCCAATTCATTGTACGTATCCCAACCTCTTCGCAATAATGTTGAACTTGTGCAGCTGCATGCGGCCGGGCATTATCCTGCATTAAAGTAAAATTTTCGCCTATGAATCCCATGTAAGGCACCACGTGATCTTCTAATATCTCTGTTATGTAGCGATGTGCTGTCAAACCCCCTCTATTACCGTTTTGACGGACCATGTCTATGAACACAAGTTCGGTTCGCCCGTTCATCGATATGCCACCCCAGACCATACATGAACCGCCTCCAAAAGGAACACGCTCCTCAATGCAACTTTGAGCATATCGCTCCCCACGTCGACGATAGACTCTTCTGCGACCATCTGCACCATATAAACATGTCCTACACTCGTCCGTGAACAATACAGAGGCCCACTGCTCTTCTGTCCAATTCAGGTGATGACGCGCAAATCTTAAGCGAGCTTGTCTGTGAGCTGTAGACAACTTTGGACCATTTGCTGGTCTAAAAGGGGTGATATCCGCTTCCTTTAACCTTCTTCTTATTGTTCGTGCACACACGTTTACTCCACGCACTTCATTAAGCTCGGTTTTGATGTTAACTGACGTGAGGAAACGATTTCGCAGGGAAGTTATAACAATAAATCGGTCATCACGACCTGTGGTTGCTCGAGTTCTGCCTGTACCACGTCTCCTCCTGTAAGAACCTGTCTCTACAAACCTTCTGTATATTCTAGAAACCGTAGACTGGTTTAAATTTAAATTTCTACCAATCGTTCGTTGATCCAAGCCCTCCCGCACCAATGCTACAATTTGTGCCGCTTGTTCGGACGAAGTATCCATATTATGGTTCAAAAACTCTCGATGTGTTAAAAAACTAACCCAACAATTATGCTGGTAACAATAATTCAATTGACAAAACAAAAAAAATCAATGAGAATCAATTTAAAACTTTGCTATAAATAACACGCAAATCTGATACTACAAGTAAATTTTCTTTCCCGGCTATATTCATTTGTTTTACTGCAGTTCTATTTTTAAATATAATTTTTTTTTAAGATTAAGAGCCAGTCTTTCCATATTTATATAATTTAATCTAAAAAGTTTGCATACTTATTATAAAAAATCCTTTTAGAGTAAACCTGAACTTTGATGCAGTTTATGAGTCCGTCAGTGTATATATAGAACACGTCAATTAGACTTCGCTTTGCCTGATGGTAAGCTGAAGGCAAAGTCTCAGAAAAAAGGGGTCACCATTACTTACACATACCGTGTGACAATGGTGACACTCAGCTTGACGGCCTCATCATATGCTTTTTCGAGGCTGAGGGTTTATTTATTTAATTATTAAGGTACATCAACAGTATACATATTATACATTTTCTATAATAGTTGCATCCGTGAAATATTCCAATATGCATTCCTATTAGAGACGTACACAACAGTAAGTTAGTACAGTAAGTATTTAGACAAATAATAATTTGATTATTAATAATACATCGATTTGATTCGATTTTATTCTGACTATTAAAATTAAATAACGGAATGAATAAAGTGTAACATTTGCATAGGTACATTGAAATCATAAACAATTTGATTATTAAAATAATTACAGGGTTTAACTAATCTTCGATATTTTCCGTGAAGTGTCTGCCATCTGACCTCTATCGAACATATTGACTTGTGGTTGTGATTCCAACCGTAATGACTACTGTAGATGTTCGTATGGCAACTGGTAACTGACCGACGCCTTAACGTCCGAGCATATCCACAAATATACATATATTTCACTGAGCAGGCAACTCCGAAGCAGTCAAAACACTCTACCTTCTTTGTTGTAACAGGTAACGAACAACCTCCTAATCCAGTACAAGTCGTCAGGCGCGTCTGGTAAGCGCGCGGAGGCTCTAAAGCTGTGCCAGTGGGTGAAGGCGTACGCCTCCCGCCGCCGCGCCCAGCGCACCGCGCCCTCCCCGCCCTCCCCGCCCGCGCCTAAGCTCACGGACATGCTGCAGGCTCTCTCCATCACAGAATAAACATACCTACATATTTTATAAGTCTACCCTGCATTATTACACAATAATTTCTATGCATGCTACTGACTGTATGTAATCACGAAAGGCCAGCAACTTTTGTAGCCCAAACTATTTAGAATTTGACATAAAAAAGAAATCCTAGTAGACTCAACGCCAGAAAATAAGTCCCGGGGTCAAACTTGGAACTAAAAATGACATCGCCGCCATACTCAGTCATACTGTGTGTTGATTGGTTCTGGCAATGACAGTACGGTTTAGAGTTGCCAGCACAGTTTTTTATGATGTACTATCGGGAATTACAGTGCCTGGCATATATATTGATCCCAATCTCGTCACAACATGTACACTATAACATGCACAGTACGTGTTTTTTGGAGGATAGCATGAGGTGCCACGGCGACGGAGGAACTCAAGCCCACTAATCACATTAAAAAGTGTATTGCTGGGAGGTTTCACAACACTCTCCAAGATTGTCTCCTGATACACTTTGGCTGAAGTTTTCAATCCTTTCACTTCTTAAGTTTGGCAGTTCAACTAAGAACTATTACATTCGTATCTGATCAATGAAAGATCTGGTAAAATAAAAAGATGACACTGGCAATATTACATGTCGCGACTGCCACGGCAGCCAAGGGACTTTTTTCTTGGCGCGTACTCTAGATTAGTTATTTTTTTCAAGATGGCGGTTAACGTGACATATCGAAAACCACGCAAAACCTAATAATAGTTTCTTTACAACAAAAAGGTGTACTATTCTTATAGTCATAGGCATTAAAATTCATTTACTCTAGTAGTTTCCGAGTCCCATTCAAAATTCAAAGTACATTCCCGTCTTACCCCTGAGCCGTGGCACAATTTTTGTTCTAAACAGCTTATCTAGTATACATAGAAGTTATTGACCGTGACGTTATCTAACGCCGGGTTTCCATGGTACGACGTTTCACGGACGCAAACGCATACACGGACGAGCCTCTTTCCACGGTGCGTGGACTCGCGCACTCGTCTGTAAAATTGCGGATCGTGACAGGTGGCCCTAAGAAGTCACACTGTGAGTAAAGCAAGCAGGGTGGACAATATAGACTACGTCTACTTATACAGGGTGGAAAAATAAGTCGAGCCTGGCAGGAAGTGGTGTCAGCTGCTACGCTAACGACCTTCAAGTGTCGCTTGGATGAATGGCTTACAGTACAAAACAAACAATAAAAAAGATATGGACTGGACTGAACTGTACTCCAACACCATGAAGTGGACATATTAGCAAACATGCTGCTCGTCCATAATTTTAATAATAATAATAAACTACATTAAATCCTTAGGTTGCCTCATTTTACTAAAAGGAAACATTGTTTTATTTTTTAAAACTGCATTCAAAAAAATTCGAATACTCGCTTGCCACGCCCGGTAATCGAACTGACCAAAATCCGAAAAAATAACATCATGTATTTTTATGGGATCACTCTCGAGTGCAAATCATAAGGATCAAATCTCTCTAACAAACATGGTTAATTGAAGTTTGTTAGAAAAATTTGAAACTTATTATTTGATGCCATAAATAAATAAATAATAATAAATATTCCACGACATTCTACACAACGCTATCTAGACCCATGGTAAGCATAGCTTAACTAGCTTGTGTTATGGAATCTAGAATGCGGATAAACATACTTAGATACTTTTTTTTTTTGTAAATACATACATAGAAACACCCAGACCAATGCAAATATACATATTCATGCATACAAATATTTGCACTGAGCGGGAATAGAACCCGCGCCCCCTGCATAGCAGTCGAATGCTCTACCGCTACGCCACAGAGGTCGTCAAATACATAAAAATACAGGTTGTTAATTTTTCGTTGGGTGTCTCAGACGAACTAAGCGACTTTGCGAAAAATCTTTGTATGCAGTTTTGTTTTTTTTTTTTAATAATGGAATTTATCCTTTAGTTAAAATTAGTCAACTTAAGGGTTAACGTAATTTCCCTCCAGGACCCGACTTATTTTTCCACTCTGTATAATCCAAACACTAAAGCCAGGCTTCCAGTTCGAGCGGAAAGGACTCTGATTTGCTTGTACTGACAGCCCGGCCTTTGTAAGAGAGATAGCCAGGGTACAGGAGTAAAGATAATGGTTATATGTATGGTATATCTGAATATTGTATTGTATTTATTTATAAGTTTGCAATTAAATGTTTATTTAAAGATATGTTAAGCAAATAATTTTAGGTTATGTTCGAATGCAATGTTTTTAATTATATTATTAAACTGTTCCTTTAATAAATGCATGTTATGTTACCTACAGTTTTTTATTTAAGGGTTAAGGGTTAAGGCTTTGGTTACGGTAGATGTGCTATTCGTAAATGAGGCAACAAAAAAAATTACTTAGTCTAACAAAACAATACATTTTAGGGAAAAGTGGCATACGACCACGGCTATCCTAGATATTTTCATGTTTAACACTTTTTATAGCGTGATTTTTCAGTAATCGGGTTTTAGTAATAGGTATAATTTATACATATTCGAAATGTGCTAATTAAGCCCTTACAGTTGATACTAAACACGACATATTTGTCAAATTTATTTTTTAACACAGTAGGTACTATAAGACCACTAATAGGCGCCACATTAGATTCAGACACACGTTATATAGCCTATAACCAGCGGACGACTAAGACGCTTTTAACGATACCTCATTTGCCCAGTTCTAATATGTGTCTGAGGAGCTATGAGGGAACAGATGTACCTACATACTTACATAGCCTGTCAAAATCATAACCCTCGTTTTGCTTCGCCATAATCGGGTAAAAATGTATAATTTTATGGTATCGGTTGTTGGATACACGTCAACATTAACAGTTCATCTTAAGGTGAATGGTGACGTCCGCATTGATAGGCGGCTTGCTTAGCAACTAAAGCACTAGGCTTGCATTCTGGCTACATGCTAGCATAAACGGTGACCGCACTGAGGGCTGGGTGAAGCACTTAATATTACATCAAAAAAAAAAATTGTTGAACTTTTAATATAAAACATTTATTTTACATTTAAGTAACAAAGTAATACTTAATAACTACAACTTGACAACAAGTATTCCTATCCCTTTATTTTAAAAATTGCTTATAACTCTGAATAACTTGTCACGTGACACTATCCAAGTTCTTGGCCGCCCTCCACAGCGGGTTGGTGGCTAATTCCTCTGCCTTCCTCTCTTTCCTCTCCCGTCGGGACTCTTCTCCAACGTTAAAGTACTTCTCTCTGAAAAGAGATAAAAAAAATTAGATGGTGTGGATACTTTCTATTGTTGATTAGTTTTGCTATTGATCTGTCAAGAGCGGTTAACGTTGAGTAGTTTTGCTATTGATCTGTCAAGAGCGGTTAACGTTGAGTAGTTTTGCTATTGATCTGTCAAGAGGGTTAACGTTGAGTAGTTTTGCTATTGATCTGTCAAGAGCGGTTAACGTTGAGTAGTTTTGCTATTGATCTGTCAAGAGCGGTTAACGTTGAGTAGTTTTGCTATTGATCTGTCAAGAGCGGTTAACGTTCAGTAGTTTTGCTATTGATCTGTCAAGAGCGGTTAACGTTCAGTAGTTTTGCTATTGATCTGTCAAGAGCGGTTAACGTTCAGTAGTTTTGCTATTGATCTGTCAAGAGCGGTTAACGTTCAGTAGTTTTGCTATTAATCGTTCAATAGCAAAACTACTCAATAGTCGAAAGTAAGATGGAAAATAGAAGTAAGCGGCGTCAAACCCTGACAAACCGCGAAACATCTCATATTTTATTAAAAGATTTCAACCTAATTGAATTAGTATTTACAGCACCCTTTCTTTAAATTTCTTATATGGTATAGGTGTCGGTTATTTTTTTGGACAAACGTCAAAAACATATACAGACCAACCAAAACACATAAAAGAACAAGCCCTTGATTCTACTAAAGCAGAGCCACTGTCATACCACAAACAATGCAAAGAAGGCATTCAATTTTAGACTTTACCCTTATAAGGTTAAAGTCGAAAATTTAATAATAAGAGTTTCATTACACTTTTTCATTCACTCTACAATAAGCCTTTTAATTTTGAACTTTAATGCGATTATGGTTTAAAATCTAAAATTAATGAGCATTTTTAGCAGTGTCCGCGGTATGACAGTGGTTTTGCTTTAGCAGAATCAAGACCCTGAACAACCAATAACGCGAGCCTGTACACCCGTGATTGGTAATATATAAACTAAATACTAAATATACTTATATATATATATTTCAAGCTTATGACTACACTAATAACTACCCGTAAAACATTTCCATCCAAAGGTTGCCTGGAAAAGATCGCTTGTAGCGATAAGGCCGCCATTTGTACATTTTTCATATTGTAATACATGTACCTACTGTAATTTGTTGGTGTACAATAAAGATTTATCTTATCTTATCTGCTACTGCAGTGGACGAACTCAATTTCATCAAGTATAGATTATTAAAAAATAATGCACCCGCACCAGAGGCACGTTTATCTTTTTTTCTTTTCCTTTTTAAAGATAAGATAAAGATAATTTTATTTGCGGATATATGTGTAGGTATTGGTGGCATTTTATAATATAATACGTTACAAGTTTCAACACGTTCTGTCAGTGTAGATGTACAAATTTTTTGAAGCTCGTAAGCTGTTGTAGCAGCTCGAGATACAGGTACATTGTTTCCCTTCTTATGTAAGTAGTTTAAATTGTTTGTATATCGTGATTTTGGTTCAAGATATACGTCCTAAGGTGTACATACATACCTAAAGTTGTAGGCACTGGCGTTAGGGTCCACGGGCATATACGGCACGTCATCGTGTTCCTTCTCGTACGTGAGCAGCCGCCGCGCCGTCAGTTTGGATAACACCTGTTCAGAGTTCGATACCAGCTTGAAGCATGGGTGACTTGGCAGCAGGTCTTCGTTATACTCTTCTCTGTAAGAAAAGAACAGGTTGTAGGAATAGCAGCCGCGTGGTTTCCGGCAGAGTAGAATTTGGAGCACCTCATCTCTTCTCATGCGGTGTCGTACAAGCCGACTAAGAGATAGGGCTGTTTAACATCAGACAGATATATACAGCCCTCAGATGCATGGCTCGAGTCAACAATAGTGCTCGGAATTCGGTAATAGGCTTAGCATATATTCGTGGGACTGATTACAATGTTGAAATGTGTGTGTTAATTCATCTCTGCCTAACCCTCCGGGGATAAAGGCATACACTTTTGTCAATCTTGTGTGTTTTTTTGTACTTAGTGAATTTCTTGAAACAAATGACATGGTTTATGCACAGTATGTGAGTGTCCAGTTATTTTTTTATTATTAGACAGCTGTTGATTCAACTGATAATGCCTATATCCTGACATTCTCCACCAGCTTTCACTTGAGATTTAAAATTTTTGTCGAGTTTGTTCTTAAATTGATTCATACTTTGAGAAAATATTGCGTCTTCTCGGGTTATTTGAAAAACTGGAACTCAGCTCCAAGTGGTGACCTCTGGCAGGAATGAATAGTCAAAGCCTTCTATATCATAGTGACTATTAAAGTTCTTGAATGTCTCAATTAAATCCCCACATTCTCTGAGTGCTGTGAGCCCCAGAATTTCTGAGCGCTGTTCGTAAGGACGTTGTTTCAGCACATTTCAGTACTTTAGTAAAACTTCGCTGCACATTCTCCAGCATCTCAATAATAATTTTATAATTTTATAAAATAAAAATCTTTTGTTCTAGATAACTATAAAAAAATATCTATAGTTCGGTCAAGGTCAAGTTAGCTAAAAAAAATAGTGGTGGGACTTTTTGTTATTTAAAATGTATATTTTGACCGGACTACTAAATCGTTCTCATCTTTGTTATAATTAAAATGTGAGCACCCAGTTTAGTTAAACGGAAACTGGTGTAATCGAGTCAGTAATTCAATATGGTGAAGTTTGTAACACATAGAGGAGGAGGTGGTAATTTGGAACCCCACTTTGTTTTTTGAGTATTATAAGAAAACTATTTGACTAATCATCACAAAACTGTCTTTTTATATTAAATAACTTGTCAACTTTTATTTTAGAGACTAATTTATAAAATAAAATCACCCATTATAGGAAATAATTTGCTTTATTTGAAAAATTAAAAAATAGTGTTCGGAACTTTGGTGCTGGTATTATGGAACCCGGGTTCCGAATTACATGTATGGAATGAATTTAATTACAAAAATCACATATATAATACTCCGCGTCGCATCCTGAACATTCAATGTGTGCCCACAACCTACACGATTGGCACTGAATCCAAGTTTCACCCTGCTGATCATTGGAGTAATTTTCCGAGCAAAAAATGCAACAAGCGTCATCTTGGTTTGTAGGCTGGATATGCGCGGTATCATTTTCCGACATGACCGTGTCACCTGATATAACAGAAGACTCAGAATCCGAAGAGGAAGAATCCTGGCTGTTTGTAAGGGTTCTAGAAGACAGTCCACCTCTACGCCCACGAGCTCTTCCCCGAGCTCTTCCCCGACTATTTCCTCTCTGCGCTATAGACTTGATTGACTCCTCAAGTTGCTGTTTGTAAGGGGATCCGGTTAATAAAGTAGCGGCAGATGACTTACGGCCTCTGTTGGACCTTTTATTCTTTGGTGTCGGCACCGGTACGATGTGTTCAGGAAGAATAATAGAATTCCTGTCAATGATTTGCGGAGAAGACTGGTTTGCCTGTCCACTAGGGCCTGGTTGAGGTTCTGGCTGTGGCATTTGAACAGCAATATGCGTACTGGTAGACGGTAGATGCGGGTCATTATCAGTAGTTTGAGATTGAAGAGTGGTCTCACAGCTTGCTAGGTAGTCTACTTCTGTGAAAACGTGTCTGTTAATTGGGTAAATGCCAGTTACTCTGAACCCATTTACAGCAATAGCTCCTGTTTGGCACTTGAGATAAGCACGTCCCAGCAATTCAGATATTTCGTATGGAGTCAACGTCTGGTTGGAATTGAGTAACCACTGTCTAATTTCTTCACTGTAGTATGTTTTCAAAGGACCCATAAAAGACCTGTCGAGAGGTTGCATTTTGTGTGTTGAATGTGGCGGTAAACTAATAATTGTGACGTTGTTAGCTCTAGCTGCCATCAAAACATCTAAATTGCGTGTATGTGAATAATGACCATCAAGAATTAATAAAACAGGCGATGCTTCAGTCGGGTGGGTCTTTTCAACGAAATGATGAAACCAGTCAGTAAACAGGTTTGACTGAATCCACCCTGACGGATGACATCTTCCTATCGAACCTGGTGGAGCTCCTTTCATCAACGTTTGTGTCATGTTTTTGCGTGGAAATATTAACAGCGGTGGAATAAATATGCCACTTGCGCTCATCGCTGATACTACTGTCACCAATGATCCACGCTCAGCCGCAGTTATGCTACCTACTTGTCTTTTCCCTCGCAGACCAATTACTTTAACCATTTTGCTTTGTACGACAGAAAGCCCTGTTTCGTCGACATTAAAAATTCTCTCCGGAGGATAATTATGTTTTAGGAATTCTTCTTCAAGGAGGTCAAAGAACTTATCCACTGCTTCTTTATTGAAACCTTGAGCCCGAGCATTGGAAGTTCCTGTAGGTGATCGAATAGATAGTTTATCTTTGTGTCGTAATAAGAAATGGTCAAGCCAAGCTCGCCCGGCTATGTTATTTCGAAACGGATGTTCAATATTATTTTTCACAGCCAACTGATAGGCCATCTTACGAACATCCTGACGGGTCAAGCCATAAAATTTACTTTCCATAACAAGAAGATATGACACAAGGCTTTCTTCAAGATGAGTTGGCAGGACAGGTCTTCTTCCTATAGTAGTATTTACAACCTCATCGGGAGGCTGGTCACTGTGCACAAACCTTTGCAAAGTAGTTTTTGGAACGCTATACAGCTTAACTGCTTTTTTCAGACCCATTTTCTTTTCTCTTACTGCTTTTACAGCCTCAATCATGTTAGCCTTGGCCCAACTCTTTCTTTTCGACTTCGGCTTTGGTGACAATTGACTTCGAGGCATGACTGAAACCAAGAAAAAACAATGTTAAATGCATTGTGGGTAATATGGAACCCGGTTCCAAATTACCTGCACTTATAGGGTTCCAAAATCAAAACCTTACTTTGTTATCAAATAGTCAAGAAAACAAAATCTAGTTCAACTAAATCATAAAACTTACCTCTGACAATGTGAACTGATGCGTATATACTTCTTGTAACACCTACTGTAGTTACTTTTAGACAGAAATAAAAGTTTTGGCAGTAATAGGAAAAAAAAGTAAAAAACATTTGCCGGTAACATAAAATTTCAACTTCGTATGACAGGTCCAAACTCGATGCAAAAATGGCGCTAGTGGCGGTAATACGTTAAATGACATGAGTTCAAAGTAATTTCATAGGTTTTTAACAGATGTCGTTGTCTGTTTCTGAGATATTAAGGGGTTCCAAATTATCAGCAGGTTCCAAATTACCACCCTTTCCTCTACATTTAGACTTTATTGTGCTTGCGAACTTAATTTGCTAACGCATCAGTAATTTCGTCAAATAAAAATCTCTCACCGTACTAAAGGATACCAGCAGACCAGACGCCTGCCGACCTCCAAGTGTCGGGCAGCGAAGTTCAGCAGATCACTGTACAGGTGCGGCAGCCCGTACTCCACCTTGGCGGGGATGTGGTTCACTAAGTGGTCTTCAGTCAGGGTGTAGTTCTCTCGCTCTATGCCGATCCGTTCTGTAGGTTCTCGCACGCCATACGGCGCTGAAAAAAAATAAATTGTGGGTGCTGGTATACATAAACAAACGAAAAAGTGGGATTAATCGAACACACCAATTCAAAAAACAAAAACGAGTTGAATTCGTCGAAGATATTACTCCTCATAATTATACAACAGTTCAGGACTGAAATCCAGTGATTAATATACTAAAACCTAAAAAGACAGTGCCGTTAAAAACTGACAGAGTGAGTGTGGTGTGTCGCCAGCCTAATCGTTCATAATAAAAGTAATGGTGGGTAGGCGCACAAAAAAAAAACGTTTGAACAAATATACAAAATAATATATTTTTGACATGAATAATATTTATTGTTTTCATTTTTCATTCGCTCTTAGAGCCCAGCATCGCTCATAGCTGGGTGCAAACCATCAGAAATTTTTAGACCATTTATAATCCATACTATATCTCTGTCTGTTACGATTTCACGCCAAAACTACTGAACCGATTTTGATGACATTTGGTATAGAGGTAGTTCAGACTTTCATAGGCTATGTTTGGTCGCGATAACAGAAATTCACACAAACGGAGCCGCAGGCATCAGTTAGTATAAGGTACTTACGATCAGTAATAATAGCATCGAACTTGAGACCCTGTCGCCACATCGGCATAGAGAAGTCACTGACCACCACATCCAGGTAGTGAGACTGAATGCCGTACTGCTTCATATTACCGCGTATGCTCTCGTCTTTTGTGCGCACCTGGATGGCAGATAACAGATCCTTAAGTCCATGGAATACTTATTTAAGCATGAGGTTAATTTATCAACCACAAAAATAAAACATTAAATTTAATATTGAATTAATTTCTATTTCTAACAGAAGAGTATTTGAGCTAACAATATCATACAACCAATCTGCTTATATTTGTCTACTGAATACAGATGAGAACAGGAAAACAAAATTAAATTTGACTAGGTACCCTATTGTCATCAACTGGGCACTTTTTCTTTGCTGCTATTTTAACTTCTTAACATAAAAATCCAATAACGCGGTTAGATTAAAACGCAGGTAAGAACGAACCCGGAGCTCCGTGCAGCAGCTGCACTCGCTACCATTACAGAACCGAGATTATATATATATAGGTGTCGCCAGCCTAACCATTCATAAGTATAATGGTGGGTAGGCGCTCAAAAAATGTTCCCCGCATACATCTCGACGCTCGAAGACTAGTCAAGTCGTGACCATGGGTGCTGCAACGCATCCGAAACGTCGGCAGAAATAGTAAGTTCCAAAATATAATTTGCGAGAAGTCCCGATACTTAGTATAATTATGAATTCACACCGCGAAAGTTTAAAAATAACATTATGTTATGAGAGTTTAGCAACCCCATGGATGGCATAATGACCAGTACCCCTAGCACAAAAAAATATCATAAACGTATTGAGAGAAAGGAGCATTGCGATTGGCCAGTTTCCCACACAAACAGGTAGACAGTAGGCAACCGGACAATCGCAATGCTTTTAAAGAAAAAAATTACAACCGAAATTACTAATATTCCCTCTAACTTAGGAATAGGTTCACTTCGGTAGTGTAATGGCCAAGATTCGAACTCGGGACCTTTTGATTGTCAGGGATTCCTTGCCGATGAATGACCTCCGCCCCCCATGAGCGCAGGCCTGGGGGTGACGGGTGGAGCCGCCTGTCACCCGCAGCAGAAGCAGGCCGCGGCGGCGGCACGCCTCGCGCGCCTCCCCATTTCCGGGGACAAGTTGGGGACTCAGTGGTCCCCACACCCGAGGAGGGATCCAGATCGAGAGAAATGGCCCTGGGTCGGCCGGGGGGCGAGGGACATGCCTGTTAACCTCACCATCGGCAACCAAAAACGACCCACAGGCGGCGTGTGTTTTGGTAGGTTCGAGTTCGACATAACCTCTCCCACCGGCTCCGGCAGGGGGGTATCCGTGGGGTTCTTCGCACGTAAAAAACAAAGCCCGATTCCTTAATCACTAAGCTACTGACGCTTTGCTTTTGCTTCGTTGTCTCGTTACGTTTACGATAGTTTTTCATGCTAGGGGTACGGTAAACAACTTTAA
Source organism: Eilema griseolum (assembly GCA_963662185.1). NCBI lineage: Eukaryota > Metazoa > Arthropoda > Insecta > Lepidoptera > Erebidae > Eilema > Eilema griseolum. The sequence continues at coordinate 22,664,744 of OY759242.1, read as the reverse complement.
AATGTCTAAATGCTCAGAAAGCATTTTTAGGTCTCTTTGGAAGGTGTGAGGCTCGACAGTCGCTAGATTGCCGATAGATTATACAAAACGGATAACGGTCGAGCCATCCGACTTTGTTCAAGATGTTTGCCGTTATCTGTATTATAAACAGCTCACCTCGAAGTGTTAATACATACTTTGTTACCTTTTGTCCAACGCGAGTGGGCCGCGTCCGAGAGTGCAGCATCATGAAATCAATGTCGGAGCCCCACACATAAGCTGAAACAGAAAATAGCTTTATCATACTCGTGTGAATGGCTGGTAATGGAATTATGCAACATAGCATGGAATATGTGAAAACTTGAAAAAAAATCTTAAAATCGCATATATTATTACTATTGTATAATAACACTAACTGACCCGCCCCGCTTTCGCCTGTGGCATACTAGGAAACCTTATATCAACCCCTTTGAATCAGTATTTTTTTAGTCTTCAAAATCATGTATGGAAATTTGTCAGATTTGTTGACATTTATGGTCACTGCTTTGCTACGTTCAGTATATAATATATAGTCTAAAAACTTTGTCGATAAACGGACTGTCCAATAGAAAATGAATTTCTCTATTCGAACCAGTAGTTCCCGAGTTTATTGCATTCAAATAAACAAACAAACTCTTCAGTTTTATAATATTAGCATAGATATGCAATTAGGCCTGATTTCGTGCTAAATCATCAAGATTTTGTTAGGAGGTTGGACACGGCATAGTCCGACTGGGGAAGTACCTCCGCCCTACAGAATACCACGGTTATAATAACTTCATGTTGTGTTCCCAGCGGTGAGTAGGGTAGCCAGAGCTCACTGGAGAATTTGTGCTGTCAGTGGGAAGACTAAAGGCTTGTTCTGATTTGTCTTCTACTGACGGCACAGAAACTCTGTACTTACAAGGTTGGCAGTTCGACTGTGATTCCTCTGGTGTTACAGACGTCCATAGGCCATGGTAACTACTTTCCATCAGGTGGGCCGTTTGCTTGTCTGCCAACTAAAAAAAAAAATCAAGATCAAGATATTCGGGGCCACAGGCGACATCATCTGCAAGCTGGTGCAGCTACTGGTTGACAGAGGAAGCTGTGTCCAATACTTCCCTCATGAGGTTATGAGGACCTGCCCACTTTTTCAGAGACACATACCGTTAAATTTTAGAGTAGTGGGCATGCTCTGCCACATCTGACCATGCCAGGGGCTGTCCATTGTTCACAATTACTTACATATTTAACACAAAAAATCTAGTACTAACTCACCTCCAAAATGCGCAGCTGGTATCAGCAGTGATCCTGACCCAACGAAGGGATCAAGCACCACATCACCCTGTTTCACTTGTGCCTGATTAGCCATTATGATTGCAAGTTGAGCGTCCATGCTAGTGTTGCCAATAAATTCACGTTTTTTTAGCGAGTGGACCTGTATCAAGTCACGCTGTCCATCCACAATCTGTTTATTATCAAATTGAAATATAAAAATTCATAGTTGAAGTTGGAGAAGTGAACAAGACATCATAAGAGTGGGTTTGTAAAGCTTTTTTATTTTAATCTGGTTTTTTGGGGTTTTTTATCTACATAGATATGTCAACCTATGTATGTATGTATGTATGTATACTCAAAAATCAACAACATGGTTTCAGAAAACATAACTCCACTTCCCTAGCGTGCTTTTCACTAGTGAGAGAAATTACACAAACACTTAACGACAAATCAATGATAGCATCCGTGTTTCTAGATATGACGAAAGCCTTCGACTTTGTCTGTCACAAAATATTGCTTTCGAAAATGTACAATTACGGGATAAGAGGAATTGCCCACACGTGGATAAAAAGTTACCTGGATGACAGATTGCAATGTGTTGAACTGACAAAAATAGAGGGCAATCAAGAAGTAAAATATCAGTCGACATATATGCATAATAAATTTGGTGTTCCCCAGGGCAGTATTTTAGCTCCTCTTTTGTTTATACTGTATATCAACGATCTCCCGGACGCTTTATCTCATGAATGTATCCTATTTGCTGACGATACCACACTTATTATCAAGAGTGATAACCAGATGACATTGGAATTAGAAATTGAGAACACGGTGAATAGAGCTACTCATTGGATGGAACTAAATAATCTAAAGGTAAATATTAATAAAACCAGCCTCATCCAATTTAAAACTTATAATAAAAAAGTACCGAACCTTAGAATAGCCCACAAAGATGAGATTATAAATAACAGCGAAAATTGCGTATTTTTGGGTATAGTAGTTGATCATTTTCTGAATTGGAAACCCCACATAGATAAAGTTCTTAATAAAATTGACCGTTTTATCTATGTTATAAGGAGGATATCCCAAACGGTAAGTGTTGAGGCAGCCCTTGTTGCGTATCATGCTTATGTAGCCTCAATACTTCGCTATGGACTTATTATATGGGGTAACTCGACAGAAGTCGATAAAGTGTTCAAGGCTCAAAAGAAGTGCATCCGAGCAATATGTGGAATGGGCCCCATTGACAGCTGTAAGCCTCTGTTCAAACAACATAAAATTCTCCCCTTACCATGCTTATATCTGTTTGAAATTAGCATTTTTGTAAAGAAACATCCTACATTATTTAAAAAGTTAGGAGATTCCGAAAATAGTCGAACGAGGCATAAAGACAGGTTTCAAATACCAAAAATCAATCTGGAAATATTTAGAAATAATGTTTACTACATGTGTATTAAAATATATAACCATGTGCCTGATGGTCTTAAGAAATTACCGATGAGCCTATTCCGCAAAAATTTTTGTGAATTTTTAAGTAACAAGAACTATTACAACATTATGGAATATTTTGATGACAATTTTTTAAATGTATAAAGTCTATTTTCTCAATTATTATATTTTGACATAACTAAGTAGATTCGGACATTAAATAAATATTTCAATTACTAATTACAAATGTGTGAAGGTAATGCATGTAATAAAGCTGGTAGGAAATAGAAATTTAGTATTTGCACGCCACAAATGGCAGAATATGCTGTATATCCTAAGTCACCCCAACACCTGTAACCAACCATATTCTAGGAAATAAAGATTCTTATTCTTATTATTCTTAAAAAAACCCCATCGTACCCTGTACCAGTAACACATTCTTTGTTGTTTCCTTCCAATTGATTCCAGTTCACGCCAAGTCTAACCTCACTGTTGGGAACTGTTGGCAGATGTGACCAAATGACATAGCCTTCTGGCCTTGTCAGAGGTTGGCTCAGAGAGCACAGACTGAACCCAACCCACATTTGTTTGTTTGTTGTTTTGTGGGTTTGTACAGCTGTGATGCCATACTTCTCTTACTTTACTTTCAAATTCAAATGATTTTTTCACCTACAGGTGTGCTTCAAAATGGTTTGTAATATTTTGACTTAACAAGGAGAGATTCTTAGATGAGAAGTGATCAAATAGTCAAGTTATAGTATTTTTGTACACGACCATTGTCACATGGTATGTGTACGTAATTTGTAGACTATTGCAAGGCATTTGACTCACTGGAGCACGGAAAGATCTGGAGTGCATTGAAGAACCAAGAAGTGGATAACAAGTACATAAGAATCATAAAAAACCTTTATGAAAGCTCTACAGCAAAAGTGAAATTGGAAAGAGAAGGGCAAGAAATAAAAATAAAAAGAGGAGTACGACAAGGAGACCCACTATCGCCCAAGCTGTTCTCGGCGGTGCTCGAAGAGGTCTTCCGGAAACTGAATTGGGATAATCATGGCCTCAACATAAATGGAAGAAAACTTACACATCTCAGATTTGCAGATGACCTAATCATATTTGCTAACACCAGAGAGGAACTCCAAGGCATGCTCACAAATTTAGACACAGAAAGTCAAAAGGTGGGGTTAGGCATGAACTTTCAAAAAACAAAAGCCATGACCAACAGTATAAAAGAGTCTTTAACAATTAATAATCATCAGATATTGTTTGTGGAGGAATACAATTACTTAGGTCAGACCATTTCATTCAATGATCTCACAACCAAAGAACTCGACACAAGAATTGGAAACGCTTGGAAGAGATTCTGGTCATTGAAGGAGATTATGAAGAACAGAGAAATTAGCATACAGATGAAGTCCAAACTGTTCAACACCTGTGTAATGCCCATACTAACCTATGGTTGCCAAACCTGGGCCACCACAAAAGCACAATGCTCTAAGCTGAAATCATGTCAGAAGGCAATGGAGAGAAGCATGTTAAGTTTGAGACTATCAGACAGAGTAAAACACACACAAATAAGAGCAAAAACTAAACTAGAATGTGTATCATTTAAAACTAAAAAATTGAAGTGGAGATGGACAGGTCACACAATACGAGGAATAGATAAATGGAGCAAAGAGATTATGTACTGGTACCCAAGGGATGGAAAAAGGAATAGAGGCCACCAGTTCAAGAGGTAAGAGGATGAGGTGAAAGCCACGGCAGGCTCCACCTGGACCAGGCTGGCAAGAGATAGTGAGGGGTGGAAGGCGTTGGAGGAGGCCTTTGCCAACAGGCAAACAGATATCAACAACTAAATTATATATTTAGACTTAGTTTGAAACAGTACATGTAGACACATCTGAGAATAAAGGCTTATTATTATTATATGTGTAAGTAATGGTGACCCTCTTTTCTGAGACTTTGTCTTCAGCTTACCATCAGGCAAGGTGAAGTCTAATTGACGTGTTCTATATAAAAAATAATAAAAAAATTTTTTTAGAACTGACTTGCTATCTTACCCATTTTCCAAAAAACACATCATGGGGTTCCTCTGGTACATTATTGGGGTCCACTCCATAAAACTCTAAATATGATAAGATTATGTCTGGGTTTTTCAGTTTCACAAGGCCCTCTAATGGTAAATAACTAAATGTCTGGAAAGGAAATGTTTTTTTCTTACAAATTTTACACAACAATAAGACACAGAGGACTGTTAGAAATTACTGTCTGTTTAATAAGATTTATAAAAAATATCAATTAAATTCTTATTGAATATTGAATGGCTTCTGTGTGTTGCCACAACTTGCCAAATAAAGAATATCAATACTATCTGTTCGAAAATTGTATTAGTTGTCAAGCTGAAAGTTGTTACACTGAAGAAAAATTTTAAATAATATTTTCACAAATGCAATTTTCAACATCTGTGTTTGGTGGACTGCGGGCTTCAACTAGTGTGCTATACAAATAGTCTAATACCAGGAAAGCGAAGTAGGAAAGTAGAGTGAGACCACTAGCACAACTGTTATTGTTGCTAAGTTGATAATAAATCACCAATAACAATAAATTTCTTACCTCAATTTTATCAACTTTCTCTTTCATAGTGAAATGTTTACAGAAAGTCTCAACTTCCACCTTAAACGAGAACTTTGGTGAACAAGCCGATGTTATTAGTTCTTTGGGACACAAATGAGTATCACTTATACAGCTATTGTCATTCATATCATCTACAATCCATCTACCAGTCGAATTTTGCAAGGAATTCTTCAAATTTTTATGTAATTGCGACTGTGCTTTTGCTCTAGACCATAGCTCTATACAGTTTTTCACCAGCACGGATCTCGAAGCAATCTTTTCAACGCAATCTTGGGAAGGCAATTCAACTATCCAATACGGCTTTTGTACACACGGTTTCTCTATGAATTTGATTGGTATATTGAAGAGAGATAATATACTATTCATTTCCTGAAAGTTAATAGATAATTTTATTTGGCAAAAGGCTAAAAAGTGGCCAAATATTGGCTAAATAGTTTTTTTCATAAAACTTACGGCATGACGGAAATCAACGTGTTCCTGTGCAAACCATAGCAAATATCGACGCCACATTTTACTATCGTTGTGCATTATCACAAATATGAAAATGATTTGTATTATTTATTGTCTCCTATTCTATAACAGCATGTTGTTAAGATTCATGTACATAAACATAACCTCTAACATTCGATGTTGACGTTTGACGTTTGGGAATAGAATACAGGGTATGAGGGAAGGGAAGGGGGAAATGCAAGGATACTGAGTGGGATACGGGTAGCGCAAGATTTAAAAAATAGTTTCAGTATAGGAATAAATTAATATTTTAAGTAAAAAACTGTAACCATTGAAAAGATCATATTTAATCGAAAATAAAGACAATCGTTTCTATTTCGGTTACAGTCATTGTTTCCTGAATCTGAACCTATTTTTTTTTCTTTAAGTCCATCACTCAACTGCTCCCCACCTGATGATAATAAACGAAAGCGGTCCTTAGACAACTTACTTGCATCATTCCACCACACAATTTACTATTCCAAATTTCTAAAATGCTGGCAGAAGGTGGCAAAGTATTCCTTAAGGATTCTGTTTTAGGCAAATAATATAATTATACTTAGGTAATTATTTATATTTAATTCCTGTCATTCACACTTCATATTATTGCATACATTAAGTTATTACAACTATTTTTAACCCTATCATTATGATTCTTCCTTTTCCTCTGAATTTTCTTGTTGAAGCAATTCTTGGTATTGATCACTTAGGAAATCTTGGTAGGCATCTTTAATAACTCCTGAGCAGGCGACGTAGTGACCACCAGAATGTTCGGCCACAACAGGTTTTATGAATAAGTTAATAAGGGACTCGCTCATTTCTGCAAATAAAGAATACAAGTATGTGATACCAATTCCTTGTTTTTTTTTTTTTTTTTTTTTTTTTTTTATGTAGCACACGTCAATTGGACTGAATGTGTGTGTGTGTGTGTGTATGTGTGGTGTGTGTGTGTGTGTGTGTGTGTGTGGTGTGTGTGTGTGTGTGTGTGTGTGTGTATGTGTGGTGTGTGTGTGTATGTGGTGTGTGTGTGTATGTGTGGACACAGACAAAGCTCTAAAAATATCTGATTACTCTTACACTTTACCAAATTGGAATTAAATTGGTTCAGTGGTTTGTTACCTGAATCAATTATTCTCACATTAGATTTCGAGACATCCAACCCTAGACTACTATCAAAATGCAGCTATTAAATTATTTCAAATGTATATATGAAAGCATAACAGATAGACAGAACATTATTTTTCCAAAACTTACCCTTTGGTATAATAGAGTCACTCTCCCCATAAACATGCAAGGAGGGTAGTGTAATCTCTTCATCATAGAATCCTTTATGAACTAAGCTGCCTGATCGGAACCCTGATGCAAATATTGCAAACTTAAAAGTGTATGGAAGATCTGAAAACAAAAAATGTTCATACATAACACAATAATGATGATAAACTTGATAAATGATACAGACAACTTGATACAGACTTGATACATTTTACTTCAAACTAGAGAAATAGAAGGAAAGAAAATGGAAACTGGATACAGGCATTATCAGTTGTCTACGACTGCCTGCCTGCTAACTAACAATAATAATAAAATTAAGATAAGAACTTAATAGTGGTTATATTATGTTGACAAACGCATTATCATAAACATCAATAGTATAATAAGCTAGAATAAATATAACTATAAGATGATATGTAAAGCCTAAACCTTGAAATTCTTTAGTATTATTATATGAAACTTTAAAATGAAATGAAAAAAAAACCGCGGTAGCCTAGTGGTATGGGTAATGGACTGCTGAGACGAGGTCTCCAGTTCGATCCCAGGTTTTACCAGTGCACACACCAATGATTTTTCGATACTTTTCGAAGTTATGTGTGTATTTATCGTCAGTTTATGTTATGTTACTAGAAAATGAATGAATTAAAAAAATACTTACGGCTCTACCTGCATGAAAATTGGTTTATGCCATTTTTGGTCACCTACTCTGGACTCTAACAATAAAGCAACATAAAATTTTAAGTCTATCCAAGACCTTTTATATGATAATAATCTGTTGTTGCGTCCATTATGAACAAAAAGAACAACAGACTAGAATTTAAAAAAAAAAATCCTTGTTCAGTACTGCTAATATAAAATTACTAAGTATTTTTTTTATATCTTCAACACAACTTTACAATTTATAACAGTATAGATGTTATGATTAAGTTCTGTACAATACAGTAATGAACATGAAAAATATCTTTAGCTAGTACTCTGCATGCACATAGGCCCAAAAAAAAAGAGGCTAAATACGGACTAAAGAGTCCTGTTCCATTCCTTCAGTATTTCAATAACTACTAATCAATTAGCCCATCGCAGTCCACTGCTGGACATAGGCCTTTCCCAATGTTTAGAGGCTTTGGCCTACTGTTTCCACACTGGCCAGACAGGTTGGTACAGGGTTTAATTTCAAGTTTTCCTGCTCTCACAGTTATATTGTCTGCATATTTTTCTGTTAGTCACCTAATACAACACCTGTGGGATGAGATGGGGTAGTGATACTAGTATTCTTTCTCCGTCACTACACGGACAACTTACATCCTTTCTGCTGCATAGCGGCTAACAATCCCACTAGACAAGCTCCTTGAGAGAAGCCCATAAAACCATCAAACGGTCCATAGTCTTTAACCACTTTTTCTATTAGGGTTAATGTATTCTCAAATCCAAGAGCTGGCCCTCCTAGGCACTTCCCACTGTATGTGTTGTCTTCAGCATTGAACCACCATGATCGAGAATCTGTAATCAAAAAATTTTTTTTACAAAGGAAGGAAGAAAACTCAATTTTGAGTTAGAGAGAGTTTCAAAGAATCAATTTCATTTATACAGTTTAGGCACACAAAGGGCACATATGAACGTCAAAATTTTACAATTAGGTATGTCAAAAGGTATGTGAAATAATATAAAAATATTAAATAATGTAAAAATAAACCATTGGAAAATGATTCTTTCGCTGGTTCGGTAGGTTAGTTCTACTGAGAAGATACCAGCAAGAAACTCAACGAACTATATTACAACTAGATTATTTATCTTTTTTTAATTTGCTTTAGTTTACAATTTATTTTGTGCGAGCAAGCAAGAGACTTATGTTGACAATGCAATTATATCATTAAGATACTCATCCACTTTATAGTAATCTTTACTCATTAAAGTTTTTTTCACTTCTATTTTAAATATATTTATTGGCATATTAATCAAATCCTCCACTACTTCTATTTTTCTGTATAAATGTAATTTTGTGTATGTGTACAGTATAAATAAAATAAAAATATTAGAACTATTTTCATTTATACCACTTATCACTGTCAGTTGTGCTGATGACACTACCTATTTATGTAATCTGAGGACTGATAAAACTCCATACTCTTTCTCTCTATAGTTTGTATTATCTGGTCTTATGCTTGCCTATCTAGAAATGTCTCAGGGTCTACGCCAGATCTTCATCCTACAGTCAGCAGGTAAATAGGCCTCAGTTGAAGTTGACTTGAACACCAAAAATCTTGATAGGTAACTCAAAACATCAAGCCTTTATTTATAGTAAGTATTTAGAAAATCTTATTGGATAGAGAATTTATCACACCTTCATCACCTCCTCCGTCTTCATTAATAACCTTATGTGGCGCTGATATAAACACTAACTGAGCATATTTTGCAACAGCTTTGCGAAAAGAACCAATTTTTGCTCTAAAAACAGCTCCGTTCTGCCTGTAGCCATGGAAAGCGAGAATTTTTAACTTTGGTCGCTCTGGTGCAGTTTCGCTTATTTGTGGCGGCGGTGGTGGAGATAGCGATGACGAGCGGTTGGAACTGGAGTTTGGCTCAGACATTGTGACGATATTTCTTATGGCATGAGTTCTATATAAAATTTTAATTGAAAAGCAATGTTTATTTATTTTGATAGGTTACTTTTCACTTCGAGAAACAAAACAAGTGAAGTGATACATATATTGTTTTACTTTTAGTTTTACATCAGAACAACAGAGAAAGTAATATGAAATTGTGTGGGTTAAAAAGAAACGGAAATAGGCTAATGTTAAATAGTACAGTCTGATGAAGAAAACAATATGGCTGGAACGCTATTCACCATATAACTGCCAGCTAACAAAAAACCTATTGTCAAATAATTGTCGATTGCGTGTGCCTGAACCTAATTGTAATGTCAATAATGGTTCACAAATGTACAACACTATTTGATTTGGCGCCAAAAACTTACAACTGTCAAATTGTCAAATAGTTTTGTGTTGTGCGTTTGTAGCGTTGTTTTCTTTGTTATTTTATATTATTTAATAAGAAAAATGGAGGAAGGAGACTTTGATCAACGTTTGCGAGACTTACAAAGAGAATACTTGGAGTTTTTAGACGATGAGGTACGTTAATTAATTGATCTTTCTCTGTAACTGTATAACCTGCCGATACCGGTACTAATTTGACCATACAATATTCTTATTCAGGAAGACCAAGGGATTTACATGGAGAAGGTTAAATTGATGATAGCAGACAAGTCTCAGCGTCTTAATGTTAACGTTAATGATCTCAGAAGGAAGAATCCTGATCGTGCCAAGAATCTTCTTGACAATGCATTTGAAGAACAGATAGCTTTCCAACGAGCCCTAAAAGAATATGTCTCGTCCATAGATCCCACTTACGCCAAGGTTCAGGAAGAGTTCTTTGTCGCTTTTAGTGGCAGTTTTGGAAACAAACATGTTACACCCAGGAGTTTGACATCTCGGTAAGTAATACATAATCACGCCTTTATCTCCAAAGGGTTAGACAGAAGTGAATAAACACCCACATTTCACCTATCATTGTATTCGGTCCCACATAATAGGGGGTGAGCCTATTACCGTTTTCTAGGCTCTATTGTTGACACGAGCCATGCATTTGAGGCAGATTCTGGGCTGTATATATCTGTCTGATGTTAAACAGCCCTATGCCAAATATATATATATAATGTATTGTTGATGCAATTAACATGTTTATAATAGGGATACAGATTCATCGCTAGACATTTAGTTTTTTCTAAAGTTTAAACACTAATTGTAGTTCTTTCTCAATATGCACCATAACACCTGGCCATAAGATCCACTGTGGCCAATGGACATGTGCAAAACCAAGGAAGTCACACTTGCGCTACCAACTAATTATTTAACACAGTATTTGCACACACATTTCTCAATTCAATTCAATTCAATTCTTGATGAATGACTCTGCTATTATACATGTTTCTCATAGAAGATTTAGATATTTTCTTTATTATTTAAAAATTATTAATCTTATAGTAGGTATTTAGTGTAATTACATTATTTTACAAAAATGAAGATACCATTCTATAGCCAAAGCAGCTAACAGAATAGAATTGGTTTTATTTTAGATATTTTTATTATTGTTGTTATTGGGGAACAGGCCAGCAGTTGAAACAACTGATATCAGCCTGCATCTCATTGTTCACTATACTGTTTTCACAACTCAATCAACAAAAGTTGATTTATGTGTTTGTCCAGTCTATTTTTGAATTGGTTAATATTTTCTGCTGTCACAATCCAGTTAGCTAAACACAATATGTATATATTTTTTAGTTAGATATATTTATTTAGAAAGAATCATTTTCCAATGGTTTATTTATACATTATTTAATATTTTTATATTATTTCTTGACATGAATTCTGACATTCATATGTGCTCTTTATGTGCCTAAACTGAATAAATGAAATTGATTCTTTGATTGATCGAGATATATAGATATATTTAGTTAGATAAACATAAAATATTATTTTGTCAACCATATAATTTATTTTAAATTTTTCAGATACCTAGGAAACCTGATCTGTGTTGAAGGCATAGTGACTCGAGTGTCTCTTGTGCGTCCAAAGGTGGTCCGTAGTGTCCACTACTGTCCAGCCACCAAAAAAGTTATGGAGAGAAAGTATACTGACCTGACATCATTCGAAGCATTCCCTACTTCTGCAGTGTATCCTACTAAGGTAAGATTCATATATTGAACTCCATGGGTTTATGAGGTTCTACACTGGTAATAAGATAGTAGTAAATTAATAAAAGTTATATAATCTTTACGGTTCTCTATTTTTATTCGTACAATTTTATGTCAAAATTTAACATTGCATATTGTTACTTGTCCTAGCATAATACTCATTTGCCATAACTTTTTAATCATAATTTTTTTAATCCTATTTACTATAGCCTGATATTTTATAAGCATACTATCCCACAGCATAAGTTTACTTAAGCATAACGACGCATAATCATAACTATTATAAGCATACAAATTATATTCCGAAAAATTAACTACAAAATACCTATATGTGAAGTACAGGTACGATGACGTAGCCCCGCTTTGTGGGGCTCCTATTTTTTCTTGTGTTAACAACTTGCGTTCGCTCGCTCCCGCGGCAGCGGTGTCGATAAAATATTCGTAAAGTATGTTTCCTTTATGCTTTTTGATCATTATCCCAAATAACTATTAGACAAATAAAGCTTTACAATTTTATGCATATCAATGTTATGAATAAAAACATTAGGATATACAATATTTATGCTTAATAACACGGTATGCTAAAAACCAATTATGGCACACTATTATTATGACAAAGAAAATTATGCCTAACTTATTATGACAATTTAAATTATGAGAAAAAATGGGATAATTTAACATACAACATAACTAACTTTTAAACTTTCGTGATCGCAATAAGTATGTACCTATACCTAGATTGCATTGATTCCCTAAAACATTAATGTCAACCTTTTCACTTATTTCTCTTAACTTTTACTTTGTCTTTTGTATTTTCACTTCTTCAGTAACAGAGTGGTCCAAAATTGGAACTCACTGCCAGAGGACATTATTACTGCCACCTCAATGAACTCAATTAAAAATCGGCTTGGTATCTGGCTATAACTAGACAATTCAGTGTTTAAAAAAACGACAAACAGTTAAAAGCATCATATCATAAAGAGACTATTATGTTTTATCACTAGAAGAGAAAACATCAGCTTATAGCAGCTTGGTCATGTATTTATTACTTATATAACTAGTGAATATTTATGTTTAATACAATTTGTACAATACATAAATAATAATACTTAAATGAATTTGAAAACTAAAATTTAAATTATTAGGTAGTAAATACACTAAAATATGAGTATATAAATAAATCAAAATTGTTTAATGACAGTTTTACATAATACTAGCTGACCTAATGACAGTTTTACATAATACTATATAGCTGACCCGCCAAACATTGTTTTGCCATATAAATAATTTTTAAGTAAATGTCTAAAGATTAAAGAAAAATGTTAAGGGTGAACAAACCTTATCACTAAGGGGTATGAAAAATAGATGTTGGCCGATTCTCAGACCTACCCAATATGCTCACAAAATCTCATGAGAATCGTTCAAGCCGTTTCAGAGGAGTACGGGAACGAACATTGTGACACGAGAATTTTATACATAAGATAATATTGTGGAAAGGTAGAAGTGCATAATCAATATGTGTAGCAAGTAAAACTACTTACACTTACCTTACTTCTTACTTTTATTGACTATTGTTAGTGTAAATAAAGATAAAAATACAACATTTTTACTGACAGGTACTATACAAACCCTGTCTTCTTTACTGAAAAAACATTTATCATTTAGCCCAAAATCCAATGATATTAAAAAAATGTAAATACATATATTTACTTTTTGTCTGAATAAATTTAATAAAGAATTATAATAGCGCAGCATCTTATTTATTAATAAAAATTTCAAAGTTTGTATTAATTTCTCCAGGATGACGAAGGCAATCCCCTTGAAACAGAATATGGTCTATCTCGGTACAAAGACCACCAGACACTTACAGTGCAGGAGATGCCGGAGCGGGCCCCTGCTGGCCAGCTGCCCAGGAGTGTGGACATCATCTGTGATGATGACCTGGTAGATCGCTGCAAGCCCGGGGACAGGGTGCAAATTGTAGGAAACTATAGATGTTTACCTAATAAACAAGGGAGTTTCACTGCTGGGACGTTCAGGTAAATATTTAGTACTAGCTTTGCCCGCGGCTCCGCCTGCGTGGATGTCGGTTCCCGGCAATCATTCGAATATTTCTCACCTTTTAAACCTTTCCTAGACCTCCACGAACATTTCAAGTTCAAGATAGGATAAATCCGTTCAGTCGTTCTCGGTTTTTAGCGAGAGCAACGAACAGCAATTGATTTTTATATATATAGATTAATACTTTCTATTTCCTGTACAATTTGATAAAAAAAATGGTAAATTATTATTCTTGTCCGTCCACAGAACAATCTTAATAGCAAACAACGTAACACAAATCAACAAAGACATGAACATGAATATCACTCTGGAAGACGTAAAGCTCTGCAAACGACTCGCCAAACGAGGGGCACTTGATATGTTCGAGGTTTTGAGCAAATCACTGGCCCCGAGCATCCATGGGCATGATTATATCAAGAAGGCTATCTTGTGCTTGCTGTTGGGAGGCATGGAGAAGGTGTTGCCTAATGGAACAAGACTCAGAGGGTAAGAAGAAGAACATATTGATACTAGTAACTTTTACACTATAAAAAAAACAATGGTCAACGATAGTGACACAAGGAGGTAGTACACGACGGTATTTCCGTCTAATTGAGCAGTCCGACTGGGGCAGTACCTCCGCCCTACAGGATACCGCGGCTATAACAACCAACACGAGGTTATTATGGCTCCCGGCGGTAAGTAGGGTAGCCAGAGCTCACTGGAGAGTTGTGCTGTCAGTGGGAAAACCAAAGGCAATGTCATTTCCTCCCCGCCCCGTCGGGCGAGGGGATTCCCGAGGGAGGGAGAGGGACATCCGATGGGATTTTCGAGGGTAGTAGTAGTAATATCAAAGTGATTTCTGTACGAAAAAAAAAGGTTGCGAGAAGGGAAGCATCACCAGACTCCTGGTCTTTTATAATTTTATTGAGAATAGAGCCGTGTTGGTTTATAATTATGTCTTTGAAGAACGACGATAGAACTACTCACCTATGGTCTTCCCACAAGCCCAAGGTACCCTCTTTGGTACCTTCTCGTATCGTAGACTATTCACCATGGCATTCCGTTTCACCATTAATCAGGGACACAAGGGATAATCAGCCCCATTTTTTTTTTATACCACTTAGTTGGCAGACAAGCCCACGGCCCACCTGATGGAAAGTAGTTACCGTGGCCTATGGACGTCTGTAGCACCAGAGGAGTCACAGTCGCGCTGCCAACCCTGTAAGTACAGAGTTTCTGTGCCGTCAGTAGAAAACAAAGCAGGACAAGCCTTTAGTCTTCCCACTGACAGAACAAATTCTCCAGTGAGCTCTGGCTACCCTACTCACCGCTGGGAACACAACACGAAGTTATTATAACCGTGGTATTCTGTAGGGCGGAGGTACTTCTCCAGTCGGACTGCTCAATCGGGCGGAAATGCCGCCGTGTCCTACCTCCTTAATTCCTTCCTCATCACATTGTCCTCATCATCACATCCGCTGCGGCACAACCACGACGGTTTTGTTAATGTTTTGTTAAATTGATAAATGTATTGCGAAGCCCTTTTTAATTTAATTTAATTCTTTATTACACAAAATTAGTACAGAGGTCATGTACAAAGGCGAGCTTAACTCAATATGAATTCTCTCCCAGCAAACCTTTGAGTAGCAGAGAAGCAGTTACAGTAAGAAGGGGATCTGAAGTGTACAATAAATTTCAGATAAAAGATGTTTTTCCTTCTGTGGATCGATTCTCACAGAAGGAGCGGGCCGATGTGCATATAAACCGTTTGTTTAACCTTGTCACTCTCCTAGAAACATGTGCGCAAAGTCAAGATAAATACTGGGTAGGGTCTTATGTCGGGACCTAAACTGCCCTACAGAATACCGCGGCCATAATAACCTCGTGTTGTGTTCCCAGCGGAGAGTAGGGTAGCCAGAGCTCACTGGAGAGTTTTTGTGCTGTCACTGGGAAGACCAAAGGCTTGTCCTGCTTTGTCGTCTACACTGACGGTACAGAAACTGTTTACAGGGTCGGCATCGCGAGTGTGACTTTCTTGGTGTTGCACACGTCCATAGACCACGGTAACCACTTTCCATCAGATGGACTATGAGCTTGTCTGCCCACCCAAGTGATATAAAAAAAGTCATTGTCATCTTACGTTTTCTTTGCAGTGACATCAACATTCTCCTTATCGGTGATCCGTCAGTAGCGAAGTCTCAACTGCTGCGATATGTGTTACAAACAGCACCTCGGGCCATCACCACCACTGGTAGAGGGTCTTCAGGCGTAGGCCTCACGGCTGCTGTTACTACAGACCCTGAGACTGGTGACCGCAGGTTTGTATTAAGATAACATAACATAACATAAACTCACGCCTATATCCCCGAAGGGGTAGGCAGAGGTGATAACACCCACATTTCGCCAGTTTATGTTTAGTTCCCAATGTGATAGGTAGTTTATGTTTAGTTCTCAAGGTGGCGAGCCTATTGCCATTAACAGGGTACTTAGAAACCTGCGATAAAGACACACATAACTTCTCGAAAAGCATCGTAAAGTCATTGGTGTATGCCATGGTAAAACCTGGGATCGAAACCGAGAGTGACCGAGACCTCGTCTCAGCAGTCATTACCCATACCACTAGGCTACCGCGGTTTATATAATAAGATAATTTAATGATTTTGTAATTTAAGTATTTGTTACAAAAGCAATTTTATGACTATTGTAATGATCGAGACTCTATGCGCACATCAGTCGGAAATCCATTTTTGTTTTGTCTTTTTTACCTGACTGCCAAGGAATAGTTTTTCGGGTTCTGTAGCTCAAACAGAAAAAACTGATCACTTTGTCAGGAATGCGTGGGGTGGAGGTTATTACATTGAAATTCATACCACATACTCAGGTCTATACTGAAACTGGGTATAAATTAAACTTCTAAGTCAACACTATTAAAAGTTCGTCTCTGAATCTAATTTTGTACTTACTCGCACTTGACCGACTTATTTAACTTTAACATGCTACCTACTACTTTTATTGGGGATGCCGTAGAACGGACGGGCGATCAGCCCTTGTGATTGGGCCATTTCATCTTAATTCCAAAATTTGTTAATTAACTTAGAAGCTTGTTACCCAACTAAAACGGGATCAAAAAACTTAAGTTTGTTTGAGCTGTTATGTATTAAACGTTTGTACTGTGTTTACTCATAACTGCCAAATAACTAATAATTGTGATTAATGTAGAGACATTTCAAACTCAAACTCATTTATTGCGAAAATGGGTAATTTATAGATAAAATTCAGAAAATAAAGTGGTCCCTCCATAATCCACCTGACGGCATGCAATTTTACAGCTATTTTTAAATTAATATTGATTATGCACCACGAATTTCTTTGATTATTTATAATAATTGGAGGAGGTAGGACTCGGCGGTATTTCCCACAGAACAGTTAAAGGAGGTTAGAAGGGCCTTGTGGGCGGGGAAGGCGCGCCGCGCATATGAGCAAATGCTCATATCCCACCGAAATTTACTTAGCGGCCAACACAGTCGCGCTCTTATTGTGATAACGTAAGAAGCTCCGCGAAAAAAAAGAATTATGCCGTCTTGCGCTATAATAACGTGTCGGAAAAGAAGCCAAGTGTGTAGTGTAGCCCAAAAAGGGATTTCTTTCCATCGGTAAGTCCAAAAACCTTAAAGTACAAGTAATATTTGTAATTATTACAAAAGTATTATGTAATTTGTAGACAAAAACGACATAATCGCAAACTGATACAAAATTATACATTGCTTGCAATACATGAGTGCCATCGTGTACTACGTGAGCGATCGCGCAGTGTATAGCGTTCTTTGCGAGAATCGCGTGTGCCGAACTAACGCTTGCAATGCCGCGATGTCCATGCGTATCGATAGTGTTGGACAAAATGATACGTTATAAACACTGTTGATATTAAGTACGTACACAAATTATTATTATCAGTAATATTGTAATCAAAATACATTTGTTTATTACCGTCAATAATAATTGTAAAATTTTGTTTTATGTCAGCCGTTTATATTAAAAATACATTTATAATTTAATTTTAAGTTTCCAACAAATCCAGATATTAAAAAAATGTGGATTGAGGCTACGGGTAGAACTGAATGGATACCTACTAAATGCAGCACAATTTGTTCGAAACATTTTGGAGACAATGATTATATAATAAAAAAAATCTGGAAAAAGATACTTAAAACCAGGTGCTACTCCGCACAAAAATATCGTTGTACCTTTTTCAGTAAGTAGTGCGTAATTTATTCATAGAACTATACATATGAATTAAATCGAAGTGTTTGCTTGTAATGTTAAAACAACAGTTTTCAGGCTACTACGGCTACTTTTCACCTACTTTGTCAAAATACAAGAATTATGATGAATTGTTGATGTTACTAATAACGCAGAATGAGCTTACTCAATAAAGTTCACGACTTGTGTAAATTTCAGATAGTATCAAAATTACGGAAATTTTATC
Source organism: Eilema griseolum (assembly GCA_963662185.1). NCBI lineage: Eukaryota > Metazoa > Arthropoda > Insecta > Lepidoptera > Erebidae > Eilema > Eilema griseolum. The sequence continues at coordinate 22,646,367 of OY759242.1, read as the reverse complement.
GATATCGAAAATCGACCTTTGGTCACCGTAACATGTATGAGAAATTTTTATTGCTTTTGTGCGTGTGTGAGTACACGTCAAATGCAGTATTTGCATTAGTGTGACAACCAATAGCAAACTCGTGTTTTTTTTTTTTTTTTTTTTTTTTTTTTTACGTGCGCAAAATCCCCACGGATACCTCCCCACCGGAGCCGGTGGAGGAGGTTATGTCGGACTCGAACCGACTAAAACGCACGCCGCCTGTGGGTCGTTTCGGTTGCCGAAGGTGAGGTTGACAGGCATATCCCTCGCAGCAAACTCGTGATTTGAGTGTGCTGATTTATTTGTGTGCGTAAACCGCGTCGTATTGGTCTCTTTTTTATAGTGGGAGACAAGCGGCGACACGCGTCCTAATACAAATTAGGAACTATTTCCTTTCTAACCTCCTTTAACTGTTCTGTGGTATTTCCGCCCAATTGAGCAATTGTTGTGTTCCCAGCGGTGAGTAGGGTAGCCAGAGTGCACACACGGGAGAATTTGTGCTGTCAGTGGGATGACTAAAGGCTTGTACTGCTTTGTCCTCTACACTGACGGCACAGGGATTCTGTGCTTACAGGGTCGGCAGCGCGAGTGTGGCTTCTCTGGTTTTACACACGTCCATAGGTCACGGGAACCACTTTCCATCAGGTGGGCCGTGCGCTTGTCTGCCACCAAAGTGATATAAAAAAAACTTACTGATTTTCTGCACCAGATGCATGTATATAAAATTGTTCTAATATAATTTAGGTTAGAAGCCGGTGCTATGGTCCTGGCAGACCGCGGCGTGGTGTGCATAGACGAGTTCGACAAGATGTCGGACATCGACCGCACGGCTATCCACGAGGTGATGGAGCAGGGCCGCGTCACCATCGCCAAGGCGGGGGTACACGCCACGCTCAACGCGAGGTGTTCGGTCCTGGCTGCTGCCAACCCGGTCTATGGGAGGGTAAGCACGACTTTTTTTCTATTCAAAGAATCAAAGAATCAATTTCAATTTTTTTTAATCTAGGACACGACAACTTAATCTCACCTTGCTAAGTTAAAGGCAAAGTCTCAGGAAAGAGGGTCACCATTACAGACACTAAGTTATGTTACAATGGTGGTACTCAGCTTGGCGGCCTCATCAGATGCTTTTTCACGCCCGCTTAAAGGACCCGGGACTGTAGGAAGAAGGAAACTTAGGTTATTCAGTTTAGGCACAAATGAACGTCAAAAATATACAATTATGTGAAGAAATAATATAATATTATTAAATAATGTAAAAAAAACCATTGTAAAATGATTCTTTCGCTGGTTCGGTAGGTTAGTTCTACTGAGAAGATACCAGCAAGACACTCAGAGAACTATATTAGAACTAGATTATCTTTCTTTATTAAAGGAGAATGCCCATTTTTCAATGTACCGCCGTTTCGTAAAAAAATATTTTGTATTACAGTGAAAATCAGATATTAGATTAGATTGATATCGTATTTTCAAAAGAAATAAAAATTATTCTGTTATTTTGTGGGGTTTTCTCTTAATCTTTGTTTTGCTGTTCAATTTAGAGGTTAGTTTTGATTCAAATATCTATCTATCCGTCAAATGAATTATGTCAAAAAAAGAACATGAATTAGTTTTCAATGTATTTTGTGCGAGCAAGCAAGAGACTTATGTTGACCACGCATTAACATCATCTAGATACTCATTTACTTCATAGTAACCTTTATTCATAAAAGGTATTTTCACTTCTATTTTAAATTAATTAAGTAGCATGTTAATCAAATCCTGAGGAATTTTATTAAATATTTTTATACAGCTGCCTACAAATGAATCACCAACCTTGTGAAGCCTGAGTATTTATTTTTGGATGATAGATTTTGTACAGTTCAAAAACGTTCATATGTGCCTAAACTAAACAAATTACATTGTGTCTTTGACAGTGTTATCTCCAGACCATAAGTAAATATAGCTTAAAGGTATTATTTCGAACTCGCATAGGTGCGCATCATTAGACGCTGCGCGTACAATGAATTGATTTGAATATGATAGTCTTGTTTATGTACCATTTATGTGCGGTCGGTTGACGTGTCGTGTCTCCACATACATCACTTGTTAAACTTCGATACGGATAAACGACACCATTGAGAAACCGCAATGTATTAAAACAATAAACGAAATGCTCATATTTAAGTCTCTCACAGACAGTCACTCGCCCAAACTGCAGAGATAAGCACCTATTACGCGCTACAGCCCCGGGCTGTAAGCGCAGTGAGGGCTGGCGCGCGTTTGTGAGCACACGCGTGTCGCGACTTGGGTAAACAATATTGTAGTCGGTCTTGTGGGATCAGTAGCTACCAGTGTTTATGTGTATCTGCGCATTATAACCGTTTGCTTAATCTTAGTAATGCTTTTTCTTTTCTTTTTTTTTTCATAACACGATCATCGTATATTACCTACCTATATAATGAGATTGTGAGAACTAAAAATTGTTCAGCATATTATTTTGAACAAGTATGTATCAAGATCGGGTATTTTTGTCGAGGTATTATTTTTGTGGCTACTTAGTTTATCTAATTATATTACATACTTGTAAGTACAGTCAACGCCAAAAGTCAATGAACGTGAAAAACTTTCACAATTCGTATACACTGTACCTACTTGTTTAAGTGGTTACATGCCGCTGCCCCGGTCACATAACAAGCTGATTGGTAATTAACGTAAGATTACAAATGTCTGTCATCATCATCATCACCATCATGGTATTTTCCAGATTGTTTCCGAGCCCGGTGTGAACTCGGAGCTCAGGGTCCGCCTACCCATGTTGAGGGAGTTATGAAAAAAATATGTAATCAGCTATATTGTGGCGGTGGTGATCTTAGACCGATTTTCATTTAAAATAGCTAAGAATACTCCTGACCAATTCACCTTTCGAACAAAAAAACTACATCAAAATCGGTTTATCCGTTCGGTAGCTACGTTACCACAGACAGACAGACACGTCAAATTTATAACAGCCCGTTTCGAGCCTCGTTTTTAACACTCAACATTTAGTTGAATGGTTGAAATTCAACTAAACGTTGAGGGGTTAACACTCAACGTTTAGTTGAATGGTCTTATTTGAATTTTCTGATAAAGTGATAACCCTAACATTCGAGTTGGCGGCGTTGTATGTTCGGAACAAAGGGCTATACCTACGAAATTTCGTACGTGATTAGAACGGCAGCTTTTCTCAACATCTATTCTGTGCTGCTGTGTAAATTATTAAAATGTAATTATTTATTCCCCAGTATGACCAATACAAGACGCCAATGGAGAACATAGGGCTGCAGGACTCGCTGCTGTCCCGTTTCGACTTGCTGTTCGTGATGCTGGACATCGCAGACGCGGACCACGACAATATGATCTCGGAACATGTGCTAAGGATGCATAGATATAGGTCAGAACATTTTTAATACTTTGCAAAGCTGAAGCTAGATGATCTTTTTTTATATGCGCAAAATCCCCACGGAAACCCCCATCGCTGATAGGGCAGGTTATGTCGGACTTGAACCGACTAAAACGCAAGCCGACTGTGTGGGTCGCAGGTTACCAAAGATGAGACTATCTCCGGCCGGCCTAGGACCACCTCTTATGAGACGGGTTATGGGGCTAATCGTCCGAGCTAAGACTGATCCTCGGACGAGTTGCCTCATTGGTAAAACGTATGAGGCTTTTCGTCCGAACAAGAAGTTGTCCTCCGACGAGTAGCCTAATTTTTGAAAAGAACGGTTTTGAGGATATTGGTTGATTCGTCGGGGCTAACACTGGTCCTTGGACAAGCAGCCTAATCTCCAAAATAACTGTGTTTGGCGTATGGGGCAACCCACCTGAATATTTTTCTTAATATATATTAAAAAAACAATCAACAATTTAAAACAATTGTTACAACATTATGTATGCAAAACAAAGTCATATCAAAATATAATAACAGGTGTCACTACGAGAATGCATTATATTTGATTCATTGTAAAAAGGAAAAGTAGTGATTACCTACCATAGTTGTTACATACGTATTTGTATATATTTCATACGTTATTTATTGCATATACAGGGTGGCCCATAAGTCCTTAGATGTGGAAAAAATAATTATAATAAAACGATTAAACATTATAGATTATATTTTTATTTACAAATAAGGCTTGAAAAAACGGGAATTATTTTTTAAAAATAACGTCTTCTAAGTGTAATCCGTTACGATCACAGCACTCTTGTAAACGACGACGCGACGTCTAAAATTATCGGTGACTGCGCGGCACGTCACTTCTGAAATGCTTGCCATTTTTCTGCGAATGTTCTCTTTTAGGGCATCAATTGACAGCGGGTTTGTGTGGTATACGTATACTTTTATTTTATCTTATATTTTATTTAACCTTAAGGTAGCCCCACAAAAAAAATCCATCGCAGTCAGATCTGGACTACGAAGTGGCCAGGAAATGTCTTCTCTCTTAGAGATGACTTTGCTAGGGAACAGTTGACGGATGACGGGCATAGCAGTGTTAGAAGTGTGGGAAGATGCTCCATCCTGTTGAAACCACGTCCTGGCATGAAAGCCTGAAAAATTTTGCAATTCTAGTGTGAAAAACTCCTAAATCATAGCCACATATCGTGCCGAAGTAACTGCGCGCCCTCTGCCGTCCTCAAAGAAGTAATGCCCTACGATGCCATGTGTTGACATAGCGGCCCAAATCGTCACTTTAGGACTATGTAAGGGCTTCTGATGCTTAAGTTTTGGATTGATGGGGCTCCAGTAGCGGCAATTTTGTTTACTAGCATGCCCGTTGTGATGGAAGTAAGCCTCATCAGAGAACATAATGTAAAAAATTCAGTTGGTGCAAGAATTAAAAGATACTGACGCTATTCAGAGAAAACAGTTTGCCAATGAAGTTTGCTTCTTTTTCAAGCTTTATTTGTAAATAAAAATATAATCTATAATGTTATTCGTTTTATTATAATTATTTTTTCCACATCTAAGGACTTATGGGCCACCCTGTATATGCAATAAATAACGTATGAAATGTATACAAATACGTATGTAACAACTATGGTAGGTAACCACTACTTTTCCTTTTTACAATGAATCAAATATAATGCATTCTCGTAGTGACATCTGTTATTATATTTTGATATGACTTTGTTTTGCATACATAATATTGTAACAATTGTTTTAAATTGTTGATTGTTTTTTTAATATATTTTAAGAAAAATATTCAGGTGGGTTGCCCCATACGCCAAACATAGTTATTTTGGAGATTAGGTTGCTTGTCCGAGGACCAGTCTTAGCCCCGACGAATCGGCCAATATCCTCAAACCCGTTCTTTTCAAAAATTAAGCTACTCGTCCGAGGACAACTTCTTGTTCGGACGAAAAGCCTCATACGTTTTACCAATGAGGCAACTCGTCTGAGGATCAGTCTTAGTTCGGACGATTAGCCCCATAACCCTATGAGATGGCCCTCTTCGGGTGCGGGGACCACAGTGCCCCTATCTCATCCCCGTGAAGCTAGCTGATCTTAAGAACTTTCACTCATCTTCCTCAATGTGCCAAGCTTAAAGAATCCTGGGCCCTTTAAGCGAGGCGTGAAAAAGAATCTGATGAGGCCGCCAAGCTGAGTGCCACCATTGTAACATTACTTAGTGTCTGTAATGGTGACTCTTCTGAGACCTTGCCTTTAGCTTACCATCGGGCGAGGTGAAGTCAAGCTGGCGTGTCCTAGATAAAAAAAATGGATTCCATACTTCATTAATTCATTCTCTGAGCCTTTTTCCCCAACTTTCCGCCCGATTGAGCAGTCCGACTGGGGTAGTACCTCCGCCCTACAGAATACCGCGACTATAATAACTTCGTGTTGTGTTCCCAGCGGTGAGTAGGGTAGCCAGAGCTCACTGGAGAATTTGTGCTGTCAGTGGGAAGACTAAAGGCTTGTCCTGCTTTGTCTTCTACTGACGGCACAGAAACTCTGTATGTACAGGGTTGGCAGCGCGACTGTGACTCCTCTGGTGTTACAGACGTCCATAGGTCACGGTAACCACTTTCCATCAGGTGGGCCGTGTGCTTGTCTGCCAACTAAGTGGTATAAAAAAATAAAAACTTAGTTGGGGACGAATTTCCAGTCTAACTATGATGGGGATGAACTTCGATATTTTCGATGCAGCGACTGCTATCTGACCTCTACTACCCAATGGCGACATCGAAGTGTAGCAGTTATACTAATTATTATACACTTTAGGGCTCTTAACTATTCGTACCGACAGTCATGATGTCCTTATGACAACCGGGACTGATGGCTTAACATGCTCTCCAAGGCACGGATGTAGCCAGACCAATGCAAATAGATATATATACATACATATAATCACTCCTTTATCCCCGGAGGGTTAGGCAGAGGTAAATTAACACCAACATTTCACCTATAATTGTATTCGGTCGCACGTAATAGGGGGCGAGCCTATTGCCGTATTCTGGGCACTGTTGTTAACTCGAGGCATGTATCTGAGGCTGGGTCTGGGCTGTATATATCTGTCTGATGTTAAACAGCCATATCTCTTAGTCGCCTTGTACGACACCGCATAGATATCTATACTAATATTATAAAGCTGCAGAGTTTGTTTGTTTGTTTGTTTGAACGCGCTAATCTCTGGAACTACTGGTCCGATTTGAATGATTCTTTCAGTGTTGGGTAGTCCATTTATCGAGGAAGGTTTTAGGCTATATATCATCACGCTACTACTTAAGGGAGCGGAGCATTGATAATAAATGTTAACAAATCCGGCAATTTTTCATACATATTTTGAAGACTAAAACATACGGGCTCAAAGGGATATGTAGCTTCAAAATATACCCCGGGCGAAGCTGGGGTGGGTCAGCTAGTATAATAATATAATACAAATATTTGCGCTGAGCTGAGATTCAAATGTATTACGCCACGCACCATAGACTGTCTGTGAACCGATTACTTTTTTTTATAGAAATCCCAAAGAACAAGATGGCGAAGTGTTACCCATGGGATCGTTAGTAGAGATGTTGTCAACAGAGAACCCAGACAATGATGAAACTGAGGTAAGTGACACTACTTCACATACACGTAATATACTCACGACTATTTCCCTTCAGGATAGGCAGAGACAACAGCATGTATGTCTAATATGTGTGTATGTATTATGTTTATGTAAATATTATAGAAATTTAATGTATATGTGTACTTAGGTATATGTAAGATAATATTAAATTATATATAATAAATTTGTTTTCATTATATATATGCAGCTTATGACTACACTAATAACTGTCCATGGGTTAAGTTGCCTGGAAGAGATCGCATGTAGCGATAAGGCCGCCATTTGTACATTTTTCATAATGTTGTCCGTACATGTACTGTAATGTTGGTGTACAATAAAGATTATCTTATCTTATCTTAACATCAGTTTTTATTCTAACATACTTCACGAGCTTTCGCTACTAAATAAGGGGGCCCACACACCATAGTAACAAGTGCTTTTTGAGAAGTAATTTCAATGATGACAATTTGCAGTGTGCTTATTGCTTTGGTGTGTGACCTGCCTTAAAGATTTTCTCTTGGTCAGAAGCTTATCTTTTTCTTGAGTGACAGACAAACACTTCTCAGAAAGCGGCTACCGACTCTGAAGATCCTACTAATACACTTCTTGAAGGATCCCATAGGGGCCGTTCAAGTATTACATAAGCAGATTTTTCACGATGGTTTAACACCCTTGTCAGTAAAAGTAAGTCATACTCTTACCCCTCCCCCATGCTTACGTAAACATTGGTACCTATATACATATTTATTATTATATAGACCCCACCACCCTCATGTCATCAAAAATTAGCAATGCAGCCCCTCCCCCTTCCTCCTTTAATGCTTATGTAATACTTGAGCCCCATATTGTTGTCGCTTGGAGAAATCCACAGCACGGAATGAGGATGAACTCCCCATTCCACAGCTTAACTAACAACAAAAGAAATTTAACTTAGCTGGTGGGGTTGGAGGGAATAATAGTTAAGTAGAGGGAATATAAGTAATAAATAAATGGATTACTTTGAAAAATGTATCCATCTTGCATTGTGTGTGGTCGCAAATAAAATATCTTCTTTCTGTCTGTCTTTCTAATTTTGGTTCTAATATTCCTTATAAAAATCATTCTAGGTACTTAAGACTTAAGAGTGCTGGGGATGAAGTTCCTTAGAAGTTCTTCACGATAGTTCTTTTGTATAATATTCCACAGGAGACCAAACAATCAATCTACGAGAAATACGACCCCCTGCTCCACGGCAATACGAGAAGCAAGAAAGATCAGATTCTGAACACGAAGTTCATGCGCAAGTTCATCCACATCGCGCGGCTCATGAAGCCCAAGCTGACGCAGGAGGCCTCGGACGCCATCGCAGACGAGTACGCCAGGCTCAGGAACCAGGATATGATGGACAGTGACGTTGCCAGAGTAAGTGAAATTCTGTATTTTTTATAAATGTATAGGTGCCGGCAAACATGTTGAACAAACGTTTGAAAGTTTGTGCATGTGCAAGAACAAACAAATAAAAATGCAGATATTTTTTGATATAAATTATTCGCACGAATTACGCGTGGTTCCTAGCAGAGTAGAAGTTGAACCACCCCATCTCTTCCCATGCGGTGTCGTACAAGGCGACTAAGGGTTAGGGCAGTTTAACATCAGACAGATATATACAACCCAGACTCTGCCTCAAATGCATGGCTTGAGTCAACAATAGTGCCTGGAAGACGGCAATAGTCTCATCCCCTATTACGTAGGGGACCGAATTCAATGATTGGTGAAATGTGGATGTTATTCACCTCTGCCTAAACTTCTGGGGATAAAAGGTCCTTGGTGTTGCACACGTCTATATACCACGGTAACTACTTTCCATCAGGTGGGCCGTGTGCTTGTCTGCCAACCAAGTGGTATAAGAACAAACACTGGACTCAGAGGTGAGTGCCTCGGATACGACCAGGACTAACGAAAAAGTGATTGTGAAGTTATTTGGCGCCTGCCAAAGACTGTAGCGCTCGCCATACCACCAAAGAGACCAAAACGCTTATGCAAAAGTTAGAGTACATTGTTGTTCGTCGATCGGTTAGCAATGGATGAAATATTTCTTTGAATGGTGCGGACGAAATTTGATCATATTTCAGTACAGTTGCACGACAAAATGACAAGAGAAATAAATAAATATTCCACTACATTGTACACAACGCTATCTAGACCCATGGTAAGCCTAGCTTAACTAGCTTGTGTTATGGAATCTAGAATGCGGATAAACATACTTAGATACTATTTTTTTGTAAATACATACATATTATACATAGAAACATCCAGACCAACGCAAATATACATATTCATGCATACCAATATTTGCACTGAGCGGGAATCGAACCCGCGCCCCCTGCATAGCAGTCGAATGCTCAACCGCTACGCCACAGAGGTCGAAGTTGTAGCAGGCCAAAGCTCGCGATAACGACTTGCAATACTGACTCCCCCCCCAGACGCAGCCGGTGACGGCGCGCACGCTGGAGACGCTGATCCGCCTGTCCACGGCGCACGCCAAGTGCCGCCTGAGCTTCCAGGTCACGCACGACGACGCGCACGCCGCCATCGAACTCGTGCAGTTCGCCTACTTCAAGAAGGTAACACAACACTCCCGTCGGACTATACATACATTAACATATACAAAAGGTTTAATCGGTCCAGGCGGGATTCGTACCCGCGATCTTGCCCTTACAGGGGGAACGCTCTAACCACTGAGCCACCTTCGCCGTCGGCCGGGGTGCTTTTGTCGGCCTGGGTGCGAGGGATATGCCTGTCAACCTCGCCTTCGGCAACCAAAACGACCCACAGGCGGCGTGCGTTTTAGTCGGTTCGAGTCCGACATAACCTCCTCCACCGGCTCCGGTGGGGAGGTATCCGTAGGGATTTTGCGCACGTAAAAAAAAAAAAAAGCCACCTTCGCCTAAAACCATCCAAATTCTTCTGTACATATATCCGTCTTGCGGCGACGATTGAGCTTTTTCTATCTTAACCGATTTGAATAGTTAACTTACTAAATTCTTCAATACTAGTTTAGTATCCGGGTGATGATGGAGAAAGAATACTCGTACATCTCATCCGAAGGCTGTCGTAGGAGGCGACTAACGGAACAATACGCAGACGATATCACTGCGAGTGAAGGGAAACTCGAAATAAAACCTTGTACCAACCCGTCTGGAAAGAGTGGAAACAGTAGGCCAAAGGTATGGTCTAATTGATAATACTAGTAGTAATTGGACGCTACGAGTTATAGGTCAGCTCAAGCTTAAAGTCGTTTAAGTGTTCAATGACTAGGAGTTTATGTGGAAACCCGGCAGGTATGTCAACAGCGTTTAGTCGCAGAAGGTTGCGTTTAGTCGCAGAAGGTCCAATTTGCAAAATGTCAAGAAGTCGCAAAATGTCCGAGTCTCAAAATATCCGAGTCTCAAAATGTCCAAGTCGCAAAATGTCCGAGTCTCAAAATATCCAAGTCTCAAAATGTCAAAGCATTTAAATGAAAACTATATTTAATAAGCACTCACAGTGCTCTTTTAAAGGATATGTGAGCTATATCGACTGAGCCCCGCTCAGCGGGGCTCCTATTTCTTCTTGCTTTAACACAAGAAACCTAACACGAAGGGTTACCCTTCTAACCTATACCTGTCCGTGTCGGGGCACAACGAAATCTTCTAAAATATTGGACATTTTAGGAACTGGACAATCAGGGAATTGGACATTTTGAAACCGCTTGACATTTTGAGAATTGGACATTCTGAACCTAAACCGTCAACAGTAGCCGCATTTCCATTCGCTCTTACCTCAAATCTGTTTCGTCAATAAACAATAAAACATGTTTCAGGTGTTAACGAAAGAGAAACGGCAGCGCAAGCGACGCGCGTCGTCTGATGAAGAGGCCGCGTCGGGTGGGGAGGAGCCCGCGCAGCCCCGGGCCAAGAAGTCCAGACGAACGGTTAATAGCCTTTATTATTCACATCTGTATAAATATATAGAAATCTGAGGCCGTATATTTCTGTACATTAGTTGTTATGACTTATCTTACGAAATCGTAAGCAAAGATAGCGACAAACTTAGGTATGCTTACGTCACACCCAAGTCCCTACAAATTGAGATAGCGAGCAATAATTGTCAAGAATACTTGTTAAGTGTTACCGAAAATTCGTTAAGTTTGCGACGATTTTTGGTAAGATATCTAACTTTAAGGAGGTAGGACACGACGGTATTTCCGTCCCAATTGAGCAGTCCGATTAGGGAAGTACTTCCGCCATACATAATAACCTCGTGTTTTGTTCCCGGCGGTGAGTAGGGGAGAGCTCACTGGAGAGTTTTTGTGCTGTCAGTGGGAAGACCAAACGCTTGTCATGGTTTTGTGTTCTGCACTGACGGCACAGAAAATCTCTGCTCTTACAGGGTTGGCAGCATGCGACTCCCCTGGTGTTACACACGTTCATAGGTCACGGTAACCATTTTCCATCAGGTGGGCCGTGAGCTTGTCTGCCACCTAAGTTGTATAAACAAAAAAATATTGGGAATATCGGTAAGTTTGCGTCGTTATGTAGTTAACGACTAAATTCGGTAGCTTTACAGACTACGGCCCCCTGGGCACACTGAGATCTTGCTGCCTAATGAAGACACCTGTTAGTTGATGGACGAGGATATGGCGCAGGATTACTTGCAGGGTTGAGAGGTCATATGGCAGTCGCTTCTATAAAAACTTGAACAATCCAATAAATTGAGGAGCTGGAGAACGGACTCTGGGCTTCAGGGTTTGGATACGACTGGGATTGGCGTTTGGTTGACATAAAACATCTATGATATATTACAGGATGGACAAAACGGAGATCCGTACGACTTCTCGTCTGATGAGGAGGCGGAGCCAGTACTGCGGGCGGCGCACTCCTCGCAGCCTGAACCTTCGCAGCGGTCCACGCGCTCGTCACAGAAGACCATTGACGACAACAGGTATACATTTTTATATTATTAATATCATGAAAACGCTGCAAATTGTCTGATATAACCACACTCTCATCATATTCATGGAGTTAGATTTCTTTTACTGTGCGAATTTCACTGCTGATGTGTTGAAGTTTATAAATGTTAGCAACATAAGTTAACAAACATATCATATTCACGCCTATATATCCCCGAAGGCGTTGACAGAGGTTATTACCACCCACATTTCGCCAACTATGATTTTTTTTATATACCACTTGGGTGACAGACAAGCACACACGGCACACCTGATAAAAAGTGGTAACTCTGGCCTATGGATGTGTGCAACACCAAGGGATTCACACTCGCGCTGCCAAGCCTGTAAGCACAGAGAGTTTCTGTACCGTCAGTGTAAGAGACAAAGCAGGACAAGCTTTCGGTCCCACGGAATTGGGGCTATTGCTGTCAAGCAGCGCTTTGTCATGGGCTGTATGTTAACAATTGGATGGAGAATAGGCCATATCCCTGAATCGCCTTCTTCGAATCGAAAATCTAGGGTGGGCCTGTTCTACTCCACCAGAAACCAACGGCAAGTTAATAAAGATATTTGATTGTGTCAGCAAACCGAAATAAACATACTTATCTATCCGCAGACTAACCCAGTTCAAGTCAGCACTACAGCAGCTGTTCCGCGAAGAACGCGCCAACTCCCTCCCCCTGGCGAGGGTAACCGCCTACGTCAATGACAAGTACTCTCACGAGACCTTCGACTCCGCGGAGGTACAAGCCGCCCTGCACAAGATGACCAGTGACAACCAGGTCATGATGGCCGACGATATAGTGTTCTTGATCTAGTGCCGATTGGTTTCAACTAAAAACTGAATGATCAGCAACAAAAGTATAAACTTCATCAATTATAATCATGGAATATAATCATCCATGATTATAATTGATGAGTCCCCGACATTTCAATCGATATAGGCTCCAACACCATCAAACCTCCCCCATAGCGTCTGATTTTACAAACTTTAAACTAAATTAAATCTTGTATACAGTGTTTAAAGGCTAGGTCTTTAAGCACTGTATACAAGATTTAATTTAGTTTAAAAGTTAGTAAAATTCGACGCTATGCGGGCCGTTTGGTAGGGTAGGAAGCCTTAGAATTCATCGATATAACGAGAAATAACTTTGATTACCTAAAGATTACATACACTTACACTTCTATCTGTTCAGTGTATACAAATCGTAGAACTCAATAAATGTGTTGTGCTTACTTTTTAAATTAAATAATTAAAAAATAATCTAGTGGATATCAATTGTCCATTGATTTATAGTAAATCGTATTCAATAATCAGAAAATCACGATAGAAAAAAAATTGAGCAATAAAATATAAAGTAATCTCAATAAATAAAAATAGAAGTAATCAGAAAGTACTTCACCAACATTTGCCACTGAACTTGTATAGCTTAGAATTAAGAACCTTACTGTAATCTCGCGCATACAAACTTCGCCACAGTATCTGTATTCTGCTGTATATGAATTGAAAATATATTTACGAATATACCATGTCGCCTTACTCTGTGTATCAAATTCTACTGCAGTGATCTTTATTGGTAGGACTAGATAGTAAACATATAAATAACTCCACACAACGCTATCTAGACCCATGGTAAGCATAGCTTACCTAGCTTGTGTTATGGAATCTACATACAAACATCCAGACCAATGCAAATATACATACTTATTCATGCATACAAATATTTGCACTGAGCGGGAATCGAATACGCTCCCCCTGTGTAGCTGTCGAATGTTCTACCTACTACATACCCTTTGGGATTTCATGATTGTTATAGAACAATGTTGATTTTTAATGAATTACTGATGCTTGAAAATCTTGTGATTCACTTTAGTTTTTTTTGTAAATCACGAAAATAAAAATACGATAACGTATATTATGTTTACTTGTTTTTTAAATGTAGTTTTTACAATCACACGCATCCGAGTTCGTCCTTAAAAGAAAGGTGCGATCAGACCTGTGCCCATCACGCTGCCTGTATTGCCTCTTTGGATGGCGATGGACAGCCTCTGGACCAGGTTCGATCCGGCGCAGGATTTTTACAAAAAATAATTGTCTTGAAATTCTACAAAATTACAATACCTGTTCCTATCATTGGATATAATACAGAATCAAGAATCATTACGTGAAGTACGTGCCTCTAAAATTATATAAGAATCAACTGTAAGGACGTCCACCGCTTCGTGTGTGTCCGCACGAGACGGTGGGCGACCTTAGCCAAACTCACCACAGTTGCCTTTTTATTATGTAATTTTTTGCCATCATGTTTGTGTTATGTTTGAATAATGTTAGCTATAATTAAATATAGATACCGCCTATACAGTATGTTTTATTTATTACCACATTTGACATCCCTATACTTCATTCGCGTGGTTCCCGGCAGAGTAGAATTTGGGCCACCCCATCTCTTCCTATGCGGTGTCGTACAAGCCGACTAAGGGAAAAGGCTGTTTAACATCAGACAGATATATACAGCCCATACTCAGCCTCAAATACAGGGCACGAGTCAACAATAGTGTCCGGAAGGCGGCAATAGGCTCACCCCTATTACGTGGGACCGAATTCAAAGATTGGTGAAATGTGGGTGGTAATTCGCCTCTGCCCAACCCTCTGGCGGTAAAGGTATGATTATATGAATGTATGTAGGTTAGATACTTAACTAAAGGTATAGATCTTGTAGTTACTTTTTATAAAAACACATTATACTAATAAACTAGATTAACTGATTGACTATACTAGCGGTCCAATTTCGGTGTTTACTCTTCAAAATATATACATATTAAAAAGATAAATCAATATTGTTTGTTTGTTTTTTTTTACCACTTAGGTGGCAGACAAGGACACGGCCCACCTGATGGAAAGTGGTTACCGTGGTATATGGACGTGTGTAACTCCAGGGGGGTCACACTCGCGCCGTCGCCGACCCTGTAAGCATTGAGATTCTGTGCCGTCAGTGTAAAAGACAAAGCAGGACAAGCTTTTGGTCTTTCTACTGACAGCATAACTCTCCAGTGAGCTCTGGCTACCCTATTCACGTTATAATGGCCGCGGTATCCTATAGGGCGGAGGTACTTCCCCAGTCGGACTGCTCAATAGGACGGAAATACCGTCGTGTCCTACCTACTTTATGATGATAATTTGTCTGCCACCTAAGTGGTATATAAAAAAATACCAGTCGCTTCCAAGGCCCATGCCTACCTTGGCCTGGGGGTGACAGGTGGAGCCGCCTGTCACCCTGACAGAAGCAGGCCGCGGCGGTGGCGCGCCTCCCCGTAGTCCCCAACTCGTGGTGTGGTGTAGTCCGAGAAGAGGGCCAGATCGTATATGCCTGTCAACCTCACCTTCGGCAACCAAAAACGACCCACAGGCGGCGTGCGTTTTAGTCGGTTCGAGTCCGATATAACCTCTCCCACCGGCTCCGGTGGAGAGGTATCCGTGGGGATTTTACGCACGTAAAAAAAAAAAGGCCCATGCCTACCTCACATGCAGACTGGCGCCTTTTGATTACTGGACAAAGTCCTAACGCAAGCCTTCCTCACGAGGTGCGCGTCAGCAACCGTTCGTTCCCTTAAAACCAAGATAAGATAGGAAGAATTTTAAATCAGTTCATAGGGGATGTTTTTAAACGATTTGAATAGTTACCTAGTGTGAAATGTTTCAAAATTTCATTCAACACAAGATAAGTTCCATTCAGAGAAAGAGTAGAAGAGACCCCTAGGCTCTAAAGTGCTAGTTTTTGATGCAATGCAACAAACATTAAATTAAGAAATCTAAATTAATATATTCTTTTGTAAGCTAATAAAAAAATTGTGAAGTTTTTAATTTCTATTCAGAAGGGAATTTCAAATGATAAGTCTTATAGTTTGTAATGGCTTTTTTTATTTTTAACATCTACATTTTAAGTTATTTCCTTCCTTTCTTTCCTTTACCCTTATTGCTCATACCTTTCCCAGCTTTGCCCTTATTTATTTTACCGCCAAACACTTTCTTCGGTTTATTAAAGTTACCTTTATCATTACCATCTTTATTAAATCTTCCGCCTCCTTTTCGATCATTTTGGAACTTTCCACTACCCTTCCTGTCATTTTGGAATTTTCCACCACCCTTCCGGTCATTTTGGAATTTCCCGCCACCTTTCCGTTCATTTTTGAAATTGCCATCTCTTTTGTCGTTCTGGAATTTTCTACCATCTCTCTGGTTATTTCTAAATTGTTTGTTTCCGTCTTGTCTATGTTGAACTTGGTTTGTGTCTTGATTCTTTTGGTATTTCTTTTTTAGTTTTCTATCTAACCTCAACTTCTTCAAGCCTCGGGGTCCATCGTCATCGCCTTTACGTTTTCTTGACATGTCACGTGTGAAGAGATCTTTTTCTGGTTCTTCTCCGACTTCTTGCCTGTAGTAATCAGCGTCATCTTCGTCTTGGTCCATATTCGCGTGCTGCGACTCCGCATTAGCTAGCTCCATTAACCTCTGACTCTCAGTAATTTCTTGTTTCTTCTTCATACCATCGAGGGCCTTCTGCTTTAGATCTTCTTTCTCTTTCTGTTTTCGTTTGACGTTATCTTCTTGCTGTGCCTTTCGTTTTTCTTTCAATCGCCTTTTTTCATCTCTCTTTTTCTTAATTAACTTCTTCTCCTCATCTGTCTTTTCGACTAGTTCATGGAACAGCACTTCACCATCCATCAAACCGTCTTCTACCTTCATAAGTTGAAAAGATATCCTAGGCCCGAGTTCGAACAGTCTTATTGCGGATTTGGACTCTGCGGCGGCGCCTCTCGTCGCCAAATTTTGAGGCAAAATCACTTGTGAATTTGGATCGTCTTCAAATTCGCTCTCTGATAGCATGCCCGCTTTGTCAAAGAACTCCGACATGTCTTTGCATCGATTCAAATTCGGTATTTTACCTTGAATCATCTTTTTTGTTCCTTTATTAAGTCCGACAGGCGTGGCCCTTATTGCATAGTGTCTCATATCAACTAGTTTGGTGGCAGGGTTGTAGTTCATGAGGACACAACGGCGAATGTCCTTTAGCTTCACCGTGGTGATGTTGATGGTAGGAAACATATTCTGGAACATGGTGGCCATGAGTTTCATGTGCATGCCCTCGCCTGAGAAGCTGTTGAGCACTATGAGTGGTGCGTGCTGGAATGCGCGCATCATCACATACTGTTTGCGAAGTGAGGAGATGACGTCACGGGCTAGGGTGTACTGTGAACAGAAATACGATTTTATGAAGAAGGTGAAAAAGTCTACATGATACAGTGGTGGATTTTGGATCTCATACTAATTCTAACTTTAATAATAATAATAATAACTTTTCTATACAAAGACTTGGTAAAGGGGCTGATTGACGCCACGCGTGACCCGAAGGCTGGTTATTATCTTCCACAGAGGATAAGCATTGCCATTCAACGTGGCAATACTGCCAGCGTTCTGGGTATGTTACCGGTCGGTGATGATGCGGAGGAATTTCATGACGCATTATGTATGTAGTTTTTTATTTGTTTTAGTGTATTTTAGTACCTAAAAATAGATTCTACTTCTTGATTAATTGTTACTAAAAATTAAACATGGCTCATCATCATCCATGTGTCAGGCCTGGTCACCTAAATAATCTAATCTAAATATTAAATTGTTGAACTTACACTGTGTATTCTAAAAGTAAGCGTAGGGCCTCGAGGGAGCCTCGACATCCTCATATATGTGCCGAGTTCAGTCTCGGTGAACAGCATCATGTGAGACACATGTAGATACCCTGACACTGATACAAAATCTTTTATTGTATTTTTCTTCCTTTCCTGAAAGAAATTGAGAAAAATAAGCTCAATAATTAGTATGCCTTTTATTTATTTTATACACTTAAATAAATATAATAATAAATTTATATTCCAAATATTAATTTATTTACCACCTAAGTGGTATAAAAAAAACCTACTTATATAAATTATACATTTAAAAATATACAAAATAGTGTTCCACCGGCATCAGGTACAAGGACCAAGCTACCGGTGGTTAGGACTCCAGGGATATTATTGATTATTACAAATGGGAGGACACTGGAAACCTGCCTAGCCACATGACTCACCCGATAAAATCCACCCGCCTCACTCAATACAGAGCAGAGACACATTTAAACAAAATGATAAAGTACAAATATTAAAATACAGCTTGTATGGTTGGTTGCCCACCATACCATACCCACAAAAGTATTAGTTTGACGGAAGTACCACAATCATGAAACATGAGCATAACCTTGTGGTTCCACCCAGGTAACACCTGATCCCATTAGAATATCAAGATAAATAGTAGCTATTGTTACTTCTGAATGTAATAGCTTTCTAATGAAATTTTTGTTCATTAGATTTTAAATTTTATTTAGTTATTTTAAACTTGCTGCATGGTTTCCGGCAGTGTAGAAATAGGGGCACCCCATCTCTTACCATGCGGTGTCGTACAAGGGGTTAAGGGATAGGGATGTTTAACATCAGACAGATATATACAGCTCAGATTCAGCCTCAGATGCATGGCTCGTGTCAACAATAATGTCCGGAATACGGCAATAGGCTCACCCTCTATTATGTGGAACCAAAAACCATTATTGGTGAAATGTGGGTGTTAATTCAGCTCTGCTTAACCCTTCAGGGATAAAGGCATGATTATATGTATGTATGTATTAATACCTTGGTAAGAAGATAATTTTGAAACTTTATTGTCACGATTGTTATGACGCTGACTGGTCATGTATGTATTTTAAACTTTATGCTCAAGTACTGAGGCAGACTTTTTATTATTATTATTTATTCTCTACCAGTCAACCAAAGGTGGTGCAGAGAAAGACTTAGTAGGGGCATTATTGAGTGTTACATTACAGAGAGAAAGTAATATTTACAAGAACAAGAATACTAAAAAGTAATATATAGGTACATACATTACATTATAAATAAATAATAATAAATAAATATTCCACGACATTCTACAACACGCTATCTAGACCCATGGTAAGCATAGCTTAACAAGCTTGTGTTATGGGATCTAGAATGCGGAAAAACATACAAATCTTTCCTTTTTATAATATGAGTAATAACCTAGATTATGTACATGTGTTTTTTATCCACCAGACATAAAGGTAAACATTCTCTAAGCAAAAAAACTTACCTTCAACTGTGAAGCTGTAAAAGGCTCCATGACTTTCCTGAAGTCCTTCATTAGATCTATCACATTCTTGCTGCACTGGCCACGATGTATCACAAACGAGTGAGGAGCCTTCACCAATGTCTCCGGCTCAAGCGACTCTTTGGAAGCTGGGTTCTTCTTCACACATTTACCCTTCCGTTTACCCATTGTTTTGAATACTTAGATTACGATTCACGTAATTTTATTAGCTTCAATCTGTTACATTTGTAACTCTAGGCTCTTTAGTCACAGTAGCTTTACTTGTAATTAGTGAGTTTTATGATAATAATATATTAACACGAGCTTTCATTTATTTTGAGGTTATGACATGCACTGTACAGCTATTTGACACAACATACTTGTCTAATTGACAGTTTTGACAGAAATGACAAAAGCATAGAGATATACCATTAGTTTCATTACACGCAGCAAAGAGAAGGATTACTAGGGCTGGCACAGTGACTATGACTAATGGAGCTACCACACGTACAAGCTTCACCATAATTTTTGCCTGCGCAGACCGGTTTGTACTCGGAACTTTGACAAATATAAAACAGTCAGTGTTCCATGCGCAAACTGACTTGGGCAAAACTGTGGGCGAATCTTGTGCGTGTGGGCGTATATAGGCGTCTAAAGAAGTTGAAGTATGACTCAGGTTCTACAAGAAAATGTTAGCTACGTGTACTTGTATTCGCTAGTACGTTATCGATAATGTTGATTATGTATATCATAATTAGCTTCTTGATAGATATTGATCTTTATGAATGACCAATTCTGTTTTGTAATATTTTTGGCAGACAAAGACAGAAATGAAATAAAAATAAATTCAAGTTTTAAATTCTTCTTATTTTAAGATACAACTAGAGAATAACGAGAAGTCTTACAGAAGCTCGTCTCAATGTTCCGCTTTACCTCCTCAATCACCAGATACCTGATTTAGCACGCATGTGATATGTCTCAATATGAGGAAGGTGGAGGATCGGGCATTGAGGGGACTTGTCCAGCAGTATACTGCAATTGATTAACAGATATGCTCCAAAGAGCTCTGCTGAGTATGTAAAATATTCATTATAGGTAGTAAATAGTAGCCAACAGGTGTTAAATAGTGCACAGACCGATACAAGTGACAGCCATCTGACCCCTCACCTCAATAGGAAAGTTTGTGCCATAGCCTAGTTTCTTGATCACTGTGTTAAAAGCATATGACTTTAATCAATTCAAAAGCTAGTCATCACAACATTCTCTATAATAAAATAACTCTAACTCTTTCACGCCTATACTACAACCGATTTTGATGAAATTTGGTACCTACTGAGATCTTAGGAAAAGACATTTTTATATACCATTTGGTTGGCAGACAAGCACACGGTCCATCTGATGGGAAGTGGTCACACTCGCGCTGCCAACCCTGTAAGCAGAGTATCTGTGCCGTCAGTGTAAAAGACAAAGCAGGGCAAGCTTTTGGTCTTTCCAACGATAGTACAAAAACTCTCCAGTGAGCTCTGGATACCATACTCACCGCCGGGAACACAACACGAGGTTATTATGGCCGCGGTATTCTGTAGGGAGGAGGTACTTCCCCAGTGGGACTGCTCAATTGGACGGAAATACCGTCGTGTCCTACCTCACACATACAATAACCAACATCCAGGTAGGCGGAGCCGCGGGCAATAGCTAGTAGGTAATAAACAATGAAACATACAAAACAAATCAAAACAGCTTTATTTCCTGCTGGCTCATCTGTTGACTTTTGAAACTACACTAGGTATTCTTTGTCTAAGTCTCAATTAGTATTTTAAGTAGTTTTGTTCAATTTTATTCCATATTTAATTGATATACAAAACCCTCCCATGTTTGAGACCTTAGATTACAATTGCCTTAATATTTAAAAAAAGGGTAAATACATTTTTTAAATAAATTGTCTAAACTGATGCTGCGTATGTGATCACAGTTGGATTTGTACCAGCTGTCACACCAGGTTGAGTAATATTTGAAGTTAAATACTGTGGTGAGGTTCAAATGTTGACCCCTCTGGGCATTATGTGGTATAATCTTCAACCATATGAAATACTTAACCCCAAAATCTGATGAAACAAATAATTTACTAAGTACAGTCAGTGTCGAAAGTAGTTTACAGATTTTAAAATAAAAAATCTGAATGAAAATTTGTTAATTGGGTTTACGTTTTTATTTGATAGCTGGACTTATTATGAAGTAACAGTGATACATTGAAATTTAACTATTAATTGATGCCTCTCAATTGTTAACCGACAAAATCCGCCAGTGTGTTTCAGGATTGTTCTTACACATTGACTAAATATAAAGCATCTCAAACATTAGAAGCCGATCAATGGGCTTGTATAAGTACAGTAGGTATCATTAACTTACACCAGTCAAGCTATAATTATATCTGCGATACAATGGTATCACTAGAAATATTTACGCTGACCATAATTTTGGTTCTGCAGTCTTGTCAGAGTTGTCAATGTGCAGTGACAATGTTAATTTTGGTGGTCCCGCCACCAAAATTCGAGAAGCTTTTATATTGCGGCAAGAAAAAACGATTTTTGTAACCTTAAAACGTATTTTATTGTTAGCCCCTACTACTTGTCGCGTGAAGAAGATCTATAGAGAAATATTACAGCGGTATGTTTGTGCAATTCAAATAGAAAAGACATACAATGGTTGTGTTGTATAGCTATTTGTGTGGGTGGAACATGTTAAATAAATAGTTTGACTTTGTTTGGTGCTGAGTAGGTACAGAAGAATAATAAAGACAATAAAAATAATCAAATATCCAAACTCCTGGTAAGTCTACTTGCTGAAACTATACAGGGCGTAATCAGAAAATCTGCTACGTGCGTTCTAAAATGTGCTGTGTCGCTTACTCACTAGATCTCATTTTGATTTGATCGCTTCAGATTCGATCAATCGACTTGAGGAACAATACAACTTATTGAAGTTTATATTTATTAGCTGTAGAAGAAATGCGTACGCCGTCACGTGTGTAGATGTATCACAGATGCTAAGACTGCGGCTGTATAGTGTACCTCGGGTTCCATCGATGGGCACAGATAATTATAAATATCTAAAGCCAGAGTTAAATATATCTGATCTCAGACAAAGAGGTAAATCACACGACTTGAACCTCACCATATAGTGTTAAGACTCGACTAGTTGGGGCAAGATATCCCCCACCACCTCCTACCACGGTTTACATGAAAACTACACATTCAATAGAGAGAAAGCATATGGTACAAAACATTGACATATCACGTGACGTAAATACTGCTAGCAAACCCATGGTAGTGGTGATTCGACTCACAAACTGTTGGTTTTCAATTTTCTATCTTATTATAAGTGCGGTAAGGTGCAATATCGATACTCGACTAACTACTATTTTTGGATTTGAATTTAAAACAAAATTTTATTTGGTAGCAAGATTTACTCTTAGAGATTTTCGTATTAATTTATCCAGCTATGCACCGTGGACGGTATGACGCGAGTCAGGGAGAGTTGACGTCATTACAATGACGTCACTGAATGATTAGGACGCAGCGTCATGCCGTCACGCACCCGGACCGTATATAATGGATGAACATCAACCAACATATACAAAACATCTTAAATTTAAAAGGTGCAATAGAAAAAGTACATAAAAATACGAGGAAAAAATATTATTTTGTTGAGAGGAACTAGATACATTCAAATTCATATCGCAATATTATCATAACCGCCTCACCGGCATGCTAGAGGTGGTTATTTTCATCAAAGAATGTATGTGACCAACTAGTATATATTTTTCGTAGTATCGGAATAAAAAAGCCCCTATTTTACCCCTATTAAATTAACTACTAGCTATATTCCATTCTATATCATATCAGTTAAATATCGTATCATTAAATTTATTAAAAAAAAAAAACATATTTTATAATGTGTACACATGAGAATGGGTGACGTTCAAAGTAACACTGATTACATAGTTCGTCAGTGCACTAGCAGACTCAAATGTAAACAAACTAATGTTTACATTTAAATTATTAATTGGATGAAAATGTAAACAAGCTTTTTAATAGAACTCGACGTTAGAAAATTCAAAGCTATTCTAAAAAAAGTATACAAATAATTTTTGAAATTAAACTATTATTTTCTTAAAATGGCTCCATTATTTGAATATTGGTGATTTTGCGAGTGGTAGTAAGGTTTTATAACTTTTACAGCCACCATTCTACCACCACTGAGAAAATGATTGGTAGCGAGTCGTTTATTTAGGTTCAATTCCTAGTTACAGACTTCTATTCATTTGAAATACAAGTGTATTTTATACATTTATTTAACACTTGTTTTATCTACGAAAGGACGAATTTACTTACCATTTAAATAAATAGTAATATATAATAGACTTATTTACGTATTACTGAAACACCCCCTGATTTGGAGTTAAATTAGAAGGAGACATTAAATTTTTAAGCATTAAAAAAAGATTGTTTACATTTTCATAGGTTTAAATTAGTTTGTAAATTACAGTTAAAAAAGGGATCACAATATGCATTTGCACATTGGTAATACACAAAACATCTTGAAAACAAATGCTTGCATAACACCAGTGTGCAAATCCTACCGTCTAAGAACATTATATATTTGTAAACATATTGAAACAATAAAGTCACTTATTAAAAAAAATGTTCTACGAGATCAGTCACACAAATATAGTGATCAGTATTACTTTAGTCTTCTTACAAAACTGAACATTATTATATAAAATAAAACCTGTTTATTTGCAGCTTAGTTTTGTTATTTAAACCCATCAAGATGGCGATTTAAAAATATAATATTTGAACGAATCGGTGAGACACAATTCATTCACAATAGGCTATTTGACAAGGTCCGATTCTTCCCGAAACCGCTTAATATCTTATTTTTTGCTGGAAAAATTTGCCTTTCAAAATAAGATATTACCGAACCCAACTGAAACTATGACTTTACATTATTTTTAATTCGTGGACCGAGATATATGTGATATTCTCTCGCACTACACACATTTGCACTACGCGCACCTGTCGCGTGACGTCACTCGCAAGTACGATTTTGTATGGAGCGTTTTCGGCCGGCTTGAGAAATTGAATTTTCAAAATCAAATATCTTTAAAACTATATGTCATACGAAAATTTCTCTTTAGCATTTAGTATTAGTTATATTATACTAAAATAGTTAGTTATATAATACTAAAGTGATAATTTTTCGACAGTATTTTTTTTTTATCAAATAGCCTATTTCTAGGATCACGTTACCTCATCTACAAATAACCAGATCTGTAAACAAACTACGCATACGTGACAGTGAGAACGAATGTTAATTAATACATGTACCTCCGTATATGACAGTGGCAGAACAGTTCAAGCGTCAAGCTATAAAAATCAAATCATTTCGCGGAGTTAGTAACACAGACTATATATTATAAATAGTTAAGTGCGAAAAACCATAGTCGCGTTATTTCTAAATACTCGGTTACAAATCGACTATTTAATATTATATATATATAATTCCGAATGGTGTGAAATCATGGCCTAGGTAGTCTAAAAAAGCCACAATAGATGATGAATGATTAATATCAAATATGCAAGTATGTTATATGTCCGTGCCGCGTACACAGTTTAAATTTCCGCATATATATTTCGCTAGGGATGTGCCGAACACGACACGTCATCCAACTATCGAAATAAATATATTATAATAAAATAATTCACTAATTAATTTGGGCTAACTTAATCCATTAATAAACCTGTAATATTCCCTGCGACATGTTAAGTTAAATGGTAGTGAGTTCAATAATTGAATGACTAAGTGACTAATAGACACACCCCTAGTTCATAACTCTAAGAATACGACCGCGCGGTTCGAGGCTCCCACCCACCTCAGCATCTATGTAACAAAACTAGTATGTATGAATCAATTACAAATGTGCAACCACACTGGTCGTGGTTGAAGTTTTCGCAATAATCTACAAAAAGCTACACTCCCTTCGTACAAAGCGTCACAAAAATACTACAAAGAATCGTGTAGACGTAACAGAATATGTTAAAATCGAGACAAATGATCGATAAATTAATAACAAAATATGTTATATGCAAAAAAAATATAATTAAGATGTCGCGCGCGGGCCGGTGTTTGTGCCCGCGCTCGAAATAGTCCAATTGATGAACTAGATATTTTACAAAATCGTTGCGATGCCGTGTTGGTGCCTGCATCAGTTTTGTCCAAACCATTACTGAGTCGTTTAATGTTGATCCATCTGGAATAAAACGCATTTGTAATAAATTATTAGTTTAAGTTGAGTATTGGCGATTGTGGAACTTATTCCTACAGTCCCGGGTTCTTTAAGCGGGGCGTGAAAAAGCATCTGATGAGGCCGCCAAGCTGAGTGCCACGCCATCATTGTAACATTACTTAGTGTCTGTAATGGTGACCCTCTTTCCTGAGACTTAGCTCGATCTTACCATCAGGCGAGGTGAAGTATAGTTGGCGTGTCCTAGCTACTACTCTCAAATGAAAGTAGCCATTATATATTGGTAAGGTATATATAGACAAGCACACGGCCTACCTGATCGAAAGTGGTTATCGTGACCTATGAAGATATTTAATACCAGGGGAGTCACTACAGTGCTGCAGACTCTGTAAGAGTAGAGATTTTCTGTGCCGTCAGTGCAGAACACAAAACCATAACAAGCGATTGGTCTTCTCACTGACAGCACTAAAACTCTACAGTGAGCTCTGGCTATTCCACTCACCGCCGCCAGGAACACAACACGAGGTTATTATAGCCGTGGTATTCTGTATGGTGGAGGTACTTCCCCAGTCGGACTGCTCATATATGTGACCACACTATTGTATCAGATTAGCCTGTAAAGATAGTGATGTATACAATAAATATAGGAAGTGTGTACCTGTTCTTGTCCGTTAGTCTCCTGTGACTTCATCACATCAGGCAAGTCTGGTGGCGACGAGTAGGCAGTTAGATCTAAAGCCTCGAATTCGCCATTTTCCTTTCTGTGAAATTAATATAAAATCATCTATTGTACAGCGTTCACGCACAACGACCCAAGTAAAGAGGCTAGGTGTGGACAAAAGAGTCCTCATTCCTTTCCTATTGTACGGTATATCAATTTATATAGCACTAGCACGGCGCCGCGGTTTCACCCGCGTAAATCCTGATCCCATGGGAATATCGGGATAAAAGTAGCCTATGTTACTCACGAAGAATGTAGCTTTCTAATGAAAAAAGAATGATTAAAATCGGTCCAGTACTTTTAGAGTTTATTCGTTACATACAAAAATACAAATCTTTCCACTTTATAATATTAGTATAGACTAGTATAGATAACAACAATCATTGATTCGAAGAATAGATTTAAAATTAAAATACTTAGTGCCCTTCGAGCCTTCAATAATAACAATATAGTCACCACTTAATTAAAGTAGATAGTATACCTACTCAGTATAATAAATAAATAGTGGTAGGTATGTAATTCGTTTTACTTATCTCTGCTAAACTTAGTCTGTATGAAATGTAGTATATTCTCTGTGGTAATATAGGTTTCTTTTTCTTTTCTCTTCAATGTTATAATATTACGCATGCTGGTTTATTCGTAATTGGCAAATGTATCAATTACTCGCTAAACTAATCTTGTATAACAATTTGTAATACATTTGCAGTGGTAAAACTTATTAAATAAATAAATTAGTGAGACTCATTAAGTATTGACTGACAGTCAAACATTTAGGCAATATCTTCTAGCTTCGAAGAAAGCAATCCTATGTCGTTGTGCG
The DNA here is from genome assembly GCA_963662185.1 of Eilema griseolum. NCBI lineage: Eukaryota > Metazoa > Arthropoda > Insecta > Lepidoptera > Erebidae > Eilema > Eilema griseolum. The sequence continues at coordinate 22,619,267 of OY759242.1, read as the reverse complement.
GGGTGCGACGGCCAAGGTGTGTTGTGCCAATCAATGGTATGGTATGGTATGGTATGGTGAGCTGTTTTCCGCAATTCCACGCCATGGTGCGGTTTTTGTGTCAATCAACCAATCTACACTAATAATTTAAAGCTGAAGAGTTTGTTTGTTTGTTTGTTTGAACGCACTAATCACAGTAACTACTGGTTCGAATTGAAAAAATATTTTTGTGTTCATCATCACGCTACTACTTAAGGGAGCGGAGCAGTGATCATAGCTATCAACTAATCCGGTAGATTTCTATACTTTATTATAAAGACTAAAAACTTACGGTCTCAAAGGGGTTACAAAACATGCTATGGGCGAAGCCAGGGTCGGGTCAGCTAGTCATAAATATATCAAACCAATCACAGGCTCGTTTTGACAAAAGTTCATTTTCCCGCGTCGTTTCTGGCAGAGTAGAATTAGGGCCACCACATCTCTTCCCATGCGGTGTCGTACAAAGCGACTAAGGGATAGGGCTGTTTAACATCAGACAGATATATACAGCCCAGACTCATCTTCAGATACATCGCTCGAGTCAACAATAGTGCCCGGAATACGGCAATAGGCTCACCCCCTATTACGTGGGACCGATTATTGGTGCAATGTGGGTGTTAATTCACCACTGCCTAACCCTCAAGGGATAAAGGCGTGATTATATGTATGTATGTCATTTTACAATAAATGTTTGAAAAACTAATCATTAGACAAACTTACATTTCGCAAACATATCATATTAAAAAGAATCATTTGACATAATATAGGGTTCGCATATCTATTACTTAGGAATTAGATAAATAGTCAGTAGAATTATTAGCAAGTAATAATTTTGTACTAAGTAGAAGCGAAATAAGTAGAATTAGGTCCTGGCACTCGCTCTGTTTTGTCAAATGGTTGAATACCCACGGCCTCCGCCCCCCATGAGCGGAGGCCTGGGGGTGATGGGTACTTTACCCTGGCAGAAGTAGGCCGCGGCGGCGGTCCCCATTTCCGCGCAGAAGAGTTGGGGACTCTTTGGTCCCCACACCCGAGGAGAGGGCCAGATCGAGAGAGATGGCCCTGGGTCGGTCGGGATGCGAGGGATATGTGTATGCCTTTTAACCTCACCTTCGACAACCAAAAACGACCCACAAGTGTACTGCGTTTTAGTCGGTTCGCGTACGACATAACCTTTCCCACCGGGTCCGGTGGTGGGGTATGCGTGGGGATTTTTCGCATGTAAAAAAGAAATACCCACGGGGTCAATCGGCTCGCGTCAATGGTTGATCCATCCTTTTATTGTTTTTTTATTTTCAGTTTATTAGTCCTTTTATTGTCTTTTTATTGGTTGGACGTTTTTTGATCGGCAGTGCACATGTGCTAATTATCCTTCATTACATCAACTTTTATTCTAGATATGACTTATTTCTATAAGTAGGTTCTTTCGGTTTCTATGAAGGTTTTATTATGTCAATGAAGGTGCCGTAGTATTTGATTTAATTGATAAATTAGCTCAAACTATGTTATTTTTAAAGCACGCTTAATCGGCAAGTCCGAAATGATGACCTCAAGTCGCGAAAGAAACGAGTCTGCAGTATGATAAAACTCTTTTATAGTTTCCTATAAAAGAGTTTTACCGTACTGCATACCCAGAGCAGCAGCAGAATATGTTACTAGCAATGGTTGCGAGAATGTTTCGCAGTATCGCGCTCTACGCTTCCTTTACTTTCAAATGACTAATGACCTTTTCCTCCTATTGATAAGATTCAAAATGCTTCATAATAAAAAGCCGCTGCTCTTTGCTTTTTTTTACTTTATACATTGTACACATAAATGATATTTATACAAAAAGATGAGATGTAATTTACAAAGGCGAGCTTAACTCAAAGTTGAGTTCTCTTCCAGCAAACCCGAGAGTACACAGAGGCATTATTGCAATACAAGAGGCTAAGTTTTCTAAGACAACATACCGTAAAGCCAATCCAATAGGTGCTGGACACTGAGCCTTAGCTGTAGCAGATGTCAAACCGTATTCAGCGAGTGTTTTTTCGTCCTCCATCAGTTGACTGTCCTTGTTGAACAGCATTTGAGCTGGTGGGGTCACCTTTAAGATACCTGTGGAATATCAAATGTTTCAGTTAATTCTACTAAAGCCGGCGAACGAACCCGATTGTCGTACAAACAACTGCGGGAATATTTCTTGTTCTTCATTCTAGCTTTGATCCCAAGTCATCAAGAAGTCCGGGTCCGTTTTTTCCAATCTAACTGCGGGTTTGGATGAAATTCGATATTCTCCGTGAAACGACTGCCATATAACCTCCACAACCCATTGGTGATATGGCAGCATCATAGTTAGATCAGTTTTTTTTTTACCACTTAGGTGGCAGTGAAGCACACGGCCCCCCTGATGGGAAGTGGTTACCGTGGCCTATGGACGTATGCAACACCAAGGGTGTTACACTCGCGCTGCCAACCGTGAAGAAACCTTCTGATGCCCCTATTGAAGAACCTCATATTGTAGGTGCTTGGGAAAACCGCAGTAGGGAGGTCATTCCACAGCTGTTGGATTTTTCAAGGCTCCAACTACTCGTGACGACTGTCATAGATCTTCGTATGGCAACCGGGACCGACGGCTTAAGGTCCTCTCTCGGAGAGGACTTTAAGCCGTCCAATGCAAATACCCATATTTGTACTGAGCGGGAATCGAATTCGCGCCTCCTGCGTAGCGACTGCGTTCACTACCGCCACGTCACAGAAGCTGTCAACTGCGGGAGTTTTTATATACATAGAGAAAATTGATGCAAAGGACCACACATAAGAGCTGATTTGTTGATGATTTGCAGATCATCTGTACAACAGGATACATACCAAAGTACTGAATTTCAAAATCACGAAGTTCAAAATCCCGAAAGTTGAAAATGCCGAAATTCAAAATCCCGAAAATTAGTATTGATGCCTATCATACCGATAGTAGGTGGTTTGGATGATCGCTTACCCTTATAATCTATATTTATCCATCTCGAAGCTCGCAGTGTCCACCCCGCCCAATCCGACTTGGATAGATTAGGTTAGAAGGCTAAGGCGGGAGTGTACCGGAGTGGGCGTTATTTTTTTTAATAACCACCCCAAACGAAACCACCATAATTCGAATTTCTTCTTCTCTTCGGAATTTTTTACTTCGAGACTTTGTACTTTCGGTATTTTCAACATTCGGTCTTTCGTATATCGGTATTATGAACTTCGGGATTTTGATACGTAACCGTTCAACAGTGTCTCTTGCTATGAGTAGAAATAAGTAGTCCTATTCTGTTTGAAGTTGCTGTTGACAACGGTTGTATGTAAATATTTCCTTTTAGTGTGCTTACAATCATCATTATAAGAGCTTCAATCCTAGTTGCATCCAAGGTTTTACTTAGAAGTCCAGGTTCAGCTCTTCTACTCCATGATTTGGTTTATCTTGGCTATTACAGGAGCAACTGCTATCAATTCAGCATGATCATGCAGACCAGCTGGGAAGCTGGCTTGAGTCTCTAAGATCTTTGAATAAATGGTGTTTCTTTGAAAACTATTTAATAAATGGTACTTCATTGAAAACTAAATAAATGGTGTTTCTTTGAATACCACTGAAGGATTGGGGTTTCTTTGAATACCACTGAATAATTGGGGTTTCTTTGAATACCACTGAATAAGTGGGATTTCTTTGAATACCACTGAATAAGTGGGGTTTCTTTGAATACCACTGAAGGAGTGGGGTTTCTTTGAATACCACTGAAGGAGTGGGGTTTCTTTGAATACTACTGAAGGAGTGGGGTTTCTTTGAATACCACTGAATAAATGGTGTTTCTTTGAATACCACTGAATAAGTGGGGTTTCTTTGAATACCACTGAATAAGTGGGGTTTCATTGAATACCACTGAATAAGTGGGGTTTCTTTGAATACCACTGAAGAAGTGGGGTTTCTTTTAATACCACTGAATAAGTGGGGTTTGTTTGAATACCATTGAAGAAGTGGGGTTTCTTTGAATACCACTGAAGAAGTGAGATTTTTTTATTAAATACAACTGAATAAATGATGATTTTTAGAAAATTGCTGAATAAATGGAGTTTCTTTGATTCCACTGAATAAATGGTGTGTACCAGGTTGCAGATGAGGCAAGCTGGTTTGAATCCTAAAGATGTTAGAATACCACACAATAAATGGTTTCTTTGAGCATCACTGAATAAAAGGGGTTTCTTTGTACATCACTGAATAAATGGTGTTTCTTTCAAAACAACTGAATAAATGGTGTTTCTTTTAAGACTACTGAAATAATGGTGTAGTTTTTAATACTAATGAAAAATGGTGCTTCTTTTTTATGACATTCAATCCATCAAAATAAACATTTTATAAAAATAAGAACCACAGATGACATGTCAACATAAATACCATGATGCAGCCATTATGAACACAGGCATTGTTAATTAGGGTGCTTTCTAAAAAAAAAGTGCATTGTATTTATGATTTTCAATACAAAAGCACATTGTGAAATGACAATTATGCACAAAGAAATGTGTAGATTATCTTGACTCAAAGAGATTATGTTAAAATATGTAATCAGAGTCCAAAGTCTAGCAATTCTAGGACACATGGTATTTTATACTTTGTTTTCAGTAGCAAATCCTAGTAAATAATATTGTAGCGTTTTAAATTGAAAATGCCCTTTATTTTAAACAACAAACATACTGCCATGTATTTAACTATTATATCCGAAAACAATGCACACATGCTGTTACGATTATGCAACGATAAAAGACCAGCATTCAAGCACTGTTACACCAAGTTACTTGATTATATGAACAATGCAGAATAACACAAAGCATGACAACAAATCCTACGCTACGCGCCCGACATTGTATCCTGCCTATAAATAGATTTTTTTCATACAGCGCCGTTCGCACTCACCTTCGATCATTTTCTTCAATTCGAGCACAGTGGTCGTGTCCTTCGCATCCGTAAAGATGGTTAGTTTTTTTCGCCTTATCATTAGAAAGACGTCCTGAAAACAAAATCCGTTTTTGAGGTTACAACTTTCAAGCTAAAATCACACGTCAATTAATCACTGATTGAAAAAATTGTTGAACACAATCACTGCTGAATTAACACTTTTGGTAACTTACCATGATGAGTTTTTATTTATTTATATTAATAAATTATTTACTTTTCAGAAAAACTCTTCAAGGCGTACCTACGAAATGAAATTAAAACGAAATGACAACTACTGTAGCTCTCTGCTTGTCTCTGCTCTACAGCTATGAGCTATGCTATTGGTCACAGATTATAAAAGCGTAAACTCTGGTTGAGTTTCAACCACTATAAGGGTATATACTCTTTGGTTTCAATTCAACTTTTTTATTCTTATAATATCTGAGATATAATCAGCTCGGCGAACCTTGATCCCTATGACACTGACAGTTATTCCCACGACACAACCTTGTAGTAGCGTCACCGTTATATTATAATCGAATTGGCGGTGTCTAAAAATGATATTTATTAATTTTAGGCAGATATATGCAATTACAATAATATCCCGTTGGAATTATAATAATTATTAACACTTACAAGAAATTATCTCAATCAGACTTTACGTTGACGTCCTGCAAAAGTTACTCCGTTTGGAAGATATCGACTAGTGCGGAAAAGTATCGATAAACAAATATCGAAAATGGAAACGAGTGTACAAAATACATCAATAGAGCACCTACGCTCTTAGTGTCAGATTTATAATCATTTAAGTTGTTTGCGATAATAAAATAAAGGAGATTTAACAAATTTATTGTATATACCTACTCAAATAAAACAAAAGCGGTTTATTTATGATTTTTTAATATACATTAATCTGAATCTGACAATGGTGTCACCGATTGCGTCTCAGACTCGGAATCCGAACTGCAGCTGCTTTCTCCTATGTTTATGATAAACGGCTGGTCTACTATATTGTCGTATCGCACGTCTCGATTCCAATCATCTAAGCATAGCTTTTTCGTCTTTTCAACCACTTTCCTCCAATTGTCCGGAGTCACTTGACTACATGCCTCTTGTAGCAACGTAAGCATTTTATTAGCTGTGAATGGTGGAGTGGTGTTAAGCCTGGCTGCACAACCTGAAACAATAATGGTTTAGATTGAAAATGATGCAAAGTCAAAGAGCGAGATCGGGGTAAGTACATTATAAGTACATAATTTTGTACGTTAAACGTGTGTAATTGATATAAGCACATGGATAAAAATAAAAATGCAATTTGCTAGTGAAATAAAATAGCTTTAAATAGTACTAGCCGACTAGACAGTCACCAGTGACCTAAATAAAAACATGTTAAAATAAATACAAATCAACCCACCTTTGATCTGCGCCCATATCATTTCGATTGCATTATATTGGCAGTGGTAGGACGGTAGCCGAATCACGGTGTGCCCTTTTGATTTTGCCATCTCATCCAAGAAATATTTCTTCTTTGTTTGCTGTTTATGAAGGTTCAACAATCTAACTAATTCCTTTTTCAGCATTTGAGTATTAGCTGCCACACCATTGTTTTGCAGCCACTCTATTATTTCGCCTTTATTGTTGTTCGCGGTAGGCGCTTTATTAATTTGCACAGAGTGGTATGGGGCGTTGTCCATTAAAATGTAGTGGGGCTCGTTTAAATTGTCTAATAGTTTTGTGAACCATTTCTTGAAATTCTCAAAATTCATCTCTTCGTGATAATCACTTGTTTTCACGGATTTGAAGGCCCACAAGCAGTTAGGTACAAAACCTTTGGCTGTGCCAGCGTGGCAGATAATCAAACGCTGGCCCTTGCCTTCTGGTGCTTTGGTACAGGATTTCTCTGTGTCGTCTGTCCATGTTTTGGAGACTGAGTGATTGGCGTTGAGCCACGTTTCGTCCAGATAAACCACCTTGTCCCAGTTCTCGATGTTTTTTATTTGTCGTAGAAAATCACACCTCATCAATCCAATGTCCTTCCGCTCCATTATCACTTTTCTTTTGTCACACTTCCCATAACGAAATCCACATTTTTTTATAACTTGTCTGAGAGAAGTGAATCCACCTTTAAATAAATCAGCCGATTTCAGCGACGCTAATAATTTTGTGCAAGTCGGCAGTTCACCTCGAAAATAATAGCCGTAAATATGGTTTCGTATCGCTGCCATGTCGAAATCATCGGGGTTAGTTACGGGTCGTGCCCTATTATGTTTTTTCTTCTTTGGAGTTGATAATTTGTTCTCCTCCATCGACGATTCGCCGAACTTCTCCTTTGTAATTCGGGAAACGGTAGCTTTGCCAATTCCCAAAGCATCAGCAACACGGTCGCGTACGTTGTCAAGTGGCAACAAAGGTCCGCCATTTTGTAGTTCGCGAGCAAAATAGTCACGCAAGCGTACAACAAACTCCCGCGTTTCACTGTTGAGTACAGTTTTTCTCAGTCTTTTCGGCATTTTGAAACACCAACAAACACAAAACAGCAACAATAACAAAAACAGAAAACAACAATAGTAACAAACAAAGGATTCCGTTGACACAAGAAAACACGTGGCGCATACAAGGCGTTAGCACTCGTACTGGCGTAGCGAACTGACAGTACTAGCGTAGTGACAGATCAGATAGTGTTGCTATAACTAAAATTTTAATTCACATTAAAATTATACAGTCCGACCATGTTACCTCTGCATCGGAATATTGGCAACCCCATATACAAATACACGGATACTTGTAAATATAACAAGCATTATAATTATAGTAATGTAGATTATATTTTAAAAACATGTTTATCGATGTGGCTGAATGCAAGTCACGCCTTTGCCTATAAAAAGTTGCGATATATCGACACGACCCGTCACTAGTATGAACTGTCATAGGGATCAAGGTTCGCCGAGCTGATTATAGTAATATTCTAATATTCTCTTTGGGGAATGGAATGGGACCGAGCCTGGGTGGTGTAACTATTTATTAATCTGTGCCGGAGCATAGATTTAAGAAGAGAGCCCGGGAGGACCATAGGTACGCAAATGATGTTTATGACTATAAGACGTTCTGAAACTTTGTAAAACCTCAGTAAAATACAGACAGTAAATAATTCCTACTGGACTATATATCCAATAGCTGTAATTAATTCTGTTGTGTATTGAAAAATTTAAACTTCCTTCTGAATATGTAATATATTTTTTAAATTAAAATTAATTTCAATAAACATGTTTCAACTGTCAAATAATAGCGTTCCTATTCCTCTCAAATTCGAGTTTTAAAACGCATCTGCTTTTGCAATGCCATGCAAAAATGGAAGTTTGTTATTGTATGTTTTTATAATGCGCCAAAATTTTAAAACTTTTATATATATTTCAAATAGAAGTAATTATTAAGTTATTGTGATGTAAATACAACGCATTTTTTGCACACGGTCAAATAAGTGTTATAACCTCCAAGGTTTGTTCACGAAATGGAATCACAAGTTTGCGTGATATGTCACAACAAGAAGCCTGTAAATTCGACTAATAATAGACTGGTGACGGAGACCTGTGGTCATGTGAAATGTATGGGCTGCTTATTGCTCGAAAAGACTGGATGTCTGGCTTGTCTTAAACCGCAATTTGAACCTAGTTTAGATGATGCTCAGTGTGAAGACAGTGACCCGGCTTCTGTCAAGGAGACGAGTGAGAAGTCGTGTGATGACAAAGATACTCAGTGTGAGACGTACGAGTCGTTCATGAAGAAGAAAAAACCTGAAACATCCCATATTAAGATAGAAACTGGTGAGTTGTTTTGAGTGTGCTTGTTTGTTTGCTTTTTTGTTTGTTGATTGTCTAATACAAATATGACAGTCAGAAGACTTGGAAGTCTTCTATTAAAGTGCATTTTTTTATACCACTTAAGTTTCTTTAATATGTAAAAATATTAATAGTGATTTTAAATTAGTTATTTTTTGATATTTTTAGATTTCGTATTTTTATTATTTGATTATAGATGAGCAGCTTCGAGCTGAAATGTCTGTGTCACAGTTCACACATGTTGAAGAACAGTTCAATTTCGTCGCTACACTTAATTGAGCCCAGAGTTGTGAAGTTAATGGCAATAGGCTCGCCACCTATTTACATTGGGACCTAAATATAAACTGGTGAAATGTGGGTGCTAGCACCTCTGCCTACCCTTCGGGGATATAGGCATGAGTTTATATTATGTTATGTTGTGAAGTTTGTTTGTTAGCAACCACTGATACAGTCTGTTTTTAAAATTGTTCACTGAAGTGGCAGTCACAACATTCTCGGGTAGTTTATTTGTTAGCAAATGCCACACAAAATTGTACAAATGTTATTGCAGAATGTGATTTAAATTTCATCAACAGATAATCTTGTTCAAATCAGGATGGTAGTAAAAAAAGCAGTGCTTTTCTTTGTTTCTGTCTATGTTAATGCTCACAGATAGCCTTTGTGGTGTGGCGGTAGTGCAAAGAAAGGCTGGTCAAGTGGTCACCCATCTAGTCAACAGTGTCCCCACTGGCATAAGTAGTAGTAGGAAAATGTTTGATCATTCTTACTAACATATCAAGGCATGATGTTTATTAAAATGAATCTTTTATTTCAAAATTTTAATATATTTTGTTTTAAAATAATTAAAAAGAATGATTATTAATTTCTAATTTCAAAATTAAACAGTATTCATATTTTTTTACAGATGCTAATGGAAAATACTATGAGTGCACTGTGTGTAACAAGAAATTCCATGCCCGCAGCCAAGTAGCATATCATGCATATTGCAATGGGCAGAGGAAGCCTTACCAGTGCCCCGATTGCAATAAGGTATAATAAATATTACTTGCTCTTGCTTTATGGGTTTAGAGGAGTAGCTTTTCATTTCTATATCAGAGAATGACTTCCATTAAATCTGCAACCCAATCACAACAGCAAAAACATCTCAAAGTACCACCTTGATACCAGATTAGTACTGCCTTGATAAATAAATTTGGCATAATAAACTCATAACCATAAAATATTTTATGATTTAATGTACATGGGAGTTTATTTATTTATTTATGAACAAGCAGCTACAAGCTGATGTGTTCACATCTAGTGAAAAATGTGTAGTCTCTCTATTGAAGCCTTAACTGTCCTTCACTTTTTTGAACTCTGTGTTGCCCAGTCGTAGCCAGTTATCAAGTCTATTTTTGGATCCATTTATTGTGGTTACAGCAATAACGTTATCTGGCAGTAACCTCAATTGTGGACAACTCTGTTACTAAAGAAGTGATGTGCGACCAGTGTGTCAGTTATTCCAATTAAAATATAAAAACAATATAGAATATACCTAAACAATCCTGTAGGTTCAGGCATCAAAGAATTCCTCCTCATTGATGTCAACCATAAGGGTGACCATAAATTTGAATGGCAATACCAATCCTTTGCGCAAGGAATGAATCAGCCTTCTGGTCATGAGTAGTATCCATTAAACGTTTAGAAATGTCTCTAACCAGTATTTTTTTTAGTCACCAATCACCAGTAATTGACCAATACTATTATTTCACAGAGCTTTGCAACTCAATCTCATTACAAGTACCACATGCGAGTCCATCGTAACGAGCGCACATACTCATGTGAGGTCTGTGGTGACAGCTTCTTTCAGATGTCCAAGCTGCAGCGGCATAAGCTGAAGCATACTAGTAAGTACCATTTCTTTATAAATTTTTTAAAGGATGGCAGAGGAAAGGGGTAGGAAACAAAGTGATGTAATGAGTGGCACACATTCATGCCATAAAATGGTAAATGTGCCACACATAACCTTCAGACCTGACATCTTTGTAACCACATTTAAGCAAATAAATGAATTTGAATTTATGATATTTTTTTACGATTGTATTGTGTCATTTAAACCACACTGACAAATTGATGTATGTATGTATATGATATGATAACAGCTGTATAGTTTTGAATTATTATAAAGTACAATCAATTAATCAAACTTATCACAGTCGCCAGTGGATAGTGCGATAGGCCTACTGTTTCCACGCTGGTCGCAGTGAGATCGTCTGCGTATTTTTCCGTTAGTCGCCTTTAACTACACCCTTCAGATAGATGGTGATACTACATATCAAGTACAAGCCTAGATTTATTGGTGCAGTTTTAAAATGGTACAGAGCAATCGTTAAATGTTTTTGTAGCATGCATGCCACTTATAAAATCTGTTACCCACTGTTCTATGCCTAGTAGGCATAAACATTGGTTAAAATTTAGTATGATACTGTCCAAAGATTACAGGAATGTCTCTGAATCTGATTCATCTCTTAAAAAGTGGTAATGGTAAAAATTCAGTAACAATTAGTTGTTCAGATTCATATTTGATTTCATTTATTTACTGGTAGGGTGTATAACAAACTAATGCCAGTATTACATCCCAATTAAAATTTTTTTTTTTTTTGCAGAAGAAAAAAAGTATGTGTGCAATCAGTGCAATAAGGCTTTCAACAACCTGACGTCATTGCGCAAGCATGGTCTGACACATACTGAGGAACGACCGTATCCTTGTGCTACATGTGGGAGGTGCTTTCGAGACAGCTCCAATTATAGGAAGCATGTGGCGAAGCATGGTGAGAGGAATATTATTAATCTCGAGTCAACAACAGTGCCCATTAAACGACGATAGACTGACCCCCTATTACGTGGGATATAATACAATGATTGCTGAAAAGTGGGTATTAATTCACATCTGCCTAACCCTCCGGGGATAAAGGCGTGATTATATGTATGTGCCCTTAGGAATATTGTATAGTTTATATGAAACTGGGTTTTTATACCAATTTGAATAAAAGTACCACTCAAAAAATTTATATTGATTATGTTTTAAATTTGAAAAATGGAAATGCTCAAGATCTGGATCAGTAGTTCAGTGGTTTAAGCATTCCCTCTGTATGGGACTGGTCACGGGTTCATGGCCCGTCTGAGTGTTCCCTTTTTTCAATCTTAAATCTATATGAATACTTAGCATATTAATTGCTTCAAATTTTATTGATTAGTATTGATTGTGTTAAAATATTGTTACGTGCACGGGGTACAATTAAATGCCGTTTACTCAACGAAGAGATTTATTAGCTCACCACAAACTAGACAATTAGATCACTAGTACACACAGTACTACTTCAACAGTTCCAGTCGCTCAGTAGTTCACAGTAGTCCACAGTCGTTGCTCAGGTCGCAGGTAGAATCTTCTTCGGTCGCTTAAGTTCGCTGTATTCGTTATCGATCTCAAAGACTGAATGAATGATGTTGCTATGCGAGCATGTTTTTATACCTCTCAATTAGGAGGATCGAATTATCTAGAAAGCTCGCGAGCGACAAATACCTATTCCTTTGATCTTGCCGCCGTCGCTGACCTTCGAGTACATTCTCGATATTTGCCTATTGTTTGTTTATATTTGAGAGTGTAGGTACCCGTAGGTACGTTGTGATTTTTTTGTTGACGATTCCAGATTTTTCTATGCCATTCGGTAGAGTACCTCGTCACTAACAATGCGTTTTTATTTCTTGAAGATTTGATTATTAGTTTTCGAGATATCGACGGCTGTCGTAACATTACCCCCCTCTTAGTCATGCTCGTCCCGAGCATCATTTGTTCCATGATGACGCGTCAACCTATCCACATGGACTACCTTTGGTTTTCTCCTAACCCCCTTCCTAATGCGGTAGGTAATGTCATTGATCCTCGTAATAACCGTATAGGGCCCTTCCCAGCGAGCTTGGAGTTTTGGAGATTTCCCCTTCTTGCGTAGCGGATTATGAAACCATACCAGTGTTCCTTCTTCGAAACCGTGGGTGTTTGCATTTCTATCGTACCGGGTTTTCATCCTTTCACCTGCCTTCAAATTATTTTCCCGTACTATTCTGTGCACCTCGTCCAGTCGGTTTCGAAGTTCACTCACGTAATCCGTCACGGGCTTAGGACTATCAGGTGGCGTACCGGTTATTGCATCCACTGGTAGCCTAATCTCTCGACCAAAGTTCACTTTCGCTGGGGTGTGTCCCATACTGTCATGTACCGCAGATCGATAGGACATCAGGAATAGTGGGATGTACTGGTCCCAATCTCTTTGGTGTTCATCGACAACTTTAGCCAAGTGATTTTCCAACGTCTGGTTAAACCTCTCGACCATTCCGTCTGACTGCGGATGCGCTGGAGTCGTACGGGTCTTGTTCATTCCAAGGAGCTTGCACATTTCTTGGAATAGAGCAGACTCGAAGTTCCGTCCTTGGTCAGAGTGAATCTCCATAGGTGCGCCGTACCGGCAGACCACTTCCTGAACCAGTTTCCTTGCCACAGTGACCGCTTCCTGGTTGGGTGTCGCAAATACTTCCGGCCACTTAGTGAAGTAATCTTGCACTACTATGATGTATTTGTTACCTTCTTCCGTCGTTGGAAAAGGTCCAGCAACATCAATGGCGATACGTTCCCATGGTGCTCCGACGTTATACAGTTTCAATTTTCCTTTGCTTCTTGTCGGCGGTCCTTTAACTGAAGCACATGCAGTGCATTTACGGCACCAATCCTCGACATCTTCCCGACAATGAAGCCAGTAAAACCGCTGTCGTACTTTAACTAGGGTTTTCTTGACTCCGAGATGCCCGCCAGAGACACCATCATGGCTGTGCCGTAAGAGAGTAGCCACCTTGCTTCGTGGTACCACTACTTGTAGGGTCACCTCTTTGCCGTCGTTGGATTCCCATTTCCTATAAAGCACGTCGTCTATCAGAGTTAAACTGTCCCACTGGGCCCAATAACTTTTGGTAGTGGAACTGTAAGCAGATATATCACTCCATTGGGGTTTGCTTCCAAGCTGCTTCCAGTGCAGTATAGGCTGTAGATCATTATCATCCTCTTGCGCCTGCTTCATACTGCTTCCGGTCCATTCGTCGTCAAGTCCATTCACCTTTATGACTTTAGTCTTTTCGCGGGCTTCGTTCTTCTGACAATGCTTGTAATCTTCGGCACACGGCCTTCGTGACAAAGCATCAGCATTGCCGTGCCCTTTTCTACTTCGGTGTTCCATTTCATTTCGGTGTTCTTCGGAGTTCGGTGTCCCGGAGTCCGTGACCCTCCTCCGTTTTCTCGAAGGACACTCTAATTGAATATGGCCCTTTCCTCTACAGGAATAACACGTTGGGACATATCGTGGCTTCCTTTCCTCTGCAACCACCTCCCTGACCGCCCTGACCTTATTTTGAGCAATAGGGATGGTTGGGGCCTCATATCGTCCAGCTAGCGCCCGCCCCGCGGCCCTGACGACATTTAGTTTTAATGGAACCTCTAGATCCACTTGGATCCCGATGTCCGCTACCATCCTCCTTTTTCTGGAAGGACACTCTGATTGGATATGGTCCCTTCCTCTACGGGAATAACACGTGGGGACATACCGTGGCTTCCTTTTCTCTGCAACCACCTCTTTGACCTCTCTGACCTTACTTAATCCGGCAGTCTGCCGTACAGTTTCCACCTCGAGAGCATAAGCCAGTGCTTCTTTCAAGGTCTGATGGTGACGCAACTGAACACTAGCTTTCACTTCTGCGTCTCGTATACCATTTAGGAAGGCCTCTAGCAAAATGGTCTCGATCATCATGGGAGTTGATGAGTAGGCCCGACGAACGAGTCTTTCGACCTCCACAGCCCATTCCTGGAGGCTTTGACTAGATTTTTGTTTCTTCTTCCGAAGCTGCGCTCGGTAGGCATTCTCCAGGTGTTTGTCACCGTAACGTGTGTCTAAAGCTTCCATCAAAGACCCCAGAGTCCTTCCTTCAGGCGGCAGGTTTTCCAGTATTATTAAGGCATCTCCTCGTAATGCAAGTGTCAAGGCCATAAATGACTCCTCGTTGCTCCAGGCTTTAGTTTTTGCCAATATCTCGAATTGGTACTTGAAGGCTGTCCACGAGGAAGTTCCATCAAAATGTGGTAGGTCGAACTTTGCTGTTGATGGTGAGGTCACGGTAACAGGTCCGCAGGTTTCCAGCCTGACGATCTTCTTTTCGAGAACTTGCAAGCGGTCGTCCACGGTCCCAGACTTCAAAGCCACTTCTTTACTCAGCATTTGCAAGCCATCTTCGAGGTTCCTCACTTTATCTCCCAGTGCATGGATGCCTGCGTCGATTTTACCCATGACGGCTTCCTGGTTGGCCTGCATCTCTTGCCGAGAGGCCTGCATCTCTTGCCTGGAGGCCTGCATCATCTGCTCTATAGAAGCCTGCATCATCTGCTCTATAGAAGCCTGCATCTCTTGCCTGGAGGCCTGGATCTCTTGCCTGGAGGCCTGCATCATCTGCTGCATAGAAGCCTGCGTCTCTTGCCTGGAGGCTTGCATCATCTGCTGCATAGAAGCCTGCGTCTCTTGCCTGGAGGCCTGGATCTCTTGCCTGGATGCCTGCATCATCTGCTGCATAGAAGCCAGCAGCGTCATCATGTTGGTATCTGACGAGGTTCCATCTGGTGCTGCTGTAGTTCCCGCTGAGACAGCACCATCGGCCTGACTCCCTTCCTCTTCGAGGCTCCGTTGACGTGCGCTATCCATTTCCACTTGACGTCTGGTCCGTGGAGTACGCCCTTCGTCTTCACGTGGTAATATCGGCATTCCGCTTCTGACACCAATTGTTACGTGCACGGGGTACAATTAAATGCCGTTTACTCAACGAAGAGATTTATTAGCTCACCACAAACTAGACAATTAGATCACTAGTACACACAGTACTACTTCAACAGTTCCAGTCGCTCAGTAGTTCACAGTAGTCCACAGTCGTTGCTCAGGTCGCAGGTAGAATCTTCTTCGGTCGCTTAAGTTCGCTGTATTCGTTATCGATCTCAAAGACTGAATGAATGATGTTGCTATGCGAGCATGTTTTTATACCTCTCAATTAGGAGGATCGAATTATCTAGAAAGCTCGCGAGCGACAAATACCTATTCCTTTGATCTTGCCGCCGTCGCTGACCTTCGAGTACATTCTCGATATTTGCCTATTGTTTGTTTATATTTGAGAGTGTAGGTACCCGTAGGTGCGTTGTGATTTTTTTTGTTGACGATTCCAGATTTTTCTATGCCATTCGGTAGAGTACCTCGTCACTAACAATGCGTTTTTATTTCTTGAAGATTTGATTATTAGTTTTCGAGATATCGACGGCTGTCGTAACAATATGTAATTGCAAGTGCTTACGGCGTGTCATGACAGTATTTACCTATTATCTACAGACAAGAAATGTGCGTGCAGTGGTTGGGGCGGCTGGGGCTCTTGCGGGCGCGGGGCTTGTGCAGGACGTGGGGCTCGCGGGGCTCGCGGTGGCGCTCGGCGGCCACACCAGTGCCCGCGGTGTCCCCAGGCTTTCCACTCCAGTAAAGACATGCGCAGGCACGCAGCTGTACACACTGGTATTGTACCCCTGCCTTTTTACGTTTTTTATCTTTAATATAGGACATGTCAATTAGACTTTGCCTCGCCTGATGGTAAGCTGAAGACAAAGTCTCAGAAAAGAGGCTGCATTACATACATATAGATGTTACAATGGTGACACTCAGCTTCATGGCCTCATCCTGCTTGTTCATGCTGCAGATGCATTCCAGGCCACTTTAAATACTGTGTCGCATATAAATTATGTTTCTTAATTCTGCCAAAATGTATAATCTTCAGAAATTACATTTTGGAACGCAGACTATAGGTGAAGCCGACTCTTCTGGCATCTTTTTATCTTTTACACATTGTCAAGAATTATTACTTGTGTTATAGCACATCTGTGATACCGAAATTATAGTAATTATCAGGGCTAACATAAAATAGGACTAAATAGACACCCATTGCAAGTCTTCGACTGACACCGGCCCCCGCTGACACACTGGTTGCACATCACTTCTTTAGTAACAGAGTTGTCCACAATTGGAACTTACTGCCAGATAACGTTATTGCTGCAACTACAATAAATTGATTAAAAAATAGACTTGATAAATGACCACGACTAGGCAACACAGAGCTCAAAAAAGTGACGGACAGTTAAGACTTCAATAGAGAGACTATACATTTCGTCACTAGATGTGAACACATCATCTTGTAGCTGCTTGTTCATAAATAAATAAATAAATTGCAAATGAATCGCAGTAATAGGTAGTTCAATCTTACTCGGTCACCGATGTCCTAATTACTAAGTTTTACATATTTCACAGATTCGAAGCCCTTTCTCTGCAAAGTGTGCAAACGCCGTTTCCGAAGAAAAGATAACTTAGAACGTCATATTCGGAACACGCACCCAGATTATGACCCATCAAGTGCTATCGAATGTGACGAGGCTGCTCTCATTCAAATAGCTAACGGTAATACCGTGCTCAAACAAAACAATCAGAACGACGAGAAAATAAAATTAGAAACATTGAACCCTCTCCCTCCATTGTCACAAGATTTTATACAAAAACATATGAATGAGAACGGAAATCAAAAAGAGTTGGAGAATTGTAATAAAAATGATACTGAGAAAACTCATAAAAAAGAGAATAATAAATCGTTAGACATTGAGATAGATTCATCATATATTTTAGTCGCAAACAATGCAAGGCAAAGTGTGATAGTAAACAAAAAACCACTTGTAGAAGCAAAACCGTCAAGCCCTAAACAGGAGTATGAATATGTACATAAAATAAGAAAAGCGTCTATTATACCTCTGCCACCGATAAATATGAGAAAAATGATTGAATTGGAAGAGAAAACTAATTTGGAAAGCTTAGAACCTCGACCACCGGCGAAGGATAAAAAGACATTATATGAGAAAATTTTATATGGTGATAAAGATAAGCGAGAGAGTGATGAAACAAGTACTGAATCTGGTGCTGGGATTCACTGGCGTAGAAAAATTAAGCAATCTGTTTCTATTGGTAAGTAGATTTATTTCGATTTAAAAGGTTTTGGTACTTACTATAGCATTTGAACGTGTCTACCATGTAAATCAAGGGTTATGAGAACTACAATTCTGTTGTGTAGTATTGCTATACATGGAAATAAGGTACTATTGCTTAAATTTTTAAATCATTAAATTTTCACGTGTTTTGTTATTAAGTTCTTGAGGAGTACCACAGGGTTCTACTCAAGGACCACTATTAATTTTGCAGACATATTTAATCGATTCCTTTTTTATTTACAGATTTGAAGTAAATCAAAGGCTGACATGTTTTTAAGACGGAACAGGGATGGTAACTATAATAGTGTAAATATGTAGTTAATCTATTTTATATGTATTTGATGCATACATTATAACATCTGTTTTACAAAGGACTGGTTGGTAGTTATAACAAACTGTATACTGTATAGCGATAATGAAAGTAGCGATGTGAATGCCATTTAAGAAATAAATGCAATACATAAGTGACGGTACTGACGGTAGATTTACATAATTTTATATTACAGTTGTAGCTACTAGCAAACATAATAAACAATAATAGCCATTTTAATAGTTAAATAGGAACTTTTTGGTTCCTGATCGTCTTCCTCTTTATATTTTAGCAAAGCAATAGTATGATACACAATTATTTTAAGTGTTAAAAAATTAATATAATCGTAAAACCTTATACAGTGTTGAGTCACGTACTCACAGCACAACATACAAGTGACTTAATAAACTTAATATTTTTTATCTTTTAAAATTTGAGCACATACAAAAAAATCAGACTTAAAAATATTGTGTATTTATTCTTTTCAAATATTGCTTTATTATTCATTTGCAATATTCCCAAGACTGAAGTCTGTATCAAAAGTATTTAAATAAATAAATAAAAAAAAAAAAGTAAAAAAATCGTCTCGTGTTATGAATTAGTAGTTTTTTCAGTTATATTTATGTCAGCACAGATCAGACAAAATTGTTTTTATCTGATATGCAATAAACATATACATAAAGGGTGTTGTTTAAACTGTCGCCAAAATAATATGGTTTGTAATCAAAATGTAAATTTGCCACCAAAATTTTGGGGGTAGTTTTACTATTTCAGTGACAATCCTATGTAGTGTTGAGGAAAGTCGATGGGTGTGTTATTGCAAGTAACCTAACACGAAGAGATCGCAAACCTCCGCCAATCTCTTCTCATCTATATCTAGCTATGCTGGAACGCGCTGTGTATTCTGTGGGCAATAATCGATATATTTGGTGCCAAATCTACTATATTTTGTGGTAGATTTCAGTACCAAAATATATTTCCCTTTATTAAATACTTTTTGTACAGGTTTGAATCATTTAATAGTAATGTAAACCGTGGTTATGTCTATCCTATTAGCAATAATAGTGTTGTTTCACTACAAACTCTTATCTGTCAATATTTACTAACATTAGTACGTAAGTGCGTCCAAGACGCGTTAGTTGTAAGTCGTAATCATTAGCTGTGACTTTTATTTCATTTATATCATTGTATTTTATGTGTATTCGAGATTTAAAAAATGTTATTCATATTATATTTTTTTAAAATGAAATATTCGAATGGATGGATGCGAAGGACCAAAAAATATAGAATTCTGATCTCACTCATGGCAGTAATAACGTCACGGATTCTTGAAGGATTTGACATTAGTCAGAAATGGTACTTGACATATGTCAGAATTGACATTTGACATTTTGTCTTTGCCTTTGCCAAATATATTGGTACGGAACAAAATCATAATCGTAATCAAAATTTGTAACAAATTATTTTATACATTGTTATTAGTATTTTTTTATTTGACCATTTCAACACCTTGGAGAGAGACGTTTTGTTGAGTGAGGTCAGGGAAAAAATCCCTTCAGTCTACCCTTTTCTTCATCAAGCATACAAGCTTCCTTCCAACCTTTTCTTCGACAGTAACCTTATTCTTTCTAAAGTGGGAGCCCAACAGGGAGATCCACTCGGTCCACTTGTGTTTAGCCTAGCCATTCATAAGGCGATCCGAGGTCTCAAATCCAGCCTTAACGTATGGTACCTGGACGATGGCACAATCGGGGGCAAACCAGTAGACGTGCTGCAGGATCTGAAGACCTTAGTTCCTAGTCTTAAAGACCTAGGTCTGGAGGTGAACCCCTCGAAGTGCGAGTTTTTGCCCTGCGGCTCGGAGGCTCGATCACACTTTGTTCAATTTAATTCGTTTTTCCCTGGCCTCAAGGAACTTTCTTCGGCTGACTTCCACCTTTTAGGATCCCCAATTTTTCTCTCAGCCGTTCCTGAGGCCATCACTGCTCGAAAGCAGCTTCTCCTTGTCGCTCACGAACGTTTGAAAGGCCTTTCCGCGCACGTTGCGATTATCTTACTGCGCATGTGCTTCGCTCTCCCGAAGATCACATACTTGCTGCGAACTACCCCCACTTGGCTCTGTCCCGAGGAAGTTTTGTCTTTCGACGATGCCTTGAAATCGGTGGTGGAGTCAGTATTGAACGTTTCCCTAGATGGTACTCAGTGGAGTCAGGCGGCTCAACCAATCCGATGTGGTGGTCTTGGGGTGCGTTGCGCGCAGGATGTTGGTCTGCCAGCTTTTCTGGCGTCGGCACATGGGGTTGGTAGCCTCGTTATTAATTTATTGAATCCTAATGGTAACGGGGTGATCATACCTTTTATGTCGGATGCTGTGTTAGCTTGGTTGGCCCTCAATGCGGGCGCGTCTATCCCTGAACCAATGAATCTTCAGCGAGCGTGGGATGATGTGGGGGTGAAGCGACTCCAAGTTCAATTATTAGAGGGGGTGACAGGGGCCGATAAGGCTAGACTGCGGGCTGTGTCACAGCCTGAATCTGGAGCGTGGTTACAGGCATTGCCGTCCCCTCACCTAGGCACCCTGCTTGACGACAACTCTCTGCGTGTGGCGGTGGCTTTCCGCCTGGGCTGTAAGGTGTGTGAACCCCACATATGCACCTGCGGTTCCACGGTGGAAGCAAATGGCCATCACGCTATGAGTTGCCGACGGTGCACTGGGAGGTTTCCGCGACACCACGCTCTTAACGATATCGTCCGCAGGGCCCTTGTATCCGCAAACGTCCCCTGTGTGCTTGAGCCTCCGGGCCTGAGCAGGTCGGATGGTAAGAGGCCGGACGGACTGACTTTGGTGCCCTGGAAGAACGGCAAATGTCTACTTTGGGACGTAACGTGTGTCAGCACGGTAGCCGCCAGCCACCTTAGTCGCACCATTCACTCCGCGTCGGCCGCTGCGGAAGACGCCGGCTCAAGGAAGAGGCTTAAGTACGCCGACTTGGAACCGCTGTACCAGTTCGTGCCAATAGCGGTGGAGACTCTGGGGAGTTGGGGCAAGGAAGCTAAAAACCTTATTAAAGAAATCGGACAGAGGCTCATCGAGGCGACCGGTGACACTCGTTCCGGGTCGTTCCTGGTCCAAAGGCTGTCCATTGCCATCCAACGTGGCAACGCAGCAAGTGTTATGGGCACTTTTGCACCGGGAGCGATCAGGGGCGGGTTATTTGATTAGTAGTTTTGACATATTGTATTGTAACAAATGTATTTGACAAATGAATTGATGCTAGTGATTTGGGCTCGAATTGACTGACTGAACTCGAAATAAATTGACTGTACTATGGTTGCGTTCGTATATTGGCACTACGAGAAAGGTTATCCATGTAGCACTCATCCAGTGGACTGACTTGACTTTTTATAATGCTTTTTATAATTTTTATAATAGTTTTATCTTTAGGGTTCCGTACCCAAAGCATAAAATCGGAATCCTATTACTAAGACTCGACTGTCTGTCTGTGACCAGACTATGAACCAGGTTAACTAGACAATTGCAATTTTCACAAATTATTAATTTCTGTAGCCACTAAAACAACAAATACTAAAAACAGAATAAAATAAATACTTCAGAGGTAATAATACCTTACAACTAAATATAACAGCATATATTCCATTGGATGATTGATACGTACTTGCCATTTTTTGCATAGACAAAGTGCTAGTGAGGAACCTTTTTGGTTTCTCTCACTAATATCGATAAAAGTGTCTCCTTCAAAAGAAAGTCCACGTTTTCAGACCGTGATCTCATTTTTAACATACGATGGAACTACACTATCGACAGGGGTTTTAGACTGATGGAAAGAGGGTAGACGTATATTTCAGAGGGTAGTCGCATATTTCAGATTTTTCTCTAAGATATATTTGTATTTAATCAAAATTTTTATGGGTGTTGGAAAAGACTGCTGCAAGGATCAGTGCAGATGTTATATCATTAGAAGCGATGTTATAATGGACCCGCATTATGCTCATTGTCAACTACTGTCATACTACAGACGCTGGAAAAATGACATTTGATTTTAAACTTTATTGCGATGCCGTTAAAGTCTATCATTAAATGGCATCCTATGCTCTGATACACTCTGAATGAGAGAATGGAGTAAGCTCTTTTTCTTCTTCATTTAATTGTGGACTTTAAGTATTATCAATTAAGTCTATAATTCTATGACTTTTTTTGCAGTGTATGTGTTTTTGCAGTGGTTGTCGAAGAGGTTTCTACTCACAATCTCTATAAAATCTAAGGGCACTGTAGTTTTGTGTGGTTTTGTACTCTTTATATGTATATTTTGGGGCGAGTCAGTTACGTTTATAAAACGTGTGGTTATAAAACTAGCGAACTGTGAAAATTGCGAAATTCTATTGAAAACGAATCAAATTATGAGTGATACTGATTGTTTAATAACATCATGAAAACAAGTTTGTTTTGACTGATCATACGAGAATATCAGTCTTTTTTTATAAGTTAAACTTCTTTACACGCACTTAACTTGGGGAGTAAGCTGGTGATTGCATGACGAGCGTTACGAAAAGTGTGATCTAGCGAGACGAACGCAAGTTAAGACAGAGATATAAGTTAATAAAGATAGAAAGTGAGAGAGTATGTTATTGTATTGTAGGGGCAAGAGAGAGAGGTGCAAACACACATTTTCTCTCTCTCTCTTTCTCTCACAGCCAGTTATGATGGTGCTAAAGAAGTTTTACTTCACTCGTTTTATTTTACATTATTCTTTCTAATTGAATTTAAGTCACACATTTTGTAAACGTAGCATCAATGTATGGGGCCCAAGAAAGAAAGTCATAATGTATTAAGTCACAATAAATAACAGTGTAAATTACCTTAATACATCGGTAGCCAACTCAATTTATGTGTGTACACCTGTACGCTGTGCGTACACAACTCTATAATATGCCTAGTGAAGACTATCTGTCCTAATTTCTAAAGACGAGAGAGAATAAGAGAATATACAGAATGAAATTTTTGGACCCTACCTGGAGGAAAATTACCTTAACCGTTATATGTCCAATTTTCTTTATTTTGGGTAAAAAAAAATATTTCATAGGAAATAACCTAGAAAAACCTTTTCTTAAATTAAATTTACTAAAATCTTATTATGGTAAAAATGAAAAATTAATATAGTAAAAAAAGAAAAACATTCTTTTTATTTCTATTTTATAGTATTTATTTAACTGGATTTAAGTTCGTTGTTTATATACAACATTGTGCACTCACTGTAGTTTGTGAAGCTTCACTGGCGCGGTCTCAACTGCCACACTCCAATGCCTTTTGGCGTGACGGTACTTACTAAATACCCATATAGATTGATGCCATAAAATACAAGGTAGTTATTTTTTAAATTTCAACCGGATAGATTACCAGGCAAGCGAGTATCAGAAAATATTTTAATACTGATTTGTTTGTTTTGAAAAATAATGAAATATTTTCTTTAAATAAAATTTGCTATTTTTAGTAAGTAAGTAAGTAAGTAAATTCATTTATTGCACGAAACATGGTAATGCAAACATGTCAAATACAAATTGAGTCTAAAATCAAAAATGTCAAAATTACATATTATGCCGAGAATATTAAATAAACATGAGAATTACAATTGTCAAAAGTTTTAAAATGAGTCAAAATCAAAATGTCAAATTTACATATGGAGACCAAGGTATCAAAGTATCATGAAAATTAAAGTAAACATGTCAAAAGTAAAAATAGTCAAGCTCGAAATGTCAAAAATTACAAAATATGTCATAAATGTTAGGAAAATATGTATATGTTATGTAGGGTCTCTCCAGGTAGGGTCTAAATATTCCACTTTGTATAATAAAAGTAATGCTGCTATTATATGAAGGTATATCTTGTCTACTGTGGTGTAATATAAGCTATATTTAATTTGTCAGGTCCAAACGACTCTGTGTAGTCTCAACATGTGCGTTGTATGTGATATGATAACGGTTTCGGATTTTGAATTTTATTGCAAAATATTAGTTTTTTTAATTAACGACTGAAGATCATGATCTCTTATGTAAGCTGATCTCACGTATTTTAAGTTGATGTTTAACATTTTAGCGGTTTGGTGAACTGTTTCACCGATGTTTCGATTGCTTCACCGATAAATGGGTCGAACCAATATTAGTACATCCATGTATTGGGGGCCGTTCATGTATTACGTAAGCTGATTTTTTCCAATTATTTAAGCAGTTAGCAAACGTAAGCCACGGTAACCGCTTTCCGTCAGCCGTGTGCTTGCCTGCCAACCAAGTGGTATAAAAAAAGTAAGCAAATCTCGTACTCTCCCCCCCCCCTGCTTACGTAAACATTGGTACCTATATGCATATTTCTTTTAATTTTTTTTGGTTAATGTATTGGTAATGCATGTTATATTATGTGTAAAAAAGTAAATAACTACTGCTTACATAATCCCCCGCTTACATAAGACCCCCTTCCCCTTTAGGGCTTATGTAATACTTGAACGGCCCCTTGTCCGATGGAGATTACTGAGTTACTACAATACACAAAATGTAAAACAAAATACATGTAAAACATATTCTGATGAAAGAACATTGCCAGTCAAGGGTTATTCCAGTGGCAAGTGGCAACCTCACCTCCGACAACAAATGACCCAAGACGGCGTTCGGTTTTATTTTCATGCGGTTTTAATTTCATTTCATTTATTCTAACCGCCCTCGCTGGCTCTAGCCGGCCATTCGTCCGCAGTTTAAAAAAAGTATACTCTCGAAGTATGCTGTAAGTGCTTGCCCTGCTTTGTCTTCTAGACTGACAGCACAGAAACTCTGTGCTTACAGGGTCGGCAGTGGGAGTGTGACTCTTCTGGTGTTGCACGCGTCCATGGGCCACGGTAACCACTTTCCGTCTTTCTCATTTTCGGTGGGCCATGTGCTTGTCTGCCACCTACGTGGTATAAAAAAAAAAACTTTTTACTGAAATGTTTCGCAATGTAGTTTTTACTAAAACAAATATTAGCTGCTAGCAAGACCGTGCGCTGAAAAATTGATTATTTTTCTGCCCTTCAAATATAAACTGAATTTTGATGAAAATAAAGATCCAACTTCAACAGAGTGTAATTGTATTTGACTAGAAATCTCTATCGGTAACAAATGGATTGACATATTGTATAATTTTAATGTTAAACATTTTGAAACGATGTCAAAGAGCTATTGCTAGTGCATGTACCGTTTTGGGCCTTATGTTGACAGCCCAGTCTGATTAGGATTTGATATGCAACAATTCCTACTAGCAATTTTCTTTAACAATTCGTTGGAGGAGGTTGCTGGCAGTCAAAATTACGTTTAACTTTGTCTTCGGTTCGTTGCGAACGAAATTTAAACTGCTAATGATCTCCCTCAACGAATTCCGAAAGAAATTGCCCCTAGGAATTTTTGCAAGGTTGCCACCTTTTTGAGTCTTTTTGGCTGGGCTTTAAATTATTATTTTTAGCACAACAATATGAAATTTAATCTTCACATGAAATGCGTATTTTATTGGTTTGTGTATTTTGCTAATATTTTATGTAATTTTTGTAAAGAACTTTAATACGAATAAATGCATTGAAACTATGATGTTTGATTTATTGTGGTGCTAATGGATGGTGTGAACTTCCTAAATTTACTGCCAGAAACAATATTTTGGGTTGTTGCCAATTTTTTTCAAAGGTAAAGTACAGAGGCGTACTTTGGTTTATGATTTATTGTTTTATCTATACTATTATATAATTGGAAATGTTTAGGTATTCGTGATAGACGCAAAAACTACCTACTGAAAGGATTTTAATACGGTTTTTTTTGGTCGGACTTAAAATCGTACGTTTGTTTGATTTCAATCGGTTGAGCAGACCCTGAAATATTATAAGAGATCCTCTCGGGCCTGTAAATCTCCAAAGGTGTACCTACTAACACTAAAATTTCAGCAGACGTGATTTTCGGTCTAGCCGATCGGCCCAAAATGATGAACGGATAATCAACACAAAGAACTTTTATAGCGCGATTCAGAATTGGTAATCCTATACAGTACGGTTAGTTTTAGCTAGATGGTGCTGAATATATCTTGCGCCACCATCGACTTCATCCACATGTTTTTTTAAAGTAACTTTTTTTTCTTTATTTACCATAAGCCGAAAGCAACTCATGTAAACGGATGTATGGGAACCACTTTATAGAAGGTGCATTGTAAAAGAGATGGACTGTGCCAAAGATATAATCATTACAGTGCCAAGCTGCTGTCTACTGTCCGGTTAGCACAGAATCCGGCCCTGAATTAATATATAACCAATTACGTAGGGTCGTGTAGGTATTGAGGTATTGTATAACGGAATCAGTGTTCGTTTCAAAGTCAATGTTACCCTGCTCTTCATTTAAAAATAGAATTCAGTTAAAAAAAAAAGTTATGGATATAGTATCTGGTATAATAGACTTGTACAAAGAAAATAATTGGAAGGAAATAGTCCACAAGTTTCACGATCATCCAGATAGGAACAAGTTGTTATGGGTGTACCCTAGTGAAGAAAATTTTGAATTTGTAAAGAAAAGTTTGACGGAGTTAGGATGTGATAGAATTCTGAGTGTTGGCTGTGGTAGCGGCCTTTTGGAGTGGATGGTGACCCAGGCTACTGGTAAATATTTGATTTATGTTAATTTAAATTTCGAATTACACTTTGATGCCTTCATAACACGACTAACTCCATGCGGTCAGCTACTTAACTAAAGGTAAAAAAAATTGTAGCGACTTTTTATGAAAAGACATTTTAACCAAATAAACCAGAGCCTCGATTCTGCTAAAGTAAAAACACTGTCACACTACAGACATTGCAAAAAAAAATTACATTAAATTTTAGACTTTATCTCTACACGCTTAAAGTCAAAAATTAAAAAAAAGTTTAATTACAGTTTTTCATTCTCTCTGCATGAAGCTTTTTAATCGGCAACCAAAACGACCCACAGGCGGCGTGCGTTTTAGTCGATTCGAGTCCGACATAACCTCTTCCACCGGCTCCGGTGGGGAGGTATCCGTGGGGATTTTGCGCACGTAAAAATAAAAAATAAAAGTAAGGTAGGTACTCGGGCGAGACGGTGCTCTCGGTCGAGTACTCGGTAGGTACGTGAGATCAAGACATAATTAAGTATGTACTTGTGCAAGGTACAGAAAGCACAACATACACTGACCAAATTAAATAATATATTGAAAAAAAAAACGCAGGACGAAAGCACTTTATCTCTAAATTTGAGTTTAATTAACTTTCTTGCGATTTCAGGAATTCCAGTATCGGGCATCGAAGTAGATAACGCATGGTGGCGCTGCAAATACGCCCCGCCCACTTTTATCCCTCTCCACTTCACACAACCTGAGTTAGACAAGGACACCATCAGTATACTCCAGAGAAACAATACAACAGCCCTCTTATTCTGCTACTTCAACAATCGGACCGCTTTTGAAGACTATCTGAAGTATTTTGCAGGCAATGTCATGGTCATTATCGGACCTCATCAAAAGGGGGTACATACAGATCCGTTACCTTTCGATGACGTCACTGATAACTGGCTCCTGTACAAATCTCAAGAAATTAGGAGCAGTGGTGATTATATAGTTGTATATAAAAAGACGATATAGAAACTAATTTTGTTTTAATAAATATTATTATAATTTTATACGGGTAACAGTCTTCATAAGGTTTTTTTTTTCGACCACAGATGTCATACCATAACTGTTCGTATTTATACAGAATGGAATCATTTATAATTATACAATGGTTCGGGGACTTTTCGAGATATCATGGAACTTACTATTTCTGCCGACCGACGTTTCGGATGCATTGCAGCACCCGTGGTTACGACTTGATTAGCTTGCGAGCGTCGAGAGGTATGCGGGGAACATTTTTTGTGAGCCTACCCACCATTACATTTATTATCAACGGTTAGGCTGGCGACACACAACACTCACTGTCAGTTATTAAATGCCTAAGTTCCATGATTTAATCGCGAAATGTCCCAAACCATTGTATAATTATGAATTCACACCGCGATGGAATCATTTAGTACCAATCATGCTTACTGGATGGTTCCTTTTTGCATAAATACGGACAACTTATACAAAAAAATGTGATGAGTATATTTTTATACAAGATATTTTATTATTTCATAGCTTATGTAAGTAGTTGTAGTATAAGTGTGGCCGAGATATACAATAGTACTAAATATATATTTTGATAGCTAATATTATCAATTTTATTTACAAGTACATTACAATACTTTTACTACAGTAGCGGCACGCTATGATGGTCGTTTTGACAAGACTGCTTTTGCTCGTTTTCTCTTTTTTAGTGAGCTTGATATTGAATAAATAAAAATGGCAGGACTGGCACAGAAGAAAATAAACTACCCACACCAAAAAAGGAAAAACGAGCAAACCAGTCGTGTCTAAACGGCTATCATAGCGTATTACAAATATAGTTCACAATATTCATGCATATTTAATTTTATACGAATATTTTATACTCAACAATAACATTTAAATATAAGAATTAAACAACAAAATGTAGAAGTCTAACCCTTAAGTTCCATGTTTGAACAGACTAGTCGATTTATAACGAATGACATTTATACTTTAGAACAAATATTAAGCCTAAAGTCCGTGACAAAATTGGCTGAACACTAATATGTTCACAAATGACCCTCATGTTTGAAGACAATATTAACATAATTCATGTGTCGTTTATAATTTTACATAAGTATTTGGAGCTAAGTTTATTTGCAAGGGCTTTATGTTAGGCTACTTTTGTTGCCATACTCTTAAAGTTCAAAATTAAATGAAAAGAGTTTCGTTATACTTCTTCGTTCATTCTGCAAAAGCCTTTTTATTTTGTTTGTCAGTGTAGAGTGTGTGTATAAAAGGCCACAGTACAGCTACTGCTACAGATTGGATGAATATTGCTATTAACTAATTTCGTAGTGCGTATCAATTGTCTATGACTGTTTTCACTGTGGTTCAGCCCTGGCACACAAAATCCAAATGCCGGACTTTGTGTGGAAAGTTCTTCTTCTGTCGAATTGACGGTACCTCTACTCTCAAATTCTAAGTTTCAGTGTGTTGCTACCCAGGATTGCGTTCTTGGGAGGCTTTCATAAGGTCTTCCAGTGTAGGTACAAGTATATGGTACTAACGCCAAATGTCTTCGCTCATAATTTGAACAGAGAATTAGTTTGCCATCACCGTAGCGTGGTTTTTGGTTGCACCCGAGGCTTTCACATCGAAGCCCAGGGATCACTTAAACCGTCTCCTCTTTTAGATTTGGCTTGAACGGTTTTTATATATTCCGTGGGTTACCCTATGCGAAAATGTCAATTTCAATTTTTCATGAGCTCAATATTTTTAACATTAATTTTGTTAGTCGTAGGTCTCGCGGTCGTGTTCATTACAGGATCCATCAAGCCTTGTATACAAATCGGCAGTTCATTAACTAAATTATCACTAGAAGATTCTATAACTTCCTTTTGGTTCATAATCGGCACTTCTACCATCCGATTTCCTACTTCAGTTTCATTACTCATGTTATTCGGTTGCATATCATTTTCTAAGAAGTGAAAATCATTGTGCATGGGATATATAGACTCCAGAGGAAAAAACATGTCTAGTCTCGGTAAAAGTTTATTGTCATCTGAATTATCGTCTATTTCGATGACATCGTTTTGCTGCTCTGATATTTCCTGAAGAACTACTCCAGAAAGATCCATCAGACCGTATTTCTCTCCTATTAAGTTATCCATTAAGTATTGATCTATTATTGGTTGGCTCGCCGTGGCGTTGCTTAGCGGTATATTGTAAAACTGGTCTGATTTCACTTCGTTTTTTATCTCGTTCATGTTTTTGTGAATATCTTCTAAAGGTGGCGATGCCTTGTATTCCCGATTTATCGCTGGATTGTTTAGCAAATTTGCATTGCACATCCTTTCCAAGCTTGGCGATTGCGTGTTTTGTTTTATGGTAGCTTCTAATTTGATATAACTTGGATCATTACTGGTTATCTTCTGCGGTGAGGGGCGTAATGTTAACGAATTTACGTTCATCTGCTGGTTGAATGAAAATATTTGAGAGTTGTTGCTCAATTCGCCGTCGACAGGAGTTGTCGCTGCGTTTGTCAGCATCGGCTCTTGAGGATACGGCATTATATTATTAGGAGAATCACTTAACGTTGGCTCCGGTTGTAGCTGCATAAATTGGGTTGTGATCAAATTGTTAAATGTCACTGGACTTCCGAGTCCAAACCTTTCATTATTCTCTAGCCTCCTAAAGGCCATTTTCTGTTGAGAATGAAACATATTGACTTGATCCGGTCCCTTAAGTATTAAATTACTTTTAACAGATATTTTAGGTTTCTTTCTTGGCGCACCTTCGAGTTCAGAGGATATGTTAACTGGAGAATTGCTCAAAGACGGAACTGGTAATATTTGGGTCGGCTTTATAATTGGACCGGTAACTTTAGTGGTTGCTAAGGATATTTTGTCAACAGGTTTTAAAGTGATATTGTTGCGTAAAGATATTTGAGGAACTGAGGGTAGTCTGATAGGGAAATTGCTCATGATATTGTTACTTATACTGCTTGGTATAACACAGTGATTGGACGCTAGGGAATTGACACTACTGTTATTTAATAAACTCTGCTCTATCGAAGTGGGGGTATGGAGAAATTCATGGAGAGTCGATTGATTTGTGTCGTATGTGAGTAAGGGATGTTGTGGCTGATATTGATGTCCGTCCATCATGATATCGTTGGAACTTTCTGACATGAGGCAGTCAGAATTATTATCATCTTTACTTAGGTCTGTTACCATAACGAGATTATCGAATTCGGACGGTGGATTTTGATCAATTGGAGTTGTACAATATCCCTTAGAATAGCTTTGCGGCATTCCTTCCGAAAGGCTATCACAGTCGTAGACCTCAATAGGTATTTCATTAACAGTCTTAAGATTAGTTTCTTTACTTTTATCATCATCAACATTTGCATTTTCATTATTCTTTTCTGCTTGACTAGGTATCGTCCAACTAGGTTTATTAGATTTATTTTTGACCATATCTAGGATACGTTGCATGCCTTCTTTATCAGTATGGGAAGAGAGGTGCGTAATGTATTTATCTTTGTTAACAGTCTTAAAAGGGCAGTAACGACAACAATGTACATCTGTATTGACGTTGGGATGTTTAGACATGATGTGAGCCGCGAATAAGGTCGACTGTATGGCGGTGTAAGGGCAATGTTTGCAAGTATAAACATTCTCTTTTGAATGTTGTTTTTTGTGTCGTCTTAGGGAGTTGTGATCGCCAGATTTGAAGTCACAGACGTCGCACGCGTATGGTTTATCACCTGTGAAATAAATATGTCATTTATTTTTATAAATTCTGCTCCAAATAACTAGAAAACGGTGAGTGTTCTGACGAGCTCTTCCAACTAATCCCACCATCTCCTTTCCTACATAGGACAACACGTGCAGGCCTTAGATGTCACCCTCACACTGTGCAGAATATACGAGCAAGAACCAAGCGGTTCGGAGACTCTTTTCTTTGCCGCACCACCAAGACCTGGAATTCATTACCAGCACACGTGTTTCCCTCTTCCTACAGTCCCGGGGCCTTTAAGCGGGGCGTGAAAAAGCATCTGATGAGGCCGCCAAGCTGAGTGCCACCATTGCAGCACTTAGTGTCTGTAATGGTGACCCTCTTTCCTGAGACTTTGCCTTTAGCTTACCATCAGGCGAGGTGAAGTCAAGTTGGCGTGTCCTATATAAAAAAAAAAAAGAAAAAAAAAAGATATTAGACAGAAGAAGTTTGACGAAACAGATTTAGAAGCCGAGGGCGAAGGGTAACCTGGCAATGTTCACCTATGGGTATGTTTGTTCATCAGATCCCTGTCTTGATCCTTAATTGTTTTGAGACAATTATGAAGGCTATATAAGCTACTATAAAAGGAAGCAGAGCAGTGATCATAAATATACACTTTTAAGATTAAAAAAAATAAGTTTTAAACTAAAACCCGACTACTAAAAATCAAAATTTCATTTTGGAGCAAGCAATTACTATAATTTAATTTGAAATGTGCTAATTAAGCCCTTTTATTTGATACTAAACACGGCATATTTATTTCCAATTAATAGTTGATTAATGACCGCTAGAGGGTGCCACATTAGATTCAGGTAGAAGTCATGTAACCTATAACCAGCAACAAGCTAAGAAGGAACAGATGAACCTACATACATACATAGTCTGTCAAAATCATAACCCTCCTTTCCTTCGCCGTAGTCAGGTAAAAATTACAGGGTCAGGGGTATGGAGGTTTCAAAATAAGTCACAGATGAAGCCGGGTGGGTTGGCTAGTTGAAATATTAAAAAATGAATCAATACAATAATTACCTGTGTGTGACCTTATGTGCATTTTCAGTTGTTCTTTCCTAGGACTGGCGTAATCACAGTGCGAGCACTTAAACTGTTTGACTTTGTTATGCACTTCGGCAATGTGGATCTTCAATCGTTGTTCATTCTTTAATTCTTGGAGACAATTAGGACACTGTACTGGCGTGTCACCGTTCTTGTGAATTTGCTTGTGTTTTGATAACTGATTAGACGTTTTGAACATCTTTGAGCATATCGGACCTGAGGAAATTTTATTACTAATTTAAGAATAGAAGTGTTCCTAAGGTTGCATGGCAGAAGTTGCTTAAAGCGATAAGACCACCCATTACACTAGTTTCTGAGTTGTAGGTTTTCAATCATGATGTTGAATGGCATAGTATCACGGGCTGGTATCCGTAACTCCATGTCACAGCGCAGGTTTTGCGTGCATGATGAAGAACAAAGTATGTAGGTAACATTTAACACAACAAAAACTCACGACTATATCCCCGAAGGGGTAGGCAGAAGTGCTAGCACCTACATTTCACTAGTTTATGTTTAGGTCCCAATGTAATAGGTGGCGACCCTATTGTCATTAACCGGGCACTTATAAACCTACGATAAATACACATACAGCAGTCCATTACCCATACCACTAGGCTACCGCAGCTAGTGCGTAGGTATATATATTTATATATATAAAAAAATATGTTAACCACATCTGCAAGCCTGTACACAAGTTGATTTAAAGCCATCAAGATGAGGCTTTAGAATAAGCTTCTCCTTCAGGATAGAGAGGTCATAGTTGTTCACACAAACAAGAGAGAGTACCTTCATCATTATCCTTGCATTAGTTCCAGTTGCATCAGAATCCAGGGTCTTCTGAGTGTATCCCGGCCTCAAAATCGCAAGCTTCTGATGCAACATAGATTGGCGCATAGATGAAGAGAGATAAAAATATACAAGGTGTTTATACTTACACATGTGAGCTCTAGTTTTCCTATGACATTTCATGTGACTATTCCTTAACTTAGAACTACTGTAAGTCTTAAAACCACATATATGACAGGTCGGTAACTCTACATCAATCATATGAATTTTCCATAAATGCATGTGCAACATTTCTACTGAGGAATACTCTTCGGAGCATTCCGGACATGTAATTTTGCCATTTTGGTGGCATTTTCTGTGATATACAAGATTCTTCTCCTCTTTTACGAGTATTCGACAATTATCTACTAAACACATTTTCCTACCCCTCATTCCTTCCTCCCTTTTCCTTGGTCTAGGCGGTCCCTCAACATTTTCATCTAATTGATCAGACTTATGCATAAACGGAATGTGCGTTGGTTTATTTTCCCTAGTTTGAGACGGAGATAAATTCGCTTCTAAAGAATTCATACGTGGTTGTATTGATGATATTAAGTCTGGTGGGACGTTAGATACTTGGATTAAATTACAAGGTGGTTGTGAGGTACTCGCTTCAGATACAGTACGGACATATTGCGTTGAGATTTCATTAGTATATACTATGTTGATGCTAGCTTCCTGTATTATCTCTTTTGGATCAATTTTCTCGAAGTTTGGTGTACTCATCTTGTGTAGTTCATCTACTGATATAAAAGCGACTCCTTTTGGTAAATCATTGTTGGCCATTGCAGCGTCAGGCAGTATTTCAATAACTTGAGGCATTTTTATATCAGGCGTATCCTGTCTCTTTGGAGTCAGAGGTGGAGTTTCAGGTTTAGGATTTTCTTTTTTTAATTTGGCATCTTTGAGAGCTATTTGAACTAAACTTTTGATCATTTTTTTAACATCTTTAATGCCCATTTTGTGATGATTACGTAGGTGGGTTCTAAGAGTCTCTTCGGTCTCAAAAATACTTGTGCAACCAGGACAAAGTATTTGGATATTGTCTGCGAGACCGTTGCTCTTGGCCAGGTCAGGATGGACAGTAAATAGGTGGAATTTTATATCATCCTCAGCCAGTGCCATGTAGGGGCAAGCTTCACATTTAAAAAATGCAGTCGAACCAACAGATTTTTCTTCATAGGACATAACCTTCTCTTTCGGAGTAGATTTAACTTCGCTTACACTCTGATTAATCATTTTATTCATGTTCAAAATAAAACACTGGCTAGACATTATTCACAGTTAACAGAAGTACTTCAAGATATATCTTTTCATTTTTGAATACACAGTTTAATTAAGATCGAAATTAAAGAATATCTCGAAATAACCAACATTGCTTCCGAATCAGCTGTAAACATTATCAGCAGCCATTGTATTTATTTTTTAACAAAATTTTATTATCTATATAATCCTACAGTACAGGTTATATAAATCTACAATGCATAATATATTGGCTGGAATCGACTAAAATAGGTAGTATTTATGGTGACGGTGCTCCTGTATGCACACGGGCCCAATAAATAAAATTTTGAATAATTATAGGCCGATGAAAATCCACTCTTTTCGAGTTCACACTTATAGAAAGAAGAAAGAAAATTCATTTATTGCAAAACACAATGCACATTACATATATACAGACAATTACACACTTAAGAGATAACTATTTTATAAAATCAAAACAGCGATAGCCTAGTGGTATGGGTAATGGACTGCTGAGACGAGGTCTCGGGTTCGATTCCAGGTTTACCATGGCACACACCAATGACCTTTCGATGTTTTTCGAAGTTATGTATGTATTTATCGCAGGTTTTTTTTTTTTTCTATACCACTTAGTTGGCAGACAAGCACACGGCCCACCTGATGGAAAGTAGTTACCGTGGCCTATGGACGTCTGTAACACCAGAGGAGTCACAGTCGCGCTGCCAACCCTGTAAGTACAGAGTTTCTGTGCCGTCAGTAGAAGACAAATCAGGACAAGCCTTTAGTCTTCCCACTGACGGCACAAATTCTCCAGTGAGCTCTGGCTACCCTACTCACCGCTGGGAACACAACACGAAGTTATTATAACCGCGGTATTCTGTAGGGCGGAGGTACTTCCCCAGTCGGACTGCTCAATCGGGCGGATATACCGCCGTGTCCTACCTCCTTTGTATAAGTTTAGTTTTATATAGTATTAGTTTTAGTATAGTATTAGTTTTAGTTAGTTTAACATAGTATTAGTAGTAGTAGTAGTAGTATAGTATTAGTTTTAGTTAGTATTAGTTTAGTTTTATATAGTATTTTAGTTTTATATAGTATTTTAGTTTTATATAGTATTTTAGTTTTATATAGTATTTTAGTTTTATATAGTATTTTAGTTTTATATAGTATTGTATAAGTTTAGTTTTATAAGTGCCTGGTTAAAGGCAATAGGCTCGCCACCTATTACTTTAGGGCCTAAACATAAAACTGGCGAAGTGTGGGTGCTAGCACCTCTGCCTACTCCTTCGGGGATATAGGCGTGAATTTATAAAAAAAAAAAAAAAAATTTAAATCGAATAATTCAAGTAGATATTGTCTATGTTTGTTTACAAACTCTACAATGACGTTATCTTTGTCGATGGTCGATAAATTGACTGACGTATCCCTCTTATGTCAGTGTGTATTGTATAGCATCGTGTAATATATTTTCTTATCAGAACCCTAAATAACCACGAAAATGAGTGTAAGTATAGCCACAATTCTGTTAATTGTGAACTCAACTCAAAAGCAGATAACTTCTAAGTTTAATGTTATAATTTCAGCTTGAAATAGAGTCCATGGTACGCTACACGTCGCCAATCAACCCGGCAGTTTTTCCTCACCTCACACTCCTATTACTCGGCATCGGGATATTCTTCACGGCCTGGTTCTTCGTCTATGAAGTAACAAGCACGAAACTATCAAGAGACCTATTCAAAGAACTACTGTTGTCATTGGTAGCTGCACTATTCTCAGGATTTGGGATTTTGTTCTTGTTGCTATGGGTGGGCATCTATGTGTGATAACTTTTTAAAACTAGTTTTATAAGCTATGTATATCATTCTGAATGTGGCTACCACTGCGGTCGGTTGGTTTGACCAAATGTTTGTTTGTATTAAATTTTATATTTAAGGAATAATGAGTTTATTTTATCGCTTACAAGTCTTTTATTGTTTGAAGTTTTATTGTTAATTTGCTAGTAGCTAGTAGTTCTTATACATTTCAAGTGTTTCCTTATCATAAACTGCAGTACTGAAACAATGTAACAGTCATTGCCCCAAGATCAAAAAACATGAATTTGTAATCCCTTCCTACATTAATAATAAGGCACGTACAGATATTAATTGATATTGAATTGGGGGGTGTAAGGAGCCTACTTACTTCTGAGTCCAAGCCAACCACATCTGCAAGTGCTTTTTTTTAAATTTATTTAACCAGAAAAATATACATTGGGTCTAATGCCTTAGTAGTGTAACAAAAACGAGAAAGGTTTGTCCATAAACTACATGTCCGTATACATAATGCCATGGCACTGTGACAAACAAGAATTTCTTTCTTGTTTGTCACAGCTCCATTAATACAACACCTTTCATCACATAATGAGTGCGGATGAGTAATACCATACTTCATATACATCAATATTTAATGTTGACATTTAATTTATGATAAGAGATTTTACGAATTTTAATTGATATAGCGATTTATCAAGTAA
Source organism: Eilema griseolum (assembly GCA_963662185.1). Classification (NCBI taxonomy): domain Eukaryota; kingdom Metazoa; phylum Arthropoda; class Insecta; order Lepidoptera; family Erebidae; genus Eilema; species Eilema griseolum. Next base: position 22,581,961 of record OY759242.1, on the reverse strand, counting down.
TGATAAAAGGTGGTGTATTATAGGCGGTGTGAGAAATAAGAAATTCCTGACTGTCACACTGGTGTGACAGTCATAATAATTGAAGATGAGGCAGGTGTTGGCTTTCCTTTCAAGACTAGGGAGTTAGACGGCAATTTAGCTCAGCTGGAGGGAGTTAAAGTAAATGGAATATTAGTAATTTTGGTTACTAATGCTGTATAAAAAATAAATCTGAACTGTTTGAATGGAGCCCTGCTTCAATGTGTAAGCTACGGATCAGTCGCAAAGGGTCACTACAACCTGATTTCTCACGGCTTTCCAATGGGTTGAATGGTGCATGACTAGATTAAGTATTTGGTTCAAATGGTTTCCCTTTTGAAAGTTTTCACCCTTCGCTGCTGAGCTGCTCTTGATGTAAGCTCCTGATTCTGATGATTTTGTTATAGCAAAACCACTGTTATAACACTGACACTGCAGCAATGACATTAAATTTTAGACTTTATTGATATATGCTGAGAGTTCAAAATTAAACAAAAAGATTTTGTAACATCCATGTAACCCGTGTTTATGCAAAAAATTAATCTTGAATGATTCACAAATATATTCATTATATCTTTTCATTAACTCTACAAGATGGCGTTTAATTTTAGACTCTAACGTCATAACAGTAAAGTGTAAAATGGCAGACAAGCACACGGCCCACCTGATGGGAAGCGGTTACCGTGGTCTATGGACGTATGCAACACCAGGGATGTCACACTCGCGCTGCCGACCATGAAGAAACCTGATGCCCCTCTTGAAGAACCCAATATTATGATATGGCATTGTTTGCAGTGTCAGTGGTATAGGAATAATGGTTTTATTATGACACAAAATTAGCAGAATCAGGGTCCTGGATTGGCACTCCAATGAAGAACAGTTAGGTATTATGTCAAGGTTACATGAGGTAGGAGAAGGTACCTACCTAAGTGATAAAAAACATTTAAATTTTCAACTTTTAATTCAATTAATCCTTAGGTTAAACATAATTATATTATATTATCTGTGATTAAACTTAATACATCACATAGTTAAACTAAAATACTACTTGTGCCACTTAAAAGAAAAATCACTATCGTCTAAATTTATTAAAAACCTACAACTCTTATATCAATCATATTAACCACTTCCCATCAGGTGGGTCGTGTGCTCCTCTACCACCAACTTAGTGGTGTAGAAAAAAATTGCCTATAACAAGAATTCACAACTAAAGGTTTTGAATTCAAATCCTAACAACTTATATACCTACTGACGACTTAAAATCGCCAGGAGTACTTCTGTTGGTACAGCCGCCTGCTAGGTGAAGCTGCCTGTCACCCTATCAAAAGCAGGCCGGGGTGGCGTTGTGCCATCGAAAAGGAGAGAGCTTTTCAGAGGCCAAAATGGGGATATGGCGTTGACAGCCTGATCAGATGCTATACTTCATTTGTGCTATTTTCTTGCCTCGCTTACAGGTACGAAGACTGTAGGATGAAGCACCATTTCAATAATTTGATAAACGTTGTTCCTTTTCTTTGCTGAGAGCTTCGTCTACGACCACCATCTTGTGCATGCGACGCGACGCTAAAGCTTCAATGCGCTCACGCAACTCCGAGTGCGTCATCAGGTAACGGCTGGAGGAAATATTACCATCATTAAAATACAATATCGACAGCCTCTGGATATTTGCATTGGTCTTGAGCCTTGATTCTGCTAAAGCAAAACCACTGACATACTACAGACACTGCTAAAAAAATTCGTTTAATTTTAGATTTTAAAGCAATGTGGTTAAAGTGTATAATTAAATAGCTTTGCAGAGAGAATGAAAAAGTTTTAAAAAGTAATTTTAGTTCAATGAGTGATATTCGTGTAAATTACAGACCACACATGTTTTTTTTTATACCACTTAGGTGGCAAGCAAGCACACGGCCCACCTTATGAAAATTGGTTACCGTGGCCTATAGACGTATGTACCACCAGAGGAGCCACACTCGCGCTGCTGACCCTGACGGCACAGAGTTTCTGTGCCGTCAGTGTATAAGACAAAGCAGGACTAGCCTTTAATCATCCCACTGACAGCACAAATTCTCCAGTGAGCTCTGGCTACCCTACTCTCTGTCTAGTCTGATGTTAAACAGCCCTTAATCGCCTTGTACGACACCGCATGGGCAGAGATGGAGTGGTCCAAATTCTACTCTGCCGGGAACCACGCGTCTTGTACGGTACCTACCTATCTTTTTTTTTTACGTGCGCAAAATCCCCACGGATACCTCCCCACCGGAGCCGGTGGAGGAGGTTATGTCGGACTCGATCCGACTAAAACGCACGCCGCCTAGGGGTGTACGGTACCTATCTGAAAAGAAAAGTTATTTGATTGTTATTATACCTGAAGTCGTCGGCATCCAGTCTGTACAATTGCGTGATTTCCACTGCGACGAACGTGAATGGCCGCTTCCGATCCTTCATGAGCAATGCCAGCTCGCCGAAGTACGCGCCGTCTTCCAGGTGGTACATCTGTTGTAATTATATTACCTCAAGCACGAGGAGTTGGAAAATTATAATAGAAGATGAAGGAGGTAGGACACGGCGGTATTTCCGTCCAATTGAGCAGTCCGACTGTGTAAGTACCTCCGCCCTACAGAATACTGCAGCCATAATAACTTCGAATGTGTTCCCAGCGGTGAGTAGGGTATCCAGAGCTCACTGGAGAGTTTGTGCTGTCAGTGGGAAGACTAAAGGCTTGCCCTGCTTTGTCTTCTACACTGACGGCACAGAAACTCAGAGCTTACAGCTCGGCAGCGCGAGTGTGACACCTCTGGTGTTACAGACGTCCATAGTCCACGGTAACCACTTTCCATCAGGTGGGCTGTGTGCTTGTTTGCTTTCTAAGTGGTATAAAAAAACCATGGAAAGCTGGGGCAAAGTGGCCAGAAGCCTTTTAAAGCCGATTGGGCAAAGGCCCATAGAGGCCACAGGTGACTCCCAGTCCGGATCATTCCTGGTGCAGAGGCTGTCCATCGCAAACCAGTGTGGAAACGCAGCAAGTGTGATGTCCACCTTTGCACCGGGGGCCTTCAGGGGTGGGTTATTATTTTAGTCTAAAAAAATATATATACGTCACGCCTTTATCCCCGGAGGGTTAGGCAGAGGTGAATTAACACCCACATTTCAACAATAATTGTATTCAGTCCTCGGCCTCTGTGTCATACCTAGCGGTAGAACGTTCAACTGTCACACGGGGGGGCGCGAGTTCGACTCCTGCTCAGTGCAAATATTTGAATACGTGAATATTTATATTTGCATTGGTCTGGGTGTTTCTATGTATAATATGTATGTATTTATAAAAAGAAAAGGATCTAAGTATGTTTATCCGCATTCTAGATAACATAACAGAAGCTGAGCTATACCTACTATGGGTCTGGATGGCGTTATGTGTGGTTTCCGGCAGAGTAAAATTTGGGCTACCCCATTCTTCTCATGCGTTCGTACAAGGTGACTAAGGGATAGACCTGCTTAGCATCAGATAGATATATACAGCCCAGACTCAGCCTCAGATGCATGGGTTGAGTCAACAATAGTGCCCGGAAGACGGCAATAGGCTCACCCACGTAATAACATGGGACAAAATTCAATGATTGGTGAAATGTGGGTGTTGATTCACCTCTGCCTAATCCTCCGGGGATAAAGGTATGTTTATATGTATGTATGTATAATTTTATTTATGACGTTTATGTATGACAGTCGTCAACGTAGGTATATCAACTCATACAATGATCAATTAATTACAAGCCTCGGTAGCTTAGTGGTTAAAGAGCCACCCTTACTATTGAAAGGTCTCGGGTTCGAATCATGCCCATTACTCTACTGATGTGGATCCACTCCTAACACAAACAATTAGCATAGGTGGAGGAGTCATTTTTTTTTATACCACTCAGGTGACAGACAAGCACACGGCCCACCTGATGGAAAGTGATTACCGTGGCCTATGGACGTGTGTAACACCAGAAGAGTCACACTCGCGCTGCCATCCCTGTAAGCACAGAGTTTCTGTGCCGTCAGTGTAGAAGACAAAGCAGGGCAAGCCTTTAGTCTTCCCACAGACAGCACAAACTCTCTAGTGAGCTCTGGCTACCATACTCACCGCTGGGAACACAACACGAAGTTATTATGGCCGCGATATTCTGTAGAGGGAGTATTAGTGATTTCGGTTCTATTATTCTTTAAAAAAAAATCTAATTTATTCTACGTACATAAATGTCACTTGTCTAAAAAGATTAGAAGCTCGAGGTGTACCTCAACGCCCTTTGCCGAGTAAACGGCAACAGTGCCGGTAGCTATGAAGAACATGCATTCTCCGTAGTCGCCGGCCGCCTGCACCAGGTCGTTGGCGAGGTACACTTCAGGGTGGAGGCAGCCCAGCAGCGTCCCCACCGTGCTGGGTGCGATATTCTTGAAGAGTTTTACCTTATGGATGAGTGAGCGACTCGTGTCCAGCTCTACCTCATCACGGAGTTGTTCTGGTGGAGGAATCATGAATTGTACTTAAGTTAACGGGTAAAAGTTTATCGCGGATAGGGGAGGTTCGAGTTCCAACCCCTCGTTCTCACCAAGAAATTGTAAACTTGTTTGATACAATACTGGTAGAAGATATATGGGGTTCTTCAAGAGGGGCATCAGAAGGTTTCTTCATGGTCGGCAGCGCGAGTGTGACACCCCTGGTGTTGCATACGTCCATAGGCCACGGTAACCGCTTCCCATCAGGTGGGCCGTGTGCTTGTCTGCCAAATAAGTGGTATAAAAAAAATAATCGATTAAGATATAGAAATAATTGGATCGGTTCAGGCGAGATTCAAACCGCGATCTTTTCGTTACAGGGGGAACGTTCTGACGACTAAGCTACAGAACCATCGCCCGAAACCATCCAAATTCTTCTATACATATATCCGTCTTACGGCGACGGTGAGAGCCATCTACCGATATTCGTACGAACGTAAGGGAAAGATCGCGGGTTCGAAGCCTGAACCAATCCATTATTTTCTATATCTTAATCGATTTGAATAGTTAGCATATTAAAAATGCTTTTAAATTTCATTCAATTGTAAAAGATTTGTCAAAAGCTAATTACTTGTTTTATACATATATATTTATTTATTTATTTATTAAAAGACACACCAACAGTATACATATAAATCGTTGACATCGTAGAATACAGAGTATAAGTTCTGATATGTACACCAATTAGAGGCATGTACAGTTCACACCATAAGATAGCGTACGGTTAAGTGCTAGTTAACAAATTAGGATTTAAAAATTGAAGAGTCATTGGACAATTGTATAGAGAATTAATGAAAGAAGACTAACGAAACAGGTGTATAAGGCGAGTGTGGATGGTACCGTTGGAAGGGAAAGACCTAGGCGCACATACCTGGACCAAATCGGGGAAGTTTTAGAAAAGGGGCAGGTCAGGAGTACCCTAAACCGACGAGCATGCATGAAGAATGTAATGAGAGTGAATGAAGCGAGAGTAGTGTGTCAGGATCGTGATCTCTGCCTACCCATATGGGAAACAGGCGTAGCTAAATTCTCGTGCGCAAAATCCCCACGGATACCTCCCCACCGGAGCCGGTGGAGGAGGTTATGTCGGACTCGAACCGACTAAAACGCACGCCGCCTGTGGGTCGCTTTGGTTGCCGAAGGTGAGGTTGACAGGCATATCCCTCGCACCCCGGCCGACCCAGGGCCATCTCTCACGATCTGGCCCTCTTCTCGGGTGTGGGGACTACAGAGTCCCCAACTCGTCCCCGGAAACGGGGAGGCGCGCCACGCGCGCCACCGCCGCGGCCTGCTTCTGCCAGGGTGACAGGCGGCTCCATCTGTCACCCCCAGGCCGGCGCTCATGGGGGGCGGAGGTCGTTCATCGACCTCCGACGCCCGAGTTGCCTTCGTACGCGGGCAGCTTGTCTTGCGATCCTTCGTCGCTCCCGCTGCCGCTCCCGCCCCGCCTCCTCCTTCACGAGCATTACTTGCTCGCAGAAGGAGGCGCCGGCCGCCCACGCATCCGCGCAGCGAACCATCGCCGCGAGCAAGGTGGAGCGCGTGAGAACCCTCACTCCCAGGGCCGCCACAAGCTCCCGCCTCGGCGTCTCCCACGCCGGACACTCGGTGAGCGTGTGCGGACCTGAGTCCTCGCTCGCGTCGCAGTGATGGCACTCGGACGTTGGCTCTTTCTGCATCCGACGCAGATACTTTCCGAAGCATCCGTGCTCGGTGATCATCTGCGTCAGACGGTACGAGAGGCTGCCGTGTGACCTCTCTAGCCACTCCCCCATGATGGGTCTTACCGCCGCTACTACGGCGTGCCCTGCGCCTGGTCGCCCAAGTCGTATCTCCCATTCCGCCACCATTTCCATGTGGAGCCGGGATCTCACGGCCCGAATTTCTTCGGGCTCAGGATCGTGACCCCGCTCCCGCGCCGCCTTTCGGAACCGGTATAGCGCCGAAAGGCATCTCGCTTCCAGGATCCATGGTGGCGATCCGGCGAGGAGACTCGCCGCGTTGAATGATATCGTGCGGTACCCCCTTATGATGCGGCACGCCAACTTCCGCTGCGGACGCTGCAGCAGGAGCATGTGCCGATCACTCAGGGTGTCCGCCCACACGGGACACCCGTACAGGGCCATGGACCGCACGACACCCGTGTAGAGTCTCCTGCAGGAGTCCTCCGGGCCCCTCAGGTTGGGCAGTAGCCGCGCCAGAGCGTTGGCTGTGCCCACCAATTTGGGGCCCAGACTTCGGAAGTGCTTCCCGAAGTCCCACCGGCCGTCGAGCACGAGCCCCAGATATTTCATCTGGGGCTTGATGCCGATGAGAGTGCCTCCCACTGTGAGACTGGAACCAGGTGGTGGCGTGCGCCGAGGTCCATGAAAGAACATGGCCTTGGATTTATGCAGAGCCACCTCAAGGCCCAGCCGCCGGATCCGTTCCACGACTTGAGCAACCGCGGTCGTGGCCCTCAGGATCGCTTCGCGGTATGTAGCCCCGCTCGCCGTCACTAGCGTGTCGTCCGCATAGCACGTGACGGCGGCGCCGTCCGCAAGCTCACCGCGAAGCACCCAGTCGTATCCAATGTTCCACAGTAGCGGTCCAAGAACCGATCCCTGTGGAACACCGCACGACATCTCACGCTGACCGACGCCGGTCGCACTTGGGTAGATGACGGCTCTCTCCGTCAGGTACGCCCCGACTATGCGGCGGAGGTAGAGAGGTACACCGTGGTACACGAGTGCCTCCCTGATGCAACTCCAGGGCAAGGTGTTGAACGCGTTGGAGATGTTCAAGGACACCGCCAACGTCACCTCACCCCGGGCAACTGCCTCCTCCGCCAAAGTCCTTACGCGCATGATGGCATCCACGGTGGACCGCCACCGGCGGAAGCCATATTGGGCATCCGCCAGGTCCGGCCCCCTACCAGAGAGGTGCTCGACGAGGCGCTTCGCAATAACTCTTTCAAAGAGTTTGCCCACCTCGTCGAGCAACACAATGGGCCGGTAGCCGGACGGTTCGTCCGCCGGGCGACCCTCCTTTCGGCACATTGCGACCTGAGACGGTGCGCACTGTGAAATAAACTTCATCCCACGCACACTCAAACTGTGGAATGACCTCTCTGCTGCGGTTTTCCCAAGCGCCTACAATATGGGGTTCTTCAAGAGGGGCATCAGAAGGTTTCTTCATGGCCGGCAGCGCGAGTGTGACACCCCTGGTGTTGCATACATGATCACGAGGTGCTTATATTAGTGCCAAAATATCGGAAACACGAAACATCCCGATTATTTTGATACTGATGTGTGACCATGATAGTTTAAATACCTATATTGTATACATTAGCTGAATTAGGTTTGGTGTAGATTTGTAT